>CM036540.1:15827901-17167901 GCA_020745685.1 Tautogolabrus adspersus
CAAGCCATTCTTATATATTGGCCTCTTTACCACAAAAAACCAATGTATGACTGGAAGTGTCAAACTAAAACAGAAACCTGCAGATGTCAGATTACCAGACTTTATGTTTGTGACAGATGGAATCAAATACAGATGTGTATCCGTTAAGCCTCCGAGGGTAAGCAGGTGTATGCTTTGCTGCAGAAGTTGTCATGTAATATGCAATCTATAATAACCCCAAATTATCAAAGTTAAAGTAAAGAAGTGTGATATTGTATCTAAGTGCTCTTATTCTCAGTTCTGTTCATGCAAAGCCTCTAAAAAAGATCGACCTTCACTTATATTCAAAGAAATCACTGAGTCACAGTGTTGCACTGTGTGATAAGGGCCCTCACTGAAATATGGACACTTTAGTTTATGTAACATTAATAATGAACCCTTTTTGCTTAAATACTAACTGACACAGCAAACGTGAAGCTGGAAAAACACAGTTTACTTCTGTTTTAGTGAGATGTGTTTCACATAGTTGCAGACAGTTGAGAAAATAAACGTACTCTTTATTTTTAATTTAACACATGGTTAGCTGATTTTCTATGAATAAAGACAATTTTTAGGACGGGGGGATTCTTTTTTCAAAAACAAGATTAGACATTTAGTTCAAAGATGTGTTTGAACCAAAATCGTTTTTTTCTCCTAAAAAGTAAATCATGTTAATTGGCTTTCCTGTAACTTTAACAACAATGATGGGGTGTGATTGATAATTGGTAGTGTGTTTAAGCAATCTTGATTCTTTTTCAATGCAGCTAAGATACTGAGGGCCTGATTCGCTAAGAATGGATTGCGGCCTCTAAAGCTCCAAAAACTGCCTATTATTTGCTACTGCTGTCTCCGTCTCAAGGTCTAATTCAACAAGCATCACAACCTATTGGTTACAAAAAGATGATGAGGAAAGGAGGGAAAACTTTTCAAGTTCCTTTTGATGCCAGACTTGAAAATGGTTACTCGAGTTTCTATATATAAAACAAAGCTTCCTCCATGAGTAGAGCAAGCAAGAGCATCTTACATCTCCGTCTTGTGTAGCGGCTTCAGACTGTCTCAACACATGTGGATGAAGTGTCGAGCCAAATTTACAGACTTCCTATACAGATAATTTATCACAGAGGCGGAATTATTTTCTTGATCACTGGACAGTATGGGTGCGATATCTCTTATAATACCGCAGGTTTCTTTTATTATTTGCATAGGTTTAGTGGGCGCAGAGGCAGTGCAATCCTTTTGTGAACCAGGCCGTCAATGTATAACAAAATGCCTCTTTTTGCTCTATAACCTGCGGTGTTGTTTTCCATCCTGGATTAAGAAAAGTGTTCAGTTTTGGGCATTTACTCAGAAAAAAGGATATTAACAAACAATAAGCCTTTGTCTCGGTTGTAGGATTAATTCTTTTCATTAAAAACTGTTAACTGTGTTGTATAATTTTTAAAAAGTTATCCATCTGAAAAAGAGCTTTCCTGTCAGTATAATTCGATTTTAATTTCAAATGTTTGAAGTGAACGTTCAAGGAATATTTCTTTCTTTCCCTGTGCTGTTGTTTGTCTGTAAACATATTTGTAAGATAATGTATTCATCCCAACACATTCTTTCAAAATGAAAACATGCCTCCATAGCAGTCTTTGTCAGATGAAATCTTCTATAATACACTAATTGTTTTCTGGGGAAATGTTGTATACTGTATATCCCACAATCTCTAATGGAAGGAGCTATTCTTGGTACTCTCAAGTGTTTACCTGTGTTCCTGAGGTAGATTACTGGACCAAAGTACATTTTTCTCCACCTTTGTTTGCTGTTTCCCAGATCATTTGTAACATACTCTCACCTCCTGCCATATGTTTGTCCATTATGGAATAGTACAAACAGCTTTGAAAGCACACCTATGACCTGTGATGTTATAGAAACTGTGGTATCTAAAAACAGGACATGGAGAGCTTTTACGATTGAGCAGAGGTAGGTCAAGGCTGAAAAAGGAGGTATAACACGTTAGAAATAACCAACGCTTATTAAACCACCTTTGAAAAATACAAAACCTGTTGATTAATATTATTTATTCAAGGGTTGCCCTTGCTGTGAGTCTGAAATTGGATTTCAATTTCTGACAAAATGTTTCTATTTGTCCATGTTATAGGGATTTCTGTAGCAATCCTACATTATCAATTCAGAAGAGTGAACCAAAACAAAGTAGAGTTTGAAAACTGCAAGGAAAATGTTTTCACATCAAAGGCTATATTGCTTTTTGTCTGTAAGACTTGCAATATTGTCTAGCCAAAGCAGCAGCAGTAATCACAGGTGTGCAGCCAAACAATGTTTGGAGGGCCAAGGGATCTTAAGAAAAGTAGGACTAATGATGGTAACTATAACGAGTTTCAACAGCAAAAACACCTCAAAGTGCATCTTTCTCAATCTTGGATAGAAAATGTTCAGTCTTCTTTGAACAGCACACCTGTGCATGCAATCTGTGTTGCCCCAGTTTTAACGAGAAGTAGTGGGTGTAAATACTGAGGGTGTAATTAAAGTGTCCCCATGCTTGTTTTTGCCTTGGGCCTTCGAGTGATGGAGGGTTCCCAATGGTGGAACAGAGGCAGTGACTGTGGCACAACACCATGTGTTGATCATGCAGATGTAGGGTGAAGTGTCTCATCTTTTAGAACACAATCTGAAACTTTGATAGGGCTGTTGTTTATTTTCATGTTTACATTAAGAACATATGCAGGACATACATACGTGTGCAGAAGTATAATGTATGTCGAAGAAGAAAATTGATAACAAAACTTGAATTATTCACCTTCTACTACATAATAAAAAAAAGAAAAGAAACAAGAACCAAACAGGTTCATTTCATGGCTGGGCAGAGGAAGTCTGGTGCATTTTAATGATTGATTTAATCAAAAGAAGAAATGGCAGATAATAGAGGGTAGTTAAGTAAACTGACATGTAAAAGAAAAAAGGTAACAGGAAGGTCTGTAAGAAGGTCGAGGTAGTGACAAGTTCCAGGACACTTAATAGATTTGTATTGTGACGGTACAACAGGACTGAACCAGTAAATAATCGTATTACAAATGTAAAGTAACAAACCTGTAACTTCAGGAGTTTGTCAGCCTCATGGTCTAAGGTATGAAGCTTTCCCCGGAGCCTGATGGTGCAGGACAGGGTGCTGCAATACCATCTGCTAGATGGCCGCAGGCAGAAAAGTTTGTGGCTGTGATAAGAGTGGTCCTTGAGATTCTGTAAACCTTTCATGGATCTTGATGACATAGTTTCTACCATCCTCTCAAAAGCTTAAACTCTAGGGAATGCATTCACCATACCCAGCGGTAGTGCAGCAAGTCAGAATACTGTTGTTGTACATGTAGAAGTTACACAGTATTGCAGAAGACATTTGTGTCATCTGCTAAATCTATGATGTTGATGGAGTAGGATGACAATGCAATGGTTCCTGAACAGGTAAAAGAAGAGGTTAAGGATCACATTTTTTGCCGCCTATATGCACATCCCGTGAAATTCTGGACCAAGATCTCAATAATATTGGAGAGCTTAGATTCCACAGAGGTACTATATGTTGAACTGTACATCAATTACCAGAAATGTCCTTGAAGCCGACACCTCCCCTATTCTTTCCCCAATTTTCTGGTAAGGTCTTGCAGTGAATGGAGAGTCCATGTGGAACAAAAACCAAGTGCATAATCGAAGGATCTATACAAGCCACTGTTAAATTCAAGCTTCAGGTCTAAGGGCCTGATTGACTAAGATCCCAGGTAAAGAGAACTTAATTGCATTTTCATTCCAACATATAGCCCGTTTGGTTGGTATGCATTTTGCAGGTGATTAACTTAGAAAAATTGCATAAATGACAACAGGTGCAAAGATTGTGGAGGCGGTAGTATTTAAATTAGGCTTTTGCATGTTTTACTGGTTGACATCATGGAAATTTTGGACGGAAGCAGAAAGACTGCAAGCGCAAAATAAAATTCAGTCCCATGGAATTAGAGGTATTAGCGGAAGAGGCAAATAAACCTATTTTTCGAGCTACAGAAAAGTTATCTGAATATTACAAAAATGCGATATGGTAGAGTATAAGTGAGAAGGTCAATGCCTTTGGTACAACAAGAAGAACAACAGATGAAATGTCCGAGTGTTAGAAAAACAAAGAGGACCCAAGTGCAGATAAAAGCACTAAAGATTTATTTAACAAAAGGGCAAGAGGGCAAACAAAAACATATTTAGTAATCTAAGTAATCTATACAAAGTACAAAAAAATCCACAAGGAGCCATGAGGAAACACATCACAGAACACAATAAGAAAGACTAGGAACTGACAACAAGAGGGAAGGTACACTGAAACTAGATAGACACTGGGGTTATCAGAAACAGGTGAGACTAACGACACAGGTGAATACAAACAGCACAGTCAAAATGGAGGGAACCCAGACAAGTGGAGGATGTAAGACAAGAAACACTGGGGACAAGAACTACAAAATAAAACAGGAAACACTAAAGACACACAGACAACTCAATAATGTAACAGTAACTATACACAAAGGACATAGAGAAACATGCGGAGAAGAAATGACAAAATAAAACAGGAAACACTAAAGGCTAAACTTGGAATTAAAGAAATAAAAATACACACAAGGGAAACAAGCAACACAAAGGAAGAAGGGGATGAAATAAAACAGGAAATGAAATCCAAACACTGAAATAAACAAAATCCAAAACATTACCAGTAACTCATTAAATAAAAGAGCGAAGAACAAAAGAAAAATTGTGCTAAAAATCTCGCCATAAACCCAGGGCCATTCTTCTCTTCCCTCCATCTCTTGGAGTTGGATTGTCATCCATTGCACAGGAGGTGAAAGCTGTGTACTCTGGCATGCATGCTCAGGCGTGCACACCAGGCAGCTGGTCTGTGCTGTGTGTGGTCTAACAAAGGCCATAAATGCCTTGGTGAAAAAGATCAAAGATGGGGTATAAGCAGTGGTGAGGTCTACCTCCAAGCAGTCCCACAGCAGAGCAGCCAGGGACTGTAGAGGGAGGACACTATGGAGAGGAGCCCACAAGAGGAGAGGAGCCAACTGGGGGAAGAGATGCATAACCCACAGTGAGGAAATCCCCAATTAAAAATGTAATGTAATGCTACAGTGGCTGTTAATGTTCACTTTCCTTCGGCTATGAATAGGCCACATTAAATTTCAGTTTAATCATGGTGTTTTTTTTCATTAAAGATTAATGAATGGGAGTAAAATGAAATGCATGTACTTTCTGTTATACCAAACATGTTAACAAGTGTACCACATGTCCTCCTCACTACAATATAACACTTGTAACACTGTGCACCTGGATTAACACCTTCCTTTCAAAGGTATTAAACACATACACCATCACAATTACCGCAATTTTCTTCAGGCTTCATAAATCGCACTGCGTGTACTAAATTAATTTATTTGTATTTTCTCCTCCCAGTATTGTGTACACCAGAGTACAAATGCTTCTTATTGCGTATTCCTTATGCAAACAAACTTAATGGACCATGCGTGATTTGAAAAAGGAAATTCTCCGTGCGTCGTTATTAACTCAGTTTGTACATTTTCTTCTGGGTGATATCAAGTTTATTTTTCATTTTTTTACGCATGCAAACCTTTAGTAAATCAGACCCTTAGTGTTCAATGGAAAGGCATGACACTGCTTAGTTCATTAAGCTTATTATCCAGTAGCTTGGCATTTACTGGAAAAATATTTTGTGGAGGATGCAAATTTATTTTCAGAAGCTGGCAGTGTAGGCTAAAATTAACAGAGGAAAATATAAAAAATAAACATAAAATTCAAATAGAGTGACTATGATTGATGCAAGTTAGAGACTGTGAAATGATAAATGAAACCTTTTCTGGGGTTTGGTGAACAGCCAGCTGTTGGGACAGGAAGGGGAGGATGATGTGGGAAAGGTTTTCCCCGGCCCTGACCTCACTCTCAGTGACCCTGAATGCAGCATAATGAATTCAATCATGCAACACGACAATCACCCATCAGGGATTTGGCTGTTATCATTCTGCTTCATACACTTGTTTATTGTCCTGTGTTTACACACATTCCAATACAGAGGGTGTTATCATGCTTATCCAAGTTTAAGATGGTGGAAGAGGTACTGCCCTGACCACCCCTCCCTGTGAGGTCAGATGTCACTCAGGTTTCCCACACATAGCCATCATTCTGAGATTGCTGTGAAGTTCTCACAAACCTCCCACCTGCCCACAACCAGGCGAGCTCAGGCAGAGAAGACTTCTTTTATTTTTCCCTGACATCAAACTATTTCAGACCCCACAGCTCTGCCTCGCGGTCAGTGATCCCAAGCACCAGAGGAGCTACAGATTCAAACTGTAGCTGTAGAGAAGTCCAGCAATCCCGAGGACAACAGGAAGTAATCATTCAAAAAGACTGGCTGATTGAAGGCGACTGCTGAGGAAAGAACAGAAGTTTGAGATAGAGGCTGCTCTTAAGTAATGGAGAATGTCCCAATTCCACCGTGACATCAAAATAAAGCAAGCGGGAAATAGGAGCTATGAAACATAAAAGGATAGCACCCTAAGGAAATGGACTCATGGCCCGCAGAGACAAAATGAAATGGATCCAAACCAATGGGATCGTTATTTTTATGAGCTTTCTTACTTTTTTTCTCTTTTGCTGGATTGAGTTTTCAGGGTCACAAGTATCTATCACGAGTTCTCACATTATATTCCAAATAGGAAAATGTATCTTATTAACAACACCTATGTTCAAGAACTAAGATATACTTTCATTATCAAAAGAAAATCTCTATTCAGTAAATAGATTTTTTTTTGGTCAAAAGCTCCTGTCCACAGCAAGTTAATAAAACATAGAGGTAATAAAAGTAATACTTTTAAAGCAGCCATTATTGAAATTTCAGCTATGACCCAGACTACTTATTTATCAGGCTACAGACTAGAAGATTTATCACCTTACACTTGGCCAGCTTTTTGAGAGGAAATTCCTCTTCAGCTGAATTATCCACCACTTCACTTGAACGAGTAAATGCTATCTCATAGATTCATGGTATTTGGAGGTGGCGGAGGAATCCAGTTGAAAAGCAGCTTATTATTTGACTTCAAGAAGAGCATAGAGGTATGCATACAATGTATTTTCAGGTGTTGCATAAGAGACTGGGAAATTAAAGATTTTATTTTATCCTACAATATTAGTGCATTCCCATTTAAACAGCCTCAATCTAGATCTGTGCTCAGTAGATAGCACTGTTGCCATATTCAATACAGGTTATAACATGCAATGTCTTTTTTGGGGGAAAAGCTGAATGTGATGCTTCCTAACAGTGTGTATGTGTTGACAGATGACACCGCTGGTTATAAGAACTTGCCACAGCTTTCTTTATGTGTCCAATTATAAGTAAAAATAAAGTTGCTGTTCTCAGCATTAAAATGGGACAGGTCTTATGGGTCACTTACCAGCCTAAAAATTAGGACACAGCGAGTGATTTATGTGTTCGCGTAAGCTGTTGACATTTTCAGACCACATCACCTGCACACTAGATCATCAAGTTTTCTCCTACTTCTGTGAATCTCATGTCTGCACCCTGCACCCCGTTGTCATATTAATGAGCCTTTAAGTATATATCACAGACAGTTTATTTTTCTTGTCAAACCAGCCTTTTGCATAGAGGAAAAACACAGGTGTAATTATTCCTGAATTCAAACTGCTGCCTCATCTTCATTGTGGTTTCTTGTATACACTGTGAAACTCTAATGGCTTATTGGGACACTTGTAAGAATAGAATAGAAGTTTGATTTGTCACACCACTGTTTCTTCTATAACAATCTTTAAGTGAGTCAGATTGTCCATCCACTTCAGGTGTAACACCACCATTATTTCAGTTTTTACCCCACTGTTACAATGTGTCAGACTGCCCCATCTGTATCTTTATGTAGGCCAAACTTTGCATACTCACCTATTATAACCAACACATATACAGTGATTTCTTCAGCGGCAGGTGAAACGTTACCAGACCTTTATCATCACAGTGATAACATGAACAATGGTGCAACCTTGTTAGGTTTAGGGCCCCAAAACTACTTGGTTAAGTTAAGTTCAGAGAAGAGATCGTTGTTATGTTTATATGGTTTCCCAAGGGAACAACACGAGACACAAGTTGTGATACATAACAGATATAACTTTTACCAGTTACATTTATGCTTATGCCCATGTTGCACTGTTTGGTGGTTTAACCTATAGCAATACATACTATTCTATAAAAAATCATTTGTTGTACTATATGCACATGTTTCTGAATAGTCCAAAGGACTCCGGCAGGCATTTTGACTTTGGCCCTAAAATTGAAGCAGCTATAAGTAACGTTATTTTCTAAAACTTTGCTTTTCCTACTAAAGAATTAGTAGTACCCATTGTATATTAAAAGATGCAGTCAGTTCCTGCAGTGTCTGCCTGCATGCCACTATCTGTTAACCACCAGCGTGAAGTCTGATGAGTCTGTGTTTGGATCCGAAACTAACCTGTAACGAATACACTATTCTGCTGGGTTGGTAGTGATTGTCAAACTCTAAAGATTTGTTTTCTCACCTCACAGTGTTTCATTTGCTTGGACAAAATTTAAATGACCAATATGACACATTAAGACTGCACTCCACACATAACATTATCACTGCAAGGTACCATCTCTATTTCCTTTTCAGTTTGAAATCAATCCTATCCTGTAGGCAAAGTGTATGTGTATTGAAGGATGTCCAGTACCACATTCCCACAGGGACTCAAGCTGCTAAAATCTCGATTGCTAATGGGCCAAAGAAAGCTAGTCTTGATTAATATTGGTGCTGGTGCTAATGAGCACTACAGGTCGAGCCTTATGTCAGAGGGCACGAGTGATGAACACCACAGGGGCCAGTTTGGCTCTCAGAGAGTGATAGATTACTTTCAGGGAGTGATAGGTTACTTAGATCAAGTGTGCATCGCTTAACACTCATGTCTCTCTTATATAAGTATATTACACACACTTACTCACATTTATCGCACAAGACAGTGCTGCCATATCAAGTTCCCAATGTCTTTGATGGCTCCTGATGAGCAATTTTATCCCCCTCCTTGCCTTAGTTTGAAAAGACATGAAGCATACTGTATATGTGAAGTTGGAAACAATAACCTGCATCACCCACACGCCCATGTAATAAACCCTGCTTTCTGAATGCCATTTGATGTGTACATGCTTGTTTGTGCATGGGTGTTCATTCCAGTTTTTTCAAGCTTTACCATGTGGGTTGATGTACGTGTTTACTCCAAAGGGAATATAACCAATCCCCCTCAGTTAATTAAGAAAAAGTTCCTGCAAAAATAGCCTTGGGACTTTAGGAGAAAGCAACGACTTGTTACCTGAACCTATAGATTACACATGGAGTCTGCATGAAGGTAATGCAGTGTACAGGAAAGTTTTCATCAGGGAATATCTCTGATCTCCTTTTGTTTACAGTTCTGTGTTGAACTGCATAGTGCAGGCAGGAAGGAAGGACCCAGCACAAATAGAGGTTAAACATTGCAATTTATAGTGAAATACACTCATTATAGGCAGGTAAAGGCCTCCCTGCAGGCATAATTGTTACAAGAATCAGGCAGGCAGGTTAGCAAGAAAATATAAAACAATACAGCAACCAAGCTTTCCAAGAAGGCAGATTATCATAAAGGACCTGAAAACTAAACATTGGAAAGAGTCCTGTATATGTGGAGTTACACTGATTTGTGGAGAGGACACGTGAGCTTGGGGCAGGGAAGGTCAGACACTGATTAGCTGATTAAAACAGGGAAGCAGTGTCTGGATTTGGGAAACGAGAGGAAGTCTGAAGGCATCTGTTTGAGAAGTAAGGGGGCCAAGGGACCTTGGGAATGGGAAATGCTGCTATTTAAGAGGACCAATGTGGCAGATGCTGACAGTTTAGTTTGTAAAACAAAAGGTCTGCTGTTGTGAGTAAATATTAAGTGTTCCACAGCTTTAAATGTATTTCTTCAAATATAGTCACTGAGTAAAATCTGCAAACAGGGATAAGAAAAGACCAAAATGGAAAAAAAAAAAACTTAACAGTGTCAGTCTGAGGCAAGAGTCTTTTTTATATGAATCATGTTTCCATAGGGTACAGACGTGAGAATAACCTTGGTATTCTGTTGTAGGTGCTACGCTGGATGCTAGCTAAATGAGTAGGCAGTATCTTTGCTGCTTCTGGGAACCAAGCTGTGTGAATGGGAACAGGTGTGGGAAGGGGATGAGAGCCTGTGCGCTCCGATTAGCAGGCAGATGGTGGAGTAGAGTTCATTTGGGAGCAGAGAGGGTGGTGGCCAGAGAGGAGAGAGACAAGAAAAGGGGAAGTATGAAAACAGAAACAAAGATCCTCCAACACAGACAGGTAAAGTGGGAGAGTAACAGAGGAGAGGTTGTTTAAAATGTGATTAATCTACAACAGTCTGGTTATGAATGGAAAAGGGTGATGGGTAAAGAAACTTGCATAGGGGTTTTTCAACTGGCAGGAGTTGAACTTTTCACAGCACTACCGAAGCAGTTGCACTAAACGGGAAAATACATTGTTTGTAGTTTGGTGTTTTGCATTCCAAAACCTAACAGCAGACTCTTTTTCTCTCTCTCTCTCTGGTCCCCTGCAGAGTATAAAGTCCTGAGACATACGTGAGGGGTACTGAGTGAGGGAGATCGATAACCTACTAGTTAATTGATCTTAAATGCTGATCATATGGGCGGAAAATATTCCTAGACGGCGCGCCTAGCATAACGTATTGCATTGCTAGATCCCACAGCTCGAGTGTTGCCAAAACCCGCCCTACTCTGTTTCTGATTGGCTAGTAACGTTTGTTAGGTTGAGAACGAGAGCTGCGTTACTCACAGAATTTGTAGGTAAACTCTATTGAGCCGAACTTCATCAAGTGCATTCACAACAAATTCCCACGTATATTTATTTTTGTTATATATATTTTTTCCACTCACGGCCTCACGCCGGAGATCAGGCACGGTGCCGGAGTACTTTAGGCCCTGTGGTAATTTCTCTGCGTGAAAAAAACAAGGTGTGGCGTGTGAGCGTGTGTGTTAACAGGTTGGAATGCTTGTGTCTCACTGAGAGGTTTGGCTAACGTGTTGCACTAACATGGTGATAACATGCTACAAATGTTAGCATTTTGACATTTGCTATATTTGTAGAAAAGCTGACCTTACATTGTATGATGTTGAAGATACATGGTACTTTTTTATACTATACATTTTGTTGCTGGAGCTGAAGTTGTTGGCAAAGGAGTCTCTAATCTGTAATTTGTTTACCTTATCCTTGGCTGACATGTCACGCCTGAGGTTGTTCCTGCTGTCTGCCCTTGCCAAATTCAAATTTTTTGTCAAAGGCACTGATTAGGCTGTGTGCCTCACTGTTAATTCATTCCATTTTTGATTTGGCATAGTTCTCAAAGCCATATCACTGATGGATTTGAGGGGAGTGTCTGATGAGGAATATTCCTCGAGGCAAAGTAAGAGATTCTTAAAACCAACGAAAACAAGTTCTAAGAAGCTCATTCAAAACTCAGCATTGATTCTGCTCCCTCAGATCATACCCTTAACGTTTCCCTGTAGGTTTCATGATAATCAAGGGTCAAAAAGCTCAAGGCAAGGCTTTATGTAATATCTAAGACAATACTTCAAACTGAAATGCAGTTTCAGCCCCCTGCAAAAGAGGCTATTTTATTTTTAAGTAGGCAAATACTGTTTTTGAAAACTCAAAATCAAGCTGTGCTTTTGTAGAATGATATTTATCCAAAAAACTCTCCTCTCTCTCACACACACACACTCTCTATCACACACTCTCTCACACTCTGAAAAATAAATACTAGGCTATAATCAAACTTTTAAGAAGGATGCAAAATAAATTTGCCTCTAAAGACTAACTTTACATTTATACCCTTGTGGAAAGTAACACAAAATGCCAAGGTAAAGTTTGTCAGACCCTTTTGTTTTGTCAAAATCTTGTTGGTGGAGTCTAGAGATTTTCAAAATATGACCTTTAGCTAATGTGCCCTAATTAGACTGCTGTATTTTAATGTGTAAAGCAAGTACCATGTGTGTATTCGGTTTGTGTTGTTGGTTGTGTGATATTGTCAAACATCAGTTGGGAAGGCTGACCTTTAATTATGATGCCCCTAAGCTGGAAACCTTTCATTCTTATCTTCTCTTGTCTTATCTCTCTGTCTCTTCTTTTTTTTATTGTGTCCTTGTTAGTTCAAACAAATAATGTTGTTGATGTCAATGCATGGAAGCATTTCAGTGCCAACCGAAAATGGTATCCTAGTGTTCGAACAAGAGGATAGGTAGGATCACCTTGGTTAGTTGACTCCATTCTTGGATCAGTCCATCCAACCGCTGTTTCAATCTGGACCAAAATGATGGACACACAGACTGATGCACAAATGTTGCAATCCTTAGAATCACTCAACTGGTTTGTCCAAAATTAATTAATATATTAAAGGGATAGTTTGGTACTTTTGAACTGGGGTTGTACGAGGTACTTGTCATTAGTAAGAACATTAGCCACCGGGAGTTGGTCAGCTCATTCCCAGGTCATCTGGAGATGCAGGTGTAAACTGTAAGCTCATGTCCAAGGACCCAGAGAGCTAAGAGTGGGACTAGGTAAAAACAGTACTTCAGGAACTTTCTGGATCAAAAGGTTACCAGCGGCTCCCATATACCATAGCGTACATTAAACCAGACTTTGTTTTCTAGATCGTTTTTTACGAAAATGAATTTTACAGCAGCCTCAGATTAATATTCCTACTATTGACAAGTACTTCATACCACCCCACTTCATTAATACCAAACTATTCATTTAAACAACGTAGAAAAAATGTGGGATTTGAATAAATGATGTATCCTTTATATTACAGTGTATAAGGGTATGCCTCTTCCGGCCCTGCAGCACACTGTACTCTTCTCTGAATTGATTTTCCTCACATATCAGCCTGTTCTTCGATAGCTGAGGTGAAGATCCGTGTCACATTGGCTTATTACAGTGATGGGTCCCTGTGCTACCTATGAATTATGCAATACTCATGTGGCTCAGACAACAATGCCTGACAATGACAGCAGTGTAGAAATTCTTAGCATTTTATCAGGAATACCCGGATTCAGCTCGAAATCCTCCAAACAGGCTGTGATTAAGCTTTGGAAGCTCACCCAGATTAAATTTGGTTTTCCTGCAAATTCAGATGATGAAAACTATTGAAAAACGAGGTGGCAGAAGCTGATACGGGCCCCTTCTCATTGTTTGACAAAAACCCAGATGGCATTGACAATCTAAAGACCTCAGTGAGTCTGACGTGGTCTGCACAGTACAGTGTTGGGATGTATAAAGACAGAGAGAAAGGGTAAGTCAGACAAACAGACAGAGAGGAGCACAGTCGATGCAAAAACATCTCAAGACCAGAGGTTTGTCCAAAAAATGTCTCAACATGTGACTATATCAAATGAACAAGCTGAGTTACAAAACAGAAGAAAATCAATGGAAGTTTGTAAAGGTACTGAAAAGGCGATATAAGCTGAAGCTTTAATTCTAAAAACACACTGAAGCATCGTATTAACTGATGAGCACAAAGATAACCAGTGAGCGGATGGAGACTAATTTATGGGCTCAGCTGCTGTAGCATTTGGTTGGAAGGACACCATTAATTCTGTTAGGCTAAAAATAAAATCTGTCATGAAGCAAAGTGCTCAAAGCCAATAATTAAGATTCAAAGCTCTTTAGAAAAAACAAGTTACCTTACATGTACAATATGAACAGCAGCGGTGTGATTCCGATGTGATTTCCTTTTTTAAAGGTAGTAATTATATATGTACATAATTTGGGATTCAATATTGTTGCAGAATAATCACCCAAATCAGTTTTGCCCCTTTTAGGGGTTTTTAGTTCATTGTTCAGGTTTTTACAGCAACAAACTTGACTGTTTTGGCTCCCTGTTATGGCTGCTACTAATCTTGTTCTCATCTAGAGTAAAGTTGCATTTTAACACATATATGTAAATAAAGTTTCCCGATTTTTCTTTGTTGTAGGAGTAACATTTTCCATTTGTTTGTTCAGCTGGCTTCGGCTGTACACAGGGAAACAGTCCATAAGGGCTAAACGCAATTCACCCTAATGTAATCCCAGAAGCCACGGACAGCGATCGAACAACGATTTAGATTCAATAGAAATCTTTAAACAGACTATATCTAGTCTATATGTAGTGTAGCTTACAATCTGCTCTGAGATCTCATCTCTCAACTCCAACACCATTCTTGCTAGTAAGACTGTAAACAATGGCTGACACAAGAAGTCTTGGATCAAAAGTCTTTTATCACTGACCTCTGGCCACACCAGAAGCCCCAAAAAGTTAGCCATCCTTTCTTGAGGATATATGCTAAAAGCCGATGTGTTCACTTTGAGACGAGGACGATCCTTTGAGACCCTATAACATATATGACAACTGGATTATATGTGGTTATGATATTTATTAGTAACATAATAAATGTTACACAAAAAGTTCAAGGTATAATTTGAAGACTTGAACACACAACAGGGTTGCATAAATTCATGGTCACACAAGTGGATTTTTTGGGCCAAAATATTTTGTCAGACTCTTCTTTCCCCTACACACAAACACACACACGCACTCACACACACACACGCACACACACGCACACACACGCACACACACGCACACACAAACACGCCACATGCACACACTTGCACATCTGCATTCACTTAGCAGGAAGCTTTCAGGAGCAATTACGTGTATCAAGGACACCAAGGTTCAGCATATCGCTCTTTAAGCATGTCTCTAGTGAGAAAGAGCTTTAATTTGAAAGACAACCTGCTCCATCTCTTTCACAGTTAATGAAGTCAGTGTGTAGTTGTGTCACAGTTGAGGGGAATGTTAAATTGAATGAAACTTAATAGGATATTTTGGACCTCTTCAGCAAGAAATCATTTAGCTTTCTGAGAACGAGACATTTTGCCTTTTTGCCTCTCCCGCGCTCACTGATGGGTTGCTTATGGACTCTCAGACCTAAAGCACCTCCAGATGTTCCTGTACATAAATGCTCCTGTTTAATGCCATATATGGGCCCAAGTGTCACAGCTTTCAAGCAGTTTGGCAATTAGCTATTGGTGTTGTAGGCCAGGCTGCCTGTTTTTATCAGCACTCCAACTAAGCCTGCATCTGTTCCCTGATTTAAACCACAGCCACTACAGGTTCTCATTTTGTACCTTTGGGAGGGGATGAGTTACTTTCTCTTTACTGGGTGTGCTTGCTGTTTTTACAAAATATGTCCTCTAAAGTTACAAAGTTTGTCATGGTTATGACTTGGATTTGTATATATAGGGGGATTTTCTAAATGAATGCACTTCAGTCAAGTCATGCACATTAATTATCATAATCATTGAGCAATAGATTGAAAAATACAGGGGCTAAGGATAGTGGTAGAAGGATCCTTATACAGGTAGAAGGAGCCTGAAGCCTGCTACAGTCTGTGCGATTTTTGCAATCTTATAAGTTTATTGCAAACCACACTGTGTGACACGGATCTCATAATATTGGGAACGACATGCGTACACTGTGCGGTGAGGTACCTAGTGAATAGTAGGCTGCGAGACTAGTCAACACCCAGCATTATTAGCGTCATCTTTGATCCTCTCTCACATTTTGACGTAGGACCACCGTTTTGGAGACACTACCACAGGGAAAAAATAAATACATTGGAAATAACGACTCAAATAAAGTGTTTAAAATCAAATAGAGAGAGAGGGAGAGGATTGTACACAGGATTGCCTTAGACTGCTGGCAATGGTAACGCTTCTACTGTACATGGTTTGATATACAACCTTTTTTTAAACTGTTGATACAATATTAGAAACGTTTGTATTAACAAAATTACCTGGAAAAAATGGCCTCTTCAGACTATTTGACTGTGGTATCGAGATGTTGCTCCAATGCCGAATAAAAATTATGCAACAGCAATGAAATGATACTTTTAAGCTGCAAAAGGCAATAGCTGCATGAAAACTATAATTTATAGCAACCCATCAACACCATAAGATGCTATGTATTAAATAAAAGTGAACAGGAACATCAAAAGATGAAATAAATCTTATGCAGTATTTATATCAAAATCTCCCAGTGATCTATCTGTTTGTGGCCAGAGCCATTAAGCAGCTGTTGCAGCTGAGCCAAGGGGGGCAGAGAGGAGCTCAGATCAGGAACTAGTCTTCCTCTTCATCCTGACAGCTCTCCCAAACGGACATGCGAATGTTACAGCAGCCTCCGAGCTACTGTCCAGCGCCTGGTGTGTGCAGCTCACACAGTTCAGAGGGGCAACTGAGTATGTCAGCTTTGTATATGCGTACCGTGGGAAAAAATAATAATTATAGCCTCTTGGTCTCCTCTGAGACTAGAGGGAAGCTGTATAACCAGCGGGGAAAAGAGGGCAAACTGCCTGGGGCACTGGAGCGCTTCACAAACTGCTTGTTAATTATTTTGTAGTAATGTTATAGAAATCTCTATCAAAGTGTTCGTTCACTACTACATTTATGTTTTAAATTAATTCACAGAAAATCTGGTAGCAGGATGAATTTCAGCCTAGAAAACTGCTCACATTATATAAAGAGCAGCAAACATTGGAGTGTTTTCCTTTAACACATTTGGTTGGAAGCAAACACATTGGTATTCATTTGGAGTCATGATTTTAGCCCCAAACATTCAGTCTCCTTTTTTCTCTGTTTGGTTACCAACAACTGATAAAAATAAAGCGAAATATTCTGGTTGACAGTTTTAAATGCACATACTGGTTGCTGACTTTTGTGCCTTCTTTCCTCTGCTTGACAGGGAGGATGCAGCGGGACGTTGGAATAAAAAAAACTGCAGAGAAGAGAGAGACTGCAGAGAACAGAGAAGCTTTCAGGACTGACAAAGGAAACTACCGGTGAGATACTTATGTAAACATCAGAAGGACAGACAAAGAGAACCCTGAAAATAATTTACTTTTATATGAAAGTAAAAAATGTCCTGCAAATGTTAATGCATGATTGACAATATGCATGCAAGACTTAAAGGAATGGTCCTCAATCCAACTGATTACCACTATAATCCCCCTCCGTCTCCAAGAGCTTCTCCCGGTGTTAAACGTTGGTTAAAATGTGCAAAAGTTGCACCAAAGTCTGGTGACAACATTTTGTTCGACAACTCTGGGCTGTTGTAGAAACACAGCAGTGCAGCATGGTGGTCTTCTTGGAAGAGGTCCCACTTAACCTCAGAAGAAATCAATCGAATGATAATAAGGTTAGTAAAAACAATGATTGTTTATGTAAGATGATTACACAATAATGAAAGCATACGTATGAATATTCAGTCTAATTTCTGCTGGTAGATCCCCCCAATTATTACACACAGGTACTTTAGCCTAGTTTAATACCTGAATGTTTTGGTTAAAGATGAGATATGTAATCTATTCACTGCTGAGACCTAATTACACTTTTTAATTGTTAGTCTGATTTTAATATATTTTAAACACCAATTTCCACAGGTGCAAAATAAAGCCTGGAAAATGGAAATGGAAAACATTATCTCCCATGGAAATAGGTGTCTGTCTGAGCATGTGTGTATCGAGAGTATGTGTTAAGAAAGATGTCAAATGTTCACTCACTTTTCATTTTTTAGACCCCATGGAGGAGGCCTGGCTACCAAAGCTTGGTCCCTGTCCCATGAAACTGTAAAGGTCATGTCCCGGTGAAGTGGAGGCCACAGTCCACGTCTTACATGCTGCAACATTGATGACTGCCCCTCCTCGGAGAGCTGGCTGAGGAGAGAGGACGAGAACAAAACAAACTGTGTGTGTGTGTGTGTGTGTGTGTGTGTGTGTGTGTGTGTGTGTGTGTGTGTGTGTAGCTGTTTCACATTCAGTGACAGATGGGGAGTCAGGTGTTAAGCCTCTGCTGTTCTTTTTAATGGGATATCATTTCTTTAAGTCCCATATGACACTGCCATTGGAGGCAGAATAATTTCATTTTCTCAGTTGGCAACATAAAGCCATACACTGTGTTGTGATTTCTGGTGTCAGTATCACTCACAGGCCTCATTTTGCATGCAACGGGTATGTCATGAAGGTTGCGTCAATACTGCAGCGCTGCATAAATAAATCATCACAGAAGTCGGTTCTTAAGTGAACATAACATTGTCAAACAATAACGTTGACAGTGCTTATACAGTGTGAAATTGGATGTGTTTTCTCCACAAAGCACATTGACAATTTGCTGTACAGTAAACACACAACTCCTCTGCGTTGATTTTTATAACAGGGACATACACGTAAGTCGCCCACTATCACTGTGTTGTACTTGTGGCAAGGTGCAATAAGGGATGGTGTATAATAACTAAGAAACTAATCTAACTGACCCGACAACGCCACCTGGGGAAGTTCACCCCAGGAAATATATAGACACCTTAATCAAACAAAGACAACACAGGTTCAACAACTGAAGACAGAGACGTGGTTCCAAAAGAAAATGTAAATTTATTGAAAACTTAAACTGGAAGTATCTGTGAAGAGAGGGGTTTTAGTTATTGTTTTAATGAGGCAAATCAATCAATTTAGGAAGATGTATAACAAATTTATTACAATATAATTTACTTTATTCTAAAACAACACTTCCAATCAAAATGTAATTTAAAAAGTAGCAAATTGGGAGGGGGAAGTGAGTGGTGCCAGCAGAGGGGAGGCAGCCTAGCATCTAAGGGTGTGTTCCAGGAGTGCAATCTACTCACCACTCGTGAACTCACAGCAAACGGCAAACACGGCAAACAGGTGCAAACTATTGTGTCCCAGTGCGCTTACCACTACAAACAGTGCAGGGAATCACCTAGAGTGCCTAGCCTCCACCAGCAGCCGGCAACCACTTCACTAAAGGGGGAAATAAAAGAGTTAAGCAAAGAAAAGCTAATGTACCAGTTGGTTCAATCTAAAAATACATAAGACAATCTAATCAATTACCAGCACTAACATAGTAAATGTACCGAAACAGCCACACTAGGCAAAACACTAACATAAAAACGTAAACAAGCAAAACAAGTCAAATTGGCAAAACAGCAGCCGATAAAAGGCCACTTAACTGACTTCACTATTACCCTCACACAAGGTGACAGCTACCAGGACTTTAGGTAAGTCTACAGACAGGGAACCAGGCACTCAGGAAACCAGCCACCAGTACCCACGAGGCAGACACAGGCTCAGAGCAAGGAACATGTGGCACCAACAGGCAGACAGACAAAAGGGGCAGCCATGTTGCCACAGGTGCCTTATATATGGTGCAGCTAATTAAGGGGCTGGACCAGGGGAGGAGTTGACCTACATTAAAGAGGCTGCATTCAAGACAAACAATGAAAAACAGACAAGAAACCACAGCTCCCACTACAATCCATCCCTGCTTTTTGAATCGTCGTCCCGACGATGGTTTACTTATTGCCAAGGTCTAAAGACAGCAATCATTCTACCAGCTACAGGTACCTGGGAGGCAGCAGCCGCAATCGCCCTGTTCCCCACAGCCTGTGGGAGATGGTGCATGTTTGAGTGCCTTCCAGCAGTGGAACGCTCGGTCCTCCTTACTGCTCCTGCATCAGTATGCAGATGGCTCTCAGCCAGGTGACGTTGGGGCCTATCCAGCAACTGTCTTTCTGAGGCTGTAGTGGAGGCAGTGGGTGGCGTTTGTGGTGGCTCTGCTGGAGGTGAATCAGCAACCGCCTGTGGGCGTAAAGAATTTACAGGCACATGGGTCCGAACTGTTACAGGCAATATTTCACACAAGTCGCCATCTATTGAATCACCTTCCCAAACATGGGGTTCAACATCTTCTTGGGGACAGGCCCCAGTGGTTTCATCCAATCCATGACACTCAGGACGGGCTTTCAGTAAAGAGCGGTGAACATGCTTTACCTTACTGGGGTCATCCAATGGAGCGATGGTGTAGACAGATCCACCTTCTTTGGGGGCCTTTAGAACCCTATACAACACTGAGCTCCATACGTCATGAATTTTGTGGCGGCCTCTGACGCCGACATCCCTGAGGTACACCAGCTGTCCACCCTGTAGTGGAGAGTCCTTTACCTTTTTGTCATGATGTGCTTTACGGCGATTTGCAGCCGCTTGTAGATTTCTCGAGGCTCCTTCAAACGCCAACCGGAGCCTAGTCTGATGCTCCACAATCCAGTCATGAGTACTTCCTGCTTCTGGGACTGGGGCTCTTCCTAGGAGGAAGTCAACAGGTAAAAGGGGATCTTGCCCGAACATCAGAAAGAAAGGGGACTCACCCGTAGATTGATGGGCTGTCGTGTTATACGAGAAGACCACTTGAGGCAGGTAGGATGACCAATCCCTTTTCTTTGTTGTGGGCAATGTACGCAGAAGGTCATGCAGGGTGCGATTAAACCTTTCGCATTGGCCATTCCCAGCAGGGTGGTAAGGAGTAGTATGGGACTTTTCAATGCCATACAAGCTGCATAACTGTCGAATCAGATCACTCTCAAAGTTCCGGCCCTGGTCGGAGTGGATTCGGCTGGGCACACCAAATTTGCAAAACCACTCATTTACCAGCACTTTAGCCACAGTTGCTGCTCGTTGATCGTGAGTGGAGACTGCCAGGGTGTACTTTGAGAAGACGTCGGTCATCACAAGCACATTCTCCATTCCATTTTTTGATGGCTCCAACAAGGTGAAATCCACTGCCAAGATTTGGTTGGGGCGTGCAGCAAGGAGGTGGCCCATATATGTACGGGTATTTGGCTGGGTGTCTTTGGCAACTTGACACCTTTCACATTCCTGACACCAACGCTTGATCTCTTGGTGCATACCGGGCCAGTAACATCTCTGCCACACCAAGTTGACAGTCCTTTCCACACCCTGATGGCCATGCTCATGGTGTAGCT
Source organism: Tautogolabrus adspersus (assembly GCA_020745685.1). Classification (NCBI taxonomy): domain Eukaryota; kingdom Metazoa; phylum Chordata; class Actinopteri; order Labriformes; family Labridae; genus Tautogolabrus; species Tautogolabrus adspersus. The sequence continues at coordinate 15,848,944 of CM036540.1, forward strand.
GATGTAAGACTTTGTTTTTCAATGAAGCAGGCAGAACCAGCTGGAGGATCTCATCGCCATCTGGAGCAAAGACTTTGCGATGGACCACACCCTCTTGCTCAACTATGCGATCCCACTGCTTAACCAGTGCTAGGGCCTCCTTGGACATCCGACGCCGCTCAGTCGCATCTGGGGTCCTCTTTCTGGTCCAAAACACCAAGAAGTCCTGTATCGTGGGATCACCTTCCTGTAGGAGACGGAGATCAGAGGGAGTACGACATGGAAAAGCGGAGATAGCATTCTGTGTTACCTCAGGTGCTGGATTTGGTACTTGCTGCATGGACTTAGGAAGTTGAGTGCCAGGGGCCAGATGTTCGGCTGTACATGAGCCAGGTAAGTACTGTCGAGAAAGGGCATCTGCATTGCCATTACTTTTGCCAGGTTTATACTTTAGTACATAATCAAAGTTAGCAAGCTCTGATGCCCAGCGTTGTTCCACAGCACCTAGCTTTGCTGTTGAGAGGTGGCTGAGAGGGTTATTGTCTGTATATACAACACATTTCTGCCCTAACAGGTACTCTCTGAACTTTTCAGTCATGGCCCATTTAAGGGCCAGAAACTCTAACTTCATAGAGCTGTAATTGTTCATATTGCGTTCTGATGTCTTTAGGCCTCGACTGGCATATGCTATGGGCCTAACCTTACCCTCTTGCTCTTGAGAAAGAACGGCTCCCAAGCCGCTGTGGCTCGCATCCACTTCCAGGATAAAGGGCAAGGTAAAATCAGCATAGGCCAGCACTGGAGCTTCCACAAGTTTGCGCTTCAGGCCTTCAAAGCTTGCGTTACACTCTTCTGTCCATGCCACCATCAAAGTCTGCTCCGATCTCTTGCGGGTCTTAGTACCTCTCAGTTCAGCAACCAGTCGGTGCAGAGGCGCTGCTAGCTTAGCAAAGCCATCAACGAATCGGCGATAGTAGCTGGCAAACCCAAGAAATGACTGCAGCTCTGTCACATTGGTTGGGCACTTCCATTTGGACACTGCTTCAATTTTCCGGGGGTCAGTAGCCACGCCCTCTTTAGAGATTACATGGCCCAAGTAACCCACCTCCTCCTTGAAGAAGCAGCACTTTTCCAGCTTTGCCTTGAGATTTTCCTGTTTCAGCCTCCCCAGCACAGCATCCAAATGCTCCATATGTTGGTCTACAGTGGAAGAAAACACAACAACGTCATCGAGATATAACAACAAGGACTGGCAATGTTGAGCCCCAAATATCCTCTCCATTAGTCTTTGAAAGGTACTCGGGGCATTGCAAAGCCCAAAGGGCATTCTGTTCCACTCAAACAGGCCAAAGGGCGTACAAAAAGCGGTTTTCATTTTGTCCTTCTCAGTGACTGGTACTTGATTGTACCCACTAGCCAGATCCAGGGTGGAGAACCAACGGGCACCAGAGAGTGCATCCAGAGACTCTTCGATTCTCGGCAGGGGAAACGCATCTTTCCGTGTCTTGCTGTTGAGCAATCTGTAGTCCACACACAGTCGAAGAGTGCCATCTTTCTTTTTGACCAGGACTATAGGTGAGGCGAAGGGGCTGCTGCTTTCCCTGATTACCTTGGTCTCAAGGAGCTGGTGAATATGGGCTTTAACAGCATCATACTCTGAGGGAGGAATGCGTCTATACCTCTGTCGTACTGGTGTCTCATCAAGCAAAGGGATATCATGCGAAATCAGGTTAGTGCAGCCTAAGTCTCCATCATGAGCTGAAAACACACTACGGTGTTTTTGTAATAAAGACCTAACCTGATGCTGATCCTGCTCTGACAGGGTGGACAAGTCAACGGCATTAAGGCTTTCCTGCACTGAACTGGTGACGGACTGGGAAGATACAGTTGCTGTGGTAAGTCCCTCGATCTCGGTGACACCAGTGGGTAGACTCACTACCTGGGCTTGGCTCAAAGTACCCAGCACAGTGCGAGGGTAAAGCACAACATCATTGACCCCCACATTAACTATGGGAATGTAGACTGTACCCCTTGTTAGTTGGACCAGAGCTGGTGATGCCAGTAAACCAGCCGGTAACCCCGCACTCAGGGGCTCAAACAAGGCCTCATTACCTGAGTGGTGCTGGGAGCAGGTTGCTGCCACCAGCTTCATGGTACCACCAGGGACTCGAAAAACTCTCCTACCCTTTATTCTTACTCTGCCAGAGCGATCAGGGGTCACTGTGACTTGGGCCTGGTGACACTGTTGTAGTGCTTGTTGGAGTTGGCTGGGGGCCTGTAACACAGAGGGCAAATCAAAAAGAGCAGAGCCATGGTGAACAAATAAGTCTTTATAACACGTTTTGATAATGTTCATGCCAAGGATACCTGGAGATGAAGATAAAGGACCAAGGGGGTCTTTAACAACCAACACCCCACGCTTGGTAATTACCTTATCACAAAGCTCAACATCAAGCTCAAGGTAACCAACATAGGGTATCTCCAGCCCATTAGCAGCCCTCAACTGTAGCCAGTTACAAGACCGGAGCTTCTCTTCTCCCCAAGGCTCAAAGTTCTGGACAAAAAAGGACTCAGTTATGGTGGACACCATTGACCCTGTGTCGACCAAACATGGAACCTCAACCCCTCCCATTAAACAGTTACATGAGGACAGGCTGCCATTAACTCTGGCATTGGGGATGGGTTTTCTGATCCTGGCCCTGAGCCAACTAGGCCCCCACCTGAACTTTGGCTCAGTAGTTCAGGGGGTGAAAGTTTCCCGACTGCTGATTCTGGTACTGTTGCCTGTTACCTGAGGAAGGAGCAGCAGAGGAAGCTGGAGGAACTGATGGCCTTACTCTCTCACCATTGCACTCCCTTGCAAAATGACCAGGTTTTTGACACCTGCGGCAGATGATGGACTGCTTACTCCTACTGTAAGAGGGTGCGGGGGCATTCTGGATGGCAATGAGACTACTGCTAAGTTGGTTTAACTGTTCCTGTTGCCTTTTCAACATTTCCTTTAACTCATTCAATTCACATCTTGAATCTAGGTTACCTGAACCTGAATGAGGACCTCCCACCAATGCAAACTGGAAGCCTGCAGTTGACGGGACAGAGTTACTCCGGCCTCTGGCACCCCCTGGCATTCCCTCCCGCTCCCACCTTATAGCCTCGCTACGGACATCAAGCAAAGTGGCAGTGGGTTGACGTCGGACAAACTGCTTTAGTTCCCTGCGGAGGGCACAATCATACACATGTTCAACAAATTGATCACGCAGCAAAACACAGGAGTTTGGTAGGCCATTAGGAGCATTAGTTACGACCCTGTCCATCAAACACATTAAGGCATGGGAAAATTCTTGTAATGTCTCACCCTCCTGTTGCTTTCTTGAGAAAAAGTCTTCCTGCAAAGAAACATAGGACTTTGAACACCCATACAACTCCTGCAGTATATCAAGGATTCTATCTGAATCCTCCCTTTCCTCTCTAGGTCGATACCTTATCTCTTCTCTTGCCTCACCTTCTAAATGATCATAAATGAAGACTGCTTGATCAGCTCTAGACAAATGGCGGGCACGCATACATGCCTGAACTTCCTCTGCCCATTCCGAAATGCTCAGACCAGTTTTACCTCTAAACATTGGACATTTTCTATCCCTAGGGACATAAACCAGTCGCTCAACTACTGGGGCAATCAATGGAGACCGAGAGGAAGAGTTAGTTACTGATGCAGCACTAGTACCAGGTGCTGCTTCCTGTTCCCGCAGCAGCCGGTTCTCGGCTTGAAGTTGCGCCACCAAGTCTTTTAATTGGTTCAGCTCTTCTGCCATGATGAAGGAGACAAGAGCAGGTTGAGGTTAGCACAGGACTGTTGCTTGAAGTTCGAGACACTTGCAGAATCAGCTGCTGTTTTGCCTTCACAACTTAAAAAAAAGGTACAACTACACAGTAATACACAAATGCTATGAAATGAACCAACTGGTGAACAAAAAAAAATGAACACACGTCTCTACTTTTACAGTAACCCTGCCGACAACGCCAGAATGTGGCAAGGTGCAATAAGGGATGGTGTATAATAACTAAGAAACTAATCTAACTGACCCGACAACGCCACCTGGGGAAGTTCACCCCAGGAAATATATAGACACCTTAATCAAACAAAGACAACACAGGTTCAACAACTGAAGACAGAGACGTGGTTCCAAAAGAAAATGTAAATTTATTGAAAACTTAAACTGGAAGTATCTGTGAAGAGAGGGGTTTTAGTTATTGTTTTAATGAGGCAAATCAATCAATTTAGGAAGATGTATAACAAATTTATTACAATATAATTTACTTTATTCTAAAACAACACTTCCAATCAAAATGTAATTTAAAAAGTAGCAAATTGGGAGGGGGAAGTGAGTGGTGCCAGCAGAGGGGAGGCAGCCTAGCATCTAAGGGTGTGTTCCAGGAGTGCAATCTACTCACCACTCGTGAACTCACAGCAAACGGCAAACCCGGCAAACAGGTGCAAACTATTGTGTCCCAGTGCGCTTACCACTACAAACAGTGCAGGGAATCACCTAGAGTGCCTAGCCTCCACCAGCAGCCGGCAACCACTTCACTAAAGGGGGAAATAAAAGAGTTAAGCAAAGAAAAGCTAATGTACCAGTTGGTTCAATCTAAAAATACATAAGACAATCTAATCAATTACCAGCACTAACATAGTAAATGTACCGAAACAGCCACACTAGGCAAAACACTAACATAAAAACGTAAACAAGCAAAACAAGTCAAATTGGCAAAACAGCAGCCGATAAAAGGCCACTTAACTGACTTCACTATTACCCTCACACAAGGTGACAGCTACCAGGACTTTAGGTAAGTCTACAGACAGGGAACCAGGCACTCAGGAAACCAGCCACCAGTACCCACGAGGCAGACACAGGCTCAGAGCAAGGAACATGTGGCACCAACAGGCAGACAGACAAAAGGGGCAGCCATGTTGCCACAGGTGCCTTATATATGGTGCAGCTAATTAAGGGGCTGGACCAGGGGAGGAGTTGACCTACATTAAAGAGGCTGCATTCAAGACAAACAATGAAAAACAGACAAGAAACCACAGCTCCCACTACATACTCATTAGCAAAATGACTGGTGCTGATGAATTGCCATTTATTTCTCAGTGTAGTGTAGATAATTGCAGTGAAGAAGGTCTCTTTTGGCTTTAGATCTCATGTCTTAATTTGTAAAACTGTTCTATACAGATTTTCAAAATAAAACATTTGGTGAAAACTTTGGTGAATATAAAATTAATTGTGCACTGCATTTACTAGTCCTGCCAACAAAAGCAATTTGGCCTTGCTGACAAGCATGTTTTAAGCAGAGCATTTTGGAAGGAAGATGTCAATGTGACCCCAAATACTATTTTTTTCTGAGATGGACAGAGGCTGGAGAGTTGAATGAGTTTGTGCTAATGTGCTTACCAGTGGAATGGACTGAAGCTAGAAACCAAAGCAAACTGAAATGTTGTTTTTACCAACCTTCACTATTTTCAGTTGAGTGTGTGAAAGGTTCAGGATGACACCAGTCATGTCAGAGTATGATGCAACAGGCTATACATTTAACAGGGATGAGGTCAGTGCAAAAGAATTATAGACTGTAATGAATACATGAAATAATGTAGGCTATTTCCAAAATCCTTACACCCCTGGTTAATGACACTAAGAACTCCATCATCAAGACGACTAAAATGTATTTTCCAAGTGGTCCCTTTGACAGAGTGGTCCTTCTCGTACAAGCACAACATAAAGTTCCTGTTTTACCCTTATTTCTGATGAGATATTTAACATACATTTAAGATTCATTCAGCATTCCTCATGTTGCTGAAAATAAAAAGGAGATCTTCTTGCATGCTTGATTGGTTTCTCCAGATGCTCTCTAAGTACATCAGCTCAACCTCTACTTCAGCCCATACTGCCACACCTGAATTTTAAACTTATTTTTCAGATGACGCAATGGTACCTAGTGTAATTTAATACAACCTTTATTTAACCAAGTTGGTCCCATTGAGATTAAGAACCTCTATCTCATTTCAAGAACCTCATAGACTCTCACTAAAACCTGTGAATAAAGCTACCATACTCCTGTCCTATTCATTTGGGACTCTTAACACCAGCCGTGTTATAAAGTTGTTGATTAACTAAACCGTGCAAGAAGATTTGGTCAGTAATATTCGTCAATTAATTGAATTCCATGTGAGAGTTTGAACATAACAGCTGTAACAAAACATGCACAAGTTCATGGAAAAGTACAACTCTGGGAAAATAGAATAATTTCCTTCCCTATTAGAGAATTTTTGTTTGTTGTTGAATGTGTCTTAGGTGGCAAATAAAAGACACAATAAAAAAAAATCCCCATTCCCACCTCGGAAGAAAAAATTATTTTCACTGGAAAAGATAAGTCCAATGTGTCATTAGAATCTCCCAATTGCTGACCTCCTTTTCTCTCTTTGTAAAGCTTTGTTCTGTCCCAGTTGTAGTTGTACCTCTGGCCTCTTCTTTGTCTGAATTCAAATATCTCATATCTCAATCAGCAGCCTGCTGTTAGCTCAAACATCACCTCAGCATTTCCAGCCAAAGCGCTTTTATTATTTGTGAGAAACACATTCTGTGTTGTTGGAACATCAGCCTGCAGAGCGGCTGAGATGACACGCTGATACAATCACCCAGAGGTGCTGAGTGTTATCATTACGTATACGGTCAGGTAAAGAGCCTTTAAACAGAGCCCAATTTCAGCTGTTTCGATGACTCTTGAACACCAACAAATATGAACAAAATCCATCACAGAAAACTAAAAGAATGGCACATGATTCAAGGACTGCTTTGAAAACTGTGTCTGATTCCTTTCTGCCTATCAGCCTGTCTTTATTGCATGAATCTTTTATGCATTTGCTTTATGCAAATCCTCTCCTTTATCTCCGCTTTTACTCTAAGGCACAGCCCAGTGGTGTGACGCTGAGATCTAATCCCTCAACAAATAACTTCTTTTTACCATGAAGCTGGAGTGCAATATTGTTTTATTTTTCTCTTAGAAATACATCAACTCTGCTCCTCTTTCTTATCTGAGTAAAACATGTTCTATTCTCCTTTTTTTCCTAAACAGGTAAACAGCCCTACACCACAACCTCAAAATGTGCTTATCAGATATCCATGCCTTGTTTTCCAGTAATTACAAGCATGATTTAGAAACAATTCTCAGAAACAAAGCAACATGTTTCCATGTTGTTTCTGACTTCTGCCCACTGAAGCACACAATCAAAGCAAAGTCCATAAACAGACTCTGACACACAAGATGTCATCAAATGGACAATTGGCTATGCCTCTGCTCATTTGACACAGTGTGAGGTGAGCACATGCATGTGTGCACAAACAGGATACACACACTTGCACCATTAGCGTCTGACAGTGTCATTCCTCATTAAAACCAAACCAGGTAGCTCCCTCATGCATTACCCACTGCACATAGACAGGCCACAGTGCAACAGGAACCTGTCAGTTAAAATGGATTCATTCCCACTCACTCTGCATCTACTATGACCCAGAAAGGATTGGGAGAGGAGAGGGGGATGCTAGGATAAGGACGGCGTAAGAGGATGGGGAGAAGAGCAGGAAGTTTTTTTTTATAGAATGTCATCATTAGTGAGCACTTGTGAAAACAACCTGTTATTCAACAACGCATGACCTGACAGAGTGTATGTATAGATTATAAAGATGTCCAGCCCTTCTCCAGCTCCTCTTGTTGTACAAAAGTGAAACCAACATTACCCTAATTTGGAGCCAAAGTCTGGCCATGTAGAAAATGGCTTTTGAACCTGCGATATTAACCTTCCACTAACTGAAACACATATTTAACTTACATGCAATGATGCTTCAGGTTGGCTTAGTTAACAGCAGAATATATTCTATTGTCTATCTGAAGCCGATAGCTATTGCAAGCTGAGTCACTGTACTGTTCATGTTTGTTATTTTTTCTCTTGTTAAGCCTCCTCAACTTTGCCTTTTGTGCGTACACAGTGCTGCAGAACCTGTATTTGTTTACAAAACTTCAAGTTTTCAGGCAACCAAAATGCTGTTGTGGTAAAAACGAAACAAGAGGCAATCATTTTTGGCTGAAGTTGTTGTGTTAACAGGGTCTTATTATACATTCCTGTGCCTAAGTAGGCTTCATTTAGTCAGTGTCTGTAGCGGAGTTTTACTCAGTGATGATCAGCACCGACCCAATAACAAAATGACTCGCATTGGGATCAACATGGTAAACTCTGACTCCCATACCCTCATCCACCATAAATATCAACCCCCAATCCCCAGAATAATTACTAAGGACATGACCCCAGCTTCTTTAACAGTAGCTTGCCTCTTGATAATCCCAAAATGCCTGAATAAAGAATTTGCATTTTATAACTAGTGATTACTCACAAGGCCTTCTAATGGACTATGCAAGCATCATCCGATTTCTCAGTCGGGGAGAGCCCTGAAATTTGCACATTTGGCTCAGTCACTAAAAGGCAACTTTTCACAACAAGTAGACCCTATACAGAACCGCATGGCATTAACAACTCTACATTGTGCTGACTGCATGGGAAGTCTGGTTGATGATTGACCAGGATACTTTTTTTACTCACACAGCTTCTGACTGTCTTACCTTGAAGTTATACCAGTCTGCTCTGTTGGCCTCTGAGCAGCTTCTTATTGAAGCAGTACTCTTTCTTTACTCTTGAGTAAAGAGGTGAATCATGGTTGTAATCAAAGGGGGGGGGGAGCTCTGCTTTTTTACTTTCCAATCCAGATTTATCCTAGAAGCCTTGAAATACATGCCTAACATGGTGCTGATGGAGCAGTGACCCTACAGACATAGAAAAGTAAAAATTCTCAGAGCAGCATACTGTGCAGAGGACACAAATGATGCAACATATTCTCTCCTTGACATCATGGGGTTTTGGAAATAAAAACATCAGTGAGATTCACAGCAGGACATGATGTTCTTGAGGCGGAAAAAATCCACTGTCTGAGTAGCACTGCTATGCTCCCCTCAAATTAAGAAACTGCTCCGGAGAAAGGATAGCACTAATTGTCTGAGCTAACCCATTGAATAAGGATGTCAGTATGTTCTGAGTCTCCCTGGAGTTAAATTATTTTGACTGGAACACATGATTTCAAAGTACGAGTGTTTATTATATTTAATTTTTTTGCCAACATGCACTTAAGTTATTGATAAATCTGGGGTCTTGCTTAACACAGTTTCATTACAATTCACTAAAATAATGCTCACAAACAAAGTGTTAGTTGTTGCCAAGTGTAAGAAACCATCTTGTAAAGATATTCTTTCACTAGCTATAAGAAGTTTCTTTAGACGATCATTTTCATTTTATATAACTCTACAAACAGGTTGTGTTCGAGAACTTCCTCCTGTGACATCTGGGTCCCTCTTTTTGGCAGAAATAATGAAGTTCCATTTCCAACCACAGTCGCCAACAAACTGTCAACTACAGTGAGAGAGGGACCCAAAAAAGCAACATGTTTGGACTGAAGAGAATTTGCCTTTCTCTCTCCATCTGTCTGTTTGTGTATTTGCATGGAAATCACTGACACATAAGCAAGCGACGTGTCTGCAGTCTGTCTACATTCGTATTTAAGAGGAAGCGGTATCCCAAACTGGACTTGATTGACATGGATTTTCTAAACGTGTCCTTGTTTAAAGACACACCAGATAAATCATGCCAAAAATAATAATAAATGGTCTTTCTGTGGAATTATTGAACATTTTGTATTTGATTGTTTTGTCTTACTCTTGTCTCAAGGCTTTACTTGAGAAACTAAAATGTGCAGAATGTATTTCATTTCAGAGAGAGAGAGAGAGAAAGAGAGAGAGAGAGAGAGAGAGAGAGAGAAAGAGAGATGATGTGGCTTTACCTCTGATCCGTTTGAATGGAGAGCTCTTGAAGAGCCGCTGACAGACACTGGATAAGATAACAGCTCTTCACATGATGCTGGAAAAACAACACTTAAGCCAGCAAAAAGCCACGAGAGTTAAGGCTAAAGAGCCCTTAAATGAATAATAATTCCATGACATTTCAGCACATGAGTATTCAAATGGAGTGTGTGAGCAAAACGGTACATAGTAATAGAGCAGATAAAGCAAACATACAATGACTATAGAGAAGTTAGATGTCTTCTTCTGTGTGTTACAAATGACGAATAATATACACATAAACCAAGTCTCACAGCGGTTCAGGACATTTTTGCGTAGTGCATTCTGTAGACGGCGGTGTGCACAAGTAATCAAAAATGTAACTTTATTAACCGTTTATCCATTCACTGAAGTTAAAATTAACATTAACATTACCAGAAAAAAACTGGTGAATGATTTTGGTGAGCTGAGTTGGTCTTCTCATTGCACACCACAACCTATAAGAACAAAGCTGTTAGATTTCATTATTTGTCGTCGTGTGAGGTCTCTCTCATTTTTTAAAATGGTTTAAGATTTTAAAAATCTTTTAGTGAGTACCAGGCTTAAGTGAATCAATCAGTGTAATAAAGAAAGGACAACTCTCAGGGAGTGAGTGGCTACACTATAGTTACAAAGTTTAGTTTAGTAATATAAATGGTGAACAGCCAAATACCAAAATCAGTGGAGCTGAGAGGCCAAAGAGGACAGCAGGGAGATTAAAGCTGACTAATATATTCTGGCTCCAGGCCATAGCTATAAAAACTCTGCATAAAACTGAGCTACTGTGGGAAATAATACTTGGTCTTTGTAATTAGCTGCTGATTTGTACTGAGCCCAAGGGCTGAGCTTAGTCATGTAAACACAGACATACAGACACCAAGCCTGGGGTCAAGTTGTTGGAAAATGAAAATGAATAAAAAATTGAATGCAGCTGAAAGTTTAAGTCACTGTATAATATCACAAATCATTTAGCTTACATAAGCATGAACAGGAGATAAACAGCTTGGTTGTGTCACAATGTGGCTAAATCTCCAATCACCAATACACTTTTACCTCTTGTGTTTTTGTTGCCACATTAATACCAGTACCAGTGTTATGTTGTGTTTCTTATTCTTTCTGTTAAAACTAGGCTAACCAGGTGCCCAGTGTCTTACATTTACTCTACACAATTTTGACATTATGCATAAAATGTACGAGAATAATACTTCACAAAAGGCTTCTAATGCTCGAGTGAAATGAAACATGCAGAGCTAATGCTGTATTGCTTCATGTTTGTTGAGTCAAACTTCATGTGGGTTTGTGGGTTTGTGTGTTTGCGTGCTGCTGGGCAAAATGAGTGGATGGACTGTGTTAGCTGAGCCTGTAATAGAGTGCACATGCGTCTGTTTCAGAGGCTGAGGATAAACAAACACACCATCCTCATCTCCTTTCAGTAATTTGATGGATCATTTAGTCTGCGTTGTTTGATTGTGTGTGATGAAGTGTTTCTATGTGTTGGTATGCTTGATTGTGTGCATGTGCTTGCGATTAAAGGGCAATCCACCAAAGAAACTAATGGGGCAAGAAAAAATCATCCATGACCGCTGGTCACGACAAAAATTGAAGGTATTAGAGAAGAAGTCAAGCTTGCTCAAGGGATCATGGAAGCCTGTCCAATAAAATGAGAATATGATTTAGTTTGAAATAGAAGAATACAGATAAAACATTGTCTTGATAACAGAGATTAGTAAAAAAAAACATATATTTATATGATCCTTTATAAAGCTCTAAACAAATCTGGCATTTGATGATCGTCTTGTTATCACATGCTGGCAAGACTTACTGTGAAAATTAGTGTTTTGCCAAGATTCATGTTCCTGTTGCAGACAATGTCTGTTTTTATATCACAAGCAATTTTAAGCGTCTTTTTTTAAACAACTGAACAAATGTTTGATCAGACAGAAATTGCTGCTCACAGTTGACAGGCATATTCAAAAGGCAAGAGGGCAAACGTCTGTCCCTCACTGCTGTTGAACTGAGTCTCTTTGAAAAGTTCACAGCTATAACAATGTCTCCTCTAAAGCAACACTCCAAACAACCAGGAAGTCTGCTCTATATTTATGTTCTGATAAAAGCAAGTCAAGACTTATTTTGATAAAAATCAGACATTTCAGCACTCCAATGGTTCAAGACAACATTGTACTGTCACACATTTTATGGTCGATGTACATATAAGATTTAATTTATTGGCTGGTTATCATAGACTGTAGGGCGAGCCAGGCAAAGAAATCTACTGCGGCCAGTTTTTACTTTTTTCCCCCCATCCTTTAAGGAACTGCACATCTATGTGGGGATTTGAACGTTTTAGCCATTCAATTTTTGCCCTTTGTGTTTCTGTCATATATGATTCAGAGTTGGATGTAAGCCTTATCTAATGCCTCATTATGGTCTAAATGATTTTGAGATCTCAATTATAAATGAATGAGGACTGATTAAAACAAGAATTCTTTAAAACCAATAGTAAACACCTATTCGCTCACAATAAAGGGACAGTTAAGTAATTTTCAGTGTGCCATGGATAATTTATTTTTTCATTGTATGTTCCTGCAACCGACCGGCACCTGAGAACGTGATAGGCTGTGCACGGGGTCACCTGTTGGTCAATTGTAAAAACATGTTAAATGCTTAGAAATAGTTCAAGTGCTTGAAATGTGCATGTGTGTTTTCAACAGTATGTTGACATCTTTGATTACGTTTTCAACATAAGCAATCAAAAGATATGTTTTGCTAGAATTCATTTTTGGTTGATTACTGTTTTAATGACTTTTAAACAACTTGTGTGTGTGTGTGTGTGTGTGTGCGTGTGCGTGTGTGTGAGAGATAGAGAGAGAGAGAGAGAGAGAGAGAGAGAGAGAGAGAGAGAGAGAATAAGCATAAATGTGAGATCCTGACCTTGCAGTTATGAAATCTTGATCTGGTAATTATTTTTAGTATACATTTTTACTTTTCAATTTGTTGTTGTTGAATGCAGTGCGTTCCTGCATACTTTGGAACAACGGGGAGAAAAGGCATGCAGTTTGTGACATCCTTTAAAGGTCTTCTTTAAACTCACTTGTTTGGACTTCTCTGTAAGCGATTTCCTCTTCTTATTGCCCTTTTATCTTTTTGACATTATTGTAATCTTACTTTATTCTCAGTTGAATCTTTTTTATTGCTTTTGTTTCTGTGTATTATTCGATCTCCTTTCTTGTTTTCTTTATTGATTTTGTTTTTTATTTCTTATTATGTCTTTGGATGCCTTTATTCCTATTAATTGTTTTGACTTCTTCCTGCTTCATTTAGTTTCTTTGACTCTTCGACTCTGTTGGCAGAGGTTTATTGACTCTGTTTTTTGTCATCCAGCCATGACGAGTACAATCCAACAATATAAATACAGCTCAGTAAAAGTCAAAGTGGGATCCGTTCTGATTTGTTAGCATGTGCTTCTCCCTTCAGCCAAGTTCTTATCGTACTGGCTGAGCAGAAGGCGCTTCTGTTAGTCCACGAATGAAACAATAAAACAGAATTTACGTTCACTAAATTACTTCTGGATTGTGTTTCTTTTGTACTCTGGTTTATACACAACACATAACCACCTTCTGTATATCTGATTTAAAGCCAAACAAACAGAACCCCAGACGTTGACCTTCTTCAGTTTTCCTTACGTCCTTCCCTGTTTCTCTACTGAACTGTAAATTATTTTCCTGTAAAATAACAGTAAAGAGCTGACAGCAGAGACGCTAGCTCTTTACTGTTAATTTACAGTATGAATACTGTAAAAATGATTTTACAGTAGTTGGCTGTAGACAAGAAATACGGTACATTTCTGTATTTCTACAATTAACAGTAAAGAGCTGGCAGCAGAGATGCCAGCAATATACTGTAATTTTACAGTATTAATACTGTAAAGAACATTACAGTAGTGGGCTGTTAATCAGAATTACAGTATATTTCTGTATTTCTACTGGCAGCAAAGATGCCAGCAATATTCTGTAATTCTAAATGATTTAACAGTCTAAGGCCGCGTTCACACTTGACTTCTTTTTTCTTAAAAAAGCGCTGCCTTCAGCGCTTTTACGCAAGTGTTCTGTAACCTTAACAACGGGATTTGCCTATGGTGCAACCGTGCCGGAGAGTATGGCCGGAGCACAACGCGTCAATTTAGCACAGAAAAGAACAAGCGGGACGGGAAGTCAGACACCGATACAACATTAAAACCTCCGGTTTATTGAGTTTTATACCACGTACATCGTATTATCTCCCGCTGTTACGAGTGAATCTGTAAAATTACCGCAGGAATTCCTTTGTCTCTGCACGCCAGCTGTGCGGCTGTGCTCTCTGAGCTGTGGATTGAGAACGCAGCTGGGCGGTGTTGAGGGTGCACAGAGCTGTAACGGACCAGAGCGGAAACGCAATTCACACCACATCTGTTTGGCCACCGGTAACTAGGGACGTAGGTTACTAGGGAAAGTAAAAGCGCACCTACTCCACTCGTCCTTATTGGTCAGCTGTCAAAAAGGCGCTTGACGTCACACAGCGCTTTTCTGAAAAGTTGAAATAATTCAACTGAAAAAGGCGTCGGGTGCAACGCTTTTTGAAAAGGCGTCCGCTTTTTAAAAAGGCGTCGTTCTTTTTCCTTTTTCCATAGGGTTGAATGTAAAAAAGTTGCAAGACAGGTAGAGCTGGGTGTCATCCGCGTAGCAGTGAAAGTGAATACCAATTTTCCTGAAAATGTGACCGAGGGGTAGGAGGTAAATGATGAAAAGGAGAGGACCCAAGACAAAGCCCTGAGGAACACCGGTAGTGACTGTACACCATAAACACTTTAATGTTAGTCACAACAGGACAAAAACGAGCAGCATGCTTACTGTTAAGAAAGCTGCATGTCAGGTACAAATAGTGAGTTCACATCCTGCATCATAGTTCACATACAGTGCAGAAGAAGGACAGTGTTAGAGTGCAGACATGATATCTGAGATATGAGCAGTATGGTCAGAGGAAGAGAAGAGGTCTACAGAGGACTGATAGCAGTCTGTGCTTACTGTAAGTGGTACATTAACCACACTAGCTGTGACTCCTTGATACCTTCAGAGAACTGACCACTCATCTATCTGTGGTGATTGTGTTTGCAGAAAGTCACAAGGGACCGTGGTGGGATTGCTGCTGTCGTCTGATCTACCAGCAGACCAGATTCCTGTGGTCTACTGCAGTGAGAGACACCAGTCAAGTGGGTCAGGATGTTGTCCTGCTGCAGGAGACAGGGACTGGATGTGCTCAGTTGTATTGCTTCATGGTGATATCTCCACTAACTGAACATTCAATACTGATTCTGTAACCAGTAACACGACTTTATGGGGGTCTGTTTAGAGCAGCCTCCTCCTCTGCTTGAAACAGCTTCTCATCGCTCCGTGCTTGTGTTGTAGTCTACGTTGTTAGTTTGACACCGTACCACATGACGCACGCACCTCACACTCAGCCGGCACACTGACTCACTGACAAACACACCTCACTCCTGGTGTTAATTAATTTTTTTGTATTTATTTATTTATTTTATTTTCCTCTTACTTCCCACTCATTTTTTCCCGGCGATCTCCCGCCAGTCTCCACCCGGAGGAGAGCAGGCGGGGAGCGAGAGGTCGCGCGATCTCCCGCGAACCCGATCTGACTCCCAGTCTCCACCCGGAGGAGAGCAGGCGGGGAGCGAGAGGTCGCGCGATCTCCCGCGAACCCGATCTGACTCCCAGTCTCCACCCGGAGGAGAGCAGGCGGGGAGCGAGAGGTCGCGCGATCTCCCGCGAACCCGATCTGACTCCCAGTCTCCACCCGGAGGAGAGCAGGCGGGGAGCGAGAGGTCGCGCGATCTCCCGCGAACCCGATCTGACTCCCAGTCTCCACCCGGAGGAGAGCAGGCGGGGAGCGAGAGGTCGCGCGATCTCCCGCGAACCCGATCTGACTCCCAGTCTCCACCCGGAGGAGAGCAGGCGGGGAGCGAGAGGTCGCGCGATCTCCCGCGAACCCGATCTGACTCCCAGTCTCCACCCGGAGGAGAGCAGGCGGGGAGCGAGAGGTCGCGCGATCTCCCGCGAACCCGATCTGACTCCCAGTCTCCACCCGGAGGAGAGCAGGCGGGGAGCGAGAGGTCGCGCGATCTCCCGCGAACCCGATCTGACTCCCAGTCTCCACCCGGAGGAGAGCAGGCGGGGAGCGAGAGGTCGCGCGATCTCCCGCGAACCCGATCTGACTCCCAGTCTCCACCCGGAGGAGAGCAGGCGGGGAGCGAGAGGTCGCGCGATCTCCCGCGAACCCGATCTGACTCCCAGTCTCCACCCGGAGGAGAGCAGGCGGGGAGCGAGAGGTCGCGCGATCTCCCGCGAACCCGATCTGACTCCCAGTCTCCACCCGGAGGAGAGCAGGCGGGGAGCGAGAGGTCGCGCGATCTCCCGCGAACCCGATCTGACTCCCAGTCTCCACCCGGAGGAGAGCAGGCGGGGAGCGAGAGGTCGCGCGATCTCCCGCGAACCCGATCTGACTCCCAGTCTCCACCCGGAGGAGAGCAGGCGGGGAGCGAGAGGTCGCGCGATCTCCCGCGAACCCGATCTGACTCCCAGTCTCCACCCGGAGGAGAGCAGGCGGGGAGCGAGAGGTCGCGCGATCTCCCGCGAACCCGATCTGACTCCCAGTCTCCACCCGGAGGAGAGCAGGCGGGGAGCGAGAGGTCGCGCGATCTCCCGCGAACCCGATCTGACTCCCAGTCTCCACCCGGAGGAGAGCAGGCGGGGAGCGAGAGGTCGCGCGATCTCCCGCGAACCCGATCTGACTCCCAGTCTCCACCCGGAGGAGAGCAGGCGGGGAGCGAGAGGTCGCGCGATCTCCCGCGAACCCGATCTGACTCCCAGTCTCCACCCGGATCTTTCCCTCTTTCCCTCTTTCCCTCTTTCCCTCTTTCCCTCTTTCCCTCTTTCCCTCTTTCCCTCTTTCCCTCTTTCCCTCTTTCCCTCTTTCCCTCTTTCCCTCTTTCCCTCTTTCCCTCTTTCCCTCTTTCCCTCTTTCCCTCTTTCCCTCTTTCCCTCTTTCCCTCTTTCCCTCTTTCCCTCTTTCCCTCTTTCCCTCTTTCCCTCTTTCCCTCTTTCCCTCTTTCCCTCTTTCCCTCTTTCCCTCTTTCCCTCTTTCCCTCTTTCCCTCTTTCCCTCTTTCCCTCTTTCCCTCTTTCCCTCTTTCCCTCTTTCCCTCTTTCCCTCTTTCCCTCTTTCCCTCTTTCCCTCTTTCCCTCTTTCCGACTCCCGGTTTAAAGGGAAAAATGAAAAAAAAAAATTGCTTTTGAAATATTTATACAATTATAAAGACATTTTATTTTACTTGTTTCTTCTTAACAGTTTAGATATTATGCCCAGTTGGAAAAGTGTGTGTTCACAAGCACAAGTGAATACACTTCCACCTGGGCATAATATCTAAACTGTTAAAAAGAAACAAGTAAAATAAAATGTCCTAAAGTAGACCTACCTCTTGAATAGTAGTGAGAGTGCAACCGTTGACAAAACACTGAAAATAATAGAAGCATTTTGTATTTTTCATTTAATCCGTTTATTGTGACATGTATGATAGCCTTGCAAAGTAAATATATTTAAAAACAATTTAAGAACAAAATGCATCCAAATAAAGTTAAGTACCTGTTCTCATGCAAAGTCTCTCTGAAGCATCTGACGACGAAAGAAGAAATCTCCCTCATACCTCCTGGAGAACCATAATTATCCTCCTTAAAAAGAACAAAATTAAAACATAGGTCAGGGTAGGTAATAGAATGCCAAAGTAACTGCAGTTTCATCGTTATTCCAATAAAAGGATTTGCAACAAACACATTGCTAGTCAGAATTGATCACAAAGTAACAATTTTTGATAAGGACAAGCAATGCTTTCTCACTCAGCATGTTTACATACAGACTGTGCAGACTTCTTTACAAACACATTTCAAGAGGCTGAAAAGTCTTGCCATTACATTTGAGCTGAATTTAGAGTTAAGTGTGTGGATGACTGTCCGCCTGTGTATCTCAGCCTAATTGTACACTAATAAAATATGTATTAATGTGTGATTCTGGGAATAGAGACATTTTAGGATTTTTATTTATTGAAACTTTATTTTGATCATTTTCTCCTGTTTTATATATTATTAAATAGAACAAAGCTTTTGCATTTAGAAAGAACACAAAACAGGATATACATGTATATAGATATATAAAGCCTCTATGAAGCAAATGACGACGACAGAAGAAATCGGCTCTCCTCGACTATCTGTTGAGAAACAAAAGAAAAACAAAGACCTTACTATTTTAAAACTTTTATCATTTTCTTGAGTAGTTATGGGGGGGTGGTGGCAAGGAAGCAAAACGTAACATAACTTAATAAATCCTTCAAACGGGAGCTTCTTGGTGTGCAGATCTTGTTTTGCTTTCCTTACCTATTTTACCTAGCACCCACTGAGAGATGTGTGTCTTTCTTGATTTTTCATTGTTATCAAGCACCTTTCTGGGTTCTCACAAATGCTGTCAACTATATAAATGGTATCCTGAAATCAGAAAGAGTAAAATATGTTACTTAAATGTGCAGAAATGTATTTATTTTATGCATGCAAGATCCATTTAGCAATGTAATAAGTGTTGATTGTTTACCATGTTTATTTTTGTCTGGACAAGACAGGAGACTGAAGATACATCCAGAGTGTAACAAACAGTCATCGAGGGCAGGAATTGTATTTGCAGTCAGTTGATCTGAAAAATCATAAAGCTTTATGTTGAGCTCAGAACAGCATCGTGAAAATCACATATCACAGTTCTTTAAAAGGATTTGTACAAATACCTGCAGTAGTCTTGTTTGGTCAGTGTAATCATCTTCATGCTGCTTTGGTCTGGGCTGTGAAACAGATATTTTATCATTATTTGAGTCCCATTCCTCTGCATAAATCACAGCTGTAGTATGTTTTAAAACAATGATACATACACCACCATGGAGGCAGAGCCGCACTCATGTGGTGAGTTCAAAGTCATGAATGACCAGATCGGGCCAACAGTGAATCATGACAAGGAAGTGAAGGTCCCAAAGACTCAGGGTATCCTTAAGCAGAAGAAAAGACAACAAAAAAAGGCTTATATACTTGTCCAGATGTGTATCACAGCTTCAAGTGAGAGCACAGAACTCACCTCACTGTCAGGAACATACTGGAGATTTCCCACCACCAGTATCTTCTTTACTCCTTTAAAGTAAACATAGACAGGGAAAATATTCAACAATCATGACACACTCTTTTCCAACAGGCCTTTTAACTTTTTGCAACTGTTTCACGTTGTGTTTCTATTTCTTTTACCCATTAGCTTTGTTTACAGAGCTACAAAGTTCTTTACATAACATACTTATCCTGACAATACACACAATTAATGTCTCAATAACACCCTGAAACAAAAACAGCAATGTAGCAATAAGAAAAAGCTGATTGTGTGAACGCAATGGGCCAAATCTTTCAGTCGGACTTCGCCTGGAGTTTGTCCTGCCAGACCCCTAGTATTTTTTCCGCAGCAAGTCAGAGTGAGCTAATGTGAGATCGCAGCAGAATATTATCCGGAGAATTCACCTCGAATACTGTACTGTACTTGTAAACAAGAACTGACTGGAATTAAGCCATCACTGACAGAGTGAGCGAGACGTATCTTGGCCTGACGAGGGTCCATCATCCAGTGAGTCAGAACTTTCTTTATCACCCTGTGAAGAGAACAGTATCTACACCAAGAAATACAGGATGGTTTTCAGTCTGTCCAACATTTCTAAGAAAGATATTACTTAAAAGCATACATTTAGGTTATTTTATCGGAATTTAAGGAAGAATGTCTGACTTTTTTCTATCTAGTAGATGTCGCCCCCTTGAGCACCAGCATTAAACCAAAACAAACACACCTCCAAACCCCTCTCCACTCGCGGTCACACGAAGGAGTTATCAATTAAAACGCACCGTGATTAAGCACCATTTAGAGCAAGTGGTGGACAAAATTGTCCTTTGATCGAGCAGCAATTGCCCATGGTCTGCATTGTTGTGTTAGCAGGCTAATGTTAGCACACTCTGTTAACTCATAGCTTCATATTGAACATAAATTGACACAGAATGAGCGTGATCTAAACACACTTACGTAACATCTGAATAAGTAGTGAGTATGTTATTCTTCTTTTCTCTAGTCCCTGACTAAAACAACTTTATACATAAGGCCGTCCCGTCCATGTAAACACGACTCCGACAACAGGACACTTGGCGCTTCTCACTCAAGAGACTGGATTTCTGCTGTATTTATGTGTGAAATGTTGCACTAGCTCCTTTATCAAAAAATGTTTTTTTTACTTTCAGTTGGCATACACATTAATTTAGCTTACATGTGTTGATTTGAGGAATATATTTACAGTGTATAATATATTTATCAGAGACAATCATTGTAAGAAGAAGATATCCTTTATTAATCCCACAGGGGGAAATTACTTCTTCACTCCATTACTGAGACATGTTACTCACAGGCTGAAATATACACACAACATACACAGGAACTCACTTTTACCCAATGTATCATAATTACAGGCGGGAAAAGACACTGACCCGACCACCAAGTGGATTTCATGGCCCAGACTGAACAGCTGCAGCCCTCGTCGTGGTAATCCTTGGCTGAGCAGAAGTCTATCTTGATTTGAGACTGGAGCTGAGTGTGTGGAGAGGTGGAATTAAAATTCTGCTTATCAGAAAATAAAAATTAACACTAACAAAAGAGGGTCTCAACTAACCTCTTTGAAAGACCCTACATCCATTATTTATACGGCTGCGATGACAAAAAGAGGAAATAATGTTTCATTTGGTCAACATGAGGCTACGATAAAAATCTTTGATACCCGTCTCGATCTTTGCCAATGCAAGGTTTGAAATGTGGAAAAACCCGCCCTTATGAGTAGAAACACATTGTATATCGCTGTTGACTAAAGAACAACATGTATTACCTTTACGTCACAGCAACAAAACCGTGCAGAGCAACGATTCAGAGAATGATCCTGAAACATAGATGGATCAGATCCTTAACTCCCCCGTGTTACATTGCACAGCTCCTTTTTTTAAAATTGGTACAGAGTTTTCTCAGAATCATATAAAAAGTTTACCTTCAGATCCCTCGTCTTTCTGTGTGAGGAGATAGCCGTACGTTTTCTCGTCGCCACTGGATGGCTTCTCTACCAAATCCTAAAAAAGAACCTCTCATCTTAATGTAGGTAATGAAATCCATTGGGATTATTACAACTGGTGACATTATCGAAGCAAAAGGTGAAATCAGACAAACATTTCATGGCCAGACACAGGCCTTCACTTGTAGTGTGCCTTATAAACACTCTTACCGAGATGAGAAGGATTCTCTTGCGGGGTCCCAAGCAGTAAGGGACGAGACACAGGAGTAAGTTTAAAGAAAAGGTGGGTTTTTATTTTACCCAAAAATAGAAAACCAAGTTTAAAAACCAAATTATAAGAACTAGACATATAAAAGAGGTCAATTTAATATAACTTTAAATGAAGAAGGTGAAATCAAATTGAGAAACTAAATTCAGGTACCTGAAATCAATGCAGAACCTTATGCTTCCATCCTTCTTTGGTACGAGCACCACTGGGTTACACCACTCGCTCTTCAAAGCCTCGATGATCCCCAGGGACAGCATCAGGTCAACCTCCCTCCTCAGTGAGGCCAGCAGTCGCTCAGGGATCCTGTAACTTAATCTTCTCACCTCTCATCTTTGCACCTTCTCTCACAACAATGTCATGTTCAACAATATTTGTTCGTCTGATAGATCTCACCTGAAGCCGTTGGACATCTGAGATCATGGTCTACCAGGTCACTAGAGAGGTAACGCCGAATTTCCACCAGATCCGTGTGCATTGCGTGTCCGCTCCGGTGCGTGACGGCTCCGTGCACCCCCGTCCTTCAATACCCACCGGCTGCGTGCTCCGTCCGTAGCACGCAGAGCACAGCAGGTCAGCTGGGGTGCAGAGACAAAGGAATTCCCGCGGTATTTTAAAGATTCACTCCCGACAGCGCAAGATAATACGATGTACATGGTATTAAACTCTATATAAACACATAAACAAAAAGTCATTTTTCTGAACCGTCAAAACAAAGTCTTTTATTCTGAAAATAAACCGGATGTTTTAATGTTGTATCGGTGTCTGACTTCTCGTCCCGCTTGTTCTTTTCTGTGCTGAATTGATGCATCGTGCTCCGGCATCTGGCAAAAATAGATGTCTTGCGTATCTGCTCCGGAGGGCTCCGGACTGCCGGAGCTGAGACGCAGCGGACCCAGTGGAAGCACACACATTGAATAAAGTGAAACGTATCAGTTCCACTGCCGGAACAGAGCAGAGACGGACCAAACACGCATCTGGTGGAATTTGGCCGTAAGTATTGCTCATCCACTTTTTTATCCAGCACACTTCTTATTAGCATCACTTCTATCACTAGGTGGGAGCACCAGTACTTTCTGTCCTGGGTCGAAGGTTCTCTGCCTGGCTGACTTGTCGAAATAGGACTTCTCTTGCTGCTGGGTGTCCCCCATGTGCGATTGGGCCAGCTCACCCATTTTCTCCAGCCGCTCTCTCATCTGGATGACATAGGATACAACGTTAACAGATCCCACCCTCCCCTTGCCTCCCTCCCAGATCTCTCTCAACAGTGCAAACGGGCCCCAAACTTAATGTCCATACAAAAGGAGAGAAACTAGTGGAGGATTGTGGTACTTATCTGTAAGCAAAGAGGTAGGGCAGCCATTGATTCCAGTCTGTACCAGTGTTGTTTACAAACTTGGTCTGGTTAAAGTGCTCCGTTAGCCTATCCGTTTAAGGATGATATGGTGTGGTCCTCCTGAGTCTTCTGATACTAAGTAACTGGTACACCTGTTTCAGCAGAATAGACATAAAGTTAGTTCCTTGATCATTTAATATTTCACAAGGGAAGCCCACCTTTGAAAAAGAACTGTACCAAACAGAAAGCAACTGCTTTTGCCTTTATGGATTTCAGTGGAAAGACTTCTGGATACTTAGTGGAATAGTCTGTTATAACCAGCATATAACGGTTTCCTGCTTTGCTTCCCTCTACAGGACCTACAATGTCCATCCCAAAGCGCTCAAATGGGGTGCGAATAATGGGTAGTGGTTGAAGTGGAGCCCTTGGATTGCTTTAGCAGATGTTATTTGGCACTGAGGGCAACTTTTACAAAACTGAGCAACATCTCTACGCAGGACAGTGGAAATGGTTTTTAATGCAAGCCGTGTTTTTGTGTTTGCCCAGGTGGCCAGCCCTGGGAACTGAGTGCCCCAAGGCAAGCATGGTGTTTCTAGCTGCTTGGGCAACCACTAGCTGCAACGCTGACTCTTGTTGACAATAGAGGATGCCATTTTGTAGGATATACTCATCACTTATGATGTCCAACTCAGCTTCCGGCTCCTTCTCCTTTGCTTTCTGGAAAAGAGAGACTAAAGATGGATCAGTTTTCTGCACATCACTTATATTACCTGGAACTTGAAACCCTAGTGGTAACTCTGGCTCAGTACTTGTTGATGGTGTCACCACTGTCTTTTGGAATTGTTCCTGCCTTCTCCGTCTGCAGGTTTTCCGAGACTTCCCAGGTGTGGTCTCCAACTCCTCATTGAAAAAGGGCAGGGCACTGAGAATTATGGAGGGCTCATTGGATTGCTTGGCCTGCATTCTGGTTACCACAGCATTACACTTTCTGCTTTGTTCTGGCTCCAACAAATCAAAAAGAACTGGTAGGTCTCTTCCTAGAACAGCATCAAAAGGCAGATTATCAGCAACTCCAATGTTAAAAAGGAAAGTTTGACCTTCTACCTAAATGTACATGTTAGCTGTTGGATAAGGCTTCTCGTCTCCATGAACACAACAGATAGGGATGGTTTCTCTTTCAATGTTGGGTGGTATAAACTTCCTGTATACCAGTGTCTGATCACTCCCAGAGTCGAGCAAGCTAGGCCCTAAAGCGTGGTTCCATTAACTTCAATGTTTTGCATTTTAATAGAACAGTAATTTTTAATGTGAGGATGTGGTACAAAGCACATTTGTTCAAGGCAAGATTATTTATATAGCACATTTCAACAACAAGGCAATTCAATGTGCTTTAAACGACATCAAAAGCATCATGACAGAGAAAAAGAAAAAAGAAGAAATATTAAATATTTAAAAAAAAGAAATATTTAAATATTAAAGAAAATATTTAAATATTAAATCTCAGAGGTCATTGGGCGAGAGGCAGGGTTACACCCTAGACTGGTCACCAGTCAATCACAGGGCTGACATAGAGACAGACAACCAGCCACACTAAAAATTAGAAAATTTAAAAATCACTAAAACAAACAATTCACAATCACAGAGAAGAACCATTTGGACATTCCTTGGCATTTTTACTACCTCCTTCAGATCCCAGATTTGAAGGACACCCTAATCCTGAAAACGTCTTGACAGGATGCGTATTTTTAAGGTCCAACTGTTTTTTCGGGTGCATGGGTTAAGTATGGCCTTTAGTCCACATAGATAACATCTATCTAGCTTTTTGCTAGAGGGTTTTGTTGGCCTACTAGCTGACGGGCCCTCCCACATGAGAGACTTACCTGCACTGGTTGCTGTCCCCTGTTGGCACTGTTGGGCTGGTTTGTGGCTGTCCTTTGTCGTCCTCCCTGCATTGTAGCTTCATGGTAGACCCTTTTTTCGTGCCGCCACAAAGACATCGGCCAGCTTGGCAGCCTCCGTTGCTGAATCTGGGTTATGCTCTTTGATCCATACCTGAAGCTCAGGGGACAACATTCTCAAGTATTGTACAAGGATGATCATTTCAATAACTTCTGTAAAGTACTGTAAATGGGGTGGAATAGGGTAATTTCAAAAGAATAATGAATT
The DNA here is from genome assembly GCA_020745685.1 of Tautogolabrus adspersus. NCBI lineage: Eukaryota > Metazoa > Chordata > Actinopteri > Labriformes > Labridae > Tautogolabrus > Tautogolabrus adspersus. Next base: position 15,873,873 of record CM036540.1, read on the forward strand.
GAATATTAACAGGGTAATCAAGAGACTTAAAACAATGATGTGCTGGTGCAAAATAGATTTGTATTTATGAGCTACGTTTTCCTAAAACTGCACCAAATTAAAACAAATAAAACAAGAAAATTTTCCTACAATGTCTTTGCTAAAAGTTGGCTAAAACAGGAATAAAAGTCAGGTAAAACAAGGGATACAAAGGAGAGCTAAAAGTCCACCACTTAAAATGTAAGAGGCAAAATAAAAATAAAAAAATCACTCAGCTCCAACAAAATAAAACTATGAGTAATTTGTCACGATCTTCTGTGACTGACCACGCCTGCTGCTTCCTTCGCAGGGTCTCCTCAAGTCGCTCAGCAAGTACACAGGCTGCAGGACGGGCACTGCAAAAAACAAGAAAATACCACCAGTATTGTGCCTACACACACACGCCGTACTTCTAAAACCAGAGTGTAACTACTGTCTCAAAGGGATACTGACACCGCTGGCAGAGCTCCTCACTCTGCTTGCAGATGCGCTGCTTTTCAACAGGCAAGGCAGGCAACTGCTCGGGGCCCCAGACCCTGAGGCAAGGCAGGCAACTGCTCGGGGCCCCAGCCCCTGAGGGCTCACCCAGTTGTCCTTATTAAATTAGAAAAAGTCATTAAATATGAAGCAAAAAAAAAATGATGTCAATCATTTATTTAGAGACGTTAAACATTGAAAAGGGTCAAATTGACCCCAAAGATAATAGGACGGTTAAAGCGCTGTTCTTGCCTTACAGTTAGCTCATTATGCTTAGCCTGCCGGGCCTCTTGCTGAACCATGTGGGCCTGGAGAATGGACATCAGGTATGACAGAGGTGGCTCCTTACCTTCACCCTCAGTGCTTCCTACAGTCCCAGAAGCTCCATTGTCTTGAGTAGAATATTTTAGTGCTCTTTACACCTCTGCTGGCTTGCCTTTCTTGTATTCACATTGTAAGGATGGCCTAGTGGCTTAGGCCCTACAATGAGGGAAAATTCAACAATGCAGTGAAATAGATCAAGTCCAGCAATATGTACAGTGCAGGCCTGGAGAAAATGTTCAAATGAAAAATAATACTTGCAAGAAAAAATAAAATAATGCAAAAAGAGCCAAACAAAAGAAGAGAGTGAGCTCTAAACAATACCAGTCTAGGCCCTTGCAGCTCTGTACACTCTTTGATACGTTGTTGAATCTCTCTAGCTCTGTGCCACTCCAACTCCAACCTCCAACTACTGAAGAGGCCCCCATGCCTCCTCTTATATAGGAGCTGGCACCTACCAAAAGGGGTTGGAAATCAATTTACTCTCAGGTGAGTATTACCTGTTCTACAAACAACACATATTATCTGCAATAAGGCTAAAAGCATGTCAAAATACATTTCAGTTTAGTAAATAGTTAAACAGCCTTTCAAATAACATTTTTAATCTCAACAACCTAAACACACCTCCACTTCTACCAAACATGGCACCTTCCACTTGACACACCCCCATATAAACCCAAGGCTGGGTTCAGCTCTGTTTGGTACTTCCTGGTTGAGAAAGATGAGTGCAGGCAAACTGTGGAGCAACAGGTGACTAACAAGATATATTTGATGTGTAACAATGAATAAATGTTTTAATGTAAAAATAGTCAATCTGTGTTTTCTTTTGGTTGAAAATACAATGTTTGAAGTCATTTGTCAATGAGTTATTCTTAAGATTCATCAGAAGTTATTCACACAAAGTACTCATTGCTAGTCATGCTAAGCTAACATTAACACATGCCTCTCGAATTGTTTTGTCACTCTGTTAGCATGTAGTTGCAGTATTTATTGGAAGTATCAGTATGTACTTAAGTGACTATGTGTAGCGTTAGAATTAGCCTTGATATTACGCGTCATGGATTTCTGGGCTTCTGATGTAGCATAGCACGTTGCTTAGCATTAGCATTAGCCTTGTTGTTATGTTTTATGTAATGCTTCTTAGGTAGCATAGCATGTAGCATAGCATTAGCATGTAGCATAGCATTAACATGTAGCTTAGCATTAGCAACAACTGAGCATTCTTTTTGTTATATATTTGCAGTACGTCAGCATTGATCATTTAGTTAATCGTTTGTATTTATTTATATAGACCTTTGGTGTGACCGTAATATGTGCATTTTCTTTTGTCTTGTAGTTTTCACTCCTTATTCAATCTGGTGAATAAATCAAAGAGCAACTAACTACCTGACTCACTCATCATTGAATGGAGTTTGGCTGGCTGTCAAACTACGTACATTAAACACCTACAGTAGGGAGGACTGTTACAATAGGCTTCACTTCTCCACTTAAGCACATCAATTACATTAATTTATATTAATTCATTGCTCCAAGCTTAGGCTGTCTTTAACTCTTTGAGTCTTAATGTTTATACTGTACTTATTTAAGGATGTGATATTGATAAATCCCAGAGCCATATGATCATTACATTATTATAATAAGATGTGCAAGCTTGTCATCTAGTTAATTCATTGTTTTTTCATTGCGCTGTATGAAGGTCTTAACTTTAAAGATGAGAGAAGCTGTTTACACAAACTGTAAAGGTCTGTGTGCAGTAATAGTGCAGCAAATATGATTATAAATTCTACATATTTCACTGTATGGATACACGTTGGAAATATACTGTAAGGCATCCTGTCTTCCCACTTAATTCTAATTACTTTACTTGAGTTTGGTTTAAATAAATCCATTACCAGCAGGCCAGATGTAAAAGTCTTGTGAGGCTAGGCCTGTATGTTTTCCTCTCTCTGCCTCGAACTCTTTGTGCTAAATTACCGGGTTAGCGAGTGTTAGGCTGTATTAATTTTAACCTAAATACAACAACTAAAACTGCCCAGAAGTAATATTTTTACACTATTTAAAGCTAAGCCTCACTCATAAATTACATGTTAAAATCAATAGCTAGACAAGTTATACTGAGGATCTGTTTGTATCAAACATCCTCTGCATAATAAATGACATATTAAAAAGTAAAATAAGATTTCAATGAGACCTATCGTTTAAATTGTAGTTTCAATGTTGATGAAGCAGGTCTCGTTGATGTGTAGCACATGTCCTCCATATTGTGTGTCCTTCTCTGAAAACTGCTATTCAAATGATCCTCCAATGATTCTCCATTCAGGAGTTGATGGCTTTGGGTATTTTATAAAGAAAACTAAGCGGTAGCATATTTTTAGAAACAAAAGACTAACAGCCTAACGTACCACACTACTGACCGCGCTCCAAGTTCTCCAGGCAACACCCACTTTCTCCAAAATACTGTAATGTCCTGTAATTTAAAACATCATTATACTGTTTAGGGCCTTTGTCCTTTTTAGATCAAAACAGTATTTTAGTGTTGAAAATTGGCCGTAAATTAACAGCAATTGCTTACAGTGTGACACACAGCTCAGTGTTATGAATTCAACATCACTATTTTGAAATAATCATTAAATAATCTCATTCACACGAATTCCTATTTAATAATTCCCTTAATCCCTTTAGAAATCACAATCATTTTCCACTTTCTTCCAAAATTAACATGAAAATGCACTTTCAATTTAGACTGTTTTCATTTTGATATAAAAATAACAAAAAGAACCATTGATAAAGATTTAACCTCAAGTTTAACTAGAATCAGGTTATAGTCAGACAGGGCAGAGTTCAGGTTAACTTGGGGGAATTTAAGATCAATCTAAAGGGTCTTTTATTAACATGAACAACCAATGAAAATACAGAAAAGAATGTCCAAATGACTTAATATCTCCTTACAGTCCCCTGATGATTCTACCCATGGATAAATCCCTTTAAATGTATTATTCACACCCTAAGTTACATCATTTGTTTTATAATGAATGTTTATAAGAAATGTAACTATTATTGTTAATAGTGTGTGGGTTATGTTTGAGACTGGAAACATTTCTTCTTAAAATGATCATTCAGTGTTTCACATTTTAATCAACTTCACAGAAGGTTTTTATGAAGCTGAAATGTGAACCGTCATGCTCCAGCCATCTTTGACCTTCTTCAACACTCATCAAATTACAAGGAGTGTTTTTGAGTGAGAGCCACAAATTTAACATTATCTGGCACAAACATGAGCTCTCTTCATTTTTAATCTGAGGGTTAATCATATTTAGAGAACAAGAGCCATCACTCAAACAGGTCATGAGCACTGGGCTGTTGAGTTCATGATGCATGTTTTGAAAAACTAAAACCTTCAGCTCCTCTCAGATCTACATTTGGACCAGAAGCGTACTCCATCAAAGGCTGTAAACTCTGAAACACATTCCATTAAATAACAATAATTCCAGATTTTAAAATCTTTACCAAAAGGTGAAACGCTGGCTAAAAGCGAACCAGAACTACACCCATTTTTAATAGCTGTACCTTAAATTTCAAATTTTTGGCTTTTAGAATTTCATATTGTCATATTGTGGTAGCCTATATGTACTTGAATGTATCCTCATATAGTGTTATGTGGTTTAATCTTTAATGTGATTGAATGTTGTATATTTTATACTCTATTTACCTAAAAGCCCAACTAGGGACAAGAGTGTGAAAGTTGGAAAGTGGAGCTCAGCGTAAGTTCAAGCAGGAACACTGGCTATATTCTCTCACACATTTATTCAATTTCTTCGTTCAGCTTCACTTCCTCTGTCTCCCTGCTCAGGTGATCAGCTGATTTGGGGCGTTTACTCTTAAGTAATAATCCAACCTGACTCTGCCACAACCTCCTCAACCAATCATCCTGCTGCGGTCAAATTTAAAAACCTGTTCTCTCTCTTCCACAGTCAGTTTGTCATTTCAGTGCTATCGCTGCGACCCTCCTCAGATACAGCCTCAGAAAAACTCACAAATTCATTATTATTAAGATGCGCTTGTTACTAAGCTGTATTCTTATTTTTACTCTCATTCTTGTAACTATTTCTTGTACTTATTGCTTGATATTTTACTTACATTCCTATTTTATTAACACTTTGATTGTATATAACTACATTTCTACTGCTATATTGTGTTTTAGTGCAACTGTAATGTCCGAATTTCCCTCCGGGATTAATAAAGTATTTCTGATTCTGATTCTGAAACCCACTCCTCATCCTGCATTCTTCTATCAAAACCACCACCACCAGTGTCTAGACTCCATAGGGGGGTATCCTATCCTGCTGTCGGCCTCATTACCCCTCTGAGTACATGAAGTCATCATGACGGAGTCTAATCCCCAAAGACTTTGCACATGTATTTCTTTAATTGTTAAATAAATGATTGTTCATTCTTAATGAAGTCTCTCGTGATTGAATTAGCATTAGCTACAAACTCTTTGTGCAGCACATCAGTTCCATGCTTTGTATTGAAACTGTGTTGAGTTGCATCGTCCCTATTAAATAAATCAGTTCAAATTCAACTTAAGTTTGGTTGCATATATTGTTTACTTATGTACAAACTAGTTTCTGGATTTTTGATAACTACTTTCTGCTTGTTCTGCCACGTATTACCTTTATGTTAACTCAGTTTGTGGGCATATGTTGGTCTGTGTATTAACTGGCTATGACAAAACAAATATTAGTGTTAATGGAATGCATCAACCAGTACCCAAGATGTATTACCAACCTGAAGCTTGAATTAGCTTCAAACATTAGTTTCAAAATTACACGTGTACCAGAGATGAGAACAATTCCCACTGCATGCACACACTCAGTGTTATTGTATTCCTCACTCAGTGGACATGTAATTCTGTGCTTCGTCATTATGAGAATCGTATCAAAACATTGGGGAAATTGTAGGCATTGCTGCAATGCTACATTAAATATTGTTCACAAATTGCTCTCAATAAGGATGATAATGCTGCTCAACTTCCTTTTTTAACACATTTATAACTCTCTCATATGAAAAGCAACTGATGTGAAATATGACTGCATTAGCCATCATCCAGCTTGGTGTTGTGAAAACGCCCCTCACTGCCAGTGTGCACACAATATCAGCAGCGACAAAGACAGTATTAACATGCATATTTCAAATCAACCACCCACCTAGCCCTGCAGATACAGAGCTTGCTTTGCCCCAAAACCTCCCTCTGTTTATTTTGTCTCCGTCTTTCTCTCTCTCTCTCTCTCTCTCTCTCTCTCTCTCTCTCTCTCTCTCTCTCTCTCTCTCTCCCCTATTTCAGGTGCATTCAATACAAATGTGTTTGTGCTGCTAAGGAGGTAATTGTATGAGTGAAGAATAGATAAAGAGTGGAAATAAAAACTCAGAAAAACTTGTCTACTATCTTCTTAAAAGCATTTGCATTGCTCTCTGACACTGATCATGTTCATGTATGATAAATGTATTTAAAATATTCTGAAAATATTCTCATTCTGTCAAACTATTTGAGTAATTTACACTTTCATAACCTCTATGTCTCCTTTCCTATTGAATACGTACACCTCTATTGTACATTTGAGCACTTTAGCTGTTACTGTTGTTTTGGGTTTTTGCAGCATGTTATTCTCAATTGCAGCTTGTTTTAGTGATTGCTTCTTTTTTTCGCACCATTTCTGAATTTGCTGCAGTTGTTACGGACGTTGACAATTGTTGGTCCATTTCGTATATATTCCCCTGCTTTTTCTGTCTGTATGCACATTGTGCTAACAAACAAATGGAGGAGTTCTTATCTTGCAGTTTATTATCACTTGTATTAGAAAATGAAAACTTTAGGAATCAAAGGCCTGTTGTGTTTGAGTTCTATTTAAATTCTGAACGTTTTCCAAACTTTAACAACCATCCTTATCTCTGTTGCTATGAGGAGTGACCTGCACTTCAACGAGAGATGCTTGAGCTCCAAACTCCCTTACTGCTTTATTAAGCTGTGTTACACACTTAAGGTAGCTGCTGATTCTCCCTCTTAGAGCACAAAGGTGTTTAAAAAATGACACTTTACACTTACATATAATAAGCCTTCCTCTGACATGACCAGCAATCATTGATCCTGTGGTAGTATGTGCAGGCATGCACGCTTCATCATGACGTTTCTGCACTGAAAACAAAGGTTCTCATTCAAATGCATCCTCACGATTCCACAAAGCACATCCATACCTGAGTTAATCACAGAGCAAATGCGCACACTTAGAACAATATATTCATTGCATGGATATTACAAATCACAAGAGGCTAACTCAACTTGTGACAAATCCATTAAACAATGCAGTGAGACATCACATTACATTGAAGTGAACTGAGAGTCCGTTTTAGACAGCTCAGATTACGTAAACATGTCACCCAAACAGACCCACACAGTGTGGACTCAATCAGCCAACAGCTGTGAAAATGTATCCATGTGTGCTTTTCTTTTCAACATCACAGCTTATATTTAAGAAAGCCTGCATGAATCCGTTCTTAATGAGAGGATCAGGTAGAAAAATATTCCAATCTAAGTCATGTTTGTAGACATGATGAGCTCTTCTCAAAGTTTATCAGCTGTACGTTGCCACAGAATATTTCTGTTTATTCAGATATAATATTCTATTTTTAATTAATTAAGATGCTTTTATAAAATAATTTAGGCCTACACTGACCCTGGTAAAGAAATGAAAACCAGTATGAAAGAAGATTTGTTTTTTTAATTATTAATGGAAGCACAGAGTTATTCATTCTGCTTATTTACGGTGTGTGATGATTAGGCCATGGGGCTCAAACCTTACAGGTTTTTAAACAGACAATTATCTATGACTAATGCTGTTCAAAGATTATAACTTGTAATTATTGTAACACAGATCAATATTTGTCAACTTTTACCGCAAACATGGCTGCCTAAAGGGAAAGTTCCACTCATTGTTTGCCTTCAGGAGGAATATCGCACTTTTCTATTTCAGCGAGAGTGAACACAGACATCACTTCAAACTTTTTATAATGATTTCTTTAATTTAGTGTATAGTAATCCCTTCGAGAAACACTTACAGAAAACATCTTACACAGCAAGAAATTGCTGGTGTTAGGTTATTGCTGCTTCAGCAGCCCAGCAGTTATACACAAAATGCTTTGGTAGCAAAATTTCAGACGCTTGAGGGTTGGATGGGTTCATTGAAATAAGCTATTGAAGAATGTGGTGTGACTTCAGCCCTACATGAAGCAATGAAGAAATTACTTTTTCAGCCTCTGCAGGGAGTAGCTACAGGTTTGACTTCTTTGTTCTGTTAAACAGAAACACTCACATTTACACATCCAAAGTCATGGAGGGGGCTGCACAATAAGTGAGTGTTGAAATTGTGGGCTGGGAAGTAACAGATTCTGCAGAGATCACATTAAAAACTGTTACAGATTTACAGATTCTACTTAAGTGAAGAAAAAAGGTTATTTAGTAGTACTTACATGTGTATCAGTGTTAAAAAATGCAGTGATGAAATAGATGCGTTTAATAAATATTTTGCCAGCTTGTATTATAATGCTCAAGTAAAATAAAACAAAGGCTTGGAGTTGAAACTGACCGAGCAGTAATGAACAGCACAGAGCCCGGGCAGCACCAGGGCGCACGAGGGCATGGCAGGACTTGACCTTTTTGGACTACAGCATTAATCCTCTGCTTAATCCAACAACGCCAATAATCAACACTTACATAAACTCTCAGTCAGAGCAGGATAGGGGGGAGTATTTTTTGAGGGTTCTTACAGGAGTGCCATGGTACATCCTTTCTTCTGGCTCCGCTCCCTTTCATTCTCAGGCTGCTCTTGATCGCCTCGGGGGTTCACGTAAGACTCTACAGGATGATGCAAGCTCAGTCCAGACTGCCTCATTTGCTGCTGGGGATGAGTGCATCTCATTTGAAACACTGAAACTTTAAAGAGCTTGACAGGATCAGAGGAGTATGTTGAGAGGACAAAGAGGACATATCTCACTTAAAAGTATTTTCGAGTAAGACACAAAAGAAACAACAGGTTTATTAAAAAATCCCTTTTTTTCTTTATAACCAAGTTTGTTTTTTACCCATATTCAATTTATGTACACTTTCATCCTTCTTGCAAAATGTCCTTCAAAGTGTCACAGTGCTGTCAGTCAAAAAGGAAGTGTGACTGCATTCTTTCAGGAAATTCTTAGACTTGAAAGGGTCGACATTTAATAAACGAATGATCAATTGTTCCACTGTGACAAAGAAAACACAGCACATATTCACACATTCAACAACACCTCCCGAGTATGCATAGTCTCCCACAAGCATAAAAAAACATTAGAGCAAACACACACACACGTTTAGGCTCCAACACATTCATACTCTCTTTTGTGGATGAATATCAAGAAGCTAATGTGAGGATTCTTTGAATCCTTTGTAGTCTCTGTGTGTATCGCCCACTTACACACTTGCATAACAAGTGAGTATACATGGTCCTTTAACTCAATGATCAAACAATTATCCACACAATAATGGCATTGTTCCATTACTTTTCTTTGGCTTTCTTTTCTTCTTCTTTCTGTTCTATTAAAAACCCAAAATGCAACTTTTTTTTTTACTTGACTGTTGAATCCTGAAAATAACTTATAATGACTAGTTTTAATCATGAATATGAAGAGTCTAACATAAACTCTTTATATATATGACTAGACATGAACCAGGTGTAGTTATTAAAGGATAGATTACCTTTTCAAAATAAAAAGGTGACTGTTCTTGAAATGTCCAACACACTTGAAATGTAAGCCTCTTAAACTGTGTGTGTGTGTGTGTGTGTGTGTGTGTGTGTGTGTGTGTGTGTGTGTGTGTGTGTAGGTGTGTGTGTGTGTGTGTGTGTGTGTGTGTGTGTGTGTGTGTGTGTGTGTGTGCGCGCGTGTGTGGCTTCCAAAGGCTCTTCCTTTGGTACCATTTTGGCTTTATCAAATCAGCCAAATGTATCAATGTTTTCACATATGATTGATATGTGTGCATGTATTTTACCCAAATTATACAATGTATTGCTACACCAAATAATTGCCAGAATAAGACTATGATGTGTGGTATAAAACACTATTGTTTGACCGCCTCTAGGTGTGCCTGTGACCGAGTGGTGTGGAAAAAAGATCAACCCTTCATTCTGTCGTGTATTAAATAACAACAAAAAGGGGAAAGAAAGGGGTCAACTCGTGAATGGGAGCCATTTATGATTTGAACCAGCTCTGCTCATTTTCTTCTTTACAAAAAAGTTGCAAGAGTACATTTTTTAGAAATATTTTAAATCCTTTCTGCTAGCTGGCCATCTTTATTAAGCTCTTTTTGTCAGCTGTCAATGCGTGCATGTGCATCCTATGCATTAAAACAACATGGGGTCCCACTCACTAAAGAAACTGCTCGCGGTGAAAAAGCCACAGAATACCCAAAACCAGCTAGAAAATCATGCTTCATTTAATTTACAATGATTAAGTTACTTACTCATGAAATCCAATTTTTAACCTAAGAACAATCAACAAAAAAATGATTTGTGACTGCTCTGGCACTTTTGATCATATCAGAAAACTTTATCACCAGTCAAAGTCTTATTACTAAGTAAGGTCCTTAAATTGCTCAGTAACAATTGATATGTGAAATATACGTGTCTACTTGACAAACTTTACAAGACCATGATATTTACTTAGCCTGTTTTCTGGTGTTAATCTTTATTCATCAGTTAATCCATTATCAGAAATAGGTTTATTTTTAGAGCAGTAAGCCTTTTGTCAGTTCTTTGCTTTCAACAATAATGAAAAAGAAGTATGAATTGTGTACAAAATGATCCAGTGTTTTCACTATTACTACAGAGGAGTACTGTTGCATCTCTCCAACCCTTTTAATTTAAAAACCCTTACTCCTGCTCTGCTCTCGTCCAAGAAGTCCAGGACTGGGTTATCATAAGCCAGCTCTTCCTTCCTGCTAGTGGCTCCTTTCTTTGTATCAACAGAGTTGGTCTGCGTTGAAATTTGCGTCTTCTCTTCTTCTCCCTCCTCAAACGTGGAGCTGCTGCAGATAGTTGCCTTGGTGATCAAACGGTCAAGTGGTTTAAGAGATCGCATCCACTGGGGCAAGAAGTCCCAAGATTGTAGCTTAGTAGGTAGGTGATTGGGGCTGCGTGCCTGCATTATATTTACCATGGCAACAAAGATAGTTACACCCATGAAAGGAGCCCCAATGCCTGCCATTACTCGCCATCCTGCCAGTGACAGACCCAGAACCAGCGAAGGCAGGAGCAAGAAACAAAGGACAAGGTACACGACTGCAAACCAGCGGTACTTAGCAGTGCGCTCACCCAAGACACGAGCCATCCTTATTGGCAGACGCATAAAGGGAAGAGGATACCACAGCAGAATACCAAAGAGGTTGAAGAAGAGGTGACATATAGCAATCTGCAACACAAAAAACGACATTGGCTATGAAACAAGTATGGCTTATATCATAGGCAGACAAAGGATACTGGTGCTGAAGGGCGCTATACATCGAGGTCAATTTATGACAGTGACATCCTTAGTCTACACAGATTTGACATCATGTAAGATTCATTTCATAAACATAATCCAGCAACATGGTCTCTGATTTTCATAGTTTTGTCCCCATAGACACGGCTAACAAACAGCCTGCAGCGTACAGTTAGTTGCCTGCAAAGCCCTTATGCATAAATCCATACTCATAAATATCTGTATACAAACATTACTATAATCCACGATCTGTTGATAATTCACTATTACACCTCTGTTTTCGATCACAACAATGAAAAATACATTTGTAGGCTCCTCTGTTATTGCTGTTTCACAGTCAGGGTTCATCCTCCTTCTGGGAGGCATATCAGTGGAAAATATATTCATGAGAATAATTTCCCCGCCAATAGGGAGAGCAGTGGCAGTGTTGCCTTGACTGTCCTCTTTCTCATTTCCCTGCAGTTTTAAATGGCTGTTTTATCTGATTAACAAACAATGGCTTACTTGAATGGCAGCTGCTAGCTGGTTCCCAGGACTGGCCAGAGCCGCCAGCAGGGCTGTGGCTGTGGTGCCAATGTTGGACCCTAGGGTAAGAGGATAGGCCCGCTCCAGACTAATAACCCCAATACCTGAGGGAGTCGACAGAAACACTATTTTCAGAGGACACAAAGGCAGTAAATAAAGACAGTTAACCCTGAAATGTTATAGCTTCTGCCATATTTGAAAGATGAAAGTACAATCAGCCCTTGAGATAGAAGACAGATGAATAAGTGTCAGCAATGATAAACAGATTCAGACCGCACACCGCATCTTTACTCTTTGTGATTGCGATTCAATTTCCAAGCAGCTGATATGATCTAAAAACACAGCTTTCACAAGGACAGGGGATAGAATAAAAGCTGTAAGAAGACAAATTAAACTGATTTTGTTAAAGAAACAAATCCTGCTGAGAATCCTGAACACTTTGCCAATAGATTAAAACAAAAGTTTAAATATTTGAATTTATTTAATCACAGACAAATTGTCAAAAACACTGGATTTATTTGCTAAATGTTTGTAAACAAATATCATAGAGGCTATACCTTTACCAGATAAGATGACTACCAACTCCTAAATGAGTGGCTGCTTCTAACAACCAAAGGCCAATAAATATAAATATGCAAGAAGTCAAAACTACTGGACCCTGTGAAAATGTTTGATACCTGCTATTTTCTAGTCTATTCCAAGAAATTACACAATTACATGGTCACGTCAAGTGAAACTGACAGTAAAAATGCTCAACAGCAATACATTTGGAAATGATCCTGCATGTGTATACGTTTGCCTTCGAGCGTAGTGATTATTCCTGTTTAGAATGAGAAAATATTCCACCTCACATTTATCACCATGTAGCAGGCTGATGACTCACTCATCACTGATTTTACATGCTTCGTTGAGCCAGTTGCATACAACGCTGGTTATGTAACATTTTCTTATAAACCTCACAATACAAGATAAGTGGCAGAAAGCAGGTTTATGTCCTTATTTGGTTCTGTTTAGAATATAAATGAGCTATTAGCCAACAAGGAATTTGGAGGTATTCTTTGCTTGTTTGAGAACACATTAATTTTAATCAGCCATTTAATGCATGACTTGAGCAGTCAGTTAAACCTTTGCTCAAATTGCAGTACAGTTACCGACTCAGTATTGTAGCCATAAATGTCTGTAAAGGAAATAATTTATAATGTGTCGCACAATCCAGTGGCCTTGGAGGCAACAGCCCAGTTTACAAGCTGTCCCACTACAGTGGTAATTCCTTTAGTTTTGATTTATAGTTAAAAGTGATTTTTCAGTTGTTTTTCCTGCCCCATCAAACCTCAATAAAAGAAAGTAATCACATAAAGTTCTTCACATGTAACTCAAGAAGAGGGATAGTCTGAGTACACACGTACAAAGGCTGTGATCTTAAATGCCAGAGGCAGAGTGCAGACAAGGAATATGACTGACAGACAGCTCTGCACAGTGCTGGCCCACTCAAGGATAAGAGCTGATTCTGCCCAGTTAAGAGTCCAGTTGGACATTACAGGAGACAATCTCCCTGAGGGCCTGCATCGAATGAAACAGAGTCATAACTGAAGGGCCAGGATCAGAAGAGACTTCACATCGGCTCAACCTTCAGACTGGACAAATGCTGTGATCGCCTACAGACTATAAACATCACATTCTCTGAGATCAGCAGACACAAACTGGAGAAAACTAGGAAACTGAAAGAAAAGTCAAGTTGGACTGTCACTAATGGGTGTTATTTCAAAGGAAGAAGGAGGAATTCACCAAGGAGAAGCTTAGTTTGTCGATCAGCTGTTATCTCAGCCTCAGTTAAGGTTGGTGAAAGTTTCATAGCTTATATTCTTTCTTAGTTACCACTACATTTTTGGGCAAATTAGAAACTTTTTACCTTGTGATTGAGTTTGAAGAATGGTTTGGAGGATTAACAAATCTTTCAACATTATAGAGAGGGGAACTTACATTTGTGGCTGCCAAAATGATGTAACCCCTCCAAAAGTTATAAAACATTTTAAAACTCAAAACTGTCGACGCATGATACTGATCACCAAAGTCAACAGGATTCAAATATTATATCATATTTATTTAATATTATAATCATATTAATAATAATGTTTTATATGTGTATATAATATAGATTCAGATATTACAGTTAAAGTCATTCATTTCTAATGAATTGTTTAATGATTGGGATTCAAGTATTCTACACTGATGTGCAAATAAAAAACTTCAGAACCATGAGACTGCTGTAATGAACTGTAAAGAAAAGTATTTTTAATCGAGTACTTGACAAAACTATCAAATGTTTCACTCGCTGTGTGAAGACTAAGTGTTGCTGCTACAGCTTTCAGACTCAGACATGATAGGGTAATAATAATTGTATCCAGTATTTTAATGGCTGGAGGTTCTCAAATGTGCTGTGTGGTTCAGAGTACTGTTCTCACTCAGGTGGGTTGTAGAAAACGGCACACATTCAGGAGAACAAAACAAAGCTAGCAGAAATGCCCTGCTCATACTGTATGTTAATAGCAGCCACTTGTGAACAAAAATAAAATCATAGACTGTGAGGCCAATGAAAACCACTCAAATATCTTAGATCACCAATTATTTATGATTTTTTATACCAACCCAATTTGACAGTTTATATCTGCATCACTTTTGCTGGAGATCAATCGGTAATGATTACTGATAGACTGATACAAACAAACAACAAACGCTAAAGTTTTCATTTTTCCTCTAAAGAGGATTTTATTTGTCCTAATGTGGTTTCCCTAAAAGTAAGGTTTAAAAAGTGTTGATGATAATGGCTTACCTCACAATAATTAGAATTCATTACTCTAACAGTATCTTTGTATTTGCCTTTCAAAACAACATCTGTAATTTTACATGGAAAAGATGATGACGCTGTGCAACATCTTATAAAATGTGCTTTTTATCAATCAAATTCATATTTGTGTACATGACAATCCGGTAAACTCACAATCCTATTTACATTCTCCTGTGTTTACTTTTACATTCAAATTAATGTTGTCAATCTTTTAACTTAGATCTCACAAAAGAATGATCTTCATATTTCAAGGGTCTTATAATCCTCACAGGTGCTAAAGTCTATATCACTCACCTACAAGTGGAGTCATGGCTGAAGTGAAGACAGAGCTACTCTGGACCAAAAATGTTACCCCTGCCCCCACAAACATAGCCATGTATCCTGCCAGCCAGCCAAACGGATATGGCAGGTCTGTTAGGATAATGAAGGAGAGAGATGGAAATGACTTCTTCTTGTAGACATGCTAGATAACATCTCCTGCCTCCCAAAAGCAAGCTCACCTGTGTTGATGACTTTATGGATAACATTTGCCACTTGGCCTTTAAGAAGAGAGTTGAGAAGCTTGACCAGAAGAAGAAGGCAGGTACAGAGGACAGCCATGGAGCAAAGCAGGAGAATCAGGCCCACAGAGAGGTCTGACAGCCCGGTAGACACAAACAAATGCCTACCTGTGACAGGACAAAAAAGCATCAGTATATCATCCCTCAAAAAAACACTATAAATCTATACTAAACAGAGCAATCCTGAAAAACATACATTCTACAAAAATACAGAATCAGAAATTGCCCTAACAATTCTCTACATACTCTCCAGCTTGCCCAACATGCTGCTTTAAAAGTTCTGACAACATTAGTAAATGGGTCATATCTCTCCCATATTAGGTTCTCTGTATTGGCTCCCTGCTAAATCACCAATTTAATTTAGAATCCTTCTTCTCACCCACAAAGCTATTAATGTTCAGGCACCATCGTATCATAAAGAGCCTAAAGCTCCCTCGAGAACATTGCACTAGCAGAATGCAGGCCCGCTTGTGGTACCAAGATGCTCCAAAAGTAGTATGGGAGACAGTCTTCATTTACCGAGCTCTTTTTCCATTAAAATGTCGACCAGTTTTTGTCAAGGAGGCAACTCCACTTTATTTATGTAGCAATTTGCATACATAAAAGCATGCAGCTCAAAGTGCTTTACAAGGCAAGCAGACACCCTCTTTACCCAAAGCTTGACTTAGTCCAGCCTGTAGCCTCAACAGCCTCTACTGCTATTGGCTTAGACTGTCAGCACTTGATATAAGGAGCTCCTGTCTCTTCCTCTAGCCCTCAATCTGTATGCATTTATGTTCCATTAATGCATGTCACCATGTTACCAACTTTTTAACATTCCCTGAGTTTTTCTGAGTCTCTTGTCTCAACAAATTACTTTTATTGTGGTTGCAGCTTGCCTGCCACTGTGGGCCCGCTAGACTCTGACTGCTACTGTTATTGCTTTTATCAATCATTTTTCAATTACAGAAAAAGTGGATTATTATTATGACTGATTCTGCTGGAGGTTTCTGCCTGTTAAAACATTTCTTTTTGCCACTGTTGGAAGGTGCTGACTAATAGAACAGTGTGTTGGGTCTTTTTAAATAACACAGTAAAAGTTATGAATACAAATTCTTGATTCTTGTTTTACATTGAACTCACATTTCAATGAAGATTGGGACGAGTCGTGCGGCGGGCCACAGTTGTCAGCGCTCAAATTCCCAGCAAACTGCAGAAAGAAAGAAAATAGGATGGGAAATTTAACGGTGTTTAGACAGCAACACAGTCATCATTGGCAGCAGTGACAAGCTCTATTTGGCGCCATTGTGTGACACAATAGACTGCCGCAGGAATGAGTCCTAAAACCCGGAAGTGAGTTAGCATTTTAGCGCCATGGGTTCCTAACTCTAAAAGTCAATGGGGATTTTGAATGGGTTTGTGGTTAGACGCCTGAAATAAGGTCTGTGGTTAACACAAGCTTAAGAGATGTTGGCGTTTTGTTAGACGAGATAAACAACGTTAGATAAGACCCCAACTTGTGAATTTTAAAGTTTTTACACGTACTAAAAACGGCGGTTGCTAACAAGTGGCTAAATGAGACTACAGTGGTTGTCGGGGACATTTAACGTCATCACGCCGGGAACTCTCTCACTAGTCCGCCTTACGTATGTTTTTCAGTGCTCTTGCAAATATTAGGTTAATAAACAATTTATTAAGCTACGGTTTCACTAGCTTGTAAAAACCGCTGATTAGATCGATGAAGAATAACGGTAGTGACGTCAAAATCAACCGACCGTGGTGTAGTTCGCGTGTAGCATAACGTTAGCTTTTTACTTCTCTCGGCTGGATTAACGCTTCAAACTTCATAAAAGTGGTGTTCATTTGTAAAGATTATCCTGCTGAACAAAACGCCTACGCATCAGAAACGTGTGTTAGCCACAGAGCTTATTTTCAGCAATCATCCAAAATCCAATGCAAAAATCCCATAGGCGAATTCTCGTAGGAACCCATGGCGATGCTACTTCCGGGTTGGCCTACAAAATTACGTCATTCCTGTGGCAGTCTATAGTCTGCATGTGCAGGAGACAGCAGTGAAGACACTCCATTACCATAACATGGTCAGTCTGGCACCATTCTTTCACCAGGCTCCTGTTCCTCATGTCCTCATTTCCCATGGCGATCCCTGTGATCACACACTTGTCTAGCTGAAGAAGACAGGGGAAATAATTTTCATCTTTTCGGTTCAGTGAGCAAAAGGAGACAGTGTTAAAGTATTAACCTTTAAGTCCTTCAATCAAAATATTGAGCCGCCTCCTAAAGTGTCTCGCTGCGCTCTACATAGGAAAACTAACTAACTACAGAGAAAGCTAACGGTTTTTTAGCTCAAGCTGCTGTAGTTATTGTTGCTATTTTTATATCCCCTTGTTCTTATTTGTTCATTTAATTTTTGCTTTTATAAAGGCAAAAAAGATCTTCCAATAATGTCTCAAATGCTGAGAATCTCTTATTATACAAATCAAAATACTGACGGACCTGGTTTGGCCAGTGAACTTTGCTAAGCTATGCTGGGACCTGTAGCAAATTTGCTACAGGTCAGGTTTGCTACCCACTGTTTGAAAATGTTGATAGGATGCTAATTTTACCTGTATGATGAGCTTGGTGACTGGCTCAGTGATGACCTTAAGCAACTCAGGGGCTTCTTCCCCAGGCTGAAGGCTGAAGCTGGTGACCAGCAGGTGTGACAGCCGGGTCATGAGACCACTCGCGACCTCTAGCGGCAGCAGAACAAGCACTGACAGCCAGTTGAAGCAGTCGTGGATTGTTGCCCCAGCAAAGGCACTGAAGGTGGTCACAATTATTTTCTGTGTTAACAAAGGTCAGCCATCAACATGATCAACTACTCAAAATGATTGAATGGTAATCTGCTTTGTGGCTAAACTTTTTTTTGGATGAGTGGAAATGACGTGCGTTTTAGTTTTAATTCAGTGTGTGAGTATAATGTGAAAGATTAATTATTTTTTATTTTACCAGATTAAGTATCAAGCCATCTGTTCTTTGCAGTATCTTTCATGCCAGAGGGTTACTGGTTTGGGATCAATGTGGAATGGTGCCATTGTCACTGGTGTTGTTCAAAAATTACACTGCAATAGAGGCTTAAGCAAAAAGGCAGTGAACATCTGCTAATGCTTTCTCTTCACCCTCATCGGCTTTCTCCCCACATTTGTAACACTTCTTTCCTCCATCTCCCCACTTATCCTCTTCACTTTTCCATTTCTATTTAATCTTGCCTGCTCTTCAGCTTCTTCTCCAATCATCCTGCCTCGCCACCTTTTCTGAACTCACCGTTGAAATTCGCTCCTCTCTGCTGCTTGCATCATGGCCACTATGGTGTTTGTGACTGAAGTCCCAATATTGGAGCCCATGATGATTGGAACAGCCGACTTCACTTCTAGCACTGCGGGGCAAGACCATAGAAAAACAGAAATAATCTTAACGCCTTTGGAAACCAGAGAGCCATTGGCCTATCGTTTAGTTCCCATGGAGAATGACAGACCTTCACTGAATAAGATTTTTTAAAATATAGACTATACATACATGTACAATTTTAAAAGGGCGAGGTATATATTATGTAGTTATTGACTAAAATGTATAATCTGCAATAAAAATGTAGATTTAAAATGTTCTACATGTCTAAAGTTACTGATTGGTGATGTGTGTCATGGTCTTGGGTTCTAGAATCCATCGCTCTGGACCTCCAATGACTCTCAAGCGTATTTACTCTGCTTTAATGCAAAACATACAAGCTTCTCAAGGGGCAGGAAAAATGCATCCCTGGAAACATTCCACGCCACCACCCCAAAGTTGGTGGCAGAGGGATATGTCTCCAAAGAGTTTAGGAAATACGTGCCTGTAAGTACGAGTGCATGTTGTTTGCTAAGTACAATAAGCAAAAATATTTTGTTTCCTGAGTTAAAATTGTAGTGATGCTAATTCTGTCAGCCAGTTTATTGCACTTTCCAATTAGCGTCAAGCTAACAAACTAAAATATACATCCCAGACAATCTGTAAAAAATAGTGCTCAGCATGCATTGAGCAGCAAATGAGACAGATACAAAACATAATGACTGGGGGGAATTTGGATGTCAATCAAAACTCAAGCTGGCATGCCCACACACGCTTGAGAAATATCTTAACTAGCAAAGTAAGGTGTCTTTGAACAAGGTTCTTTAATAGTTATGGATGTTTATTTTCACTCAGATTTAAGTCAATGCTTAGTGATATTTTGGAGACCACATAGGTCCATGTTGTTATTTTTTTCGAGTCAAATTTCCATCGGCTTGTCCTCTTAAAACCACCACATATTAATTTATATATTTCCGCTTTAATTCTAAATGTAAATGTATCACACTAATAATTATTCAACATGACCTTCTGTATTTCAAATTGCTACAAGAGTTTTAATGGAGATAAAAGGTGATTGTAATTTGCAGATAAGTGACAGCATGCTCAGCCTTCACACTCTGCAGGCAGAGTTTATAGTTGAGGATGCTCCTAATGATAATGACCTGGGTGACATGAGCACACGCTCAGAGTGAAACACATCCATGCTCCTTATAATCCTTCTCTTGGCTCTTCTACAGAAAACATTTTTAAGTGGAGAGGAAGCTCCTGCATACTGATACCATTCCTCAACCACATTGACAAAAGTAAGGTGTCCTCGGAGTGTGTGTTCATTAGAAACAGACACGTCGTAACCTTAATGTCCAATGCTCTTACTATGGTAAACTGTTGCATGAATGAGATGGTTTGAGATAAAACAGGTTGGAAAGGGTTTGATTTTCTTTTCTTTTTGAACCCCAGTCCAGTCTGCCAGATAACGATTACACTCAGCTGTTGTTTTTACAGAGGGATTGTAGTACCACAAACAATTAGCTCAAAGGGCAATTTCAGGTCAGTCAGTCTATGGGTAATAATCACATAAAAGAAAGATTAACACAATCGATTAAGTCCTTTTAACACATTACGGTGAATGTCTCTAAAGATGTTATTATTGTCAAAAAAAAGTCCAATGGAAAGACAATACATAGAATTAAATACATTATTTTGTATAGCCTCATAATCAAGATTTCACTACAGTTTAGTAGTCCTGACTCTTCAGATGATTCTGAACATTGTATCTTTTTTATGGAGCCCCACATAGACTGTGTAGCTATAGGAAATACTCATGAAAGCACCAATTATGTTTCCACATGACAAAAATAATCCCTAAAAATGCTCTTCCTCTCTTCTTTGTTTGCTGAAACAACAGTGCCCAGCTGATTTTTTTTTGGTCTTTTTAAAAAAAATAATGTATCTGCAACAAAAAAATGTATCTTCAGAAAAACAAAGGGATGTACTTGGGGCAATGAACACAGCCAGGGTATGAAAATATATTTGTTGACATTAACGTCACAAATAGAATAGTGCGTGCTTCAAGCTTTCAATCTTGATATATTTATCATGGCTCTACGTGTCCTAGTTTATATTTGACTAACAAGAATCCATTATGTGTACAATATTTAAAAAATGTCGCTGTCATTATACATATTAATCTGCCTTCCTTTATGTATTTAACATGAGCTGTATTTGGATAATTTGGTTGTAAATTCTATGAAGAAAGGATAATTTACTGTATCATCCAGTGAACACAGTGTGTCATTGAGCTGTGTTTACTGGAATACTAAAAAAGCTATTAAAAATAATTAAGTAACCACAAATTAATTACATCTATTTGTTACTGACACATTGCACCATGGGGGTTCTGTTTATTGTCATTTCAGTGCATAGACAGTTATAACCCATTGCGACACAGTTCACTTCAGGCTAAATGAGGTCAGCCCGGATGTCTTATTTAGAAGTCAAATTGCAATTTTTCACAGAATTTTACACGCCTACTCACATCCGGAGGCCACCAGACTGACGATGATGGAGGTGGAGGTGGAGGAGCTCTGGACCAGCACAGTTACCAAGATCCCCACCACAAGCCCCGCCACTGGGTTGGACAACACAGCACTGTCCTGGAAAATGTCCCCTGCCACTTTACCTGGTTAAAAATGCAACCCACATACACACATAAACAATAATGTTGCCAAGAGCAATGTTAAACACAAGTCAGACTGCTCGTTCCACCAAATCCTAAAAGGTCACCAGATATGGCTCCTCTGTAAATTGCAGAGCAGAGCCCCGGTGGGACAGAGTGAACTGTTCTACTGTGACTCACTTATTTGTCAAACATCAGCAGGCTGAGTCACTATGAGCCATCTGAGGGGGGCAGTGAGGGTTAAAGTACCTACCCCCTGCTAACTGGAAGGCCGAACTCAGGGTGTCCAAGGAGCAAACAAAGAGGAAGAGGAGCATGAGGAGGAGGGGGATCTTGGACAGATTTATAAGAAGCTGCTTTGTCTTGTCTGAGGTCTGTGGAGAGCTATCTGTTGGTGAAAAAACAGAAAGTGGTTAGCCTTAAATCTGGTGTGCAAAGGGTGGCCAATTTTCATCCAAAAAAAAACAACCTCGCTGAGCTCACTCACTCTCATTCTTGTGCTGTCTATGTTCTCCTCAATGATGCATGAGTCTCATGTTGAGAGAGCAAAGCCATCTGATATACTACATTACCCATACACAGTCAAACACCGCTGAGTGACAGCAGGACTTTGCATTTGTTGTCCTGACTGCGGGATCCCAATGGCCCTGTCCTGTATGTCTTTTGAGCATGCCCTTAACTAATGAGCCTGTGGTTTGTGCAGCTTCTGCTGCTGTTGTTTTCATTTTCAGAGAGCTCAGACCTGCTGCAAACCCAGGACATAAATGTACAATTCTCCTCTCGTACCTTTCTCTATAGGGGCTGTGCCTGCCTCCTCGAGTGAAGGTGAGCTGGAGTGGTGATTGATATGTTGGTTGTAGCCCTCCAAGCGGCTAGTGAGGTCAAGGGTGGAGCCGATGCCGGACTCTCTATCCTCCTCTAGCAGTCGTTTGGGTTTTGAGGAGAGCTGAGTGCCCTGCGCCCTCACTGCTGAAAACAGAGAGGGAGAGTATACACTCAGATTGAAAATATGTGCTATGAATCCTTTCAAAGACATTTAAATAAGGGAGATGAGATTTGAAACATTACCATTGTAGTCGAGCCCTGTGCTCTGTCCAGTCGCCACTATGGTTATAGATCGAGAGGACATGCTGCTTTTAATTGCTGTGTGGGGACGGGAAGATAATTAAAATCACAGGATGACACCATTGCTGAGGGAACAATTGTGAAAGTGGATGTGTTTATCAACCACCTGCAGCAGCTAAAAGGGAGCCAATGAGACTTAACATATCTGTATTGTCATTCACCAAGCCACCAAGATCAACAGACAACAAATTAGAGGACAGCAAAGGTGGCCTATTCTGTTTGTAATTGGCAGCTGTCCTTGATTTAAGGTCAAATCACACACTTGAACAACATACGCCGCCAGGAATCTTCTCGCCTCCCTACAAATGAACGCCTTGCCACAATCAATAAAGAGCCATCAGCATCCATGCAACTTTTCTTGTCCCCCGTTTCCTGCAGCTGTTAGTTGGCTCTTAAAGGAACTCTCCTCCGTCTATACAGCTTTGCAAACTCTCGTTTTAAAGAGACCGTTTTTCACCCTTTTCATGTCACCCTCTTTGCCGTATTTTGGGGACTCCAGTGGAGGAGGGAGTGATAATGTGTCTCTTAAAAGCAAAGAGGATGGAAGTGAGTTCAGTAATTACAGCAGCCAGAATTACAGTTATTACATCCTTCTCATTCTGTGCGGCATCCTCCTGTGCAGAGCGGCCCTGTTAGCATATGTACGTCTATCTGTATGTGGGAGTAAGTGAGACATGGTCCATAGATTGCAGCTGAAAAAACACTGAATGCAATTGTGCGTACTTTGTGAGTGTGTACACTGAACGTTATCCTCTAATCTGTCTGCCCTGTGCTCATATATAAGCTGCTCTGCCACTAACTCTGTTTGTGTCTGTTTTTTGTGCTATTTGTGGGTTTGCCTTTGCGTCAGCGTGACTCACATGTATCTCTCTATGTTGTTTTACTCCAAGAGAAAATGTTACTGGATTGTACTGGTTGTTGAAAAATAAAATGATCAATGAAGTATTTAGAAGTGGTTATCAGTGGGAGATGGCTTACTTGAAAAAAAATATGAAGGATGTACGAGTTGTGGGAATTCAATTTTGAGAAAATTAATCACCGCGAAAAAAAAACCCACATAAAAAAGTGTCAGTTTTTAAAGTGGGTTTCAACATACTGATGAGCATTAGAGATATTACTTATCCTACATATTTTATATTAATACGAAGAGTGAAGCATCTTACCTTGTCTGAAACTGTCTTGGGTGCTGTAGTGAGTGACCCCCTGCAGAAGGAAGTGTAAAACTAAAGAGTGAATCATCTTTTAATATGTCTGCAGGTGTCAGGGGGAATACCTCATCTCTTGTTTATTAACCTGCTCCATCAACAGCGACCTCACTGTAAATCATTAACGAAAACTCTTAACCTAATAATACATATATTGGGGGAGCATGTTGTACTTCAGGTGATGATTGTTGTTTGCTGAACCAAATATTTTGGGGCCAGATAAACATTCCTCGATGAAGATGATTTTTTTTATACGAGATCCTTGTTGTTTTAAGTTCTCCTTGTAGGAAACAAGGAGACATCTGACACCTAGTGGTTAATGTTGGGAGGAAAAATGGCTTTCTCTTAAGTACGCTCCTGTTTTCATGCAGCTGTTTTATCTACTTCTGCAGCCTGGCAAAGATTAAAGCCGAGGTATTAAATTATCATTTTATTCATGAGATAAGTCAGTGGAGGTATTTCAGCCATGTAAAAGTAATCTGCTCGACTTCAGCAAAATCTTCAGGTACTTTGGTGTTGTGCAAGGACTCTAGGCTGAGTATTTCGTGATTACACACTCAATGTCATGGCAATGTCCTTGTTAGCATGGGAGAACACCGTGATGACCCGAGAATAATTGTTAATAATTAGTCCTGCTGCTGTTCTGTCATATCAGCAGTGCTCTCAACCACATCTACCAAAGCTGCTGACCTCAAACTCACAGACCTAATAACCCCCCTGACTATGTTGTTTCTTTCTAGACTGTTATGAAAGCAGGGAGCCAGAGAGAGCTAACAGCTCTCTTATTGTGCATGCAGCAACTGGACTGGAGCTACGGCTGCTGCTGCTGTCAATGGCTGCAGAGGGAGAAATCCTTGAGATTTGGTGCAGCATAAAACGGTGGTGGAAAAAGAGAAACAGAGACGCATATGGACAAACACATGCAATCACTTATACACACACACATTGCTAAAGCTCTGGCCTGATTCCAAAGCTCTTCGATTTAAACCAGCCCCTCTCCGTGATGCTGTTAATCCCTTCTCCAGATGTGCGAGTCAAAGAGAGGCTGCAGAGCTCAGGGGGATAAAGCAAACAGAGGCCACCAGGTCACCAGGCAGCATCCTGCTACTCCAAAACACCTGCCAATCAAGAAGCTGTAGGTAGCATGCTGTTAGCCCTCCTCTGCTTCTCATGAGGCCGCGTTATCCTGTTAATATTACACTCAGACACAGCATATGATGTTTTTCAGAAGGCTCCTAGTCTGCATCTGAGTGAGTGGAGTCTTGGATAGAGGCCAGTTATTTATATCTTGACATATGCCAGGTCATTCATGTGATGAATCTGGCTGAATTTCAAGATTGTTTCTGATTTTGTTATTTTATGACAGCAATGTAGAAGCAGGCTAACATACTGTAACTTTAGTAACAATGAATGCTCTTTATTAAGAGCAATAAACCAACCCTTCCGTCGCACTTTTGTCAAACATTACAGCTATGTTGAAGATTTTATCACCAGAAGAAACAAATTGAGTCATTTACTGAAGCTACATATTTGCCAAACAGTCTCTCCTGGCATGGTACAAATCACCTACTTAATAGCTTGACTATAATAACATAATAACTGAATTAAAAAATCAACAGAAATCGTATTGGAACAGTTTTGATTGAAACAGGAGATGATTGTATTAGAAGTTTAAAGTTTTTGTTGTACTACTATTGTGTTGTATAATAATTGAATATCTTTGGAATATACAAAACAAATATAACATATGAATTAAACGTCTTTAACTCAAGACAAAGTCATGATTTTTATTTGATAGACTTTAAATCAATTGAGACATAGTGTATGGACAACAACAGTTATTTGAAGACCTTAGTTAGGGATAGATGCTGTGTAGGTTAAAGATATTACTTCTGCAGAGCACGTTTGTTAAATTAGCCGACTTGTATGAAACCTGTTAAAGTTTTAAATATGTTGGTTCAGTCCTTCACTGCAACCTGAGTGTCCTGAGATCCCTCATCTTATAAGTCTTATCCATGAGAAATGCACACACATTTTTTCCTCTTCTTGTGTGACTCAGCAGCTTTATATCAAGTCAGTCAATCTTAGAAACAAAGAAAACTAAACTATGATGAAGAGTCGACCTCTCTGCTTAACATCACTTTGTTGTCTGAACTAGTAAGCATAAGCATAGCGTAACTGGTTTGGACATTTTACTTAGAAAACCTTGATGAAGGTGTGTGACTAGTACACAGTAAGTACAAAAAGTCCTTAATTCTAACAGTAGTTAAAGAATATGACTGCGGGGCGGGTGGCACAAAACAAAATCGTTTTTATTTATTTAGATTAAACATGTAATGACAGACTGAAAAATAAACTGAATATTTTCCCACAGTGTGCCGTGTTCTGTGACTTTCCTCTTATGATAATTTAAGATGTTTATTTCTTGTTGCTACTTTAATATTGGGGACTTAAAGCTGTTTATAAACCCTGGAAGATCTTCTACTCTAAACTCTCAATGTGACATACAGTATGGAATTGTCAACAATCTCACCCTGAGGCTGTTTAAACTGCCCATTTGTTTTTAGCCTTGCTGTTCCTGAAGTTCATAACTCAATCATCTCCACTAAGTAGTGTCACGAACCAGCCTGTGGTTCAAAAGAGAATAGTTCAACATGGTGCTGCATGGTTTTACATGACCAGTGTTATCTGTCAGATACCTCTGGACAAAGACAAAGCCTCTCTTAGTTCTCATGCATTGTTTCCTGTTTGAGCTGAGCTCATTTGCACACACATGCAAACACCACAGCAGTAAACACTGCTGTGGTGTAAACACTAGTCTACTATCGACTAGCCCGACTACTATCGGCCGATACCGATATCGATGTTGGGGAGGGGAAAAAAATCTGATACCAATATATTGGCCGATATCTTTGTTAGATCTATGTTTGCTCCATGGAGATATACTGTATATCCCAAATGCAGTTATCAAACACTTGTGGAAAAGAAATATAATGAAGACAAGAGGGTCACTCCACTGGAAAGTAACTGCGCATGTACGTGCATCAGCGCTTGACCCTCTGAAGAGTGATAATGTATGTTGTAATCCATAAAGCCCACTCTGCTGGTGACAGAGAACTGCTAGTTTAATACAATGAAACTCAAATGAAATGCTTTTTGACTGGTACATAAATCTAGTAATATTGGTGCATACTGTATCTGGGATAAAATTAGCCGATACCGACAGTCACCAGATATGCTAATATCGGCCGTAGGTCGGGCTCTAGTAAACACTTTCACAAAATACTTTTTCAATCGCAGCGCTTCTATTTCGTTCCGTCTTCAAACCAAGCAGTTTGAGAGTCAAAGCTGTGTTTTGAAGCTGTAGTATTTCACCCACTGTCAGATGTTTGATGAATGAGAGTGAAGACAGATTTACTTTATTGTCCACACACATTCAGTTTAATACAATGCTCCCAGGACAATGAATGTACGTGTCTCCAGTTCCCTTCAAATGGCAATAAATTGACTGCTTGTATGTTTCATGATCTAGTTTATTATCATCGCTATTTTGTATGCTTTCTGGTGTGCATATGTACTTTTTTATGCTTCGGGTTTTAATGATGATCTTGTAAATTGATGAACAATCTAATTCCTTTGGTCCGTTCATTTGTCACTTTGGTTCCTCTGTGGATGGTGAGGGCATTTCAGAGCCATCAGGACACTCCTGAGAAACAGAAAGATTGATGAAACAAATACAGCTCCACCTCAACTTAATATTTCATGGTTTGATACCATTTATCATTTAAAGCATTAATGTTACACATGAATGAGGCAGATATTAATGCATTCAAAAAAACTATTTTGAACATTTTCATGCAGAAAATAATGCTACATTCACAGCCATTTAGTTCGATGACAACCTGTGAATGGCTCACCTTCACTTTGTCCAGCTCTGGTCCTCCTGGGAGCGACTTTTGTGAAGAAAAGGTCTTTAAGATAAAACAGGGGAATTAGATTAGATCGGATGCGTATGACAGTAACATTTATTTGCTGATTATGAAACTCAAATGAGCATGAAACATAGGAAGAGAGGAGGTTTTGATGTCAGACCTTCTTTGTCTGTTGCATCTCCTCTGTGGACTTGGATCTGTTCTTCATGTGCTTCTGAGGAGAGGTGGTGGTGTGACACTAGAGGGGACCAGAAAAGAGAAGGAGGATCATAGTACACAGGGCCAGAATATCTCACTTATTAAAAAGTCAGGATTTCACACACCTGATTCACTTTCTGCTCCATGGCTGACTTGAAGATTGTTCTTCAGGAGACGTTCAGTGCTGATGCAGGTTTGGTATAGATGATCTCTTTTGAAACACTGCTGCTGTCAAAATTAAAGAGTGGAAATACACTTTTAAAAACAAAAAGTTGTATGCAGCGACAACGGTTGTAAGGCATTCACTTTTACAAGAATTCTTTGGATTCTTAAAATATGAGCCCTGGTATAAAGTCGAAGATAACAAGACAAGCAGGGACAACTGCAGTTACGACCTCTTGTCACTAGATGGCGATGCTGACTTAGGGATCCAAGAATATTTCAATATACTGTATACCCAGTTGATGTTCCATGTCAGATTTATCATGGGGTTTAGTACTCATTGACATACGACAGGTTGCAATCTGCTACTCCCAGTATTGGTTCTCATTTGATTTGTAACCGCAGACTCTTTCGCCTGTCTGCAGATTTATGTATCTTATATTTGTTTTGAACTTTGGGCAGCAATTATCATAAAAACAGACACTGCAACCCAAAAGGCTTTGCTTGATTATTTTTCCTCCGAAGTTTTCATTCACAGACGTCCGATCACATATTAACACTTTTATTATTGAGGGTTATGAAGTAAAGCCTTGTGTGAGTCCTAATTGCAGAGATGTCCTACAAACTGCCTGTTGCGGTTACTGCTGCCAACCCCATCAGTGGCAGGTTTTCACTCAGAACCACTCTCCACACTGAGCTCACATCCTTGAAATTCAAGAAAAAATGAACCAGAAAGAATCATTCGCTTTTAAAAGGATTGGAGCCGCACACAAACCAATGCTCTCAAACACAGTTGTAGAAATTCATACAGATGACAAAAAATAGAGATTTTTTGAAAAGCTACAGCGAAGAGCAGTTAACAGTCACAGTGAGATCCACAGCTGGTGTCAGGAACCCTGGTGTCTCTTAAACAAAACACCTTGGGGTCTGGGTCAATTTGTAAGAGAGGGATTTATTATTCATCATTGATCTCACTGCTGCCCGTCGGTGTCAGCTTGTCTGTCATCAGCCCGGATGGATTATCTTAAATACTTCCTCATATCTCAGAGTGAGTGGGCGGTTTACTGCTGTCCTCTTCTGCTAGGCCTGTAAATGATCGGGCAGGTGAAGATGTGCTCTCTTTCACTGATGTTGCGCATAACAAATTATATATGTGCATTAGGAGATTACTCAACAAAAGACCAACCTTTAAGCGTTTAATGCTGCAGACAACTCCATTAAAAGTTCATTTGGACTGAAGAAGAAATGTAAATGATATAAACAAGGCCTACTTTCTAGCTATATTCGCTAACAAAAACTGATTAATCTGTACCTGAGGGACTGACTCTGCAGAGTGTGTATGGCTTGTTTTAAACATCAGGCCGAACATGCACAAACATGTATACAAGGCTGTTGTATTCAATAAACATACTTCAAATGTGCATTGCAATGTCCATTAGTGTTGGGGGAGGATAATCTCAACCCTGATGCCTGGTCCCGCAATCTTTAGTCCTGAGTTCCTTCTTTCTGACCAGCTCACTCATGGAAATGACCTGAATGTGAATGACTTGCCTGCTTACTTAGCCTGTTTCACCCCTGTCACTGCCTGACTATCTGTCTTCTTTGTAAGATAAGGAATCCATCTTTTGTAGACCTTGCAAAAGGATTAAGAACCCCATTAGCTAGACTAAAGCAGTGGAAGCACATCTCATTTGTAACTGAAGTTTAAAAAAATCAAAAGGCCAGAGGGAAACACGGCTTTAACAGTCTCCTCCATTGATTTGTTCACTTCAGCAAGCTAAGATCATCCAAGGTGACACATCCAAAAACACAAATGTTTCTTTGTGGTATGCGTACAAACACTCATACATGCATGCATGACGGCCTATTCTTTATTATATGCAAGCAAAACCGCAGCACCAAGACTATTGCCCTAAAAGCTATTCAAGAACTCTTTCTGCATGGATGGGCAAATAGAATAGTTTGCCTTGCAGTCTTTTTCACTATTTTTCTTCTTCCCCATCACTTTCAGTCACTGCAAGAAGAGGAGGATACATTTAAGGTAGAAAACTTTAACAAAAGAACTTACCCTTACAGTCTGTAATAAATAATTCATGCGAGCATCTGCGTAATAAGAAACTTTGTTTTGAAGATTTAGATCCATTACACCAGCAGAGACTGAGATTTTCTCAGCTCAAATCCTTAAGTGTTGGGTCAACTTACTAATTAACTCCTCAACTGAGAAGCACAACGTGACAAGAAGTTCTTAATCTTCATTTCAGCGTGTGTGACAGAGTTTCACAAGCACAGGAAAGATACGAAGAGAACTGTAAAAGTCGTGTTGCACTTACACATCACTTCTGCTGTCTTGGCTATTATGAAAGTGTCCCCAACTGGTCATCAAAGTTCATTCATTCCTTTGATAAGATGACAGAGGAGATTATTTAAGCCATATATTTCAGTGATGGACACCTTGGGGTTGTTTTCACTCCTTTGGGTCAGCTAATGCCCATAATTCTAGAGAAGGTGATAAAACTGAAGCCTGGTTTGTGCTCTTAAATGTACATATCCCTTAAGATCACAGGTGTTAGATATGTGTATTAACAGAGGCTGTTAAATCACAACAACACACTGAGGTGAACATGTGGACGGTAGCTGCACCGTTAGCAGGGTAGGGAGTGCATTAAGATGCCTCCCAGTGGCAAGGACATTATGTCCTGTAATTGATGATGATAGGCTGTCTGTCTTTGTACACTCAGGTGTGATACACATGCACACCCAAACCAGATGGAAGAATTTAGTCAGCAGTCGTCCGACAACAGCTGCCACCAGCCTGAATCACAGCTCGACCATGTGTGTCCCACCTGATAACAGGGTCTGTGCTAATGAATCTGCTATCGTTTTCATTCCTACCACACTGAGCTCAGACTCTGTCCTCCACGAGCTGACCAAATAGTATTAATGCAGTGAAATGTGCAAGGATTGATCTGATCAAATGGATGGATTTGGTTTTACACCACTTGTGTAAGTATCCGCAGGACTCTCAAAGGCACAGGGAGTACCATAAGAGCTCCCATTAGCAGAGGATTGATTTTAGAGAATAAACACTTAAAGATATATAAAGCCTGTATTATCTATCCAGACGTAAAATCCTGAGAGCAGTCAATAACAGAAAAATGGCAAAAGGAGAAAGCATTTGTACTCAATCTGAATGAAAATATGAGCTCTTCTAGGAAAGAGGAGATGAAGGGTTTTATCCCAAGACAGCATAAGACGTTTAATCAGGCACAGAAATGCAGTGAGTGACAGAGAATGAGTGATGGGAGTGACAGAGAGAAAAGGGCAGGTAAATACATCCCCAAATAAATGACATTTGTGAAATGCCTGGAGGAAATTCAGACACTCACCTCCTATTTCTCCTCTTTTTATTCTCTTTTCTCTCCCCTCAGTGCAGACGTGCAGTGAAGTAGATGGCACTCTTCATCTCACTGCTGCTGGTGTCTGAGCACACCCCTCTCTGCCCATTCATAGCTTCTCCGACGCACCAGTCATGCCTGGATGCTCACTCTCTCTCTCTCTCTCTCTCTCTCACACACACACACATACAAACACACACTGACCATACACACATACATACACACACAAACTTTGGGTGTAACATACACTTCTCATATACATTTTTACTTTAAAAGCATTCATTGTCGCATGTTAATTTCTTCTGCTACAAACATCTATATGGGGATGATGCCAGCAAGGTGGGTGAATGAGATGCTTCCCACACCTCACCCTATAACCTACTATGAAATATTTACGTTGCTGACATCATCCATGTGGATGGATCCATCTATGACTCATCTAAATTGTTTTGTAACCCAAACAATAGCCAAATGCACGCCATAATAGTCCTCCCAGGCTCTTCAATTGGAAAATAACACAGTCCAGCAACAAGTCTGAGGACACATGAAGCATATAATTGGCTACAAGCATTCACAAAAGAGCCAATCAGAGCCCTGCAATGATCCACCACCGCTGTGCAATAATGACATCATGACATGTTGGCATTTATGAGGGAGGCTTCACTAGCAGAGACACAAAATATAGTTAAAGCTATTTTTACAAATATCAGAACTGTACATGAGTCATACAGGCAGTCTACTGGGGAAGTGGGGTCTGACTGCATGACATTTAAAACCAACTCACGTAGCATTTGTCAAACCAAAAAACTAGCCTCAGATGTTTACCCAAAAGAAACCCTCACTGAGGGTGAAAGCTGAATCTGATGCCTTTCCCTGTAAACAAAAACATACAGGAAGAAAATCATTCAATCAAAAAAGGCTTTAATTCTCTGAAAACACCCTGTGGGATATTTTTGATGCTCACATTATCTGATTCAGTCTCTGTTTTATAAGATAACTTATTCATGATCTGGACCCTGAAATGTAGTCTGGCGTGACAGGAAAGCAGGACTTCTCAAAGTGCATTCACAGCAAACAAATTCATTTTTCAGTAGCACAAACATTGTTTTGAACAAAGCAACTGAGCACACAAAATGACAATTAGTAATGCAACATACTTAAAACACATCTCAGTAAAAAAAGAAAATCAATAATGTTAATTTGAATAAAGAAAACAAAACAACGTGCAATACACTTCAAAACGCACTTCTGGACAGTCCTGTGAAGAAACAAGAGTATGAAGAAAAGCATGTCTGCAAACTGAGATTATGAGCAATAAAAGGAACTGAAAAATCCACAGCATTAAATGTTAAAACATGCTTTTCAAGCATTCAAACAATTCATAGCAAACACTTATTTCAGTGAGATGTGTAGTGTTTTGAAATGACACTAAAATATTTGCCACGATTCTTCTTCTTTATATAGTGCCTCAAGGGTCCAATTATAGCAGTGTTGGACGCACACTGCAGTCTCTGAGCTTATTTAGAAACCATTAGAAAAAGTGCTAGACCATATTTTACGAAAAATTAGTTTCTGTCTCCTGACATGACTGGTCCCATGATGTTGCAAGGTGTGTTTGGTGTAACTTTTCATCGTGTTTGTGTCCATTGCACACGCGGAAGTCTTTCAAACTGCTGTTTCCTTAAAGTCCTCAACACAATCAGGGGATTCGGACGTGACTTTGCCTGAAGTTAGTGATTTCTCTTCTTCTTTGGAGTCTGCAGTGGTGGTTGTGCTTGGCTGGTCCGTAGCTGCTGCCTGGTCTGATGGAACCTGCAGGAACAGCGGGACCTCCAGCTGCTCTTTGGTCAAAAGGCCTCGTTGGTCTTCAACCCTGGAGCACTGAGCCCTCGACAGCATATCCAGAAGCCCTAACACACAAAACTGCATGCTAATTCTGACATTTGTTTCAAGATAATCAATTAACTAACACAGTGACATTTTATTATCTTTTGACCTATCCTAGCAAATATACCAGGGTTGGGCTGTATGGACAAAATTATGATTTATTCAATTTTATAATGCAACTTAAAAACAGACCTTTATAGTATATAATATAGAAATTCAATTTGGAAATTTAAGATTAAGAGTTCCTTATTGACCCCTCAAACTGTGGCTGATCAAATTAAGCTACCCCTAAGTCCATTTTGCAGTTTTCTCCTTAATCATTTCCAAAAGTCTTCCTTTGCAAATTTAGTTTGACTTCATTTGAGACTGGAGACAGGTCTCAAAAGAAAATCGCATCACAAAGTTTTCTCCCTCTTGTTTTGAGAAGCAGACATTTGGCCTTCAAGGTAATGAAAGTACATTGAAGTTTAAATAAAGATAAACTTTTTTATAAATTTAATGTATGTATAAATCTAAATGTCTAAATCGCCCAACCCTGCTAGGTCACATGTCCTACCATCCATGTCGCTGTTCTTACTGGGTCTGGGTTGACTTTTGGCTCTGTCTGTCTGCGGTGATGACCGGGCCTCCAGACCTCCTGCACTCCCCGCTCCAGACTGGGAACAAAACAGTCACCAGTGTTATCAGTGTAGGAAAATTGACTGCTAGTGGGTTATATATCATTTCTAAAAGAAAAAAGAATTTCAGAAGGATTCAATCTTTAATCACAGCTGTTACTGTTGATACTTCAAGATGCTGTTTGCTAAACCACTCCTCAAATTATCTGATGTGGTCTGATTATACTGCTAACCATTTCATACAGTGTTTAATGCAAGTGTAGCACCCTATAAACATACTTACACATTTCCTTAAACGGAATATTCTAAATGAAAATAACTTTCGAAGTGTGTCCAAATTCATACACATATCATGGATGACTTCGGATTTAAAATATTTATTAAATTGTCATCTACATAAATACAAACCAAAAGCTTTGTTGACCCCTTTAAGATTCAATAGTTGAGAAATTGTGATGCTGTGAACGGCCATAATTGCACAAGGGTTATTTTATTGCTATTTAAATGTAATTGTTTTATTCTCATGATAGCGTGATAATTTGTCAAGTGAGCTCAGGAAAACAACAAGCCGTTACCCAAATAACAAGATCATCTTTTCAGGAGAAAAACACTCCATCCCTAAAATCATGATATATAATTAAAAGCTCAAAACTGATTGTCGGACCTGTCATGACTGTTGATGGGTGTTCATATCTGATAAGTGATGAAGTCCTTCATTGGATATTTTTACCTGAAATTAGCTGCTTGCTATAGTCAACAAGATACTATCTTTGCCTGCTGGCCTGGCCCTCCTGATCTCTGATAAACATAACTTTTAAAAGGAATGAACCTCTTTTATGATAACAGCTTTGTTATCTTGTCCCAGGGTGATTAAATAATTCACTTGTGATTAAGACAACAGCATGAAACAATTGTAAGCAAGGCCTCTCTCACCTTCTGTATGAAAGACCTTCAAGTAATTTAATAATACACAAGTCAAGTGCCGTGATAATAGCAGCAATTGTTGTGTTGGTTTACAATAATAATGACATTGCCTCACCTGTGTGGCTGCAGCTGAACCACTGGCTCTGTCTTTTCCTGGTAAAAAAACAAACAGATACAAATAAGTTAGCAACAGTACAGTTAGTGAACTGCTGATGACACTACAGAATGTATCCCCCCCCGCTCCAAGAATTAAACATTGAGCACTGATCCAAAAGTGAAGTTGGTTCTGGTCACTCAGTTGTGTGGAAATTAAGTGAAGGAATGGGAATGCTACACTCGACAAACCAAATGGACTCTGACGTTTTGAACCCCACAGAAAAGAAAAAAAAAAAACACAAAGAATTTGGAGACAGAAAAGCAGGAACGAGCAGACAGTGACACAAAAAAACAGGGCACTAATGGGGACAGTGAAAAGACTTTCCCTTTGCCGCCAGCTAAGAGCATGTGAGGGACAAGGAATGCAGAAACACTTTCTAACGCCCATTATGCAACAATCAAAAGAATATGAGGACACAGCCAAAGAAAAGAGGAAGATGAAGAAGAGCTCAGACAGTGCATCTTCATGGATCTACCTTTAATTCCAGCTAGGAGTGGAAGGAGGGCTAAAATGTGCCAAATGTGATTTGATTCAACTATTTTCAGTTACTAATCTGCCGAGAGAAGGAGGGTAGTAACATTTGAAGACGTAAACACGGCTTTCTCTGCTTCACTTTAGATTGAGAGTTTGGGTTTTAAAAAGGTGAAGATATTAACCTTTGGTTTTGTCAAGCCGCAGAGTCTTGTTGGCCAGTTTGAACACAGAGCCGCTCATGTTCACAGGCTCGTTACTTCCAACCTTCAACAAATAAAACATTACTCATAGATTCACGCAGACAGATGTTGCCATTTACATTTTAATAACAGGTAAATATTTACAGGAACGCTGCTGTAAAGAAAAGTGCTGACAGGAAAGACGTCTGTTCTACAAAGTTCTACGTTCGAAAATGTCAAACAACTCTGTTTTCTGACAAGTAGAGATGATGCATTTATTTGATTTGACCTCAAAAAAACACAACACATAACTAGGCGCTTCACAGCTACTCTGCCATTACACAGCCATCACTTTACATTTTGATAAACACTTACAGGCTTCAGAAATGCAATCAGTTAGAAGTTTACTTAAAAATCAGATAAATATTGTAAGCTCTTCCTGCAAAATTCCACAAATTAGTCATAATCATTCTTTGACAATCACTGACCATTGTGACCACCGCCTCTTGCAGCCTGAGCTGGTGTTTCTGCAGAACCAAAGAGAGAGCCTCCTGCAGCGTCTTACTGGACTTCACCATGATCCCCACTGTCTTACCAGTGAAAGCAACCTCCAGTCTGAAACATAAATGTACTTCCATAACTTTTCCATAAAGTAAGCACAAACTCGAATATGCTAAATTTATTGAAACAGGGTCATTAAACACGCACGCTCTCACTGAAAGATCTACCAACCAATAATAATGTGGCAGGTAATACAAGTTTTAACATCTGGCAACTCATCTGATTATGTGTTCAATGCAAATGTTCACAGGACAGAGAGCCGGTGTCTGTGTATGTTGATAACAGTAGCCTGCTGTTGTGTAGCTGGGGGTGTGAACGCCTGCTAGGGTGACAAAAAAAAAAACAGAAAGGAAGTAGGAAGTGACAAAGTAGACTCACGCGAACGTCACCCTGAGCTCTAGAGAGACTTGCTGATCCCTCAGTACAGAGCAGTCCTGGTCCAGTGATAAGGGTTGCTGTAGAGAGAGAAACAGGATATGTGATATGTGAGAGTAATATAAGTGTTTATAAGAGATGACAACACTGTCTGGGGACAATTTCAAATCCGTTTAATAAAGTTTCAGAAACAAACGAGGCAGAGAGAGGTTAAGAGGACATTAGAACAGGAAGAGGTTGGTCATATTTTTATACCGCTTGTTGCAAAACAACTTTGCACTGTTCTAGGAAATATATTTTTCCAAAGCTTGTCAATATGAAGCAGTGGCAGGTGCTGCAGACAGAGGACCTTAAGTGCTCACCTTGTCTTTGCCTTGAAGGTAGATGATGACATCTTTCAGCGGGAAGCCTCTCTTCTCACACAGACTCACCAGCATGTCTTTGATTGGCTGGCCATTAGGTGTGGGGGCCAAAGAGGCACTCCCATCAGGTAGGTACACACAGCAGTAGCCCCCCTCCATTCCTATACGACCCCCACCTCCACCACCCT
The DNA here is from genome assembly GCA_020745685.1 of Tautogolabrus adspersus. Classification (NCBI taxonomy): domain Eukaryota; kingdom Metazoa; phylum Chordata; class Actinopteri; order Labriformes; family Labridae; genus Tautogolabrus; species Tautogolabrus adspersus. The sequence goes on from CM036540.1 coordinate 15,910,963, forward strand.
GCTCCGGGGACCTGGGACTCGATCTGCCATTCTGCATTAGAGACAAAGAGAGAGAAAAGAACTTAGAAGTTTAAAATACACTTCAAAATTACCGAGTTAGTCACTTTATGGTAGATGTTATTCCACCTGTAAGACTTGGCATCTCTAAGACTTGATTTTGTCTTGCATGTGTGCCTCTGTAATCATACAACTTTAACTGAACATTGATTTCGACATGAGATAGCCAGTTCCAAAGCCTATTATATTTGTTGTACTGACCTCTATCTGTCTGTAGAGGGAGTTGAGCTCCACACTGCTACTCGACTTGACTGACAGATGGGAGTCTGTCCTGGAGACTAAACCATGGATGTTGGATAAGTCTGTTGTTATTGACAAAAGGAAGGAAGAGGAAGAGAGCCAGGGAGAAATTGTGAAATGAAGTCAGAGGATGTAAATGAAAACATAGTTTAAAAAGCACATGATTGATATGGCTTTACCTCCCCAGGATCCTCTTTTCTGGTGCCGTTTCTCCGAGGCAGTCTTTCCACCTGACAAGCTGCTAGAGTCTGACGTGTTTTTCTGTTTGACAAATGGATGAAAGAATGCCATAAGAGCACAATAAAACACAGAGCACATGTTTTTTTCTGCCCTGGCCCTCAGCCTTTATAATCTTCTCCCTGTCGCTGTACCTTTTTGTCACTTGACAATGGGCTCCTGTTGACTATGTCCTCCCAGGACCCTGTGCAGACTTGCTCATTAGAGAGCTGAGGTAGAAGTTTGCCTTCCACGCTTGCAAAGGTGCAGCTCTGGTAGAGAGGAGAGCGCACAAAACGCCTGTAGGAGTCCATCTTCATGAGTTTAAATATCTGAAACAAAGCAGGCATATTGGCACACACAGTCAGCATGGACACAAACCATGTACCATTGTATTGCTAAAATAGCAATATGGGTTCCCTCAGACCTGTGTTTGAGCCTTGTTAAACATTTCAGGGGTGGGCTGCTCAAGGTCCTTCTCCTCTGTCTTTGCTGTGTCGTCGATGTTGACTGAGTAGGGAGCACTGTCAGACAGGTAGGTGTTGTAGATGGAGCGAGCTGCTGCCTTAAGCTTGAAAACAAAAACTCCATCAGACTGAATATAGGACCTAAACGTTTGTCTGTTTCCACACTGATGGGACATCTTCTCATACTGAATCAAGCTCTCATTGTGCACAGATCTATATGCTGGCTCGGTGCCTTTTATTGTTAGAGTGGCCCAAGAACTAAATCAACTTTACACAAGCATCCACACTGAGTCATACAATCAATAAGTCACTAACAGGAAGCTCTGTGCAATCCGAGTGTCTGCATGAACTCAGCTACTGTATCACCAGTCCACAACCCCTGTTTCACAACCATCAACAAAACCATATCTCTGCCAAGAAGGTAAAAAATAGATTAAAAGCTTCACAGCTGGACTCTTGTATTAGGAATGAAAGAAGACACATATCTAAAGCAGAGAGTAAAGCCAGTATAATCATGTTATTGAATAGTTCAATAATGTGACTTTAAGGCTTGTAAACTAAGTCCTTGATCAAATATAGCAACTTGATAAACAGCTGAAGGCTGCCACAGACGCATTATTGCAACATAGCAATAAATGTTAACTTTTAACATCATGTTTACAACTACAGAAACAAGTTTAGGGACATTATGAGTTTTTAAACCAACTACAAAGTGAGCCAAGTTAGGGTAAAAACATACAACAGTACAATGAATCACTATGATTCACCAAGTAAAGAGGTTCAAATTGTGTTCATACCTTATCCAAGGAGGTGGATGGGATCTTCCGAAACTTTTCACAAGCTTGCCAGAATAAAATGTTCTCTGCACTCACCTCAGACATCAAAAAAGCCTGTGGGGAAAAAAAAATCACACAAACACACACAAGACATATGGAACAACATAAACACTCAAATTATTCCTGAACTTGTTGGAGAACACAACCCAACACAATGTGTGTTTATTGTGTCTCACCGTGAAGTGCCGGACCCCATTGGGGTCCTCCAACAGCTTCTCAAATGAGACGGCCCAGCTCATCACGCTGTTGGCTGGGCCGGCCACTCCGCATGGTGTCCCTGGAAGGCTGGAGCTGCTGCCTCCACAGCCCCGTGCAGACATGTTCAACTCTACAACACATCAAGACACAAACACACCCATTTATCAGTGCAGGAAAGCACAGCAAAGGACGACACTGAAAAAGATCCTTCCTTATGACAAGCACAGACATGCTTTAGTTCTTAGAAATGTGAGGTATACATGACTGGTGTTGTGCAAGTTGGCTGTCACGCTTACCTCCGTCTGACACTGCCTGACTCTGTGAATAGAGAGAGCGAGATATAAGGTAGTGAACAACAGTGGAAAGCATCTGACATTTGGAATACATGGAGGCCTGTGGCATTACTGGATATGTTTCTATGGTGAAGGTTGCAAAGGGTACATAATATACTTTAAGCTTTTTGTTTTATGGAGCAGTGTCACAAGATAACATAAATACACAATTGATATACAACGTATTACTCAAAAATACACAGGCATACATTTAGGAAGTGAAATATTAACAGTGGCAGTGTGAGTTTTTCTGTTTCCCTCTTTAGCTTTAACAATTTATGAAACAGTCAAGACTGTTCTCACAGGAAGTGGTTGTGACACTGATGACAAAAGCTCTCATTCGGATGTTCATTTTAGAGCTCAAAAGCTCTTTCTTTTTCAGTTCAAGCACATTCATATTTGCAGAGACTGCCAATAAAGTCTGCAGTCTCTTTGCACACAGACCTGTGCTGAAAGCCATTGTGTTTGCATGTGATGCAGTTATCAGCTCGATAGCTAGATATTGATCAAAAGTACCCCTCAGGGAGGAATTTCAGAATGAGAATCAGCACGTTAAACAAATCAGTTTCAAACGAAGTTCAGGAAACACTTGATGTCTGTGCCAAGTGCCTAAAGTGACAAAAACTGCGATTCACAAGAACGACTTCAAGAAAATAATATTTGTGAAAGGCACATCAGTTCTATGTTTGAATCTACGGGAATTACAGTTGTACGTGGGGGTCAAAATCTATTTGTCTGTCTGTCAGGTTAGTTTCATGAGTGTAAACCTGATCAGAGTGTACACTGGCACGACAGTAACATTGTCACCACTAAAAGTCAAAACTCCATTGCCATTTGGATAAATGTACAACAGAGTTTCATTTAGGAGATAAAATGAATGAGGGTGAAACAACCAATCTGAAGGGATTCCACTAGATGATGAATATTGTGCCACTAATCAAGTGCTCACAGACAACAGCTCTTGGCCATTGATATAATTTGCCCATATAAGGTTGACATGGGGCGTTCTGTTTCTGCAGGTGCAAGCTCAGCTGTGGCTCCACCTCTTCACTCTTTCTGCTCCACTGCTCAAACTCAAAAACACAACATGTCAGTGCCGACGAACTTGCCAGGAGAAGCAAACACACTTTTCATGCACGATCTTCAACAAACTGTTATGAAAGAAAACGATTCATCAACGTTGTCTTGCTTGTTCTCAATTAGAGACGAAAAATGCAAGCACACTGCTCAAGAGAAGTGTCTGGAGACATTTCCTCTAATGGAAACAAAAAAAAGACAGCTTCTTTTCTAAAACAACAACAACAAAAACATATTTATATTAACTTTGACTCCTATAGCAGCTCTGAGCCACCCAGAGATAACAGTCACCCAGAGTAAAAACCAAAGCCAGATAGGCCTACACATGACAGATTGGCAAACAGGCATGGCTTGGTTTCTACTTCATAAACGGTGAGGCCCACTCTGTTTTCAGTAGCAACCAACTGTAGCCACACAGCCTGATTGGTTCTGGTACTGCTAAGGCGTTTGGACAGACAATACAAGCCAACACAAGACACTGCTCAAACAAACTCTGGATACTCTAACCTGGATGTCAGTGCAAAAGTTTGAGCCGGTTAAAACAAGCAGACTAGAAGACGTAGCCATAATATTAAAACATCACTCTTTTCAAATCATTAAAAATCTCAACTACCATATCCAAGTTACTCTTCTGAAATGCAAGTACAGTTACTATCACTGCCTCTTTCTTAAAACATTATGAATGCATTACCAAACGACTGAATCAGATCTCACCATGTGGCCAACAGGAATCCCCAGAGCATTACCGTTCTTCGCCATGGTGGCCCAAAGACCAGACTTGAAACTGAAGTCTTAACGCAATGCGCACACTGTCAGGGGACACAGTACAGTGCTCCACCCAAACATGTTATACACTCTTTATGCACACCACACACACATCACACACACACACACACCGAGTCATCACTTGGGTCTTCCTGTCACTTCCTGCCTGGAAGGGAAGTCTTGCCATAGCAACATGCCACAAAAGAGGAAGTATGGTTACTATGATCAAACTGTTCTCGGCCCACGTCTTGAGAAACACTATGATGTGGGAACAAAGACAAGACAAACGCACTCATTTACTTCTGATGTGCAGACTCTCTCACAGTCACTTGGAGCAGTTTAGGGTAATGACTCAACAACAGTCCTGAATCTGAAGTCTTTTTAACTATTCAAAATTCTCCTCTCTTATTTTTAGTCAAACCAAAGTTGTTGTTTTTTACTTTGAAGTCAATCAAAAGTAAGCTTTGAAGTAGAAAACAAAATTGCTCCTCCTGATATCCACATATTTAATGATGTAAATTCATGCCACATGTCACAATTATGATTTTTTTTAGTAATTACAACTTTACATATCTCCAACATGTATGGTTTAATGCAAAGCAATAACGTAAGTATTTGAATGCTAACATGTTTTTACTTTGGTTAATATATGTGTACTGTGGGGTATTTCTTCTTAAAAGCCAGTCAAAGGTTTGAGTACTTCCTGTAGCTGAAACAGAAAACATGTAAGTTGATTTTAATGAGTTTTGTTAAGAGACCCTGTGAGATGTTGATTAGGGATGTGCAACTTTGTCTTTCGTATGTTGTTACCTTAAAAAATAATATTGGATTAGCAAAATCCTGCTCACAATTAAACCACAACAATTTTGAATCCCCCAAGAGATACAAATTAAAGCCAATTCAACTATGAAAAGAGATGAAAAAACAATGTATGTTATGGCATCTGAACATTTATTGGCAGGGTTTTTTTTGTGGATCTCAAGTTTTGCATGGATAGTGTCGCACTTCATCTAGGCCTTGTTTTGTATACATGTGTGCAATGGTTATAAATTAGGCAGTTTTTGTATTTTACGTTTTCTTGTTGGTGGTTTACATACGACAAAACGACCCATTACACGGTTTTACGCTTTAGGTTGTTGATGGGGAAATGGATTATATATCAGTCTGACCTTTCCAGGTGACATGCACTCTCCAATTAGCTCTTGTTTGAGTTGTCATACCGTATTGTGCGCCAAGCCGCCAGGGCCCACGGAGCACCATTTGTCACACTTTCGGACTTGGTATTGTGCAGCAACTTTTACCAGACGCGAGAACCTGTGGTAAAATCCTCTTAGAGCGACCATCCTGAAGGAAACACACACTGTCTGAGTGAAGAGGAGCAATATGCTGCTTGAAGTTTGCTGCTTCAAGTTTGCGCGTCAGACTAATCAGCTTCCAGGTTGTATCCTGTCATGCGCACAAGCTGATGACCCAGGTGAAACAAGGCTTTACAGTGCACCTCTCTTTGCTTTGTTTTTAAAACAGTCTCAAATTTGTGTAAAGAATTTCCTGTTTACTATTGCTATATGGTTACCTTGTGGCAACATTATTATTAGTGTTTAGACATAATATCTAGGACTAAATTCTGTTCTAGCAAAACTGTTAAGTCAACCAGTTGGGGAAGCTATAACGTTTTAAGGGCTAAAAAATGAGAAGTTTGGACTACAGCAATAAGAGAATTCTTGTTGGTTCACTCAATCACTTCAAAGAAAACGTTTTTACAACAAAAAGTCACTTTCATTTTAAGAAAAGTTAACAAATGAATGCATTGCAAAGTAGGCCCTTTTTCACTGGTTATAAAAACCAAAAAAAATAAAATGGGGCCCTATTCATAGGACAACATGTCTGCTTTGGTTTTGTATACAGAGTAAGTCAGTCAGAAACCTGACCAGTTGTAGTTTAAATAGCTAAATACAGTAAAGAATTAGGAAAATTACTAAAATGTTGCTTGGTTTTTCTTTTCATGTTAACACAGCTTGATTTGTTGCAATGATGTAAGACAAAGAGGCAGACAGATCAACTGCCTCCTGTGTCATATATAATTCTCACAACTCTGCACCGCCTGGGTTACTGTAAGTAAGATTTGGTTGAGGTTAAATAAAAACATATATCATGTTACTTATATTGTAATGTTTTATTCCACCTGATTTTGTATTGCAGTCCATAATCATTGAAGAAAAAGTGTTTCATTATTGTCTGTGTGAGATTTACATGTTGGGATTTTGTCCGTGTATATGATATTTTTTCCTGCTGCCCTGTTTTTCTTCTACAGTCCAACTAAATGCTGGTTTGTTTAACATTGTTAAGGTTGAGCAAGGGTTGTGTTTAGCACTCTGTCCAAGGGGCACCCTAGATGATCAGCAGCACCCTCTACTGTTCAATGTGTGTATAAATACTGTGTAGAAAGGCCACAGACACATTCGTAAGGAGTTGATGTTATACTCACCTGCTTAAAATCTTCAATTCTGTCAATTGGGCCATAACACCAAACAAAAAAAGCAAACAGCTTCACTTTTTGGGTTCAGGGACTGTGGATGGTTTGAACACCTAAAGTACAGTTTTGTTGATAACAGGCTTCATTGCAGTTTACCTCTGTGTGCTTGTTTTATAGTTTCTCCCTCTGCCTGTGTGTAACATAATAAAAAAGATCCCATAACCTTTACTAAAGGACATAAAAGCATCCACAGCCTTGCTGTCACATTTATCGTACCATCACACCCACTAAAAAAACATACAAAAGGCTGTCTTGTTGATAGTATAAAGTTCCAGGAATGAACTTATTTGCATTGTTATCAATGTTTACAATCAGCACCAGCATACCTTTTTTGCTGCAGAGACCATTGGCTTAGGCAAAGCAGTGCAGGTCATAATTAAACTCTGTGGATGAGGAACATCGCCACAGGTAAGAGGAAAAATGTGTGCGCATTAAAACGTTATTTTTGTGATTTACAGTTAAGTAAAATACCTCAAATACAGGTTGTCACAGTTTATTTAAATGATTTAAGTATTTGGTTTCAAGTTTAACCTCCTTCTGTTAAAAAAGCATTTTTTTCTGATGCTTCTCTTTTCCATAGAGAATAATTATGAGAGAAATATTCCTCTGTCTTTTGCTCGGTCTCTTCTTCACAGGTAAGGAGCAACTTTTACTTTTAAAGTTATAAGTATTGTTTTTTTCTTTGAATTTATGTTAACCTGTTTAGCTTGATAACAAAATCACAAACATTCAAACATATACACACACATATATATAATACATATATATCATATTTCTTCATTTGTTCTTTCCTTTAATTTAGCTTGCTCTGGCTCTGCCTGTGTCCCTGCTCAGTGTCTGAAATGTAACGACACGGGAAAGAGTGTGGCAGGTAAACAAAGATTATGAATCAACTGAAACCTCCCTCTGTTAAAAAACTACATATGCATTTTTATATATCAGTATTAATACCTAAACATTGTCCGACATTAAGTACTGTGAGGTAAGTTGAAATGGAAAACATGTTCCTTACCTTATTTCTATCTCCGTTTAGATTCTTGTCCACCCTGCTCTGCACACTGCATCAATGGTAAGGATCTTCTTTCCTTTCATTTGTTTACTTGTTGATGAATCCAATTGTGAATTAGGTAAATGAGAAAGAGAGGGGCAGAGGGGTGTGGTATTACAATGATAGGGGCCTACTTGAACATGGCAAACATAGAACGATTAAAGCTATTCTATCGAGTATTGGGCAGAATAAATTACATTGGGTGGATTTATATTGCACTTATAAAAATTGATCTTTATCAATACTTTGGATGTGTCATGTATGCTCTGTTGTTTTAATTTCTAACCCTAATGCATTCATACCTTGTCATGTTTACCAGTGTCTCGGGTGCCTCCACGCTGCAAAAAAGGTGACCAAAACTCATAGGCTGACAACTATCTATCTATCAATTTTAGTCTCCCGCCCTTAAATATTCACTCTGCCTTTCAGACTTTCCGGTTTCCATCAACAGCACTGGATCCACGGCACAGGAAGGCGACGACATCACTCTAACGTGTGTTCACGAGCTTCCTAACGTGACTCTGATGTTTGGGTGGGAAAAGGAGGGAGTGGAGCTCCTCGGAGGCCAAAATAAAAGCCAGCTTTTTCTCGAAAGTGTATTGTCTGATAAAGAAGGCCAGTACTCCTGCTTTGTGAATAGCTCTTGTGGCCATTTCCAGTCTCCACCACATGATGTCACTGTAAAAGGTAAGTAATCATCCTCCAGCTCAGTTCAAAAAGCCACAGATTACATCTTCTTTGTAATGTAGATTGTGTCCATAGCTTTGAAAATAATGCAATGAACAAAAGTAAAGTTGGTAAAGTGCAAGGATGAAATTGCATATGGATAATGAAATGCACACCTTGTATCCCTGATAGTGTGTAACCTCACTGTTGTCTGTGTTTCTTTCTTTGTAACTGTGACCTCAGACAGCAGTGTGGTGCTCCTGATTATCTGTGGTGTTTCTGCTTTAGCCCTGGTTCTGATCATGGGCATCATTATGAAATACAAGCTGAAAAGAGACAACGGTAGGAGCTATGTGGTATTAGACAACACAGGGACCGTAAAGAGAAAACAATGAAGACATTTTCTTAAAGCACTTTTTTTTCCAAATGAATTGTCATGAATATAAGTGATGAAGACAGATAAGCAGTAGGTGTATAAATTATATATATTTCAAATAGTTTAAATAGATCATCATATTGGCATATAAGCTTATTTGGCTTTCTTACAAAGAGTTCATTACAATCTCATGGTCTGTAAAATATGAGGCTTCAGCCAGCAATCAGTTAGCTTAGTATAGCACAAAGACTAAAAACACAGTGTGGTAAACAGCTAGCCTGGCTCTGACAAAAAATATCCAAATCCATCCACAAGATTAAAGCTTGCTAATTAACATTCCACATCTGATTTGTTTAATATGTGCAAGAACTGCAGAGAAAAATAGCTTGATACATTTTTCTGAGGTTTTATGTCAGACTACTTCCTTGAGCAGTTGCCTATTAATCAGTGCTGCTTTCAGGACTAAACTTCCCCCTGCCAAGAAGTAGACTTTGTCCAAAATCACTCAAATGTATTACATGGTTGACTTTATTTATTGTCCACTATTTAATATAAAAGTTTTGAAGTCTTAGTGGGTAAATGTATCTGTTGCTATATAGTACACAATTCCCTTCTGCAGGGCGTTAGTTTAGCCCAATTGTTAAAGCCCAGGCTAAATGTACAGAGCCTCAGCTCTCGACGCAGTGACTCCGGGCTCAACCCTGGCCCTTGTCCCCCTGCTACATGTCATCTCCACTGTCTTATCCAATAAAGACAACAAAAAGAAGAACAAAAAAAGTCTTACATCCAAAGAAAGAACTTATCTGCATGGTATCCACACTCCTGTCTCAGAACAATGCCACAATGTAGTGAACAATTTTCTTATAAATGTAAAAGTTAACAATAATTTAAAAGTATCCTTAAACTGAGTAAACACTGGAGACAGCCAAAGTCTGGCTCATAAACTTTGTACCCTGTATGTTATCTTTACACAGATTTCTTTCAGATAAAAAAATAAAACATGTAATGAGTATTTTGAGAGATGCTGGTAGGAGATTTTGCTAATCTATATCGTATCAAGTGTTATACCTCCCAACTCTCTTTATCTTTGCAGCTCAACACAGAGAGAGGAGGAAGCAGAGAGAACAGAATGAACAGAGAGCCATCCCAGCTCCATTATCACCATGAAAGTCCTTAACAAGAAACAGTCTATCACATTTCAAAATGATCATATTGTGTTTTTGTTTGCTGTTGTAATTTTAAATATCTGAATAAAAAACATTGAATCCATATCTTCTAGGCTAAGTGTGTGTGATAAAATGAGTTCAAAAGTGATCGTTCAGCCATTTCCTGACCAGGGTGGATCCATTGTCTATCAGAGCATTCATGATGCCCCGCCCATTGACAACAACGCCTGTTCAGTTGAGAAAAGGAGCCTAGAAATTAATCCAAACACAGGACAGGCGTAGTCAAACTAATCCCACTGAATGCTCTGCTCAAAGGAAGGCACACCACAGACGACCCACACAGATCAGCTTTATAGCAGCTTGCATGTAATGGATACATGGCATGATAATGCCATCAACTGCTTTTATACAGAGTGGGATATATGTGGGATTTGAGAGATGACTTATGAATGTAGAAATGATAAGTTCCCTGATTCTACAACACGATATAATCCTCTGAAGTTTATGTGTTAAGCTCTTTTGCTGTCAGTCCTCATGTTGCACTGAGTGTGTTTGTTTCTCTGCATTATCAGTATTTCCCCCTCAACCATATGGACAAATGGCTGAACCTTTTTTTCCTGTATTTCTCCTCATTATTATCTGTATGTATGAGTTTGTCAGGAAGGGCTGTTTCAGTTTCCTGCTACAGCAGGTGGCTAAGGGATAATCCAGGTAAAGCCACTGCAAAGTGGAGATGGAGGGATGGACAGACTAAGGGGAGGGGAGGGGTTGGTGTTGCCTTTGCATGGATGACTAGGGCTAATTCTGGCCTCCTAATCCCAGTCCTATCCACCCTCCCCCTCTCCTTGCTCACTAACCTAACAGCGGCAATTGACGCCCAGGTAGACATTACTATCACATAGACTCATAGCACTTAACCCACCCAAGTTTACAGAGGCTGCTGGAACCTTTTCTGAATAGCTAACCTGGGGGACCTGGATAGCTAACACACCTGTGTGAGCTTCATTGGAGAATGTAGCTGCAGCCCTCCAGCCAAGCCACAGGAAACGTGCCACCATGGGAGAAGCTCAAAAGGTAAGTGACCTGACCAAGGTATACAGGACTTATGAAATGTGGACTTTTGGTAATTGTGTGATACAAAGTGAGTGATAACAGGTGGTTATGACTGTAAAAGTGTGTTTTATTTCAGTTGTAATCAACTTATTTATGAGCAGAAGTTTATCTAAACCTCTAAGCTTGTTAAACATTGTGAATATAATCATTATACATCTAAATAGAACCTCTCATTAACATTGATGTACAGTTAATCACACTTACACTCCAGTACCTGTCACCTTGAATCAAATATTTAAAGTCACAGCGCCTCTTTTGTTGGCAGTGCAACAGTCTGTGGTTGTGCAACCTTGCTTCAGACTAATCACATTAAACAGAGCACCATTATGTGAATGGAGCTCTGACACACCAGTGCTGAAGTTCTAAAGGAAGCGATGCATTCATATGTTGCAGATGGGGGTGGGAGCTTTACAGTAGTTTCAGAGAAAGAGGGCTTGAGATTGGTGGGTGGGTGGAGCAAGAAGGGCACGCATGTGTACTAAACGGTGCTGTAAGTAAGGGGAGGCTTGACCTATAATCAGAAAGAGGTCAGTGAGATCAGTGCAAAGGTGTAACAGCGTCTAAAATCTGTTTGACTTGTTATTTACCTCTGGTTACTATCTTGGTTGTTCCTGAGTAATTTAAAGAAATATTACACTGAACACTATGTCATTTTGTATGTAATATGTTCTTATGTTCTTATGTTTTATAGAAACTGTTTATTACCATTATACTATATATTCACACCTGCAATCTGTCTGCAAACCGGTCAATAAGTACAATATCTTACACTAATACATACACCGTGCACTACCTGTTCAACACCTGTAAATTCATCATGTAAATACTGTTTATCTCTACCTTGTACATATGTTATTATAGTGTTTACTGAGTACTTACTTCTTGCTTATTTTTATTGCTATTATTATCTCTATTTCCTACTGTGTATTGAAGAGCTACGCTGGCACCCGAATTTCCCCCCGGGGATTAATAAAGTATTTCTGATTCTGATTCTGATTCTGATTTATAGCTCAGCCCCTCACATGCTCTGAAGTCTTTACAGTTCTAAATTGAAATATCCAACCTGTTATGATAAAGGTTTCCGCTGTAGATAAAAAAAAAGATAAGATACATGTTCTAAATAACAAAGGAATGTTGCATTAGGGTTTTGGTTTAACGTGTCTCTCCACACCTCCCCTACATGCAGGGCTTACTCTCTGTCATTGAGAAACTGAAGGGATCCACAGAGCAGGAGGTCAGGATAGTGCTGCTCGGGTTGGACAACGCTGGAAAGACCACCCTGCTAAAGAGCCTTGCCTCAGAGGATGTGAACACCATCACACCAACACAGGTGAGGGAATTACAACACTCACTGTCCCACATGCATCATAACCTTGAGAAAAAGTCACTCACTGTCAAAAATGATAAAGCATAAAACGCCAACTATATTTTGGCATGCTCGAACATGATGTTTTTGTGTCCTTGGTTTTAATGAATGCGTCCTACAATGAACAACCAAGCCACTTTAGAACATAATGTGCTGAAGTTGATCATTAAGTGTCTATTAGAAAAACAGCATCTGCCAAAAATATGCTGTCAGTGTTTTTTTTTTCACAAACAAGTTCCCACTGTTGAGAGAACAATACGATTTGTCTGCTGTCACTGAAAGATTCTACAAAAAAGAACAGCACTTGTTTGTGCTGACAGATTTTTCTTGTTGACTGTGGCTTTTCAAACTATATTTTATAATTGTTGTGCTACTATAACACATTATGAAAAGTAGGATTGGGGGTGGGGGTGGAGGGGTGGGGTTTATCTAATCTTGTGAGAGCAGCTAGGCCAATGCACACTCTTGCTCAAAGCAATGGGATTCAAATGACCTTTGCTTTTTTTCAAACAATGTGAAATGTAATCATTTGGCTTACTGTACTCATGCTTTACCCTCCAATGAGTGAGGTAATCAATTTCGGATGCCAAATCTGCCTTTGATATTAAATAAGCTTTCAGCAGGAGACAAACCATAGCTTTAAACTTCATGACCTTCCAGATATGCAAGCTCACATCACATGTTCTTGAACAAAAACCCTACTACTGTGACAGCATTTTTTTTTATTTTGATATGATTATCAAACTTCTAATGTGATTATATAGCACTGAAGAGGGGAAAAAGTACTTCTAGGGTCTCCCTCAGTGTGAGAGTCCATCAAACACCAGAAATCATGGATACAGTCCATTATATCATAGCAATAGTCACCACAAGGCTAAACCAGACTTGACACATGCACACATACACTGCTCTTGATCCTCCATGTCTTATCCGCAGATTTGCTCCTCAGCAGGCCCTCAGGATAAAGATGTTATACAACTTCACAAACTGAAACCAAAAGGAGCTGTGTTATGAGAAACAGCCGCAGATAATCACAGTTATCACATCCTTATAAAACATCCAGAGCACATGTTCCTCTGCTGCTGATACATAACAAGGTGGCAACACTGAGTAACCAAACAGTGATTCATTTAACACACACACCTGTGCTCTGGTACATTGCCGCTTAATGAATTACTTTATAATCATTTGAGAGGCTTTCCAGGTGCTCCCTGTTGGATCTGTGTTTAAATGAATGTCCAACGCAATGACTCCAGCTTTGTGTTTAACATCAGGGCTTCAACATAAAGAGTGTCGCCTCTCATGGCATGAAACTCAATGTTTGGGACATTGGAGGACAGAGGAAGATCAGGCCCTTCTGGAAAAAGTACCTGGAAAACACAGACCTATTGGTGAGTCAATAAAAGTTCATTAATATCAATGCAAAATAAATGTTCTCTCTGGAGACATTTGCTTTACTCTCATCATCCCAGGGTTAACTTAGGACTTGACTGAAAATACATTGAAAACAGCAAGCAAGGTGTTAATGTACAAGAAATACCACTTATTTGCACACAAAAAAACTCCAACTGTATCTCGGTGAACAGCCTTGTTTTCTAAAATAAAGGTTGTGTCTAATTCTATGAATAAATACTGACCGTTGGCTGCTGTTTAGAAGCATCTGTATAGAAAAAGACACCTTGAGGAATTTTAATAAACAAAGGCATAATGATATTTACAAATCTTTAAATCCAATAATTTTCTGTCTTTGTTTTTATTCCCACATGTTTGTTTGGTCTTTCAGATCTATGTTATTGACAGTGCAGACAAGAAGCGGTTTGAGGAGACGGGACTGGTGAGTTTGATGCACACATTAGTTGCTACTTGAAAATGTGTTTATTTGTTTGCTAAACTGAGATATGGAAGTCATTTTTTTTGTGTTTTTCATGGTCAATAACATCTGTATGTATGTGCAGGAGCTGTCGGAGCTGATCGATGAGGAGAATCTAAAGGGAGTTCCTGTGCTCATCTTCGCCAACAAGCAGGATCTAGCCACAGCATCACCAGCCAGTGAGATCGCTGAGGGACTCAACCTGCATACGTACCGTGACCGTGAGTGGCAGATTCAGGCCTGCTCAGCCGTGTCTGGGGAGGGAGTTCAGGTAAGACCTAGTTCCATTTTTGTTTTTATTGATTTCTTCTCAGAAGTAGCCAATTCAAACCATATTGAAATGCTTCCTGCCACTAGGCTGTGCAATTTCTGAAAATCAGTCTGAGCTATATTAGTGTGGAGTTTATTGTTATCAAAATGTCTTTGACTTGCTTAGACTGAAGGTACTGACTCTTTCTGATCTTCAGACTGTTGTGACATCTTTGCAGAAGAAAATAAGGAACACATGTTAAAAGCATTGCTGATTTATCAGTTTAAGCAGTAAGGAGCAGCTCAGGATTCTTTTCTGGTAAAAGTACCAGAAATGTAAAAGTGAAAAAAAAGGTCAGTATTCTGAGATACAGGTCAGAAATTTGAGACTGAAGTCAGAAGAAAGCCAAATTCTCGGATATCTCTCATTGTTTTGACTATAATTTAGGGATTAAAACTCTACTTGCAGAGGAAAAGAAAAAAATATGTAGGTAGGAAAAAGTAGAGAACAATCTGTATCCTGAGTTTAGATTCAGAATTCTGAAATGAAGTCAGAAAGACTTCTTACTTAAATATCAGAATAAAAAAAAAAAAGTAACAATCTCAGAAACCTGCCTTTAAAACAAGAACTCAAAGAGATGTTTTACCTTAGGTGCTTATCATCTTCCATACATGTACGTAACACGTCTGCACTCTTTCTTTTTTCATTCCCCAACAGGATGGCATGAACTGGATTTGCAACAACATTGTGAACAAGAAGAAATGAAACATCCTCACAAACAAAAGCGATCAGAGTCAAACAGATATCCAGCATCACAAAAGGGAGTAAAATATAAATAACAGACGGTTGAACATCAACACAACACCTTAAACGTTCCTGCTCCCCTGGAATATTTGAATGATAATTCTGTTTTTACAATTCGTGTTATTTTTATGGATATTTTGCAAATTCAAAAGAGCTAGCTTCATTACGTGAATTAGGCACAATGTATGTTTTTGGTCTCCCTGTCGCCCAGGGATCTTTGTCTGGTGAATTTGTCTGTTTTCTTCAAGTGGGAGAAAACCAAACTGAGTGTGTAGCCATGTAGACCTGATGGAGATTTTAAAAAACATAGGCAAATGTTCAGTGTGAGTGTATAGTGTATGTTTTGAGATTTTTGACAATAAAATAGTCATTTATGCTGTTTTTCTTCCATGTTTTGAAATGTACTAAAGTCTTAAGCAATAAAGTGTATCCATAAATGTATTCAAATATAGAGTAAAATATCTGATCATTTCAAATGAAAAGTAATATAATCAGCCAGTGAAAGACAAAAAACATGTTCATGCGATATGCCAATGCTCTGTGAGTGCCAAGAAGAACAATAACAAACTGATCCACTCCTGCCCAGCTGTCAACCTGCTTTATTTCCACACTGCGATCACAAGCACATAGTGAGCGACTCTGAGAAGCAAGAGTGAGAGAGTTCATAGTTATACATCATCATGGAAGAATAAGATATCAAATCTTCAAGGCTCAGCAGAACAAACAGTGCAGGAAATTAAACACAGAGAGGTTGACTAATTTGCAGCAGGGAGACTTTTCTCTCAAAATCTTTGTTTTGTATGTTAATTCTGGCACTATTGCATAGCAAGCAGTCTTGCTGCAATTTGTATATCTGTTAGGGGTCCTTTCACGGTGGTAGTTTGCCATATGACACATCTAATATCCTGCGGTGAACACTGTGTTCTCCTTGCAGATAATCAAAGAGTCCTCTTTATGTAGAAAACTTTCACGTACAATTCACGCTTTTCTTGGATCTAAAGCAAAGATTTTTCATATTATTTATTTCTTGGGTCTTTCTAAATGGCTCTACTATACCAACACAACAGTGGTCTGAAACCCCCTAGGCTTGAAGTCCCACGCAGCCCTGTTGTATTTCTTTATGTGTCCTCTAATGTGACTTTAAAGTCTTCTTGTCAGTCATTTTGGCTCTATTTAAGTGGATCTTTTGTATTGTCTGGACCTGTAATTAACCATCTGAAAGCACTCTAAAATCACATCAGCTTGCAGGCTTTGTTCACTGTCCTCCTCTACATGAAATTATGCTAATGAATATTTTTCCTTTCCCTTTGTCTGGTATTTATGAGTTGTTGAATAAATATATATATATAAAGGGGGGGAAAACAGCCCATTGGTCTACTTTGCTGACAGTGATAACAAAATGAATATTGAGTCATCTCCATGGCAACTAAATTTGGTGCAAGTCCTAAAACATTTTTGAGGCATCAACTCCTGTTGAGAGAGCACAGCAGGGGGTGTGGGACCAATTACAACTGGTACTAAAGGATCATTATGGCTTTTTGAAAGAGACCAGACGGCACAGGAGCTGGCTGGCCAAGGGAAGCATTTGTATTTTTTTTGAAGCGTGTTATTCAGTGCTGCTTCTTTTACCAACAGGTGGCAGTGTTAGAAAACCTGATGAGGACGCTTTGCTCTTTACAAATAAGTGGTTTTACACACTTGAGTTTAATGAAACCTGTAGGTAATAAGCATAAATGATTGATGATAGTGATTTGTGTATATTGTAGCATTAGGTCTATAAATGTCTCATGTTATTTCCATACAATTATGCATTTTCCCCTATTATCTCATTTTCTAAACTTTAAAAAACAGTCTTTAATCTTAAGGTGAACAGATAATAAGAATGACTATAAATTGTATTTGGAGCACACTTTTTATTTAAAACCAATGTGAGCACTCCCCTGTTAGTGGCTCTTCAGCAGGAGTTGCCATGGGAACACTGCATGTGATTCGTGGTCGACCATCCACCTCTCTACTCTAGTCCAGCCCTCCAGCTCTTGTCCTCCATTTCTTTCATTTCCCCCAAAGCTGTGCTCATCAAAAGATAGCGAGCTCAGGGAGGCTGGATCACAACACTACAAACACACACTCCAGGTAAGAACAAAAGACACATCTGTGTTTAGTTCGCTGTAAATACGATAATGAAATGTTGGTTTCAAATATATGAAAGTGATGATGCCACAATAAATAATCTAAATGAGGTTAAATATGTGATACATGGTTATTAATGTATTGTGTTGATCATTTATCTAATATTTTTATATTCTAGCAGGTTTAATTAACTTTTTACCTTTGACTCCACCTGTCTAATAATCACTATCTTGTGTTTTTTATTATCTGTGCATGTGTTGAACCTGAGGTACTTTTGTCCTTAAAGCTTCAACAAAGAATTCCAAAGAAACTGAAGACCCACATCCTCCCATCATGACTGAAGTCACCCAACTGGCCTCCTTTAAGCCACAGTTACCCACAAGGAATCCTTCAAACAGTTTCAAAGCTACCTCGATGACCTTAAAACTCCTGACCGCCACCAATACGCACGTCCCATGGGAGGAGGTGCAGTTGCAAGTTCACACCATCGTGATTGTGGTCATTTTTTGTGTTGTCTGCCTTCTGCTCCTGCTTGCCTTTTTCTACGCCTTCTGCCTCCATTGCTCCATCAGTTCATCGCCTAAAGACTCAAACATAGCCAAAAGAGGCAGCTTAGAGCGTGAGGACGCCACCTACAGGTGCAGTTCATCTGAAAACCAGTCTGTGGGAAATGTTGTCTGACTTGGCCACGGGACCATGATATTTGAAATTGAACTGTCTTTTAATTTATTTGTGGTAAAGCCTATGTGTTGAAGCACTGTATATTTAGAGTGGGGATTTACTGACCAAAGTATGGTTCCTTAGCCTTCTACCCAGCTAATTAGCTAAGAAAAAATGTTTGAGTTATTTGTTGACCCACATGGAATACAGTCTGCCATTTATCATACAATCCTTGCTAACAAACCCACAATTTGTGTCATTTACCAACCAATATCTAAGTAGCATGCTTAACTCAACAGTTGGCTTGTTAGCCTCTTTTTCAAAATATTAGATAGATTCTTAAAATAAACCTGAATGTAGGGATTAGTCACAGTAGGCAAAATGCTTTTTAAAAAACAGTTACAATTTAGCTAATCCAAATGTTTCTCCTTTCTTACTTCTCATTTTTTCATCATTTTGGTCAAACAATTAGTTTAATGATAGCCCCACTGGGACACATGTTTTTGTTTTTCACTTGTCAATCACATTGAAATAAGCTGAAATACCAAGGTAAAAAAGGATTGTGTTTAGGTTTCCAGGAATTCTGTTGTGTTTAGGTAATACGGGGATGCATGTGTGGATGCAACGTGACCACACACAGACACAGAAAAAATATAAACCATATCCATGGAGCATTGGATTCAATAAAAAAGATAAATGTATGTATATGTAAATGTGAGTCTGAACGCAAATGCCTTTGAGTGACAGAACAAACAATAACTAATGGATCTACACGCGGCTGAGCAGTCACCTTGCTTTATTTTCTCTGAGCTGACAAGCGTTTACATTGTGCTGGGGCTGTGTATTCACCAAGACTGATATAGAACAATGAAGTCAGACATGCGAGATGAAGGGGAGAGGAGGGACTGGGGAGGGGCTTCAGAGAAGGATGAAACAAGATGTCAGATCTACAAGTCGCAGCAGATTGAAACAGAACATGAAATTACTGAGCTCATGTCCAGCTGAACCACAAGGCCATGAACATTTTTTGTTTTTTAAACTTGTTGTAACACAAAAGGTTAATACCGGTAGCAGAGTTTTCATTTATTGTGCTTTCTGTTTGACTGTGTTGATATTTGTGTGTGGTCACTCATAGGGCCCTTTTGCAAGTTTTCAAACTCATCAAGGGTAAAATAAAAAGCAATTGCTATGATAGATTTTTGTATTGTCAGAGCTAAATGAGCACTGATGATTTGGCAGTACAATAAAAAACTAGCTTGGCATCGCCTGATGGATTTTCAAATGCAAATTAGTCTTGAACCTCTCAGTACATTTTTTAAATATCTAAGGGCGTTATCAGCAGGCCCAAACCAGAATGCTTCTGGACTAATGAAACCAGTCAGTGCAGTTAAATATGTGATGTAGCGGTAGGCTGCTAGGCTAGGTAGCTGGTTGAAACATCCAAATAATATGGCTTCTACTTCCACATATAAAATACAAAGATGTTTGGCATGACGTGATCTAGAACCAACCTACGCATTCTGTTCTTAAGGTAACTTTTTCCCACTGTGCAGATTGTTATAAAAATTGTTATAAGATAGCAGATTCAGAATGTTCTGAATCCAAATTTAAATTTACCCCATATTTGACAGTTGTGACTTACCTCAGAGTCATCTATTTTCAAGGGTTAGGGGTCACTAGAAGCCTTACTGACTAGTTAAAGTACACACTAACAATTATATGAAATTTCCAAGGTGTTTACCAAATGAACTTCCCCCAAAAAGGCTAAATAACATTAAAAATGATCTCTATATGGAATACCATTCAGTGCTTTAAGTGTCTGTATTAGGATCGCATTAGACACAATAATTAATGATCGGGTCAAATTTACGACAAGGTGCACATAGTACTCTTGGAGCTGTGGGAGTCACAGGAGCTGCTTCGGGACTCTATGATGGAGTCTCTGCCATCAGATTCAGGTGAGTCCATTTCCAGATGAGGGTCCTGCAGACCGTCATGCAATGCATCCTTAAAGTGGGACTGAAGAAGAAACAGCTCATTAATTCACTCTGATTTCAAAACAACAAATGCAAAAACAGCACAAGCGGCTAAAAATAACCCTCGCAAGGGAGTCGAAAGGATTATAAGAATAAGAAGTTGTTCAATTAGAGTCTTTGAAAGTTTAAAAATCCTTGCACTCAATATTCCCCCCCACCTTATGAACCGACATGTCCTCTACACAGCACTCTTCCATCGACTCCGCCAGAGAATGGCCAGATATCTCCATCTTAATACGGTGAGAGTGAATAGACTGGACATCATCCTCATCCTGGCCTGCAACCAGTGGGAAAACCTGGGGGCAAAGACAGAAGGAGAGTCATGGAATCAGAGATGATGATGATGGTGGCAATAAAGCAAATGAGCGCGTAAACCATTCAAGCATGTCTTTGAATCAAATTTTTACCAGTTTCTCCTCGTTCCTTGTCTCCTCGGGGCTTGTGATGTTGGCCTTGCTGATTGTCTGAGTCTCGAACTGAGGACACGCTGCCTGAGCATTACCATCTTTGTCCCTCTTACCTTTCAGCCAGTAGGTCTCAATTTCAACATTACCCTTAAAATAAAGGGAGAGAAGAGAACAGGACAACAAAAACATTTGAAAAATACACTCATTGGACAATTTGGGTCATATCATGGAGTCAAAGGGCAATTTGTGGATTTTCAGTGGTAAAACAAAATCCTTAATGAAAGGTAAGTCAACCTTGCCTTCTTGAGATTGTCACTTGTAATCAGCTGCCTCAGAAATCTTGTGCTGTTATTGTCAGTGAATGTTCAGGCTCAAAGTCAAACTGGGTGATAAAACAAGTTGGCAAATCAACAAGGGGGGGGGGGGGGCACCCAGTAAATGTTTATAATGTCTTATTGTAAGTCTCCAATTAACCACATGTTTGGTTTCAAGTAGATTGTTCATAGCACACGTCATAATGTATCAATTCATCATGAGGCTTTGAGGCAGACTGTTCTGAACACAGCCACTCTCCCCTCTACTCACATGTTTTATAGGAAAGTGTTCTTATTACATGATGTTAAAGTGAAAGAGTGAATGCAATTAATATTGAGGTTAGTGGTTGCTGTGGTTACAGTTTTGACTCCTAACCTTGATGGTTATAGTGCCCCTTCTTTCAAAAATAAAGTGGCTTCCTTTCAGGTGCTCATAGGTGGCACTGCTGAGCTGAATGTGCATCTCCTGAATGAGATAAAGAAGAACAAGATAGTTAAAAGAAAATCCTAAAAACGTTCACCTTTGTCATAATAAAGTTAACTGAACTGACTAATCCACTTTGCTTTATGTCAGTCTTTCACTTCTCTTCTCCACCTACCTTTCCATTGCTCTCCATGGCGGATGCAGTGTGGACTGTGTCACCGTGCAGACCATAACGGGGCATCTTATGTCCCACCACACCTGCCACAACCATCCCAGAGTGGATCCCTGCAACCAGATCAAGTTAGAAGACTAAAAAGAACGACAACATAATCACACAAATAAGTCAACACACGTTCTACCCACCAACACGAATCTGTATGTGATTGCCATTTGAGGGGTCCTTTAGGTGGTCTATGGAGCGCACCATGTCTAGGGCCATGTCACAGATGTTATGAGCGTGATACTTTGTCTTCTCTGGAGCCCCAGCTACGACCATGTAGGCATCTCCAATAGTCTCAACCTAGATTTTAAAAAAAGAAGACAGGAACAGCAGCTTTAATGCAGCATGAATAAAGTATATTAAGCAGATGGAAAGTACACACAAACCTTGAAGACGCGGTGCTTCTCGCTGAGCGTGTCAAACAGCGTGTACATGGTGTTGAGCATGGAGACCACCTGCATTGGAGTGATGTGGCTGCAAATGCGAGTAAATCCCACCACATCACTGAAAAGAATGGTCACATCTGGGAACACCTGGGGGAAATGAGATAAGAGAGGTGATGAGCCGGCAGGTTGATGTGAGTGTGGGAGAGAGGCAGGCATTCATTATGCACCACCAGCCACTCTTAAACCACTCCTAATGACAAAGAATTGAAGTATAGCGAGAAGCCTCAAATAGTCTTACTACAAAAGTTATTTGAAGTCAGGGGATTGATGAGTGTGTATGTGTGTGTTTGGCTTCTTCCTGAATGATTAGGTAAATGTTTTTGTGATTTAAAAAAAATGTATGATGTGTCTTTAAACTGTAAATCTCTCGTCTGCTTAAAGTGAAGTAAAGATCAGCTTATCTTAGCATGAAGACAAGAAATTATGGGAACAGCTAGCTCATGTCAAAAAGATTACACATAATCTTCTTAACTGCCCCTTTACAGCTCACTAATAATAGTACCTATATTGACTTAGTGCAGTTAAAATGTAATCTTTGTTATAAGTATTAGTGCTTGTTTTGTTATCTTTGGACAAAATCAAGTTACCTGTTTCCCTCTGATTCCAGTCTTTGTGCTAAACTAAGCTAACCAGAGCTGAAGCTTTTTATTGACAGTATATAAATCCATAAGAGCAAAAGTGTGTTTCAAAGAACAGGAAGTGTCTCCTTTCTAGTTTTTGATCACATAGGCCAATGGCACAATCTTCAATCCTGACCTCACAAGTGTTTACAGCTGGCTCTCCTTTGCGAAGCCTCTTGGCCACTGGCTTGGGAATCATCCTGTAAAGAAGATCATCAGTCTTCTTCATCTCATAGTCCAACATCTTCATACTCTCCTCCAGCTTACTGGACTTCTTCTGCTCCTGCACTCACAAATGTGTAATTCAACAGAGTTAACATCATGCTAGTTTGTTTCATTACATCTCATGTCTGCAGAGGGTGAATGAGCCTGTGCTAAAAGTACAGTGAAGTGCACAATGAAGGTGGACAGGTGAGTTGATCACACATAAAAAAAGCAGGTGTATGTGTCGGAGTCAACCTGTATGAGAGCTCTCTTCAGCTCCTCTGACTGCTGGGTGCCTGCCAGCACCAGGTCTCTGCTGGAGTCGTGCATGCTCAGATCATTGATGTACAAGCCTGTCTTGAACATAGCACTCAGACTTTCCATGCTACACACACACACGCACGCACGCACACACACACACACACACACACACACACACACACACACACACACACACACACACACACACACACACACACACAAACACAGGCACACACAGACAGACAGGAGCATTACAAAATAATGACAAATAAAAACAATAATAACACTATGCACTCAACCAATTACAGAACCAATTACAATTACAGAACCTTTTTAGAAACAGCATTAGCTTCTTCTTATAAATGGGGAATCAAAAGGCAATTATTCTGAGCGATATTATGTGCTACAGAATAAATAATGTCAGCAGTGTGATATGACATTTAACATTTCAGTGGTTTTGTCAATACAGGTATAAGAGCATTAACTTGCGAAATAAAATGTTTCAGAAAGAGGAGGGAGATGTTTTGGTAATGTACTCAGCGGAAAACACTCTCAGTTGCAAATGGGTTCCCATTAGGCTTACAAGAGCTGCACTGTCTGATTACAAGCTAATTAGCACCTCATTTCATGCATGGTAAGTGCTGTAAGAATGGGCCCCTGATTTGATTCCCTGCCCAGTCTTTTATTTCCTGCCTCGTAATTTAGTTTAGCTCTCGCCGCTTTTAAGAATGTTTTACCTTTCTACTGCAGCTTTTTAATAAAGATCTGAGTCTTTTTGAGTGTGAGTGTGTGTGTGTGTGTGTGTGTGTGTGTGTGTGTGTGTGTGTGTGTGTGTGTGTGTGTGTGTGTGTGTGTGTGTGTGTGTGTGTGTGTGTGTGTGTGTGTGTGTGTGTGTGTGTGTGTGTGTGTGCATGTGTGTGTGTGTGAGCCTTACACAGGGGTTCCCAAGAAGATAATGGACTCCCACTCTGGCATGTATCTCATCTGTCCTTTTAGTTTTAGGCAGCGGCTCCCGTCGCCCAAGCTCTCCATGGCATTAGCGCTGTTACCGTCTAAAATAGGAGCATAATGAATGCGAGCAAAAAAAACATTAAGAGCAGTTTTTGAGGTTACATACTACAACTAAAAATACAAATTCTGTATAGTTTATATTGTAATTGCTTGGAGTCCTGCACATTATACCCAAATAAAATGAGTGGCCAGTTTTGCTTGGGACTTTTGTTTTTGTACAATTAGAACAAAAGAGATAATAATAGGCTTTTTATATATCACTTTTCCTAAACAACATTACACTGTGCTGTACAGAGGGGCTAGCAGGCGTAGTTTGTGCATATGGACAGAGCTCGGGAGGCTGATTCACCTTCTTTTTTTCATGCTCAGCTAACCAACTTCTGACTCAACTTCATATTAGACATACAGCTATGAAAGTGTTCTCCAAGCTCTCAATAACCCAACAACTCGATCCAAGAAAGTATTTAAGTGTATTTCTGAAAATGAACTATAACTGAACTATTTATATCACATTAGCTTTAATGTTAAAGTATTTAATAGGTTTTATCTGCCATACTAGCCAGACTAGTCCAGTTACTGTGTGCTTGGGTCATGCTATGTGTCGTTTGTAGAAAACCGAGTGGTTGAGACCTTTGTAATCATCTCCAATGATTGACTGGAAAGCCATGAGCTCCACGTCTACATCAGCAGAGCGGTTGGCATTTTCGTAGTCAGAATCTGTGGAAAAAACATGGTAAACCATAAGAGCCATAAACATTCACCCTCAACCCGTGAACCAGGACAGGGATCAATAACAATAAATTACATTGTGACATAAAACATTTACATTTCCGCAACTGCAAGACTTCCTTATATCTTAACTTATTTCAGCAACATATTCAAGGGATAATGTAAAAGATGAGCTCTTGTAGGCCTACGTGTACATGCATCATTGAAATTAAAAGTGTGTTTTCCAACTGACTGTAGTGAAATTGATCTAACAAGAAGCCAGCAAGTCTTTGCACACCAGAAACACACCCCTGCGAGTGTTTGCATGGCTCCCACTCTTACTCTGGACTCGGTTGTGAAGGTTCCTCTCTCTCTTCACAGGCTCCTTAGACATGATCTCAAACAGGTTATTGGGGTGGGAAATGATCTGGGAACAGATGAATTGAACATGCATTGTTGTTAATTGCAGAATTGTGTTACATAAGTGGAGCTGAATTGGTTGGCATCAAAGTGGTCCCTGTCTGATATGAGGACAGGTGAAGCTTTGTCTTACCATGTTCCATGTGAACTCCACCAGGGGGCGAGCCAGCAGGAAGGCATCATTGATCTTCTTTCCATCCAGATCAGGAAACACTGTTGCCAGGCCGGAGCCAACATTGTGCACCACCATGTCCTCAAGAATCAAAGAATCACAGTTACTGTTGTCTAAGGCTTCTTTGCCTTTATTTTCAGTCCTTTGTAGATTTAAGAAAATAACTCAAAGAGATTACCTGTCTGAAGACAACGTTGAAGGGAAAGACCTCAAAGAAGAAGTCTGAGGTAATTGGCAGAATCTCCTGCTCTTCCTCATCCTCTTTCATGATGTAGCGGTAGGCTGAGTTGTCAAAGTTCAGTCTGCACAGACATACAGATTTTGTTTTTCACATTTTTTAAGTGATGTATAAACTGTTGTGCAGGAATATTCAGATCCTTTACTGGAGAAAAGCTGAAAAAATCACTTAGCAGCAAGTGGAACTGCTTCTTCAAATAGTTAAGATAACTATCATGACATTTTACTTAACTTATTGCAAAGAAAAGTATTAATGTTGTGGTGAGCAAAAGTGAAAATACTTCTTACTCAAATTAAAACTGAGGCATTTTTTTTTCTTCCTACAGGCCTCAACTCACCTTTGAGACCCTCTGAGAAGTTTAAAAGAGAAATGTCAGCTTTAGTTGAATTCTCGATTTATCAACACCTATCAACTATTTTTGGGTCATTGTAAGGGGCAACATGCAAAATAGTTTACAAGCACTGGTTGTTGAAGTCTGAGGAAGAGCAGGCTGGCTCGAAACGTCAATTGTCCATAAATCCTTTAAACGGGAGCTACATGGTGTGCAGATCTTGTTTGCTTTTCTTTACCTATTCATGTTTTATTAAGTATCAGCTGCTGCAACATTAACATAGTGGGGGGAATACAGTAATTCCCTCTCAAATGCAGAAAGACAAAGCATACAAATGAACTCAAGATTGTACAGTACCTGAGTAAAAGAGCATGGTGTATGTCTGTGTGTATACCTCATGGTTACATGGGAGTAGTCTCCGACCATTTGCTCAGACAGCACCTCCACATGGATGTCAGTATCATAGAACTGTTTCCCCATCTGCCTCAGCTGACCCATGGCGTAGTGCAGGTAGCCTTTGCGCTTACTCCTGCATGTCACACAGAGACAAAGTTCAGTATCAGTCAGAAGAATTGAATCAAACATCTTTTTATCTCTGATGCCTGATCATCTATATCAATCTCCAGCACCCTCCTCATCCTGCAGACCTGTAGTGCAGGGTGACTCCAGTGGCAGACTCTTCCTGGCAGAAGAAAGTTGGAGGCTGCACCTTAGGGTAGCTGAAGCGCAGGTACTCGTGCAGATTATCAAGACCATTAACAAAGTCACGAACATGACGGCCCAGCACCTGAAATTAGAGACAAGGGGTGACAGATGATGTCTTTAGTAACCTTTTCATTATTTAGCCATTCATTGTTTTTTAGGCTTAAAGGGGGAAAGGTCTTGAAATGAAGAATATGAATCAATAAAAAGTGAGTACATATCAGGATATCCTAAATTGCACTTTACTGATTTGATTTTGATCAGTCTTTTATCAAACCTTCTTTCTTGAGTCATGTAACTTTATGAAAGTGGCATAGTGAATTGCCTTAGAAGCCAATTAAAAAATCCATAATTTTCCCTTCTACTCTGTCTTTAAATAGCATATTAACATCAGAGCACTTAATCCATTAAGCTACATTTCAACCAGTTTTACTCTTAAAATATGACCCTGAAGAAACATTAAAAGTAACTGGAAAGAAAGGGACTAAAACTTTGGTTATTAATGCTCTGAATTGGCTTGTTTTAGTACATGCAATCTACAAACAACCTCTTCTTTTTTTTGGATGTGCAGAACCTAAGAGATTGATGAGACATGCCCTTATTATTACTAAGTGATATTTACATGAACTACATAATGATTCTTTAGTTGTCGTAGGACTACATGTATAAAAAAAAACTGTCTATCTTTTGGAATTCAATCACACTCTCAAATATCTTTAAACTTGATCTACAGACTTAGCTTGAACATGTCAGCAGAAAAATAAGACAAATTACACAAATAAGGCTGAATAAAAAAGGACAAATGAAATCCAGAAACTGTCACTATAGTTTTAAGCATCCAACGTTCACTGGGTATTTAATAATTCTCTCACACACCTACCAAATGACAACAGAGTATTGAATCTGAGATCTTTCTCACCTTCAAAATCCTGTCATAGCCGTATTTCCCCACAAAGCCCAAGAAGTAGACACCCCAGGAGTTCATCAGCTCATTGTAGGGTGTGCCTGTCACTCCGCTGGCTGCCTTTGCAATGCGAGGGATCACACTCTCACTATACACCTGCAGACACACATATAATAGAGTTTATCATCGGAGAGACAGATATATGTTTTGACATCAAGAGTAAGCCTCAGAGCAGACAGAGTTACAAAAACACAGACAGAATTATATAATATATTTCAGATGTACAGACAGTACCTGGTGGGTAACAAAGGAGTGTAACCTGACATCTGCTCTCTCTCTGACCAGCTTCCACACGTCATCCCCATAGGACTCTTTAATGAAGTCATGCAGACTCTCACACAGCAGCCCGTACATTGTGTCTCTCTGGATTGAAGCTCAGTCTGAGCACTTTCAAGGCAGCTCTCCAACTGATTGACTTCAAACAGTCCTCCCAAAGGTACCTGCAAGGGAAAATAAAAAAAAGTTCAGAGAGATGACTTTTTCAGACCTGCAATCTGAATTTTAATGCATTTAGCTTTAAGGGTGAAGCTATAAAAAGCCATATGTTGTACTGCTGCCTTTGTTTCTCTCTCACTGTGTGAACTAACCTGTGGAGCTTTGCACCTTCTGAGAAAAGCCAGCCCAATAAAGTTTCATCTGAAAGCCAACAGGGCTCATGCTTTTAAAGGTGCCCTAAATGCACAGGCTCTTGAGTCTGAATGGGCCTGTATTGTTCCAGTGTCAGCACCTGGTGGCCGTGCCCCTCTCTCTATGTGACATGAACACACTGTGGAAGCCGCCTCTCAAACACAGATGACACCCGTCAAGAGAATTCATCCTGTTTTCATTATCATTATCTTTTTAAGTAAAATACTGTTTTAGAACCCTGAATAACCAAGAGACACTATAATTAATTAATGTTATCAGTCATGAACTGTACAAAGCATTAGGTTTAAAAAGCCTGGACGTAACAGATTGATGATACAAATGCTCTGCTTAATACAGTGCCATACAAAAGCTTAGATTTATTTGTTAAATGAAGGTGTTTTTCTGTTTTATGCCAAATGTATTTTTCCTTTATACAATGACTTTCAAGCAAACCCAAAATCCTGAGCAACTCTTCAACTTAGATGTGTGTCTGCGGATTATTATTTTTAGACTCAGGATGACTCCGCATTTCCTTTCACAGCCCTGGAGGCTTCCTACCAGGGGGAAAGTGGCATTGTAGAGCAGAGCAGGAGGGAAATCGATATCCAATCTCAACAGGGATAAGGAAAATGTGTTTCTTCCCTTCAGGCTCCTCCTGTGCTCAATGAATCAATTTGTAAGGAAAAGAGCTGCTTGATAAAAACTAACTTGAGTTCAAAAAGGGCATGTTAATGTGAAGTTAAAGGGCATCACTTCTAGTGTGACACAAAATACAAATTTATACAGAAATTCACAACTTGAGCTTTTCAGCAGTGGGCAAGCCGGAAGATGAATAAAAACACAAAATCAAACACATTGTGATTTGGTTATTTTTTAAAACACACCCACTACTGAGGGGCATGTAGAATGACTATAACGCAGATTAAAAAAGGAGGTCAAAGCAAAATGGATTTGCAAACTAACTCAGAGTTTAACCTTTGACCCTGTACATAAAATTCCAACCTCGGATCTATGCGAACTCATCAAAAAAGCTCTTCATGTAGGAGATATATAGTGGGCATTTGCAAATTACAAAGTATGAGTTAAGTAGGATTTACAGATGTTTTTTTGCAGAATTGAGAAAGGGGAGAGAGAAAAATAGAGATTGTGTTTGTGTTTATGTTTATGTTTGCAGTGGGGAGGTTGGTTTTCTCTGACAGCTCAGTGTCAGCGCGCACACACACACGCACACGCACACACGCACACACACACACACACACACACACACACACACACACACACACACACACACACACACAAACACACACACACACACACACACACACACACACACACACACACACACACACACACACACACACACACACACACACACAGTGGATCACATTTTTATTACCAAAGACTCTTGCGGTCAGGATGTAAATCTTTATGCTTGCCCCTTCCCCTCAATCACCCTTTTATTACCCCTCCGCCCTCCCTCCATCCTCACTCTCTTATCCCTCTGCTAAAATAACCTAGTGAGGTCAGCACCCGAGGCATCCTGGGATGAGTTTTATACGGACTGTTGCTTCTCAGCTGAGGAGTGTCAGAGGAGAGCGTGGAAGCATCCCAGCTTCAGTGCAGGATACACCAGTTCAGCTCCTACTGCAGACACACACAGGGACAGACAGACAGACAGACAGGTAAGCACTGAGGAGAAGCAAGTGTAGGCCTTTACTGTGGACAAGATAGGCAATGAAAGAAGGCACTGCTAACTGTCTGACTTAAAGGAGTGTAAAGTGTGGAAGCCATCTTGTCCTTAAATGAACTGTATTGAGATTTAATCCTACATTTCTATGATGCTGGAGGGACAGCTTTAAATGTTAAGATTCACTCGGGTTTTGCTGCAGTGAGACATTGTTTTTTTTAGTTATACATGATACAAATTAAGATAAATCTAAAGTATTGGTTAAGGGATGAAGCAGAAACACTGCTTCCACTAGCCTTTATGTAACTTATAATGTAGGACTAATTGTTTATCTAAGAGGACAAAGTACAGGAGACCTACAGAAGAGTGTTTTACTTGCTTTCGTCAGAGAATTGGAAGTTGTACTAAAGTAGATTCCTAGGGCTGAATGATATATTAAAGTAGTAGTTGCATCATAAACTTTACTGCAATTTATGAAAATCTTCGTGACAATCAATGCTGAACTGTGTGTCCTTAAAAGGAGCAAGATGATGATGCATGCAGGCCTGGACGACCTAACAAAACAGAGGATGCTGCAGGCTAAAGCTCTGTCTAAGGAGGTCAGGGGAGGTAAGATTTAACAGAGGGAGATGCAATGATTTGATTTTGTTCTGTCAGAACTGACTTTAACACACACGCTGGGTCGTAAGCTAACTCAAGTGTTAGTTGACATTAATACCTGTATGTAAATGACTGCATAATCCAGTTTAAGTTCACGTGCCGGTTTACACATTGCATCAACAACTTGGTATGCTATTGTGTGTATTTACACCTAAAATTCAAATTGTCATTCTTTGTGATCACAGCAGGGGCTGTCAGATATAATTGAGCCCAACATCAAAGTGTGTTCGCCCACAGCCTCGGGACACATGCCATGTGCTACACCCAAATCCCAAGAGTGCCAGTGTGTGTTTGAAATTCTCCAAACATTCCAGCAGGGACCATCCCAGTTACACTGTTTGTTTTCCAACGCTGTCTGCCAGCTACACTTTGAAACCAAAGTCTCCTAAACTCAGCAAAATGTGACTCCCACAACTGAATTTTACACAGGTCGATCAAAGGCAGCTCCTCAAGGGTGGCACATGCCCAGACTTCTTCCAACGCTTTTCATGTTTCAGAAAAGGGGGCCATCCACTCCTCCTTGACTCTTCCATCCTAAGATCCTATTTATATGCCCCGTTACCCTTGCAACCCAGACCACAACAAACATTACGCACCCCTTGACATCATCTCCAGGCTATTTCAGACCCTCTGCTGTGCCATGATTTAACACGAGAAGAGACCCCAAGCAGAACTAAGCGAATATCAACTTAGTGATGCTGCACATGGTTTGGATTTGTTTTATATCAGAGCCCCTCAGCTGTTTCATGTCGACAGAAACAAGAAGATCAGAGGAGACATTAAGATTTGCCAAAGGTCCTTATTAGTCTGTGTTACTCCCATTCTCTTTCCAAATGTCTGGAGGTTGCTATTATCATTGCATTTGCACTGATAACTAAATGTCATGATGTGTTTATGCAGGATTAGAGGCAACCACACAGCATACATTTGTCTACTCTGAAATATATTTTACTCCGAAATGCATAGGGATATGAAATATGATCACATATTCAAACACTTCTGTCTGTGGTGTTGTGTCAGGAGGACTGAACCTGGGGAAGAAGATGAGCGTCCCAAGAGACGTGATGATGGAGGAGCTCAACCTTCCGTCTAATCGAGGCTCTCGCATGTTTCAGGAGAGGCAGAAGAGGGTGGAGAGGTTCACATTGGAGAACACAGCTGGTGGTGCCTTGAACACAGATAATGTAAGAAAGTGAGAGACGATGCAGCACATAATGACTCAGTGAACTTCCTGCAACAAACACACCCAAAATGATGAACCTGTGTAACTGATCTGATAGTGGATGATTACAGCTACAGCTTAGGGGGTTTCCCCACGCTGATCAAAGTGCAATAATTCATAATTAAAAGCTGCTGTGGTGTGACACTTGTCTGACCTGTCTCATTTACAGCAACAGGCAGTTAAATTCTTATCTCAATAATGGCATCAGAAAATTGGACCAGCTGGATTATTACAAGACAGAAAAATACTTCCGAGAAGGGATTTTACAGGGGAACTCCTGCTTAAGAAAAAAGAGACAAAGTGTGGAACATTGAAGAAGCAGGGGGCTGAGTTTTTTTTTACATCTTTACTTTGAATGCAACCCGAAAACATTGTATTCACACTTCCCACAAAGCAGTTTAATGGTAGGTTAACATTTTCAGTCAAAGTTAAGATAAGTCTGAAATACATTTTTCTCAAGCTCAGTAGCCTATTAAAGACAACTCAAAGCTGCTGTAGGTAGGCAGAGTACAACTACAACAGGAATAAAACTGAAATTCATGTGTAAATCTGAATACAGCCTGTTGCAGTATTTAAAGAAAACGTTATTCCTCAGACCATCAGGATGATAAACTCTGTCCAGACTGTCTGTCTCTAAGCAAAGTCACACCAGCACAATTTGTTTCATTATATAGACAACAGTCTGCCTTCAAATGCAACATTTACCAATTACTATTTAATGAAAATATGCACCTTCACTTTTTTAATGTTAACCTTTGTATTTGTATTCTTACCATACCCTTTTAAAAACTGATCTGCTGTCCCACATTTTACTATACATGTTGATAATAAAAAAGCATAGTATCTGTCAGGACATGTAACTCTTGAAATAAATCAAACTGTCCCTTTAACAGGTTTATTCCCAGTCAGTTCCTCCCCAGCAGATGATCCTCGAGCCGCAGGGAGGAAAAGCGAACCAGGCTCCCCCCATCCCTGGTAAGCATAGCCTGGTCATGAACCTTCAGAAGACCGTGGCAAAGAAGGGCAGTCCGGAAGTCCTCGCGCCAGGTAAGTGGTGATACACAGTGAAGCAAGGATTGCCATAGACTGCACCAAACCATAGCAGTAGCTCCCTGCAATGCACTAACACAATATCTCACTTCAATCTGCTAGTGTTCATTCTTCATATAGTAAAATGCATTGAGTAAATGAATTGGTTTTATTCTTACTAGTGCAGGCAGAGTTGGCAGTCTGCAGGAAGCATTTATCTGCTTAGTGTTGCTGTGTATTGGTCCTGAGAGAAGGCACAGCTATGGTCTGACTGACATGCAGCTAAGCTCTGTTTATTATGGGGAATTCACACTGAGATATAATTACTGTAGTTCCTATTGTTGATAGGAGTGACATCTAAGAAATGTATATATTTATTAGATGTATGTGTGCATGGTTGGTGCCTTTTTTTTCGTAATGCAATGGTTAATATAATTAGCTTTCAAACAAAAGGAGACTTTATTCGTTTATTTTGAATTTAAAGACTAACATTACAATTAACTGCTTTAATCGTACTCTTTTTTTTGGGGGGGGGGGTTGACATTTCACTTTGACTTTTGTTTCTGTCAGGATATTCAGGCCCTCTGAAGGAAATTCCTAAAGAAAAGTTCAACACAACGGTTATCCCCAAGTCCTACTTTTCCCCATGGACAGAAGCTCTGAGAGGTAACGAAGAGCTCATGAACACCCTCAATTGCCAGCTGCCAGAGCTCCCACAAAAGCTACAGCCTGCCAACTACAGGTGCTTTAACAGGTAAGTCTTGTCAGTAATAGACAGCCAAATAAATTAGGAATGATTACATACAATACGATTTGATGCACAGAAATCGAGAACCACCCTGTCTCCAAATAGACCCACAGATAACCTGACCACCTTATTCATCACAAGCATCCTTTCCCTCGGCTCCGCTCCATGTTTCCACAGTTTGGAAATAAATCTAGTCTCTGGCTTGCACCTCCTTGGAGTGTGGCAGCGTGATGGCTATTTTGAAGCTTGGCACTTGAAAGATGATCCGCTGGGGGGGGCTGCAGGCTTTTAATGCCCCCACAAGACAGATTGCGCACGAAGGAAATAATCTTTCTCGCAGCACACAAGGACTTGCATCACAGCAGCAAGGCAGTACGTAGGTTGGGCCCGGGCAGATGGAGAAAGAAGGCATATATGAAAGATAAACTCAGGATTGACACAATTAAAGCTGTCAATCAATTGCTTTCTGCCAACCAATCTGGAACTGAACCCCCTGGTGGAGAGATCAATTTACACCCTTAAGCTAACTATGATATTAAGATGCCCTAACTCAATCTGAACTCAACTAATGGCTAATCACAAAAGATGTTTGAGTCGTCCTGAGGTTTTCTCCTGCTGACAGAACCAGTTCAAATCAGAGGGATTACTAAAATGGGTATCATGCATCTTTTAAAAGTTTTACCTTTGTATGGGATGGAGCCACATGCAACCTAGCATCTTTCATTGCCAGAAAAAAATATGCCATCAGCCAGCTTAACTAGGACTTTCTCTTTGTCTGTCAGATCTGCCAGGCCATTCGGGGGAGCCATGTCCAGCAAAAGGGTGATCCCAGTGATGAACTTTGAGGCCGTGGAATCCCAGAACCTGCCCAGCGTCAACCGCATGTGTCCACGGCCTAACTTCAACAGAGCACCCAAGGGATGGGGGATCGATTACAGCCCTGAGTCTAATGAACTATGAAAAAGAGAGAGGGGGGGAATAAGTCAAAGACTGAAGCACTGACCTATGCTTGCTTTTCTCCTACAAAGATGATCTGTCTGTTAATCCGCAGACACTGCAGGGGAGGAAAAGAACACTCCTGCTTGATATATGAAGTGGTTTGTTATTGCTGAGTGTTATGAACAGCTGGGCAAACTCCCATTGCTGGATCAAATCATTACCGCAGTGGAGTTCATGAAAATGCTGCCAGAGGCTGACTAGCTGTACCTAACCTTCGTGTGCATACTTAGTAATAATATGTGCCACATCATCTGATTCTTCCCCCACTCGTGCTCCATAAACTTTAACTATCATGCCACAGAAGGAGCTTACTCTGCTCCTACACAGTAGTTCAAACAGCATTCATTGTAATGAATTACAACCACTCTGGGATGATCAATGACAAAGTTGTGCCTTTTTAATAAGAAGTGAAACAACATTCAAAGAAAGGTTAACAATAAACTAAGTCATTATGTTGTGGAATATTAAGATTGTGTCATAAAAAAAAAATGTAGCTGTAAATTAAAAAGGTTTAAAAATGCTCCCCTGAATTCTACTCCAACGGATGCTTTGCACATTTTGACAATTACAACTTGATCCTACAGGTAACATTTTTATATGTACAGTGGCTCCAACGACAGGAGCCTGTGAAACCATATGGCCCTGATCACGGTGGCCTTTTCTCTCAACTTTCAAGTCTTCTACTATTTTAACTCCAGATGTTCAGGTGCTGGGCTGGTTCTGTTTTAACTGCGAGTGGCGATAAGTTATCTTGTAGGTTGTTGGTCTTCGTCTGTCCAGACACAGATGGTGCTCGTTCAGTTCATCCACTGCACTGCAGGTGGCACAATAAATCAGATGTTATCCTTTAAGCTGCGACGGGGTTCTATGCTGTGTATGTCTCACAGAATTCGTCAGCGGGTTACAGGCCCTGCTGACAGCATCAAGTGAAAGCACCTGACCACGGTTAACGTGAGGAAAAGATTGACACCGTGTAACAGAATGACTTCACTCCAGCAGCTACTCCCCATGACGTGAGCCATGTGCGGCATGGGCACCCATGCGCTGAGGATCCTGGGAGGGGTAGTGGATTTGACCAGGAGGTCTCATGCTCATTGGAGGGGGCATGGGTGGAGCCATGTGACCCATTGGGTGGAACATCGGAGGGCCAAAACCTGATTGGACAGATATAAAGAGAGAAGGCAGCATTAAGCATCTACCTTTTCACACCACGTTTACAATAATCTACACCATGTCCATAAAGGAATAAATCAGTGTCAAATTAATAGCAATATGTTGGGCAAGCTTATTATATAGAAATATTTAACAATATACCAGGTGCATGTATAAAATCATAGTTAGAATTTCACCTGGAGGAGGCGGGTTGATGCCAGGAGGTGGAGGCAGAGCAATGTTCATGACAGCAGGAGTGGTGCTGGGGTCCAGGTTGAAGTAGTTTGCAGGAGCCTCCTCGTCTAAAGCTGGTGGTGGAGGGAGAGCTACAGCACACGGAGAAATATTATTTAAGAATACAAGACGTAAACATTTCAAATAGAAATCTCAATAATGTTCTATTTTATGTGACAAAAACAGAAGAGATAATAGATAGAATTGCAGACTCACCTCCAGGCAGTCCAGGTACCGGATCCAGTCTGGTACCCATTTCACTGACTCCATCTTTGATGCCCTCCTTCCCTCTTGCTGCCTGAGACCTAAAAAGACGATCCATGTAGGTTTAATGAATGTATCACTTTCTTTGTCAACTACAACTGAATGTGTGCAGCAGCAGAATTGTGTTAACAAAATAAAAGTGTCCCTTCCTGTACCATTTTTTTTGCCTTTGTAATAATCTTTCTTTGCCTGTGGACTTTCTGTGAAAGTATTTTACAACACTGCAATCAGCAGTTTCTTTATTTCTTTTAATGTTACTAACACACCATAACAGAGGGTTAAATAAGAACATTTTATCATTAAACCTCCACATCTCCCTTTAAGTTGCTGTCTGTATGAGAGCTAAGAAATGTTTATCTGATTGCAGATGGGTGAAGTTGGTGATGGACCCCCACCAGTGCTTAACTTCAAGGTGCAAGGGTCCATGGTTGTCTTTATTACCCCTGGGAGGGCATTTAGTTTTGCAGTAAGCAGTTAGACATACACGATTCACCCAATTCTTACCTTCCCCATTTAACAGTGAGCCTCCGTCCATTGATGATGAGTTTGTTGAAGGACTTCTCAGCAGCCGACTCAGCCGCCTGCCGTGTGGCGAACTGGATGAAGGCACACTGCTGCCTCTGGACAATGGTTATTGTGCGAATCTCACCAAACTGGTAAAAGTGACTCCTGGAAATAAAAGAAATGGTGGTCTGATTGAACCCTAAACACTGGAAGTCAAGGGTCTAACACTGTAAAAATCCTTATAAAGTTCATTTAAAAGTGGACAAAAGTTGTTTTGAAAGAATTTCTTACTTGAGATCTGCATCAGTGACTGTGTCTCCCAAACCTCCTATGTAGAGGGTGCTGATGGACTTGTCCTCTGGCGGGTCCAGTCGGGGCATCGTTGAGGCCCTTTTCAGCAGCTTGTCAGCCACTGGATCATTGATGCCGTAGTATCGATCCTTTATGTTCTGGTCGGCTAGAGGGTCATCGGGATCCGTGGGCTTCTCGTGCCTGAGTGAAAAGGACAACCACGATGTGTGAATGCAAACAATGAAAGAAACTTGCAATCAATCTGAATCATAGCAACACATTTATTTTTCTATTGTCTTTGGTAGAGTACTTCAAATGTTCAGCACCAACCTCTAAACATTTTAACCCCATACTATTTGATAAAATGCCTCTCACCTGTAGGGACATTCCTCCCCTCTCTTACACTCTCCCTTCACCCAAAAGGAGCAGATATGCGGCCGGTTCCTCTTGTAATATGGAGTAGTCCGGGCCAGTTTCAGCAACATATCACTAGAGCTGGGCACTTTACCTAGCTGGCCAACAGGACGCGTGCCATCAGAATTGGCAATCTAAGAACAGAGAAATCCAAACAGAAATAAGTGATTAATGAAAGAAAACAATCTTGGTTTATTTAATTAAAAAAATATATTTGCAATGCACCAAAAGGTCATTTATTTACGACATGAAATTAGTGCTCAGGACATTCTTGAAAGTACTTTCAACTACTTCAGCTGTATGAAAATCACAACAAATAAAAAACTTTGTCTGCAATAGGAAGCAAGTTTACCTCTCTCTCCATGTTCTGTGTGTAGTACTCTTTGTTCACATCTGACCTTGGAACCTCATCTTTTACTGACAGCCCAGTGTCTCTGACCTGGATGGGCAAACCTGTAAAACACAGTGTGACAGCAGAGTTACACTCACACAGCCATAGCTACACAGAGTGAGGCTTAAATACAAATACAAACTATAAGGAGTCATGGGGAAAGACTTACCATACTCTAAGTCCAGCAGACATGTCTGACAAACATTCTTCATTTTACTGCAGGTCTGACACACCTCTGTCTTCTTGAAACGCATTCGAGTCCCAGGACACCATCTGAACACAGTAAATGGTCGAGCACAGATCTGACAGACAAAGGATGATAGTAAAATATAGATTATTTTGCATTGACAGTAATTTCACAGGTTGAAGCTGACAAGTGTAAAATAATGCAAGTCTGATTTGAAGTAATAATTCAAAGCATACCTTGCATTCCTTTCCATACTTCTCCTTGGTCTGTAAAACAAAAAAGATGATATCTGAATCCAAGCTTCACTGGTATTAAAACAAAAACAATATAATATCTGATTCATTATGATAGTTCTATTATGCTCTCTCACCATACGGATGTAAGGGTTCTCTCCCAAACATGTCTGACACAGAATTGGGAAATCCTGGAAGACAAAGGAAACAGATAATCATCTAACAAAGCCAAACACTGTACGTGTTGTCCTTTAAGGACAGATGAACGTCAGATGAAAGTTATGAGGTAGTAACTATATCCTCTCTTTCACCGTCTCCAGTGGGCACCTTGGCAAAGTTGTATGTGTGAATGTACAGAGAGCGCAATGGGACTAGCTCACTCTTACTTTGCCATCTGCTGAAGGATGCTGTTACAATCCAAGTGCTAGCTGCTGAAAATGACCACTGACAGCATTAGCCAAACACCTAAATATAAGTATCTCTTAAATGTCAACTACATAGTCTAGGGTTTCAAAGTTTATATTCTGGTGTCTTGATAAAACCAACATTGGCCAAATGCCCTGTTGTGTCATGACTAAAGAGAGGCGACTGATCTGATGCCTTATATAGTTGGGTGCAGGACGTTTTGAGAGGTTCAGGACTGTAGTTGTAAGATGGGCAAATGGTTATTTGGAGTTAAGATTTGGTACAGATACACGGCAACTTCATCTTTAGAAAAATTCATAAGTTAATGTTAAATAAAGAGCAGCCTTTCGACATGATAACTTTTTTCACGTTACAGAACGCGA
Source organism: Tautogolabrus adspersus (assembly GCA_020745685.1). Classification (NCBI taxonomy): domain Eukaryota; kingdom Metazoa; phylum Chordata; class Actinopteri; order Labriformes; family Labridae; genus Tautogolabrus; species Tautogolabrus adspersus. The sequence goes on from CM036540.1 coordinate 15,950,041, forward strand.
TAATATCTCATCATATGAATCGTTATTTGTTTCCAATGATGTGAAATGCTCGTTGTGTTTGAACGGGTGATAAGCAAGCGTTACTACCTTTGCAGTCGACTAGTTAAAAGACAGATTTTAGCCTTTAACATTTGGATATGGTGTATTTGCCTGCTTCTGCGTAACTGAGATATAACCGGATTTCCTAAGTGTTACCGCTGAAAACGTTAATGTTAGCCTGCTAGCGGTAGCATTGTTGAGCCTGTTTCGCTAACTGTAGCACGCTATTGTTAAATTTGCTCATAACTTACGTTAAGGTTAAACTTAATCTTTAAAGTCCGTCCTCTGCAGCCCACGACTACTTGACTTAGTGAATTTGTGACGTTTTCAGAGTAAGCTTTCACACTGAAGCTAACGTTGACATGACGTTGGGAGACATGCTTCTATTAGCCAACTAAAGGCTAACGGGAGGCTAACTAGCTACCACGAAAACCCGCTAGGTTAGTGCGGCTAATGAATATCTCAAACTCATGTCGATTCCCCATTAAGAACTGAAATGTGGTTGTGTTGTAACAGTGCTTCTCGCCATCAAATGTATGCTGCCGATTAAACGTACCGCGTCTTCCCAGTTCTGTCTATTGTAGGTGTTGGATCCCAGGGACGTCGCCATTTTGCAGAGTGTGAGCCAAACGGTCCAAACAACCACCAACAACCCAAGAGGTGTCCGACCACAATGCACCGCGCGAGAGAGCCACGTCTCACCCTGGTCTCACCTTAGGGTGTCGCCCTATTTCAAGAAACAGTCAGATATATCTTGTATCTAATTAGAAGAAGTAAATAAAAACGCAAAAAAAGGGGAGCATCTAAATATCATGAGGAAGAAGACTGTAAGGTCCAGGCTCTTCATATGTGTAGCCTATCTATAGTAGAGTCGCTTAATATTTTTTTGCACAGTTTATTTTTTCACGAGCTTGTTTAGTTTTGTTTATGCTCATATCAAAGATAATATTCAAAGTATATTTTATTGAAAAATAAATTAATTTTAACTCCACTAAACTTATCTTTTTAATTTGTTCTGTGCTTTGTATTGCCTTTAGGGTTTTAGAGGCCCTATACGAAATGTGCTATTATCCTTTGTAAAATAGTCCTATTTTCAATGTTCCTTATGTAACCCTGAAAAGGCAAATTGAAACTTCAAGTAGAGGCCAGAAGTAGCAATTTTTGCTGAACATTTACCACATTTTACATATTTATTATTTGCAGATTCCAGGCCTAATAACTTTTAATTGATGAAAAATGTGAGTAGCCTACTTTTTCCATCACATATATGAGAGTGAGTGACAAACAGACAGAGTGATTGACTGCTGTGTGTGAGCTTGTATATAAGCCAATTGTGTAGTGCACTTACAGTTTATCTTTCCACCTGTTCCTGTTCAGGGCAGAGTGTCTTTGCTGTGTGAAACTCCAATTAGAGAGGCAAAGCATGCCTGAGATTAAGAAAGAGCATTAAGGCCCTAATGTTTAGTTAAGGTCAGGGTGAGGTGGTGGAGTCAAAGGAAAGGGATTAGAACAGGTCTGAAGAGCCGGCAAATCTTTCATAGTGCAGCCTCCCCTCAGGAGGTCAGGGAACAAAGTCTGCTCTACTTTGAGGGATTCCTCCAGGGGAAAAACATATGAAAACTGGAGTTCACCTATATAGATTAAATTTAAGTGTGTTGTCCTTTGACACACAACATGAAAACATGTTCATGGTCGCTTGATAATGTGCACAGTCTTGTTAAAAAAATAATCACGACCTCCCCTGAGTTACTATTTAAAACAAATATGAATCATAATACGTTTCAGCGTAAACCAACTCTGCACAATTAATTTATAAAAACAAGACCACACAGTAATCAAGCCCAGTACAGATGCAGATGAGCCCCTGCAGGATATGATCACAGCGATTTATTCGAGGAGTTGTGTAGTAAATGCATATATGCGCATATGAGGCAAAAATGTGCCGCGTTGGCGCCCCCTATCGAAAGTTATGGGCCACCGGCGATGCACAGAGCTGCAGAAAGAGAGGGGCATTCTCAGATTTCCCGATTTCTCCCAGCCGAGTCCGCTCTGCCGCTTCCACATCACGGCAACAGCAAACCGAGACGACGACGACGGCGACATGCACCCAGCGTACTCCAATCCCACATTCATTTCAACCGGTCCGTGTGTTCCCAAACCCAACTAGATACAAACAAGGTGAGTACATCGGCACACACAAGTCTCGGCGCGGTGTTTTCGCACATGTTTAGTAGCCTACACGACCGAGAGCCCCGCCGCTCGGGCTCCCAGGCCAGGCTAGTGAACGATGTCTGGCGCAGACGGAGAATGAGGCCAGTATTCGGCCTGACTCCCTGGCTGGAAACATAAAGCCCCGGTGCAATAGTGGAGGGTCGCTCGGTGTAGCTTCTAGCTCGGCTGTACGGCAGCAGATAAAGGAGGCTAACGTTGTTTTTTTTAACCGTGTCGAGGGGAAGTTTGTGTTCAGGATAGAGCTGTGTCCGGCTGCTCTGCTCTGTGCTTTAATATCGGAATTCCTTTATGCAGCCGGATACCATAATGCAGCCCGGTACCAGCGACCAGACACTCACTTGTTTTTGCAACTTTGGAGCAACCGTTGTGTGGAGTTTTTATTTAAATGCTCACTTTAATGCTGCTTCAACAAATTATATAACAATGAAGCAACGAACCCACATGTTTTACAGTCTAATTCTTCTCTTGCAAAGAAAAGGCCAAACGATTTTGAGTGCAAATTAAAAATAAAGGTCGATATGACCGTCTGCCTCCTAATCTAATAGTCTTGCACATGACCGAGTTGAATAAAAGATCAGCAAGGGAATGCATGCAGCATTACTCAATTTGTCCAAATGATTTCAGAGAACTTGGGTTAATTATTATCAGCAGTGATGGCAGGCTGCGTGTTTTGACACAGGATGCATACGACTATAGACCTGTAGGACTCATGTGCAGGCTGGATGTTACAAAAATCGCTCCCAAGTAACATTTACAAAGTATTTTGTTTCCACCATAAACTCTGTGTATTGGAAAGGCTGGTTATGTCATATTGTACTCTAATTTGAGAACAGTTTAGGGTGCACTGTCAAAAAGACTCATCCAATTTTAGTGTTTTAATGTGCTGTCTGTGTGGCACAGTTGTATGGTGCACCAGTGTATCATTGTCTTTTCCTCGATAGTTCAAGTCTTTATTAGTCTGCGTTGTTACCCTTTGTTGTGCAAAATGGAACAAATGTGTGTCTCAGCCTAGATAGCTGCATCTATTAAATACTATAAACACTTGACTGGGCTCTGGAGCAAAAAGGGGCAGTCCAGACCTGCCTGAAATCTGTTGCCTTGGGGTGTATGCGCGTGCAAGCGTGCACCTAATGTGAGTAAGAGATTACTAAAGAAGAATGACTCACGCTCAAAATGTGTTTGGCAAAGTCATAAGGACTTTCCCTGCATTGCTCCTCAGCTGCAGAAGACATTCTTGTGACTAACTGAAAAGCACAGCTCATCTGTTATTTTTCTGGTGTCATGAGATTTATTTGACCAATGCTTCAAATTTTTTGCTTTTCCCAATGCAAACCATGTGGTTTTAAATTGCATATTCCACCCTTCATTTGTAAGAAAATAAAAAAAGGAAAGCTTATTCCATTTGCAGATTCAATTAAAAAAGTGTTTTTTGCTGTCATTTGTTTGTGAAATTTGTGGCGAGCTGAATCTGAAGTTGTGATCTATTTATCTGTGCCAACTGTTTGTCTGGTTGTTCTAACCCTCCATCTGACTGCTCCCATTGGCTGCCAAACATGCTGTGATCTAGCGCTTTCAGCTGATGAAGGCTGCCACTGCCGCCGCAGCCATTTGATCATATATCAGCATCCCTTCACTTAGATATGCCCGTGAAATGCTGGGACTGGGTTACAATGCCTACACACAGAGGTTGTTAAAATCCTGCCGGTATGACTGTATATGACGGATCAAGTCACCCGGCAGTGTTTGGCTGTTTATCAGAATGAGGCATGATCACAGACGATTCATCACTTTAGATTTTAGGCTTGAATGGGGAAAAGGTAAAAGAAAAAAAATGAATGTTTGTTGTCAATTATAGCTCTCACTGCTTATTGGTACTTATCATCACATAAAGGATTAATCGCACTGCAGTGACTCACAGCTACTATAGCATTGAATGATACACAAGGTTACTGTTGGGAGCTGCAGTGCCAAACTACATGCCAAGTCTAGTTTTTTTCCATGTCAGTGCCCCTTGTATCTACACTCAGTGTGCGGGGTGGCAGACCTCTCTTTAGAGCAGGGCTCAAGCCAGGCATCTTTCCAAAACTCAAGTCCCCCCAAGCCTCTATGCTGGGTATAAGCACTGCTTTGTGCCCCTGGACTGCTCCCTATGGTTCTTATTCATATACTACTACAACACCACTGGCTCCGCTAAATACTGGAATCTACAATTGGAAGTTTCCCCAGAAATGCCTGCTGTTTGACAGACAAACTCAGATGTTTCCTCATTAAGTCAAGCTCTTGGATTACTTTGCTCCGACTGTAGCACTGTAGCCTGTAGATTAGTTTGTATTGATGCCTTTTTCCGCCTGGAATGTGGCTGTGGCATTTTTTGGCTTAAGCTCTGCTATCGTGAGGGGTATTGGAGAGCAGGAGCAGAGTAAATACATCTCCAACAGCACAGCAAAACCCGGTATTAGCAAATGATCCGATAGCATCTGTAATCCTGGGGAAAACCTGGAGAGTTGTTTTTGAATAGTGTTAGCCTCCATCAGATAGTTGGCAGGGTGTGTGGGTGTCCACATGTGTGACTGGCTGGCTAGGCTAGCGGCGCGGCGGACTACAGTATGCAGGCTGATCAGATTACTGAACGATTAGCCATGGCCTCCTATCCTCGGCCCGGGGAAATGATTTTCCACTGTCATAATTCCCCAGACTGAATTACGCAGGCCACTGACTCAGATACTCAATACTACAGTTCTGAGTAGTGCATGGGATAACTGTTGCTGTCTGGAGAGGGGAGATAGGTTAAGAGTGGTTGTATTACTGTTGAACTGGAGAACAAAATAGTTTATAATTTGAATTTCTCAAAGAGCTTAGGAGCTTGCTGTCAAGTGTGAAAGGCAATATGACCCAAGTGCATCATCTGTAGCAGCGTGTAGCATTTATTGTGATGTTTCACCCTTTTTACTGTGACCTCACCACAAAGAAAGCAGCTGGAAAACAGTCCTGAAACTCTAAACTGTCCCTCACATGTCCTTCTATTGTGAGGTGTGCGTCAGAACTGTGAGTGCATGTCAGATGGGCGCTGAGGCGGTGTAAATCAAGCCGGCCTCTGGTGGAATCTCGCTGAATGGAAAGATAGAAAACGAGAGAGAGAGAGAGAGAGAGAGAGAGAGAGAGAGGAAAAGTGGGAAAGGCTAGCCAGTGAAGGTAGGACCATGTTTTTCCGAAGTGTTCGCCCCCTGAGGCAGGAATCCGATACATTCCAGAGGCTCCTGTATCCAGACGAATAATGGTGACTAGGGTGTAGCGTTTCATGAGATGACACATGATTGGAGTGTAAAGTGCTGGGAAAGTAAGAGCTATGTCATAGGCTCAGAGGTAGCCAGCTCTGGTTGCCTGAGGGATTGGGAAGTATGCCAGAGGACCAGGACAGGTTATGTGAGATATGGATTTATTCCCTGCAGAAGACAACGTGGCTTTTATAGCTCTTCTCTTGTTATCACACCCCCGCCCACTCACCACCGTTTAGATACAGACATTTAAGCTTTTCGGTGACACTCTGATCCAGAACAAGTAAAAGGAAGAATACACTAAATGTCTTTGGCACCTTTTACTCCATTGTTTTCATGTGATGCCCAAGCTGGCAGTAAAAAAAAAAAAAGGTTGGCACTTTAATGCCTTCTGAAAAATAATTAAAAGTTAGTCAATCTTGCTGAGCAACTCAAGACAAGACATGATATGACGATGTTTTCCAGGTCTATTATTGTCTGAAAACTGCTGTGTGACATGTTCACCTGTGTCTAGATCAGCACCTGCGATCATGCACTATCAGGAACACAATCTATGAGCTTAATTTCCTTCTCTAAGTGGAGTTTTTTTAAAGCCCGGAAATTTGTTCTCACCAGCTCTTAAGCTAAAGGCTATTTATACTGCAGACAGAAAAAAAAAATACCCTGTTTTATTTAGTGGTCAAAAAACAAGCTGTCGAGTGTTAATGGACTTCACCTCAGCCTTTCCGGCGGACCCTCTGGGTGCAGCGCGTTCATACACTCGGCAAGGGAGCTCTCAGCACTAGCCTGTTAATGAAGCCATTTCCAGAGATGGAGAGATGCAGTAATGGGAACGCACCACTTCACTGCGGGATATTCTAACCCCCGTCCTCATCATGAGTGCTATCAGTCATCGGATACGATTAGAGTTTTTTTTTTTTCTTTGTCCATTAAGCCATAAGGAAGGCTCTTTTTCAGACTCAGAGTTAGAGGTATTAGAGGTGTGTGTGTGTGAGTGTGTGTTGCCTTGACATTGCAAAGAAACATTTTAAACATGTTAGATCGGTTTCAAGATTAGCACTTTCCTTATTTCAGGTAAAACGACGGTTCTGGCAGTGTCTGTTACTGGATTTATATCTTGCTGCAAAAAGCTCACGGCTGTGAGTGCGGGGAGGGGGCCGACAGGTGGAACGTGGAGGGTGTGTGTGTGTTTACCCAGTTGTCTGGTGGCCATAGCGGGGTCTGGCTACACCACAGATACCTCACACACACTCACCTACTGCAGAACTTGAAGTGTGTACTCCCACACATGCATGTGCTCAGGTTGTGTTTCATGTTGTATATAGATGTATACAACCTGCATTTATTATAATGAAAAGTTTGCTGATGTCATGTTTTCCATTTAGGGAAAGACTATAAGAAATGACTTCAAGTTGTAAGTACATTTGGAAAGCTCCATATAATTTATACCTGATCAGTATTTTGAGAAAAAAGAAACTACATTTTATTTTGGACATTTCAATTGTTTCTTGAGAATTTTACAGCCCTGGTTAATTATCAGTATCAAAATAACACTGAGGAAGATATACACTCGTTTGACCTATTATCATTGAGGTTACAATAATAAAGAACTGCATAATTGTATTGCGTTAGTACAGGTATATATCTCTAGCATAAAGAGACATAACACAAACTGCAGCCTCTGATGATGCTCATAAAGTTGAACCAGCATCTTTATAAGACAGATAAGACAAAGTTTATTTGTTTAGTCTGTGTCATACCTTATGAACTTTCTTTGCTCACACTGTTTGTCTCTTCCTCCAGAAACTTAAACAGAGGACTTAATACTGTCCGGAAAACCGTGTTCTGTGTTTACCAGCTCGAGTTTGTGTTTATAGCACGCTGTCACGATGAGCATTGATACTGTAGGAGAGTGAGGAGTGAACACCTACACAAGGTCACATCCACTTCTCTACTTTTCCTTTGCAAGCCTATAAGGATCAAGACCACTGTTGGACCTGATAACAGTCTAACTCAAAAACAAGCTTGACTGTTACAGTTTCTCTGTTCACTATACCCTGATGCTTAACATCATAGCAGGCCGGAGCATCGTGGCATCCCTCCAGGACAGCAGGACAGGGTAAACTTTAGCAGGGCATCTGGTGCCCAGTGCCCCTGTTCCTTTTTCTCTCTCCCCCCTGTCTCTCAGCCCCAGAGCAGACTGCACCACCACACCACAGCGAGTCATCTGGTGTCCAGTCGACTCCCATCTGTGAGTGCATTTGGCTTCACTGCAAATAAAGCATTGCGGCATGCAAGCAGCCTCCACTACATGCAAACAGCTCAGCTTGCTATCTAGCTTAATCTTTGGGTGGAAACTATGAGTGCATTGCCAAGGTTATGGGTCATTGCCATTTCAATTCATTAAATTGTATCGAGGGGATTGAGAATTTACCGTATCAAACTGACCACAGTGGAAGGCATACCTCCTCTCCATTTTGACCTGCTGATGTGGAAAGAATTGTAATGGTGCCGTCGCGAGGTTTAGCTGCTGGCAGCTCTGAGTGAAGCCCTCCACTGACCCGCGGTGGTGCCGTGTCTGCCCAGCCTTCTGTCTCTCATCCATCCTGGGTGGTAGGGAGATGTGTGTGTGTGTGCATGTGTGTCCCTGTCTGCGCAGGACAGGTGTTGGCAACCCTGAGGTCAGTCCATATGCAGCTGGGGCACAGAGACAGAGGGACTACTGAAGGCTGCAAATGACAACAGGATGAATGAGCTTTGTTTTTCCAGGGTTTGAACAGTATTATTCAGAGGGTGTAGCTTTGAAGGGGGTCAGTTGTGGTGGTCAGCTGGTGTAACGGCTGGCTGCTCTCAGTGGGACGGCTGAAGCCGTAAGCATTCGGTCCTCACAGAGAGACTCAGGGGTGTTTTGGTAGAGAAGCTAAACTAAAGGAACCATAGTGGGTGTGCAAGCCTGCAAACACAAACACCACCCTACCCCTCCTGTGAAGTGTTAAGTGGCCGGATGTGTTTGGTGAATGGGACACAGGTGTCTGGGCCGGCCTGTGTGTGCCTGGCCAGAGGTCTGTGTTTGTTTTCTCTCTGTAATGGCCCCCAACTCGACCAGAGCTCGTTGGCTCTCAATGGACCGGGTGGAGGCCCACTTTTTTTGTTTTTCACTGTTGGGACCTAGCAGAGGAAAAACTTGAGTCAAGAATCTGATAATGAAATTAGAGATTTTTTTCCTTCCCCATACTGATTCTAACTCCTAGACTTGGATATTGGCAAATACCAAGTTACTTTCTGATGCCAGCAGCATCAGAAAGCAGCAGTCACACATGATAATTGGTTACAGTATCAAATCTGTACTTTGAATGGCATATACACAGATATGTTCTTGCTAAATTGTGAATCACACTTATTTTCCCTGAGAAATGAGTTCACACAATGCTCACATGATTCGTATTTTTTCAACTTTTACTGTAAGTGAAAATTTTGGCTCCACCACTTTCATTCAACCTTTATTTATTCTCGAGAAATCATTGAGGGTAAGCCCTCATTTACAATGATGTCACGAATTAGATGACAAAAACAACAACAAAGATAAACTACACAGATTATGAGATCAGAAGAGTAAGCCAGCCGAGCAGGAAACTACAGTTAAAAAAATGGTACACTCATGAGCACAATGATTTGTAATCATGTTTTTGAAATGGACCCATGGTAACCGTTGTATTGAGTTTTAATGTGTTTTGTAATTTGTTCCAGGTAAGGTAAAGGATGTTTTCCCAATGTTAGTGTTTACTCGTGGAACCCTCAACATTAGCCAGTCACTTGATCGAGCGTGATTCTGATTATCAACCCAGATTAATAGAGAAGTGATGTATGCTGGTAGATAACCGGTAAGTGTCTTCCTTCTTCCTGCTTCCTACATGTGCTACTGCCTCTCCCGTTTGTGGTTACTATAGTAACAGTGATTGACAGCGAAGTGCGCAAATGAAGAAGACAAATTAGATAAGTATGGCACAATCATGGGCAAATGAATTAATGCGTGTTTTGCTTTATGCTGTGTGAGTGTGACTGATAAATAGAGGTGGGACAAAAAATCGATTCATGTAAAAATCGCGATTCTTCTCTACTAAGATTCAAAATCGATTCATAATTTCCAAAAATTTATTTTATTTTTCAAAAAAAAAAAAAAAAAAAAAAAAAACATTTTTAATTTTTTTTTTTAGGGGGGGTCTAATCAGTCACTCCCTGCTCTTTAAATCAGTAGAATGCCAAATAGAGCAACAAGAAATGCAGCCAGTCTCACAGATGACTGGAGTAGATCCTGAAGTATGCACTGATTCATAAATAGACTTTGAATCCATGGATCAATTAATACAGAATCGTTTTGAATCGAAAATCGATTCTGAATCGAATCGTTACCCCAAGAATCGAAATCGAATCGAATCGTGAGACACCCAAAGACTGTAAATGAAACTCAAGTCATCCCACAACAATGTTTGGCAGGCCTGGTGCTTTTTGAGACTCTCCTTTCTTCCTTTATTCTTGCCTTTATCCCTGCTTTGCCTCTGATCTATCCCAGAAAAGCAGCCGTTTGAAGTTGTCAAGACTCTGGCTTTGCTGTTGAGTCCTCAAAGTGCTCATGTGACAGGTAGAGAAGAGCTGGAGGGGAGTAATGTGACTCCCACATAGTCCACAGCCTCCCCAGTCTCCATCCTCCACACCCGAGTCTTCCATTTCCCTCCCGCACAAAGCAGGATTAGTCTCTCTAGTGATGTCACTCTGCCAAACTCCCTTTTGTTGAGTCACCGCCCAAAGGTGCGCTATGGGCTCTAAAAGAGGACACACACACATCAACACAACCCCACACTGTGTCTCCCCAGGGGTGCAGTAGGGTGAGGTAATGGGTTGTTAACCCTTCAGCCACCTTCATGTTTGGGCATCGTAGCGTCAGCGGTAGCTTCTATCTGCAGATCTGATTGTTTGAGTGACCCTGTGGACTCCCCAGATGGCCAGGCCTCTGAGCTGGGTTATGATAACCATACAGTTAATATCTGGCCCACATAACTCCCCCAACCCCCCCTCCACACACTCCGTTCCCCTCGAACTCTGCTCTCATTTCTCTCTGCCACCCTCTGTGCTATTGTCTCTGATGCCTTCTCCTGAGTGCCCCTCTTTTATTTCTTTATTTCAGTCATCTTTTTAAATTCCAGAATCCATTTCTTTTATCCCCAGGCACAAAGGGCGATGGCAAGGGACGCTGTCGCAAATTAAATTTGCTCCCCTCGGATGTGGGCACGATGGAACTGTGGAAGGGGAACAGGGGCAAAGAAGGCTGGAGGAAGAAAGCCCATTTCCCATGCATTACTGTCTCTATCCTCGGGGTCCATAGTGAAGCAACAGCAACACCTTTATCGCCTTTTTTTCTCTCTTTAATTTTCTTTTTCTTACTCCCTCCCCCCCCGTCTCGCTCTCTCTCTCCCGCTGCCCCTCTTTCTTCTCAGGCGGCCTAACGTGAAGGTCTTGCTGCTCTTGGTACTGCTGCTGCTAACACAATCTGACCCAGTTTATTAGTTTGGGTCTAGTGAATCATTAATCGAGGTTATCAAACTGTTCCCGTAATGATTCTTCTGCGACTCATGTGTCAGAGCCGTTCTGTGTTTGGAACCGCTCAAGCTCTACCCTTGTGCTTCTTGCTCTATTTGTACTCTATCATAACCATCTCGCAAAAAAATCATCATCCCTCAAGCTACACTATATGTTTAATAGGTGTGCCATGCACTGTAATATGTCATTGTGTCAGAGCACAATACGAGGACTAAGTGCACTGAATGCAAATTAATCTTGTGGGATGGCAGCGGCTGAATAGAGTGCGGTTTTCGGGTAAAGGAAGGGAGCACAGGGAGGGACAGAAGGAGGGCTAATAGTGGCGACAGAGAAGTGAGGGGGAGAAAAGAGCATGTGAGGGGGAGGCGGAGGAGGGGGAGAGGGATGTAGTCATCGCCAGGCCCATTCATCATGCAATGCCTGCTGGGATGCGCCGGGGTCAGTCCTGCACAACACAATTACAGCCTGTTCTGGTGTGTTGTGCTCGGCTCCACTGTGTTCTGACTGTGTTCTGTTGCCTTTTGTTAGACTTCCTCTGTTGTAGCTCTCTTGTTTTCCCCTTTGCATGTTTTCTTCTGTGCTGTTCTGTGTTCAGTGGCACATTTCACGTCGTTTTTTTCTTCTGTTGCACATTTTTTTGAACTTGCCTCTCAAGCTATCACTAAGTGATCTGCTGCTGCAGTTCTTTGAGCAAAACATCTCAATTAGCACAACATTTCTTTTGTTTTTTGTTTTGTTTTCTGCTTTGAGTCTTAAACTCTCTACTTTGTCTTCTGCAATTAATTGCCGTATCTTTTTGCTCATGTGGTGCAGCCGCTTGCCGGGCCGTTGGAACGTCGGGTACAAAAAAAAAGCCTTCTTTCATCCACATCTGACTCGCAGCCGCTAGCTTGATTCATGTGATTGACAGGCCTGGTTAGCATAGGGGTGTGAGATGCTAGTGAGCATGTTGTTTACCCTGCCTGCCTGACAGTCCTCCATGAGCCTACAGATGTTTCCAGAAAGCTGTAAATATCCGCTGTGTGCTCTAATGTCAGCTGACAGCATATCCAATCTTCCTGTCCGTGTCTATTCCTAATGCAGTGAAAGAGACTTTTCCCTTTTGGTGGTTGGAAGGCCTAAATGAAAACATTATGCAAGAATCCTTCAACAACAACTTTAAGGCTGAATCTGATATTTTTGTTAACATCGTAGTACATGGCAGGACTTTATGTTGTCAAAGTGTCTTCTTTTTCTCCCATCCTGCTGAAAAACAACACAGAAAAAACAACTTAGAGTCCAACTATAGAAAGATGTCTGATCTGATTTTGCAGCTAGTTGCTTGTTATATTTAGATTCAGTTATTTGGTTCTTTATGGAACAGACTTTATATAAACAACAGAGCCATTTCCTGAAAGACCCAGTGAGAACTTTACTTTTGAAAATATTAGACACAGGCGCAGCCACAAATATTGTTTGCCTTGACAGCGAGAAACAGGAAGACAAACGAATAAGACACTGCTAGTAATGGCCTCGGGAAAAAGTCATGAATCGTACACCGTGGCCTTACAGCACACGAGCGTTGGAAATCGCATTGCGCACAATCACACGCTTGTTGTCCACACTGCATCCGGGAAATATTTCACTCTTTGCTCTGTGAATTTCACAACTATACGACATGTAATGCTTTTCTATTGAAGGTGGACAAACGGAAGTGTGGGGGTTAGTATTGACGAGCCATTGACTCAAATCGCAACACTCAGAGGCTCGTCAATAAACAGCGTTAAGCAAGAGCGTTTTTCTCCAGTGTTGACTCAAGTAAAAGCACAACATTTCACTTTGGATAATATTAATGCACCATGATCTCCACTTTGTAAAACAAGCTAACAAGCTCTGTTAAGGGAGAAAAGCTAGTACCAGTCCAGTGGCTTGTAGAGCCCCCTGCTCTCCTGTTCCTCGTCTGTCTACGCGAGCGACAGAGGAATCTGTGGTGTTAGGGTAAAAATGGCGCGCCGTGCAGCTTTGCACTGCCTCGCTCACAGACGGTTAGGACAATCCAACGAGAAACAACAGAACCAAGTTGATTTTGTCTTGGTCACGTCGTGTGCTGTCAGGACAGACGTTTAGTTATTTCTCGGGTAATTCATAATTCCTTGATGAGTCAGGTAGAACGCAGGTGAAGAGAGTGAAGCAGTAAACTTCCATATTCCCCTGATACGATTTATTGATTGTTAAAACCTTTCAAAAATGTCAATTTAAAGCAGAAAATAAAATTCATATATTATAAAAGATAATTTAGTATTGTTTTGAAAGACTACATCAATATAAATGATGGCATAAATAAGGAAGAATAAGGAAGTAAAGGGTTTGAAACTTTGTGGGTGACCTTTATTTGACTGAGTAATGGAGATGGTCATGTAACCTAGTGCAGTTTTGTTCTATTAAACAGTTATTCAGTGTTTTTATGAATTTACAATTGAATTTTCATGAAAGAAAAATTAGAAATAATATTTGTAGGGATCTGTTCAAATCTATAACGTCAGGTCACACCTTGAAAAAAACTGGAATCAGCCAAAGGAATTGCAATCAGTGAATCTCTAGTTAATGGATCATTAGAATCAATGGATCGTTGTTAGGTTCCAGTTACTCTCCAGTTAGGCTGTTACTATTTGTTCGTATTTTAGAAGATGCATTTAGCCTTTAATGACATAATTTGTGTAACGTCTAAATATTAGGTAACATATCACGTTGATCATGGTGGAATATTATGCAGCAAAGGTTTCTTTCTTTCTTTTAGTTTTCTGTTTTCAAAGCCTCATATGTAACTTTGATGATTAACCTGCCAAAAAAAAAAGAATCCTTGAAATAAAAAATACTCCGTGTTCTCTTTAGAAATGCAGTCTTGGCGTAAACAAGCTGTTTATTAAAAAGCACGAGGGGACCACAGTAGGGATTTTTGGATTTTTCTTCAGTTATGTTTTTTAAGCAGTGAATTTAACTGGTTGTTAAAAGGTTTCTTGTAACAGAACACAAGACAAACCCCGAGCAGAGGTCCCAGAAGTTCAGTTACTCACTGCGGATGCATTGGGCGGAGGGCTTGTTTGGCTTAAGAGGACTTATAAGAAGCCCAAAGATTGACTGAAAGAATGACAAATCATTGCCAGAAAATGCAACAGTTTAGAGATATGAAGCATCTGGAAACGGTTTAAAAACAAAGGCTTGTCTTCAGCAGACTCCCTGTCAGACTGTAAATGCCTCCCTTTCCCGACTTTCACAAGTTTCTGTTTTCTGTGAAGGAGTTCAACGACCAAGAAAGATGACTAATAGGGCTTTCACATTTTTACATTTCCTTAAAATCTCCTGATATTTGCCGGAGGAGCTGTATATGTGAAAGCAAAGCGCCACATTTTTTGCTTGGACTTCACCCAGTGCCTGCCAGCCCCCTGGTATTTCATCTGCAGCCAGTCCAAGTGAGCTGAAGTAAGAACACAGCCGGATATTATCCGGAGAATTCAGTTTAGCCAATTGGAGGGGGGAGTGACGTTTCTATACTGTGACTGCTGCACGGTGCACAGCTACGATCTCCGTGCTCGTAATTAAACGGCTGTAATACGTTTTCTGTTCTCCGGTAGGTTCCTCTCAGCTCTTTTGTTGATGTTCTGTGTTGTTGTTTTTTTTTTCGCGTCACGTCACGTCTCTGCAGACTCGTCTCATCTAATCACTGACATACAGTCTAAAGGTCTAACCCTGATCTGAAAGAATCGAACGCCCCTCTTAAGTTTATCAGCGTTGAGCTTCAATAAATATTTTCAAGCCCAGAGGCAAGTATTTTTTATAATTTAGAGATGTTCCTGTACCACCCACTGAAGCTAATCAACAGATGAGACAAGTGAAAACTACAGGAGTCTGTCCTTAATTGCAAGTGGCCTTTGGGCTCTTTTTTATAGCCTCGACTTCCAACAATAAACTCCACTATCTTGTGCTATCTAGGCCAAGTTTTAACCACGTCCCATGGTGACTGTCTGGGTTGCTAAGTACACCTGCTCAGCAGATCCCATATACCTGCAGACGCAGCAGCCCGTCTGTCGTCGACTCCCTCTCTGGTGTGTCCTAACTAAGCCAGGGAGATGTGACGACATGCCTCGGATTTCACTCTTCACCTAATTGTGTTGATGTGGAGCCTGATATTAGTGTTGTGGTGGTTAATCTTCCCTGTGAGAGGAAATGGCGGAGTCATCAAGGGATACGACACAGCTAATTAGACTTCCATGTGTGATAGAGGAGATGGGGCTGAAGTGGTGCATAAAAGAAAATGGCTTTTTCCCCTTTGAAAGGTATTTCTTGATTGAATGGGCACTGAAAGCTGCTTCAAAAACCTGTCCCTAATATGTAGGGTATTTTTTGGAATTCTGTGCCGCTTTATCACAACATCCACTTTCTGAAAAAGGGGACACTGTGGGAAAACCTCAACATTCATAACAGTCTGACATTTTGCACCACTCCACAAATCACAATCTGTCAGAGTCTGAAATGAAAGTCATTTGAAGTTGCACACAAAGCAAATGACCTACTTGTACAATAATGCTGTTTTTTGACTTCATCAGCCCCAGAAGAAAAAGCTGTTAGAGGGTTTGAATGATTAGGGCCTGAAGCCACTGGCTCTCAATTAGACAGAAGACAAAGCTTTAGCTCTTGCTGCTGGAAAATCACAAGTAATGAATTAGTGATAAAGGTTTAAAAGACAACACCATTAGCGGGGGAAGGCAGAAGGAGGTGGGCTACTTCTTTCCTCGCCATTTGCAGAGGAGGTAATTTGAAGTCTAAAGGAAATTCAAGCAAAGCGTTTGTCCTTGTTATTTTCTGTCTTATAACTTCTCTGTCTTCCCTTCCCCCCCCGACGTACAGTGTCAGTCATATTAACCTCATCTGGGCTGTAATGTCCTTATGTGACCTGGAAGTACTCTCTTGTGAGGAGTGGTCAACTGTTCTCGCTGGAGCTTGTATTCTAAAATGACTCCATCACTCTGAGGCCGAAGGATCAAATAGTACATTAAGATTATGTTGCAGGCTGTCGCACATCATTTTGTTTGAGAAGTCCTTTGCCAGCAAAAAATCTTGCAGAGTCATACTGTGATTTTTTTTTCTAGAGCTGCCTGAGGGCTTGTTTGATTTAGTTTTAGATTACAACCTATTGCCAATTTCATCCACACCGCTCATCTCTCGTATTGACTGGCCATTAGCACACAGAGCCCAAATGTATTACACCGTTTGCCACATTGTCCACCTTAGTCCACCTGGGTCCATCACCGTCACCACGGTAGCTCAGCTCTGTCACACAAAGAAGATAACGTACGATGGAAACTAGTATCCTATGAGGTATTTGGGGCACATGCAGATCCTCTGTTGCTTCAGCTGTTGTGTTCTGTGCCCACAGGGAGGGACAGCATGTCTCCATCTCTGTTATTATAAGCTCTTTAACATATTGACTGTTTACAGTGAGGTTTCATGGCTCTTTAAACCTGAATATAGACTCATGGCGGCCCTTTTGTGGTTGGTATTTTATGTCCTATTCAACAGTAAACAACTTAATTTCAACTGCTAAAAGTAGTTGTAAGGTCTCTTCCAAAGCAGAAAAAAACTTGTTGTGTGACATTGGTTAGTGGTTATGGTGGTTTTGTTGGACATGGTGGCTTTAGGTCAGCCCACTTGTGCCGGAGACGGTTGGATGCCCCCCCTCCCCCCACTGCTTTATGCTCTACACTTGGTCATTTTGACCAAAGACAAACTAACAAATTACATTTTTTGCCTCAGATTAGAAAAATCCGCCACTGATGAGATCCCAGGAGTCGCATAAATCAAATTCATGCAGGACATAAACAACGGACAACCTCATCTATGAATACAGCATGCTGAAATGAAGGAACAGAATCAACTTAATATTTTCACTTTTTCTGTAACTTAAAAGGCAATTTTTCATTTACTTCTTTATTTCTGACCCTAGACAGATGTGAGAGGTTAAACTTGCATTAATGAGTAACAGTTGCCTTACTGCCCTCACATTAAGCAAAGCCAGTACATTGTGTTTCAAGCAGCTCGACACAGAGGTCAGTTTTTCTTCTCATGTTGTTGGAAACGAGAGGCCTTTAGAAAGAGGAAATGTTTCAGTGACCTGGGCCTGATAGTCACAACAACCTCTGCACTTCCTTTAACCTGCTGCTGTTCTATTAGCCAAATG
Source organism: Tautogolabrus adspersus (assembly GCA_020745685.1). Classification (NCBI taxonomy): domain Eukaryota; kingdom Metazoa; phylum Chordata; class Actinopteri; order Labriformes; family Labridae; genus Tautogolabrus; species Tautogolabrus adspersus. The sequence goes on from CM036540.1 coordinate 15,967,396, forward strand.
CAATAGCAGTGAGTAAAGTGATGATCCTGTCAGTGAGTTGTGTGTGTGTGTGACAGCTGGGTAATAGAGATCATGCTGTCTCTCTGTCTGTCTGTATGTCACCTTCTCTGCAGCCTCGCCCCTTCAGCTGATGTAACGGTGACCTCACCCTCTCTTAATGGAATCCAAACTTCCTTCCCGTCCCTCTCTGCTCTCATCAGATTCTTTGCTTTAATTAGATGAGGGTGATTTCAATAAAGTTACTGTCGTTCCTCACTCCATTAGTTATATTAACACTCAGATTCCTGCCCCGGAGTCGTCTATCTATCCTCCGCCTTTCACCGGGGGGGCCAATCCTCTTCTTTTCATGGATCTGTGTAACCTAGTTACTGAGGCCCAGCGGGGGAGGCCAATCAATTAATGAACAAAGGAGCCCGCTCGCTGAGCAGCGGCGCGAGTCTGGGACTATAAACAGGGCGCTCCCAAAACATGGTGGCTGTCAGTTCACTGCTCATCTGATGGATGTTGTTTTGCTTTGTTGTTGTGCGACTGTGTGTCTTTGAGGGGCTATTTCGGAGAGCTTGTGGATGCTGCAGTGTTACCTGTTTGAACACATGACCAGCCCATATTCAGATGCCTGTTAGTGAGAATTGGAGGCAACAGAAAACACACCTTTCACCAACGGTAAAGTAAAATAAGTAACTACCGGTAAATGGACTGTGGGCCATATGGTGGCTGGACATTAAACATGTTACATATTGTATAAAACCTCCCTCTCTTGGCCTTGGACAAAATTCGGTGCAGAGCTAACCCCTTCGTTATGTGGTCAAAGGTTAAACGTCCATATTCAGTCATTCTGATCAACCTCCAGTAGCAACAGGCAGATTTCAACGGCTAGTCCTTCTCTTCTGTCCACCTGTGCTCCGTCACTATCTTTCACCACTTTCTTATCCTTGCCTTTTCTCAATACCTCTTTTCATCCCATTCAATCCACCTTTTTTCCATGCTTCACCTTTTTTCCCCCATATACCCTCCCTTCTGTCATCTTTCTTCTCTCCAGCCTCCCAGTCTCTCTCTCTCTCTCTCTCTCTCTCTCTCTCTCTCTCTCTCTCTCTCTCTCTCTCTCTCTCTCTCTCTGTCATCCCTTTTTTTTCTTAATCCGGCTATTCGTCCCCCTGTGCTCCCCTCCCTGGAGTTTCAAGCTCTCTGTCTCCCTGTGTGTTAGATCAGGGAGCCGGCTGTTGTAACAAGCTGTTGAATAATGTAAGCACAGGGCTATAAGGCCAGAGTTTCAGTTAACCCTTTGATCTCTGATCACACAGTGGGTGAGGCGGACACATCATAAATGACAGCTCGACAGCAGGGCGAAGCAGCCCCAAGGCCTTTTCTGCTTCCGCCTTCCACCGACCTCCACCTAAAGGCTAAAGTTCCCTCATCCGGTTTCATTGTCACGGCTTTTGTTAGCAGGAACACAGCGAGCATCCCATGCCTTTGTTATCCTAACATTGATGTATAATTAAAGGGTGAGAAAGGCGATGCTGAATAATTGATATTGGAGCAAAGATGTCATGGCATCCTCAACCTCATCGTACTCAGTATTTTTTTTTGCAGTGCAGATAAAAGATTTACCACTCTGCTTGCTTTGTGGTCATCCAGTTCTGACTTCACTGATTCATTTTGGCATCGTGCTCTCTTCTGACTCAGGAGCTTGCATCGTTACTTCCTTCAGCCCTATTTCACTTTTGTGTGTACTGTGTCAAAACAGAGGGCTGTGGGCTACATAAAAGTCTTATAAAACTCTCAACAGCAGTCTAGTTTGGGTCTGTTACCATTTTGTATTAATTAACAGACCTGGTCAGGAATTCCACAACTAAAGAAAAGTGTAGCAAGCACACAAGGTCCCATTAACCCTTTGTAATCAATACAGATTCCCCTCTCCTTAAGTGCTTCTAGTTGGCTATAGAGCCTCATATCCTGAGGCCAGGGCGTATTGATCTGCCGGCCTGATTGGAAGTTACCCTTCAGGAGGTGAAGGATAGCGGTGGGACCATGGCAAGAGAGAGAGGAGAAAGAGTGGGTCCTCATGGCTGGATCAGCTTACTACTTCCATCCCCCCACACACACCTGTTACAGCCAGTGGGAAGCAAAACACTCCACCAATCTGTGTGAGGAAGTGTGTGTGTGTGCGCTCATTGATTTGTATGTGTGTGTTTGAGTGGAAAGTGCTGTTTGAGAGCAAATGGCTGAGAGGCGTAGCAAATGAGAAATGTGTTACATGGGGTTTATGGTGACGGCGTGTGCCTGAACTGCACTGACTTTGGCAGCTGCTGGCCTTTTTATGGACGGGTGGCAGGAGGCAGATTTTATATTTTACATGGCTAGCGCAGTCTGCTCTTCAGATTGGGTTTTTGCACCCATAACCCAACGCCAAGCCGCATGAACACAGCAACGGCAAACAAAAGACACTCCCATCAGCACACTTGAGCTCACACATATACTCACCTAAATCTGTCAAGCGGTATGCGAGTGTGTATATAATGCAGCGCTGCATGCATGGTATTTAATCCATAACTCTGACAGGCTTTCCTTGAACTGACAAGAAAAGGCATTGCTCTCTTCCCACATAAATACACTCACCCCTCACTCTCTCTCTCTCTGTCTTTTTTCTGTCATACTTTTTCTTTCCCTCCCTTAAACTGTTTTGATTTCAAAGTGTTGTGTTCAGGACATACACTATGCACACAGCATTGTGGAAGCTTGACCCTATGTGCAGGCCCCAGCTACCCCCTTCTGTAAACTGATATATTCGTGTGTGTGTGTGTGTGTGTGTGTGTGCAGTGTATGTGTGGTGTCACGGTAGGATACACAGCAGCTGTAGAGGCGGCAGTGAAGAGGGGAAATGGGAAGCGCCAGCACAGTAGACAGAGCACAGATAGACCTGTCAGCTCTGTGACACCCACACATGCTTCACCCTCTAGTCCAGGGTGAGAGCAGGGGAAGGGAAAAGCAGCTCTGCTGGGGACAGGTAGAGCGCCAGTACAGCCAAATAGACAGTCTCGATCAGTGGCAGAGTAACATCTACAGCTGCAAAAGGAATAACTGTGAGCCGTGCCAAGGTGTGTTTAAATGGGGAAATACTGGGAGAGGATAGGAAATCTGGTAGTGTTTGCCTTTTCACAGGACATTTATTTAAGCTTTTTTTTACCCTAATCAACTGACTCCCTTGACTCATGTCAAAATCAAAACAAAACACTACTAATATAAAGAAACCTAGAATGCATATTAGTTATAACACACAAAAAAGGGTTTCAGTACCTCAGGATAGTTTATTAGGGGTGACCCTGACTAAGGATTTACATAGTCGAGTCTGATGAGTCAGATTTGCCTGCCCTCATCATGATCCATATTCTCATTTGCAACATAAAAGATGAACCGCGTAATTAAGCTATTTGTCTTCTGGACTTGGAATAATAATTGATTCTATGATAGGACTTGACCTATCCCTTTTCTCACTCATTAAGTTTGCATTACGGTGACTTTATAACAATATTATGACAATTTACAATACAGAAGACCACCGACAAAGAAACAACGATGTTATCTGTTGACTTACCATTTGAAGATTTACTGTACTCTCCCGATCATTATTTTCCCACAAAAATGATCCTGCTGCATCTGCAAGGGTGCGCACGATCAACATTTTCTGCATTTCATCCATTAAATTCCATGGTTCGCTTCAAATTTGCCACAGCTGTTCCAGATTTCCAACTTTATAATCTATAATAATTCATTTTTATTAATATCGTCAAAATGGCGGCTGCACTCTGACCTTTTGATTGTCAACCCAATTGGCAGTTTATGACCTTCCATTCACTGTTACCAGCCTATAATAGCCAATGAGAGCCTACGTTGAAAGGTGGTGCCTCCCCTGTTCTGATGTATCTATACACGGCCAGTTGCACACGACTGTGCCGATGACTGACGTTTCTTTTAGCCAATGGAATTCTAACACGTAAATCTGCTGCTTCAATCAATGACTCGGGGTGATGTATTCATGCACACAGTTAGGAGATTGATTCAAAGTAAGTACGAGTTATTTTCAGAATTGCATTGAAAGTATTAATAAGTAGATTTTTATACCAAGATAGGCTATGAGTCATGATTTATTTTGAGAAATCAGACAACTCTATGTGAAAAAAAAAGCCATTGAGCAGCCTCACATAGCTGTAATAGAATGATCCTTGTTTCATAGCAGGTGTTCCACTGTGAGATTGGCAGTCGGCTCTTTTGAATGAATTGTTGAATATTCGACTATTAAGGTCACCTATATATATCTACAAATGACAAAATTGCAAAGGTTCTGTCAACTTCCACAAGCAACGTTTTGCATCTTCTTCTGGATTGGATTCAGGTGCACTGCTGGACTGGACCTCTTTAAATAAAGTCCTTTTCGTCTTTACAGTTTTGTGTCAAACATTAGCAGGGTTGATAATATTTTTTGTACACTCTAGCCTCCTAAATATTCCCTGTAGAATCTCCAAAGCATGATACGTCAACCACGACGTGGTCTTCCTGTTGAAGATACGTTTAGCTAACACCAAAGACCGTGTTTAGTACTATGGCCAAAAAGTTACTTTTTTTTAGTCTCTTCACACTGTTGAAACCTACATCAAGTTTGTTTCAAATTCTCCCACATGCCTTCTGGCTAACACTATCTGAGATGTCATGTGAGTTTTTTTAATAGTGACTTTCTCTTTATGTGTGCTGTAAAACTTTGACTGCTGAATCCCCCGGGGCGAGAGTTCCTGAATGCACCATGTCTCCCTTCTCTCAGCTGTGAAACACTGCATATTCTTCAGAGCTGCTACAGGCCTCTTCATGGCCTTCATGCTGCTGTCCTTCAGTACAAATACATCGCTGTGCTAGATTTACTGCTGCTACAATGATGACCTTAATGTTTTTCAAGGTATCATTTAGCTTCTATTTTTTCAGTTTTCTTGTATCTGTAGAATAGTTAATGGTCTCTATAATGGAGTTTCTCACAGATAAAGCAGTCTTTAATATCAGTGTGCAGCCCTTCTTGACCCACAGCTGCTCTCTGTTGAAATAAGGATGTTTGTTCCATTCAAAGACTTAGTAACTCACATTTTTATAGCGATATCATATTTGTTGTGTTCAAATAATAATATCTACATACCAGATATTAGAGATGATTGGAATTTCTTTGGCCGATACACATTTATCCAAGCTCTGACCTGCCAATTCAGATTTTGAACTTCTGATTTTCTGTCTTTAAATAACTTTAACTTTGTTTAATGAACATTTTATGTCATGTTCATAATAAAACAATGACTATCAATTAGGCCCTTTATGAAAAAAATCTTCAAAACTGCACCAGGTCAAATGATGGAGACAGTTATGCATCATTAATTATAATTGAGTCCTATTAAATATGTAATTTTGAAAAAGCCCACTTTTTCACAATGAGTAGGCTATCTTAAGATATGTTACTAAGAATATTTTGATTGATATTTTGAGTATTTGTCACGTGTTTATTCCTCTGCTTCCCACATTTGGACAGCACGAAATATAAAAAAACTAAACAGGTAGAATTCCTTTCAGGTAAGAGGAGCATGTGCCGGGAAACGCCGCTCTTTATTTCTCCTCTAGTTCATCAATGCCTTTTTCACCTATGTTGATGTGCACCTCACATCCAAACTGCCTGCGTGTGTGTGTGTGTGTGTGTGTGTGTGTGTGTGTGTGTGTGTGTGTGTGTGTGTGTGTGTGTGTGTGTGTGTGTGTGTGTGTGTGTGTGTGTGTGTGTGTGTGTGTGTGTGTGTGTGTGTGTGTGTGTGTGTGTGTGTGTGTGTGTGTGTGTGTGTGTGTGTGTGTGTGTGTGTGTGTGTGTGTGTGTGTGTGTGTGTGTGTGTGTGTGTGTGTGTGTGTGTGTGTGTGTGTGTGTGTGTGTGTGTGTGTGTGTGTGTGTGTGTGTGTGTGTGTGTGTGTGTGTGTGTGTGTGTGTGTGTGTGTGTGTCACCTTAGTGTTTGTGTTACTGTGCACTTGCTGTGTGGCTCGTGTGTGTGAATCTGAGATCGGCACAGAATTCAATACATTAGAAAGGACTCACTGGTCACTCATCTCAGCTGAACAGTCACTCAATCGGTGCACATCTACCACATATTAAGCAAATACACACCGCATGCCTGTCAATTATTTCAGAGAATTGCATCCACACTGAGATATGTTGATCAAGCTTATAAAAACCTTGTTTCCATTTGTACTTCAAAACAGCAAAGAGATGATCTAATGGGGGGGGGGGTCACTCTTTACTGCAGCTGTGTTAAAAAACTGCAGCTGAGGCGAAAAGTAAGAGAGAAAACTGCAGCTGAGCTTTATAAAAACATGCAGGATTTGTTATAGGATTCATAGCTGGAGCTAAAATTGGAAGTGCAATTATTGTTATTGCGATGAGCCAATCATGAGATGGGGAACATTCTGCAGTTAATTTTCACACATTTAGTGCCTTAAATTACCACAATGGGGGCACGTGTCAAGTGTGTTTTGTTTGTTTATACAGAGAATAACTGTATACAGCCCTCTAGACACATTTCCACTTCTATCCACTTATCTGCGGTTCTTGATTGCAGTTTGAAAGTGAGCTGATGATTACGAGTGCATTTTTCATGCAGGGAGGAAAAATCCTATCCGTTTGATCTTGCAGGCAAAATATGGGCAGCACAACAGAATCTCATCTCTTGTGTCAGCTATTCTTCCGCACCGTGATATTCCCATGGGAACGCATTTCTGCTGCGCGAATCACAGTCGGATCAGTGCGGGCCCGTTTCTTATCTGGACATGAAAGAAGGGAAGATGGAAGAGGATGGGGAGGGGGAGGCAGGGCTCCCCTGGGAATAATAATACCTGAAATTTCACTGAGCAGCATCTTGAATCTCGCTCATCATCATTTCATGAGCAGGTAGTGTACTTATAACTATTACACTCCAAGATACACCCTCTACTTGGCTGTTTTCTTCAACCTCTCCTTGATTGATTGAGTAGATTAGACACTTATACTGTTTATGTGAGCCACAGCCCGTTTTACAGCATGCCTGGGGGGATTTTATTATTAGCTTGATCGTTTATTTTTATTCATTCTAGGTCTTGGTGAGCTTTGTTGTTGTTTGATAGCATCCTTGGTTCACATCAGGTCAGCAGATCTGTTATTGCCGTTCTGCTGCAGGTGTAAAAGTCTTAATAAAACTGTTGTGCTTCAGTCAGAGGTTCTGTGGAGCTTGGGATGGGTTTCCTCTGCTGAATAGGAAGTTGATTTGATCAGACGACCCTGCAGCATGAAACCACACTCACAAGTGCTGTTATCTCTGCTCGCCTCTTCCACTCAGAGCCCCCCTAAACTCCCACGCTCACTCACATATTCACACACATAGAGAATTGCATTATCCGCAAACAGTTTGACTTTCACCTCCGAGTGATGCCCATTGTCGGTATAAGGAGAGACCCATTACGAATCCTCAGTCCCAATGGAGACATTGTGCTGCTCGCCATGCTCCCTTGTCCTTCAGCAGCGTCCTGAGATGACAGTAGATAAACAATGGGAACAAACAGTCACTCCCACCAGCATTGATCTGCTCCCTCGCACCCCCCCTTTCCTCACCAACAACGCCACATTGATTCCACCTACACTCAATTTATATGAAAGCCCCTCCTGCCCCGACTCCCCCTTCTACCACACTGACAAAAATGATAAATGACCAACCCCGTCCTCCCTCTGCCGCCACCTCCCTGTGCCTGGCGTTGGCTGTCTGAGGCACTACAAACCTATTTCTCCGCTGAGAAATTCAATAGAGAAAGCTTTTCTAGGAAGTCTAGGTTTTTTTTTCTCTTTACGGAAGGAGGGTAGCGTTTTCCTTGCTTCAGGTCTTTGCTATAATTGCAACACATAATATGTCATTGGCCCTATACAAACCCTGCATGACATCCATATGCATTAATGTTGAACAAGAGCATGGAGGGATAGTTATTACGTATTTCAAAAGCATGCACTGACTGTAGCATTTCTATTCCTGTTGCAGCTGCCTAAAAGTCGATGTTGCACAAGACTGTCTAAAGTCGGTCAATTGTTATACCTTTTTGACTTAATACCTTGTGATGTGATCTACTGTATCTAACTAATGAGGTGAATATGTAATTACATGAATTAGATCGGTCAGTCCCCTTCACTCTGTTGTCATTCGCAGGTCGTGGTAATTGGTAGAATTGCTCTGGTATCCTCAGATACTGCCTAAATGTGGTGTTAGATATCAGCATGTAGGCCAGTCGATGCACTAGTCCATTACCATCATTTATTAACTCCCCCAAAAAATCAACAGGTTACAGGTGTTATACAATCATGTGACCATTTCACAAAACTCAATATTGGCTTATAATTAGGACACGGTATCTGTTTCAGGAAGATAAAAAAAAGCATCAGAACAATTCAAATAATCGGACTGTTCATCTCAACAGCTAAGCTTACTAAAGATTTTCTACATGTCTTTCTTTCCTTCGTGCTGCCCTAAGATATGTCTTTGTTGATCATACAGGTTTGCAGTATACAAATGGTAGCTAACATGGTCTTAACTGTTTTTTTTATTGTACAGATCCAGTGTCCCCCTGCCTGTAAATGGGGCACAGCGTGTCTATAAATAGATATACTGTGGTGGTAGCGAGCGGTCGGTAGTTATCAGAAGAAAGAGATGGTGTGTGTGTGTGTGTGTGTGTGTGTGTGGGGGGGGTGTATATATACTATATGTGTGCTGTGCTTTTTATGTGCTGCGATAAGGTGGGTGAGGCTATTGATGAAGGTGTTGGTTCCGTTCTCGCCACTCTACCCCACCACCCAGGGGAGTAATTCCGTCGAGGAAAGTCTCCTCGATTTCACATCTCAGCTCCTCCGTTCCCTAATGACCCCTTCCCGCTTCGCCTCCACCCAAGCTGCAGTTTTCCCATTGCTCCCACAGCTCATCCGCGCACTGCTTTTCACACTGTGAGGTAATCCATTTTAAACTTCCCGTCGCTCTCAGATCTCTCCTGCTTGAGATCCCAGATGTAAAAGACAGATGAAGCGGTTGGGATCCAAGTCTTGATAAAAGTATGCCCTCTCGATGAAAAGATTCAAAGTGTAATATATTCTTCTTCTTTGCCCTCTGTGTTTTTATTCATCTTGGTCTTAATCGTCCCCACATAACATGAATGTGTAATCATGCCATTATGCATGTGCCTGCTCAGGTTATTTTCATGTTGGATGATATCTGCGGTGATGGGATCTGACACGATCCCTCTAATGGGAGTCTAAGGGGGGGATCTTGGTTGCCTGCATTGTGCTGAATATACAGTACAGTAGCGCTACTGAAATGCCCCAATTCTATCTAATTGTCATTGAACACACTTTAGCTGTCTTCCCATTCTGTTCATAATTGCTCTTAGGAAAAGATTGCTCTCCCTTGTCTGGATTTTGAAGACGTGTCTCTGCCTCTTTTTCCCATTACTGTGTCAACGAATAACATTGCAATCATTTCAATTACGACAGTGCAGGGACTGAGGTCTTCAAGTAGGGCCTTGAGATGTAATTGGAGGGGTATGGGGGAATTGAGGAAAGACGTTTTTCTTCTGCGAAATTGCCTCAGTCTTGGGGACTGTAAATTGAGGTGCTGAAAAATGATGTGATAATTCAGCCACATGGGTTGGTAGAGGGGAAATGGTATAAAAGTCACTTTCTGGAGAATTAGAAGGCAAAACTGCATTTCCCTCCCGAGTCCTCTGTCCTTGACGCAGGGGCACGAAATGAATTGATGGGACAGAGAGAGAGGAAAGTGTCCCTGTAAATGTTTGCAGCTTAAATGGAGCTGCCTGCCTGCTTGTGCATTCAGATTGGCTGAAGGGTGGGAGGCGGAAGCAGGAGTGAGGATTCGGCGCCTGCGTTCCATGCTATTTCACGGCCCAAGCCTTTAATAGCAGCAGCCACAATGGATGCATAAAATGGAATTCAAATTTCAGATTGATTTGATTCTATATTGATAAATGCCAAGGCTGGCTTGAAGGCAAAAAAAAAAACCCTGCTACTATGCCATTTGAGTGTAACCTCTTAAAGAAGTCCTTCCTTCTATTGTGTGACTGTTTGTTGCTTTAGGTTTGCTTCAAAGAAAATATGAAAATTCTGGCCTTTTTTTACGTTGTTTCTCTTGCAATTAAAAGTAGAAAGCTGAATGAAAATACTTCAAATTTTCTTTAGGTTGGCTTCTAGCTGTTTTTGCTGAAGAATACAAAGTGGTCTTGCATCTGTGATAAGTGAGTATCTGGATTTTGGTCGCCCCAACAAGTTAAAAATGGAACAAATCAAGGTTAGGAGTAAAGTCACATAGCCTCTCAACCTCTCTCTCTTTCTCTCTAATGTTCAATCCTGGCCTTCGTCACTCAATTGTGTCTCCTCTTAATCCCTTCAAGGCTTCTCACACAGTAACACAGCTGGCATAAGCACATTTAGAACTGTTTGCAGTGTCGAGATTAAAAGGATTACAAATTAGGGATTACACCGGTGTCATTCTTACCCATTTAACCTTGACCCTTGCCCGGGTGTATATTTCAGACAGACTGACCAAACAGGTTTTTGTGTTTGTTCGGCCCAAGTGTTTGCACAAAAGCTCGGTAATGTTTGTTCAGGATTACATTTTTTTTTTTAAACGTGCTTTGTTGTGATATCATTTGGATTGTAGATCTTCTAATGAGTCTCTGGGGTTTGACTCGGCTGCGATTGAGCCACTTTGGTACATCCGTTCACAAATGTGACAACAACAGTATCCTTTGGATGAGTGCCGTATGGATTACTGCCCTCCCCATTTCCTTCTGCACAGTTTCTGTTCTCCTGAACACATCGTTACTACTGCGTTTCCATGGAGGACGTGTGGTTGCCAAGGCCGGCAGTGATTGAACACGGAGGGGTCATCGCTTATTTCTGTCAGTCAAGGGTGAGGGGAAGGGTTGGGGAGATGCACAGGAGAGGGGAACATGGTGACACTGTTTGTTCCTGAGGCTGCAGTGGGTCCAGTTCTCCAGTAAAGGTTTATATTATGAAAAGGAACAGCTAGTCCGACTCTGCTGGACGGTGTTAATGTACTGACTCACCTCTCGAGCCCTGGGAACACTCAGGCTCATTCACACTTTGTACCAGCAGCATCAGAGGGGAGAGGGAGAGAGGAACAGGACATGTGAAGCTACATATGGCCAGCCCTCACGTTGTTTATCCAGAGAGTTGTTACAGCTGAGCACCAGGCTCCGTCCCCCCTGTTCCTCATCTTCCCTCATTAATCTAGCAGTATGCTTCTGGCTGGCTTCCCATGTGAAGAGGGAGCAGGTTTGAGTGACCACCCACCCTGAGGAAAAGCATTAGCCTGTCCTCTCGGCCGTCACCTGCTATTGTTTATGCCTCCACTTTGTTCTGTCCCCCATCTTTCAGCTGCTATAACTTAAAGAGGGCTATGTATTAATTGATGTTTGTAAAGCTGTGAGATTGATGGTTGCCTCGGGGTGAATTTGTCACACATTTCTCCCAGCAATCTGGGTTTTTTTTGTCAAGGTTTGGTAGTTCATCATTTTGCCCTTCCCTTTGCTCTTGTCTCCCTCTCCCAACATTCTTCCTTATTACTCCTCCTGCCACCTCCATTTAGGAAGACTTTTAGACCACGTGTGCGATTACAGAGCTCATATTCAGCCTGCGATGTTTCCATCAACGAGAACGAAAAAAGGTTGGCTATCAGATACGTGTTTGTCTCCATCTGCCTCTCCCTTTTATGCATGAGTTAAGACATTGACTCTCCTTGGCAGACTGAAACAATCTAGTTCCTACACACCTTTCGGCTGCGCTTTACCTTACGGTTATGTCTGCTGGCTATACCTCTCATCAGACGCTGCCGAGCATGAAATATTCATGTCCTCTTTCCTTCCTCCTCTGCATTTTTGCATCTATTATTTTGTTGGGAGGAGGACAGAGGCGTTTGCGGTTGTATGTTGGCTTCTTTTAAAAGTATATATGGCACAGAAAGTAGAAGGAACATGAGACGAGATGGGTGTGCAGACATTTGAGATCCATTAGCCGTTCAGTTAGTATATATATCCACATCTCCATTATTGTCTGATGTATTGTACTCTCTGTTTAGCCTCCCTGATCTCAGAGCTCACTCAGGGCCTTTAGCTTTACCTCTATATGTCGGCTACTCTTTCGCTCCCCCCTCTCCGACCAACCCTCTCTCTCTCTCTCTCGCTCACTCTCTCTCTCCCCCTCTCCCCCCTCCTTCTCTCTCCCTTCCTTTAGTTCTTTGTATCTCAGTCTGAAGGTCAACATTGGGAGGCGGTCATCACTGCTGCGAACTGGGCAAGAAGTGAGGTTTTTTTCTTCTTCTATGCCTCTGCTCTGTTTGTGTTGTGTCACCATTTAATCTGCTCCCCAGCCGTGTCAACAGTGTCATTAGAGTCGGGCCAGAGCTCATCGCCTCCCTGCAAATGAAGATAACACGTCTTACTCCTGATTAATCATTGAAAGAAAAAGACTTTGGATTGGCTCTTTTGAGAGCTTAGCTGGGTTGTGTGTGTTTTTAAATCATAATTGCATCATTAATAAAGTAATGTCCTAACATGTATGTTGCATAGAAGGAAAAAACATGAAATATGTTGTTTACATTTCTGATTCTGCTAGTTCTTAAAATTAAACTGTAGACGTTACCTTATGGCAATGTAAACAAATAAGTAGTGTAGTTCATGATTGGATACTGGTTTTGCTGTCTCATGCACGGCTACTTTAATGTTGTGATTGGTTCTAAACTGCTCAATGGAAGATCAGGTAGAAGGAGTACAGAAAAGAAATGGCAAAGGCAGGGATCAGGAAGAGTGTTAGCAAGTTAACATTTCAGATGCTTCATGAGGAAAGGGGTCAGTGCAATCTGTTTTTCAGACATCTAGGATACACAAAAAGACATCAATTCAAATTAAAAGAGAAGAAAAAAAATCATCGAAACTATTTAAGCTACTTTTAGACTCATGGCTAGTCTGTGTCATCTTCTCTGATTTATTTAAATGGCTATGCAAAGGTCTCATCCTGTCTTGAGGCCCCCAAATAGAGTTGAACACAAATTGTAGTTATTTCATAGTATAAGCACTAGGGATGTAACGATTCACTGAACTCACGATAAGATTCACGATACTGGGTTCACGATACGATTCGCTCATGTTTTATTTTAGAAAATGAGACTGTAGACAAATTATGACTGAAAAAGATTCCTTTAGGGGCTTCAAACCCGCTTGTCAGTGTGATGGTGATTGGAGCTTCTTGTTGTGGTGTCGATAAAATGCTGCATCATGTTGGTTGTGCTATTTGTGTAGTTCCCTGTCTTCTATATTTGCACACAGTTTTTGTCTTGTCTGTTATCTTCTCACTTCTTTCATTTTCTGTCTTGGGGAAGCTGAAATGCTTCCACACCTCTTATTTAAAAGACGGTGGTGCGTCCTCAATTTCAAAATCTTGCTCTGCAGTTGCCAACCGCCTCTCCTCTGACACTAACGATATTATTGCGATTCATTTTTCAGAGTACCGATGTGAATCTTGACATCTTCGAATCGATTTCTCACGATTTCACGATTAATCTTTACATCCCTAATAAGCAAATAACTTACAGATTTTACCTTATCATTGGAGGTTTAATTACATTTTTTTGGAGCTCTTATTCCTTTGCCCAAATGACCCGTTAACATTTTTGAAGGCCCTTGTGTTTTGTGAAGTCGTCTCCCCTGTCTTCTCTCCTGCGCCCTTGTTTCCAGGAGCAGTCACTTCCTGTGGCTAATCATACTTTGATATGCCCTGGCACGAACCCCCGGCTCCCTCAGAAACGAACAAACAAGGTACCGGAGGGATCTTCAAGCGACCAGTGCTGTTGGTTTTTTGTCTGCTGTGCTGTGATACATTCTCTGTACGCCCACTGTTTCTTCACGGCCTCTCTTTACATTACTGTGCCACCCTGTGAGGAGCGTTTTTTTGGACACGACTCAGAAACACAAGTGTGATTTCTTTTTACTGCAATCAAAGGGAGATTTGAGGCATCCTGTTAAGCTTGGCTGTAGGGCTAAGGGGGGCACTTGGTAGAATGCTGACATTGATTACATTAAAGGGACACTATATGGGCTTGGTTTTTCCCCCTGATGAAGTACTCTGCGATCACGAATGCTAACGTTAATGATCGAAGGATTATCTGTATGGAATTTTTCCAGAAAATATGTTGAATGATATAAAATGTATCCCCTATCAGGCTGTGAAAACTCAATCACTTATTCATCGTAATGCTACCAGATGGAGGATTTTCTGCGCTCGGCATGGTATTGGGACTTTTTAATGTCCCTCACCTTTAATTAAACTGTAGCTTTATAGTGCTACTGATAAAACCTTTGATGACATAATCAAATCCTCTATATGTTTGATCTGTGTCTGATGAGTTTTGATGGCTTCGGTGGTCATTGTTTAATGTCTTTGGGTTGAGAGGGTTCTAATGGATAACTACTAGGTCGTGTGTGTGTGTGTGTGTGTGTGTGTGTGTGTGTGTGCCTCGATAGCTTTGTAGCCTAATGGACGGAGCATTTCCTTGCAAAGGTAATGATGCTCTTTCTCTTTTCTCCAGCAGACCTCTAAATGGAGAAGTGGTGTTTTTATAAGCGACTGGCTCACACTGTTCTAATGCCGTATCTTGTTCTTTTCACACATGGCTTGATGGAGATTGACTTAAGAGCTGGTGTATTATGTTAGGTAAGGGGGTGTGCATTAGGTGTGGTGAGGGCTTTTCTCTCTGACTAAAGGGTACCTCTGTTGCCAGGTTTGTCTGCCACTGTCATCCACACCTCTGCTCTTGGATCACTTCCCTTCCACAAGCTCACTTTTCTCTATTCTCCCACACTTCATTTCAGTCTTGAGTATTTGAGTGAAATGGAAGGCGAGTGTCCCCTTAGGTGATGGCTTCACTATGCACTAGTCCCAACCTAACTGAATTGAGAATTGGCTCGCCTCGAGGCTTTGTTGTCACTCACATTCTGCCTATTGATTGTGTGTATTGGTGTGTGTGAGCACACACAGGAGTTATGCGAGTGTGTAGGGGGGAAATTGGCAGCTCTTCCTTTGTGTAGGTGAATGCAAGGACTACTTTGGAGTGAACTTTTGGAGTGTTGGCGCTGGCAGGATAACACACGTCTCCCACACACAGCCAAAACCCACACAACAAAGGAATCATGATTTGTTCTATAGGATGTGCTGATTTTGACATCATTTTCCTGCTTCTTTTCCAGGTTAGGAGGTCCGATCCTTAGGGAATGATCCTGCTGAGATGACCTGTGTGGCTTCGCTTTCCTCAAGAGATTATTCTGCAATCAAAAGAGTGGAGGGAAATCTAGGCAGGACATGGTTGACAGGCTCACATGACGGACAGGTGATGGAGCCCTCCATCATTTTTTTCTACCAGTGACTCTGCCCGCCAGCCCTCCATCTGAGGAAGCGTGTACCGGCAGTCCGAGACCCCCTATTCCTCTGCCATGGTGACATAAGCAGCGCTGCAGAATGAGGGAGAGCCAACGTGAGACCGTCTCATTTCTTTCTCCAGTAGCTGCTGCAGCTGCTCCCTTAACACTGTTTATATCGAGCTGCATAAAAAACTGATTCTGTCGTGAATAGTTCCCAGCTCGCCGTTTTCTTGAGAGACTGTCCCCCAAGGCGTGTTGCCGGGCCTGTGGGGTGGAGCGGCGTGGCTCGAGACGATGCTGGGATGTGTGACAAGAGTCCGTCGGCTGGTCCGTCTCCTCCCCCTGCAGACCTCCCTCCTCCTCCTCTTCCTCTTCTGCACCATCAGCGTCTTCATCTCTGCCTACTTCCTCTATGGCGTCAAGCGGGAGCTGGAGCCATCGTCCGGAAACGGAGGCGTCTCCGGTGCCGAGGGAGAGTCGGCCGACTCCGACGACCCAAGAGTCACTCCGTCCCGGCTGCTGCCTCTGCGGGGCGTCTCTGGAGGTCCTGGGATGGATCCAGGAGGGGCCAGGACAGACCCTGTGGTTCTGGTTTTTGTTGAGAGCCAGTATTCTCAACTGGGGCAGGAGATCGTGGCCATCTTGGAGTCTGGCCGCTTCAGGTATCGGACTGAGATCTCTCCCGGTAAAGGGGACATGCCCACATTGACGGACAAAGAGAGAGGGCGCTTCACACTGGTGATTTATGAGAACATTCTCAAGTATGTTAACTTGGATGCCTGGAACCGAGAGCTTCTGGACAAATACTGCGTGGAATATGGAGTGGGCATCATTGGCTTCTTCAAGGTTAGAATAACAACACACACTCCCTCAGCCTCCTCTCTCATCTCCCTCCTCTCTCTCCTCACTAACACCTTCTGCCCTGTCCATCTGGCTCCACGGTCTCTAAGGAGATGGGATTCACAGGGTTGGAAAGACCTGCCTGGTTCAATATCACTCAGTCCCACTGCGCTGTTACTCTTTACTTCTATTTCTTGTCTTTCTTTTGTCTGCAATCTCTCTCTTTTTCTCTCTCTCTTGCTATTCTGACCTTGTTTTCTCCCCTTTGTTTCTATAAGGTCTTCTGCGCCTCTCTTCTTCCTCTATCTCTCTCGCCTTCTCTCTCTCTTTCGCAGTAATCCCTGGGTGAGCCTGTTTGCCCAAGGCCTGTTTTCAGGTCTTATGGTTTTAATCACCATCTTGGAGCCATGGATAGAATATAGAAAGAGATATGAAGGCATGGATGGTGTTGCAGTGATGTTAGGTGGTGGAGGAGAAGGTTAGAAGAGAAAGCAGGGTGGGATTTACTGTCTATGGGGAGAGGAGGGGGGGAAAGAGCGAGGGTGTGCATCCCAATGACCTGATTCAAAACATGGCTGATCTGAACCAAACTGTCTGCAGTAATATTTATTTATATCAGGCGGATACATACAAGATACAGTGGAACAGAAATGCAGAATGGGTTTTTGTGGTAGTTACAAACTTCTTACAATTTAAAGAATAACTGAAAAATGTGGATATTTTAATGTATCAATAACAACATTATTTATCAGCTTGATCCTTAAATCCTTTTTGAATTTTGGCAGGATGTGCCTCCAGAAATAATTTTGAACTCTTTACTTGAAATCAATCTTAATGACTGAAGCCTCCCAAAGCCCCATTAGTATTACAGTTACAGTACCAGTTTGTTAGAAAGTGTTTAATCTCTCCAGTTTTATTGACCCTGAAAAAGGGTTTTTTATTCTGTGGAATTCTTTTTTTAAATTAATTTTTTCAAAGAATTGTGTGTGTGAATGAAAAGCCCATACCCTGATAATAACAGAGAGGTTCCCTTATTTGGTCGGATAACGATACTTTTGGTGATTTCCACTTTTTGTCCCCCCCTCTAAAATATTCCAGGCACTTTATGTGGCAAAGAAAAAGGTTACTACCTCTACGCCTTTCTACATTTTTACTTTAACAAGGCCAAAATGAAAGAGAAAATATGAATAATAAATCAAGAGTTCAGTTGTTTGTCGATAATTTTTTTACACATTCAGCTTAAAGTAGTGTGTTGTCTAAAACAAGGTGAAGAGAAAGTCTGTGTCCACAAAACGGACAAAACTTAACGATACATTGACTAGTTTATTGTTTCAATCTCAAATATTCATTTCTTTAAAATCACGTATCTTTCTGCCTCTCTGCATGACATAATGGAACAAAATCAGTATCCATCATTTGAAGTGTTTTCTTTGTGATGAAGTATGTAACCCACACACACACACACAGATAAGCACATATAGTTGTGACATTTGAAGTACAACTTAAGTTAAAGTGCGGCAAAAGGATGACTTGCTTATCTGTGGAAGTAGAGGTGTGAGAGATTTTGAAGAATGAGGAATTTGGGAGGGGAAATTTCGATGAATAATCACTGAACCCTCAGTCTTTATATCTTAGAGCACACAGCGGGAGGCTATTCAGTTTGACTGCAATCTCAGCGTTCAGCAGATTGAGCGTAGCGGGTAGAAGCTGCCACATGCCTTTGCGTTTGAGTACGCCTGACATTCCTTATTTCACACATGGGTGGAGAAATTAGGGAATTATATATCTAATACGTCTCTGTCTTCATCACTCTCATGTATAATGAATCTGATTTGTTTATTTCTCTACTCTCTGTCTCTCTGTTGATCAGGCCAATGAAAACAGTCTCCTGAGCGCACAGCTCAAAGGCTTTCCCCTCTTTCTTCACTCCAACTTGGGTCTGAAGGACTGCACCGTCAACCCCAAGTCCCCCTTGCTCTTCATCACTCGATCAGGGCAGCCCCTGCCAGGTCCACTTCCCGGGGATGACTGGACTGTTTTCCAGTCCAACCACTCGACGTACGAGCCTGTGCTGCTGGCCAAAACCCAATCAGCTGAGAGCGTTGCATCCATGGGGCAGAACGCCGCTCTGCTCCCATCAGTGGTGCAGGACCTCGGACTACACGACGGCATTCAGAGGGTCCTGTTTGGCAACAACTTGGTCTTCTGGCTGCACAAGCTGGTTTTTGTGGACGCTGTGGCCTTTCTGACAGGGAAGAGGCTCTCGTTGTCTCTGGAGCGCTACATCCTAGTGGACATCGATGACATCTTTGTCGGCAAAGAGGGCACACGCATGAAGGTGCCGGATGTTAAGGTGAGTTTTTGCATGCGTGTCAAAGTAAAGAAAACTTTGTCAGAGTAGAAACTGAACCCACTTATTTATTCATACACTAGTGTTTTCAGCAGCCCTTTGACGATTATATAAAAATTGCCTCACACATAGCATGCGCTGTCCCCTGCCAGTC
Organism: Tautogolabrus adspersus; assembly: GCA_020745685.1. Classification (NCBI taxonomy): domain Eukaryota; kingdom Metazoa; phylum Chordata; class Actinopteri; order Labriformes; family Labridae; genus Tautogolabrus; species Tautogolabrus adspersus. Next base: position 15,986,263 of record CM036540.1, read on the forward strand.
TACCAGAAAGCCCTTCTTCTCGCTCCTCTTCTCCTTTTCAATGCGTTCGTCCCAGTAGGCCGCTCAAAGCTGACAGGCCCCACTGCTCATACTGTCACACAAGCTCCACTGCGATGAATATTTCAGGGGCCCAGAGACATACAAAGAATGTTGAAAAGCTCCGTGCCTGCGTCCCCTCTGAGCAGAACAGGCCCTCCTCACATGTGGAGGCAGAGGGTGGAAGAGAAAACTATGCAAGAAGCATCAAGGCCTCCTCATGGCAGCAAAACGGCAAGCTTGTAGGATCGTATCACACCCTGACAAGATGGAGAAATGTGAGAGAGGGTGTGTGCTGCTAGTCTAATCCAGCGCCGAGATCAAATGAAACAAACACCCGAATCAGAGGAGAGAAAAAATATCAAACGGAATGAAAAAGAGGAGTGAGGCAACTGGGAATGGATGTTGGATGTTTACCGAAAAAAGGAACTTGCAGAATGAAATATGTATGTGGGCACGCGTATGCGGGGTGTTCACGCTTCCTCATTAAGGCACTCGTGCACCAGCATGAGCTCAACGTGCACTGACTCACTCTTCTTTTCCTCCCACTGTTTCAGGCCCTGCTGGAGACACAAAAGGAGCTGCGCACGCATGTGCCCAACTTCACCTTCAATCTGGGCTTCTCAGGGAAATTTTTTCACGCTGGTAAGAAGCTGCCCGAGTAGAGAAACTGTGCTGCTGTTAACTAGAGCAGAGATTATAGCATGCACTGAAATACATAACATTTTTCAGAAGGTGAAGTTAGTGTATATCCCTAAATGCTTTACTATTTCAAATTTTCTCTTTCTGATGTTCATTTCCTCTTTCTTATCACTGACCCCATTTCACCTTTTGCCTCTTTTTTTTGTCTGTCCATTCTTATCCTCTCATTTCCTCTTTTCCAATCACCCCTTGCTCCCCTCCCTCTCTCTCTCTCTCTCTCTCTCTCTCTCTCTCTCTCTCTCTCTCTCTCTCTCTCTCTCTCTCTCTCTCTCCTGTCCAGGATCTGATGAGGAGGACCTGGGAGATGACCTGCTGCTCTCCTACGTGAAAGAGTTCTGGTGGTTCCCTCACATGTGGAGCCACATGCAGCCCCATCTTTTTCACAACCAGTCTGTGCTGGCCGAGCAGATGTTGCTCAACAAGAAGTTTGCCATGGTGAGTCACGGGGGTCTAAGGTCCGATCACAACTCATGGGGAGAAGTGTGATCAGAGGTACCCGATCTTCATTCAGACTAGAGTTGTTAGATTTAAGTCCTGGTATATTTTGATACTTAAAAACAGCAAACACTTTTTGAACATCTCCTTCATCGGTCATACAGCAGAAAAGACACTGATGTTACAGTTGACAGAACAGCCAAGCAAACTCAGGTTGTTCAAATAAAGAAGTCTGTACTCAATAATAGCGATTAGATTTCATGCTACGCACAGCATGAGGCACTTTCTGCACAACAGGAGGACAGAGTGGGAGTGGTTACCTTGGAGGTCCTGCCTACAGTGCCTCCTTTAAAAGCAATGTTGGTTATTAGAAACGATCCGCTGACAGACAAAGGATGCAAATGACTGCATGAATTTATAGACACATTTTAAATTTCTGACAATCCCCTCAGTGCTAATCTCAGTAGCCAACACATCACGTTTCCTCTTGCTCAGTCTTAATGAAAACCAGGGTGCGTTTGCCTGTTGACAAATTTAAATGTGAAGCTGTGGCAGCAACATGTTAAGTTTGCTGTGTCAGTGACTGTGTCATGATAGTCTGTAAATATTTGAGTCTATAAATATATTTTAAACAAAACAAATAATAATAATTAAAAATAATTTCTCAGAGACATTTGATGACATTAAATTAACATGACATTAAATGTGTGAGCGTTAAAACATACAAGAACAATTACAAACAAGAAAAAGAAATCCAAAAAACCAAACATGGTCAGCAGCAGCATAAAGACATTAACATAACAGATCAGATCGGCAAATTGCTTTGCTTTCACTCTTATTCTTCTTCAGTGTACCCTCCAGTTTTCCAAGTGTACAATAGTTATCTGCTTTTTTCAATAAGTTGGAAACAGCATTAAAAGCTTACTATATAAATGTTGTGATTTGGGGGCGCTGGTAGCCTTGTGGTTAGTGTGCGCGCCCCATATCCGGAGACTATAGTCCTTCAAGCGGTAGGCCCAGGTTCAAATCCGACTTGTCGCTTCTTTCCCACATGTCATTCCCCACTCTCTTTCTCCCTGATCTCTCACTCTATCCACTGTCCTGTCTCTAAAATAAAAGCATAATAAGCCCAAAAATAAAGCCTTAATTTGTTCCCCGTAATTCCCTCTTTAATAAGTGATAACCCTCCACCTTATCAAACATCCTATATAGCAGTTCTAAAGTAGTATGGCAGTTCCTTCCTTACATAAAGGTTGGATCAGCGAGTGATGGATTCAAGTCAAGTAATTTAGATTTAAATAGACTTAGGGGAAAAAAGTGCAATATGTATTATGTATAAGGCCGACATCTTTAACCACAGTGAGTATAGCAGACCAAAACTTCTGAAGATATCGGGGCATCTCAAGACCATATTTACTCTAACCTTTGGTGCATGTCTACCCCACTCGCTCCTCCTCAAAATGTCTGTATCTCTTCAGCTGTCTTATCAAAGAAGGCAAAACAGAAAAAAACTAACTTTACTAACGCACTCTGAGCTCTCAACCAAACCAACTTTACGTAGCCTGTATAGTGCCAGTAGGCAATTTCTTAACTATGTATTTTCTCTCTGTAGGAACACGGGATCCCCACTAACATGGGCTACGCGGTAGCACCTCACCACTCTGGCGTGTACCCAGTCCACATTCAGCTGTACGACGCCTGGAAGAAGGTGTGGGGCATCAAGGTGACCAGCACAGAGGAATACCCACACCTGAAGCCTGCCCGCTTCCGACGTGGTTTCATCCACAGCGGAATAAGTGTAAGATCACTTTTCATACACGCTGAACATCCATGCAGCCTCATTATCTAGCTACTTCCGGCCCATTGTTTTCCACTTCACTTTCCTCTTGGTTTCTCGTCATCCATTACCTTTCAGCCAATGATCCCTTTCAGGGTTCTCTTTCTACATCTACATATGCTGTCCTTTAGTCATTAATTATCCCTCCACCTCTCCTCGGTTCTTTGGTTCTTCTGTCATGGTGACTCGCCATCATGAGTTTCTCCATCCTTTTCTCTCTTCCTGTACCTTACTTTAAGTGTTGTCCCTGAAGATGTTGAGCAGAAACTAATTTATCACATGAAGTCCTCAGAAAGGCAATTGTCTCATTAGTTTAGCTGGGTATCCTTCTACAGAGTGGGAGATGATGATGTAGTCAGGTCTTGCATGAGTCACCCCTCTGAGTAGTACTTCCTAGCAGCCTTCTGCATCATAACTGAGACTGACACTTCTGGCATAGCAAGTGTCTTCACAAAACCAATCACCGAAATGTCAACAACCAGAGAAACTGCGCTCCTTTCAGCTTCACGCTGCTAGGCGGTACTGTATAATAAAGTTATGAGAGCAGAATTAAAGTTCAATAGATTATATTCAAGTAGTTCAAAAGAAGGGGGGAAAAATCCTATCTATTTCTTTCCCAGGTTGACCTTCAGCGCTGATAGAAAACAGGGCTGCCTCAGTCCAGTTCCTTTGTAGTGTTGGCATTCAGCCGGCCTGTGTGGTCTCAGAGCTGTGTTCCCGTCCTTGAGATAGCGCCGTCTGAATGGACGGTCTCCAATGCTTACTGATGATTGATATTCAGTTCCCCAGACACTCCAAACTGTAAACGCATTTCCATGAATTTCCATATAGACTCAGAGTGAATAAGAGGTTTGCTTTGGCTAGATGAGCTGCATAATATGAATGTTATTGAAAGCAAACAATGTGTGGGGTAACTGCCTGGAGTGCTGACAGTTCTGCTCTCTGTGGTGGTTTGCTGGTGTGTTTGTGTTTTTTTTTTTGTGTGTGTGAGCGCATTTCTTTGTGATTTTAGTTTAATGCCTGTGATTTTTTTTTTCTTCCTCTTTCTAGCTTTGTGACTTTGTATTTGTTTATTTCACAGGTGCTGCCCAGGCAGACGTGTGGTCTTTTCACACACACCATCTTCTACAAAGACTACCCAGGCAGCCCCAATGAGCTGGACAAGCTCATCAACGGAGGAGAACTCTTCCTCACAGTTCTCCTGAACCCTGTGAGTCAAAGTGACATCGACACAGCTCTGCTTTTGTCTCTCGCACTCTGTGAAAGCCCTTCAACTCGTGATGTAAAGTGAAGGACAGGAAAATGAATGTCCGCATTATGTCTCTCTTTTTATATACAAATATATGAATGCTTCTTTTATACGAGGAGAAACGTGATGTGAAAATGTTCTCACCATGGTTTGTTACGAGATGATAAAAATCTTTTATGTCCTTATCTGACACACATGTTATTGATTATAATGAGATCAGTGCAGATAAGGACTTTTCTTTCTCTGTCTGCCTTTGTAAAACCAAAATATGTCTAAAGTTTGGAACAAGCAGCCTAAATGATCAAGCTATTTCATGAGGACATCTTATTTTAATTCAATCTGACTATCAGTAAAAAAAAAAAGAAAAAAAAAAAAAGATTATAAATTGTATTAGAATGAACAGGAATCATGTGACAAAAAAAATAACATTGCATTTCAAAGGTTAGTAAGGTGTACAGTTTAGCATTTCCTATCTGTTTGCAAATCACTGAATCCATCACTGATTGCAGAGTGTGCCAGCCGTAGGTTATTACACCCATCACTCATTTCACACATTGTTCTTTCCTGTTCACAGATTAGCATCTTCATGACCCATCTGTCCAACTATGGGAATGATCGCCTCGGCCTGTACACCTTCAAGAGCCTGATGATGTTCGTCCAGACGTGGACCAACCTGAAGATGCAGACGCTTCCACCTGTTCAGCTGGCTCAGAAATACTTCAGCCTGTTCCCCTCTGAGAGGGATCCCCTGTGGCAGGTGGGAATCACATGTTGATGAATTTATTATGGATTTGTGTACACATTTGACTCTTTTTGGCACCGTACCATAACGTCTTATGTTATATGACCGTTATAGGCTGCTGTGATGACACATCATGGCTGACATTTTATCTCTTAAGATGTGACATTATACTGTATTAGCTTGTATATGAACGAGTTCAGTATAAAGTATTTGTTCAATCATTGATTAGGCAGCTATGTTGGTAACCATCACAACATATTGTATTAAAAGCCTCTCCTTTGTTTACAGTATTGTTTGACCAACAGAGGAAAACAAACAAAGATGGCCTGCTTTCTCTTCTATTTTAAATGTACGTCTGTGTTAGAATTCTGTAGAAACCATACCTACAACAGATCATTGTTTATCTTTTTGCGGCTACAGGATCCTTGTGAGGACAAAAGGCACAAGGACATCTGGTCAAAAGAGAAAACATGTGACCGCTTCCCTAAACTGCTCGTCATCGGGCCTCAGAAGACAGGTGAGAAGCTGCAGTGTTTTAGCACCCCCTACAGGAAGCATTTAGAATTGATTGCCTCAGAGGTTTATGAGCAGTCATGTCATGTTTGAAATTCAGCAAGGTTTATATTACTTATGCAAGAGTAGTTCCAGTAATAATAGTAGTATAAGTAGACTTCATTGCGATTCTTTGTGGCTGTATTTATTGAAATGCACTCTCCTAAACCTATTTTTCTAATCTCTCAATGCGTTTATTTTTATTATCTTAACTACTTGTTCTTTCTCTCAGGGACAACTGCTCTGTACCTGTTTCTCGGCATGCACCCTGACCTGACCAGTAACTACCCCAGCAAAGAGACCTTCGAGGAGATCCAGTTCTTCAACGGACACAACTACCACAGAGGCATCGACTGGTGAGAAACCTCAAAGCTCCACATCAGTAATGATGACGTGCTGACTGCAATATGTTATTTTTTTAACTTTTCAGAAATGTTTCATCACAACATAAAATGATCTAATTGCTCTTTGATTTAATGTGTACCGTATTGTGTTTTTTTTATTGCTTTAAACCTTCTTTTAGTGAGCTTATCATCTCTCTTCTTCAACCTTTTAGGCACTGAAACAACGCACTCTAAGCCTAATAATTTAGCATTCCTAATCTCCATATGAAAACACACAAAAAAAGTGTCAGTGGATATAACAGTGTTTAAAAAAAGAAAAAGCAATAACTCCTGTGGGCACTCATTAGTGGAGGCTGGTGTAAAAACATGAAATAAATGTTGATGATGATGAAACACTGCTGTAATAAGATCAAAATGTTTCTTCATGGGGAAGTTGTAAGTCCTGATAGATTACAACTTTAACCATTTAAGAAAACTGCTCATAAAGTTAGTGTGGGAAGTTCAGGTAAAACGTTACTGATCAGGAAAAAGGAACCGTACAGTTTCAAGGAATCATGGTTGTTGTAGTTCTAATAAATATTATCTCATTAAACAATCATCGAGCTTCTCAGTCTCAAATCATTTTCCCCTTATAATTATGTAGGAATGCAGATAATAAAGTGTAAAAAAAAACTACTTTGAAATGACATTGAATAGTACCATTACATTTTTCAAGGGCAGCTTCTATTGTAATGTAAATTAAATCAAGAATCCAAATGATGCCAAAGCCACATGCAACAACAATTTCTTCAACAGTTAAATCTTCAAGAGCAATCCAGAAATACAATGAGCACTTACTAAGTGCTCTCAGTGATTCATGTTTTTGAAGAGTTAAATTATTTAAAACTTGCATCAACAAGAAGCTTTGTGCATCACAGCTCAGCGTTTACTTGGCAAGCTTCCCACTGATGTGAGCGTGCTACCCAAATATTAGCATTTTACTGTGTTGTTGGTGTGTTTCTCTGTGAAGTGATAAGCCGTTGCGCATGGCCGACCACCCACATAGCATGCAGAGAAATCATCCGTATCTGCGTAGAGCAAACTGGACCTGATCAACTACAGCGGCTTGTAACACTTTGCATGTTTGTGTTTGTTGTGTGTCAGGTACATGGAGTACTTCCCTCTGCCCTCCAACACCAGTTCAGACTACTACTTTGAGAAGAGTGCCAACTACTTTGATTCTGAGGTGGCTGCTCAGAGGGCTGCGGCTCTCCTGCCCAAAGCCAAGATCATCACCATTCTCATCAACCCAGCAGACAGGGCCTACTCTTGGTACCAGGTGAGAGCGATAAAAGTTTTACACCTCCTGCTGCTCTGTTAATATCTGAATGAGCACCTTTAAAGATAATATATTTTAGAGACTCAGCTCATTTATCTGCCTACCCCACAGCACCAAAGAGCCCACGATGACCCGGTGGCGTTGAAATACTCCTTCCATGATGTCATCACTGCAGGCCACGATGCTCCGGTCAGACTACGGGTCCTCCAGAATCGGTGTCTGGTTCCAGGCTGGTACGCAGTCCACCTGGAGCGCTGGCTAAACTTTTACCACTCCAGCCAGGTAAAGTGTGTGTATTCATGCACATAGTGATGGGCAGCATGCAGCTAATATACCAATAACAGGGTTACATTTTTCAGACCTACAAAGTTATTTCAAGTCAGGACTGCAAGACCATTCCCCTCTGAGTAAATCACACGTTATGGTTTGATGGCAGGTTTTTTTTCCCGAAACAAGGTTTGGGGTTTAGGGGGCTTGTTTACTTTGAAAGGTCCTTACAGGCTGTAAGAGCGCTGCCTTATAGAGACACTCTCAGGAGAAACACATGGTCTTGTTGCCCCAAAGAGTTCTAGCAGAGTATCCTGTTTAGAAAAATAGATACATAATTGTACCTTCAGGCTTCCTGCGAGGCTTGTGTGTTATATTTTGTTGTGTATATACTTTTTGATAATAATGACAATTGGTACTTTGTGTGTCCTCCCCAGTTGTTGGTCCTGGATGGGCAAATGTTGAAGACCGAGCCTGCTTCCATCATGGATAAAATCCAGAAATATTTGGGCCTGGTCAACATCATCAACTACCACAAGATCCTAGCGTGAGTATCTTCCTGCACTGAAATCCTTCACTCTCTAAATTCCTGATTGATTCTTACATTGACTCATAATTTGAGAATCCACAGGCCATATGAGTTATTTTCCACAGCTTACGTACAACATTCTCTTTTCACCACATGTAATGGTGAACAAACTGGTTTCAAACTAGTAGGTTTATGGTATATTGAGTGGACTCATTCTGCTAGAGTAGGAGTGGAAGTGTCTGCTCTTGTTTTGTTGAAGAAACCAACTATTAGTTTTTTTTCCTTTAAAAACTGTTTACACCTCTTTGGTCAAATTTCATGTACCTTTTGTTGCATCTTTCGGTAGTTTTCTGCCGCCTTCCTGCAGGCACTATTGCATTCCCATTCATGTGCCACGTGTTCCGAATTGACAATAAAGCCTCCTTGAATCCTCTGAATCCCTTGAGTACTCTGTTATTTACAATCGATTTGTGTATATGTCTATAATTTACAGGTTTGACCCTAAGAAAGGCTTCTGGTGTCAGCTGCTGGAGGGAGGAAAGACCAAGTGTTTAGGAAAGAGTAAAGGGCGCAGGTACCCTGACATGGACCCTGAGGTAAGATCATCAGAAGGACTTTTGCTTTTAGAAACTGCTGACATTTTATTGACTGTGTTTTTATTATTGTTTTGGGTTGTTATTGTGCATTTTCATCTGACATTGTTTTCTCTCCTGCAGTCCCAGGGGTTCCTCAGGGATTACTACAGGGATCACAACATTGAGCTGTCCAAGCTGCTCTACAGGATGGGTCAGCCGCTGCCCAGCTGGCTCAGAGAGGAGCTGGTCCACACCAGGTAGCAGCACCACAGGGGGAGATCAGAGCTCCATGTAATGAACCTCCGCTCAGCCTGCTGGGAGACCCTGACATGTTGAAGATCCCTTGCAGTTTTTACAGAGTTTGAACTTAACTGTGATCTTCCCACGCGAACAAGACAGCGAATGGTGGTGTCAGTAGCTCCCTGGGCTTTCAGATGCTGTCACTCCCCTGCAGGACAAACCAAGGACCATAATGATGGCCTCCACTGTGTCCTGTGGAAGAAGGAAAGGCTCAGTGATGCACTGCAGCATCCGTCAGTGTTTGATAATCAGCCTTTGCTCTCCTTAATTCAATCTCCTCTTCTTTGCATGGAATTCATCTTTAAAATCAAAGAGGAGGAACAATTTGGAGAAACAGGTGGAATAGAAGGAACACATGACCTGAGTCTCCATGTATGAGATGTGCTGTTTGGATTAAAAACAAGCATTTACATTGACTACATTGACGGCAGCATGGTTGACAGAGAGACATTGGCTTCAGATGCCTTTGATTTAAGTAGAGAACGGGACATCTGGAGTCTTGACTCAGGCTGCATGTCGTAGCCTTACTCAATAAGCCTTGGTAGAATCTAGTTATTGCATTTACAAGTGCCAGGACAGAATCTTCATTTAAAATATCACCACAGGGACTTTTGAGGGTTCTTTTTTTTAAATTTCATTTTCCTTTCTCAGATTCTTTTTAACGTTTTTATAATGCTGACGGCAAATGCATTAATGTAGAATGTACCAAAACTAAACATCTTAGCTCAACATGTTTCTCATATAAACAAGGTGTACAGTAGACTGGTTTGTGATTCTTGACCTGCTCGGCCTCCTCTATGGTCAGTTTCATGACCATCCAACCGGCTGAAGCAGGAACTGTAGGAAAGACGTTGAAAGCACAATATTTAAGGCACTCAAGCGAGCATTAATTCTGAGCATACAGGATACTGGAAAGCACACTACCGACATGGATCCTGCTACAATCTGTGAAGAAGATCATAAGCTAGCTACTGTATGTTCGACTGAACACTCTGGTCTGAGAGATTCAGAAAGTGTACAGAACAGGATTGTGCATTTCAAGTCTTTTTTCACCCTTGGGTTATCGTGTTTTGTTTTTGTTGTCAAAACTGTATATTTTGTCTTATATTTTGTTTCATTTCAGTTACGAGTTCTTGTGGGGGGGGGGGGGGTTGGGGGGTAAAGGCTGTCTCTGGGGGAAAAATGAGGTTGCCAGGAAAACCAACGGTATGCCCAGAGAGAACATCCAGACGTCAAGGTGTTATCACTGCAACTAGATGTCAAGCATAGATAACAAAAAGCTGCTCTTACTGCAATAGTTTTGTACAATGTTCTGATGTAATAACAATGCACATGTCAGTCCTCTTATTTCCTGACTTTGTAATGTACATAAAACGCAACCTTCAGTAGACCTAAATTATTGAATGTGTTTGGGTTTACACTCTCCATCAGCCCATTCCTGTAGTGTGAAATGTCAGTGCTGTGCTGAGGGGAGTTTGGATTACTTCATTGTGCGGAGGTGTGTCGCTACGATTGTTTTTCCTCTCACTGCCAACTATTGTACACAGGTACTGAGTCTCTCCATATAAAGTATTAAGTGATAACACATAACAGCAATGATGGTACTAATCTCCTGGACTGTATGATAAAGATTTGTAATTGTTGTCAATAATTTTTACAGTGTAACTAATATTGTCGGTGCTTTTTAATTTGCAAATAAAACACCACTGTATTTTTCAGTAGATGGATTGTTTTTTTCCCTCCTTTCTTAGTAGATTTGGTTGTTTGTTTAATTTACTTGGGTGTCACTTTTTTGTCAAAGCATGTTGAGGGTTTTTGTGCAGAGATTTCTGTAAAATCCTTGTTTGCCTCTGAAGAGGCTGAGAAAGAGATGGTTTGTACTTTTGGTTTCACTTCAGGTATGGTTCTGTTTAGATACATTTAGTAAAGTTAGATGTGTTTTACTTTTCTTCAAAAGAAATATGAGGCACTGAAGATCAGAAAATAAGTATATTCATGCACACAGAGGGAGCCAAGGCAATTTGCCCTGAAGAGTTAAACAACAAGACTCTGTGTTCCAGGCATAACAGGTCCTTAAGAGGTGCTTTTCTTTCTCATGACTTAAGGAATGCGATCAGTCAGACAGGTTTCACTTAAAAAAGTTATTATAATTCAAAAGCAGTGTCCCTAGATCAGAGACTTTTTTATCTGTGTCTTGTCTTTTAGTTCAACTCCTCAACATAAACACACAATAAATATCCCATTACATACCAGAGGGTCATAATGAAAGGTTTAAAAAGTGACACCTGAGCAGATTTTCTGACCCATTGTAGTTCAGATTTCTCTTTTACTTTAAGCAGAAATAGTGCGTCACACCAAGCTGAAGAGTAGAGTTCTTCTGTATCTGTGCTGGTTCATACTAACACATCTGCTGTTCTCCATATTTAGTTATAAAAAAATGAACAAAAGCAGAAAAAAACATGTTTTTAATTTGTAATGTTACCAAACCCTTATGTTATCTTTACTTAAATACCTTGTAATTTTACCCAGACTTTTACCAGAGAAGCACTCCGGTTGTTACTGAAAGAGAACTAAACTGGAAGTAGGTCTATAAATTATTTAAATACAATTATTTGTTGAATAAATGATATTTTAAACGTGGGGAGTAAAGAGTACAATTACGTTTGCATTTTGCCTAAATAATTGTATTTATTTTTGATGTGCTGCACTTTGCATAGCTTTAGTAAACACGATAAAGATTTGACTTGTTAGTTTATTCCTAATACACATGTTGGCCTAGTAGAACCATTAATGCCAATTAGAAGAAGGCTGATAAACAAACAAAAAGTAAAAAGACCATGTAAGTTCAGAATTGGCACAAAGAAGTGCTAATAACATGCTGTAAAACAAGCTTTGGGGCCACACTTTTCCCTGTTGTCTGCCCTTGTCAACAAGTGATGATGCTAAAATCTAGCCAATCACAGCTCGCAGCGAGCTCTCTGAACTCCTCCACTGGCCATACCCTTGCTTTATTACTCAGGGACTTCCCGCAGTCCTTTCACCTTTCTAAGGAATCTGTCTGCTTAAACTTCCTTATTTTTTCAGACCATTAATCTGACTGATTTGCCGGACTTTCTCCAGTTTGTCGCTTTGAAGAGAAACATCCAGGACAGATGGACAACTCTCCAGAAGAATCTCCCCTGGCCAGAGGGAGCCTGACCGGCAGTGAAGACGCCCTGGTTCTTCCTGGAGCACCTACCAGGTGAGAGAGGAATATATAAATATATATAATATAGAAACTCAAAGTCATATCAACAGGTGTTCGATAAGTTTTAGCTCTAAACTTGAGCATTTACATAGGCCTACTCTCACTTCGAAATCTGTGCTGATAAAGTTCCTCTTTTTAGAAGTTGCCTTTTGGTACAATGAATTATACTAAACCTGAAGATTGTTGTTACTACACTTAACGTCAACATCTAAGACGCAGAAAAACATAGTTGTTGAAAGTTGGCCCACATTCTGTGGTTCTTAAATGGGATGGGTAAAAAGATATTCTACATTTGATTTTATTCTTGCTGCAATAATTTGTTTTATTATTATATTTATTTTTTACATAGCCAATAAATCATTGTTAAGTAATGCTCAATAACCTTTAATCGGACACTCCCGTTTGCCTAAGCAGAAGGAGTTCGCCTGGTTACAGGGGATACTTTCGTGCTATTGGTTCGTAATAAACTACAGAGAAAAACATTGTCGAATATAAATGTTTGAGTGGTTTCAGAGTTTAACAATCTCTTATGTAGGAGACGAAATGTTTTTTGTTGGAATGATATTTTGTTGCTTTCTAACAGTTTTAAAATTATTTACTGAAATCATTGTCTCTTAGAATGAACTTGAATAAACATCTTAATAGAAATGCCTATTCACAAATAATGGCACCCTTTGGCCACAGCTTTTCTAAATGAATAAAACAATATTTTACTACTCTAAATACAGAAAAAAACAGAAAAAGTAAAGTAAGATGTACTTCCCGACATCAGGGAAAGAAGTCTGCCTGGTAACAAGTGATACTCACACACTATTGGCTGATTATGTAAAGGGTCATCTTTATTTTGTGTCAGAATTTTGATGCATATATTGTTGAAAAAAAGATTATTACTTGAAACTTACAAGTACAATATCAAGTTTGTTGATTTACATATTACCTTTTAGCTTTTTAAAGAATGTACCACTGTTAATAAGTGTGAATTTGGCTTTACCATGTAATCCCCTTTCCCAGTTATTCTGTTAAATAGACACTTTTCTTTTTTATTACTCTGTTAGGAGCTCCAACAGTCGTGCTTTAAAGATTGCTGGTCTGACCACCCTGGCATGTCTCCTGCTGGCCAGTCAGGTCTTCACCGCCTACATGGTGTTCAACCAGAAGCAGCAGATCCACACACTGCAGAAGTCCTCCGAGAAAATGGGAAGACAGCTGACCCGCTCGTCCAATGGTAAAAGGAAGCACGAGAGTCTAAAGAGTCATTCAAGGCGGTCTAAATAAAACTGTGTTTTTAATAACAAATGGTTTTGGTGAGTTGAAAGGGAAGTGAGTTTGTGTCCTTCTGCTGACTCAAAAGGGGAAAATCAGCTGTATGCTATGCATGCATTGTTTTCCTTTTTAATTTCCTCTGCTTATGTTTTTTTTTATGTAATGATTTTTGTAATTTTATTTCACCTGTGGAGCTTCAAAACTTCTTTATGTAATAAGTGAATTTATATCAGGTACTTGAGCGACAACAAATTAAAAATGAGATGTTTTTAGAAGTTATTTTCTATGTTCTAGTTTTCCCACATTTAATTTTTTTGTATGAATTGTCGTTTTTTGCCTTTTTGTTAAGTTGTGTCTCCGAAGAAACTGCAAATGCCCATGAACAGCCTCCCTCTGATGATGGACTACGTCTCAGATGATGCTCCCAAGTCAGCCAAGACGCCATTGACCGTAGGTTTTTACCTGCCTCTTCGGAAAAAAAAACGCATTTACCTCTTAAACATGTCCTGGATGAGGTTAAATGAAATCAACATTAAGAAATATTTGTTTTCTGTTCCCTCTGAATAGAAACTGCAGGACGCAGTTGTCAGTGTGGAGAAACAGGTGAAAGATCTCATGCAGGTATGTAGTACTTGGCATACTGTTAGTCCTCATGGTGATGTTATTATTTTGTCTCTAAGCTCTGGTCGTGTTTTTAGCAGGACTCCCAGCTGCCTCAGTTTAACGAGACCTTCCTGGCCAACCTGCACGGCTTGAAGAAGCAGATGAATGAGAGCGAGTGGACGGTACAACATAACAAACATTTACGTGAAAACTAAAAAAGTAAATAGAAAATAGTGAAATTAAAATAGTGATTTTTGCCAAACTTTTTGCTCTGTGCAGAGCTTTGAGTCTTGGATGCGTTATTGGTTGATCTTCCAGATGGCCCAGCAGAAGCCTGTTGCTCCAACTGCTCAGTCAGGTTACTTCAACTTCTTTCTTTTAACATTTCTGTATTAATTGATGTTCTTATTCTGACTCATGCTGGACCAGAAAATGCAGTTTTTTTTCTCAAGTTCAAGCAGATAGTTATCATGGCATTGATTCTTTTCACTTTGTCACAGTCTAGTACTGAACACTAACCAGTGTCTCAACAATACTCTTTATTCCTTCAGCGCCTGTGATCATGACCAGATGCCAGTTGGAGACGGCAGCTAAGACCGGCAAGCTGGGTGACTTCCGTCCCCAGTGTGACGAGCAGGGCAAATACAGGCCCATGCAGTGCTGGTTTGCCACCGGCTACTGCTGGTGTGTGGATGACTCTGGCAAAGCCATCGAGGGCACCACAGTGAGAGGCCATGCCGACTGTCAGAAAGGTAGAACACTGAGATTAACAGACTTGTGACTTATGGCTGCATCTACGTTTTTAATGCAACTCTCAAATAGATGACAGAAAACTAACCTGCCTCATGTTTTATGTCCACTTCAGGCGCAGCTCCTCGCCGTGCAATGATCTCACCGCTGCTGATGCAGAAGACCATCAGCTTTGATGGTGAGTGACTCAATTTATGTTTTTTTATGTTTTGAGGTTTTTTGGTTTGCACAGATGATCACCTGTTGTGTTTTTGTGTGTTTTTACAGATCAGTGAAACAGCTGAAGCAACATGCTTTCATCAAGCAATCTCTGAAGACATGATAATCAGTTCTTTAAGCTGGATGCTGACTAATTTGCTATTATTGTTTTGTCATGATCAGTTATTAATCCATGTAACCCCTTGATTTTAAACCATCTTGCTGGCTCTTAGGAATCAAATGAATAGAGGACTGTTACAGTGTATCGCTAATCTTTTTTCATTTTTTTCCATATACTGTATTATTAAGTACATTTTGGGTGTTATCATTGGCAATATAACCTGAATATTCATATAATCAAGCTAATGTGAAAATATGTGAGACACACCTCATTGGGGTCTGTTTTTGGCTTTTTTTGGTAGCACTTGTTCCAACAAGAACTCACAGAATCGTTCAGGGTTAGTCAGAGTAATGGGCGTGGCTTTCGTGAAACAGATTTAGCTGTTTAATTTTTTAAGATATAGTCAAGTTTGGGTTTTTGAACCATAATACCCAGCTTAATTACTTCATGGTAAAATATTTCCTTTTTTAATTTCTGTGAATCAGTCTTTTAAAGTGAATATACATGGAAAAGACTTTTCTAAAAAGATTTCCGAATAAGCATGTTTGCTTCGCTCTACATCTGGTTAACACCTTTGATGAATAGATGAATTTGCTTTTAAATAATAATCTTCACAACTTAAATAAACAAGTTCAAAAAGGATTTGTGAGTCTCTCTTCGTAGTTATCTAATCTTCACTCAATGCTAGTCTCTTTCTGTGTCATGAAATGGAGACGTATCTTATAACATTTATGATAAGACAAGGCAGTACCTTTTGTCTTGCTGACGAAGGAAGGAATAGAAGACAGTTAATTACCCATCACTCACATTATGGACTAAAGTAAAACATGTTTGTTTTTTATAAACCCACTTTTCCATCACACCCAGTCATAAACTTGAAGCATTTTCAATGGAAAATACATCAACCTTCAGCTATTTTTAAAATCACTTTCTCTTTTCTCATCCATCATGATCGTGATCATCTTGAGGGAGAGACCGAGACTACAAACTAAGGCTAAACTGGCACTCAATCCAGTCTAAATGGAGGCAAAGCATATGAAATAAATAATTAGCTATGTAACACACGCTGCTGTTGAAAAGCTTTGATTAGTAACTCATATTAAAAATATGCTAAAATTCAAGAGGTACATTTGGAGCCATCTGGACGATTGTTTAATCGCTTAACTTCCTTAGCAAGAAGGGAAAGGAGGGGAGGTCAACTGATCCACTGTCTGCTCACCAGTGTACAGAGAAAGGACAGCTGCACTAAAGCAAAAACTTATGTTGCTTTAGTGACAGACTTCATATTGTTTTTCCAATTCTATACTGTGAGATTTATGTTTCTGTTGGTACATGACTCAGGGGCGCTCTCCCTCAGGTGTGGCCTTCACTCAATAGGCTGTATTGCTTGCTAGTGTATGAGAAACGTGCCAGAGGTGAGTTGCTGTGTGAAGCACTGTGTATAAATATTGTGTATTAATGTCTGTATATACTTTATGGACTCATAAATGCACTGTTATGCCCCATCTAAGGGAAGCCAAGACACGACACTTCCCAAGTAGTCATGGAGACTATTTAACGTTTACACCAAGAACTAATGTACAGCAACATATAAGTGAAAATGAGAACAAATAAGAACAAGCTTCAGGGTGAATCAGTGCCAAACATAACAAACCTAACTGATAATGAACCAAACTAACCTGATAAATCAATGGAAAAAAAATACAACCAACTTACGTTCCTATACTAACCAAAAACATGAGAAAGCAAGGTTAAATAAACTGGTGATTAACCCTTCCAACAACACTAACGCAAAATGAACTAAGAACAATAGCCTTACAAAGGAAAACGTGGCAGGACCAGTTGAAAGGTTAATGTATTCATGAAAATTTGACTCAGGTCCTCCGTCAATGTTTTTTCATCAAAATTTCCGACAGTTCTGCTGTCATCATTTTTTTGTCAAAAATTGCGTCAGATTTGCTGTCATCATTTTTTCATGAAAATTATAGTCAGGTCCACGGTCAAAGTTTTTTCACAAAAAGTCCTGACAGGTCAGGGTGCTGTTAGCGTACTGGTTTGTGCAGGCGCCTCATATATAGTGGCTAGTCATCAAAGCGGGTAGCCTGGGTTTGAATCCGATCTGTGGCTTCTTTACCGCATGTGATTCCCCACTCTCTCTCTCTCTCCTTGATTTCTGACTCTATCCAATGTCCTATCTCTACAATAAAGACAAAAAATAAACCATGAAATTTTGAGTCTTCCAGTTCTAGTGTTTGCTCGTAGAACCTCCAGCGTTAGCAAATCACTTGATCAAGTCTGATAATGACTTGACGTCCAGTTTAGTACAGAAATGATGAATGGTATTAGATTTCAGGAAATAGCTTCATAAATAATTGGTAACCGATGCCTGTCACATCTGTCAACTGTTAATGAAGAACAGCCAACTCTGATGCAATGATGGGGGTAATACCTGTATCCAGTAATCATCTGAGGACACAATGGTAAACTGAATCTAACAGTTTTAGGGTGACGGCAGAGGCATGTCTGTAGATTTTGTCTCCATAATCCAGAACAGACAGAACGATGGATTCAATAATCCACCTTCTACAGAGCATATTAAAAAAATCATATAAGGGAAGCCTATTTCTGTACAAATATCCTAGTTTCTGTCTTAGATTTGTGGTGAATGAATCCGTTTTAAATTTAAATTTAAATGTTGATCAAGCCAGATAACAAGGTATTTGTATAAGGGACCCTCTCGATATTATTATCAGACATTGCTGTCCATTAGACAGATATTCAGGGAACCATTTAAATGACATGCCATCAAACCCTAATCAAACTTGACATCACATACTCCTTCCTCTGCAGTGTGTTCCTTTGTCAAAAGCATATATTGATTACAACTAATGTAATAGCAGATACAGTACTGTGTTTGGCTCTGAGACTGGACTGATGAGGACTTACGATAGAAGGTCTTGGAATCATTTGAGCTGATTATTAAATAATGACTCCAGGATTATAGTGAGACAGGACAGTTTTGAAACTGTCTGATAGTTGTTCAGGTCATTTTTATCACCACCCTTGTGTAATGGAACTACATTAGCACATTTCCAGACCTGAGGAAAAACTCCAGTTGCATTGAAGAGATTAAATTTTACCTGTCTTTAAACATACAGGTAAATCAATGGATACATAATTATTTACCTTTTAATACTATTAACTAATGGTGATTTACTTTAATGAAGTAACTATTTACGGCTAATAACTTGCTTATAAATGATGCCTTATTAAAAAAAGCACTAAATTGACTGAGATAAGATTATGTTAATTGTTTTTACACAATAAAACTAAACACTAAAATAAATGTAAGAAATTCAAACTAGTCTGATCTCTTTCTGTTACATGTAGCAAATGACAAAATAGAGATTTATGGAGATATTTAGTTTTGTGTTATGACTCTTGTGTTATCTTCAGTTGTCCCCTTTCTGTCCATCTTTGTAACTTTACCCTGCTCACCTGCACAAGTGAAAGCAGATTCTGGCTCATTAATTTTTCAGCGTGCTGCTGTAATGAGTCCAGCTGACCCAGTGACTACATTACACAAATGCATGGAACAACAAACATGAACGCACATGTAAGTATCTTTTTTTTACAATCATGTTAGCTTAGCATATTATAACGTATGGAGTAATGACCAGTTCTCATGTTTCTCTAGTTGTGTGACGGAGCTGAAACAGTAAGAGTGGGACTTGTTCTCTCTGTAATCCCAGGTAAAGCAGCAAGGAGCAAAAATGTTAAATCTCTAAGTTTGCTTTGCTCTCCCTGGGGATTTGTTTAAGTTTGTATTTTTTATGCACAGAGGGTGAAGACTGTGTGGTTATTAGCAAAGACAGACGTGGTGTAGACTACAAATCTGGAAGGGATGAGGTAAAACATTTGAATTCATGTCTTGGTTCAATCAATAAGCTTTCTCTAAACTTTCACTGTGCTGATGTGTTTTTCAACTCAGGAAGCAAAGTCCTTCTTTTTTAACCAAGTTGTGACTGTGGAAAACATTCAGGTACAAAAGAGCCTCCAAAATGGACTTATACCAATGTAACCATTTATACAAATTGATACCAATTGTACCAATGTTGTTGTATATTATAGCTGATCTGAACTGAGACTCTGTGTATCTTTTTTTTCATCAATAAATCCTTAAATAACTTAACACTACAAGTCTGAATCTGGGAATATATTTCTGCAGAGTTTGGGCCCTGAGCTCCTGCAGCCTCTCACTGAGGCCGTATCCAGTGGTTATAATGGAGCATTGCTGATATGTGGAGCCTCTGCAGACAAGATTTCCTCTGTGATTGACAATGCTATCTATAAACAGGTGGAGTCAAACACAACACTTAAAAGTAAAATTGGATCAATTTAGATTTTCGTCTCTCCATTAATCCTATCTTTCTCTCCTTTAGGTCCTTGAAAACCTGTTTAGTCATATGATATCAAAACCAAACGAGGACTTGTTCATCTCTGTGTCATTCCTTCAGGTTTGTCCTTTTATTTCACAGCATAAACACAGATCATACTGAACACAATATGGTGCAGGATAACATCTGTTGTTTGCCAATGTCAGTTTTATCCAGATGGCAGCGCTGTGGATGTCCTCAACCCTAACAGGCAGACTTTAAAACTTGTAAAACATCCCGTCCTTGGAAGGTGAGTCAAGATCTTGACCTCAAAAATATCAGGACAGTTTGAACACTTGCATCCTATGAGTACAGATTAGTGTATAAAATGTTTGGCAAATTATGTCTTTGTCTTTTTTCCCAGTCTCGTAGCAGGTTTGTGTGAGGTATGTGTATGTTCAGCAGGAGAAGCCTACACTCTGTATGAAACCTGCAGGGACGCACTGAGGGCAAATGCAGGCTCCATTTCCAGCAGGTAGATCAGACAAGACACAGGTCAAACAAACTCTGACCACGTAATCCATTAACTGCATTACCTTAAAGGATTAATTACAGGGGTTGATCACAATAGAGCTAATTGTCTTACTGTCACATTAGTGATCCTATGGTAACGCAGTAATCTCTGTTGTACACGGTCATTATAGTTCCTTTTCCTGGCTCTATTTTATTAATGAATAGACCTATTATTGTCTCTACATGTAGGTGTAGTTCCTTGTTCTCAGTGGCTGTCGAGTGGAAACTTCATCCAGAGAAGGCGGAGTCAGAGGTCTGTCGCAGTAGACTGCAGCTGTTCAGCCTGGCGGGGGGAGCCAGCAGGACTGACCTCCGAGGGTCAGTTTTCTACACAAATACAGAGAGCAATCTATAACTACAAAGGATATAAGCCACTATTCTGACTGTTGGTTACATCTAGATAGGGTTCTTTTGCTCTTGCTAGTCAAGCATACCAATCATTTAAGCAAATAAAAGAGTACATCAGTTTTCCTTATAATACACTACTTTATTATAAAGTAGGGCAGGGGCGGCAGTAGCTTAGTCCGTAGGGACTTGGGTTGGGAACCAGAGGGTTGTCGGCTCAAGTCCCGGTGCGTACCATAATATGGAAGTTGGTCTGGTAGCTGGAGAGGTGCCAGGACACTTCCCGAGTACTGCCGAGGTGCCCTTGAGCAAGGCATCGAACCCCTGTGCGCTCCCTGCGTAGCAGTGTGTAGCAGCCCCACTCTGACATCTCTCCATGTCCACAGTGTGTGATTCAGGCCTATGTGTGTGAGAAGCATGTCTCTAATAACAGAGTCTAAAACCAGAATTTCCCGGGATTAATAAAGGATATAAAATAAAGATAAAAAACATTCCTGGTGATTTAAAGCTTAGTGGCCATGGCATTATGAAAGGTGCAGGTTATTATTGAAACATTTTAGGAACTCCTGTTTGAAAACAAAAAGACAGTAAGACGATTTCTGGCAAAACAGTAAACAGTAATTTAGTCTAGATATAGCATACATGGTATGCAATTAATAATTGGTAATAGTTTAATATACACTCCAGAGTCAGCCCACTGGTGAAGATTTTAGACCAAACCGAATGTCAAGCAACACCAAGTGACAAGCTCCTCCCCTTCCTGCTAAATGAAGCCCTAACTGGAAGCAGCAGGACAGCCCTCATATACTGCATCCATCCAAAAGGCAAGTGTTTTCAAGTGGGCAACTTTCCCATAATCCTTTGAGCAAAGCCATAAATTCCTGTTCTTATCAGGTCTGCTAGATGACGAGGCTACAGCTGCTTTAGCTTTGGCCCAGAAAGCAAGAAGCCTGGTTACCAAGATGAGGATTGGTTCCTGGTGTCCAAGGGCAACTGAGGAAAAGATCAGAGATGACATCATGGAGCTGAGAGCTTTGATTGTGTCACAGGAGCCAAATGAAGGTCACAATAACTACAGCATGGCAGAGCTGGCCCAAAACCTGCAGGTAGTTCATCAGATGAACACTGAATATTTCTGTCTTTCCAAATTCTGCAGGGGATAATTGAGTTCATAGCCGAATTACATTCTGTGATCTCTGCACCAGATTGTGAAAAACCAGTCATGGGAGAAGCGGAGGGATGAGTCAAAGAAGATAAAAGGCAAAGCACAGGTGTCTCACTAAATGTTTTATTCCTCCACATGAAATTTAACAAAATGATAATAGATGTGTGTTCCCAGCATAATGAATCAAGCACCGTGTTTTGCTTTGATTTGGCAGAGTTGTCAGACAATAGACAGCAAATGGCACAACAGTGACCATTTTAGAGAGAGTACAGACACAATGAAATATTTACAAGACCAGCTGAAACAAGAAATGAAGGAGCATATCAGAGGTAACTTGTTTTGTCGAATTTAATATTTTTAAGCTGCACTATAAGGGGAAATGAATGATATTGTGTGTGTTTGTTATATCCACAGAGGGTAAAAGTAATAAAGAGAAGGTCCAGGAGAGAGTCACAAGAATCCAGCATCTGAGGGAGTCTATCAGGGAGGAGAAACTAAAGAGCCTGGCTGATACAAAGAAATCTGACCTCTGTCAACATGTAACACACTCAAATACACTCAAATTAACTCCTGGCATTTTAAATGGTATTTTCTACCAATAAATCTGATTGGATAAAGTGTTAAGAGGCTTGGTTGATACTCTGTACGATTGATGACTGCAAGAGAAGCCAAATTAAGACATATATTTTTTCCAATGAAATGCTCAGTCTCATTTAGAGTACAACAAAGCGCAGGAGCAGAGGAGGCAACTTAAGGAGCACCATGGGAGATTAATTCAGGAGGAGTTGGAGAAGATGGAGAGAGACTTGGCACAGGAGCAGCTACCAGTGAGATAATGAGATACACTGTTGTTTAACATTATTCAGTTTGTGATCTATCTTAGCTGAGAATGCTGAGTCAGTTTAAATTAATGCAAGTTTGGATTTATGGTGGGCAGCAGAAAACCACTGCATCTGCAACTTAATTCTGTTATTTCCTTGCATTTTTTGTGGTTGCATCCATACGCCTGCTAGGAAGAGGACCCCCAGAGAGAGCTGTTAGTGCTGACCAGAGAGCGACAGGTCCTGGTGCTGCAGATAGAGGCCCTGCGTGCTGAGGCCCAGCAGGCTGAGAACGACCTGCAGACTGAAAATGACAGACACCAAACAGAGCTGCATTGTCTAAGAGAGGAGAGTCTGCAGGTGGGGGCTCAATGTATACCATTTCACATTTTCATGTCATTACTTTGTTACAACTTTATTACTTTCTGCTTTTCCCAATGCAGGAAGTGAAAGCCTTTGCATGAGTTATATGTGCTTATCCAAACAAAAGAATGAAGACATTTGAAAACGTATGTGCCATGCATAAATAAATATAATAAATATTCTAAAGAACTTGTCTCAGTTCGCAAAAAATGACACACTAAACATGTTTTGGAAATGTAGGCTAAGTTGACAAATGATACAATGTCTGTCTAAATAACATACAACAAACAAGCTTAGGACATTATGAATAAACCCTTAATACAAGTTATGTTATTCACAAAATGTGAAATTTTAATTGCATAAGCTGAATTGTAAAATGTAAAATTCTGTTTGAAAGGCAAGCGGAAAAAAACATGATTCGAAATATATAAATATTTTAAATATATTGTAAATGCATAAGGGCCATACAATAAATGATGACCCCCCCGAGTGTCTGCTATTGGCTGATTCAGTGCTTGAGGGAGGGCTTTTTGTCAACACTCTCAAACATTAATGAGGCACTATGTTTGATACATTTTTAGGCAATTTCTATGGCTTTCCCAAAATGGACCGTAAGTGAACACAATATTAACAAAAAATGTATATTAAACAGGATTTTGAAGATTTATATCATAAGGGAAACAGCAGGTGGCTGATACATAAGGAAGTGAATGCACTTTAATGAAACATACAATGACATAACCTTCCTTTTTAACATCACTCATATGTTTTTCTATGCCATGTAACCTCTTCTAGGTGTTCAGAGTGTTTCACCAGGTCAGTGAAGAGCAGAGGAAGATGTCAGAGGGCAGATACAGAGACGTGCTGCTGGAGGCGGTGCAGGATGCAGTCTACCTGTCGGCTCAGAACCAGCAGCTGCAGGCGGACAATAAACAACTCCGTAAAGGTCAGTGTATGTTCCTTAACCTTCAAAAGACTGCTGGCATGATTTTTTTTTACAAACAAAACTCACATTAAGTCTTGCATTTAATAATAAGAGAGACGTGACATGATTCGAACTGATTCACCTCCAACCAGCATTTTAACATTCTTTTTTTTCTTTAACAGAAATGGCAGAGCTGAAGGATACTCTAGCTGTGAGAGGAGATCCTACGGCAGAACTGGCAACCCAACAACAATGAATATTTGACTACGAGATGTCCATTCGTCAGGGTGCTTTATGTTAATCTTACAAGCTTCACTCACTCAGTACTGTTTGATTGTGCTTTGGATGTTGAATGTGGTATGTGTGTGTTTGGTTTGTCATTCATGTAAACTGTATATGCACTGAAGCTGTTAAACATCTATGATTTATACTCAGCAACTGAAGACAAATAAAGTTAATCCAAGTTGAAGTTTTACAATGTATTGGTTTTAATTTGCACACTGTATAACACTTTGATTTTGTCATTGTTCTTGGCATACGATGCAAAACTTATTCACCATGATGACAATAGCAGCACTCCTCAGATATGTTTTGATGCAGATTTAATGATCCCGACTTGCATTAATATTTGACTTTTCTTGCAGTCTAACAGAATTATAAATTAACCTCTAATGTATGATGTACAAAGTCTCATTAGGCATCACCTGACATGTCTTCACACATTATATGGTTACGAGATCTAACACAAGTGTTGGATTCTTAAAGGCAGAAAAAAAGGCAAAAAAAACCACATTTTTAACTCAAAACCTAGCAAACAGAAAATGTACGTACAATGTAATAATTTTGAATCAATGGTCTTGTGGAAATTAACTGTAATAAAGATAAGCTGCCAGTCCAATCATAGACACTGGGAGGAGGAAAAAAGGCGTAAGCTGCAGCCCCAAGATGCCCCAAGACAACAGAGCATTTACCAGCATGGAGCAGGAAATGACAAACAGTCTGGTGATCCCGCTGCCATGTTTGAGCACCACCGACATGAGGAGTCCGTTAGCTGCCTGTCCTGCTATGATGACCCAAACCAACCCGGAGTACCCCTCAAGAAAGCTTTTTTCATGTGCAACAAGGGAGAAGGAGGAGAGCCCATTGATGACCACACCAAACACATAGAGGTAAATATTCTGCAGGCTGAGGGGCAGCTTCTGACTCTTTAGCACCCTCTCTGTGTAAACTGCTGCCAGGCCTGAAACAAAGCAATACACCAGTACAAGGAAGAGACCCCAAGCTGTGACGTGTAGCCTGGGACCTTCCTCAGCTTCAGCATTAGCATGGTCTCCTAGATCTAGACTGCTGTAGGTGTGACACACCCCAGCAGCCATAAGGAGCCCCAGAGCGACCCACTGGACGAGCCTGAGCCTTTTGCCCAGGCAGAGGGAGTACAGCAGGGCTGTGGAGGCAATTTTCAGGTTCGACAGGACCTGGTATGAGCTTGGGTCCATGAAAGCCTGCATGAGAACTACCAGGTTGTTGTTAAGGGCATAGAGTAAGGCAGGGACCATGTAGGGGGCCACAAGAACTAGACGTTGAGGAGCCTGTAGGGCAGAAGTACCCCCAGTAAGAACAAGAGTCGCCAGAGAAATAAGTAGTTTGGTGAACTCAATCATGACAACACACGATGAAGGATTGAAAGGGACTTGACCGTCTACCTTGGTGAGACTGATGAGGGGGGCATGAGAGCCATAGATGAGGACCATCAGCCCAAAGAGGGCCCCCCATTGCATCCTTTTCACCCAATGCCTCCTAGTCCTCGCAGAGGAAGTGGACCCCACATTTGGGATCACAATCATAATCAATTACGCAAAATAAATAACTAATTTCTAACAACTGAACACCAGCCACAGTGCAAACAGACCTCAATGTTGTCTAGCTATTGATCTGGACCATATAAATAAATACTATTTTTAGATTACTTTGTGCTACTTTCTCTGTATACGTTTTATGAGTTGAACAATAACTGTGTATACAACATCTGCAAGAATAACTTTCCGTAATACACACAAGCAATTTACCAACTTAAAAAAACTGCTCCAGGCAGCAAAGCTTCTCAATTTATGAAATGTGATGGACCAAACCAATCCTTGTCTTCACAAAATCTTACATTTTGTGCTAACATTGAAAAGATACTAGTTGAAATGAAACAGAGCAGTATTAAAATGAACCTGAAACAAAAACAAGCCAGTCTTTTACTTTGTGTCCCCAATGAGATTCCAGTTGCACGAGTATATCCGTAGTCCAGTGTACACAGATATCTTGAGGCCTGATCCGTTACAAGTGCCGACAAGCCAGCCACTTTAACGGTATTTTGTCCTCTTGTTCCAGTTAAATAACTGGCAGGATTAGCAGTCTGCCCAAATTATTTTGGTCCTTTTTTCAAGTTGTTCATGCACTCTTTCACGGTCCTTTCAATGTTAGGCACTTGATAGTTTTGTGCCGCATACACGCCAGTGATTGTTCCCAGCAGCACTCCCAGGAAGGCAGAGGATCGGAGCTTGGCCACCACATAGCCAGCCAGAAAGCCTTTCAGGAATGGAGATCCCAACACCGAGCCTCCCTAAAGAGCAAAATATAACACAGTTGTCAGCACATACCAAGCAGAGTTAAGGGACGTACTGAGGGGTACATCACATTGTCATCCAATAAACAACCAGAAATCAAGACAGAGTATGAAATACAAGTGTTTCTTCTTAAAATTGGTAGACATTTTATTAGCATTAACAGGCTGGAATATGCTTGAATAAAAACTGAACACACTTTCAACAGCATCTTAAAACAACTTTCACCTCATTTACCCTTATCATCAGTTATCAGAGACATATACAAAAACTTACCTGAGGAATCCCCACAGACACTTCGTTTTCTACTCGTCTCTGGATTTCCTCCAACTGGTTTTTGAGCTGAGTCAGATCTTTTAGCTGTTTCAAAGGATCCTACAATAAAATCAACATGTTATATTTACACTAATAAACAAACCAGTTAATGTCAATAACGATAACTAAAGTTACTGTAAATCAAATCTTTAAGTTACTATTAATGACGGAATTTCTCAAACAAAAACAGCTGTCTTTCGTGAAGTTTGTTGGTTAGCTACATAACTCTTCGCTTAAGGATTGACTAATCTAATTTGGAAGCGATCATCAACTAGGTTAATTATTATTAGAGCCGACCGCTACGGGGACAACCCGTTTTCCTCATCCTCCTCTTTTATTCGCTGTCATCTAATAAAACACAAGGAATTAGTATATTTAAAGCCAGAGCACAGTAACTTACTCACCTTGTCATCCGCCATGTTTGCTCAGTGCGGTGATAAGTGCTCAGTTACTAATGTCTGATCCTATGGTCTGATCCGGTCTGATCTTTTTTTCTTCTGCTCGATTAGCTTGGTCTGATATTAAAATATGCGACACCACTGTTCGATAAAAATAAATCAATGGAAGTCGGATACAGTTATTGAGACAAGACTGTTGTGCAACAGCTTGCACATTGATGTTGTTACACATCATGATATTTTATTTATTTTCACCTTTCCTGTAAGACAGCACCGAGGGAAGAGTGAGATCTGCACAAAGAAATGGAGCGTCTTGAACTTTAAATAAATGATAACCATAACAGTCTATGATGATAACATAGAACTATATTCTTTAAGTTTCCTTAAGTATTGTAAATTCCAATAAATAATTGTATTCAGACATGACAAAGACATTAGCGCTCAAATGGAGTAGAGTGCAATTATTTATCTTTAATTTAATCAACTTTACCAAAATGTCAATGTGAAAATGTGATACGTCTTGTAATCAGCAGAAAGCTCGCTGGAAATAATAACTACATTAATAACATCGAAATGTTGTGTTCGTTCTGCACAACAATTCCTGAATCTGTACCTAATATGTTTAAACAGTTACTAAGATTGTGGTATATTTTTCCACTTAATTTTCGATAATGTTTAAATTTAGTTTAGTATTGTTTCTGAGACAACACTTGCATCAGTCGTATCAATGTAATAGCACTTTTTTTTTTTTTTTTTTTTTTTACCCAAACAAATTTGGCTCATAGTATCCAGTTACCACGTGTTTATTTTATTAAGTCAATATTTATGCGTTTTTGCTTTATATGTTGTACGAAACGATAATTTCATTTTAAACTTTTAACATTATCTCGGGTATGTATTTATTCATTACAGAGTCGTATAAGGTTGAGAAGCTTTCAAATTGTATATTTCCAATTGTTTCAACTCTAAGCCAATATTATCCCACTGATTTTAAGGGCATGAACCAAAGACTGTAAATATTACGGCCTTAACCAGACTGTCTACTGTTACGGTTTTCTGAAAAAACTCTGAAGGTCTATGAGACGCACACTTTACTTTCACGTGTCAAAAACGTCTACGGTGATAGGCCCGCACTTGTTTATTCTAACACATGATTGGTTGGAGACCATAGCAACAATCCGCCATGTTTCTCTCTAAGTCGAAGAGAAACGAAGCCTCTTAACAGACATGTTTTTGCATCGTAAATCTTAGATTACTCACACATTTCGGGCAAATTCCTCAATTTCTCACCACCGGCACAATGTCTGACTTTTTCAGCGACTTCTGAAGGCTGTTTGTAGCGTTTCTTGGAGCCTCCGGCCATCGTAGGTAAGACTTCAATAAGAAGGCATTTCATTGGATAACTCACGGACTGTTCAGGCAGTATAACCACACGCCATTAAGCCTACTTTTAAAGCAGGGCTGCACCAGTGTTTTAACATGTTAGTGCTTTTCAGACTCCCCCAGAGCGTCGTGCTTGACAAGTTTCCACGATATTACATTTTGACAAAGACCATACTTTATTGTCACTGCACGAAGAACACGCCCATAGTCATGCTGTCCCAATTCCGTTTCTTTAATTAGACATAGTATGTACATGTCTATTTTCAGCAAGGATGGGCTACAATAATGTCCCAAAACCCAGTCCTTACATCAAAGCACAGAAGAGTGATGCTGCTTGGCTGTTCAACGTTTCTTAACTAAATTGTGAAAACATTTTATTCAGTTATCATTTTAAAGTATTAACTGGTGTCTTTGCATAAGCTCACTAAATTAACTATTGTCATACTATTTATCACGTTATCCCTAGATCTTTGAAAGTCATGGAGAAAGTGGAGGTGATTGAGGTCATGAAAGTGACTGAGGAGGTGGAGAGCTGCTACAGCCAAATGGAGATGACAACCCTCAAAAAAAGAAAGAACAAAGGTCAAGAAGACACCTCTGACAAACCAAAAAAGCCCAGGTAGAGTATATACCCTATCCAAAAGGATGCACCAAGTTTTCCCTTAAAAAACACTGGTGAAGCGTAAAAATTGAAAACTGTCTCTCAAATTGTGCTGTACTGACTGTTAATGTGAAATCTGTCTTTTAGGACTGCATATCTGCTCTACTACTTTGATGTTCACCAAATTATGCAACAGGAAATACCAAATCTGCCACAGTCAGAGATCAACAAACGCATCAGTGAGAGCTGGAAAAGGCTCAGCGTAGCTGAAAAGGCATACTATCTTGAAAAGGCCAAGTCGGAGAAAGAGGGCATAGACACAGTAAGCTAAATCCTTTCCCTCTAATTTATCTTCTGCATCTGGTCATCAATGGAGCCCCATAATACTCTGATGTTAAGAATACAACTTTCTTATGTAGAAAAAAACCCATCAGAACACATCTAACACATCTGTCTTTTCAGAACAAAATTTGAAGTTGTGCAAAATTGTATTTAAACATCCTCCCATGTGCACATGGTTAAATGATACTAACTAGTATCCAAGATTATCTCCTAATTTTAATTTATCACAAAAATAATGATCACATTAATGATCAAAAACTACAAAACAATCCAAAAGTCCTCTGATGAATTAAAAAAATGAAGATGTTTTTGCCTTTTTCCTGTTTGTAAGATGTGAATTACTGTATTGACCTTAATGTATATTCT
This sequence comes from Tautogolabrus adspersus, assembly GCA_020745685.1. Lineage (NCBI taxonomy): Eukaryota > Metazoa > Chordata > Actinopteri > Labriformes > Labridae > Tautogolabrus > Tautogolabrus adspersus. The sequence continues at coordinate 16,015,913 of CM036540.1, forward strand.
GATAAAACTGCTGTGTCAGTTGAATCTGCAGCATTAAATTAATAACAGTGTCTAGAAGTAAGCCTAAGCAAATCATTTTTCAAAGTTGGCCCGTAATGGAGTTTTTGATTTGAGTACATCAGAGTCCCTCTGTATGAATACACACCACAGAAAACTCAGGTTGTCAATTTGAATGATTACATTTGTAATGAATACCTTTGGCCCCTTTAACTTCTGATGAAGCCAGAATGAAGTGAGTCATTCGTATCAATTCTTACAACAGATATAATAAAGTACATTTCTCCTGCTTTATTAACAGGGGGCTAGTTAACTGGTGTCTATGGCATTTCCTCAATACCATTCTATGGATATCTGTGAACGGTTTTCTCAATTGTGCCATTCCCTTAGATGTCTCTCAGCCCCTCCAAAGATCTCCCAGGCTTCCGCAAAATCCTCCCCAGAGCCAGTTACTTTCTCTTGGCCAAAGGGGGCTCTTCCAGTCAACAGCCTGGAGGGTCTCAGCCAGAGGTGAACATGGACTCTCTCGACACTCCTCTGGACGGGATCTTGCCCTTTGCCTCTATTAGCCAGGAGCCCCAGTTCACAGCTCTCGGGTTGGCTGAAGAGGATGAACCTTCCAATCACACGATTGTTGCAGATGACATAGAAGAGAACACAGCCGTTGTTACTAATCCAACAGCTCCTCAACAACTCCCAACCTCCTCGTCCTCCTCTATCTCACCCAAAGCACCTGTCTCTCAGGGTGCTGCTGGCTGTGGTTTTGGTGGGGCGATGGTGCAGCAGATACAGGGGGAATCTACACAAATGGTTGCATTCATACCCAACCAGGTGAGCCTAAAAGGCCCTTCTTCTAGTATGCACAATTTCCTCATTCATTGAGTGATGTATTAAGTCACTTGTTAGGCAAACATCTTAGCAGTTCAGCATTACATCACATTAAAGTGGTGTAACTAATGCATTGAGGTGATTTGTCCCTCACTGCAGAACATGCTGCAGCCTAAGTCTTTGGCAACTGTCGGCTCTGTGGGCCCAATGATGATGGTCTCTGTTGGAGCCAGCATAGAAAAGAGTGCCAAACCTTCATATAAAATGGTAAGCACCCACATTTTTCATTATTTAAATGCTCAAACTGATAGTGGCAAGCATGGAGGCTGGACACAGAAAAACATAAAGAGGAATATTATTTGATGGTAAGAGATAGTTTATATGAATTTAGCCATTCATTTTTAATTCCTTTTTTTGCAGGGTGTGAAGACTTACACCAGGCGAGGTCGAGGGAGGTGTCTAAATCCTGGATGTTCATTTGTGTATGTCACACGCCACAAGCCACCAACATGCCCTGAATGTGGCAGCCACCTGGGTGGAAAATGGATACCAGCTGTAAGTATCAACACACCAGCAGTTAGGGATGTTTAGTCTTATTGAAAACCAAAGATTTGTTTACCATTTAGAATAATGTTTTAATCCGCATTTCAAATAAATGACTTTTCTATATTTATATAGCAGGCTAAGAAGACACAAGAGAAAGAAGCTGTGTCAAAGGTGTTGCCACAGGAAGCAGATGGCTGCAACCCCACACCTCAGGCTGCTAAGATTGGGAATTCAGATGTCAGTAAAAAAAACAACACTGGGAGTAAAAGAGAAGGTCGAGTTCAGCGCTGCTCCAGAAAGCAGCATGCAGTTTCAGCCGGAGAGCCACTAGAGGGCAGCAGCACCAAGGGCCAGGAACAAACTAAGTGAGTGTCCATGAATTTCAATGCAGCAGTCCTAGATTGATGGACAGTTGGCCTCCATTTGAGTATTAAGAACTTTTTATTCGCTTCACAAAACCAAATAACAATTTAGCCATGTGGGCTGTGATGGTTTATTTATAAAATATCTGAGTGGTGCTGACATTTACTGCAGTAGGTAAACAACCATGGGATTAATGTGTGTTTTAAATAGAGTTTAAATATTTGTGATATTTTGAATAAAAGGTACTTTGAAATGTAAGAAATAATATATTTGGATATATATATACTTATACAAATGTTGATTTTAGTGTGTATATCATTTGAAATATGTTCTCCATGTCATTTAGTAGAGAGCTGAAAGACCATATTAAAGGAACAGTAATCCAAAGTCAAGACAGAAGCGACACTGCTGTTCAGAAGAGGCCAGTGAGAGCAATCCTCCCTGCCTACAACACAAGTAAGAGGAAACATGTAGCACATAGCAAGCTTTTTACTTATGGGCTCACGTATTGATTTGTATTTGTGTCTCCAGGCCGTACTTTGTTCCAGATCATAACCGTCCCACCTGATAAAGGAAAACTTCTCTGTCCAAACAACAATAAATCACCTACTGGTAGCATTTTATTGTATTTCCAACTTATTAAATGTAATCTACTGTTGGTAGTTTGAGATTTAATCTTTGTCCATTCAGCTCTTTTTTCTGGCATTCGAAGACTGGTTATGTTACACAAAGAGGAAGTGCCATGTGAGAATGGGTGACAGTCTGAGGTTTCTGCGCTTTGTTGATGTGGTTGTTTTCTTACCTCAGTGCCTCGAGAGACTTTGTCAGGTCTCAAACCAAACACATTAAAGCAGCTCGGCCAGACTGTCCCATCAACTGCAGCCAAGCAGGTTAAAATACACACACACACACACACACACACACACACACACACACACACACACACACACACACACACACACACACACACACACACACACACACACACACACACACACACACACACACACACAACAAATAAGAGAAACACGTACATATAGAAACAGCAATATTCTTTTCGTATTTATGCTTATTTGTATTTACATATATCAGCATTTTGTGATGTATCTGTAACATGAATATGCATGAATGATTTAGTGTGTTTTTTACTCACTTCTCCACTCCCACCCACTTTTTCCCGCTTGAAATATCCTCACCTTTTGCACATTTTTTCCGCAGGAATCTTCTGTCCCACTAGATGGTGGCCAGTCTGTGTCTTTATTGGCTGATAAGAGAGTTAATATCCTCTCAGTCGTACCATTTAAACAACACACCATCTCCAGCTTTGTTAGTATAGCACTATTCTCTTTGCAACTTTCAGTGCTCCTTTTTCAATGTAAACCTGTTTCTGCAGATCTCTTGTTGCTTTATTTGTGGGTAACTCTTTTCTCCTTTCTGTTGCTTAAGGACTTGGGACTGTCTACAGCACGAGGAAGAGGCCGATGTAAGAATCCTTCTTGTGATTATATGTATAAGAACAGACACAAACCTGCAGTGTGCCCTAAATGTGGCTGTGAGCTCACCCAGAAGAACACCAAAGGAAAAAAGGTGAAAGCTTACATCCTCTAGATTCTTCTTAAGTGCAAAAGAGATGCCCCCTGACCCGCTTTATGAGCCTCATCCCAACCTTGGATCCCTGAGCAGTTGATGCTTGACACTAATATATCTAAATCTGATAACATCAGGCCTTTGATGTATTTTGTCCCTCTCATCCCTTAGCTGTGCTAATGTTTACTCAGACTAAATCATTATTAAAGCAAACCTCTGACCACAGTACTTTGGATACATTTCTTTTTTCTTTTAATTCCTGTTTTTCTTTTCTCAGTGTGGGACCTTGCTCGATCCATACCAGCCCCTGAGTCCTGCTCAGAAGGACATCCAGCGCCAAAACACGGTGCAGTTACTGCAGCGCTCCCTGCAGATTCCAGAGAACGAGACAGAGCTTCAAGAAACTATGAATCTCATCCAGGAGCTTAATAGTCTCCAGATAGTCTTGGTCCAACCAGACAACCAGGAGCTGGGAAGCAGTGTAGAGACAGAGACGCTGGTCGAGTCTGGTTGGCCTCAGTTCTATGAATCAGCAGCTACTCACTGTGGCCTGTGTAGCTACCCGCTCTTCAAAGGAGATCAGAGGTGAGAAGATTACGAGCCGGACGACAAGGTGGAGAGGAGGGGTCTAATGTTTGTTTGTTGTTTGTTTTCTCCTCATTATTTCTGTATTCTAACTATCCTACTGCTCTACTGCTGGTTTAATAGATTGAAGCACACATGTTGTGGCCCCTTATTTATCCTTGTTGTTGTACACACACATAAGCCCAAAATACATACATGCACTAACGGGACCTGTGGATTATGGACATGCATTAATAGACTGTGGCTCTTGTTTGTATGTTTGTATTATCCTAGTTCTGTTGCAGGACAAGAGGTCTGCTGGCTGCTTACTGAGACTCTGTTCCAGACAGCCAGTCTCCAGCTCAAGGTGTGTCTCAACGTTATGTGTCTGGTTCTTCACAGCTTCACTGACCTGCATCCAGGTAAACAGCACCACTCTCTAGAACTTGTACTTTGCTCAGCTCCTTTTTTTCATACAGAGTCAGGCACTGCAGCCTCCCAGATTTGCATGATGTTTGTTTATTGTTTGTCATTTGTAAGGGTGACTTCACATTGGACACAGCAACATTGCTGATCAGACTTTTCCTTAATTGCAATCTCTGTTTTGCTGATGGAACAATATGGGGCACTTAAACTGTGAATCCTGTGTGCAGGACATACAAAATGGTAAATTCCAGTAAATGTAATCTTCATTTTTCGTGCCGTAGTTTCCAGTAAGAATCATCAGTAGGAAGGCCTTTTCAAAAATGTAGAGACGGTTTTTGATTTTAGGATTAAGACGCCTAATTGTTTATTAGCGGCTAATGTAGTGGCAAGTAAATGTTTCATTTCTTTGCTCAGTCGGTGTATGAAGTGCATTTAAACCACACGTGTGACAGAAGTTTATTTTAATCAGTTACATCTTCGCACCAGTTTCCTCTGTGAATTAAAACGCTTAATTTTTTTGCAGGTTTGTTCAACATTGGGAACAGACTGCTGGTTAGTATCGATCTGTTCCTAAAGATCAGGGCGAGTGTCAAATTGGGCAAACCTCCGTCTGAGGCAGCCAGGACCATACTAGACCACAACCCAAATCATCCGGGTAACCACGGCATTTAATCTTAACATACATGAATCCTGCTTCCTTATGGGATTTTTTTCTTATACATTTGAAGTCTTGTATGTTTTGTCTTTTCCGTTGTATTTTCTATAAATTGTATTTTGTCCTCCTCTTTGTCATCAGTCCACACTCTGAGTGCAGAGGAGTTTTCACAAATTCAGGAGCTTCTCCTGAGTGGATACTGGGCCTTTGAGTGCCTGACAGTGCGGGATTACAACGATATGATCTGCGGCGTTTGTGGTGTTGCTCCCAAACTTGAGGTTGCTAAGCGATACACAAACAACGTTCTGGAGCTGAAGAATGTGGAGGTGAAAGATTAATAATGAAAATTCATTTAATGACAACATTTTAGATTTGTCTGGACATTTAAACCCTAGAGTAAGTAAGCTTTGAAGGTTCTCGATGTTTAACAACAAGCTGTAGTGAACTCTTTACATACTTGTGAACACTATGTTCTATCCACAGTTCACCTGGCCTGAGTATTCAGTCTCAGATGAGGTACACGTGGATGACTTCTGGCTGACCATGGAATGCGAGGCCATTGAGCAGGCAGCTTTTCCTGCTGACATCCCCATCACACGTGTAGATGCTTCTATCATCGCTCCCTTCATTCCCCCACTGATGAGAAGTGCTACTGTTATCAACACAGAAAAGGACAAGGTGAAGGCGCCTGCAGAGCAGCCATCAGGTGCCTCACTCTCTTAAACCACTGCTGTTTTTAGACACATTTATCCAGTGACTCTGAAATTTTCATTAGCAAATGTTGCACGTACCACTGAAAATGTGGAAAAGAGGATGAGAGGAGTTATTGTTTTATGGTTAGAAAATGACGATATAATGATTAAATGATCGTGCAGAGGGTATAGTTTTAAATATGACTATGTTAATGTTCTGTGTTAGGTATGTCTTCCATGCCAAACTGATTGAAGTTATTTCATCATTTCTATTTGTAGCTCTGTTCATGAGTTTTGAGTTATGCGTAACTATAATTACGTTTATTTTTGCTGAAGTGGCTCCTACATAACCTGGAAACACATTTTAAAAGCTTTTTTCATTTTCAGGAGATCCGTCAGTTCTGATGCGTCTCATTCATGATGGTCACCTGAGCCTCGACAAGATTGAAGATCACAGTGAGGACGAGCTGAGAACAATGCTGGACTGCTGCGGGGCCAGCATAGCCCCAAGCTCCTCAAAGGTGTGTGTGTGTGTGTGTGTGTGTGTGTGTGTGTGTGTGTGTGTGTGTGTGTGTGTGTGTGTGTGTGTGTGTGTGTGTGTGTGTGTGTGTGTGTGTGTGTGTGTGTGTGTGTGTGTGTGTGTGTGTGTGTGTGTGTGTGTGTGTGTGTGTGTGTGTGTGTGTGTGTGTGTGTGTGTGTGTGTGTGTGTGTGTGTGTGTGTGTGTGTGTGTGTGTGTGTGTGTGAAAAAAAGAGAAAAACACAGAGACTCAGTGTCCCTGTGCTCATTTTGCTCACATGATTTTGTAGTTGGGTTTTTACGACTGGAAGTAAACATGCTGACTAACAAATTCAAACTAGAAGTGGATGTTACGGTTGGAGTAAATGTGCTAATCATATGACAAGTTTACAGTCTATAAAATAGGACCCCCCCCTTTCCCCACACCCTGAGAGTCGGAAGACTCGAGTGTCTTGCTGCAGGGTGTTTGCTTAATGAATGCAACTTGAAATTAGATGATTTCTTTATATGTTACTTTAAAGGTGGTGCTCTTCTGCTTACTGTGCTGCACTAACATCGGTGTGTGAGTCTGTCTCATTAAATGCCTCCTCTCTGTCTCCATCTGTTAGAATGAGCTGCTTGCCTCCCTCATCTCCTTGTACACACTTGTTCACAGTGGCCTCCCGACAGCCTCACAGCCCCCTCCTCACCTCACCGCAGGCAAGCTGTCTAAAGTCTGCCCCCACAAGGTAAAAACAGCACCAGCCCCATCATTCCTTTAACTAGACCTCCAGTTATGCATTTACATTTAAAATCAATTCTATCAAGTCGTGAGCAAAATTAGTATAATGCATCTTAAAATATGAGAATAAAATTAAAGGGGACATTGTTTGAATACTGTAGGAAATTAAACTCAAATGTCCACTTTGCAATCAACAAAAACTCTGGAAAGGGTTTCAGCGTTACTTCCTCTGTACCTGTCTCCAGGTGGTGTGCGGCTCTAAGTACTTGGTGAGAGGAGAGTCAGCCCGAGACCACGTAGACCTGTTAATATCCTCTCGCTACTGGCCCCCTGTGTATGTGAGTGACTGCGCGCGTCAGGTGGCACTCTGTGCTGACATGCAGTACCCAGAACTGGCAACCCAGATGTGGGGTAGGAACCAAGGCTGCTTCTCAGACCCTTTTGAAAAGCCAGAGGCAAGTGTTTACAAATCAATCCTACATGTTATGAAGATGTGCTGTTTTATGTTTCTTTGCTGACAACCGCTCACCTTCTTCCTTTAGTTTGTTTCCTGTGCTGAGCTACAAGAACAGTCGTACAGCCCTGACCTGTCGTTGGTGGCAGAGAACCAGAACGTCCACCCTATCACCAAATCATCATGCTGCTGGTTGGTTCACCCTCCTGGAGCAGCTGAGGAGACTGAAAAGCACCACTCAATGGCCCTCTGCAGAGATCTGGAATCCTACATCAGCATGGTGCATGAGCTGGAGAAAGAAAAGGTTAAGGATGAGGAGGAGGAGGGAGCAGAAAGTAAAGAAGAGAAAGACATGAAAGAGAATGACTACGAGGAGAAACCAGAGGAGTGTTCCTCAGTAAGTCATCAATGGCAGCAGCCTGTAGTTTTCAACAACACAGCTTACTACTACCTTTACAACCGCCTGGTGGATTTCCTCACCAGCAGGGACATTGTGAGTCAGCAGATCAACCAGGTGGTGAAGGCTTGTCAACCTGGAGAGGTGTTGATCAGGGACGCTCTTTACCGACTGGGAGTGGCACAGATCAACACAGAAAAGGAGGAAGATGAAGGAAGTGGGATGGATGGACAGACACAACAAGCAGGGACAGAGATATGTGACGACGTGCTTCCTGAATAAAAAAAGTTCAGGATGGACACTCAACAGGCAGGCAGAGAGAGTATACATCACTATCTCCTCGCGGAAATGCCCTGGGAAGCTTTGGTGGATTCCTTGTAGAGCTCTGCAGCAGTCACAGCAGTCCCACCATCCTTTTGAGCCGCACCAAGCTGATTCTGAATTAGTCCTGCTCTAATACACACACACACACACACACACACACACACGCACACGCGTCAATGTGGTGATGCACATATAGAGCAAATATATCTTCAATTGAAGGGGAGACGCAGCTCAAGTTCTACAATGGCAAAAAAAATAAACAGCAATGCACCAGATGCAGGCCAGCTGCTGGTTTTTAAGGGAATTGGAGATGAGTCTTGTTGGTCTGATTCAAGTTGCACCCAAAACAAACGTATGATTAATTGAAGGTCTTAAAGGTACAGCACGTAGAATTGCATGCTAATGTTTACATTAAAATATCTAACTTACATTAAAAATGGACTAAGCCCATGTTATATATATTTTTTAATTGAGTACTTACATCAGCTCAAATATTTCCAGAAGTTATCAAAGCCAGAGAAATCGGTAATTTTATAGTTGTAACGGGACATGTCTTGTAGGTGGCCGCCATGATGAGCCGCAACGATAGACACGAAATGTTGATCGTTGTAAAGGAAACACCGGATGTTACGTCGAAGACCGCTGCATAAGCTAGCGCTAGCTGCTACTGAAAGCTGCCGTTCTGTCGCTGTATGTGCTGCTGTGATAAAAAACGTCATGTAAATTATATTTGGATACATCGTCAGTACACATGTTGTCTTTCTCAGGTCGGTTTCGCCCGTTCGTATTGATTCGTTCGTTTTTATATCCATAATACACCGCAAGCCTCGACGTCATCTTTTGTTATTGTTTTGATTGAGAGCCCCCTAGCGGCGGATTTTACATACTGGACCTTTAATACAAACCCTTTTTGGCCTTGAAACGTACTTTTCTTCCTCCATGAACATCAGACCATGACCTAAAGATTGTTTAATAATTATCTTGAATATCTGAGTTACTGTTTCAAACGACTGAAAGAATGTAACCTGTTTGTTGTTTTACCTATAACGTCCTAAGAGATAAAGATATGAAAGTGCATGACGAGAAATTCCTGAAATCTCTTCTACGACTCTTACATTGTTTATAGGATTTTAAAGTCTCATCTAGGTAAAGCCTAAATGTAAATATTTACCCATGATACAGTATTCATTTCCCTGATATGTCCACAGACATTTCTGCTTCGTGTTTTACATTCTTACCTCTCACCTGCCAATTGTTGCCTTTCGGACTGATGTTTGCTTTTGAAAATGTGTATCTGCCTATTACCCTTGTGCCCTTTGCCTTATTGCATCATGTTTTCTTCTCAATAGATTCATTAGAACTCATTAGAGGTCTGTTTTTTGCAATTCAACTGTAGATATTCAAATTAATGAAGTGCATCAAACTAAGACGTATATACTACCGCTAAGCTACAGGAACTAATAATATACAATTCTGAAGAAGATTAAGACTGATGTATCCCTGAGGATGTCAAGGCAAACTTGAAAATGATGAAAACAATAAACTGTTGATCAAAAGACACACCAGAAGCCCAATGTGTTCTTTGGATAAGGCGAGGTAAGTATATTTATAGAGCACCGTTCAACTCGCCTTATAGAAGTGCAACTGTGCCCAGAAGAATGTTTTATATTAAAACCAAGAAAAAAGCTTATTGTAGAGGAACATCAACACACAGTGTAGGAATGTGATTAATATGTTTCTGATAGAATCATTAAAAACTAAAAGTAATCTTCTTTGACAAAAAGGGTCAGAGATAATTCTGTCTCTGAAACACAATTTTAACACAGAGCTGCCGAAGATAAAAGTAGAATAGGGCAGGATTAGGATTTACTCAAAGTCACCACCACCGTACTTTCCGGTCGTCAACAAAACACAGACTGTTTGCAAAAATGTACCTCAGGGAATCTGGCCCCTCAAAAAGTCACAACAAAAGTCCTCTTTGAAAAGAAAAAGAGATACGACTTTAGCTGAAACCACAAAAAAAGAAGACAGAGCATGCAGACTGAAAGTCGTCTCGGTGGTAGGACAAATACTTCCCTACTTAGATTTCAGAGTTGTGCAATGTCCACATTCAACGTGGGAAATGTTCCAAAGGAAATGCAGATTGGACATTGTCCAATGGAAAACAGGAAGTGAGCAGAGAAGAACTTGCCTGCAGGACAGTTTCTATCAGCACAGTGAGCTACAACAAACCTTGTTTAGAAGCAATTTTCACCAAATCCTAGTCTAATATTAACATTACATGGCAGTCTTGAGCTCCAAAGGCAAACCTTCAGCTTTTAAGTCGTTTTATTGGCAGCTTTTTTCATGAATTGACTTATTTGCACACACAAAACACGACTGATACATGAAATATTGATGCAATACTATACTCTACAACATATATGCGAAAATAAAGGTAATTCTGGATTTACATCATGAGATATGTACATTATCAGACATCTGTCTTTTGTTTCATTAAAATGCAGGCACATTTTAAATGCCGATTATCACACAAATTAGCAGTCTGTATCTCAAATAGCTTATATGTTTTTCTAAAGTCTTCATACAGTTGGCAGTGTAAGCTGACTGCTACATATAGACATCACTGAGGCATTCTGTACCTCCTTAAACTTATCTAACCCCAAAGGAAATGAGAATATTTACTTTCACATTGTTCATCTCATCCACGACAGATTTCCCTGCTCAGTTCAGTTGTATTTCCTGCTCGCAAAATAACACAGAAGACTGGTTAATTAATTAGATCAAAGTGGCACAATCACAAATATCCACCAACTGACAGCTACAGTAATCATGTCACAAGAGAAACGGCTATGACCAAAGCACAGAGAGGAAAACAACATGGTCATTCTTTGCCTTCTCCACGGTCCAGTTAGCCTGTTTCAAACCGAAGACAACACTCGCTCTGTCTCAATGTTCAATTAAGGTGACAAGAGAATAAAACCTAACTTGTCTAGAGCAAGAAAAGTGGCTCTTGTGGGTTTGAATCCAGTGTCTGTGACTGCTTTTTCAGAGAAACTGTACATGCAAGAAAATGATGAAAAAGAAGGGAACCTGCTGACAAAATGACTGAACCTCCACAAAAACATAACATCCATTCTTCTGAGGCAGTATTAAAAAAAGTCAGGAAAATAATGTAAAATATATATATAATAAAAACCCTCTCAGGCAAAGGGACAAACACATTCTCCTTTAGATGAACAGATTATACAATAAATACACGACAGAAGGAGTGACAAACAGTCCATGAGGATAAGGTACAACTTTGGATACTTGTGGGGTTTGTTGACATGTTTCCTCCTTTCATGTCTGCAGTTAGATGTGGCAATTTCTAGTCATGGTCTGTAAAGAAGCAAGTCACATGCTTGCTGCAGCTACTTGTCTGTCTGGCGAGCAGGCACGACAGACAAAAATAGCTGTGAGGGCGACTCTCTGCGACTGTCTGGAAGTTAAAAGGAGCTGTGGTGCTCTGACAGCGAGCTACGGCTACATCCCAATTTTCCTGATACTTGTTGATAAGTGATTGGTTGGCTGATTGGTCTGTGGCTGAGGGCCTTCAACAAAACTGGTAGTTGTTGGTCTTCATCAGAGGCTGCTCCTCTTCCTCGTGGTCACAAGATTGGTCACAGGGGCCGTCGCAGCACTTGGACTCGTCACACACTTCACCCTCCGTGACCTGCTGCTGCACATTCTGGTAGATTAGCTGTGGAGAGGATCATTAGGATGGTCAGCCATGATCCAAGAAAGCCAAACAGGCTCCATCAAGACATCATGGTTTGATAACAGAACTAGCATCTAAAACATCATATTCTGTTCATCTTTTGTGTGATACAGATACGTCTGCTGTCATGTTTTGTCCCATAGACATTTTTGGTAAAGGCAGGCTGGCGTAACTGAACTTTGCTTCAACTGACTCACCTGTTCCTGCTCTGGTTGGTCCCCAAGTAGTCTTTCTATCATCTGTGAGATCTTGTTAAATGTAGGACGCACTGTCGGCTCCAGATTCCAGCACATTTTCATGATCATGTAACTGAAACCAAAAATGAACCACAAAAAATACAGATCAATTTTAGTTCCCAACAAATAGGAAAGAATTGGTGAAGGGATTTACGTGCATGCCGAACTGTTTCCCCAAGGGTCAAACTTTATGGTTAAATACCAAGAAACTGTATAAAGTTGAATTAGATCAATAAGAAGAGGCCTATGGAGGCACTGACGCAAATTCATAAGGGACTCGTTCATAAGAGCCCCTGCCCCTCCAGTTCGATTTTGCTTCCGTGAAATAGCAGTTACATGGCGTCCTAGCTTTGAGATCATGTGGCTAACAGGCAGAACTGAGGCCTGACTCACAGCTGAACAACAAATTATTAGGCCCTGACTCAGATTCAGTCCCCTCCGTTTCCACAGAAGAGTTGTTCTGTGTGGTGAGGATTCAAAGATGTAAGGGTCCTTTAAGATACTTACAAAACAACTCTTAATTTTCTCATTTCAGTGGCTCTATTAGTTTGGAGTTTGGGTTTAATGTATTTGTGTTATTTTTTACTTTGGGGTGAGAGGAAACTCAAAACAAGTAAATGAATGTAGGGACGATGAAAGTTCTTTATGAGGTTACCTCATGTGTCAGTTACATCAGATGGTGAATAGGGCAAACGACTGGTCAAGAAAAAGGGGACCTTTGTTCAGTCGTAATGAACATTTGGGAAGCATGCCATGTGAAAAGTGCAATATTGAAGTCAACTTGCTTTCATAGATCAGTCATTGTTAGAGCTTATATCAAGATTAATGTTAGTAGTTGTCACTACACGTTAGCAACAGGTAGCAAGAAAACAGCTCAGATAAATTGAGTACAAACATTTTACAGGCTGATAAAAAGGCAATTATTACTATTGACTCACTTGTAAAAGCACAGCTGAGAGTCACTTGATGCTCCCATAAAACTCAACTGAGATTAAATAGATTATAAGCATAAACTGAACAAAATAAACCTTTAAAATGTGAGGAGAAGGCAAAAGGGATCCATCTTTCTTAAAACGTAATGTTGCTGAAGGACGGAGCTTACATCTCTGGTGGGGCAAAGTCTGGTTGGGACATCTGGTAGCCACGCTTCACCATCTTGTAGAACCTAGAATCCACAGCGATGCTGGGGTAGGGGCTCTTGCCTAATAGAGGATATTTGATGCTGTTATTTAAGCGGACATATCATGAAAAATGTCTGTATGATATGTATAAATGTGTTTGAACCTAAAGAGAAGATCTCCCATAGGAGGATGCCATAGGACCAGACGTCACTCTGGACAGTGTAGACACACTCAAAGATACTCTCTGGAGCCATCCACTTCACTGGCAGACGGGCCTTCACACACAATGTAATAACGCACACAATATGTGTTGGATAATGAATTGGTTAAAAAGAAGTAAATGTTTAAAATAATTTGTTTAAGGGCTTACATTGCCCTTCACAACGTAGTTGGAGTCATTCATTATGTCTCGCGCCAGGCCGAAGTCACAAATCTTGGCCACTCTGCGGTCGGTCAAGAGGACATTCCTGGCAGCCACGTCTCTGTGAATACACTGCACGCACGCACGCACGCACGCACGCACGCACGCACGCGCGCACACACACACACACACACACACACACACACACACACACACACACAGTTTAACACAGGATATAGTCTCGCCTAATAAAAGACAGTTAAGACATTAAGGTCACTGAATGGGGTGTATGTAATGTCATTGAAGATGATCAAACTATAACGAGTAATTTTGAAGAATGTAAGGGGAAACTCCCCACATAACCCCCATATGAAAGATTTCACACCCTTCATTCATCATAATCTACAAATAGCAACACATTTTCATGCAAATTTTGTCAATATTCTGTTTGTTGTCCCGGTAATCCCCACTTCCTAGGCAGCACATTTCTGCTGCTGTAAATTGTTCCAGTAGTAATTTCTGTTTTTAATATTTGCACATTAAGATCCTTGCAGTCCTTAAAATCACTCACGTTCTTGGCTGCCAGGAAGTCAAGTCCCTGAGCCACTTGAAAGGAAAACCTCAGCAAGTCATCGATGTCCAGAGGCCAGTCAGCAGTCTCCTCACATAAAGAGTCTGAGCAGAAATCAGGCAACACAGAGGGGATCTACATAAACACACTGATGCAATTTTTTTTTCCAATAATGCTGTATAATAACTGCATGCTGTCATTTCACCTCGAGATGATTCCACATTAGTTGGGTAGCTGGGTCTCATCTCTAAGTAGCTGCTTGAGGATGTACTGGAGATCCCGCTGTCACTATTGGATGAACAAAAGAGAGAAACATATTATGTTCTGCAGAAACAGATAGGTGACTGATATGTTTTTCTTACAGAGCAAGTATGTTGATGTACCTTCTTATGAACGGTTTCTGTGTGCAGACGTTCTTATAGTCATTTGAGTTCTCTGTAATATCAGGGATGTTCATTACAAAGTTCACAAAGGTCTCTCCCTTATGGCGAAGAAAGTTCAGGAGGTCACCGAGGCTGCAGTACTCCGTGATCACAAGCACTGGTCCTGATGAGGAAGCATATCATGTTACCAACTTTTCATAGAAGTGAACTTTTTTACCAAGTACGCACATAGTCCATGACCTGAATGAGCTGTCACAAACAAAACTATAGTTTTACTTTATCATACATGATACAGAACAGAGGATGCTTTCTGACCTCCATAGGTGCAGGCTCCCAGCAGATTGACAATGTTCTTGTGGTGTCCAAGATGGCTCAGGATCTTCAGTTCGGACATAAGAGCCTCCCTCTCGTCTGAATGGGCACTCGCTGCAGGAACACAAAATGCAGATTGTCATCATGTTATGATCCTGTCTGATTATGTGAAATAGTGTCTTAGGGGTGTCACTATAGGGCAGCTTCAAATATCTTACTCAGATACATTTTTCACCTAATCTGGAACGTTTTCAGATTCGCTTGTCATTCTGATTTGTTCATGTCAACAAGGATCCTTCTGTTAAATCTAAGGTCTCACCTTTTAACATTTTCACTGCTACACGCATCATGTTGTCGTCCTTTCCCAGACCATATGCTGTGGCCTCAACAACCTTTCCAAAAGCTCCTGCCCCAAGGATCTTACCTGGTGGGGAAACAAATGCATTTTGAGTATAACAGGGCCTGCTAGTCATAGTCAAACCTATTTTCCAGTATTTTTTTTTAATCCTTTTTCTAATTCTATTATGTTTATATTCACTATACTTGTACACCTGACACTTTTTACATTTATTTAAAGCAAACAATCACCACAACTGACTTTAAAATGAGAGACAAAGAGCAATTTAGTCAATTTAGGATAACGTGATGCTAACCTAGCTTCAGCTTGTCTCTTGGGAACTCCCATTTCTCATTGTACGGCAGCTGAGTGGGGTCAATGAAGGTGTAGTTGTTGCCATCTCTTGCCTCTATGATCTTCCAGCGGATCTCATATCTGGGTTTCTGGGGATAAAAAAATGGTCGAAAGAGGCGCTTTACCAAAACAACTCAAAAAGAAGCTAGGTTAGTTAACAGTGTTTTACAAGGTAGGCAACTTCAACTTCGAACTTTACTATAGAAATATAAGTGCACCTTACCTGCTTGTATTTGTAAAACAGAAAAACCAGCAGCACAAGCAGGATGGCCAGAATCCCTGCTGCTCCAGTCAAGGTTGAAGTAAAGAGTTTGTCTGCACGATCAGAGAAAGATCAATTATCTTATGAATGGACTAAAAGTATGTCACAGAAGTGGATGTTTGCTTATATCCTTTGTTGGATGTTGTATAATGTCAGGATGTTTATCAAATGTTCAACTGCACTTCATAGATAGCAATGGAATAATGTTGTTTTATAACTACACAGGGATCATTTGACTATGACAACAATAATCGCACAAATCAGACATTAGATTTGGTTTGTGCTCCACACATGTGACTGTACAAAGAGTGGGAGTAGAAGTCTAGTACCTGTGATCACAGTCTGGAAAATAACAAATGAAGATGAATTATCACTAACCAGAAACATCCATGGCAAAAGTGTCGCTGCTGACGCCAACAAGGTTGAAGGCCACACACTCGACGGTCATCCTGCGGGTGGATGGCCCTACTGTTAGAACGCTTTCCACCTCCACAGCCCCGTACTCCTCCCTCTGGACCTCCACAGTGGGCGCCTGGAGATGGGTCGCCAACTGCAGCCCTGATGTGTTTTCATTGCACCTGTTTCAGTGAAGCACAAAAACACTCAGACAGAGGTCCAGGGGGACAATGATAAAAATAGTTTTGCTCATGTTGTGGGGTATACTTTTTTGCTATATGGTATCAATTTGCAGAGTAACACACCAACTTAATTTACTTTTTTTTGTTGTCATTTACCTTGGCCGTATCCCAAAACACTGGTACCAGATGATTCTGGGAGCAGGATAACCAAAAGAGGTGCATGTAAGTGTAGTAATATTTTCCCATCTCACTACAGCAACAGGCCTCTCTGCCAGTGAGGAGAAAATGAAGACAAAGAAACACCCAAAGAAATGATCAGATTTTTAAGTAAATTCTTATTTCTTCCTGACCTGAAAGAACTTACTTTTGCCACACACCATGAATAATGTTAACTGATTTGATTGTCTTCACAATAAGTCACTTACGATACATTTGGACCTGGAATGTGATGGATGCATTGGCCAAGTTGCTCCTGGCATAGAAGGTGTACTGTCCCTGCTCCTGTGCATTCATTCTCTTCAGCTGCAGGGTAGCATGATATCTAAAAAAACAACAACAAAAAACACCCAAAAGGATTTTAAAATGGGAAAAAGAGGAACGTCTGCAGGATCTGAAATGACTAATTCTGTGGTTAGTGTTCAGACATTTCCAATCCACAACCGTCGCTTATGTCAACAAGTCAAAAAAGAGACATTCTCAGGAGTTTCTTGACCATTAAAATAGAATGACCTTGATGTTCCCTGTCAAATTCAACCAAGATGCCCTCACAGCACATTTCTAACCCGAGTAGCTTCCCCTTCCTGTAGTAAACTCAATAGTGGTTGTTGGATTTGGTTAAAAAAGAAAACATGTTGACATCTTGGAATAATTAGAAAGAACAATTGGCAACCACTGTTTTATGGGATACACTCTCCCTGGTCTTTTGTGTGTACCTGTTGTTGTATCTGATGAGTTTGTGCTCCTGCGTAGAAGTGGGAGATGTTGGGGTGTGCCATTTGTGCTCTGTGATTTGGGGGTACGCTTCAATGAGAACAGTGAGCTCCAGATCTTCTCCTTCGTTCACCTCGACTGAAAGACCCTGATGTGCCAGTTTGGGGGACAGCTGGGGCAGCAGCCGGATGTAAGGCTTGGCTGGTGACAAGAATCAAAACAGCTTGTGTTCAGCAGACCATTCAAGGTAAACCAGTATAAGACATGACAACAGTGTTTTATTTGGCTTACCTACAACCAACAGGTACGTGGTTGAACTGTTCACACCTGCTTCATTGGTTCCAATGCAGGAAATGTTTCCTGTGTCTGTAAGGTCCACAGAAGTGATGGTAAAAATGCTCTGAATGTCCAGACGATTTTCTCCACTGGAGCGTACCCTCTCCTCTACTGTTGGATTCTGAACCATAAAGATGAAATATCATCTCAGTTTAAATTTTTACTACCATCAAAATCAAGAAAGCTCCAAAACTGCCTCATACTGACCGACTTGGTGGTGTATTTCCATGTGACATTGTAGTTGAAGTTTGGGTTGTGTGTTGTGCAGCGGATCTTTAGTTCCTCCCCAACTATGCGCACATACTCATCAGTCTCAAGGAAGACATACGGGGGGAAACGAAGCTCTAAAGCAATCAAATAATCAGAAATGGGTATCAGAAATGTTCTATCACAGCTTTGGTAATCATGCTTTTCAGTCAAGGTGTCTCACTCTGAATGACGTTGATGGAGAAGGCCCTGGAGGTTCTCTCCATCCCGTCAACCCTGGCTGTGCACACATAGTCAGCGTTGAAGCTAGGACGCAGGTTGTGGATGAGAATACCACGGTGCCGAAAAACTGTGAAGTTCATCCCTGGAGGCACGGTGGTGCCATTGTCCATGCGGAGGCCAAGGTCTGTAGCTGCTGGGTCAGTCAGCAGGCATGGCAGCAGGTAGTCTTCGCCTTCCTTTCTTACCACACGCAGGGCTGTGCTGCTAGTCCAGAACACACGGTTTGGATCTGGTAAATAAATGAATATTATTAACATAAAGAGGGAATTTTTATGTCATTTAAATTAAAGAAATTCAAAAAACAATCCCGAAAAAATGAGGACAATGACCAATCCAAGCACGTTTCTGTACAGAGAATGCAAAGACCCTCTTAGCTCACCTTTTACGTACACATGTACTGAGGAGGTCAGTTCATGCTGCTGTGATCCAGCAGTGTAAAAACACTTGTATGTTCCAGTAAATTCTGCAGAGGGACGCTCCACTTTTAATGTGCGGACTTTCCCATTGCCCTTGGAAACAAAGCGCCTGTGTTTAGCGAGCCTGGTCTGCCAGTTCACAGGCGCATCTCCCTCACACCTCAAGTCTAAAGGGACCCCAGGTCGGACGACCACCTCAGAGCTGCCCACCACTTTAGAGTTGAGCTTGATCACGGGACACCTCCATTCTGCTAAAAAGGTATACAAATGTGGTTTTAATAAATGACTTTATTGGCAATGGAAGCACATAAAGAGTGTGGAAACAAATCAATAAAAATAGATGTGGTTGCTTTTTGTGTGTGTTTTCTCCTTGATAACTGAAGGCTTTGCTGTCAGATTTTGTCTTTTAAACACGGGAACACAGAGCTGTCTATTGGAGTTATAATTTTGATTTCTTTGGAAAAAGTTAATAAATTCAGGGAACAGATAGATGACATTTTGCCTCATAAACATCTTAATCTTCCTCACTTTTTTTTTTACAATGTTCCTACATTAAGACTGGTTCAAGTTCAAAGTTTAAATTGTAAAAATGCTAAGCCTCCCATCTGTAACTGTAGTATTTCAACTTTTTTCAACCAAAGACTAGAAAAAGGAGACACATCAAAGAGACGTTAGCATGGAAGAGGGAGGAACATATTTCATTAATCTATAAAGGCGACACTGCTTAAAGCAGATTATCACCCTCAAGGAGCGTAGAGGCAAGATTTAGGGATAGAACAATGCTCTCTTTGATGACTTAGAGGTTGATTTGGAAGTTTCAACTGCACAAATCATTTCATCTTGTAATGGGATGGACTACTTTTGCAAAAATAACTGATACTGGAGGGCCTGAACGAGCCTTTTCTGTTAACCAAGCCATCTCTTGTCAAAAGTCGAGCTTACACTTCTGGTAATGATTATACAGGTTTTTGTTCAGACGTTTTGACAGAGTGATTTGAGGCTTGAAGCAGAACTGAGATTCAATGATCAGCATTTTTCTTTTCCTCACAGCTGACATGTCAACAGGGAGAGACCGAGAATGAAAGTTAAAAGTTTGAAATCAATTCGAGCCTCCTGATTGTCGGTGTAAACATGTTTGTTTCCTCGAAAATCCCTGTTGATCTAAATGAACTATTCATCCAACCTCAAAATGACCCCAAATAAACCTCAGACAGTAATCCAGCAGAAAGCAAAACTAATCCACTCAGACAAAATTAACCCAAACAACAGATGCCTTTATGTTCTCAAATGCAAAGACATGAAATTGCAAATTGATGCCCAAAAGGCGATACCCATATATGTTTTGTTCAGAGCCTATTCAATATGGTGAGAAAAAATAAAAGCATGACAAGAACAAGCCCCAAAACAACCCATGACGCTGCAGACAATTGTCCTGCTGATCAGACACAATAGAGTGTCACATTTTAGGTGAAGGAGCAGTCAGCGTGTTTAAGTCCTCTGCACTGACCACGACATCGTGCCATAAAATGTGCAGTGAAACACTTGAGCTTCATACAAGTCATGATTGAGTAAAATAGCAGGTTAGCTGTTGTGCCTATAAATACATTTAAAAATATATCTGACATTGTGCTTATTCAACCTTTTCAAGTTTTTTTTTCTGACTCATAAGACTATAGATCTTTTAAAGCAGTATGACAACAAAAGAAGTCATCACTACTTTTTATTCTAGATAAGGATTGTAAATTTAAACCAACAGTAGCCATGAAAAGACAACTAAATAAACAAACCCTAAACGCAGTTTTGGGACTTTACCTGAAGCAGCCGAAGCCACAATCCCCAGCAGCAGAGCGAGGTAGGACTGCATCCTGGATCAACTCCAAACTTTCAGTTTGAATGTTGGTGTTCAGGTGTGTAAAGAAAAAAATTACTTCTTTTGATCTGTGGCATTGGAGAGAGAAATGAGAAAACTAAGTTTTGCTATGACTGTTTGCTCCTATTTGAGTAAAAAATCACAGCACCATATGATGCTGCTGAATTATGAGATAATGGTAGCATCAATCATTGATTTTAAATGTACTCACGTGCAGATGACTTCAGTTAAAATGGGGTGTTCGATAACTTCCACAGGTTTGAAGTTTCCAGCATCCAGAGAGGACACAAGTGTGCCTTCTTCCCTTTTTGTGAGCCTCAGCCCTTCTTCTCCCTTCTGCTTGTTTACAGCCTCTTCTTCACAACAGAAGTCACACAGCAAACGTAAAATCATTCAGACAGCAAGTGGTGGAGGGTGGAGGGAACTGGGTGTATGTGTGTGTGTGTGTGTGTGTGTGTGTGTGTGTGTGTGTCAGGAGGCGGATCAGCATATCACGCTCAACAAATTAATGAGCTAGTGCCAATTTGCCATAGAAAGGCACAATTCTCCCGAGACATCTGTTGAGGTGAGACTAATCACCTCCATCGCTGTTGAACCATAGCTGCGAGGCTTTTCTAACAAGGGGAGCATGGGTTTGTGGGAGAGGGAGGCAGCATCAAAGGGCTCTTACAAACTGACTTAGGAATCGGAAAAAGATAGGCACAGTTAGGAGAGTGAAAAAAAAGTCATTAGGAGTAGATGTATCCTCTTCCTGTGAGTTATAAAACAGATTTCTGCAGACAGATTAAGCAAGAAATCACTGAATGTTAATGACAATAATTTGACTTTTTATTAAAGAGACCACAAGGAATTATTTAAAAACAGAATTACCTTTTTACCGTTTAGTTTACGCACTTTCTCTAAAAAAAAAAACATTTGAAAAAAAGGGAAAGAGTAGGGTCGCTTTTATCACATGGTTCACAAAAGACTTACACTTCCAACACATCTATGACACCTTTATTGTCACATATACAACATATATATAATGGCACATATAAAAAAATACATTTGTAAACGTTACAAAGAAGAGCTTTGGTACCATAGCTTGTGGAGCAGTGATCTTGTGCATTTAAATCGCTACAGAATAATACAATGTGCTGTTTTAAATGGTGGACTAAACGTATGAATACACTGTGTAAATAAAAGTTGTACAATGACTAAAAGTGCAATGACCAAAAGCACTGTATTTTATATGAACACGTGGCTGTCCAGGTTTCTTCAGCACAGTAGCACTTCGTATCAGAAAGGAACAATAGCTGCAGGACAAAGAATCTGTCGTTCTTCACACAAAGGCACTCGTGTGTGCCGTCTTGTGCTATAAGGCAGTGATATGCTGTGTTGATTCTTTTCCTTTGACTGAGTCACCAGTCGTCAGACAAACTCATTTGTCGTAACAGTCACACATTTTAGTCAAAAGTTGATTCTTAGTTGAAAGCATATTACTAAATAAAGTGCAAGTCTGGCACAGAACTACGATCGACATCAAACAAGTATTCAAAATTCACAGAGGACAAATACACGTATCATATGTTTCTCTGAGTGCCACTTCTGACACTGCAGCGCATGTAACCTTCATTAAAGTATTCCTTTTAGTCAAACAGTGCATGTAGAGTCAGTCTGTGTCTCATGTTCAGGAAAGAATTATTTACAAAAGAATTTTAAACAGTCAATACACATGTTGGTTGTACTTAAGGCAAGGACAGATGCTAAAGATGTTTACCTAATGATAACCTCATTATGTTACTGATTCCTACTAGTATTATGTTCTGGTCTGAGTCAGATTTTTATTCATGTAAATCACTTAGTTTACAAAACTAATACACTGATCGTAATAAACAAAAACAAAAGCCTGCTTTTCTAAGAAATCTATACATGTTGCAGACATAAAAGGCCAAAAGGGGACATATGGCTGAGTTTCATAAGGCCACGTTAATCCTTGGCTACAGTGAATGCATCGTTTCTTACTGTAAACTGATTCTAAAGTACATTAAAGTACAGTAAAGAGAGTACCGTATTTAAGGTGTGTTAGGCTTCCAATCAATGAATGAAAACATCAGGCTCATTATTCAAATCATTCTGTAGTCTTCAGAGGCACTACGTGTAGTATAAAAACTGATGCTTAGCGGACACACAAAGATCGCCTTCTCAGTCTCATTTTTGCTACATTGTCGTTTAGTCATGTTCCCTTTTTTCCGACATGTTTAAAAAGAAAAAAAAAAATCCCCAGACAGAAGCTCTGTTTTCTCAGGGCTCTTACATGAGGCTACAGGAAGCTGTCTTCTACTTCAGGTGTCCCTGAGGAGCCCAGCAGAGCGTCTCTCTCGCTGGTCTCCTCCAGCCGGTCCTCCTCTGGAAGAGTCTCAGCCGTGTCCTGTGACATGGAGTCCGTCTCCTCCTCCTCCTCCGGAGCCACAGAGCTGAGGGCAGGAAAGCAGAAACACGCTAGTTTTAAAAAGTGGAACTAAATCTGAATGAGAGGCAGCAGGTCACACTTAAGTCAGATTTATGGTAATAACACTGACATCCATCTTTTTTTATCTTCCTTCCAACAACCAGAAGGCATTTTTATCTCAATAACTAAACTGCTCATCTGTTTTAATGCAGCAAATAAGAGAAAATTAAATTAAACAAAGTTCAGTATATCAGCTATCTTCAGTTAATCTGTAATAACGTATTAATTATTGATGATGACAGTTGAATAATCATTAATTGAACCATGTAGTTAATTTTAGACGTTCATCTTTGGTTTGGGATGGTGAGGATGGGATGCAGCCTGATGTGTCCCTGAGATATTGCTAACATTAGTCTGTAGATCTGGACCAACTGAGCTTCTCTGTAAGAGGCCCAATGAGCTCAAACCTAAACCACAAAGTTAAAGGTAAAGTCTATGATCCAAATCAAAGCAAAAGAACCGCCCCACTGCATCAATTCAAAACACAAAGATGGAATCTGCCCAATTCCCAAACTGAATGCCAAGTATTATAACACTAAAACAAAAAGACGCTATGAGAGGAAACTAGTAAGATCAGTTGAGTGAATTTATCTCGATTGTTTTTTATGTTCAAAACTTTATTTTGCGAGAAAAACAAACTTTGCTTGGCTGCATATTTTTATAAGCTGTAAAACATGTCTCCGTCTCCATGTCCACCTCCATAATGCAGCTATTGTCTCAGCTCCACATCTGGATGAGTGGGTGTGTGGTGGAAAAAAACACTGCTCCAGTTAAGCAAACACATCCTCATCCTCAGCATTTGGTACACACATGACGCATTTTTTTTTCTGCAGCTCAGTACCTTGCAGGGCTTTCGGACGGAATGTCGGTAAAAACGTCCTCTGGTTTGGGGTCTGGGATGGGAATGATGTAGTCGTTGTATGACGTAATGACTTCCTGTGCGTCTGCCTCTGGTCTGAATTCTCCGGGGATAGAACTCTGGTTGTAGGGATCCGGGGGGAACAAGAGCGTGACAGGAGATGTGGAGCCAAACGCTGGGTTGGCAATGGGAAAGGGGGAGGAGAGTCTGGGTTTGGTGCGGGCCACTGCTGGGTGGCTACTCTTCAAGAAGTTGTCGTTGACTTGGTTGTATCTCTGTTGACGGGAGACAAGAGTTTGATCATTTAAGCACTTCAAAATAAATGAACTCACTGTTTGCAAGTGTGAGGCTCCAGAGGGTGGATATGAGATGGTGAGCAGAAGAGATATAACATCACAGCTCACAAAATGGGGTTCATTTCTGCCTACTTTGAGAATAAATGAGAATGCTAACTGGTAAACAGTGTCTCTGCTATTATTTAGTTTCTTCTGACCAGTACAGACCTGCACAATTCAACACCTTGAACAGTTCAAACATGCAGGGCCCACTGCAACTACAAAAGTGTGTAATCAGAGAGTCATACATACGTCTTAAAACTCAGAATTATATACATAACAGTATATTTTGTTACATACACAGATGTGTTAGAAGGACTGTGTTGATCATTTGTGTTGTATAGTGAGATGAAAAGTGACGTTCATGTACTTAACAAAGGGGCCTGAGTAACTGTACTTAGTTTTTGACATTTACCAGCCACCAGGGGGAAGATGGTGTGACTGCGAAGGGGAAGTGACTGATAAAAGAATTGGTAAACAGTTTAACCCCGAGTACAGAAACAATTGAACACTAGTTGTGTGTAGTATTGTGTTCAAAATGAAGTACCTTTTTGTAACTTTCCGTCAGCATGTTCCCCACAGTGTGCACCAGAAAGGAGAACTCAGGCCTCTTCTCGAACTTCTCATCCCAGCACTTCTTCATGATCTCATAACTGAAACATAAAACACATTAAATGGATACATGTTTTTTTGTTTTTTTAAATGCTAAATGTGCATTCATGGGAAGAATTACTTACACTTCATCAGAGGCGTGGGCAGGTTTGGCCATCCGATAGCCTCTCTTCAAAGCGCTGTAGAACAACTCATTCATGGGTAGATCAGGGTAGGGGGTTCCTCCTGTAGATATCAGAAGACACACACAGGACACATTAACAAATCAATCGAGTTGTAGTCAAGATATACCATCCACCTGAATTCATAAGCACAGACATATCGTCTTCCACTGAAGGATATTTGAAGGATGAAATACATCTTAGATTTTTCCTAAGAGAAGAGTACTGACTGATTATGTGATTTTATTATTTTGCATTTTTCTACCATTTTTCTGACCCAGATCAGGGAAACATGGATGTGAAAGTCCAATGAATGTCAAAATGAAGCAGGAGAGCACAGACCAGCTTTGGTCATGACTTACAGAGGCAGGATTGTGAGTTTGTTTTTCACGACTAAGGCTTATGCAGAATGTGCAATGAAGTGTCTCTTTTGTGTTCATAGTAGTTTTTTTTAAATCGTGGGAGAGGCCTTTAAAAAACACACAGTTAGTGACTTGCTTGACTGTGACTAACTGTATTTCGACCTCATATGAGTTTTCAAACAAACTAGTATGTGCTCACAATCAGTCATGGAATCTGAAATTTTCCTGAGCTTTACATGAACATATGACTATCAATAGAGACAAGAAGAAACCTACATTATGTCTTTAAAGTTGCACTGAAGAGATGTTGAATTCGAGCAAGTAAGCTGATGCGATGTTACGCATACAGACAATGAAATTAAAATGAATCTCTCATATTTGTAAACCAGTTCTGTTTTTTGTTTTTTTTTACTGTTCATGTGTGAATATTTGTGTGTCTTGGGACTCACCCAGTGTGAAAATCTCCCAAAGAAGAATGCCGTATGACCACACATCACTGAGGGTGGTGTACAAATTATGGAAAATACTCTCTGGGGCCATCCACTTCAGAGGCAGGAAGGTCTGAATGAAAGAAGAAAAACAACCTTCATGTGAGAAAGTAAAGTGTTATTTTGAATGACTAAGAATCGAAAGTAAAGAGACGGCTTCACAGTTATTTGATTCAGTTACAGATGGACCAATATTTTGTTTTTTGCAGGATGTTTATACTTTAAGCTAAAGAACATCTAGTATTGGTTAATTAAATGTATTTTAATACATTCATTTGCTCTTTTCCAAAGCAACTTTCTGTAAGTGCTTTTAAACAGAAAAGAAACAAGTGCCAGATTTCCTAAAAAACTGAACATGGGTTACTCGTTACTGCTTCAAGCCTTTTTTTTATTCTTGACATGTGCAATGAATTTCTCCACTCACGCTGCCTTTAGAGATGTAGTTGGAGTCATGCATAATGTCTCTGGCCAAGCCGAAGTCGCAGATCTTCACCAGTTTGCCCTCACAGATCAACACATTCCTGGCAGCAAGGTCCCGATGAACGCACTGTGGAGGAATAAAATGAAACTAAATCAAAGCTTTTTATTTCAAAGTTATGGTTAAACAAAAGTAAGGTGGAAATTAGAAAGCTTCACGTGTGCTAAATGCTATTTCCTTGTAGTCTTCCCACGGAGTGAGGTTAGCTGTTTTAACCTGTTGGCAGTCTTTTTTTTTTTTTCAAGATTTTTTGGGGGTGCTTTTCACACCTTTATTAGAGAGTCAGGATAGTGGATGGAGTTGGACAACTGGGAGAGAGAGAAAGTCGGGAATGGCATGCAGGAAAAGAGCCGCATGTTGGATTTGAACCTGGGCCGCCCTCTTCGAGGGCTACAGCCTCTGTACATGGGGTGCAGGAACTAACCACTAGACCACCAGTGACCCCCAATAGCAGTCCTAAAGCACTAACTACTTGCTGCACATACAGATAAGAAAGTGTTATAAATCTTCTTTTCTAAATCTCTTAATTGACTTATCATATTTCTTAAATTTGAATGTGAACATCCACCAGCTACATATAATGGAACAATATTCATGATGTCCTACATTTTTGGAGGCAAGGAACTCCATCCCCTTTGCCACTTGGTAGCTGAAGCCCAACAGGTCGTCGTTTGTGAGGATGGCAGAGTCACTGATCACCAGTTCCAGCCTGTGGCCACCTGGAATAAATGGGTGGGACAATAAATACCAAAGAAGAGAAGGTGATGGCTATCTTATAAATAAAGACTTTGTTGTCCGTTTTTGGAGGGAACTCCCATGAAAGTCCTGTGACTGCATGGGTTGTAATGGCATGGCCTTTATGTGTTGTTACACTCTTTACATTCTCTACACTCTGTGACCAAAGAACAAACGGTGATAATTAATTTCCTTATTTAGTCTAAAACAACTCATCTGTTCATGAGCTGAACTTTTTTTTTTTAAAGTTCCCTGATTGAAGATAGTTCTCTTCACACATAAATACATCATGTGCATCTCCTTCTTCTCTGTTTCCTGCGTTCAGTGTGCTGAATTCTGCATTTACAATGCTGGGAAATGAATTATTTTCAATCCTCAAGAGTGTGCACACATTCTGATTGCTAAAGACACACACACGGCTAATAGCAGACCTTGTTCCTGATAGATGTCCTGCTGGTAGGGAGACTCATATGGAGAGGGCTGGATGTCTGCATACTTGATGGAGTCTATGTGCTCTTGCATGGGCACGTAGAGCGAGGGCTCATCTTTGCTCATGTCCATGTAACCGCCATCACTCTCACTTCCGAAGGACACATAGCTGCAGGGACACATGGAGCATGAAAATGTGCTTAACTGACCTAATTCCATATTTATTCATAGTTCTTCATCTTATGAAACTTTATGTGTGAATGACAAAAACGATGGCTGTGGCTATCTTCTGGTGTGTGACGGTCGAGATATCAATAAAAAGAAACCTGTGCTTACTTTACAAAACGCTCCTTTGTGCAGCTTTGGCAGGAGATTTGTCTACTTTTTTTTTTGCTTAGTCTCACCCTTTCCTCTGGCTGAGCGGAGTACTCCCTCTAGAGATGAGGCAACCGTCATCTTGGTTCTTCTCTGCGTAGTACTGCAGGAGGGTGTGCTTGTTCCTGTGCAAGTAGTCCACAAGGTCACCATAACGGCAGTACTCAGTCACCAGAAACAGAGGCCCTGATTGGTGGGAAAAGATCAAATTAAAAAAAGATTGGCACGACTTTTCAAGCAACACAAGTGCACACTTTAAAGTACACACTAAGCTGGAGGAAGTTACTATATACTTAGAAATGACTGTATTAAATATGGTAAATGGACTTGAGCTTGTAGAGCTTTTCTAGTCTTCTGACTACTCAAAGCATTCACCAACTGATGGCAGTGTTTGCTATGCAAAGTGTCCATCGGAGTAAATCCCATTCATACACATGCATACGCCGCAGACGAAGCAGCGGGAGCAATTCGGGGTTAAGTATCTTGACCAAGGACACATCGGACATGTGGCTGCAATATTAATTTATTATAATGTGTTGATAGTTTTATAAACTCATCAAATAAATGATTTGATGAAAGTAAGTTGTTCAAGTATATTTCTAACATTTAAATGATTGAAATGTCATGTTATGTCTGCTGTTATATTAAGGCATCACTTCAATTACAAAATGAAAGCAGACTTGTGCATTCTCAGGGACAGGAATAGATTAGATTCAGAGCTAAAAGTTAACGGTGTGTGTTTTACATCTGCAGTGCACAACCCTTCTCTCTCTCTCATCTACATCTTCTGAAGCCAGAGGCATGTTTTCCGCTTTTGCATGTAATGATCACTGTCTTCTTTTCTTCTTGTACCATTTTACACATTCAAATCATGTGTGAACCTGTTTACATTATGAATGCCTCATATTAGCACCGCAGCATTTTTAAACTATCAAAGTGGTTTTCAATCAGTCAGGTGGAAGAAGTCTGACTGAACAACAAATATATTAGGGCACTGATGGTTCTATAAAAACAGAAAACAGAACCAGAATAATTTGAAAGCTGCTGCAAATTATACACATTATTATTTACATGTATTATGTTTAAACCCCAACACCTAAAACGTTGTGTGAATTAATCAGAATGCTTTACATTTATTCTACATGTGTGACAACTGCTGCTCTGTTTTTGGCTCCTCAACTACATGTATTTTGATTTTTGATTTTTGATTGACTTGTGCACTGTGTGCTCTTTTTTGGCAAGCATTGCTCTTTGCTGCGGTAGCACTGTAATTTCTCTATTGAGGAATGAATAAAGGTTTATCTTATCTTAATCTAAAGTTTTATTTCTTCTTGACAATAAGTGAAAAATACCTACCTTAGAGAAAGCTTTTGTAAAATCCTGTTAAAAAGTGGATTCATATGTCTTTAGTAATTTCATACTTAACTTGTGTAATGTGTAGATTGTTGAAGATGAACCTAAGCGGGTGGTTGGAAAATTCCTTCCTAAAAAGGACACTGATAGGCCCTGTGTAAGTTCCTTTTTTTGAGGATATTTAAAATGGAAAACATGTTTCACAGATAAAGAAAAAAGAACAAAACATGGAACAAATGAGTCTTTTCATGTGCTAAGTCGGCCACCAGGCCAGCTACCCGAGAAAAACAGGCCAACCAATCATGTACTGTTGATTTGTAAACAAACTAGAAAAGGACGAGTAATAAGTGGATCATGGTGGTTATCCTGGTGCTCTCTGTGATCCTCACCGTGTTTGGTGCAAGCTCCCAGCAGGTTAACAATGTTGAGGTGAGGGCCTAGGTGACTCATGATCTTCAGCTCTGACATCAGGGCCTGGGTCTCGCTTCTCCTAGCTGTAGCTGCATGAAGAGAAGAGAGAGAGGAAGGGAAAGGTATGAGAACAGGAGGACCAAACATACTGAGATCAGGACAACTGAGTCCTTGCCAAGACACTCTTTGTCCTATTTGCTGAAACTCACACCAGGCTTGCAACCAAACTAAAGCTCAGCAGGCAGCGTCTCTCTCTGTGCTCAAAGGAATATGGTGCTCTGGTGTGACAGTAACAGACATCTATGCATGGATCTCGTACGTATGCACATGGCTTTCTACTGTGTTGTCACATTGTATGACTTACATTTTAACATCTTGACGGCCACTTTTGTGCTGGACTGGGAATGAGTGAGACCGTACGCAGTTGCCTCAACCACCCTGCCAAAAGCTCCTGATCCAAGTGTGCGACCTGAAACACAAAGAAAGGCTCAGTGGGACACGTTGTGAATGCAACACATGGTGGAGCTGAGAAGGAAAGGAGGACCTATCTGTTCATTAAAATATTAATTTATTTTTTTTCTCCTGGATGGTGGACTCTCCTTTTAACCTTTGTAAGTATTTGTGGGCTGGTGAAGTTTGTAAGGAACAGCTGACTACAAAAAAGCAGCCATTAAAAACGAAGGAGCTTTAAAGGGAGGTTGGATTTGGGCCAAGCAGACAAGTTTAACAAACCTCACTCAGTATTCTAACCTCAAGTACACCCAGACAACCAAAGCTACCAAAACAATCCAGAGCACTGAAGTAACCGAGTGCTACATAGTCATGTGTTTGTTTGTTTGGTCAGAGACACACTAACACTACTGATCAAAAACCTGTTTTGATATTAACTAGTGATGCACTCTTTTGTTGTATTTTTTGCATTTTTAGATTTAAAAGTAAATAATTAAATGAATTTAAATCCGAGTTTGAATTTGGTTTCCTTTGTTAATTCATTCTGATAAATGCTTGCTGTAATAATAGTTTAATAAAAGCTTACACAACACGTTTTTTTATCTGTGCTTGTATGCATTTTTATTAAAATGTTGACAACATGTTCTTGAGATACTTTTTTTTTTTTATCAGTTTATGTTCTCTAATTAAACATCAGATGATGAATTGTTTTATAATATTTTCTAAGACCCCACTGTGTGCTTTGTGTAATTCACATTCCGTTTTTTTTAAATGATAAGGACGTATTTGCATTTAATGTGTAAATATTCGCCCTGGGGACTCACCCAGCACCAGGTTGTCTCGAGACATTTCCCAGGCCAGGTCATAGGGCAGGTGGATGGGGTCGACGTAGATGTACTCATGACCGTCCTGGCTCACAGACTCTATCACCTTCCATCTGATCTCATAGCGAGGCTTCTAAAAACGCAGAGGAATAACAAACGTCATTAAATACCCAGCTCAAAGGGCTTCTTCTGAACATTCAGTTCATTGGACTTGTTTAAAGGAGCTTTTGCTACCTTCCTCCATACAGCGATGAGGATGATGATGGACATCATAATGATGACCACTAAGGCTAGAACAGCAGCCAACACTGCCACCTGGGAGAAGAGCGCTGCAACAAGATAGAAGGACACACAGCATTAGCCAGGACGAAGATACATTCCAACATTTAACCAAAAACTTCACGGCATCAACACATTAGGAATGACTTGAAAATAATCATGTTTAATGTTAGAATGTATAAAGTTAAAGTTCAGATGGAAGACCCCGGCGTTACTGTTGATCTCTGAAATATAAACTTTTCAAACCTAAATTCTCTGTTTTCAAGACCACCATGTGTTTGTTCAGTTAAACTGAAAAGCTTTAGACTCATGTTATTATTATATATGGTGTTATTTGGTTATATATTATCATGGTGTATAATTTCAACTTCAACATCTATAATTAACGGAATCAATCCTCCACCGTTTCATCATCATTAGAGTTACTAACGTTTATATTAGACTGATCAATAGGTTATTATACTTAGCTGTTACTGCTAATACTACACATACTTTGACCATTATTACTGACATTGCCGTTATAACTCTGTCTTATTCATTGTTGTTGTTGTCGCTGCTCTGTTTGTCTCTCTCCATCTCTCTCTGTCCCTCTTTCCAAGCCCAACACATCCTCAGCAGATGGCTGTTTAACACCAGTCTGGTTCTGCTCCAGGTTTCTGCCTCTTAAAGGAAGTTTTTCTCTGCCACTGTAACTTTGCTCAATGTTGCTTAGTGCTGTGCTCATGGTGGATAAATGTTGGGGTTTTGTAAATAATAATAATAATAATAATAATAACAAAGAGTATGGACTAGACCAGCTGTTTTTGTGAAACGTCTCGAGATAACATTTGTTATGAATTGGCGATATACAAATAAAGATTGATTGATCAACAATAAACAGGTGAACTGCCATTTCCTTGTGGAAACTTCCTTTGAGTGACGCTTTAATCAGAACTTTGAATAATGCTTACTGCTGGACACCAGTTTGACGTCTCTTCTGTCAATGAGTCCGGCCTGGTTGCTGGTCTCACAGCGTACTGTGACCTGCTGCGGCTTGTGGAAGGTCAGCTGGCTCTTCACCTGGCTGATTTTACGAGTCTGGCTGTAGCTCATATTAGTCTGGATGCTCAGCAGCTCAGGCTGGGATTTAAGCGGCTGCCACGCTGCTGTCTGATTGCTACACCTGCAGAAGAACATGAAATCAGCAGGTGGATTCAAAGGGGAAGGCAAAAAAAACAGATGCAAAGAATTTGAAAGTAAAATACATTTTTGTGTATCTTCAGCCCCCTAGTGTTCACGGTGTGACATTGTTGGTGTGACTTACTTGAGCATGCTGTCACAGCTGTACCACTGTATGCTCGGGGTTGGGACCCCCTCAGCGACACAAGTCACCAAGTGTTTCTTCCCAGGGAGGTGATGGTCCATCAGGTCTTTAATCTGAGATGGAACTACACACAAGGAGTCCAGAAGTCATACATCACCACTGACATGGATAAAAACAAAGTCTGTTTTCTATCTAATGCAAAACGGGACTTTGACACTGTCTATTCTTCAACATCAGAACTGCTGCTTAAGAACTAAGAACACCCTGTTTACTCTGGAAATGTTAGGTTTTCCAAAACAGAATCTTACCCCTGACCTCGAGGTCAAAGGTCACTTCCTTTGTGTCATCCCCATTTGTAACGTGGACTGTGTAGAGGCCCTTCTGCTCAGTCCTCACCCTCACCAAGGTGAGAACAGTGACATACCTGAGGAAAAAGAATCACGTGAGAATTAAGGTAAGACATTTGAAAAAACTGCTATAAACTATTTTTTTCCCTTCAGTATGTATGAGCTGCCACATTTCCCTGGAGAGACTTGATTGATTATGATGCTGTAAAATGATTGGCAGAGAGCCAAAGTCTTGATTAGATCTATTTTACCATGCAAAAGACAAATGTAGACTCAGCACAAGACTCTCCACAGGCTGCATATATCACCCTGTTAATCTTGGCCGTCATGAATCATATCTCTCTTTCCCTTTGCATGATGAACCATACAGATGTGGGGATGTTTTTCCACTGCATGTGGGGGTTTTAACCAATATCTTGATTTGTTTCCAGGTGGTTCATGACAGGAAACAAGTGTAAGAAATTCATCTGTGTGAGAGAGAAGTAATCTATTTTATGATTAGAGGGTTAAGTTAGTAGAAAACTCCCCTGACCTCAGCTACAGATGCTCCATGATAAATAGAATTATAACACAACCTGCTAATGACCGGTTAGCCTTTATTCAAATGAATAGAGTGAATTGAGACCACATTTCTTAATTTGTTTATTGTCTTTTACCATGAATCTTTAACATTTTACTATGAGCTTTGGGGTTTTCTTATTGTTTCAGTCTTTATATTATTTTTTATTATTAATATAATATATGAAGTTCAACCTTTTTTGTTAATAATTTGCTGACTTGCTGTAAGGTACACGGGTCTTTTTGTTGTTTTGTACTCTTCTTTGTGTTCTACATTTTCAGTCAAATATTGTCTTTGATTTTTGGGGCAAGTTTTTGTAACAAGCCTTCAATTAAGACATCGTTTGGCAGTTTTCTTAAAGTCGTTAGTGAGTTGTGACAGGAGTCTTGTGTTTATGGTCCCTGTGTGATGAATGATGGATTGCTGCCCTCTAGAGAGTATTCTGTTTCTCTTTGCAGAGGTCTTATCTGTTGATGACAGATAAGAGCCTGACGCCTCCGGAGGCTGTCACCCTAACAGACTATCAGAGGGAGTGTTTAATGCAACTACTCATAAAAGGCCATCAGTTGCTTTTTGGTTTGTATGGCATGTTTTTAATTTCAACGGTCCGATGAGGAGTCAGGCTGGATGTCTCACCTGATCTCATGCTCCTGTCTGGTTGTGATGGTTTTGTCACCCCTGATGGTGGCGCCGTCTTTGCTCCAGCGGACCTCAGGGGGAGGGTAGGCCTCGATCTCGACTCTCAGCTCCACGTTTTCCTGGAGTTTGGCGGAAGTATTTTGTTTCTGAGCAGGCCTCAAATCCACAAAGCCTCGCTCTGTGGAAAGAAGAGTATGTCATCAGCAACATAATGTATATTTAATTCACTTCATCTTATGCACAACATGTCTATATGTATATAGAGTTGGGATTCTTTCAAAAATCTTAATGACTCAAAGTCTAATATTCACTCGCTCAGTTCTGTTCTCCACCAACTCTGGAGGTCAATATTTTGCTCTATAGATTCCAACAGTTCCACTTGCTTTAAAGTAACTTTGCCTTAATGCAATTAAATGCTGAGCAGTAAAGGTTTATATTTGAAATGTGCACAGCTGAACAGCTGTGTTCAAAAATCACGGTATAACTTAGAGCTGTGAGAGGGAACCAAACGGAAGTTGTGAACTTGAAAATCAAAACAATAAGCTGAAAGACACAAGACATCTTTGAATATGATTAGTTTGGCGTCAATAATCCATTGGTTTATCAAGTCTCTTCAAACAAGTATTCTAATTTTAAAAAAATGATTAAGTTCTTGTTAAATTATTGAAGTGTTAAAAGACTTAAGATGCACAGGATGGGAGGCTAGAGACAGTGTTGGTTGCTGCCCTTCTGTGTTCAGACAGGATATGTCTTTTCCACTGACATGGCCAGAAAAAAAACTGTCCTTGCCTCTGTGAAGCACAGCGGTTCAAGTTATTTAAGGGTTTTATAAACATAACACACCTCAATGCAGAAAGAATAAGCATGTGCTGACCTGAAGGCATCCAGTGACGGTCCGAAGGGATAAAGACAAAAAACGAAAGTATCATGAACCCTGCTGTTATTGGCTCTAAAGCTGCTGTTTGCAGGATGACATCTTCACTTTACTGTAGGTTTACGGTTAAAATCAAGGCTGGAAGCACTTCTTGTGCACCTGGAGTTTATTTCCAAAAGTCTAAATATAAAGTTGCTGTACCTCCTGTTTGAAAGCTTTGTTTTTGAATGCATCCACACCATGACTACGGTTTATTTCATACTTTGAACAGAAATAAATAGAGGTCATCTTCATTTCCTTAAAAAGAAGCACCTCAGTCACCTGAAGGTTTACATAATGAGCAATCCTTCTCTCCTTTAGCGAAACACAATAATAACATGACCGGCATCAGTTTGTTTTAGTTTGGTGTGTGTGTGTGTGTGTGTGTGTGTGTGTGTGTGTGTGTGTGTGTGTGTGCGTACGGTGTGTGTGTGTGTGTGTGTGTGTGTGTGCGTGCGTGCGTGCGTGCGTGCGTGCGTGTGTGCGTGCGTGCGTGCGTGCGTGCGTGCGTGCGTGTGCTTGTGCTTGTGCGTGTGTTACTCTAACCCAGCACAGTGATGTTGATGCTGGCAGAGGCCGTCTGGTCTTGGACGCCCTCGTGAACATGGCAGACGTAGTTTCCACTGTTGGCCACCGTGGCCTGAGGGAAGATCAGGCAGGAGCGCATGTTCATGGCCGACAACACGTCTGTCAGTGGCTCCACCTCATTGACCTTGAAGAGTTAAAAGATGAGGATATGACATTTTAGCATCATGAAGCCTCATTGTGCAGAATGTTAACTTAAGCAGCCACCTTAGGTTTACTTATTTGGGGTTAAGAATGACTTCTCTGGGGAGATAAATTGTCTTTAGAATGATTCAAAAAAGAATCCTTGCGAAACTGATTATTACCAAAACCACATGTTTCAGAGCGTTTTCACAGGGGGATAACATTTGAGGAGTGTCTCTACATCTTGATGTAATTTTGCCTGGTCAAACAGGCCGGAGAGTGATCACAAAGGGAAAGCTTAACAAAAGTTCCTGTTCTGCTTCACTCCTACTCACCACTCCGTTGGGGATATCCCAGGAAAAGAACACCAGCTCCACACCCTGCACCGTGCAGTTTACAGTCAGCGGCTCCCCCTGCTTCAGGACCGTCTTTGACGCGTTGACGTAGGCGTCGATGGCCTCTGGGACTAGGAGGGGAAAGGGGGAGTGTGCGGGGGGGGGGGGGGGGGGGGGATGTGATTTATCTAAACAATATGCAGAAAGCCAGCTCCACTACCATTCACAGGAACTGTTTCACAACTCTCAAATGAATGTTGTAATCAGAACAGAATTAGTCAGAACGGAACTTGGTGGCTGCCTCCTGCAGGTATATGTTACCTCCTTAAGGTGTTCTTTTTAGTTTTTACAGCATTTGCAACACTTTCAAATATCTTCTTAAGTCAAACTCTGACACCAACTATCTAGTTTAACGTCATTATGTCCTAACATATCTCATTTTCGCACAACTTTATGAAGCAGGTCTTCAACCAGAGAGTTGGAAAAATGTTTATGTGAGAATAGGGGAATGATTATTCCTCTGGACTGTGTAAGAGCATTCTTTGACTACCAAACATAGTTTATGCTGCACAAGCTGTTTGAAGTAATGGACATTTTATGAGTTTATTTTTATGTTTCACTGACATACTTTTTTACATTAACTGTTATAGTTCAACAATTCTACAATTCATTTAGTAGGCGCTTTTGTCAAAAGCGACATACACCTGGGAGTAAGTACGAAACAAGCAAGGATCTTGAGAGGAGGAAACAACATCAGTAAGTGCTCCTGAACAGCTTTAGCTTTGTTTTGGTTTTTTTACATCCTCATGAACAACCATGACAGCTGCTCATGAGAGTTCAAATCAGGATCAAAACCATCCTAAATATCATCATCAATATAATCATGATCAATATCATCACCACCACCCTCATCATCGTCATCGTTGTCATCGTCGTCATCAGTTACATCAATTTAATTAAGTGTTTATTAAAGAGCTGGGTCTAGCTTTTTCTTTAAGGTGGATAGGGATCTGCATATCGAATGGAGGTTGGTAATTCATTCCACCAGGGGACTACAGAAGAGAAGAGTCTAGCTAGACACTTAAAGCCCTGTTGTTAATGTTGGACTACACATGTTTCATTGGCAGAGTACTGGACAGGAGGGAATGTAGACCAGGATGAGAGAGTTTAGGTAAGGAGGGGCCGTTTGTTGCTGTTTTGGAAGCGAGCAGCATGTTGTTGTTTAACTGAGAGCCAGTGAAGGGATATGAACAGCGGAGTGACATGTGCTGTTTGAAGGTTGAAGACCAGTCCCGCTGCTGTGTTTGGATCATCTGCAGCAGTTTTATTGTGCATGCAGGACGACATGCCAATGAGGAGTTTCAATAATCAATACATGATATCACAAGAGCCTGTACCAGGAGCTGTGCAGCATCCTCTGATCTTCCTGATGTTTTACAGGGCAAATCTACCAGGCGACCGAGGCCATGTGACCCTTTAATCTTAGCTGGTCATGAATCATGACACCTAGGTTCCAAGCAGACTTAGTGGGCATGAGTTTGGTTGTTCCAAACTGGATATTGATCTGTGATCGCATTCAGGGGCTGGCTGGGATGACAGGGAGCTAAGTCTTTGATAGGTTGAGTTGAAGGTGGCGTTCTTTATCTATTTAGAGATAACAGCAAGGCATGAGAGCCTGGTATTGTCAGCAAAGCAATGGTATGAGAAACCATGAGAGCGAACGACTGAACCAAGTGAGGTGGTGTAAATGGAGAAAAGAAGGGGGCCGAGCACTGACCCTTGAGGTACCACTGGGGATAACTAATGCACTTTGGACACTTCACCCTTCCAAGACACTCTGAGAGGAAAGATCGCCCTGAGAGGTAGGACATGAACCAGCAGAGGGTAGATCCTGAGATGCCAAGTTCAGAGAGTGTGGATAGGAGGATTTGATGGTTTACTGTGTCATAGGCAGCAGACAGGTCTAGCAGTAATAGAACTGAGGACTGACCAGCAACTCTAGCCAAACTTTCGTTACTGACATAGTGCAGTCTCAGGAGAGTGGCCCTGCCTAAAGCCTGACTGATTTGGGTCAAACAGATTGTTCCTAGGCAGGAATTCTAAGACATGATTAAAGACTGTGCGCTGAAGTATTTTTGATAGAAAGGGCAGAAGTAAAAACCTGTCTGTAGTTTTCAACCTGGACTGGGTTTAGAGAGTTTCAGCTTGGATGTGGAGTTGAGTCATATAATAACCAAATCTCTTTTTTTGTTAAAGCTGTTTACACCTACCAACGATGCTGAAGACGTAGAAGAACTGAGACTCTTTCACTTCACCGTACATCTCTCCACGACACACATAGGTCCGGTCCTCCAGCGGTGCCTTGTACCCCTCACTTGGAACATAGAGCCCCTTGATGGGCACATCAGTGTCCTTCTCGTACAGGGTGACATTGATGTTGGGATCGGTGACCACACAGGGGATGATGGTTTCCTCACTAGTCTTTGTAACCATGCCATGTGAGCTTTCTACGAACCAAAATTCAGGGTCTGTGGACAGAAAAATGAAGTTTGCATCAATCTACAGTATTCAGTTACAAACTTCACAGTTTATATCCTTTATAGTGTCATGTCATGTTTTACATTAGTGCACATGAGTCGGGATTTGATAAGGGTTCAGAAATGTGATTTATAAAGATACAGCTTAATTCAGTTCACAAGGATAAATCGTCTTTCTTTCTGTTTTCTAAGACCTTGCTGCAGGGGTGGATGCATAGGATGGCCAACCTTGAAATCCAATTGGCCACCTCAGGTGCCAACCCCCATCATCTAAACTATGATTGGCTGTTCACCTTGTCAGAGGTGGGACAATCAACTACTTTAGCTGTGTTTAAACAAGCTACCAGGGGCTTTCTTTGCAATTTATTGTGGCACATTTCCTTCTGTTAGTACTTTAAACTGTGACGTTGTTGTGACATTAGAATACTTAAATGATGCCTGATGTGTTGCGTTCCCTTTTAGAGTAAAAAAATACATACACAGATGTTATATCTTTACGATAACTAAATGTTGGCAGATAAAGTAGATACGATAAGTGGAGCCAACTTTTTTTTTGTGATGTAAGATTTTGTGTGTACTTTAATTGTGTGTTTTATACTAAAGATCTGTTGAGAATCAACTGATTTTTATGAATGAGATCCCTAAGTGACAGAGAAAATCTGAAATTATAATAGATTTGTCTTTTACATTAAACAGTTATGTTAAGTGTAAACAAAGCAGGCCTCACCTGGGACAAAAACAGACACCTCCTTAATGTCCCAACTGTGTCGATCAACACACTGATACACCCCAGTATGCTTCCAGCTCACTTTCAACAAAGTCAACACACTGGATGTGATGCTGCTTTGTTCGATATCATAGCTCTGAACGCCGTTTTGAACATGTTCCACCTGGAAGTATGGCACGTCTTCCCTCTTGAAGTCCCAGGCGGCCTCTCCTGAGCCGGAGCAGGTGAGGGTGAGAGAGGATCCCCGGGACAGGATGAGCTCTCTCTCATCCGGGGTGATCTCCACACAGCTCAGCTTGGTGCAGAGATACAGCAGAGCTTCATTTGAAACAACAAGAGAGAAAAGGTCAGTATGGAGGTCAAATAGACGGCAGCATGAAGTCAAAGGTTAAGTCAACAATACATGCCAGATCCTGTTCTATTTCTAAATGATGAAGGATATGAGTTGTCTGGGGTGGAAATGTGGGAGGATAATGATGCCTTGGCAGTGACAAATACATTTAAAACAACAGAGGTCAGCTTGACTGCATCTGTTGTCCTTTACATCAAAGAATTGTGTTATCTCTCTGGCTTGACACCAAATAAATGACTTTTAAAAAGATAGTTGTTTTTTTAATTGCGACCATGTCAGTCTCATTTGGATAGAAAAAGAAAACACTCTGCTTTAATTTGATTTAAGTTTGCCTCCATGAAAAAGCAAGTGCTGTAGCAAACTGGTCTTTGGTTTTGTAAATTAAAATCAATGTCTTACCTGTGACTGTGACGCTCAGATGATGTGTGGATGGTGCCACCCTCCTCATACTGGAGGCCTTCAAAGAGCTTTGTTCTGCTTGAAAACACAAGGAACAATAATGCCGATTAACTTCAAGTATCCTTATTTGTCCTCATCGACGAAACATTTCAATCTTTTTAAGTATTAACTGGGTGGGGAAAAAACTTTAGGACATTTAATCCATTATAATCTCTCTAAAAGGTTTCATGTCATGATGAAGTGATTTGTAAACTTATGAGCTCCACTGTGTAGGAAGAAGTTTAGAAAATTAGTAACAACCAAAGAGGATAACATAGACATGCTCATATTAATTGAAACAAACAAACAGTATTGAGTATGTTTTCTGTCTTCTTGGTTTCTGGTCAGCACCCAGATTCTGAGGTGCAGATGCAGCTCACTCTGGAGGTATTTGACGCCTCGCTGCACCCGGACAGCTCACAATGTCTGGCTCTTTTTGTTCCTGTTTCACCAGCATTCTGTCCCCCAACAAACGAGTCACTGTGTGCAGCTTTGCAACACACTTGCTGGCAACAATGCTGCATCCAAGCTATTCTCGAGCCGTGCTGAGCCATTAATTGGTTTTGGTGTAAACAAAAGTGAAAATGAGGGCATTCACATAAGCTGCTGACACTGCAGTGGTAGGTAGGATTGTGAAAGGCTTCTGTGGCTTTGAAAAACTAGCAGAATATCACGTTGTACAACAATGTGAAAGATACATTTCTAAGCTATCGGCTCCACAGGTGAAAGCAATTCTCGCTGTAGCATCTGCCTCAATGTCACTGCTAAGTCAAAAGAAAGAAGAAAAGGCTAAGGAGGACAGGAATGGTTTGTTATGTTTTTTTGGGAGAAGGGGGGATGGGGAGGGGGTAAAGGCCTGCAGCACTCAGATGTCTGGAAACAGTTAAGGATGGATCACAGGCCTGTACGCAATCGAGGGTGGGAAAGAGAGAGAGGGCGGAAGAGTGGTGCTTGGGAAGAGCGAGGGTGGAGGAGGAAGAGAATGAGGCAGGCAGTGGAAAAAATTGTGAAATGTGTCTTGAGAAATCGTACCCGATTTAGCGGCTTACATGATCATGCAATCCAATTTTACAATCTCAAGCTGGACCGTCTTTGTGGAACATGTGTTTTAGATTTGATGTTTCACCATGTCATCTGAAGACTTTACGACTTTGTTTTAATCTTTTGAACATATCTGGCATCAACACCTGTAAGAATGTATCTATAAAAGTGCGTCAAAGTTCCTGAACTGTGTCTTACATATTTTGATGCTATAAAAAGATGAAGGATCTTAACAGTTTGGGATTAATGTTAGAATTCAAGTTTTATGACTAACCAGAGTCAGTTATTC
Organism: Tautogolabrus adspersus; assembly: GCA_020745685.1. NCBI lineage: Eukaryota > Metazoa > Chordata > Actinopteri > Labriformes > Labridae > Tautogolabrus > Tautogolabrus adspersus. The sequence continues at coordinate 16,057,131 of CM036540.1, forward strand.
AAACCAGATACACTGTCTCTCTAAATGAACTGCCTTCGGCACTTCCGCTCCCAAAACGGAAAGCTCTTGAGTTGTTCCAAAAAAAAAAATGACTGGACCATTTCCTCCCCCAACTCCTGCTGCCAATAAAGAGGGGTAAGGGAGAGACAGACAGAGGGACAGGCAAAAAGAGAGACAGTTTTTTTTCTTGTGTTGCAGTTTGTACTTATGTGCACAAACACACGTCCTTACTGGAACATAACACATGCTGCATGTGCTAAAACCCACACATTGTACACACACGCACATGCTGTATCACACTTCACCCCTCCATCTTCCTCAACCACTACACACACACACACACACGCACACACGCACATAGATTTCCCCCTCTTCCCCTTCTTGTCGCTGGTCTCTGTGTACAGTTCACGTTCCCACAGCACTTCCCTGAAACTTTCCCAGGATCTCTGATACACTTGGGACCCTGATGGTGATGACGATGGGAGCAGGGGGGGTCACCTTATCCCCTGGGGCCCCCAGTAGGCCAAGATGAGGGAGCCGTTCACTGAGGAAGCCATACATCAGCACTTGCCAGAACCGCTAACCTCAGTGTCAGTGATGATGACTTTGAAAGACAACAGCCAAACACTATGACGCCAAGGGCATGTGTCATTTGGCAGCATCAGGACTCACAAATGTTATTGTGACTGGCTGCTAACGCTTTTTTTTTTTTTTTTTAAGAAAAATAGCCAAAAGCAACATTTGGGAAACTGCAGGATATACATTTACATCTAAAGTCAAATAGAAATGAATTGATGAACAAGTGTCAGTGTGCTCAAATCGTATTTGTCTTCATAAAAGACAGAAGAACAGTGTTCGGCTACTGCAACTCGATGAGGTTTAATGTTGACCGATGGGAGGTGGGGGACTTGAAGCGGAGGCCTTTGAAGGAATTGACACTTAAGAAAGGATGTGCTGACTAAGATCATGGGGCCAAAGAGAGCCACAAGGCTAGCACTTTCAAAAGAGTTTGCAGGGTTAGCATGTGATTTATTGATGCTTAAAGAACCGGTAAGAGTTTGTTCTCCTGGTTTGAGGAGATTCTGTTAAATGTGTAAAAAATAAAACAAAGGAGCATACAATGCTATGAGGGTTAAGGACACAAGTGTGACACTGCCAAGAAGGTTGGGCAACCTTTTCTGTTGATATGTTTCATACTTTATTCAAACACTTAGTAGCAATTTGATCCCTAAAAGCTAAAGTGGCTCATAGATCACAGAGACAGCAGAGTGCTGTTTTAGAAAATTGACAGCAACAAACATCCAAGACCAATCCGAGATCCGTAAATCAAGTCAAGTCAAGTGGTTCTCAAAATGATGTAGATGGTTTCAATGATTACTTAAAGCATCTGAAAAACATTTGTCTAAAGATGTTTATTGTTGTCTTTTTAACCTTTGAAATGGGATACCCTTTTCCAGAAAGTTCGTGGAGGTCTGAAAGAAAACATTGTTTATGCAAGTGATGGCACAGTAATCACCATGACGGACAGACTGTTATCCCACCGTATGAGTTTTCCCTCAAATGCTGGGAATTTGGTGGCTTGCTGACCCTTACTGGTTTTCATAAACAGCCCTGCAACACTCAAAGTGTCACCAGTTAATGAGGAAGAATGCTAAAACCAACCTCAGCAGGGCGCCCGCAGCCCACGCACAGCCTCAGTCCCACAGCAGCCTGTAATCCCACTTCTGGGATTATCTATACTGTAGCTGCATGTTTCAACATCTGGCAGTGATGAAGCAGTGCACGAAGAGGTGGGAACTGCTTTGTGAACAACACTTGAAGCCAAATGTTTGCTTCAGTATGTCTCAAGGGGCTAAATTTCACTTGTAAAAAAAAAAGGTGTTATTTATAACTAAAGAGAGAAAGATGTCCAAAAAGCCTCTCACAATGCAGCTGGAGAGCTCTGACTTCCTGTACAGAGAAATGTTTCCTGGCCTCGTGTGGGTGTAAAGCAGTGATGCATCAATGACACCAGACAACCACTAACCAAATACTCATGGAGACAACAAGAAATGCCACAATGAGAAGAAGAAAAAAAAAAGTGCACTTAATGGAACTTTTACAAAGAGAAAAAAGCTGCTTTAAATAACAGGCTGCACGGAAAAGATGCAAACTCACAATCTGAAATGAACACAAACAAAGTGCAGAGAAAGAGAAAGAGAGAAAAACACAGAAAAAACCCCCCAATATAACATGGAATACGGACCAATTAGGCCAATGACAAAGCATGACAAACCATAGACACACCGCAGGAGTACTACACACAGCCCCAGACAGTGGAAAAAAAGAGAGCAAAGAGAGCATGCAGACATACATACAGAATACAAATCATGGGAGAGCACCACATCAAAGCACAGAGCAGGACAGCAGAGGGAGCGCACACACTGCCTTACATCACGCACACAGCCATGTTTACTCTGCTGAAGTCTACAGGAAGCTGATATGCAAAACAAACATCTCCAAATTTTGTGGTCACTTCTTTCCAATGCAAACAATTATAGCTCAGATAAGACAGACTGTGAACTGATACTAGGCACTGAACATGAACATGTTTTCTAGAATAGCTGCTTCTATACTCGTCTTTTTTTGTTTTGTTTTAGAAGGTTTTTTTTTTTTTTTTTTACACGTCTCTGAACAGCCAGACTTTGGTGAGCTCTGTGGGAAAATAATGACCCAGAGTGTCTTTGTAAAAACAAACGTCCTTTTTTTATCACTCTTCTTGGACAGACCAACCCCCCCTTTAGTCCCAGAGGAAAACCTTCTGGTCCCTCAGCAGCAGACCCTCTGTGCAGCCTCACTGCCCCCCTGACTTATACAGAAGATGTACATGACCAGAGCTGTAATAATGATTGATGAACCGCAGGCTTATGAGAAGACGGCTGTTTTTAAGCTGTGATGGCACACATGTCATCAACATGCTGTCAGAATATGTGAGTTACTATAAGCAGGAAATGCTTCAGTCTGCAGTCTGCTTATATAGACTATTTAGGAGCCTTAAAGGCTGGAGAGTTAGCTGATCATCTACTGTTGTTTTGCCACTTTAAGCCACACATCTGATCATTACACAGTCATTAGATTTATTGTTAGAGACATGGTGATTGTTGCTGTTTGGATGAAAACTTTTAATGCAAGCCTAAAAGCCCCTTTCAAATAAAAAAGCACAGACCATCAAAGTAATGATCGTTTTAATGATTTGGAAAATCATGGATAAAAGTTTGTAGGACAGATTGAGGCACAAGAACACTCTTTCCCTAACATCAAGAGATGCATGCAAAACTTCTAAACAGGTTGTCTCCTGTAATCTGTCATCTCAAGTCTGCATTATCAGACTGGTGCATTTTTAAAAACCTTTACTTCAACATCTTTCATAAATCCGCATCTAGTTTTTTTTTTTTCTTCTGTATGGAAACAGCGACTGCGAGTGTTCTTACCTCAGCGACCAAAGTGACTTTGGTCTCATACTTAGGAAACACATGTTTGGGAAACTGTGAATTTTGGTTTGCTCCCTTTCAAACAGAGCTGTAAATGCTGTTTGTAGTGGCGGCAGGGGGATGTTAAGGGCTTCTGGGTAAAACTGAGACGGTTGTAGAATGACAGCCTCAGATGTGGCTAGTGTTTCATATCAGTTTAATGATCTAATTTTCTGCTGTAATTTTGCATTAGTCACAGCCTGTTTTCTGCTCATAGAGAAAAATGCAGAATCAGATATATGTGCAAGAATAAGCAGCACCACATCCTCCCACTTTTTTATTCTGACACCTCCCCAACCCTCTGCATGGTGCTACACTCCTTTTTCCTGCACACCGGCCGTCCAACAAGCACTTGAGAGAACCCCCGACCTGCCTTGTGAGAAAATGGATCGTACACACACTTTCAGTCCCCCCACTGTTGCACACCCCACACCCCCCTGAAAATAAGAACCAGAAACAGCTGAATACAATTAGGGGTAACTGGCTTTACAATTCCTTAGTTTCCCTAAACACCATCATTTCAGAAGGATGGGGAAAATGAGGGAACATGGTTACAGGAAAGCATTAATCCAGTTGATAATTTAGTTTTGACTTTTGACATGTACAAGTAGAGTGATGGTAACTTTAACATTTACAGAAAACTATAATAGAACTGTTCCTTTGAGTGTTCCTTCTATGAATGGATATTACCAAATCTAAAGATAAAAGATAGATATCACTGGAAGCAGTATATAACCAGAAGACACATTGAGAGAACTCAAAATAAGTCTCAATTTTCCACTATGAGGGATATTCTTATCTTGTAAAAGCAACAGACGTGTTTCCTTTGTCCTCCCCTCTAACTGCACCGTACTGCCAATTCCAGTATGTTTTTGTTGGACAGAACAAACTCCAGAGAGAGAAAGAGGAGTGCTTGAAAAGATTCAGATGGAGTACAAAACTTCCTGCAGGAAAATCTGCATTTTCTTTGACGGGGCGAAGTCAGAAAGATTATACATCTCTAATGTTCAGTGGTGGAAGAAGAGGGCCTATCCTATACTTGAGTCAGGGTAAACTGCTGTTTAAAAACTGTAATTTTAGCCAATAAAATCCTTAATATCTTACAGGCTTGACATTTTCTGAACACACTTTCAGATACAGAGAAGGCTGATACAACTGTCATGAATCTAGAGCTTGCTAGCTAAGCTTAGCACCAAGAAAAGTGAGGTCAGCTAGCCCAAGAGCATTGCTTATTGTCACATCACACTACGATTCTTTTAAGTTGTTGGTGGGCCAGTTTTTTTATTTAAATACTTGTGACTTAGGGGTGCTGGTTTAGCTCCGTTAGTAGAGCAGGCTCCTCATGTACAGAGGATACATTCCCCCATCGTGCTGGTCGCAGGTTGTAGATGCAGGTCCTGATGCTCTTTGGTGCATGTCATCCCCCACTCTCTCTCTCCCCACATTTCCAGCCTCTGTCAAGGTGTCCTAACAAATAAAGCCCCCCCCCGAAAAAAATAAAAAAATCTTAAGACTTAATTAGCAATATCAGCAAGTTTACGACTCAATTAATCTGCCTCATCGGGATTGTTCAGGTATTGCCTCAAAAGATAAGAAGTGGAGTAAAACAGAAAAACAGATTATTTCCCTCTGAAATGTAGCGGAACAGAAGTGTTATATGTAATAAAAATGACAAAAAAAGCAAAATACAAAAACCTGTGAAAGATTAAAGTAAATGATTTGTGATTTTCCACCTCTGTCAGCAATATCTTTCTTACATTAGAATGTCACACCTCTAAGCATTTAATAGCCGGTTTCTTTTAAGAGTTTGGAGTTATAACTTAAGAAGACACTTCCCCTCAAGGAGTCGTCCTGTAGGAGTGTCTATGCTCTCTGCCTGAAGATGAGATGCAGCTGCCCGTCAGCTCTGTGTGAGTGGGCGGTAAGGGGGGGCGAGGGGGGGAGGCCAGATGGACGGGCAAGCGTACAGGATGCTGTATCACAGGCTGCACCACTTAGTGCTCTTCATTAAAGCTAGATGACTCAAATAAGACTCTTTAAGTACAGCATTAATAACGCAGTGACCTGCAGGTACATGAATGGGACAGACTATCAAAGAAACAACAGCTCAGTTCAGAGGTATGAGTGATGAATTATGAATCATGTCAAAATTGACCACCACAGAACGAGTCAGAGACTGCTATACTTGAACATCAACACAACAGCTACAAGATGATTGGATGAATGAGTGCTCTAAATTACTTTTAAACTCCATTTTCATCCTGTTCCTAACAACATCACATGTGTTTTGAGAGCCTGTTTGCTGAGCAGCTGGGTGTTTGGCCATCAGAGGATAAATCACAAGAGGACAAAACGAATTCAATGTGTTTCAAAACTTTCTGCTGAGTTCAAACTGTTACATTTCAGCACATGTGAGCTGAATCAGACTCCTGGCATGTTTTCTGCATGGTCATAATGTGAAGCACATTTTCTCTGAGCGGCTGGCATGCGGAGAGGCCGGAGAGAGCCAGGAAACAGCTGATGACGAAGGATTAAGGTTTGCAGGCCAGGGGGAATGGGGCCGACTGGGCTGTGCTGCATCAGAGCCGGGGAGAAGAGCTCTGCTGCTGTGCATACCAGTAGCCTGACGCACCTAGAGAGAAATCCCCTCCGATTAGAGGAGAAATAAAACTACACTGTATTTTACAAATCCACTCTGCAAAGACTTGTCAGAAAAGACATATTCAGCTGTAAAATGTTCAGCAGAAGACATACAGCTGTTGATACTATGATATGAATGCTGCTCAGTCCAATACCGTTGATGGTAAAAGTATGACATGTATGCAATTTTCCAAAAGCTCCTCTGCAACAACAGTGCGACACAATGCCTGAAACAAAATACCCTTAGAGCCACAGAGGATCAAAGACTTCAAAAGGAAACTCCTCACTGCAGAGGAGGAGAGCAACAGACACCAAACAAATGCCAACACTGTTTTGATGACAACTTGTGCACATTTTAAAATCAAAAGGGTCATCTGTATACAGATGATGGACATGCAGTTAACTAATTATACATCTAAACAGCACAGATGCAGCCTCCTTGTATAGAAGGGAAGTGGGAAGGCTTTCAGGTGCAAAACATATGGCGGGATTAGAGTCAAAAGACATGCATGGCACATGCGTCCAAGTCCACGAAATAGCTCCCATTGCTGTAATGTAACTCATTCCAGGTACTAAAAGCTTCTCTTGTGATGAATGTGAGGAGATGATTCAACAGATTGTTTATGTCTGCTCGACTCTGCGTTCCTCAGACCAGACTCAACCACAGCTTTATGGGAGATTTACTTCTTATTTCTTTCTTAGGCGACCGGGGCTAAAAGCTGTTATGTGTTATCACTAAAAGGAGAGTCATCTACAGTGACACTGATGCTGGTGACAATGACTGATGCAAGGTCTGCTATCACTGCCCAGCCGCAGCTTGTCAATGAGCTTCTCTATGTAGATAACTGCAGAGAAGATTGATTCTCGTAAGGCCATTCACAGGGGAGGAAGGAGAGTGATGGTTTAGTGGTAAGGACCGTCGGTTCACTCAGGGTGACTGAGGAGGGCTGAATAAACAGCCCTTTGGCAGTGAAGCACAAAGTGGAGCGCATACAAACAGCTTGTGCTACAAAAAACAGAGCGTGTGTGTGTGTGTGTGTGTGTGTGTGTGTGTGTGTGTGTGTGTGTGTGTGTGTGTGTGTGTGTGTGTGTGTGTGTGTGTGTGTGTGTGTGTGTGTGTGTGTGTGTGAGGAACCCTGGGTTACCTTGTCAAACGTATTCTCTTAGTGGGAAGATAAACATTGTTAAAGTTGCACCGTGTAAAGAGTGAAAAGGTGTCTATGTATAGAGATGCAAGCCGTCACCTTGTTGCTATTTGAACAGGTTGCTCACACTCTTTCACAATGTAGTTTCTGTTGTGTACACAATCAAGTATGCGGGTCACAAATACCAGCAACGGAGACACATTATCATTAACAACCGACAACAAGTCAAAATAAAACAGACTAAAGCTTTAACAACTGACATTTTAAATCAAAGATAGTTCAATAGACTAACATCCCACGATGTAAGGATGAGGTGTATCCGCTCCGTGAGAGACAGCTATGAAATTGAATATGTCACAGAGAGCTTACCATGCAGGCTAAGTGAATTTTAACCACTTTGTACAATATATCTTCACTTCTGCCGAGCAGCCATGACTAAAAGTAAAATACCGTGACAGTGACAGAGAAAAAAGACCCCTCACCTTCACAGCGATCCTAGAAGAAGCCTGAACAAGTCTTCCCTCTCCGTCCGAGCAGCCGCTCTCCTACTTCTGAGACCAGAGGACAGACTTCCAGCTGGTCGTCCCTACAGGGGCTGCTTCTTCAGATGTATAGATCCCTCAGATGTTCAGAGTCTGAGGTTAATCTCTGCTGTCCCCGGAGTCCACTGGAGGAGGTACCGCTCTGAGCTGGGCTGTTTGTTTAGTCAAATCACAGCACCACGGGGGTCTCCTGTCCTGTCCCTCTCTCACACTGTGAAAAAAGTCTGCCCACCGCTCCTGAAGACTGCTTTAAGTTTTTAAAAGAAGTGGAGACATGAACACACATGCACACCGCTTCCCTGACACATTCGCACAGAGGAGAGTGGTCCGGCTCTGTTGAAGCTAGAGTAAGAGAGAGTTGGAGAGGGAGAGGAGGGAGAGGAGGGAGGGAAATGTGAGGGGGGAGTCGAGCGAAAAGCAAAAGAGGGAAGAGAAAAGAGAGAGGGAGAAAACTCCAAAATACAGATCAGAATTCAGCTTGTTGTCGCTCGGTAGCAGCTGAGAGGTCCTGAGCTGGACTGATTTGTTTATGAATGGAGAGGTGGACTGAGACTGTCTCTATTGGCAACAGCAATCTGGACCGCATCTAACCCCTCCATAAAACAACAAACACAATAAGAGAAAGAGTGAGAGGTTTAAGCAGAGGGGAAAAAAAGACTTTGGCAGGGCTCACGGTGGCCTGCTTTGAAAACAAACATGGAAGTCTCAGTTTCTCAGGAAGATACTCCACTTACATAAACCGTGGTGTCAGGTGTAAGTGAGGTTAAATGCACTCAATCAGGAGTGAGACCAATTTTCTTACATGTTACATCTCATTTTCTGTCTTTCTCCTTTTATCCCATATAAACTGATTCAACACCTCCCTCTGTCCTCGCCCCCTTCTGTCTCTTTTCTCTGCTCTGTCAGCCTCTCTCTTTCAAACACACACACACACACACACACACACACACACACACACACACACACACACACACACCATTCAAAATCCACATTGGCTCCCTCCCTAATTTTGTCCTTTCCCAGGATATGGTTTGAAATTCATAACGCAACACTGGAGCTGATGAAGGTCTTTTCTTTTTAACAAGGGGCCAGGGCAGACAGAGAAGGGGGTGGGGGGTGGGGGGGTAATTGGACAGTAAACATGTTCTCCTCTAATTGTGAGGGTAAATCTGAAAAGCCGATCTAGCAGTAATTAAAGAGCCAATGTAGCCCTGGTTATTAAAGAGGAGGGGAACAACACCACACAGGACTGTCCCACCTCTACTCCCATCTATTTCGATCTTTGTAATTAACACCTTCTTGCTGTAAATCTGCCCTAAATCCATGCAATTTATCCCATGAATCTACTGTTGTATGTTTTAGTGCTGGCAATGTCAATTAAAAAGGGATAATACGTAATAATGCAGCATGCATAACGCTCATTCTAATTATGAAAATACTTCCCAACAGAAAATCCCTAGGTTAAGATAAGACACAGACTTTATCTCAAAATCCTGCTGCTCCTGATAACCAGAGGCCTAACAGGAATTTATGGGTTTGAGAGAAGAACAAAATCATGGCTTATTAGACAAAATCATATTCATTTTAAATGTACTGTAACAGTGGACCTTCTATTTGTCCTTGTCCGTTCATACAGCTTGAAAAAGTCGAAAAACCACCAAACTCGACTACCAATCATTCTGCCACGACAACACCCAGTCTATTCAGTCGAGCAGAACAGCTAAAGAGTTGTCTCTCTCAAAGATGATCTGGAGTGTTGCCATTGCTAATACTAAGTCATAACTAGTGCAACCAATCTGTTCGTCTGCTCCTTATCTGCGTTCTGCAGGATTTCAGAAAAAAAAGGTAAAATATGATTTTTCTCTGTGTGTTTGACAGGCAGGGACCCCTGAAGACTCATGGGAGGGGGTGGTAAAAAATAGTAAACCCTTGGGCTGATGTCTGAAATAACTGCATTTTAAAATGAAAGTAAGAGGAGTAGCAGCAAGGAATAGCTGCTGAACAAACTAGCAGACTAGCTCATACTTTTGAGACAGATGTTTAATGATAACACCTGATTGACAGGCTGAGCTCAACAGTCAAATCAGGTGGAAAATCTAAATTTAGAGCTCGAATAATGGCTGGTTAGAGGATCAAACATGGATGAGCTGAAGGCTTCCATCAAGAAGGGCGAGGACTTTGTGGCTAAAATGAAGTGAACAGAGGCATGAAGTTACTGTAACAGAAATACCTGTAGGTACTTCTACAAGGAAAATGACTAAATACCCCTCTGTTCTTCTCTAGTATAAATATGTGTTGCTCGTGTTCCAAGGGGGTGAGAGTAAACTGGTTAAACTTGTTTTTGTTTTTGTTAAAACATAACGAAAAACTTCATTACTTATACTTGAGGAAAATATGATGCATGATGTTTCATTCTCCGCTCTGCCCTAATTTCCTGTTAGCTCTCTGTGGCTACAGTGTAATAAAGATCAATGAAAAGGAAACTTACCTTATTGGGTTCAAGAACTTGTACAAAGAGAACATATGTATTTAGTCAATCAAGACCAGCACACAGATGCAGACCTGCGTAATACAATATCGCACAGTCACCAAAGTCATTACTTAAACCCTACATTTGTATGTGTACAAGTTAATAAAGCAAATCCAAATCCAAAGTGGCTAAGTTTACACAACAACACACTCTGTGATCCAATAAGAAAACTGAAACTCAGCTGGCGAGTTGTCCTTTTCAACATTTTGACATCATGCTAAATGCAGTTGTTGTTTACATAGGCTTTTTGTGGGCAGTCTCAGAGAAACGATGGCTGAGGAAGATGAGAGCTCTGGGAGTGCTCCACACCTACAGCTCACTTTCTAACACGTTAACTTTTAGAATTGATGAAAAGTGGGAACTAGCCTCTTATTAGTTTCCCCTTGTGAAGTTGAAAGTGGGGACATCTTCAAGGAGACAGAAGGAACTGAATTATTCCATTATACCTTTACCCTTTATCTGAACAAATGTACAGCGTGGGCTTTTCACTTCTGGCACACAGCAACAGGTGCTTTTAATTGAATCTTTAGAGATCCTATCTGAGCCGAGCATGTTTAAGGACATAGGCTACTTGGTGCCATTTAAGCACAGACAAATTACACAGTGCAGGTCTTAGCAAATAAGCTCATATATAGGCTACTGCAAGGGATAATACCATGTTTATGTTTTCCAAGGTTATTTATGACGTAATCATACTAGTATCATAGGTTTTTTATTTTTGACAAGTATCATACAAGTTATTGTACAATCATCTCCTGTTACAAACTTTTTACATATTTAATGTGTTGTGTTGCACTTTCTGTCTGCCTTTTTTCTCCATTAACAAGACCATCTTGTGCTAACAACCATTAGCCGTTAAAGCAGATAATGACTTTTCTGACAAAGATACCGACATGAATCTTTTATGTATTTTTTTAAGAGGCAGATGCATAAGAACCATCAGACAAGCTCAACCAAACATACACGGAGCTTCACAGCAGCACATTTTGAGTATATCAAGTAAATGTGGAGAAGGCTTAAAGCCAGTATAGTTGAGATTTTGGGAAAAAACTTATCCTTAGCTATTCCTGGAGGTCTGCAGACCTGCACTCACTGCTTCTTTCAGTGTTTTGCTGCCCTCATGTGGTTACCTTAAGCAGGTATGTTGTGGGAAATAAAATCCACTCATCTGTGACATGTCTAAAAAACTTGACTTGACTGGCTAATCTTGCCACAAAGCCACACAATTGTTGAAGACTGCACATTACAAAAAGTATTTACAATTGTTTTTCTTCAAAAATAATATAAGAAGGGGAGCCAGATAGCCTAGCAGTTATGTCACATGTCCCATGTAGGCTATAGTCCTTGTCACAGCAGCAGTGGGTTTGAATCTGATCTCAGCTCTTTGCTGCACGTCATCCCCCGCTCTACAAAACAATAAGCTAATACTTGTGTGGTTTTGCCAAAGAACTTCCCTTTGCTTCTTATGTTTTCCTGTTAATGCAGAAGAAATACTTCTGCATTCTGCATCACTGCATTTTGTAGTAGGTGCCCCTCATGAATATCCTACTTTCACTTTTAATTGAATCCAATAATGCCTCTTAGCTTTATGTAGGCTATTGGTTTACGTTTGAATATGGTCTAAATTGTGGATTTTTATTTTTTTTTGTAAATTAAACTTCTACCACTGAGCATACTCCTATTTGACTTTATGATCTATGTGCTGGATGTCACATGAGCATTTGTAAGTGCACAAGCGCGTGCATAAACACACATCTCTCGCGGGCATTGTGATGGCCTTATCAAAATGATTCACAAAGTCAAGCTAGTTACATCAGGGTCAATGCCCGCACGTCGCCAAGACGAGCAGGCAGGTCGGTCTCAGGTAAAACATGACGTCATGATGATACTTTTGAACTCCTGAGCAGTAAATCTATAAAGGTGTGTAGTCTTACTGCTCAGGTAGCCGGTCAGTAATAAGCCAGTACCTTGAGCTGAAGTGAAAACATAGCGCGAGAGCTTGCTGGGAATAAACACTGAGGCCTAACATGCGCCAGGCGGTTTGATTCACCAAGGTTCACCTGAGAGTCACCCCTACCTGTGGGCCGAGGAAGCCGGAATGTACTCCAACTCACAGACGGCCAGGCACCCGGCTCAGACACTGTCATTGAACAGTCAGTACATCCCACCTCCGTATGACTTCACCGGTTACCATCACGTCCCGGGAGTCGGTGACCCGACGACAGGTGCATGGAACCCCGTGTACACTCCCAGGGAGGAGTATCCCTACAGCTTCCCGGGGTCAAGCCCCAGCGTCGGCCAGGTCAGCTTCTCTCCCTCTGAGTTAAACGGCACGCCCACCCCCGCTGGAGGGGGGTCGTTCAACCCGTACAACTTCATTTCCGGACAGGACCCCTTCAGCTCCAGGAGGAGACCCCAAGAGTCCATCAGACCGCCCGTTTCAGGTGGGAAATGCAGTGCAGACATTAACTTTTTAAAGTAGGCTGTTAGATTTGATTGCATTTTGTGTGTCCAGTAAATAGCCTATGATACAGTTCAACACTTGGATACAATTATACAGGCTCACAGTTTTCACAAAACTCTAAAGATCTGTGGCTGTTTCTGGAAATGTTATGTTACAATTGCTTTTGTCCCAAAGTATCTTTTAATACCTAAATGTTTGGAAAATACCACAAATTAAAATACTTAGCCTAATATTGTGGGGAAATCCTGATTCCAATACATTTCCCTCTATTACCAAATGTTTTTGTTTGTTATTGTCACTAATAAATCACCTTTAATTTTCATGTTAAAATTTGGGGCAGTTATTAATTAATGCTTTAAAATCAAGAATTGAAAAGTAACTTGCAGATTGGCCCACTTGTCGCACTTTAATTAGAATCAAAGGCAAATATACTACTGATATATTGGAACTAGTTTAGATGTTTGAAGACATGTGCTGGTTAATTTAATAGCTGATAGCAAATCGGGTGATTTACATTTCAAGTCAGTGGAGTCTAGATAAAACTTACACTGTATTATTAAGAATGAAACTAACATTAATTAGCCTACAGAAAGAGTCCTTGGTGGAGACAAAGGACAATTTCATTCCAGCTCTTCGTGGCTGCTCAGATAACAGATATTCATAAACAGAAACCATTTCAACATGTACACAGAGTAGACTGACTGCACACACACATTCATCAAGGTTTAGCCTCTCCCTTCCGCCAGCAAGGTGCAAGATGTCAATGCAAAGCTAACAGTGGTGGCCATGAAGTCTGCAAAAATGTCCCTCCCCACCCTCTCTGTCCACTGGGTGGGTGCTAAAGGGTGACAGGCTAGATAACATCCGCACTACAGGAAGTCTGCTCAAGTCAAACTGAACCTCAGCTGAAGGCGAACACTCAGGGTTTACTTATGTCCGTGTGCAAATGTGTTAGTTTACCTTAATCAATGCTGTCACAAAGACATGATATCAGATCAATAACTCTGACTCACCCTTACCAAAGTGTTTGTGTGAGCATACATGTCAATGAAAGCCTGTGTAAACACCTATGTAAACACCACTTACAGTGATAAGGAGGACCAGTGATGCAATGCAGTGGGAAGTCTTTACACAAGTTATAGTTAGCGTGATTAATATAGTCGATGAGGCTTTAAGTGGCGCCTGAACCTGAATGTGGCACCAGACGTCTTAAAATTACTCATGTTTCGCCACAGTTCTTAGTCACATGAGTCAGAGATATAACAATCATTTTTGTCTGTATTTCTGGTCAGATTGAAGACAAAAAATACATGGGAATAGATCACAATCACAAAGTCTGTCAATCGTCTCCACTTGTATGTATTGTTTTGCTTATTCAGGATTGTTTTGTGTGATTCAGTAGGAAAGACTCGCACTAAGGACAAGTATAGGGTGGTGTACACTGATCAGCAGCGCCTGGAACTGGAGAAAGAGTTTCAGCACAACCGCTACATCACCATGAGGAGGAAGAGTGAGCTGTCAATGGCACTGAGCCTCTCTGAGAGACAGGTGAGCTCAGGAGCACACAGAAACCTAGAGGTAAAACCATAAGGTGTAGAGAAATGAGGGAGACAAAGCATGGGAAGGTGCAATGTAAGCAACAATGTAAGCATTTAACTTTAAAACAGAGGAGTGACTGAGAAGGAAAAAATCAAGTCCACATAGGATTCTCAGCAAGAGCAGCAGGCTAGCATAGCATGATGCATTCAGGAACAGCATTTATTGTAGGTCACACATTTTTGGCAGTTCAATGTTAGATGCAACTACAAAACACAATACTGAAAACTCAAAGCAATAAAACACACTATAATGATGCTGCCAGCTTAAATTGAGTGATTTTAATGAGAGCATATTAGACAGGCAACTATAAACATAGTGTAGACATGAGGCTGTGGTCTTCCTGTAGAGGAAGATCTTTAAGCTCCAGTAAAAGTTAATAAGTGGAGTTATATTGTTTTTAAATGTAACTTTGTAACTTTCTGAACAGCAGCAACTGTGACCACAGGCTGCAATTGAGGGATATCAGTAAATGCACCATGAGCCCAAAGGTGATATGACTTAGCAAGAGTTGGTGATGGTTATGAAATCAAACATTTCATTTGTAAGAAGGAAAATGTTTTATTTTATCTTTTTTTTTTAAGTTGCATGGTCCCAAATTTACAATTGCACCAAGAAAACAAGGACTTGCTCAGAAATAGTTCAAGAAACAACACAACAGAGTACCTCCTTTTGAGGGATGATTGACAGTGTTAGGAAAGGTTTCTGTAAATCAAATACAATAAAACAGGATTTATCAATCAGACACACAACAGCTCTTTTCAGTTGATCCTTCTTGTTGTGTTTTTTTGTTGGTGTGAGGTGAGGTTGGAGTCTTGGTAAATGTGGGAGTTAAAAAAAGGAATCACTTGTGTTTTATCATGTGATTGTTATTGTTTTTCAGGCTAAGGACTAAAAAATTGGTATTGGTCCCTGGAGTTTCTTGGTGCAGATTTTCTTATCTCCATGTTTAAAGTGACATCACTTTTTTTAGAAGTATTTTTGGGCTTTTGCCTTTATTTAGATATGATAGTGGATAGAGGCAGGAAATCAGGGAAAGAGAGTAGGGGATGACATGCAGGAAAGGAGTTGCAGGTCGGACTTGAACCCGGGCTGCCCATAAGAGTACTATAGTCTCCATACATGGGGCTACCAAACCGCTTTGCTATCATCATGTTAAGTTAGAACTAATCAGAAAGTTCTTCAACATTCCATTTCGGAGAAAACAGCTTTCAAAAAAACTGCAGAAACCTCTAAGCCATAATGTTATGTGGCCAAACAAAATGTCTTGCATAAGTGGCGTTAATGGTGAAACCCTCAATCCTAATCTCATGTTACTATCATTGTTGTTATTGTTTTTTTGCCTGCTCATTCTGTCTGTCAAACCCACAGTGGAGAGCAACCAAGGGAAAGGCGGAAATTGCTTAACCGAAGTACGTGAGGGAGGGCGAACACAAAAAAGCTAAATCATTGCAGTTCATCATCCAATGGAGATAACAGGCTTGATAATGAGACAATGCAAAATAAATGACAAAACATGTTCTGTAAGAGAGAGGTATCTTTCCTATTTTCAACCTGATTTACACCCAGTAGCCACACTGTGGGCAAATGAACTTGCGGCCCCAGTAGCACCCAGGGGTGTGTTGCTTGAGGTGAGGTGATGTGTGGTCAGGGGCAAGGTGATACCTTCCTATATTTAGGACGCAGAAATCGAATGCACCTTGGACCACCTAAAATCTGGTCTAAAGTCTGTGGCACAGTATGTTCCTGCTATTTAGAGGATGCATTAAAAAAAGATGGGCAGACATCAGCGAGTTTATGGCGCAAGTTATAGCATCACAACAGCACACCTACTCCACAGGGTGTTATCAGTGCATTTGCCAAAACATTCAAACTGAGTTTTTAATGGGACAGGGAGAGAGATGAGGACCAACACTGAGTTCTCCTCTATGTGGGCTGGCTCCTACAGTGATCTGTCTAATATAGCTGAGAAAATAAGTAAATCAATGTTTACGGCCTATCTTTGCAGCTCCCAGAACATAAGTTGACATAGATCACATTGGATTTTGTTGGCATGTCTGGAGATTAAGTTATAGTTTTGTGTCTCACGGGCTCTCTTAATTTTTAAAGGCAATGATCATTTTTGAAGTTGTGTGAAAGCTTAAGCAAAATATAAGTTCAATCCACCATCAACATATTTCATACAGTGGTTTGTGTGTGGTCTGTGTGTTCAGGGACACAGTAAAAGGAGAAAAGGTCAATTAAGCTGGCCCGAATTTGGTCTATCTAAGAATAAACTCTGAAACTCGCTGTGTAAATAATTACGCGCCAGCTTGCGGGCACACCTGACTCTTAAAGGAATGAGAGCTAACATTAGGTTTGGTTTGAATTATATTAGTGTCACAACACATCTATGTATAACCAAGCAATTGAATCCAACCCCTTTGCGTTGAAACCACGTGTTTGGATGTTTCAGGTGAAGATCTGGTTTCAGAACAGACGTGCAAAAGAGAGGAAGGTAA
Source organism: Tautogolabrus adspersus (assembly GCA_020745685.1). Lineage (NCBI taxonomy): Eukaryota > Metazoa > Chordata > Actinopteri > Labriformes > Labridae > Tautogolabrus > Tautogolabrus adspersus. Next base: position 16,074,058 of record CM036540.1, read on the forward strand.
CCAGGAAGAAGCTGCAGCACTCCCAGCAGGCCTCTACCACTACACCCACCCCACCTGTGCTGGGTGGACCAGCTGACACCCACATCCCCACCAGCCCCAGCAGCAACATTTTGTCTGACACACTACCAGAAGAATACTAGCTTTGGATTTCACATGGAAAAATTATTCTGCAAGAAATATGTACATAGTGTGTGTTTTGTTTGCCACAGAATTAATGAGAGAATGCTGCACTTCCCTGCCTTTAAAAATAACAAGCACTTCATATCTGCTGCATAGATCATTCCCACTAAACTTTTGCCAAGCATAAAAGTGTAAATATGGATCATTATCAGCACCAAGACACTGATTTTAAGGACCAAGAATTACTGGATAACTTGTCACTTGTCGAATCTTTGTGCCGTCTTTAGGAATTTCTGGTGAAAGTTCAAATGAAAAGCATTTTTAGAAGTTCCTCTGTCTTTAATGTACAGAGCTTTTGAAATTCGACTGAATTGTTGTTCTCAGCATAATAAATTATATTGCATCTGGTTAATTAATAAGAATCAGGATAGGATACTTGCATGTGTGTTTTTTTTGGGTCTTTTTTTTCTAGGTGTTTCAAATGAAGGAAGTCAGAAACAAGCTTACTTTCATAACCAACAGTTTAACAACAATTGAATGTTCCCTATGTTGAATTATGTTGATGCAGGATTTATCTTTCAAAAGTAAGGACTAGTGAGTTTCAGGTCAGAGAGAGGAAGGCAGCGGTTTAATGGAAGGCTTGAATGGAAAAAAAAAGTTAAAAAGAAGGAAGTACAAGCCATGATGAAAACAGACATGTTGTCGTTTTGTATCCATTTGCCAACAGCTTTATAACCAGACATGCAAATTGAAGTGACAACTCGTTTATTTATTTTTTCTTTGCTTTAAATATAATATCTTCATCATTCCTTTTTTTTAGATAGGATTGAGAGAAATGTGCTTCACAATAACTCTGGAATAAGACATTCAGACAAAGTCACATCCCGTAAAACTGCCACAGTCATTGTACTGCTAAACACACATATCTGAAGAGATATCAGTCTCTGCTCCTCTAGTCCTGTGAGTCTGTAGTTCTGTAAGTATGCACTGTTAAAGTATGTTCACTACAGAGTGTTCACAGTTTTAGATTGTTCCTTTTTGAGGCTCACAGAAGAGGAAGGAAAAATGATCATTTTAGCTATGTAAAGTTAGTCTAACCATAGCCAGTTGAGCAAGGCAAAAACACCGCAGTTTTCAAAATGAAGCACTGTTTAAACCATCATCTATGTGCAACTCCTTGGTCCTACCACTCTTTTGTGCAATCAAAAACTTTCCTTTTCCCCCGTGTTTTTGCTTTCAACTGTTTTAATTGAAACAATGTGTTTTTATTTTATAAAATGTTAACATTGATGTTCATGTGGGTCTATTTGCACATTATATAAAAAGCATGCTCTTTCTCTTCATCAGCACTCACTGTACACCACCGGCTGTTGGTCTAAATGTGTTTTTACTTTTTCTGAACCACAACCGCTTAAAGCAGTTTCACACAAAAAGGCATCGTGACAAGCTCATGCTGCTGAAGATGAACGCGCCTGACAAATATTTTCACAGAAACGTTCATATCCGCTTAGCTTCACACTGTCCAACACTGTATTAAACTGAGTGAAACTTTTCTCACCTCTACACACAATTATAACATTTTTATTCATTGAATAACAAGAAACAAGAGGGTTTCCTTCACTCAAGAATGAACCATCTGTTATCTTTTATAGTTTAATACCTTTGGCATGGTAACTTAACATCACCTGAATATGTCATGACAATGTCAAAATCACCTGGTTTTTATGAGGGGAAAAATAAATGTTTAATTTGGGTTTAACCAAACTTATCAAAAGCTGAAGTACAACAGTCTAAATGCTGTTTTTTTCTTTGACACACGTAGAAAAATGCTGCGATAACACTGAACAATTTCATACCAGTACCAGTTTTGTATTGAATGAAATGCTACTGGCCGACTGATCATTCAGTTTAAGCATCTTTTGAGCAGCTTTCATAAACTACTCCTGTGTGGTTAATCATTTTCTTGGCGGATCATGTTGGTCAGAAGTTCAACTGTGTTTCAACAACAAGCAAAAAAGACAATCTAAGGTGGTTGTTTAAGGACAGTACAACTGTCATGAACCATAAACATCGTTTTTATTGCTCTATGTGCGAGCTGAATGGTTGTCCATGGTTGTCAACCTTTAACCAGGAGCTATCAAACCAAAACCAATAACCTTTCTCTTTGATTAAACAAATAAAAGCACATGGTGTCACCCTTAATGCAAGAAAAAAAATCACCAAATAAGCATTACTTTATTTCATTTAAACACAAGTCACAGAGCTCTAAAATAAGGTAGCAAACTTAATCACATATGGCTTGTGTGGTATTACGTGAACCAAATGTTAATACAAACAGAAACCAAAAGATACCAGACCTGAGGATCAAAGGTTTTGCCAAACACTGCTTGACCCAGAACACACCCAAGCACCAAATACAATAGACAGACAGCATTGAGCTTTTACCTGCATGTGATTAAAGGTTTCTAAAAAAAAATTCTCTGAAATGTTTTCATGTTGTTTTTTACATTTACCTGTTTTGCATGTTAACATGTTCAGTGCACAAAAAAAGACTAACTCCATTGTGATCTCTTTCATGTCGTTCTCAGATGCAAAAATTTGGTACAGTCTTAAACAAAACCACAAAGCCATAGGAAATGCGTCAATCTAAAAATAGAAAAAATAACTTGATGGAGTTGAAAAATAAATGCATCGCTGGCTCAGATGTGACGAGCTGAAAGGTTCCACATGATTTGATCTACAAGTAAGCTGACCTTTCTTAATTTTTACACCACATTAGTCACTCTCAGCTCCCCCCTCCTTCTTCACGAAAGTTGAAAAAATGTGACGCTCCTTCCTTTTTATTAATGAAATATTTCTCCTTTGTTTCAAACTCACCAAAAAACACTCTTAGATAATGCATCTGATTTTGAAAGAGTGAAAACTAGCGCATGAGCAAAAGCAGAAGTGTGGACATCATGGAAACAAATGTGTGAACTTCCGAAGAGACAAGACATTTCTTAACACGCTTTTTTTTGGGGCTACAGAGCCAAAGGTAAACAGCACAGTACAATCCAACCCTGAACAGACCCATTTACATCTTTAAAAAAGTTAAAGAACATACAAACTATTACTTTGACATTTGTAAAAGAAGCCCTTTATGTATACATGTAAACACACATTTTAGACTATCACAATCTTATACTAACTCTTTCTGTAGAGCACTTCAGAGCTTGTTCATGTCTGCCAATCATCTGCTGTGTAATAAAGTACATAGTGTAAAGTATGCCTTGTTAATATGTACATTTTCACTGCAAGTTTACAGGATTTTTATGATGAAATAATTGTAAATATGCTCATAAATTAAAACTAGTACTGTAAATGCAAGAAAGTACAACTTAATATAAAGAGAGAAGGTATAAGTTGTGGACCATTGAAAATATATAACCATTATTGAAAGTTCATAAAAAGAAGTCTATAAAAGCTAGCAGCGCTATAATTCAAATTATGGAGATAATGTCAAGTAGGCCTACAGGAAAAATCATGAAAATGTTGAGACTCTATGGCTACTGATGGCCATAAATGTGTCCTTAATGAAGTAAAAAAAAAAGATTATGCATGACCTTAAGCCAACAAACATCTCCTTTGTCAGCAGTCAGTGGTGCAGTCGTTGTGAATCACCTGCCTTTGCGAACCTTTGCGTACACACAGTCATGTCTTGATGGCTCAACAGTCTGCTGAGGTCGCTCTGAAAACTTGACCTGGCCGTACTCCACCTCCATCTCTTCCCTTTGCGGCATCTGCTTCCCCTCCCTCGCCTGCCGCTGCACAATCCTGACATCCGCATAGGTTAAATCCTGATCTTCATCGTCTTCTGCAGAGAAAAATAAATAGTATGCACAATCAAATTTTGTAATATATTTGATGACAAAAGAATTACAATATAACTTTTGGTAATACACTGTTTGCTTTTAGCTGTAGGTTTGTTGGGAAGATTGGTATGACTGTTGTAGCATATCTGCTTGTAAGCTTTAAATAAAGACTGTAAACTGTCAAACCTGCCTTTTGGCAACTCTAAAATACTGAGCCTTTTTAACAAGATAAGACAAGTGTGTTCGCTGAGTCGCTTAGGCTCTACTGGAAAAGATTTTGCAGATTTTATTCTTTTGCACAGAGAAAAACTAGCCCTGTTCACTCCCAAGTCTGTGCTATAAGCTAGTCTTGTTCTCTACACCTTACCAGCCATTAGCATAGCTGTCTGATAGATTTTTTTACAAGATTTGGACAGGAAAATTCAGATTTTAAGAACCTTTAAAGTTAACTTTGAAGAAGAAAAATATTTGTTATTTTTGCACTGACTTTACAGGCAGATTTCAATGTTTTGAGCAGAGCAAAGCTTGCCCCTCACCCTATAAATACCCACGCTATAGGCTAGTGTTTTTTTTCTGAAACTAAAAGCAGCTAAACTTTCCTGCTGTTTTGTTTTAATTAAGATTAAATGCATAACAGATGTCTTTAATTCTATAGTTTAGTTAAAAGCAAGATGATAAAAATGTGTTGATAATTGAGTGTAGGCAGATTTTGATGCTTTTCACAGTGCAGAGGAAGCCCCTCCAATCAGCGCACAATTAACCTAAATCAATTAAGCTAAACATCTGCTAATGGTAGCCTCATGACTTCATATTTAACGTTTCCCAACTAAATGAAAGCCAGTAGGCCTAAGTGTAATGCTGAAAATTATTTTTAGAAGAAAAAAGGGCAGAATGCAGTGATGGGTCAAGAAAAAAAGGAAGTTGTGTTCAGTACCTTTAGGTTTGTTCTGCTTTTTTTTCTGAGCATAGATGACTGCCGCTCCAACAGCCAACAGAATCAGCAGTGCAGAGAGCACGCCGACTATTATCGGCAGATAGGCTAGTAGATTTAGTTATAAAAGAAAGAGCATATAAATCTTTAAGTAAGCAATCACTAATGGTGTTTTTTTAATGGAGAAAGACACAGATTAAAATGACAGTTACTTTGATGAGTCCACACTGGTATAGTTTGTTTTCACTTACTAATGTACCAGGGGTCTTCTCTGGTGGGGGGAGTCCCAGTGTGGTTGGAGGATGTGATATTAATAGAGGGTTTATTTGACACTGTGATGTGTGTCTCCTTACCCTCAGTAGTTGTTGTTGTTGGTGGACGACACAGTGTTTCATTAGTTGGAGGTAACCACTGTGATATGTACGTCCCATTGAGTAAGATGCACTGAATCAATTTGAAGCCTATGAGAAAGAAACAGATCAGTGACTGATACATGTTGAAATATCAGTTTGGGTCTTGTGTTTTCACTCACCACAGGTCTTCTTCTCTTTTTGGACAAGACTGACATCATTTCTGACTGAGCAGACCAGTTGTCCTGACACGTCTTGTTTCAGAGTGATATTCTGACTCTCAATATTTCCAGAGAGGAGCTGAGTGTTAGTCAGTGTTTGTCCAACCAGAGTCCAGCTGTACTGAGGACTGTCCCCTCCCTTAGAGGAGCACATGGCCCTCATCTCTCCCTGGGACAGACACTCAGAGACCAGCAGGACAGAGGACACAGGAGCTGAAGGAAACACACTCAGATTCATTTTTATTCACATAATCATTTTTGTTAAATAAAAGTTCTTAAACAGAACAGATATAGAAACAGATATATGTAGAATATGAAATAAATATCTATCCAAATTACTGAAAACCTCAGTGGACAAAAAATGCTATTTACCTTGAATGGTCAACTGTAGAGTGCGCTTCTCTGAAATTACTCCACTGTTATCAAAGACTTCAAGAGTATATTCACCACCATCATTCCTGCTCAGGTCATTGATCCGAAATGTTCCATTACTTGGACTAAATGAGGAACGTTTCTCTAACAGATTAGTCACAATCGTGTTCTTCCGTCCATGAAGTATTGTTGTTGTCTTCATTGTCCACTGGTATTTAAATATTTCTGAGGCGTCGTCCATCAGCTTGAGGACCACACTTCCTCCTAGAGCTCCAAAGCATTTAGCTCCATTCTGTCTGCCATCACAGAAGGTTTCAACACCTAGAATCAGAAAATAATAACTCATAATAGACACATTAATATCACAACATTGATCATTTAATTCTTACTAAATACATACGATTGTCATATGGCATATGCAAGTAGGCTAATTATCATGTGAAAATAATGTTTCATGAAGCAAATGTGTTCTTTTCCCACCACACTTAAATGTGTCATTAAAATAGGATTTGACAATTTGACATATCGTTTATTTAACAACTTTATTTAACTGAACATCTTACCTCTGGATTAAAAGATCCTTTAAAAAAAAGTTAAAATCATATGTAATTGAGGTTCTTACACACACAAAACTGTGAGGCCTCTTTTTCACAGAATATTAAACCTTAAATAAATGTGTTAGTAGTTTAATTGAACTAGCTCACCATGAGAGGTGCCAAGCAGCAGCAGCAGCAGCAACAGTCCAAACACAGCGTCCATGTCTCCTTAGTTTTCAGCCTCTGGTGACTCTCTGTCAGCAGCTTCCAGAACAAACTTTTCTACTTCACCTAAAAACAAATAATTACATTTACACCGAACAGCCTCAAATGTGTGTCTCAAATTATCAGCCTCAGGGAAAAATGTGTGAAAAACTTTACAAAGTGTGTGCTGCCGTCTTAATCGTTACATCGTTAAAGGAAGTGGTGTCATTTTCACTTCCCTTTTAGCCAAAACAAGAGGGCCTTTTGGTGTGATGGACTGCCTGGAAGAGAAGGAAACATTCCTCCTTCGATCCGAAAGAGGATTTGAGACTAACAGCTGATGTTTGTAAGATGTCTGTGTTCAAATATTAACAAAACATTTCTGCTATTTAACAACTGTATAACCTGGAATATCTTGATGTAATAGTTCCTCACAAAATAAGGATCTAATACATCTCAATTTATCTCTAAATATGTCATAACAAGCTCAAATTATTTTAATATGAGCTATTGGCTCAACCTCTCGCATTACCCCTAACCCTCTTATATTAGCAAGTGAACACTTCAAGAATATTTACAACAAAGTGTATTTTCAAAGGGAGGCAGCAAGGTATTAAGAATAAAAATCGAAATGACAAATAATAAAAAAGATTTGATCTCATTTGATGAAGACAATTGAGAATAATATTGAGATCCACTTTGAAAGATCGAAGGAATCATTTCAGGTAAACATCAAGGACACTGAAGGTCAAACAGTTTGGTTCTTGGAAATATAAAACAATCAGCTAAATGAATCAATCCAGTACACATGAATTGGAGTTTCTATTAAATCATTTTCCATATTTGAATATTGACTTCATTATGCAGTTTCAATTACAGCAATATATTGGCCTATTTATAGTGTTGACTTCTAAATACAATGAATAAGTTTTATTCAGCTTCATACTTCATCAAAGTCTTTGCTGTTTTTATTTGTTGCTTTTGGTTTTTATAGGATCTTTGAAGAAATGTTTTTTTGCTACTTTTTGAAAGCAAATATCTTTCAGATGAATGTTTGTCATTTCTCAGCAGTAACGATGAAAGACGTCAATAAAAGTCAGAATACGCCATGCCAAAGTGATAAAACATGTATTTCCACACTTTGCTGTTGGCCCACAGTGACGTCATATACTGACTCTCACTGTGGGTTTGAAGCTCACGTGATCATTACCCTCACACATGTCGAGTTGTTAGACTCTGGCGCCCTCTAGTGGCATTAAGCAGAAAAGAGTGTTTGAGCGAAGCTGTACAGGTGTGTGGTTATTTTCTATTGAACATTATTTTCTCCTCAAGTGTTTATCTTAATGAAAACAAAAACAGATTAACTGAATGAAGAAGCCTCTCCTCAGTGAACACACCTTAAAACAGATTATAAATCTGTATTTGCTTTGAGTCTCAGCTGTGATTAAAGCCATCAGTCAAGTCATGAACTTCATGATAACTCAAAACTAATAAGAAGTATCTTACTTTCAAATGCTTTCAGATGTTTTTATTATGAGTCTCGTTAATCATGGAAGCAAACAGATGTATGATTGCAATAATAATTGAATAATAATTCAAGGCTGAAACACTGAAATGTTTGTGTGCATCACTTATGTGGCATGAAGTATGAGGCTGAATATAAAATATTAAAACACACTTTCAAAATGTATAAAGCTGAAAAGTCGAGTCATGACGCAAAATTGAAAAGAATAATTCTCAAAACATAAAATTAAATTACAGTTTCTTATAAAATCCTGTTGCCACTTGCCAGCAAACACTTTTGACTGCATGAATATTAATAAATTACTAGAACAAGTGAAAGAATATTCTCACTCACGAAAGGACAGTTTATTCTTTCAGTTTTACTTTTATAAAAAAAACAAAAACTTTATTTTCTTTTTAATTATGTGTGAAATATTTACTCATTTACTTAAAATGTTTTGATAAATGTGTACGTCAATACAAGCTTTATCTACACAAACACATTTTGCTTTAGGCAGAAGCGAGAAAAAGTAAAAATACAAACAGAAGAGAATTTTTAATCCAAACTCTATTTCCTCATTTGTAAAGTCACACGGTCCAAATGGAGCTGGTGAGAGTCGACACAGAGATGTTGGTTTCAGAGAGTTAAAGTCGAGATGCAGAGCTTCTCATTTCAACGATTTCAACAGAAGCATTTTCATACTCTATCACCTCGTGGACTGCAGAGCCCTCAGCTTTATTCAAGTCATTTTTCTTACAAGCAAAGTAGACAAAAATCCCAGTTAATATCAGAAACACCACAGCTGTTCGCAGACCACAATAGAGCAGGAAGAGAGCTGTCCGGATAAAGAAAGAAAAATTAGACGTCAGGTTAAGGCTTAGTTATTGTGGGTCATGTGTGCTGGTGTAGTTGATGTATGTGTTGCAGGTGAAGGGTTCTTTGGATGCTTCAATGTCAGTCTCCTTACCGCCAGTGTGGTTGGAGGATGTGATAATAGAGGGTTTATTTGACACTGTGATGTGTGTCTCCTTACCCTCAGTAGTTGTTGTTGTTGTTGTTGTTGTTGTTGTTGTTGATGGACGACACAGTGTTTTATTAGTTGGAGGTAACCACTGTGATATGTACGTCCCATTGAGTAAGATGCACTGAATCCATTTGAAGCCTATGGGAAAGCAACAGATCAGTGACTGATACATGTTGAAATATCAGTTTGGGTTTTGTGTTTTCACTCACCACAGGTCTTCTTCTCTTTTTGGACAAGACTGACATCATTTCTGACTGAGCAGACCAGTTGTCCTGACACGTCTTGTTTCAGAGTGATATTCTGACTCTCAATATTTCCAGAGAGGAGCTGAGTGTGTGTCAGTGTTTGTCCAACCAGAGTCCAGCTGTACTGAGGACTGTCCCCTCCCTTAGAGGAGCACGAGGCCCTCATCTCTCCCTGGGACAGACACTCAGAGACCAGCAGGACAGAGGACACAGGAGCTGAAGGAAACACACTCAGATTCATTTTTATTCACATAATCATTTTTGTTAAATAAAAGTTCTTAAACAGAACAGATATAGAAACAGATATATGTAGAATAAGACATGAATGTCTATCAAAATTACTGAATACCTCAGTGGACACAAAATGCTATTTACCTTGAATGGTCAACTGTAGAGTGCGCTTCTCTGAAATTACTCCACTGTTATCAAAGACTTCAAGAGTATATTCACCACCATCATTCCTGCTCAGGTCATTGATCCGAAATGTTCCATTACTTGGACTAAATGAGGAACGTTTCTCTAACAGATTAGTCACAATCGTGTTCTTCCTCCCATGAAGTATTGTTGTTGTCTTAATTTTCCACTGGTATTTAAATATTTTAGAGGCGTCGTCCATCAGCTGGAGGACCACACTTCCTCCTAGAGCTCCAAAACATTTAGCTCCATTCTGTCTGCCATCACAGAAGGTTTCAACACCTAGAATCAGAAAATAATAACTCATAATAGACACATTAATATCACAATATTGATCATTTAGTATTAATTAAATATGTAACATTGTTTTAAGCATATTCAAATAGGCTAATTATAATATGAAAACATACTAATGTGTCCTTTGCCTGTCTACAAACCCCCCAACTATGAGAAAAGTTCTTCGTCTTCGTCTTTTGCCTGCTCCACTTTTCAGAAAATGTTCTGCCTCTGACCTCTGAGATTAATTTAAATTTGTTGAAAAGAAGTATAATATGTGACCTTAAATATCTGAGGCATCATCCATCAGCTGGAGGACCACAGTTCCCCCATAACAAATAGCTTCATTTTGTCATCACAGGAGGACACATTTATGTGGTAACATTTATTAATATCTCACTTCATTTCTACAAAATGAAGTAACATGACAAAGACAATTGGTCAAACACAAAGAAGCCAAAGGTTGACTAAAGCTGTTTTGTTCTCAGACCAGAGTTTGCAAACAGGAAGTAGTTCTTCTAAACCTCAGGTCTAGAGGAGTTGCATAATTGGTATTAGTTGACAAACTGACAGGAAATCAATATGAATTCAAAAATGTGTGGATCCATCTTATCAATTTCCCATCTTTTAGGTTCTGGACTGGAAATTTGTCTCTGGAGATAACATTCAAAATCAAACCTTCTTTTTTTATCAAATAAAAAATTTATAATTTGGTTAAACTCATGCTATTTCGTCATTCAGTCTTTTCATATGAGGGTATACTAAGTAACTTGGTTTAATTTACAATTAACTGTCATCACTGCATGCAGACATGAGGTTGATCTTTGTCTTTGACAACAACATGTTAAAAATATCTAAATGAAAAGTGAACAAAATAAAAATCCATTCTCATAACAACATTAGAAACAATAAAACAACATGTTCAGTACTGTCATCATTATTTAGCACTTCTTTCATAAAGTGAGAATACATTAGATAGTTTGCTTTCTTCCTTTTATGTTTCATTTAATCGTGAAAAAATGTAGAACACATCGTGTGCTTTTTAACTCAGTTTTTAGAAATTGCTTCATTCAACACAGAGCAGGAAGCATGAAAAACACAATTTCTTACAATTGCAGAAATACACCATCACTGACTGATGAGTTAAGCTTCACACTCGAAGATATTTTATGTTTTAGAATTCAGAATTGTAACAAACTGTGCTTCCTTATAGACACAAAATATATATTGTGTCTGCTTAAAATCATAAAACAAACAAATCCATTAGTGTGGAATAATATAAGAGCTCACCATGAGAGACTCCGAACAGAATCACAAATAGTCCAAACACAGCCTTCATGTCTTAGATGTCTCCTGTAGGTGATCTGGAGAAGGTGAAAGGCTCAGAAAAATAAATGTGTCTTTATATTCACAACATTCATGTGCACTTCTAAAGGGTGGAGATCGTCAGCATGTTGAGTAAATTGTTGAACCCCCAGAGAAACCACCGACTTGCCTCTTAGACAGTCGTTCTCTATTTTCTACTTCCTCCTTATTCAATAATCTATATACTTCTGTTTTTTCTTACTTTTAGTTCTTTTTTTTTGCAGCACAACTGCTTAGTTTCTTCGCAGTACTGAACAACAAATGTGATGGAAAGTGATCAACATCTGTATGGTTCCTCTTAAAGGTAAAGATATACTGTATGTTCAACACAAGCAGTTAAATGCAGGTCCTCTATTTTATTACAGCTGCAAGCTGTGTCTATGTAAACATGTCATTCTCATCATGTCATTATTAAGTCTACAGTGCTTTAACCTGCCTCTAGAAGCTTTTGCAGGATGTTGGGTTGTATGACGCCGGTAGAACTGATGGTTGTTGTATTCTCTCCATGTGAAGTTCTCCATTTATAAAATACAGGATGTTGGGTCTAGTTGTCTAAAGATAAACATTTACCTCATATCCTCCTCATATCCTCCTTTACTAGAAAAAGTCGAATACAGCAACAACAACATAAAGACATGACGTTTTGCAGGACTTGCATGAATAAAGTGTAATTTATTTACACTGCCTCTGTGTCATACAACACCTACAAATTATGATATGTCTTCAGATATAACTCTTTTTAGTGTTTTCTTTTGCAAGATTCTTTGCTTTTTTAGCTTCTCAATGTCTTGAAAAATACTCCAAATGTTTGTCATTAGTGATTACATTAAGGTTTTAAGTAGTGGAAATAAAATGTTTGAAAAATACTTAAGTCAAAAAAATCTGTATATAAAATCTGTATATGCTCTACCTACTACCACAAGTAGTTCTTAAAAACACTAGTTGGAACAAACTGTAACTTTCATGACTGTCCTTTTAAAATAAATTAGAGAAACCTAGAAATATACATTCAAGACTTTTCGTAGATTTATATCTGTTGAACCAAATTCGTACGAATCGTACTTTGACCCCTGTGAACTGTTACGCCCCAATACATACCAGTGCGCATTCACCATAGTACAGGTAGCCAGGAGGTACATTAGACGTATGCAGTGCTGCAACAAGGGTGGCTTTTCTAGTACAAATCAAGTTTTGCCACACTCTCTCGTAATATGTGTAGCAAATTTTAAGTGGCGCAGCTTCACATAAGAAAAGCCCATTTGTGAAGTTGTAGTGACAGATTTCAGAGGTAGAAATCATCATTTGTTGTTGTAAAGCATGCACACAAGTTAAAAGAAAAAGTGAGTAAATGTTTGATTACAAGTTTGCAGCTGTCTTTTATTTGTAAAAATATCAATCTATACATTTGTAATTATTTTTTCTGTGACTTCACATTCAGAACACAAGTGTGTGAATATTTTCTTTGTATGTAAATTTCAGTATACACGTTCACATTTTTTCCTGTTGTGACTTCAAATTCAGCTCCCATTTGTGTGAACTTTTTATACAAGTGACATTTTTTACATACAAGTTTAGATTTCTTTCCCTTCAAGTTCTTACATCACATTCTGCGAGCTCTCCATTTTGGCAGCATAATAACCTTCATGGTTTATTACAGAGGGTAAGAGTTGACATCAGGGTGGTGGTTCAGATGCAGAACAGATGTATTTTGATTTTCCATCATCTCAGGATTTGCAGAGCACTCAGCTGTCTTAAATTTATTTTTCTTCCAAATAAAATAGATGGCAATCCCAATTAAAATAAGAATGACCACTGCTGCTATAACATCATAATGGAGTAGGGACTGCTCTGTTTAGATAGAGAGACACAAAAACCACAAGTTAATTCCAAATGATACAAAAAAAGAGTTTGATTGGCCCGTCAAGTGAACAGATATTTTAGTTACACCAGGATACCTCTCTTACCGTCTGTATTAATCCTGTTTGGGGTTGTTGTTGGCTCAATACACCTGTTGTTAATCGCTTTGATAACCCAGTGAGGTATGTACGTCCCATTAGGTAAGGTGCAGTTGATGTAAATGAAGCCTGTAGGAAAGAAACAGAGCAGAGACTGATGTAAAGGATTCCTGATAATCAGAACTGGTAGATGGTTGCTTATGTTTGGTTCATGTCTTGTAACAGCAACCAGGAGACAATGTCTTAAGGAAAAAAATAATATGAAAATAAAAATGCAATGTAAAAGCTATTCACTACTCCATTTAAATAGGCCTTCTGATGTTTCCTGTAAATTGGTAACTAAAGATATTTCCATGGTGTAGCTTATAGAGCACTCTGGCTATGCTATCAGCCAGAAAGCTAATGTATGCTAGCAAGATTAAAAGTCAGTAATACTGCATATATTAGCTGATATCCAGAAAATATCATATTCATGTTTGACAACAAGACTAAAGACTTCATTGTCAACCTGCAGCCAAATGTACAGTGGGAAGTGCAAAGCAAAATTACAAAGTGTGAAACACTACAAAATTTAAAAAAATGTAAATGTTCTGCCACTTGTACATTTTTCTCAGCGCTTGTAGTGTTTCAAATCTTTTAAATTTGTTTTATGTGTTTTGTCATTGTTAAAAATGTTTTTCAAAATGTAAATTTGTCTCAAATTTTGTAAGTGTTTCACACTTTGAAATTTTGCTTTACACTTCCCAGACATGGTACAAATGGAATCAAGTAGTCAAATTATCCCATAGCTAAATCAAATTCAGGAGATTAAGATCTTCATTAAGTCTTGTTTTTCGTTTCTTCGACAAAAATTAGCACCATTTAAGACCAAAAGGAAGATATTTGTCCATTGTCTCATTGGTCTCAAAGACCAAAGACATAAAAATGGTTCATCTCACAGTGAGCCCTGAGTGACATCTCTTATATTTCTTCTTACAGTTGTCTCTTTTTCAAATCTTCCCTCAAAGAAAAATGAGACGACAGCAAGCTCTCAAGTTAGTTTTAAAATGAAAGTTCAGTCTACAGGAAAAAAAAAAGACAAGACAGGTCAAAGATCTTTGAATTATCTTAAGGTTGTCTCATTCAAAGATCTGAGCTTAAAGAAAAATGAAACAAGTGTGAGATCTCAAATTAGTCTCAATATGATCTTAACAATAGACAACACCTGGGCCTACGTCTTATGAGGTCTTATCATATACATTAATTTGCTATAATAAGATCAAGAGATTTTTTTTTTTTATCCCCAAGAGACCCCCTTATCCCCTGAGACCACTTTAACAGAAAGGCAATGGTTTGTTTTAAGTTATAGTTTGATTTACTTTTAAAGCATTAATGGTTCCAGCTTCCTATATAAATGTTTCTTTTTTCTGTTTTTTCATATTGTAAATTAAGAATCTTTAGTTTATGAACAGTCGATTGTCAATCATTTGATTTGTTGCAACTTGACTGTTGCCTTGAGCTCTGCCTGAGAAAGTCTTTTTTGAAAACCTTGAAACTTTCAACTCCTTTTAGCGTCTATATGTGATCTTTGGTTTGAAGCCTGTAGAGTGGTCGCTAAGATAAGATCCTCAGTAAGGATCAAAGATCGGTCTCGTGAAATTCTCTAGAGACAAAAAATTTGACAAGATAAGCTCTCTCAATTATGGCTTTGATGATTGTCCTAATTGTTTCTCGTTTGTCTCATTTTCGCCTGAGAATTCAGACACTAAAAAGACACAATAAAGACAGAAATTAGATCATTTTCGTCTATAAGACAAAAAAATAAGACATAGATTTTTAACTATGGGATGATATAAGGACAGTTCACCAATTTTCTATTTTCTACGCATGCTCTTGCTCACCACAGGCAGATATCCGACTGATGTGATTCCTGACTGAGCAGACCAGTCGTCCTGACACGTCTTGTTTCAGAGTGATGTTGTTCGTCTCATTATTTCCAGAGAGGAGCTGAGTGTTTGTTAGTGTTCGTCCATCCAGAGTCCAGCTGTACTGAGGACTGTCCCCTCCCTCAGAGGAGCATGAGGCCCTCATCTCTCCCTGGGACGAACACTCAGAGACCAGCAAGACAGAGGACACAGGAGCTGAAGAAAGAACACAGATGATTTAACTTTTAACATTATTATTAACATTAATATAAAGTAATATAAGATATGACAAAAATACAGATATGTTGTAGTACACATGTATGTACAGTATCCTTATTTATATAATAAAAGTGTCTTACTATGGTATATTGACCACATAGTTATTTTATATTGTAGACGTGACACAGTGTTTTGAGGATCACTTTAAATGCGACTCTGCTCAGATATGTTGGCCCGTGTGCAGTGTTTGTGGTAGTGTGAACATGACCACGTAAATGAGTGTCCGCTACACCACACTTACCTTCAATGGTGAATTGTTGAGTCTGATGCACGACTTTGTATCCGTGTGAATCAAAGATTTCAAGAGCATATTCACCAGCATCAGTCATACTCAGGTTATTGATCCTAAATGTTCCATTATTGGGAGTAAATGTGGATCTGTTTTCTATCATATTATGCACTATCTTATTCTTTCTTGCATTTAGTATTCCTCTTGTTTTATTTAACCATTGGTATTTGTATATTGCTGAGGCGTCGTCCATCAGTTTCACAACCAAAGTTCCTCCGAGGGCTCCATAACACCGAGCTCCATCCTGTCTGCCATCACAGAATGTTTCCAAGCCTGAAAATTGGGGAGAACACTTTTTAAAAAAAAAGGTGTTTTATAGAGTTATGACATACTTGATAAGACCTACAAATACATTTTTAATTCCATTAAAGTTTCCCCTTTTTTTGAGACCCCCCATTATTTGTTACAATGTGTTTCTTTAAATGTATTATAAGACAATGAACCGTCATATTCAAATTATATCTGAACTAATGGTGCACCTTAAGAGATGACAGAGAGGATCTTTGTTTGTTTAAAAGCAAAACAACACGATAAAGATATAGATATTTGAAATGCTGAACATTTTCTACATCATATTTGTGAGCTGTAGCTGTCCACCGCTGTTAATGCAGATCAGAAAATGTCCTCATGAAATAGTGGAATGTAAAATGATGTCACAACACCACCATAAACAAAATAACTGATGCACACATTTGAAACCCTCATGTTAGCAGCGACATTAATTACTGAGTATGGTGAATTTGTTGTCTGTGTGACTGAAAGTAATATGAAACATAGTTTGATATCACTCTCAGTCACATTGTGCTGCTGTCTGTCTTGGCCAGGACACTCTTGAAAAAGGGATTTTAAATCTCAACACATTTTATTCCTGGTTAAATAAAGGTTAAATAAATAGAATTATATAACATGCTGCCATTACTATAGCCAAGGTTAAATTGGATTGGATCAGGAATAGTGAAGAGAAGAAAAAAAAAGATAAGTTCTGACTTTCTGGGAAAAAAATCAGATTCCTAATTTTAATCTCAGAATTCTGAGAAAAAAGTCAGAACTGAAAGGTTTTTTCAGTGGCCCTTGTCCTCTTCTGTAAAATACAGAGTTGTATGTTTGTACGCCTGTAAATGTTTCTGTTGTATCTCAGTTTAAATGTCTGTATAAAACAGCTTCAATTTAGCATATTCTATTTAAAAAAGTTTTTTATGAGCTTATTAGATAAGCAAAAACAACATTTTAGTCGATCTCAGCATCATTTGTCAATGGCAGTCAGTTGGAGTTTAAAAAGTGGGGAAAAAAAGATTTACAGTAGTTCTGATGCATGTAGTCCTTTTTTTTTTTCCTTTTTTTTCCCCTCTCTTTGTCTGCATTTTTTCTCATCGTTTAACACCACAAACAGGGTGTCAACTTTTTATGAGATTGAAGCATATTTTAGTCTTGCAGCCACATATTTTTTGCATGTAGTCCTTAAAGTGGTTCAGTGACACAAATATTTATCACCTAGATCCAAAAGCTGCATAAAATGTGTCCAGTTCAAAAGGTGAAACATCTCACCATGAGAGACTCCAATCAGCAGCACAAACAGTCTGAACGCAGCCTCCATCTCCTCTCAGTGTTTGTCAGCCTCTATTGACTAGACAGCAACTTGAAAACAAACTTTTCTTCTTCACCCCAAAAACAAACATGCAAATCGTTCTGAACAGCCTGAAGTGTTGTCTCTTATCAGCTTCAGATAAGAAGGTGTGAGAACTCTTATCGTGCACAGAGTTGTAAAAATAGTACATTTGTGGGGGGGTGGGGGAGGAAGCGCTTATTGCTGTAATGCAAAGTCAACACTAACACAGACACAACAAGTCATAAGCTGCAGCCAAGTGATGTTTTCAGGTACATGAAAGTCATTGAGATTTGCACCGTGTCCAACAAACTAAAAAGCCATGTAAAAGTGTTGCTTTCCACAAGGCAGATGTCAGGTGAATGCCATGAAACAGATTCTTTTTTTTTTTGCTTTGAATTCATTTTCACTTTATTGCACAGCATTCCCCCCACAAAGCTTTTGCAAACCCTTCATTTGTTTTAGATGTGTGTTGGATCAGAAAACCGTCTTCAGTCTTCTGACCATCAACAGTTGCAACATTTTTTTTTATTTTTTTTTCACACAGTATCAATCTTCATATTTATACATTTATCACACTGAAAAAATCATTTCGACATACTGTAACATGAAACTCTGCCTTGACAATCAGCTATGAAGAAAGTGACACAAACTGTGAAGCCATAACAGTGTTTATTGTCCAAATATGAGTGATCACAGGCCAAACACAGCCAGCAGATGTCATCAAAACACAAGATGATGAATAAAGTTCAGCTCCAGCTAGAAGCAACAAAGACTAATTGTGGTTTAAAGTACTTCCTGGTCTTCTAAGTCATTGGCCTAAATCTATTTTAGTAAGGAAAAAATGACACCCTTTCTAGTGACACTTGCTGGTCCTTTTGAAATGATCTTTTTTTGTTTTGTTCAACTAAGGTCTGATGAAACTCAACACACATTATTCTCCATTATTCTCAGATCAGTGGACCCCGACGCAGCACGACTATTGTCACTTATTGTGACGAAAAGACTCAAAATAACAGTTCAGTATCCAGTCAAACAAAGATCCAAAGGAAGAAGTTCAATTCTTTCTTCTTCTGAGACTTCCAAGTTTCCAAGTTTGTTTTATTAAAAGTCCTGTTAGCTGTTTTTTTTTTACAGTGAGTGTTCTTCATTGATAATGTGTTCGGTTGAGTTCGGTTGAGTTCATTAAAGTCCAAACTCACAATGAAGGACTTTGTTCTAACTTTTTACCCTGACCCTGCAAAAAAGACGGAAAAAAAGCAACATTATTATTTTACAGAAAAGGCAGAGCTTTGTTTAGTCTTCCATAAAGACTGTATATCATGAATGAAATGTGTGATAAACATGAAGCTGCCTTGCCTAAGTGTGACAGCATTGTTGCTTTATATATTATTTACCTTTTTACCTGCCTTCTTGTTGCGCCGTGCTCTCCGACACACACAGCAACATATCAACACAATCAGTAAAACACCGACTGCAGAACAGACTGGGATCAAGATTGGCAAAATGTTTACTGTGGAGAAAGGAGCACAATTACTAAAGCATATCTTTACAACATGAACAGCATGTAAACATGTTAATGTATCATGCTATTCGTAGATACAGAAACTTTTTTACAATATGTTGACAGTATGACAGGAATATCTATCTATCTGAAAGAAGGTAACCTGTTGACATCACATACAATCCTGTAACAGAGCCCTACTTGTTTATCATATTGGTGTGTGTTTTTATAAATCGAGAAATAAAATGAAGAGATACACATCCTGCATGTTTAATCATCTCTCACAATACAATAAAGACAGACTCCAGCTGTGGCTAAGCGCTCTGTAGCAGCAGGAGCTATTATGAAGTTCACCACCAGAGGGATGTTTAGAGGAATATATTTGGTGCTTTCCTTTTCTGTTTTTTTTTTTGTTTCTATATTTGTGACAGACATTGTATGTGTCTGCAGGTGATCACTGAGGTTATATTTTGATTTGATGAAACTCTTTGTCAGACTCTGTCTTAGTTCTGTCCATTACAAACATGACAAAGCAAATTATTAGGCAAAACATTCACACACAGGTAATCCAGGTTCAGCTTTATCCTTATTGTTGTTTCCCTTTTAGCAGTAGTAGGGAGTGAAAGGCTATTCTGACCAAAATTCAAAAAGGACAAAAAAAATTGAACTAACTACCACATGACAAATACTGAAAGTGACAGTTCCTGTCAGCTTTTTTCACCTGACGGCTTACAGCACCATTTACCATCATACCAAGTCATCCATAATGTCTATTTAGTCGGTGTATAAAAAGTCATTGACTAAATGTAAAGCTTCAGATTACCTTTGACAATATTGCCAGGGTTATCTACTACAATGCAACATGAAACTTTTACTTTTATCATTAAAGTGTATGTTGTTCTTTCTGTCAATTACAACGTTATACTATGTTGTTGAGATTTATATTTGGAAGGAAAGGTTAGAAGACTTGCCTTGAACATCCAGTGTCACGTAAATTTCTCTCAGGAGGACTCCGTTTAGACCATGGACTTTAATGTTGTACTGGCCTGAATCGTTTCTCTCCACATTAGTGATCTTGAGCGTCCCATTGTTGATGAAAAACTCTGTCCTGTTTTTGAATGGCCCATGTATGCTCACCTTTCCTTTGCTCAGGGTGAATACGTTCATGAATCCGGAGGGAAGCTTTTTTTTACAGAGCAGCAGAAGTCCGCTGGCGTCGGTCATCACCTGGATGTACACAGATCCCCCGAGAGTACAAGAGCACAGAGAAGTGTTGCCGGTGGCATTGCATTTTGTTTCAGCAGCTGGAAAGAGAGCTAGATAACAGGCCAAAGATTTCATCTTAAGTATTTTACTTGTAACGTGTATAAAAATGGTGCTGTAAATTGTTCAATTATGGGAAAAGAATTTTACCATGAGTTCCTCCTGCTAACATCAGAAGAAGAAGAAGAAAAACTTGCTCCATGCTACCCTGTAACTAACAACCTTCAGACTTTTATAAGACTGCCTTCAAAGACTTGAACTAAGCACAACTTAAACTTCGGAAAAGATGATGAACCTCAGCCCGAAGGTTGTGCCAGACACTGACAGGAAACAGTAAAAGGGTGTTGGTCTGGTACCGTGGTCGAAAGACAGGAAATAACGTAAACTGTCTCACTTCTACTTCTTGCAAAAACAAGCCTTTTTTGAAGCATGTAAAGTGTGCTAATCTTAGGAAAAACAAGCAGCATGTGAAGAAATTCATCTGATGTTACAGCAATAGATGAAATACCCAAGGCCTCTTAAAAGAACAACATGATGGTTCAGCACCAAGGAAACATGGAGATATAAAAATGCCTTTTTTTGCAGTTAATCACATAGTTAAACAGTGTTTTACAATATCCTTTGTCAGTGTGAAGTCAGTGTGTGCTGATGTCACTGATCTTGTCCTGTATATCTACAAGTAAAGTTTTCTGGTGAAAAATCTCATCTTGCTGTATTTTCATTGTTGCACGTTATTCACTAAGATTTTTTTTACGAAGTGTGCAGTGAATCGTCCCGTCTGACACCTACCTGCAGGATGTTCATGCGTTAAAAATAACTATGAATACAGTCAATCATCTCCTCCCTGATGGTCTCTTTTGCTTATGTATGTCATGTAGATGCTTCAGTCCATTTTATTACCAGCTAGATTCTGCCACAGGAGCTTTAATACATAGTTTTAAGGTTGTTTTCACTGCATGTATTTCTTTGAAATCACACTAGGAGATTTTTTTTCGTAGTTGTTGAAATCACATGTGAAACTAAATCGCAAGTTCCTGTTTGCTCACATGCATGGTGATGGGGTTGCCAGTTAAAGCCACAAATAAAGGTGAGAATTTTAACTATGCACGCACAGAAAAATTGGAGTCGACAAGAGACAAAGACAAAACAAAGCATCATTTGAACTTGAACACACAAATGATGCTTTTAGATAATAGGCCAAAGATCTGTAAGTATGACAACCAAACTATAGTATGAATTAAGATAACACAACTCGCATACAGATAATAACCTCAACCCTAACCCCCACCAATAGAAGGGCAAATCATTTTACATGTTTCCCTTCAGGGTATCCATGATTTGTTGAGTTAGATTATTATACACTTGACTCTAAATAGTGCAGCATATTCGCCTGTTACCTGCTGTTTGGGGTTGACCAGGCACTTGGCAGTGGGTTTAATTAGAGCTTCTCCCCTTTAAGTAGTTGCCTACTGCAGTTGGAGCAAAGTTGACAAGAGCCATTGGGCGTACCTAGTAGATGTTATCATCGTAATAATATATGTAAGTTAGATTGTAAGAACATAAAAACAGAGCACACCTACTGATCTCTTTCCACCCCTGTATAACTTTTAATTTGCCTTTTGACCACAGTTCATTAATTGAATAAACTTCATTAGGAGCATTCGAAAAAAAAAGTCAAAAAAAAGTCGAGAACCAGAGTTAATTGAAAAGAGAGTCAACTAAATTCACTTTGACAAAGAGGTATTCATCGCTTTTACACATTCAAGTTCAACCATTATAGTTACAAAGCATTTCAGATGATTATTCTGTGGTACCTCGTCGTCCATGTCAAATACAGCTGTTTGATTTCATAAAATAAAATAAACCACATTATCTGACATATTTGTTGTATTTTATGAGATAGAATCACCTTATTGTTCTGTTACATAATAATACATTTAAGACTAAAAGTTCATTTGTAATGGACACAAACCAGTTTCAACATATTCCAATTGGACTCTTGCGTCCCTTGGTCCATTCAGAGACTGGACAAACACCTGCAGCTCAAACTCAGTAACTAAATCTTCAGAAACACACAGAATTATTCCTCATATAAACTTGTCCAAGGGTGTCTCCTCTGAACCCTCTTTAGTGGTGTCCTTTTTCATATCCTATTGGACATGATCCTTGTGTTAAGTCTCCTGAAAAACGACCTGCTTTTGGTTTAAAATATAGTTTAAGCTTCTTCTTCCAATCACTGTTCTCTTTTTTGTAGATGCTTTCCCAGCTGTCCTCTTCCTCATCTTCTACCCAGGGTCCCCAGGCTCCTCCATTTAGGTGGGGGTCAGCCCGTAAGTCCTCTGAAGGATACCTTACTGGCACTGCAGTACGATTATAGTACACCAACCTTGCCAAAAGCTCTTTGACGATGTCTGGCCTCTGCTCCGCAAGGTCAAAACGTTCATAGGGGTCTCCAGAGATGTTGAAAAGCCACACAGATTTCATTGGCCTGGTGTGGCGCTCCAGGTTCCACCAGCTGCCAGGGAAGCCTGGAAGCATCTGTGGAGGAGTCCAGTCTCCATAGCCAGGGTCTCCTGTAAGAAGTTTCCAGTCTCCTGCTCGTATGGAGGCCTGCACTGCTGTATTCCAAATCCCATATCCTTTTTGCAGAGATCCGCTGCGTGCATAGTTATAAAGAGGGTCAATATTGTGGAGGATCTCCAACCTGGGCGACTCCTTCCCCTCACTGATTGCTTCCCAGACATCGTACCCATCCAGCCCCTCGGTCAGGGACTCATTGCCCCCTGCTAATCCCAGCAATGTTGGGTACCAATCAGTGATGTGAACCAGGGCTTTACTCACCCTCCTCTTTTTCCTTAACAGAGGACTGTGGACGAAACCAAGGCCACGAATGCCACCTTCCCAGTAAGTGCCTTTACGACCTCTGAGAGGCCAGTTACTTCCACCAGACAAAGGCTGACCTCCGTTATCCGTGGAGAAGACAATGACACTGTTCTGGTAGTACCCGTACTTGCGGAGAGCGTAAGTTATATTACGAACAGACTCGTCTACAGCAGAGACCATAGCAGCATATTTCCTTCGCGCCACATTTCCTAGGCCACGGTATGGGTAGATATATTCCCGTGGAGACTGCAGTGGAGTATGAACAGCTTGGAAGGAGAGGAAGATGAACAGTGGCTGGGACTGAGGGTCATGGGTTGCCAGGATCTTGCGGACTCTCTGAGTGTAAAGATGGGTGGAGTATTTCCCTCCCTGACCCCAGGCGGCTGATTCCCCCTCATGCAGATCGAAACCACACAGCCCAGGGCCGTCACAGGAGTTGTATGTGTAGTAGTTCACACTGCCTGTTAAGGAGCCAAAGTATGTGTCGAAGCCACGGCGGGTAGGCAGGCACTCTTTCTTGTAGAAGCCCAGGTGCCACTTGCCAACCATATGGGTGGAGTAGCCAAGTTCCTGCAGTCTCTGAGGGAGGGTGACCTGGTCGAAGGGCAGGCAGTTGGGCTGACGGGGCCGGATGATGGAGTGTTGCAGACCAGTGTGGATTTGATACCTGTAGAGTGGAGGATTTAGAAAATTGTCAAAGGATGGATGTTTATTGATGAACAACTTATTACAGGATTGGATAGGAACAAGAGAAAATAAGAAAGAAAGGTTTTATCTATTTCCACCTTCATCAAATCGAGGATGGATTCGAACCGACAGCCGCTGCGACAAGGACTATAGCCTCTGTGGGGCACGCAACTTAACAGCTGGGCTACCAAAAGTGTATAGGTGTTAACATATATATGTTCAATGCTTCACTTGTTATGTTGAGTTATTTTTATTCACGTTTCAGTAGAAACACAACTGTAAAACTTTTAAAGAATAAAATATCATAAATGTAGGATAAAATGTGTTTTGCCATCGAGACATTTCCTAAATATTCTTGAACAAATGTGTAAACTAATGATTATTTGGCCATTAGCTATTTGATGATGTCACTACTTGTTTAGTCACTTTCTGTTGTGTCACTTCCTGTTGACAGGTTTGCAGAAAGGAGCACAAAGATTTGTTTTTGCTCTGTAGGCAGTCTAGTACCATCCACTGTGAATCGACATAGAGGCAATGTTTTAAGTTGTTTTATTTGGCAGTTAAGATGTTACAGATGATGTATCAGCAATTCATTTGTCAGAAATGATTTGATTAGATAGAAAAAAATCTATGTTATGCAATCCTTAGTTGTGAACATTGACAATTAACATTTGTATTATTACACTTTTCAACAGCATGTTCAAGAGAAATAATAACAGTAAATTAAAATTCTTTTAATGTGGTTTAACTCAGTGTTAATTCAAGGTTTCACCACATGAGAACTATAAAAAGATCTTGTATGGCTTTTTAATTGTACAGATTTCAAGCCTACATGAATGACCATTCTTGTTTGATGATTAAAAATAACTTTTTTGTACAATTCCTCTCAGTAATTTACTCTTCGAGACCCTCAGGACGATATCCCAAATGTTTTTATATAAAATTCTGTACATGTAGTCTCCCTTTATATTCATTCAAATTTCATAGATAACTAAGAAAAAATAGGATGTAAAATGTATCGTGTGATCCATAATCCATTCAGAAACCCTGTAAATGTAAATTATTTGTGTTTTCTATCGATATAATGTTAAGAATCTGGGTCAAACATGAAATCCTTCATCAGTCTCAGGGTCTTTTGAGAAACACTTTACCTGCCAGTGATGAGCTGACTTCGGGACGGAGTGCAAATAGGTTGGATGTAATAGTTCTCCAGCTTCACTCCGCCTGCTGCCAGTTTATCCAGTGCCGGTGTCCTGATGTCAGAGCTGTGGTAGCCAATGTCGTTGAATCCCTGATCGTCTGTCATGATGAAAATTATGTGAGGAGGCTGAGGGACAGGAGACCTGTCTAAAAAAGTTATGTCAGGCTCGTTTTCCACCTGGTTAGGACTCATCATATCCCAGGTCAGGTACCCAAGGCTGAGGAGACTCATCATAGAGAACCCGGTCAGAGCTGTTGTTGCCATGGTTCCTGTGAATCTTTGTATCAGCTGATATTCAGGATATCGTCATAAAATCATTGTGCAGGTAGGCCAAGAAGGAAAATGTGTAGATATCATCAGATGTTAACCAAAAATGACTCAAAATCTATCTGAAGCATACATACAAGCTACACCTCCATCCTCACTGACTCTCCTGAATGTCTCAGCCTCCTTTGAAAACGTTTCACTTTTCCTAGTGGTCCCATTAACCCCGCCCATTTGTCTCGCTGCCTAAGTAAAATAACATTAGCTCCCTGCCACCCAAAAACATACACAGAACTGTTTCTATTACCTCCAGGTGTAAATAGTTTTTTTTACACCTCACATAGGATCTCTCATGGTGTAGATTTTGCTTAATGTGGATGTTATTTTAAAAAATATAACTAATTTCAGGACTGCATTTCTGTCAGTGTAAAGGCAGCATAAAACATGAAAGCAGCAAGGCCTTGCCATGATACACTCCTCCTCATTCATCCCATTTAATGGTTATTTGATGTCAATGAACCTCTCTTCCAACTTTACACATTACTAGAAAGCAGGAAAAGAGATCCTTCCAATCTGACCTGGTTTAGCAGCTGCTGACAGAGACTCTATAGAAGGACCCTCACTCAGGACAACATGGTGTGTGGGGGAGCTTTGAGTCTTGGGGTAGCTGTGGGGCCCTGCAGACACAGTCACAGACAGTGTTCCTCTACTCCGCTTACTGCGTTCACAAACCCTCTCTTATTATTCCTGCTGTTTTATGAGGGCTGCAGAGAGAGAAAGAGCAGACTTTCCAGACTTTGATAACATCTCCAACCAGGCGTCAAAGAACCACTTTACAAATCATCCAGCAGGTCAACAGAGAGCCGCAGGACTGCACAGCCTCAATCCCAGCTCCTGTTTGAACATATTACTTCAGAGCACCTTCTCTTTAGGCCATCATCATGCTGCAGACTCACTATAGACACAAGGAAGGATGAGTAGTGTGAGTTAAAACGATTGATGCAAGAAAAGTTAAGGACACATTTTATCAAATTTATGCCAGATGTATTGGAAGCTATAAAAAATCAATATAGGGAAAGGCACCCGGTGTGTTTTTCAGCATCACAGCTGATGCTGGCATGTACATGATGAGACAACATACTATTGTGATCATGTTCGCCTCAAATCATAATGTTTCAGAAGCTACTTTTCATTGTATTCTGCCACAATTTAGCATGTTAGATTTTCTGCAAAAGCATAGAAAACAAGACATTTCCATTACATGGCTTACCAATTTCTGCATGATGTAGCCTATGATATGAAAAGTTAGTCCGGCAGGAGGTACTGGGTACAGACTTACAGAACTAACAATATCAACCATCATGGAGTCAAAGAGCAGATTTTACACGCTGAGGAAACTGGATGAGAGAAGAACTTTTACATTTTCGTACAAGCACAACCACTTGTTTTACTCTATGATGGCGCTGTAACTTACAATGTCATACTGATGTGTACCAGGATGAAAATGACTAAAATATAATGAAACTGACAAATCATTACCTTCTAACTGCTTCTCCATTGATCAGCAACTGAAAACACGATGGACAGAGACAAACGGAAGGAGAGTCTGGTTTCATTTCATGTAAATCAACAAAGGGGTCAGACAGCAGCTAATGTTAGCATTCAGCTCCATAGCAGCTAATAAAACAGTTAGCTGGGCTTTGGCTGAATGCTGATATTAGACCTTTATAGTGTTACATAATAAAAGAGGAAACACATACAGAATGTTAGCCTGTTTCTGATTGAATGCCAACATGAGCTGTTGTCTAAAGATATTGTCTAACTGGCTACCAAATATGTTTGACTATGTATTTGACCTGGAAATATTCATGTACCTTTCAGTTGCTCATTAATTTTGAAGCAGTGAAAGGATAATGTTCTGTCTGACTCAATTTATACAATTTACAATGTGGAAAACGGCAACATTTTTTTGGGGAGCTAAATGTGTTCTGTGCAACAATGGTGAACACGATAAATCATCATACTGGTTTAAAGTCCTGGGGCCCCACATCTGTACTATCGAACCAGTATTAACATGAACTTTTGTGTCCAATCAGACAGGTATTGATTAAAAAATAGGTCAAATATTTGCCCTTTAAATTCACTGTGGTGTTTATCAAAACGTAACCTAGATCTGTTTTATAATCTCTTGGAGGTCACTGAGGTGAAACATGCATGCTCATAAAAATGAGATCTGTCAAAATCAATGGTTGGTCAACACACTGCAGGTAAAACAGCCCACTTTGAAAATGTTGACAAGGGTCACAGTGGGCATTGAGGTTGTCAAAAGGGAGTATGAGTCTCCCGTAAAGGGTATGAAGCTGCAGCCGGGAATGTTTGCCCACCAGCAGCAGCAAATGACCCGAGACGCTGAGTTTAAGGCAGGTCAACCTAGGAAAGAGGGAGAAGAAAAAACAAGTGAGGTGCACCTGAAGTTTTATAGACCCTCTTGTTTGTTTATCTAGTTTTCCTAGAGGGAGCAGCTTGGGCAGCTGAAGGTCTTTGCAAAAACCTGTTTAAAAAACCAGGAAAGTATAGTCTCCAGTTCTGTGGGCAGCCACGCTTAAGACATTTGACTCATCTGTTTCCTGTTGGTCGAGGATGTGACTTTGAAGCTCACAAACAACAGCTCTACTGCCACTAAACAAACACACACACACATTGACTCATACTCACAAATATTAAATTAAGCATGAGCACACATACTTTCATTGCACCTAAGTTTTGAAAGATCTTGAAAGGTAAATACCACAGATATGTTACGGCTTACCTAACACCTCTGCTAATCCTTTTTTTAAGAAGTCGCACTGCAAAAACAGAATTCAACCATTTCCAATAAAAGTTTTAAATTAAGTATTTATGGAAACAGTTACAACACAACAAACTATGAGTATGGTGGTAAGTGACCCTTAAATGGTAACCAAACACCACGATACGTTTCTGGAGTCTATTTTCAGGTATTTGTTTGTTATTTTGTGCTGCTGCTCAAAGTCAAAATGAGCTAAGAATAAAAAATATGTTAATTTATTAGCATTCTTGTAAACCGCTGTTCCAGTAATAGCATGATTTAAACATAGCAAGGTATACAAAATGAGGTCATTCTAGTTCAATGAACAAGTCATGCTGAGTTTCTGTTGTACAGATTGGCCTGTTTATGTGTCAGAGAAATCTTAACTTAAAGTCTGGAGTATGAATTCTCAGACTGTCATTTTTTTTTTGTCTTCATATTTTCACGACCATGATCCCCCTCTCCTGCTGTTTTAACCCTCTGAGGTCGACGCTGACGAATACGACACAACGGGGCTGTGTTTACATCATCAGCTCTAAAAATGAAACAGTAGGACGTAGCAACTTACTGTAAAATCCCCTTGTGTCGTCAGCTCGGCGGCTATCTGGTTATAAACTATGTGTCTCTCAGCGACATCCAGAGGCTTTTCTATCCCACTGAGAAGAGCAGTGTATATTCAGTAACTTCAGTTAGATATTCTAAATCCCCAGGTTGTCCTGAAAAAAAAGATGTATTTAACATGGTTGTGCATTAGTGTGGTGATCAAATTTCAAATTTTGTCAACTTGTGACATCACAAGTGGGATTGTCGTAAAAAATACCCTCCCTTCCCCTGGTATCTCCACCCATGGACTCCACACAGCCTAGGTCCGCCATTTTTATTCTCGCTATAGAGGAGGGATGTCTACCGGGAAAACTCAGAGGGGGCTCATTGCATTTAAAGAGACACACACACCAAAACGGAGCGTTCTGAGAGAGCTGGTTTATACAGGGTCACAAACCTCCTCTGCTGCTTGATTCATGTTATATTTTGACCAAAGCACAGCACAGATGTTTCATTTAGACCACAGGGGACTGTTTGAAAAGGTGGAAAAGGGGTATAATATGTCCTCTTTAAATCCTTAGAGTCTTGAATCCAAACTTTCTGTATGCAGCGGTTTTAGCTGATGATTCATATTATTAAATGCGTGCTGTATGAGTTTGAGGGTTTTTGTTATTGAAATTGTGTGTTGCTGCCATTCTTGGCCAGGTCTCCCTTCTCAATTGGACTTACCTGGTTAAATAAAGGTTAAATAAAATAAATACAATGTTTGTCCAATGTGCATTCCTCTTCTTATTTTAAGCTTCTGTGAGTTACTTTCGGTTTGTGTCCATTTTTAGGACTCCTGCGGACAAAGCGGTACACTTTAGCTTTTGCTGATTTGGTTCTCTACATGTGAGAGGAGTGTTTTTTATTAACCAATCTCATCCTGCTTTATTATAACAGTCTAATGGATCACTCGTCGAGAACCTTTGCTGACGAAATGCATGCAGTTCACATCTTTCTCACACACCTACCCCACAGAAGTGGTTTCAGGGATTAACAATAATAATTTTAAAATGATCAATCTAGTTTGCTTTTGTAGGTCATAAAGAGACATCAGTATTAATTTCAGTCTTCATCATATTAAAAGCTCCTCACAGGGGTTTTTACAAGTACTTCAAGAGTATTATGTGACATTGTACATTCAACAATACTTCCTCATATCTACTTCCTAACTGAAAGAGGTTATTCACTCATTTAAACTGTGGTTCCATGCAAAAGGAGCATAACTTCAAGCTAAAAAAGACTTGTGAATAAAGCTAGCTTGAGGCAGCATTTCAAAACTTTGTGTTGACCTGTGACATCTTCTTTTGTGTCTGTTATTAAGCTCTCTTATTGTCAGATCAAGAGTAAGCTTGAGAAATAAAATGGAAAATGTGTATAATAACAATCCCATAGAAAAACCGATAGACTTGCACACAATGTCTTCCCATATACGTCACTTTCTAACCAGGTTGTAGACCTTTTCTGACAACCATAAAATTCAATAATGAGGTGAAAGGGAAGCAGAGACTTAAGGGGTGCTGGAACTGCTGCTCTGTGTCGGTCGGTACCAGATGTTGGCTTTGGCCAAAGGAAGAGGTGCTGTTACTGAGTCTGGCTGCTGCCCTTCCCCATGAACACTACCTCCTTTCTAATCAACGCAGCCCTGCCAGTAAACCTGCACACTACTCCCCCTTCAAGAACAATTTTCTAATCTAAGTAAGTCTGGATGGAGGTTTTCTTTCTTCCTGTGCGCCAACCTCTGAGCCAAAACCTTCACTTCAATTGGACTGTATTCAGCTAGCCGTCCCTCTATGTACAGAAGAACCTTTGTTCCAAGAGTTTTCTTTTTTAGTTCATCTGCTATCATTTTTTCAACATCATCAGATGATCAGATCAGGGATAATTTTAGGGTTAAATGCACTCACCTATCTCTCTTGTTCTACTTAAGTTGAATTGAATGATGTTGGGTATTTTATAACAAATACATTTAACAAAAAGTCGGGTCCTCTTTTTTGACCAAATATGCTGTTGTTGTTTATTTGTAAGATAAGTGCATGATTTAGATGTGGCACAATCTATCTATTTCAATCCAAATTAGATTTGACTTTTGTTATTATAATTTTCTTTCATTCTCTGTTGCAGTTTTTAAGTTTGCACATGTTGCTAGTTGTTCCAAGTGGTACCTCACAGGTGACCATAGCAGTATTTGATTTCACTCTTGAGAACCTGCAGTAGCAGCAGCAGCAGCAGCAGCAGCTGGGCAGGTAGACAGACACAACACCTCATTACAACTCCCCAAAAGTTCCCCCTGGAGCTACATCTGACAGGCACTTAATCCACATAATGATGTAGTATTGTAAATAAACATGAATAAAATCATTCGAATCTCAAAGGCGTCTTGCATTTTATGACATTATCAGTCAGTCACAATCTTTCAGCCTGAGCTATAAAAAGATTTTTCCCAGTCAAAACAAATCACACTGGCTGCAGTTGTTGCTTAGTGAGCACAGGTGTAAGCTGCTAAACGTGAGGAATGTAAATTTCCTGTGAGACAGAGTGCCATTTACAAAGGTAACGTGAACAAACATCCCAGGCCTTTTTCAGAACATGTCCTCAAAGCTAAGGGAAAGGCTCTACTTTTTTTCCCTCTTTGCTCAAAGATGTAAAGTCAATTGATCTCCTTACTCTTTGATTCTTTTATTTTTCTCTAACTTAACCTCATACAGAATATATTTTACACATCTAAGTTATAAGTTCTGGGAAGTTAAAATATTGGGTTCCTCGTCAAACCTTGGTGGTCTGTATCAACAAAGAAAATTGGAGCTGAGTCAGCTGAGTCGTAAATTATAACCATCGAGTTTTGCCAAACCTGTGGTGTGTGTGCATGTCTTTAAGAGAGAGAGGGGTTTGAAAGATGGAGAAATCAAGCAAAGTGAGACCCACTGAGGCCTGACGTTAAGTTTGGAATATGGAAGGAATGATATTCCTTCCCTCGTTTTTGCACCATGAATGGGACTCTTTCAGTCGCTGGTCCTGATGACCCTCTGGTTAATGAAAAAAATCTCCTCCAGTTTGACCCAAGGTCTCACCACCAGCTCCTTAAGATCTATTGCCAAGACACCTCAAATGTCCAAATACCCCTGATACACAGGGGATCCAATTTTATATCAAATTTGGAAAAATGTTTGGTTTGCCACATTAGTTTGTAGGCTGTGTGGTAGAAGGATGCTTGTCCAACATTAAGAAAAGAAAAGAGTCAGGAAACCTGCAGCCACACAAGAATGGCAGCTGAAATAGCAGTGAGAGGGGACAAGATTTAACATTTTCTTTCAAGTTTTACGGGACACAAGGTTGTTATCTCCTCAAAACTTGGCAAGTGGTCTAGGTTGGCTTTCATTTCATGCTCACTTTTCAGTGTGGGCACACACTCCTCACAGCTGGATGTAACAGGGCTAGCTTTGCTAGAACAGCATTTCCACAGATGATTTATAAATTTCATGAAAAGCAATACAAACAAACTTAGATCTAAATGATCAACCTCAGACAGCAGGCGATTTACTTGTATCTAATCATGCATCCATCTTCTGTTTCACTCAGCCTGCCAATTTTTACCAGAGACTTCCTGGTCAATAATAAAACCCATCTGACACTGATTTATCATAGAGACAAACATGTTAACATGTATTCATATCAACAGGCATCCACTTGTATGTGTTCTAGACTTTATATTTGACATACCATGACTAAAAAAGTTGTTACCTATAAGTAAAAAAAAAAAAAAAGAAGCAAAATCTGAGGATATTAAATGAATCAGGTTCCTCATGCGCTCTTCCCAGAGCCTTTAGTTGATTAGTTTGTTTATTTTACACCTAGCCTCAGCAGCCACCTTGAGACACCTTGATTGGGTCACTCACATAGAATACTTTAACATGTTACTGATCCAAATCACATACAGGCCTTGAATGGTTGAAGTAAGTTAGGCCTATCTGTTCTAAGATGTCAGGTTTCTTTTGGGACAGGACATGCAACTAAGCTAAAATTCAGCTTCAATTAAGCAAAAAAAGGGAAAGTTATTGGAGATGAAAGGAGGCTGTGCCTCTGAATTCTGCTTAAACTAGCATAAAGAATTACATAGCTTAGCTTACTTGACACTGTGGAAATTATAAAAGGGGGAAATGCCTTGATGCATTACAACATAATTGTATGTCTTTAATTAAAACAGGATCATTGTTTAAATCATGAATAGGCCATATTTACTATTCATAACATACTGAATGGTTGAATAAAACTGAACTATTATCTTATTTAGTCTTGTACATATTAATCTTTGCTTATTTGTGTTTATTTTATGTTTTTTGTTGAAATGTAATGTTGTACTTTGTACATAGAGAGCACAGTTCACCGAACTTAAATTCCTTATGTGTGTAAGCATACCTCGCCAATAAAGCTGATTCTGATTCTAAAGCTGTTTCTCGGTTGTACTACAGCTCCCATGGTGCATTGCACGGATGCACGGGACGACTTCCTGAGTTCACAGTTCAACAAACTCCCATGCTTGTTTAACTTGAAGTGGCGCTGAGTATGTCCAGAATGTGGCCAGTTTTTTAGTTTTATTTGAGTGTTTTCTTTTCCGTGTTTGTTTGACAGCTCCCTCGTGTGACGAGCATGCCCGTGAACGCATCAAAGCGCCAGCTGATCCAGCTGATCTATCGCCACCTGAAGGAGCAAGGTTTCCACTCAACTGCAGATGAGCTCCAGAGGCACAGCCCACAGGTCAACACTGCCACACACCTTACACACACAAACACACGTACACACTGTGCTGTAAACAGTGGGTGCATCCGAATTGCAAAGTGCCTACTCAATCTGTCAGTAGTCAGTAGTCAGTAGACAGTACCTACTATCCGTGCTGTATACTGTTAGTACCTACTATTCAGTAGACAGCACAGTAAGCAGATATTTGTGCCTACTTCATTTGATTTATTCAGGAAGGAAGTGGCGTCATTTGCGTTACCTGAACCGGCCGCCTCCATCCTCGTTTTTTTTTTTTTTTAGCTTTATTCAAGAAGAGTAATGCACATATACAGTCAGTAAACAAAAACAAAATCACAATGTAAATAAAGTTAAATACCGATTAAATAATAAAATAACACACAGTACATACAGGAAAGAAAGTAATATACAGAATATAAAGTAAGATAAACCAATAAAGACGCAGATATAAATATGGAAATCATTCTTTAAATAGAGGGGGAAAGGTTTAATAATCATGCAGACATTTGTTACATTTTCTGTTCTTAATTAAATGGAGCGATTTTAGAAGGGACTCTAATTCTAGATTAAACATTGATTAAATTAATCCATGCTCGTTTGTTTTGATTTGGAGGCGCACGTGAAGTGATGTTTTACGGTTAATTTCGCACAGCATTGTGGGTGGTAAAATCCAATTCATTTCCTGATAGCATGCATCCGATCCATACTGCATAAAACCCGGAAGTTAGTATCCATGCTGAAATGTTCAGTATACTGAGGTGGACACAAAAAATGCATACTGAATGACCACGAGGGTTCAGTCTACTGAAACTCCCTACTTAATAGTACGCACTGCATACTGAACTGTGGCAATTCGGAAAGGGCCCGAGACTTGGAGACACGATTGGGGGGGCTCACAACAATGTTTCACGTGCTGCACGACAATGCTAAAGTGTTGTAATAGAAACAGCGTTTCGCTTTCTATTTCTGTGAAATCGCCATAATTACCTGAAGAATACAAAAGGCTTGTGTCCGAAGCGGACCTATTTTAAGATTATCGCCATGTAAGCCTACACAAACCGCGGATATCATTACTGAAATGTGTTTTCAGTGTACTAGATTAAGTGTGCTATATCTAGCCTACTATAACACTCCTCTTTCAAGTTGTTTTCGAACAACAAGTGTCATCTAAACTCAATTTTGGTTGGAACATGTTTATTTATATTGCAAAAATAGCTCAATTTAAGTTATTTAAAGATGTGTACACACAGGCCTAAATTAAATTGCAAAAATATCGATGCAGGTTATGCAGATACAGTTTTGAATCAAAACTGGACTATTGTGTTACACACAGTTAACCTAATAAGTTATGCTCAGTTAAATTTAACAATACTGTAGATGAGGGCAGTGATTCAGAAACTGGGTGAACACGGGTATTCTATAGTTTAATTTATTCTTTTACATTGGTCGATTGTAATTGGTTGCCTGACAAAGACGTCAGCGATATTATTTTTCGTTGCTTCATTGTATTAAAACAATCACTTTACTTGAACTTCAGCATCATATGATGTTTGTTTGTTTTTTTTACAGGAGGAGACAAACATATGTACCTCTCTATCGGACATCTACAATTCATGGTTAAAGTGAGATGAATTTGCAGTCTTTAGAAAGATTCGAACACCTTGATTTTTTTGAAAATGATGGTGTGTGTGTTTACAGAGTGTTGTTTGTGTTCCTGTCAGGGACTCAAAAAAGAAAAGGAAACCTGACTCCAGATCTAAGGAACAAGGAAGGACTCCAGCTAAAGGTATGACTGCCTTTGTGTTAAATATATATAGACAATATGCAAACTAAGGATTATTATAGACAATATGCAAACTAAGGATTATTATAGACAATATGCAAACTAAGGATTATTATAGACAATATGCAAACTAAGGATTATTATAGACAATATGCAAACTAAGGATTATTATTTCATCAAACTTGTATTCAAGTTTGGGCAGTTTATTCAAGTTAAAGGCACAGTGGTTAAATACATATGTGGTAAGTTGCTTCAGATATATTTCTGGTTATTTTTTTTCTAAGAAGTAAAAGATTCAGAAAGATACGTACATGTTTTTAGATCCTTCCAAGAAGAAGAGCAGCAGCACTTCTGTTAAGGACACTCCAACGGCTGCATCCAGGACAGATGTAGCAGCACCATCTGTTGG
Source organism: Tautogolabrus adspersus (assembly GCA_020745685.1). Classification (NCBI taxonomy): domain Eukaryota; kingdom Metazoa; phylum Chordata; class Actinopteri; order Labriformes; family Labridae; genus Tautogolabrus; species Tautogolabrus adspersus. Next base: position 16,109,662 of record CM036540.1, read on the forward strand.
TACGATAGACTGAGATTTTTTGTAGTCAGTAAAAATGTGATATACTTGAATGCATTTTTAACCTATACCACAATTTCTATGTGCAGCTACGCTAAAAAAAAAGAAGGATAAACCTGCAAAAAAAGTAGAGACACAAAAGAAGAAGGTGAGTTATTATTTCTGTTTTTTTGGCAGCAGGGTAGCTGCTGGTTGAAAAAGTGAACCTGGTCACTAAGTGTACTTTTTGTCTCCTCTTGTGTGTTTCAATTTCATTTTTTTAGCATGTGCCAGCGAAAAAGAAAAAAGGTGAAGGAAAATCAGCAGTCACAACAAAGGTGAAGAAATTAAAGCCCCAAGCTAAAAGCAAGGTTGTCGCTGCTGGAGGCAATGAGTCCGACTCTGACAGCAGTCTGGATGTTGAGAAATGGAAGAAACTGCTCCTGCAAATGACAGGTAGGCATGTAGTGCAGAAAAAGAGCCGTTAAAGGGAATCATTTAGAGCACAACAACCCATATATTCTTGTTCATTGTTTTTCATTAGGCCAGATCATTTGGTTGTTATCTTGAACAGTACAACAGATATAGCCATGTAATAATCTTGGTCTACTTTATCATCAGAAAAAAAAAAAAATTTGGGATGTTTACATGTTACAAAGAATGAAGGTTGAGTTGGTTTCATAATGCAGGAATACAGTAGGCAAAAAAAAATTCGAAACACCAGGCACGAAAGCACCCCCCATGAAAAACCACACCCTGGACAACAGTGATTTTATACAAACAGAGCTGTGTACTAACCCTCTGTGGTTGCTGTTTAGACACTTTTATGCCATCATGCCATGTTTTTTAAGTCTTCATCACGTTTCCTTGAGCTACAGATGCTGACGCAGCCAAGATGGACACCATTAATTCTCTGGACTCCTCTTTTCCACCACCCAAGAAAACAAGAGTGAGAAAGCCCCGGGCTAAGCCTGCCCAAAAAACAAACGCCATCATCATTCAACCGAATACTGAGACAGCTGAAAACAGTGAAAAGGTGGGGGAAAAAGTTGTGACACCAACAAAAAACAGTAAACCGAAGCGGAGCAGACCAAAAAAGACTGCACCTGCGACCTCCTCCACCGTTCTGAGTGAAGAGCAAAACATCACCCCTGTAGAGGATCCAATGACATCACCTGTCTCCACATCTAAACAGAAGCCAAAGAAAGAGAAAAGAAAAATTGTGAGTCCCAGTGAAGAAAAATCAGAGGAGACAACGTCTGAGCCTAAGAAGAAGAAGAAGAAGAAAGAAGTGACTGAAGATGAGGCGGAAGAGGATGTGAAGACAGCACTAGAACGTAAAGAGAAAAAGAAGAATAAAGTCACAGAGGAAGAGTCTGGTGATAAACCTGCAGGCAAAAAGAAAAAAGCAAAAGGAACAAAGGGAGATGTTGACATGAATGAGACAGAGGAAAAAATGGAGAACGGAATTGGAAATGTAGATAATGATTCCATTTCTGAGCAGATAGTGCTAGAAAAGAAAGCCAAGAAGAAGAAAAAGCTGAAAACTGCTAGTGATGAAAATTCTGAGCAGACTAATGAAAATGTCAAAGAAGATGCACAGCAAATAAGTGAAGACAAGAAAACCAAGAAAAATAAGAAAAGGACACTTGATACTGAGGACAATTCTGAGCAGACAAATGAAAATGTCAAAGAAGATTCACAGCAAATAGGTGATGAAAAGAAAGCAAAGAAGAAGAAAAGGACACTTTATACTGATGACAATTCTGTGCTGACAAATGAAAATGTTAAAGAAGATACACAGCAAATAAGTGAAGAAAAGAAAACCAAGAAAAATAAGAAAAGGACACTTGATACTGAGGACAATTCTGAGCAGACAAATGAAAATGTCAAAGAAGATACACAGCAAATAAGTGAAGAAAAGAAAACCAAGAAAAATAAGAAAAGGACACTTGATACTGAGGACAATTCTGAGCAGACAAATGAAAATGTCAAAGAAGATACACAGCAAATAAGTGAAGAAAAGAAAACAAAGAAGAAGAAAAAGACACTTGATCCTGAGGAAAATATTGAGCAGAATGCAGAGAAACAGGAAAGAAATACAGAGCAGATAGTTCAAGGAATGAAACTTGATAATGATGAAGAGTTACAGCAGGTAGCTGAAAATGTGCAAGATAATTCAGAGAAGATAGATGAAGAAATTACAGCAAAGAAGAGGAAGGGGAAGGCTTGTAGTGAGGAAAATTTAGAGCAGGTAATGAAAAAAAAGAAAGTCAAGAAGAAGAAAAAAGACAATCATTATGAAAACACCTCAGAGCAGATGGTTGAGGAAAAGATATCAGAGACGAGTGTCATTGAGGAAACACCAGAGCAGATTACTGAAGTCAAGAAAAAAAGGAAAGAGGACTCTTTATTGGAAAATCATTCACTCGACACAGATCTGCTAACATCACCAAACCCTGAGACACCAAGTCCTCAAAGAGAGAAGAAGAAAAGTAAGTCAATAACTGTGAAAAGTGTGAAAAACTCTGATTAAGCTGTTTTTGTGTGTTTAAATTGACTCACTTATTTGTCACTTTCAGAGAAAAGCAATTTAAAATCAGCTGAGGACCCTGAAAAAGTCCAAGACTCCACAGCAACAGAAACCCTCCAAACACCCGTAGGTGACAGCAAAAAGAAGGTAACACAAAACTGTATCCTTCACCATTTTTAAATGGTTCAGATCAAAGTTGTTGTTGTCAATCTAAATAACATGTCTGACTCCTACAGGATTGTTTTGTAATTGATCGTATCTTTTCTTTCATTCTTGGCAGAAAAAGAAATCCTCAAAGAGTCAAGAAGATGTTTGATTCATTATCGCTGCAGAACAATGGGATGAACAGCGTATCCTCTCCATGCAATGTCTAATCATATTTATTTATAATGGTTAGAAAGATTGCTCAATACTGTAAATGAAATCTTTTATTATTATGTTGGTACGTTTTTAAAATCTGTTTCAACTTTAGTTTTTCTTATACTGTGTGTTGCCCACCATGCCACTGCTTTGATTTTTGTGATAACGTCATTTTAATGATGTTCTCATATGAAAACTGATAAATGTGTTTTTTTAATGCAATGGATCCTCCCTCTTAGAAGTCTCAAAGTTAAATTCAGTCATTGTTTGAACAGATTCATTCTTATACCATCTCAGGAATTTGTCCTATGGTAGTCCTTTAATCTGACTTTGTGAAACTTCACAAAGAATACATCACAGCATCTATTCGACCTATTTTATATTTATTCAGAAAAATATGGGAAACTATTTTGACAACCTACTTTGGTGTTGGTTTGATATACTGTATGTTTGTTTGTGAAACGCATGTTTTCTATAAAAGTTTTAAATGTCTGATAAGGTTTTCATATTTGATTTGTACATAATGCTTTTAATACAAATTAAACTCCATAGTAGTTTTCACACTTTGCTGAAGTCTTTCTGGTTTGATGTTTTGAGCATGAAGTGACAGAAACAGATGATTTCTGTGTTTCTGCCATAATAACCCTATACAAAGATGGACAATATGCCACCTCCCCTAGGTGAAGCCTGCACATTTGGAGCTTCTCCTACTGACTAGCTGCGGTATAACGTGGTTTCTGTCATTATTTATTGGTTAGTTGTTTAGCTGATTTATTTCAAAGTTTATGCCATAACAACAAGTTCAGTTTTAATTCGTTTTTTAAAAAGTTATAATGTTGTGATTGACAGCTCTGTTACCAAATGCAGCTCCTGCAGCGCTGTGTGCACTGGATTAGCACAGCAGAGAAAGAAATAGGTGGGAATGTAACAAAAACAACAGTAGTTGACCTGACAACCGTAAATGTGTGCTTTAAACCAACACAATAATCTGTTTTGCTGGAGACTTATCAACCTTAAGGATCATTGCTTTTCTATATGTTTTCGGTTAGCGGAGGGGAAATGACGTTAAACTTGTGGCTCCACCAGCCAATCCCTACTGCCAGAATCTGGCTTTAAATTAGGCCGCCAGTGCAATTATGTCAGCAGCTATGGCAGACACCATAGACTGTACAAACGTGGATGTATAGTCTCAGTGATATTACCAATTGGTTCTTGAAGAAGACTCTTGAAGCCAATCCATGGTGGTTGCCAGCTGGAGTTGATGCAGACCTTAAAATCCCCATGAAACACAACTTTGAGACTATCTAACTGCCATGTTGCGACGTATTTTTAACTGAAACTGGATAAAACAAATCACAAGGTAGAAGGCGGGATACGTCATTGAGATAAATTTGATTGGATTGTTCGCTTCAAAAAAGCTTTTCAGTTAGTGGAAATTTGAAATATATTTGGAAGATTAGGGCAAATAAAGGAACATTTAACATCGGGACCCTGGATTTGAACCACGAAGATGTATTTACTACTTCACGAGTACTTTCAGCCTTCTTACAAACAGCTACAACGCAGATGCCCTTCAGTCAGATCAACAATGCCCCTTCTTTTCTTAAGTCCCTCCCAGATACGTTTTTAATGACTCCTATGTACGCACAGAAGTTTGTACATTTTTTCTTTTTCTGTTTTAAATCAGTTAGGAGAACGGTGTCCTTTTTTCAGTCCATTAGTCGAAGCCAATGCAACATTTTGGATGCAAACTGCCTCTAAACACCAATGAAGAAGTTGGTATGGAGTATGTTGAACTGTGGTTTTGTTTGACAATCTGCTTTTAGACACATCAAGGAAATAGACACCTAACTTAATTTTTTGATTAAAGAAAAAATGATTAATTGAAAGAAGTTGTAAATTGTCTCTTTTCTTTCTTTCCTTTTTATTCGGTCCGGTAGGGGGCGGTAATGTTCTTTTAAGCCAGTTTTCCAACCGCCAATCAAATCCGAAGTCGAAGAAGAAGCATAAGCGCTTTTGTTTTGTTCATGGCGGCAGTGTTACACCTTCCACTTTGCACTGAGCATCTGCTATTAACCCCTGACATATCCAGATGTGGAGGCTAAACAAGGTTCGTCACAAAGCTGGTCGACAAGCTGACAGCTTGGAGGAGCTCCGGTTAAAGAGGCGACTGCAAGAGAAAGGTGACTAAAATTCGTTAACATGTTAATTTGATACGTAAACTGACGTTAAGTTATACATTGTTTTACTGACTCCTACCCATCTCTTGGAAATAAGTATGTAAAGTTAGCAATGGTTATGTAATTTCCATGAAAACCCGACAACCTTCGCGGTGTTCTTTTAATTGCTTAAATAAGTTTTCATGGAAATTGAAAGCTCTATCGTTTGGCAACACAGTGATGCATCCAAGCTCCTGTTTGAGAAACTATACATGATTAAGCTATTGATACTAACTAGCTAGGCCTACGCTAACACTTGTCATTTATACTTGCGTTATTGGTCTGTGTGTTGTAACTCTTTTTCAGATTTAACTTACAGTAAACCATCATGTGACCATTCAATGTGGAAAGCACAGCCTTTAAGACAAGAAGACAGCACTTATTTATCTATTTTACTTGCTTTAGAACTGAGACAGGCCCGCAGAGACAGACAGCTTGTGAGCAAAAGACTCCTCCTGAATGAAGATGAGGACCAATCAGAGATCACCATGGACACTGACTCGGGAGCACAGGTGAGACAGACATCATGGTAGTGATAGATAATGTTTCTGAAGCTCTTGTGAAAACTTTCAACCTGAGTCTGCTCTTTGTTTCCCCAGCATGTGCTCAGTTTGTTTCACAAACTTCAACACAGTGGGCCAGAGAAGGAGGTCCACCTGAAAGCTTTGAGTAAAGCTCTCCGTGACCCCTCAGCACAGCTCGCCTTTATCAAGTAAGGTGGAAACTTCGTTCGCCGTATTATTTAAGTTTTAACATTGTTACTACCCATCATAACTCTACCTATCATGTGTCATAACGCTTTCTTTAAGACAGGAGAACAGCATGCATCTTCTGGTTGGTCTCCTCACTGGCTCTAATGCGACATGCCGTCTGCAGGCTGTTCGTTGTCTTCATGAGCTGTCTCACTCTCCACACACAAACATAGCACCAGCATGTCTGCCTGCCACCCCCTACCTGCTCACCTACCTGTCTAACCAAAGCACCAAGTTCACTGTGAGTACCTGTGTATACCAGAAACTGTGTTATATTATCACCTATTAATGATAGATTGTTTTGTCTTATTGTGTTTTTATGTGTACACAGGAGCTGTGTCTCTACACACTAGGTAACTTGTGCCCTGAAAGTGATGTTGTACAAGAGAAACTCCTTGCTCAGGGAATCATACCAGCTCTGGCCAACTGCATAGAGGTAATCTTAAAGTCTACAACCATAAAACAACACATTTACTTTAGTAGAGGAGTCAAATCAATGTCTTCAATGCTTATCTTTAAATAATTCTCAGTCTTTTTTCAAAATCTGATTTCGGCACATAGCCCTGAACGGATGCCAGTCTATGTTAATGATGTAAAAGCATCTCACTTGTTGTTTCTGTGCGTTTCCAGAATCAGAGACATAACCTTGCTGTGGTGGAAGCTGCAGGGTTCACCCTCTCTCAGCTTCTCCAGGCCAAAGATGGAGCAGGGAAAATAATCCCGTAATGACACACCAGTTTTGCTCTCTTTTTCACCACATTGCTGTTTGTTCAGAGGATATTAAAATCTTTTCTTTGTTAGGTTTTGCTTAGCTTAACCAGTGTTCTCTTTGTCTGCAGGATGGTCCTGGCCTCCAGCTTACCTTCACACTTGTTTTCAGTCCTGACTCCTGACCAGAACTTTGGCCTGGCACCTGCCATTGAGTGTGCTTGGTGTCTGCACTACCTCACATGCAGGTGAGAGTTGAAGGCGATCTTCAGCGGGTGTCATCAAAGTGTTTTATTTGCTCAGTCTGGGATTTTTTTGTGAACTCTCTACAAAACAATATCCTTTAACTCATAATAATTATAAATAAGACCCGTCTCTCTTCTGTCTTTAACTCACTCTGCAGCATGAAGGATAACAGAGTGCTTTTGGCTCATGGGGCCCTGTCCCGGTGCAGTTCCGTTTTGATGTCACTAGGTGGTGCTGTGGCTGAAGGAAACAAAGAAGAAGGAATGGAGCTGGTATGGAAATAAATTGGATCAAATACAGAGTTTCATAATGCTGTTGTCTTTTGAGCAATCATGTTTGATTATTGTTCTGCTCTAATTTCAGTGTCTTAAAACAGAAATCTACGAGTACTTTCTAAATTGTGTACAAATTCAAAAAGTTAAGCGTTTGCTGGGTTTCTTAGCTTCAAAGGCCTGATCATTGTTTGATCGTATAAGCAAAAAAATGAAAATGATTTTTCAGTGACATGAAACATGCGAGTGGGTAATGTTTAGGTGAACATTAAGAGATTTTTTGGTGTTGGTATTTTTCGTCAGAATTCTACCATCAATAAATAGTAAAGCAGCTGCATGGCATTCTTTGGTGGTGCATTTAAGGCCTCAACACCAGAGACTTTGGAATCAGCTCAGCTTTAAAAAAGCATCATATTTACCAGCCATGTGGTATGAAATCAATAATACATTTTTTAAAGTTGCAAGACTTTCTTTGTGTATATTTTCTTTGCATTACACAGGTTTTAAAGCAGATACATATGTTGTATATAGCTTATATAGTGTAAGACCAGTTATTTAAAAGAGTTATTGATTTTCATTTTTAAAGCAGGAAAAAAATCTATTAATTAGATACACAATGCTTTGGAACAGTCACAGTGTGAAGTGTACACTTTAAGTATGAATGTAACCATTATGCTTCTTGACGGACAGTGTCGTTCCTCTCCAGCTCATCTGTCCTCTGCTGAGGTGTGTGGGAAACCTCCTCTCCTCCTGCCCAGTGGAAGAACTAAGCTCTCAAGTGGCTGACGTTAGTATTGTGGTGACTCTGTGTGCACTTCTTCAGGCCTACATGCAGACTCAAACAGCCTTGGCCAGAGAGAGTGCCTGGGTGCTCAATAACCTAACAGGTTTGAACTGTCTGTTATTAACGCGCTTGATTCTCAGACACAGCCTTTAGCGCCAGTGTGCGTCAGGTTCATTTGACTTGAGCGTCAGTTCATACCAGCAGACTAATGTTTCATATCTGTCAGTAGTAAGGGTATGAAGCTTAAGCTGGTTTGCCACAACAAATTAGTTTGTCGAAAAGAAGTCTTTGCCAATTTAAAATGTACTGCCTTTGTCTTTGAAGTATATATCCGGTACCATATTTAGGTCTATTTGAGTGTTTATGAAACTTCAGTGAAGAGAAAGATCTGTTGTGGGCACACGATTGTTTGATTGCCGAGGTGTCAGGTGAACTATTTTGTTCCGACATATTTTCACTCTCTTGCTACAGCTCACTCCGATGCTTTCTGCTCTGCCTTGCTGACGTTCAACTTGGTCCCTGGACTGATCCAGCTCCTCCCGTTCTCTCAGGGCATCAACATCATGGTTAGTGAAATCCAGAGACAAACTTTGAAATGAGTGCTTCAATAGTCTATTACACTTTCATTGTAGCTTTAAAACCCATCTCACTGCTCAATTTTTTGCTGTTAAACTCAGATCCTGAGGGTCCTAGCAAACATTGCTCACAAGAAAAAGGAGTACTGTGTCCAACTGACCCACCTTGGATTGCTGTCAGGACTCTGTGCCACACTTAAAATGGCTGACAAAGACATAGTGACCCTGAGTATGGATGTCCTGTTCATGCTGGTAGTTAGCAGTCCACAGGTAAGTTAAAGGGAAACCTTTGAAATAATAATGATGCTGCTCAGAAGAGATAACCAAACCAGACAATGATTGGCTTTTAACCAATGCCCTTTCTTGAGCAGTTGTGAATTTCTTTACCGTATTTATTCCTTCTCCTCAGGTGGCAGAGGAGTTTGTGAGGCAAGGCGGTCTTTCACTGTTAGAAGCTCTTCAGTACAACAGAGAAGGAGATATTAGACGAAGAGCATCATATCTCCTGGAGAACCACCTGCTGTCCTACTCAACATGATGCTTGGTGAAGACTTTTGTACTGTTCAATTAGTCTGTGGTATTATTTATACTTCCTCAAAGTTTTGAAACAAGAAAAAAAGGAAAACATCGCATGTAGACTACTTCTCCTTTACCAACAGGAAGACATCCCAATCACACACTTGTTACAAAACATCTTGAGGACAAACCCTGAGTATCTGCAACTTCCTCTTCACTTTTTCGCCTTCTCTACAAGGACAATTACAAGGACAATTTCTGTACTTGTGTTAGTTTTTACAACTTTTAAATATATTCTGCTGGTTTGATGAAATTAACCATCAGTGTGTGTTATCTATGACATTTTAGCATATATGCCGATAAAGATGAAATATATATATATTTGTTAAACCTGACACTCAGGACCTCCTGTCTTAAACTGCTCCTCTGGAACAACCCTCTGCACATTTAGATGAGTTGATATGACTGTAATTATTTTTGAGAGATGTTCTTCTGATGGGTTTAAGAGGTATAATGCATTTTGAGCTTTTTATGCACTGTTGCATTATTGACTGTACATTCAAAAAATAAAGCATAAATTAACAAATATCCACCTCACTGTGTTTATAGGACTTTACCATGAGAGAAATATGTACTCTGAATAATCAAAGAATAACATTACATCCACAAAGAAGGTACTGGATTTATTGCCATTGTGTGTTTTCATACGATTCATCCTGACATATAAGATTAAAAGGAAGTACAGTTGTAATGAAAGGATTAAAGGTTTTAAGGACAAATAGTTTGGCCTGGATTCCCATTTTTACCGTGTGTTATGTTGACTTGGGAAAATGACTGAATCTCAGTGAGATTATTCTGACCAGTTCTTGATGACATTTTACTTCTTATGATGGAAGAGAATAAACTTCTTTAGAACTACTGTTAGTCTAGTTGATTCAACACATTGAAAAGTGACCAGAAATGTTTTAAAGTGAGGGACAGAAAGCTATCTATTGATGCCAGTCATCTTGACACCACCAAACAAAGTAAGCATATAAGAACTGCAAATGTATGCATAGTCTGAATCCACCAATACATCTTTTAAGCCACAGTGGAGGACATTCAACTCTTTGGTTAAATAATACCACACTAAAAGGTAAATGTTACTTGAGTGTAAGTACAAAATATACTTAAGTATCAAATGTAAAAGTGTTCACTGTTAAGAATGGCTCATTTTACAATAATATAATTAATTTGGTTGTAATAGTTGATGCTTTAATGTGTACATTGCTTAAATGTTGCATCTGCAACATGTAGAGCTCATTTAAATCTATCTATAAGGCATATATCAGGAGTAATTCACAGATTAACAGCCCTCATGTCATACTGGTCCTGTCTAAAGCACAAGGAAATGTTGCTCGCTAACCAAACTCTGACAAAATACTCTGCCAATGAAAGGTGCCTGGTCCCACCTTCACAACAGGGCCCTAAGTCTCTAGGTAGACTCTTCTCCTCTGTAGTCCCCTGGGGGTTGAATGAGTTACCAAACTCATTTTGAGTCCCTTAACATCTTTAAAGAAAAAGTAAAGACCCAGGCGAGTTGTTGATGATGATGGTGATTATGATTTTTTTTTTTTTTATGTACTTTATATACACTGTGCATTGCCTCTGCACAGTGCCTGTCATCACCTGTGTCCAATCTGACTTAAAAAATGTTTGTTGGCACTATCTGCCGTTGTTTCCTCCTTTCTATATCCCTGCTTGTGTTTTACTTCCTATCAGATGTAAGTCCCTATGGACAAAAGCATCTGCTAAATGAATTTGTAACACTGTAACATTGTAAACCAAATTTTCGGAAATAACATCATACATTAAAAAATATATATATTTATTTAACCAGGAAAAACCTTGTTTAGATTAAAAATCTCTTTTTCAAGAGAGATTGTACTGATTTGTGATGATGAGGATGTGTCGTCCTTTTACTGGGATTTTTACAAGTCTTGGTCACTGGTTGAGTCTTGTACGAAGAATCGGTCTGCAAACAAAGACTTCAGCTCCTCCCTCTTTTGAAAAAAAAAGGCTAAACTCAAATTTCCCCACTTCCTCTGTCCACCCACAGTCTCTCCTTCCCAGCACTCGGCTTCACTGCATGAAAACCAAAACAAGGTGCGTGACTTTATGCTTTTGTATATATCTCTGCATTCTTTGCAACTGCTTTTACAATTATACATGCTGCAGTTATCCTCTCTTTATATCTGCCTAGTGGAGTGTCAAAATGAAATCTGATTTGATTAATTATTGTTTTTTCACAACCATGTAGTCTGCTGACAATGGAGTCCACTGAGTCAACTAGAGATAGAGCAACAGGAAAGGTTGTGAAACAGGATGCCAACAACATGTTGCTGATGTCCAGCAAGCCTCTGCATCGCTTCGTTAAAAACGAGCCCAAAAGTCTTGGGGTAACGTAGCATGAAATCCAAGTTCTTAAGTTGTAATTAACTGCATAGAGAAAGAAGTAAGCCCCAAAAGCAACACCATACTATTGTAATGTAGTTACTTTAATCCATCCTTCCTCTTCTCCTTCCCAGATCGTCATTGTGATCTGTGGCTGTGCAGAGATGCTGATGGGATTTCATCTAGCCAATGAAATTTGGAGCACTTCTTGCAGAATCTACATTCCCTTCTGGCAGGGTCTTCTGGTATACAAATAAAAGGCTGGTTAGCAGCTTGATATGCTGAATATTGTTAAATACTGTACTTGATGGCTCCTATAGCCTACTTAAAAGGCATAAGCACCTGTCTACAGGATTATGATGTAAAGTATCAGAAAAGCGCCTTAAACCCCTTAAAACTCAAAGTAAAGGTTTAATATAATGGGGAATACATTCATTTAGCTCCTTGACAAAATTGATACTAATCTCATGTCAGCAGCCTACATTCTGCAGCTTTATAGCATGTTGCCTCAGAACAGGGTAAGAGCTGGCCAGCCAGGCTTAATCTCAAGGTATCCAAATCAACACCTTTAAAGTTTACTCACAGCTACATTATACCCTGTTTGTTTAATAATATAAGTAAATTACTAAATGTAAGAAAAAAAGTGTTGTGGGACATTGGGAGCTGGCCTATTTCTTGGCTAAAAACCCCTAGGCTATAGAGTATTAACTATTGTCTGGAAATCATCCTTGCAAAGAAAAATTCTAGCAAATAAACATTTTATGAATTGAGTTTCAATGTAGATATTACATGTTGGGGTGGCCCAAGCAAAAGTTGTACAGGTGCTTAGATAGACTTTTGTTTCTATTCAGAGATAGGTTGACTTACAGCCTACCCTTTTCCTGTTTTTATGCTAGGTTAAGCTAACTGGCTGCCGGGAGTAAGCTCCTCATACATTAATGAAGAGTTGCATAAATCTTATCATATGGTAAAGAAGCAAACACTCTTAGACAAACCTCTCAGAATGAAAAGCTTTCAATTCTAGGCCAATTCGATTGTCGAATCAGTATTCTGTACAATCCTTTATCAATGAATCACTGAGAAACATCATCAATATAAAACAATAGCAGTCGTCCAAATAGCCTACTAATCATATTGTTTTTTCTTTGTTGTTATGTAAGTTTCTTGTCAGTGGAAATCTGTCCATCTACACTGAGATACATCCATCCAAGAAGATGGTAGGTGGCCTATATTGTGGTGCTAGTTTCCGGTTTAACCCTTTATTCACTGACCATCTCTTTCTTTCTAAATAACTCACTTAAAAAATTATTTCTCTGACAGGTGACAGTGTGTATGGCGATGTATGTGGTTTCCCTTCTGGGAAGTGTGGTCTCCTTTGGCTACAGGATAGGCATCCTTATACGATTAAACGACATTACCTACGGAGCGCACTATTATGATAGAGAGGATATTTGGAACCTTTACAGAGCGGTGAGTTACAGCATTTATTTTAAACTAAATGAAAGGTGCGGATGTTGAAACAATGAATGAATAACTTTTTCTTTGACTTTCTTTTGCTATAGGAGCAGAATTTGGGCGTTGAAGGCATATTGTTTACATCCTCCCTGTGTGTGTCAGTGCTTCTCATCTTCCTGTGTGTCATCACACGTTTATCTCTGAAATCCACACAAACTCAGGTAAGACATAACATCATCTAAAACTGGATTCAACTACTGAAATCAATCAATGAAGAAAAAAAACAAGTGCATACCATGACTATAGACATTTAAGGTACTCATACCCTGCCTTTAACCTCTTAAAGTGAAGTGGTCTGTTTATTATCAGTTGTGTATTTTTTGGGGCTATTAACTGGTCAAAAAACTTTTAATGTAAAGTAGCTGGTATTGTTCAATAACTAACCAGAAAAATCCTTTTAAAAGCCTAAATCAGACTTAAAATCATTACAACTGACCAAAAAAAGAGTGCCACAAAATAAGAGTTAAACCGAAATGTGGTTTAAAATACAGAATCAAAAAATAACTTGTGAAAATAGAAGAGGCTTGTGTCCTGTGTAACATCATAAACGTCTTAAACCATATATATACTATGTGTGTGCCAGTTAACATTACATTGATTCCTTGTTGTTTTTGTCCATATCTCTAACAGTTTATTGTCCAGCACATCCCGGCAGCGCCACAGAGTGAAACAGCATCAAACTGAAAACAATCGTTTGTGTCTTTCTTCTGTTAAATCTAAAACAGACTTTCCTGTATGTGTGAATGTCATAGTTTTGTACAGCAGGAAAGTGTGCACACATGGGGCATTGACTCAGAAAGGGGTGTGTGAACTTTTGTTATCCATTACGGTAATTATATTTACTTCAACTAGCCTATAACATTAAGGATAGATGCTATGTGTAGGTTTTTTTATTTTTTTTAAAAACACAACAGAAGGCATCATTTAAATCATTCATGCTTGGTTCTTTGAGGACTGAAAAATGTCTTATAAGTCACAATTCAAAGTATAAACAAAAAAAGAAAATTTGCTGCACTGAAATGACCCAAAGTAACTGTTGAAACAGCACACTGGGTTAGTTTGAAAATTAGTCCTGCCTCTTATAAGGCAAAGAGCCTGTCATATTTTAGGATTTTGGGTTGGCACCTTGGGTGGCCAATCAGATTTCACCGGGAGCCACACCTGGAAAGCCACCTGTACAGGCCCTGACATATAACAGCAGCCAGAACCTGAACATATAACATTCATACAATACTTTTATTTCACTTGCACTGATTAGAGGGTCATAGTAACAACTGATATTTCTAGTAATGCTTCTGTGCACATACGTAATGTTTGCCTCAAGGCGACCAGATACTGCTTATTGGTACTCATATCTATCTTTGGAAATGGTCAGATGTTTAATGTTTATGTTTATTTTGAAAGCAATGAACAGTGGTGTTAGTTAACACTGAAGTGAACAGAGACCAATGTCTCCATTTTGAATTAAAATGTTATTTTAATCAAAAATGTTTTAACTGTCAATGTTTTGATTGTGTATCGCGACTGCCTACTTTTACCCTTGGTCACTTTTGTTGTCAATATGCCTGAGAAGTATCCATATTATCTGCATTACTATTATCAAATGTGCCAATTATCTCTCTCCATAGCTCAATAACCATGTGTGTTTCTGTGTACATATAGCAGACCCCCACCATTTAAAATAAATGTTTGAATACAATTGGGGTTTAAATATTTTGAAAGGTGACATCCACTTAGTAGAATATTTTCCAAAGCCTCATGTGTGTCTTTATAGTTTAGTGTATTCACCTACATGGTGATGAAGAGCCTGATTGGAAGCCTATATTGACATATTTTTGTGTTTGTTAATTCTGCACATCTAGTCTCCTTGCACAAGCTGTCACAGGACGTGCACTAGGAGGATTTTGCTTTTGCTTTTAGCTTTATGTGGTACTCTAAATATAATGCCTATTGTCCTTATTAATAAACATTGATTTGATGAAATGTTACTCAGATTGATGACACCTTTTAACACAAACACTTTCATACACACAGTCTGCACGTCAAACCACCCAGACATAGTGCACTGTAGCTATGTCCGAGCTGTGTCTTCATATCCCTCAAGAATTTCCCCATGAGTGTTATGTAAGCATACTGGAATTCTGCTAGTTCTTGTGCTCTTCAGATAGCCTACACTTTATGCCACACCTGCTTTCAAATGCTTCTGCTTCATGCAGAGAATTGTGCAGATGGAGGTAAACTCAGATGAGCAGTGCAGCATTACAGGTAGGAGCTAGGATGTGTAATGTGTCCAACAGAGCTTTGTGTAGGAAATGGCTACAATATGCCCATAACCACAGTTTCATTGCTTTTATTAATTGATGCATTACTTAACTTTTCATTATTCAGAACAGTAAGAAATGTAGTGTGTGCTCCCTAAAAACACTGTTAGCTCCCACCCTACAGTTTACAACAGACACTGATGTTAGAAAACAGAAAAACTGCAAGAACAACGAAGTACTTTGGTCACTTAATTTATTTCCAGTCATTTGACCGAGTAGACAAACAGTAGTTCAACGTTGCAATGCCAGTCTTCCTGTGGTGTTGGCAGTCTAGGGAAGAGGGTATTCCAGCAGCTGCATTTCTTTAAGTCACATTTGGTCCGTGTGCATTTTTTAAGGTTCCTGCTATTTAATAGACATAGCTAGCAGTGTACAGGGACTGCATGGAGGCCTGGCCAGCTGAGTCTGTGGGCTTGTACTCTCCTTTGGAGGCCAGGCCATTGATCTGCAGACAACAAAGGGGGGAGTGAGAGCAAAGTTAAATCTGAGTGTTAATGATCAGCCAGGTTAGATAAACCACATTAGTGCAAGACTGAAGAGACCAAAGGCTTTTAGAATAAATCATTTACAGTCAGTAAAAAAACAGAATAACACAAGATAAGAGTCATTGTAACAACCATTTTTCAGCACAGTCAATAAGTACAAATTGATAAGCATGACTGTTTTGTCTTTTGGTCAATTTTAATAGCTGTTCACGCCCTCTCAGGTTACCTTGGCCCTGTTGCAGAAAGTTTCCTGTGCAGCTGCTTTGTTGGCAGCTTTACCCTGCCAGGCTGCGAGAGTGGAGGCCTGAAGTGCACGGCCATAAGAGAAGGTCAGCTTCCATGGGCGATGGAGGGGCACCTGGTTGATGGCGTTCAGGTTGAGGGATGCCTCCTCCTCGCTCTGACCTCCAGACAGGAAGCAGATTCCTGGAGACACAGAATCAAGCATGCTGTCATTCACTCGTAAATTACCTAAGTTTTACTCCCTTTACTTAAACTGGTTTGTTAAAAAGAGATGAGGCCTTCAGTCCCTTACCAGGCACAGCAGCGGGGACAGTGCGTCTCAGAGCAGTCACTGTTGCCATGCCAACCTCCTGAGGGGTGAACTTCTTAGTGCAGGAGTGTCCAGCGGTGACCATGTTAGGCTTGAGCAGAGTGCCCTCCAGGTACACATGGTGATCAGACAGAGCCTTGTACACAGCAGCCAGAACCTGAACACGAGGGGCCAGGTTTATTAGAACAAATATTTTAGAATATAAGCTGATTTGTACGAATCACAGAGGATACACAAACCTTTTCTGTGACGTACTGGCAGCGCAGCAGGTCATGGTCGCCGTCTGGGAGGATCTCTGGCTCCACAATGGGCACCAGGCCATTCTGTTGGAGAACATACATTTAAGTGTAAGATTAATTACTCTAAGGCAGTCATTTGGACCACACTGTAGTCAACTGATTTCTTTAGAGTGGGGCAGCACATACCTGTTGGCAGATACTGGCATATCTGGCGAGGACATTGGCATTTTCTGCAATGCTGAGAGCAGAGGGGCAGCCGTCTGAGATCTTCAGCACGCACCTCCACTTGGCAAAGTCACAACCATCCTTCTTGTACTGAGCACAGCGCTCCGAGAGGCCATCAAGACCTGTTAGAAAGAATAGACAACAGAATGTTAGTACCCACAGTTATTTTGAATCATGTTACTGAAAATAAAGTGTGTAGATTTGGATTGAAAAAGACTTGCACTTGAATTGACTTTAAAGATTCTTTACCTTGTGTGGTCGTCTCTCCATCTGTTCCATTAAGACCAGCTGTGCCTTTGTCCACCTGATGCAAGAAAAGCAAACATGGTCATTAACTAAACAAGGGTAAACACCTGACCTAAAGATGTATACAGCTTGCACACTCCTCACCTTGATGCCAACAACAATACCCTTATCCTTGATGACCTGGGGGAAGAGCTTGCCACTGTCTGATTTCTGGTAAAGTGTCTCGTGGAAGAAGATGACTCCGCCCACACTGTTCGCAATGGAGGGATCAGAGGAGAACAGGATGTCACGGAAGGAGCGACGGTTCTCCTCTGTGTTCTCTACATTGATTTTCTGGAGACGCTTTGCCATGGTTCCTTGATGAAAGAAGAGGGTTTGCAAAACATGTAAGTGTCAAACTCTGCAACCCTTGCCAAAGAATAATATTTGAGATCTTCAGGCTCACCTGTTGATTCATCTGCAGCCAGGATCCCCTTTCCTGGAGCCACAATCCTCTGAGCAATGTCAGAGAGCTCCTTCTTTTGCTCAGGAGACAGCGATGGGAACTGATGAGTCATCCTAAGAGGAAACAAAACAAAATATTGCACAGGTGATTAGAAACACAAAAAGACTTTAACAAGTATAAGGAAGAAGCTCTACTTTTTTTCCAAACACAATGAACCTTTGCACCCTGACTTCCTGATTCTCTTGCAACACCTTTGCTAATATTTGGCTTGCATGACAGTACTTTGGCCCCCAAACAGATAAGTTCTGCACAAGTTCAGAGTCCATCAATCACTTTTTGCTGCATTATGATTTCGCCATGGTTTCTGCAGAAAACAAACACACTGAGATTCATATGAAGGCATTAATTGTACCCAAATCATTTGAGAGCATAAACGGCAAGTTAACATAAACGCGGATGTGTTCCCTTTCAAATATTTGTACAAACTAAAAGACGCCCATCGGCATTTAAACTATTACAGGACACAAAGGTCGATTTTTTTTAAATACAACCATTTGGAAATTAAATAAGACAACTTTATGGCAGAAAAAACTCAGCTTATCAGTGTAACTCGGGCACTAGAGGGTTAAGACTTTAAAATAACTCCAGCTGAAATAGCCTACAAAAATGCATCTTTATGCTAGGCTGCCTCAATCATCGCACACTTGGACACATGATGAAATCCGAAGACAAATGTTGCACAAACAAGGCAAAATGGTTTAGTTCACTTTGCATTTAAAAAATGGACTTCAGCATCCTCAAAAGTATAAAAAGAAAACTCAACACTTAGTGAAGACGACTTACTTTTGAATTGTGTCAAACAGCGATGGCAACAGAAATGGCAGACGGCCAGGCAGCCTCCAAGCAGTGTTCAGACTGTTTGAGAAGGCCGAAAAGTTGGCACAATCCTGTATTTATTGCGGAGGAGGTACCCGTGATGTGGCGGGGCGTGTGTCGGCCCCGGTTACGCAATTGGTCCGGACAGACAGGGGCGGTGTTAGTAGACCTACCGTGTGGCTTCAATGCTCTATTGTGGACTTTAAGCTCATACTCAGGACCAGGGGCGGATGAGTTAGAAATAAGTAGGGAACACGGTGTGTTATCTGAAACAAGTTATAAAATCAGAATCTACGTGCACACACTGAATGAGCCTCGCCCCTTTTCTGCTCACGGTTGCCTCACTGTGAAGTGAGAAAACGACCTGCTGCAGTTGCAATTCAGGTTTCTTTGTTTCCTATGTCCTGATGAAGGTGTCAGTTGCAACTTAGTCTACACCAGATATGTCTGTTTGTCTCATATGGGTGTATTAAGAACATAAAGCTTAGCCAACGCTTTGTTCTGTTTCATACTGCCATGTTACTACTTAGCTTTGAAAAATAGTAGCATCAGCACATCCCAAATCATGCCTATGTCATGTGTTAATCAATTTTTCCATGATGATAAGCAGCTTTTACCATGTGTGGCTGTGTGTTTGGTATTAGCCTATGTGTGTGTACTTTTTTGTTTTTGTATTGTTGCAGCACAAGTGTGAGGGTTATAGTCTTTGCAATACATTTGTTATGTTGTTTTTAATCAATTAGTTAGATAATCAATATTCCATAGTATACTATGTACCCACGAATAAAATAGCCATCTAATCTTCGTCTTTCTACATCAACAGGTCCTAGCTTACAGTACCCATGTGTCTCCTTTATTTTAGCTACATCTTCCTACAAGTCACTCAATACCTATAAAACAGTATTAATTATATAATGCACTTTTTACTTTTCCCTGACGTAATTGTCATTGATATTTGTTAGATTTTAACCTGTGTGAAAACAAAACAAAATGAATGACATTTTCAGCAGGAAATAGAAAAAGATCTGATCAGGCCTGTCTTTAGTTTATACCAGGAGAAACATCAGAATCAGAATCAGAATCAGAATCGGGTTTTATTGCCAAGTACATTTACACACAAAGAATTTGTCTTGGTGTTTATTTTTTATTTATTTTTTTACTTTTATTTTATTTAATAATAAATTGTCAAATAAGTCAATATAAACCTGGGGCATGCTTTTCTTGGTGTATTTATACTAGAGGAAAGGTCTGTGTTTTTGCCTGGTTAATTTTTTTGGAAACTAATGAGCCATTTGTTACCACTGCAAAACCTGTTTACATGCTACATTTTTTGTCATGCATCACACTGCTTGTTTAAGCACATCATGTATAAACAGGTCTCATATTATTTGCTGAAAATGGCCACACACAAAAGCTCACAAGGTTGTTTATAGCGCTCTCACTTTTCCGAGTGACCTGGTTGGGGTATTTGAACCTAAAGGCTGTCGATCTGCAACAAATAATCACAAGCCAGCTTTTACACAACCTGAACTCTGCACCATGAGCAATGTTCTCTGTATAGTGCAGATTAGAAATCAGTCTCTGTCTTTGAGTGTCTTTGTAAACAAAAACTGTCCTGTAAAAAGATATAGAAGAGAGATACAGAAGTGGAATTTGTTGCCCAGACTTGTTTGTTAGAAAAAAGAGGAAGGTCAGCACACTGTTCAACTCCCAATGGGCACTACTTCGATCAAAAGGATCTTCTTCAGGCTCTTAATAAAGTTGTTCACTGGGAGCTGACCATTGTGCGGACCTTCCTCTTATTTCTGCAGTTTATGCATCTTTTGTTCTGCATCTGTATGCATTTTGCTTGAAAACACTAGATTTTTTTTTACTTGTTTGTTAACCAGCAAAAATAAGGGAACTATATCAAAGAAAGAACATTGGAGGGATGTTGGTTAGTTTGATGCAAGAGATTGCCACAATTTCCGAAAACAATGCCATTCTCATGCCCTGGACCTGTTGAAAATACATCCAACATTTCAAGTAAACAAGTAGGCTATCTAACTATGAAACCATTTTGCTAGTAGGGGATTTCTGATTCGTTTAAGGCACTTCAATAAATCAAATACATTCATGTGCATTATTACAAATAGCAGTCCTAATTCAGCTACGGTCTTCCACTTTCTTGGGTCAACATAATGTCTAGAAAATGTATGTTTAATTATTTAGCCTAAGCTTACATGAATTAAGCTGCACCCAACACTAACTATTGGGCTACTACCAACAAAACATGCCGAGAAACTTCCCAGGGGCAAAAATCACCAGTGTTATTTTGTCACCTGCTTATTATTAATTTGTTTGTGAATTTGCATCATAAAATACAGACTCATATTGGTTCTTCAGTGTAATGTTATGTTGTGGATCATCTTCTGAAAGGGCCCTGTTTCAAACCAATGTTTGGTTTTGCATTGTGTTCAAATGATGCGTTTTTGCTTTAATAGGCTGCGCTTATCATTGTCTGTGATTGAATGCCGGCACAGAAGTGTACGTTCATTCCTGCATTTTGAGTACAGATGCCAAGCAGTGAATCTTTTTTTAACCCAATTTTCTTTCTTTTTTTTTGCCAAAAGGCCGTGGCGAGAGGCCTCAGACTGAGTTGCACTCACACATGCAGGTTGTGCACATTTGTTTTTCTCCACGCCGCTAGGTGGCGCAATGACACCCAAAGACAGACCTACTGACCGTTAACACTTCCGTTTCCGTGAGGCAAGGAGTTTCAACAACAACAGCCACAGACAGATTGAGTTCATTATAAAACCCTTAATATAAGAAGCGGTAAGAATTAGCTAAGTGTTTATGAATTAGGAAACATGTGAAAGTAAACGCATAGATCTGCTGGATTAAATTCACCCCCCCGGTGTAAAAACGGCTGCTAGAGCTAGCGGTAGCAAACGGCTACCGTCAGGCTAACGTCCGGTCGGTTTCATCAACTTGTTCAGACCTTAAATAGTTTCGAGTGTAAAGGTTTTTATTTCTCATTATTAAGGTAAATTAACAAGAGTAAATCTAGTTGCATTGATATCACATAGAACATGTATGTCGTCCCTTAAACTGAATATTCCATTCAAATTCTTCATCAGTTCATTCATCAGACGATGTTTCTCTCCGTTGTTTCAGGTGTCTAAAGATGTTTCTAAGATGTTTCTCTCCGTTGTTTCATGTGTCTAAAGATGTTTCTCTCCGTTGTTTCATGTGTCTAAAGATGTTTCTCTCCGTTGTTTCATGTGTCTAAAGATGTTTCTCTCCGTTGTTTCAGGTTTCTAAAGATGTCGGGACAGAAGCGTCCTGCTGACCCCAGCAGTGCCTCCTCGTCCGGTGCTCCGCCTGAGAAGCGGAGGGAGAGGGAGGGAGAGGATGGAGGTCCCGGTGTCAGCGCGGCTGCTGGGGGGAGCACCGCAGTGGAGACGGTCATCAAACTCGGAGGAGTGTCCAACTCAGTGAGCCCTCTCTTATGATTTTCCCCCAGGGTTTATGAAATAGCCACACATTTTGTTTGCTCTCTTTCTGTGCACTGATTTTTTGAAACAATTACAGGAGGAACAAGACATCAAAGCCCTCCAGGCAAAGAACCGAAAGTTGGGAGAAGCTCTTGATCTAAGACAGGTAAATGTTTTTCCTTATATTTGTGTACAACCCTTAATAAACTAAAAAAGGTGTACTAATGCATGCTGTTGCTCTGAGACAGTTATCTTACGGCATGTTGGTTTGCAGGTGATTGAGGATGAATTGCGAGAGCGAATTGAGAGACTGGAGACCCGTCAGGCTACTGATGATGCCAGTCTGCTGATCCTCAATAGATACTGGAACCAGGTAAACAAGTTCAGACAAGGAAGCAAAAAAAAGGAAAATGACTTCGTCCTCTCCTCAGAAAGTTAAAACTGTCAAAATGTTGTTTCCATCAGTTTGATGAAAACGTCAAACTAACAATCAGGCGTAATGACCAATCAACCAGTGAGCCTGAGAAACCTCTGGCAAGCGAGGGGCGGAGCTTGAAGCCAGATACTCCAGAACCTGATGGCGACTCCAACCAGGAGAGGGCAAAGGACAGAGGTAAAGCTGGAACTGAGACATGGTCATGAAATTGAAAGAACTAACTTGTTAACATATTACAAAACATATCAAAATCGAACCCCCCTGTGTTATTGGTTTTCATTCAGGCCACCAGGGAGAGACAACCAACTCCTTCTTAGCCACACTGGCAAGTAGCAGCAGCGAAGAGATGGAGGCTGAGCTTCAAGAGAGGGTGGAGTCCAGCCAGAAGCAGGCCAATCATGTGGTGGAGATCTATGAATGTCTGAGGAGCACAGTGGATAAACTGAAGGCAGAGCTGGACTCTGGAGCTGGTGAGATGAAACAGAGAGCAGGGTTGAGTTGAGGAGGACATGCCATTGCAGTAAAAAGCTTTCTTAACATATACATTCCTAGTATTTCTAGAAAATCTCAGGATAGGCTGCGCCAGAAATCTTCTTTAGTTGCCTGTCTACATAGACAGCAGTAGACTTTCTCTGTTAGAGGGGAGGGGGTCTCAGGAGGCAGGATTATTGTAAAAATGGTGGCTGAAGCAACAGAGCCTGGAGCTATGATGATATTGTTTGCCGTTCTATCAATTCAACGTGGAATTGAACATTCTCAAAGTGTCAATGAGGAACATGCTTACAATCTCACCGGTCACACTCAGGTCCCATGATATAAACGTCTTCACCTCTGCACCCTTGCATGCAGTGAATCTTCCTAACTGCTGTGTTCACACATCGGCTCACCTGACTTCACACAGACATTTTAGTAGTGGTGCTGGTAGGGAAAAGTCTGGTTAAACTCGGGGTGAAAATACTAGTCTTACCTTCCGGACGGACATAGATTCAGCTACTGGTCTAGCCTTATGACAGAATGAAATTTAGTTTGGACAAAAATGTGTGTACACCCCTAAAATGCAATTGTTTCTTTTCTTTCAGAGGGCAGTCTGTGGCAGGTAGCTTCCAATCTGAACTCCCTCTTGACCAGGGAGAACAAGCGGCTGCAGCAGCTGACAGAGGACCTCAAGCAAAAGTACAGTCAAATGACAAGCGAGGTACAAATCTAATCTCCTTTCATTATTAACAGCTGCAGAATGCCCCCCCCCCCCTCCCCCCCCCCCCCTCAGGTCAAGCCAACATTAACAGTTATTAGATAATTATTTGGGCAAAGATATATTTCTATTAGTTATTAAGTATGTTTAAATTCCCGCCTTGTCCAGACCCGGCCTTTGGGTCGCGCAGCTAACAAAGCAGACCAGCGTGTCGGGGAGCTGCAGGTTCTGATTGATGAGCTCCAGTGGGACATGGAGAAGATCCGCCGCAGAGAGAACAGACTGAATGCACACTTGAGCGAGATCCTGGAAAGGGTAAGTTCATGTCCTCTCGTCCTCTGAATGTCTCTCCTTGTGTGTCAGTAGTAGTGTTTGTACATTTCTTGCTGTTCATGTTAAAGTAACACCGTCTTCAATGCTCCAGGTGAATAGTAAAGGCTATAAAGTGTGCGGAGAGGCAAGCAGCGTCTGTGGAACCATCACTATAAACAAGAGAAAGGTAGGATTTATATTGAAAAGTTTTGATAGATTAAGAGAAAATGTTTAGTGGGGAAACCCTGACAAATTCTTAATTTTGTAGCCTTTCTACCACTATGCTTGAACTTGGTTGTATCTTCTCTCAAGTTTGAGGAAATGAACAGTGAGATGGATGAGAGCAGGGAGCTGGCAGATAACCGTCTCATCGAGCTGCAGAAGCTCCAGCAGGACCTGCAGAATGTGCAACAGGAGAACAACAGCATGAAGGTGGGCTTGTGTTTTGCACTCACTGTATTTAAGGGCTGCAGGAACGAGCCGCGTCGCTCTTTGTGGGCCATATTGAAAATACTATGGGCAATACATACATCCAAGTGAACGTTATTCTGTGCCAAAGCTTCATGATAAAGAAAATGACATGCAGTATGGGCGCAAGGTTTGCTGTAATAATTAGTATCATTGCCTTTAGTTATTGTATAGGATAAAGAGCACTACATTTTAGCATTAAAACATTTGAATATATTCAAATATTAAAAATGATGAAGCATACAAATTCGAATGGGATTATAGAGGAATATCTGCAGCCCTGCAGTTTTTTGACCGTTTATTTGAAACAATCCATTATAATATTCGGGTGTTCAATTACGTCTGTTAGTAAGAACTTCTTATACAGCTGCTAAAGCACTTTTGCACTTTGGATTTAATTTACTGCAATGATTCAACTCATTCTACACAGAAAAACTGTGGGGGTGAAATACATCTTAGTTCAAAATGATCCCTGGGTACAAAGTACCCAGCTTCGGCAATGTAGCACCATATTATAATCATTTTTGTTTCTGTTGTGTCTTTTTTTGTGTCTTGCTACCGTCTCTGCTTCACTTTCTTTCCTTACTCCGTCTTCAGGCAGAGCTGATGAGTCGAGCGGAGAGCATGGTAAAAGAGACTTCTGAGTACCGCTGTCTGCAGTCGCAGTTTTCTGTTCTCTATAACGAGTCTCTGATCCTTAAGGCTCAGTTAGATGAGACGCGTGCTCGTCTCAACACTACCAGAACTGCCAGGCTTCGGCAGCTGGAGCACATGGAGGTAAGTCTTTGTATTTGTATGTGTGTGTGTGAAAGAGGGTGCATTTCCATTCACATTTTCATGAGCATTTTCAATTTGTATTTAAAAAAGATTGGTGTTAGATTAGCTGGCCGGGTTGAAGAAGCAGTACTGTCAAGGTGCAATTAGAAAGATTTGGCATATAAATGACAGCAGCTCTATGTGGAGACTATAACCCTTAACAAGTTACAGTAACATGCACCAAACCTGAAATGTTACCGTCACTTTTTCGTACTGTCTTTAAGGGACTTTTAGCCATGTCATCAAATGGCACCATTTCTTCTACCATTGGTAAAAAAAAAAAAAAAAAAAGCACCTGACTGGAGCATGAGCACCACCTACTGCTTATGTTGATGAACTGACACTAGTGGATTGTGCATGTATTCAACTTTTGCTCTTTGCAAAAAAAAAAATCACTTTTATATGGATGTAAACCTGGCTTGTGTCTATCTATGTGACCTCTTCCTACTTTCATCCCTCCTTGTGCAGAATGATGAGGTGGCTCTGCAGAGGAAGGTTCGTACAGAGGTGTTTCAGCTGGAGGACACTCTGGCTCAGGTCAGGAAGGAGTACGAGATGCTGCGCATTGAGTTTGAACAGACTCTTGCTGCCAATGAGCAAGCAGGTAACTACAGCGTCCTGGTTAAAATGAGGAACAGGGTGTATGAATTGTGCTGAGAAGTCGTAAGCTAAGATTCACATCAGCTCCTTGATAAGAGAACTGTTTGATCTGTTGCCTTTTTTTTTCCAACTTTCATGTTTTATTTCTTTTTCTCTGTTTCACTCCAACCATTTCTCTCTCTCAGGTCCCATCAACAGAGAGATGCGCCACTTGATCAGCACACTGCAAACACACAACCAGCAGATGAAAGGAGAGGTGGTGAAATACAAGATTAGGCTGAGAGAAACTCAAGCTGAGCTCAATCAGGTAAGTCAAAAGGCGGAAAATAGAAAGTTGTTCATACACTTTCATAAGCACAAGAAAGAGAAAAGCTTGAGGTCACCTGCACAACCACATCTGATGTTTTTTAAGACAAGCAGGACACAGCAAAAGGTTTACCTGTCAACTTTTAGGTCCGGGCTTCAAAGGGAAACGCCATCCTCCAGTCTCAGTCGAGCACAGAGCTGGACGTGAAGGATGAGACGACCTCGCCTTCAAACGCAGCCATTTCCGGGGAACCTGCGATCAAGTCAGAGCCTGACAACGGCTCCTCAACACCGAGCAGCACAGGTAGCATAAAACGTTTGATTATATTGTGAGAATATAAAGAAAAATACATCTTTTTCTTAAGGGCTTTTAGTGTTTTTAAACATCTGAAGACATATAATGACTGTCCTGTTTGACAACTTCACCTTTACTTTGTTGAATTTTTAATCTGCAGGGACCTCAGTGAAAACAGAGCCCGGAGTAGAACCAGAAGCAGCAGTAAAAGAGGATGAGAAAGACGAGAAAAAAGAGAAGGAGGAAAAGAAAGAAAAGGATGTTATAAAGAAGGAGGAGAAAGAGCGGGAGAAGGAGAGGGAGAGGCCGACCCGCAGCGGCGGGAGTAGCGGTGCTATAAAGGAGGAGAAAGAGAAGCAAGGGAGTAGCAGCCAACCCGAGGAGTCGACTGGGGAGCGCCTGTCAGTGGTTGGAGGATCAAAGAGGAAGGAGATAGAGCAGCTGAAGATTGTCAGAGCAGAACTCAAGTGAGTAGCATGTGTGGAGGTCTAATATGCGGTCGTCCATTTGTCAGCAAGCATTCAGTCATGCTGGGTCGAAGATGGTCAAAAACTCATTGATTAATACTTAAACATGAATCAACTAAAGAATATACATTTTTGAAGCTCAAAATAGCCGCCCCTTTCAAAATTAGTTATGTTATGTCAAACCCAAATTTTATATAAACAAATAAAGATACTTGATTTTAGGAAAATATTGGCTTTAACCACTGGCTGATACTGTGTCAAATGTTGTTAAAGATTTTCATTTTCTACGTGCATCACAGTGGCCAAAACAAGGGCCCCTTGTTTATTTCCTAGTATGAGTTGTTTTGTTTTTCTTGATGCTATGGTTACTCTCTGTCAGCTTCAGGTTCTATCGTGACAAAAAAAAAAACTGCCTACCACAACCCTTATGAAAGATATCTTCTGTTCTATGATACCGTGAATCAGCAGCAATGACTCACACGGATTAGTAGAAACAGCCAGTGTAAACAAAACAAACATCTCTGATGAAGGGCTGCAAAAGTCCTGATTGTCTGCAAAACAATGTGCAGAGTTCTTACTGTGGTTGGTGTTTAATCTCTTTTTTTTTATGATGACTTCGACTGTGCAGGAAAGCCCAGGAGTCTCAGAGGGAGATGAAGCTGCTGCTGGATATGTACCGCTCTGCACCAAAGGAGCAGAGGGACAAAGTCCAGCTCATGGCTGCAGAGAAGAAGTCCAAGTCAGAGGTGGTCATACACACTGCATTCGAAAAAAACAATATTCTGCTCACATAGGTTTACTCACATAAGTGATCAAAGCAGGTGTTCACAAGCAGGATAATGTATGATGATGTGCTGATTTCAGGGAGAGGAGCTACGGCAGAGGCTGAGGGAGCTGGAGGAGAGAGAAAGGAGAGAGGGCAAGAAAATGGCAGATGAAGAGGCACTGAGGAAGATCCGCTCTGTGGAGGAGCAGATTGATATTCTCAATAAGAAGCTTTCAATAGCAAAACAGGTACAGTCACTTGTCATCTTTGATTTAGCGCACTTACAAAACCCTCCTTTGCTCTCTGACATACTGTCACCCTCCCCTCCCTGCAGGAGGAGGACGCGCTCCTAAGCGAGATGGACGTGACGGGCCAGGCCTTCGAGGACATGCAGGAACAGAACATTCGACTGATGCAGCAGCTCAGGGAAAAAGACGATGCAAATTTCAAGCTGATGAGCGAGCGGATCAAGTCCAACCAGATCCACAAGCTGCTGAAAGAGGAGAAGGAGGAGCTGGCAGACCAGCTGCTCACTCTAAAAACTCAGGTGAGCCTATATAAGCTGCAATGGGAGTTTGTGTGTACTGTTTTTGTGGCACAAACTGTCTACAATCATTTCTCACATTTTTTCCTTTAAGTTAAAGTTTTGAACAAACGGCTTGTAATGAAATAGTTTTTTTTTTTTAAAGAATATGCTGTACTTTTGTGACATTTTATCTCTTAGCTCTTCTGCATAAAAAAAAAATTCTCTGTTCATGATCAGATTTTTTGTTGATTTCAGGTCGATGCCCAGCTTCAGGTGGTGCGGAAGCTGGAGGAAAAAGAGCGCCTCCTGCAGGGCACCATCAGTACTGCAGAGAGAGAGTTGGCACTGAGAACACAAGCCTTAGACATGAACAAACGCAAGGTAACTCATTGTTCTGTAGTTATGTGCCACAGCAACGGATTAAATTTAAAAAAAAAATTAACTTGGAAAGACCACAATTGCACTGTATATGATGTTCGGCATGAGAAAAATTATCATCTCTGTCGGTTCTCCAGGCACAGGACTCTGCGTCTCTGTCGGAGGAGGTGCGAACTCAGCTGGAGCAAGTTCAACAGAGGCTCAAGCTGGTCAGAGAGGAGGTGGTAGAGAACAGCATGTCCCGAGAGAAAGAGTCATTTAACTCCCGAAGAGCACAGGTAACAACAACACACACATAAAGGCATGTACACACACATTCATTCAAATCATGTGGTTTGAAAATATGCCTAACTTTATGTCAGACAAAAAGTTGTTGCCGGTTTGTATTACTGACATTTTCAGTTGAGGCTAACCCTGGTTTGTTGTATGTGGTGCTTTTCACACAACAGTGGGAAGATACAGGGAGCTACTATATGTCGTAGCCTGCTTTAGGGTATCCATAATGTCTGTTGACAGATTAAAGTAAACTAGGAGAGACTTGTTTTACTCACAGCTGTTTACTTTGTTTCAGGAGGACATCTCCAAACTCAGGAGAAAGATTGAAAAAGCCAAGAAACCAGCTGAGAAAATCAGCAATGGAGACGACATCCTGAATGAAGAAATCAACGACTATAAGGTGCAAATACTGATCACCTCATTTCTTTCATCCTTCTTTAGCAAAAGCACAATGATCAGCATTATGGGAGCTGTTTGGGAATATTCCCGTTTTAAATGGCTCACTAAAACCTGCTAAGGAGAACAACTCATTTCAGAGTCAGGTATTATTGCATTATCTAGACTCAGATGAACTCATATGTAGGTTGTGTCCCCCCTACCTTGTTGCATGGAAGTTGCATAGAACAACAAAAACTAAAAGTTTTGTGAATGGTGCTTATTTAACTTTCTAGATGAAAATTGAAGCTTTAGCTCGCAGTTTCTGCACAGAATACAACAAAGTTCAGTAGTGAGGGTTTGACTTGCTGGACTATTTCTTTTCTCTGAGCAGTGTCAGTGCAACAAGTGGAGAGCACCGGAAGTTATTAGTCCCTACAACAAATCAGTCCTGCACAATACCCTCAAGAAAATAAATACTTCGATTTCATAGTAATGATTTCTTTGGCTTTGGGCCAAGGCTACCTTT
The DNA here is from genome assembly GCA_020745685.1 of Tautogolabrus adspersus. Classification (NCBI taxonomy): domain Eukaryota; kingdom Metazoa; phylum Chordata; class Actinopteri; order Labriformes; family Labridae; genus Tautogolabrus; species Tautogolabrus adspersus. The sequence goes on from CM036540.1 coordinate 16,139,162, forward strand.
TTCCTCCCGTCTCCAGCATTTGTTCATCTAACCAGTTGTGTTGTTCAGCTTTCCCCTCAATAAACACGTAGCTCCAGCCTGAAATGCTGTAATGAGGAATATGTTTTCTTTGCCGACAGTGTGATCACACTTTTATGAATCAGAAACACACACTAGAATACTTCTAAACAACTGTGTAGAAGTACATTTCAGTGTAATTGTAGTCCATGAAGTCAGTGTCCATATTAAAAATGTAACAACCTGCTCACTGTCAGGATGTTTGTTTTTCTCTTCTCTGTACTCTCCATGGTCTCGAGAGTCTGTCATGGCCACATCAGGGTTACATCCAGCCTTCATATCACGTGTTGTGTTCTCTAGAACAGTTGAGCTTCAGGATAGTTGAGTCCACTCTTTACAAACCATTCAGCTCAGGACAAAAAAAGGGCTTCTCGGTTTATTGTTCAACCACTCTCTCTCCAACCTTCTTTCTCCCCCAGGCACGTCTTACATGCCCATGCTGCAACTCTCGAGTAAAGGACGCTGTTCTGACAAAGTGCTTCCACGTCTTCTGCTTTGAGTGCGTCAAGACTCGCTACGACACACGCCAGAGAAAGTGCCCAAAGTGCAACGCTGCCTTCGGAGCGAACGACTTTCACCGCATTTACATCGGCTAAAGCTGCAGTAGTATGAACGCTCAGGGGAGGGAGACTCACCACTCTGAACAATGGAATCCTCTTCACCTGCGTGTACAGGACATCAGTGTGATGTCCGTGAGCTGCAGTGATGCTCTGAACTTAACGCTTTGAAATAAATTCATTAACAGTGACTGAATCCATTTTCTTCATCCAGTATCCAACACTTTACTGTGTTTTCAGAAGTATGAGTGACACTAGATTCTGCAAATTCATCACATTCCAAGTGTGTATGGTTTCTTTGTGTACGTGTGAGAAAACAGGCAATTTAACCAGCATGCTAATAAAAGATGAGAACAGTAAGAAAAACACTTGTAGTGGATGTTTGTGTTATGTTAATGTGTTGTACATACTGTTTGTCATTAGTGTTCCATTTTTTATTTGAAAGCTGCCTTTATCCAAACTTAACTGAAATCTACAATCTGACTGCTTTGTAATTTCTGCTCTTCTCGTTATTAAACTGACATTTTAAGAGAAAAATGTCGCTACTTGTTAATCTTACACAATGCATCAAACCCTTTCAATAATTGCAACATTTAATCTGGAGAACACAAATTACACTTCATGTCCCAGTGTGCAAATCTGTGTTTATCCGTGTGCAGAGCTCCCTCCTCTTCCTCCCCCTCCCCTGAAGATGTAGACGTGTTTGCACACTGGAAACTGTCGGTGGAAACGCTGGAAGGAAGGGAGCGTCATGCGAGAGCAGCGACGGGGGATTTTTTTTTTTTAAACGCTGAGCCATAAAAATCCATCGCAGCAGAGCGTTTGATAGAAACTAAGACAAAAAAAGGGAGCAGCAGAGTTGATCGGCGTGGAGCTCAGGGCTGCTTAAGAGGCTTTAAGAGACTCGTGCTCGGCTCAGTGCCACCGAGTATATATTTATATATTTGTAACCTTTTTGCTTTTTTTACGCGCAGAGAATATAACTTTTGGATACCCTCGTGTGCGCCGTATCTTTTTCACTTAGCTACGTCTTTCTTGTGCGTCTTGGTTGACAATCATACATCTCCACGCTATTGGATCAAAGCCTTTAACAGTTTCCTACCAAATATAGACACTGCAGTGTCCTTGACGGAGCGGATCGGTGCCAAAGTTTAAAATTAAATTCTCAGACCATTTTGAGTCATCGGGGTTTTTTTAACAACACCATTTTTCTAATTTGCTATTTGGATACGAACATCCCGTAGTTTAGCATCTGACTCTGGTCTTACATGTTCTGCCTGAAAAGCAGCATGTTGCTTTGAAACCGCTCTGACTGCTCTCAACAGAAGCCATTTTTAAGTCTTTGGTTTTTCTGTCTAGTCGTTGAAGCAGCACGACCATCTCTGGACTGCTGCATTAACCTGTGCACATAGGCTATATATTTTTAAGCAATTTTTTTTTTGTTCTCACATTTCAAACAATGACTCTCTGTGCGTCTGGGCGCGGTGGATGTACCATGGCTCGTCTACTGTTGGTGCTCGGGTTGGCGGTGGTTTTGGCTGGAGCTAAAGCTGAGCAGACTGAGGGGAGTCCACCGGCCGTCACCCTCGGGACTCTGATCACCGGGACCTGTCAGGAGGTGCAGCGATACGCGGAGTCCGTGCTGGGGAGCGGAGTGATCCGATCAGTTGCTGAGGTACGATGAGGAGGTGCACTAACGTTTCTGTAAAAGCACCGGGAGGTGGCTTTTTCTCTTTTCCTACTTTACTGGCTGTTCGGTCTAACTTCACTGTTTTCTCAATCAATACCGATCACTAATTTTCAACTTCCAACCCTCTCATCTCTCTCCAATATGTCCTCACCCCTCACACACATTCCTGTCCCCATGCACCTCAACTTGTTAATCTCTACCCTGATCCCCTCATCTTCTCTGCCCTCATTTCGTGTCTTCTTATATCCATGCATCACTCCCCTCACCCATACACACTTTTCTGTATCCCTGCTTCCACCCCTGCTGTGGCTCCCTTTTCCCCAGAGTGCAGTGTTGTTTCTTGAGTCATTTCTGGGTGAGGAGAACGTCTATACGGTGACCATGGTAAGAAAAAAAAACAACCTCCTGGGTGTCTCCATCTAGCCTGCCCTGAGTCCTCTCATGTGGCTTTGTTCTAGCTCATGTCACCCACAAAGTTAGTGCCAAGTGTAGGAGCATGTGGTAAAAATGTGTTTTCTATACAGTAGTGTTTGCATGAGAGGCCACAGCAACGTCCAATGTGTGAGCTTGTAGTGATATGAGTCTGTTTTAGTGCTGGAAAGTTGACAGGTTGTTCAACTTGACTCAATTGGTAGCTGTGGATGTAGAGTAAAGGGTGTATACATGATCTATGCAAGTAAAAAATATTTTTTACAACTCCCAGAACTGAAATGCACTCATGCAGTCAGTTCTAGTGAGATTTTAAAACAATACATTTATTTAGGAATTTCTATTCAGTTGTTGGGCAAAAGTAATAAAAAAACAGCACTCTGCACACTGAAGTGTTCTTCTCTGTAACAGATAAACATTTCTTTTGGATGCCTGTGGCCCTTTCCATCATCTTGTTAGATTCCTGTGAGCCATCATTGCAGTTTTCAAATCTTGGAAATAAATTGAGCCTTGAACTATCTTTTTGATCCAGCACTTGAAAACGTGTTTGGATTTCTACCCTCTGCAACATTTGTCTTTACCATGCAGTGCTTAGTAAGTTTGGAAAGATTAAATTAAATTGCAGCAAAAAGTTAATATATAGTTTAATGTGCCTGAATAGCTCAGAGAAAATCAAACAGAAAATTGTCATGTTATGTGGGCTGCTTTTGCTGTTTTTTTCTTCCTTCTGCTGCATCACACCTTTTAAACTTTGTTGCTGAACTGTCTCTCTTTTGAATGTTAAGGTGATCAGTCCAAATTTAAAATATTCATATTACATTATTTTGGAAATAGTGCCTGAATATACCGATGTGATTAAGTGATTGACACAGTGACAGATGCTTGAGTCTTGCTTGGACATACTGCTCTGTTCTCATGTATGTGTCGCTGTGTAGCCCAACAGGTGCAGATAAGAAACTTGTCCAGCTTACTGGGCTACCCTTGACCTTGCTTGACAAGGCTACACAGTGACTGTATGTGTGTTTTGTGAGTGGTTTTCGGGGTTGGTGACAGTGACTGTACAGGAATAGAGAGGGTCACCATCCAGCTGTCACTTGCATGCACAGCTGTTTGTCCAAGTCAACAATACAACACTTCTTCTGTCTTGAGGTGCAGCTTTAAAAGTGTTAAAGTCACCATAGAGCTTTTTTATTACAAAGTAGTCTTGCTGCTTGTATAAAAAATAATTATGAGTTTTTATGTGCTGTATGTGACCCTGCATAAGGGTCATGAGCATACATCTGTGTCGCCTGTGAACAGTTCTGTATCTCCTCTCTGCATGATTGTTAATGTGATCAGAATGCTGCCTCTCTTCAATGTTACTCTGTATAATAACATGTCTCTCCGCTACACCACAGTTTTTTGAGATGGTGATCCGATTCCTGGCTGAAGGAGCAGCCAGCGGCCTTAACGTCATCGCCGTGTATGTCACAGAGATCCTCAGTGTCACAGGATTCGATGGTGGGTACCCCAAGATGGACGCTGTTCATGTGTTTGTGTTTGTTTAGGGCTTTTCTGCATGCCTTACTTTTTACTTCCTGTATGCGCAGCTCACAGAAAGTAAGACTAGATGTGTGGCAATGATAGTTTGAAGCGGCAGTAAAAATATGCAGACTTGCCTCTCCCTCAAGGAATTTATCTGCCACTCCTTTTTCAGTGTTAGTGTTTGCTACTTAAGCTTTCAGTGTAACAGAAAGGTATTGTCAAGCTTCAGTCTTAATAAAAAAAAGCTTAACCTGGATTTCCTCCCTCCACAGCTGCAGTGACCTTGCCCCGCTTCACTCCAGAGGGTGTGGCTGCCATCGCCCAGTGGGGTCTTTTGGCCCTCATTGGCTACTGGGTGCTGAACATCGTTCTCCGTTTGTTTCTCTGCGTGGCAAAGCGGGTGTTCTGGGTGGTGAGAACCGTTTTAGCACTGTGGCTTTTCGGACTGATTGTGACAGACAAGACTGCCAGCGCAGACACCACGGCGGTGCGAGTAGGTGGCCTGGTGCTGGGATGCGTCGTGTTGACTCTGCTCACTTCAGGATCTGAAAACACTTGCACAGTGGAGCACAGGCTGAGCACCCTGGAGGGCCGAGTGAAGGCCGTGGAGAAGAAGAAAGTGGAGAAGTAACCAGAGAGGGTGGAGGGAAGGGGTTATAAAATGGACAACGGTGATGGTTATGTTGGATAAGAAAATAGTAACACTGATGGTTTCTGTATGTGTGTCAAACTATCATTGGAAATAAAGTAACCTAAGGGATTTGTAATCAGAAATTCTCCTTTGTTTGCCTTTAGAAATGCCACAATTTTACAACACATGGTATATTTTTACTGGTAATCACTGCTAACACTGACAAAGGTATTACAAAGTTGAAATTGCAATATCAGAGCTCAGAGAACCAATTGAAAACTGTCCTGCATTTTTTTTTCAGATGTGCATGCACCAAAAATAGAAATAAAAAAAAACCTCCATGATCAAAACAAAACCGGAAAATAAATATTTGAATCTTCGTGCCAATGCTGACATGGTTAAAATCTCACACTCACAATGCTGACATGTTAAAAATCTCACATGCTGGTATTCACCATTGTAGTTGGACGATTTGAAACTGGTGGAAGTGAAACTAGTTTTGAAGATTTTCGGTCATTTACAAAAGTACTATTCAATTCAAAACTTTGACCTGCTGGTGGCACTAGAGGAAAAAATAAGGAGATCCCTAAAGACAAATCCCCTCCTCCTAGGAACTTTTATGGGTTCCATATTTAATTAAAATCAGACTGATGGTTTTCAATTCCAACATGGAGACTGCCTGGCATTTCCATCTCTGCTAAACTTAACTATACTGTGTCAAAACATGACAGAAAAGTATCTTTTTGGTTTGGTTGGAGTTTGCCTTATAGGCTTTATCAAGAAAATAAATCCAGTGTCAAGCAGCCAATGTTATCTTTGATATTTTTTTTAGTTCTCTACACAAATGTATCTTTGCCCAGGCTGACCGATGGACTTGGTCTCTTCAGTCCACTGTGCCTCATTCGTTCTCTGCTGCTCAGTCAGCTGGAAGCCTTTTTGATCCTCTCGGTTGACACTAATGATCCTCGCCCTTACTGCCACTTCGGTCGAGTGGAACAACCTGACCTGAGAGCCAGAATAATCAGCCCCACTAGCTCACCCTGCAGCAGCAAAACCCACTTGCCTCGTTCTCTCTGCTGCTTTGGAGCACCAACTGGGTCGGAAGTGAAACCACAATGAAACAAACTGTGTCAACATCTCCAACCAGACTTAGATGCAGAGAGAGATGACAATTTGATTCTGGACCATGTACATCACAATTATTTAATGATGGTTTTGCTAGTGGCCTAAAAATTGCAGAGGACTCTGTTGTGACTGCAGCAGCTCCTCTCAGCTCTGCAGAGTTTTATAACTCCACTGTTAAGGATTTTCCAGCCCACACATTTACTGTTTTGTTTTCCTCTCACAGAAGGATCTTTCAGCTGAAGCACAGGGCTGCTTCAAATGAAAAGGCTTTGAAAGCAATTGGAGTACATGAGGAAGCTTTTAGGAGATAAAGAACCACATTTCCCTCAGGATTTAAAAGAGACCAAAAAATGGAGCAAAAAGAGAGTACATGTTGTACATGTATTCATCATGTGGCCAGGAACTAACTCTAAATAAACAATGTTGCTCCGGGTCTATTTAATGTGTAAATAAGCAACTATTTGCTATTGAATTAGCTTAAAAGAAGGGAAAAAGTCCCCCCCCCCCATAGTTTAGTTGGAAAATGTCACAAATTGACAAAAGAAACTACATATAAAAAAACTATTCATGCCATCAGTAATCCTGGATTTACCTGTGCATGTTTGTACAAGTCAAATCCAAAGTAGTGGTTAGTTACAAATACATGCTTTCTAACCAAATGCTTTCATCAACACTTCCAAAAGAAACAGTGAAAAAAGTGTGTTCTTTATTTAATTATGTAATTTTTAATTACAAATCCTACAGCTCCTCTGACTCACGAGATTCAGATTCACAAGACTAAAGCTCGGAGTTAAGTTGAATAGGGATTATATGTGTTTCAAACCATCACACGGTTTAGCTGTTAAGAATGACCAAGGTGCTTGAAGTTTTCTTCTGCTGGTCTGATTATGAAGGGACTGTAGTATGCAAGCTAACCTTAAATCCCCTAATCTATTTTACATTTAAATAAAAGTCTCAGTCTTTAGATTTTAATTTCTCGGATTACTTAAAAATCCTGTTTAAATGTTATTATATACTTCTTTTTAGTTTGTCACTTATAGTTTATATCTATTTCCCACTAGCTTTACAAAGATATCTTATATGGATTTTGTGAAACATGTATTACAGGCATTAGTCCACTGCAGTCCTACTTAAAGCACAAGTATGTGGTGGACTTGGAGAGATTTTCAGGATCACTCAGGGTAACAAATATGTGAAAGAAGAATTGTGTTTTATGTCTGGCACACCATTTACAGCTCTGTAGTTTTTTTTTTAACACACAATGGTCTCAGCCATGTTAACATCTGCTCTGCTGAGTTTCTTCTGTGAACCGGTTGGTATGGTGGGAAAGAATTTGTACGCTTGGAGGAGCTTTTGGCTGTGTGGTAACATGTTGGATGGGCGGAGCTTGTAGTGATGTCAGGAAGAACGACAAGAACATTGTTTTATCCTAAAAACATGGAGAAAGTGGAACACTTACAAATGCATACAGTACAGTTGGGTTTAATTAGCTTTAATGCAACTGACACAAAGTCTGTATACACAAAGATTCATACAAAAAGAGCTCACCCGTTATGAAAAGGTTTAGAAACATATTTAATCATGTTCTTAAACATGGTTCCAGTAAATGCTGAGGACATGCAGTTCAAAACATTCAAAAAGTAAAATCTAAAATAAAAAACAGACATCTATAATACACACATATATATATGAAACCTCCAAATACAGCTCTGTGTTTGTTGTACAAGAGACTGATAAAAGTGAAACCTGCAGAAAGAAGCACATTGCAGCTGTATTTGAGTATATGGCTTTTATGTGTGTCTATGTGACACGTTTATGTTAACTAATGCACTAGTGAAACTTCATAGTTGACATACAATCACTATAATAGCTTCAAACATGTATATACATGGGATTCTCCTGAGAAATTGAACATGTTTCATTTCAAATTGACAATATCGCCTACTATAAAAAAATGTTTGGCAGAGTTTAAGCAACTTTATGTTTGTACCTTCCTTGAAAGTGTTAACAGTCGGCAGTAATGACACCGTACAAGAACTGCATGTAAACGCAATTCATTCATGCAATGAGATACTACTGAGATTATAGAAACGCTGGAGGCTTTAACTGAGTTGCATGAGGTAGAAACTAAAGTCATTCTAGGAGTCATTTTCACCTGAGGCTGATGCTGCGATCCTTTGGCAGTCTCAAGGCTTGACCTACATGTGCTGTTTGAAGGCTAAAATCTACATATATACATCAAAATGAATTGGACTGACTCAGATTAAAACATTTTCATAATTTGTATGTGTAGGGTCCCACAAAATTATATAATAAGCAGGCTTATTAGCCATTTGAATGCCCTCGATAGCATACACACTGGAAACAGAGGGAAACAGTTTGCCTGGCTCTCTAAAGAAGTAATTTAAATCGTTATCAGCCCCTCTTAGGCTCACATATTGCCTTAATCAATATGTCAGAGAACTATTTCTAATAGTTTTAATAATTAACCCAAATCTGAGTGTACTTCTTAAAATGTAGGGTTTCAGCAGAAGTTGAGTTTGTCTGAAGTATAAACATCAGAGAACGTCAAGTTTGAACTGAGTGGGAGGGCCGAGGGGATGGAGAGTTCAAACCGTGGCTCGGGGTCCTCAGAGGGGACGGGGAAAGTTGGAGCGCCTGCCTGCTCTGCTGGAGCTGAAACCTGAAAGATAAGACAGAACTTTTACTGAGTATCAGCAGAGTATTAATGCAACACTGGCAGAATTAAGTGTACAGATATTCACTGTTAGCGTTTTTGTTGCCTCAAAGAGAAAATGCATGTCATGTTACCACTAGAGCTATTTTGACATATCAAATCGAACAGTTTTCTTTCTTTGTTGATGGTAGTGACAGTAGTGACATGATGCATAATGAGAAATATTATCAAAGTCCACAACTTGTATTATCTTGTATTATCCAGATATTATGTTAAACCTGGTTTTACAAGTGGCTCCCCTGTTTGTTTGTCATGGTATTCACACAAATAAACCCTTTTTCACATATTTACTCCTGAAAATATCTCGATCATTTCAGGAGTACAGCTTCTGAAATTCTCCTGGCCTGGCTGTTCACTATGCACCTTACAGAGGAAATTTATACCTGTCAGATGGGAGGGGTGGCGGGGAGGGGGTCTTCTGAAGCAAGACACAATGTTTAAAAAAATGACCTGGAAGTAGTAGTAGTAGCGTCCCAAGCTTAGTTCAACTGAATCACAGTGTCAAGCAAAGAGCAGAGTAGAACAAACTGTTGATCAGAAAACATTAATGCAGCTCCTCCTGCAAATATCAGACGTTTTTTAAGGAGTTTTGTGCAAGTCTGAAAGTAACCCTGTGCTAACTCTTAGGGCTGCATGTGTGAACGCAAACAGACACATTTTTCACTCAGACTTTATCCGTAGTTTCCCCTGCCAGCCCCCCTAGTATTTTTACCACATTAAGACCGAGTGAGCTGATGTGAGGACGCATTGGAAATCTATGATTCTAGGATATATTACAAGATATAATCTGGAGAATTCACCTCAAGCCAGTAGGAGAGGGGTGGTGATTTTTATATCCTGTGACTGGTGCACAGTGCATAGATTGTTTGCTTGGATCGCTACAATCTCCATCCACGTGAAAACTGCTGCATTATGTTTTCTGCTCAGCGGTAGAATGTCAGGAGCAGTACTCCTAAAATGATTCAGATATTTTGATGTCGAAAAGGGTTTATTTGTGTTAATACCATGACAAACCATGTTACCTTTAACATAGTTTCATCTTGATAATACAATAATGTCATAGAGAGGTTAGTGTAAAGGCAGGGAAGAAAGGTTTTCAAAAAATTGAGAAAAAACATAACTTTTTTTGGACAGGAAAGGCACCCAACATGCCATTTAGGCCTGAAGGATAAAAACATGAAATGCCACAAGGAACGTGTGTGTAGGTGTCTTCTGACTGATCAGATCATACCTCAGAATAAGCTGGGGGCACACTCACAGAGGGCGGATTGTGTATCTGCCAAATGAAGTGACAGGTAACATGTTAGAAGTGGAGAGAAAGGAGATAAACAACAGGAGAAGAGCTTATTTCAACAACAGGCAGCACAATCACTAACCAGGGGGACGCTCGGATTATAAGAAGGCACTGTGGGGTAGAGCGTCTCAGAGGGCCGACTGAGCTGGTCTGGCCTCGGTCCTACAGGCTCACTGTCATACTGCAGTTTGAATGAAAGACAAGAACAATCAGTTTGCATGACTTGAACAGCTGGATTCTTAATTTATGTATTTGCACTAACACTCTAAAGAAGCTTTAATGCCAAATGTGTTCACCTGATGGTAATGAGCAGTAGGTTCCCCATCAGGACTCTCAGACATGTCCTTTTTAGAGGAGCTTTTCTTACAGCAGCAGCGTCGGATGCAGCAACAGAAACTGACTACACCAAAGAAAACACCAACGCCAATACCGATGTAGGACGTATCAAACTCAGCCGGTTGTTCTTCAGCTAGAGAATGGGTAGAAAATGTATCACAAACAATCTTTAAGGATGCAACCCTTAAAACTTAATCCTTTTTCACGAATTTCCAAAAATTAAAGAGAGATAGGTTACATGTTCAAAAGAAACACTGAAAGATGAAGAATGGAAAGATCCATAAGTAGCAGAGCTATTATTGGTTTATAAAAGAGAGCTGAAGAAGGAACACTATGTGAACAAGAAAGTAACACTTTAGGAAACTGTGTAGGTTGTTTGGTTTATAAAATCTAAAGCTAATAGACAAACCAAAAGTTTATTACAAAGACACATTATTTCCAGTCATCTAAAAACATGTAAGTTACTTACGTTCTACTTCCACGTTCTCCACTAAGGCCACGTCACCGTGCTCATCTCTGATCTCAAAGCGCCCGCTGCATGACCTCTTAATGTAACTTTTTGAAATCCCACATGGATATAAAAAGTCAAGCCCATCACAATGATGGTGGTCATAATGCTCCAGCAGCTTGCCTTCACGAACTATCTCAGTCTCGTATCCACCATCTGGGATGAAGTAAATGTTGCAGGAGGCTGGTTCCAGATCATACGTGAAGTCGAAGTATCTGCCAACAGTTTGTATGTTGTATCTTCTGTTTTCTGAAAGACAAAAAAGCCCAAAATACAGAGGATATTTAAAGTGATTCTCCAGACAAAATCCCAAACAACTAATCAGAAGCACCTGAACTTTGTTCTACCAGGCCTGCGATAACTTTGCCACCTTCTTTACAGAACTACATTCAGAAAAGTAGACAAGCAGTCAGTACCTCCTCAACAGGTCAGGATCTGTAATGTGTCCATTTAAAAGCTATTTACTAATACTAACTACTGATTGACTTACCAATATATCAATTTACTCATTAAATTCCTTCCCCTGTTGCCTTGATATTCTGCCTTAAGGTATTTTAAAAAAGTATCACAAGTCATGACGTCAGATCTTTATTTATTTTTTGGCTTTTTATGCCATTATTTAGAGACAGAACAGTAGACTCAGGAATCAGGCAGAGAGAGAGGGGGGAAATGACATGCGGGAAAGGAGCCATTCGCCCGATTTGAACCCAGGCCACCTGCTTGGAGGGCTACAGCCTCCGTACATGAGGCGCGTGCACTAAGCACTAGGCTACCAGCACCCCATGACGTCAGATCTGATACAGATTTTTAACTTGTGTCTTTTCTCAGGCGTCTTCCCACAGGCCCTGTAAACAGAGATAATTTTTCCAGGACTTTTCCAGGACATTTTCAGTGACAGTTCAGCTAGTTTGACAGGAATGTATCGTGCCCATATACTAATAAGTTCCTTTTCTATTGAAGTCTGATTTAAAAGATGTGCAGTCTATGGATTTAACCATGAACTCCCACATGCTTATAATGATGACCAATCGATCACAGGGTAAAACAAATACAGCTGCAGATGTTTCGCACTTGATTATATTAATATCCGTATGTTAGAATTATGGTTTGGGCATTTATAACCTTTATAAACTTTTCTTATTTTCTCTAAAAAAAAAAAGGTTTCTTCAGTAATTTGATGAATATTAGTGTTGACACTGACACATAAAAACCCTTTGTCTTGATCCATAATGGTCATGTGGCCTTGAAAACTAGATGGATGTGCGTAAAAAAAAAATCAAACAAACATGGAGACAGTGTCTGACAATAAGAAGAATGAGGAAAAGAAATGTGAGAACATGAAAAGCTAAGATTGATCCTCACCGATGACGTCCAGGGTCTTGGTAGAAAGTTCATTCTGATCTTTGTCTTTCATTGTGTAGGTGCCGCTGTCTCTCCGGTTTACTTTCTCTATCGAAAAGTAAGAACCCACCACCTTGTACCTATAACTGGCTAGAGGCTCATCCCGATTCCACAAGGTTGTCACATCTCGGCCGTTCACGCTGATGAAATCAATGGATTGAGTCTTTCTCTGCAGCCTTATCCTGTATGTGTCCCCGTACTCTTTCTCATCATATGAGAAACCTAGACAGAGTAGAAAAACAACAACACTGATACCAACCTTATGAATTCATGTTAACATTTCCTGATATGCATGTTAGATTTCAGCACTGTTGATTGCTCAAGTGTGACTTAAAAACATGAAACATTTTAATTCATTTAGTAACCTTTCTTAATAGGAACATTTTTAATGGATGTATTAGAATATCTTTACTAAATTACATGAATTAACTCTACCCCTAAATATGCTTATAGCTTTAATGTGTATAGATCGTAACCCTGTAGAGTTAGCAATATAACAATGGGAAAAATCTTTGTTAACAGTAAAAGCCCTGTATTGTAAATGATAAAAAAGTGTTTGTATCTATTGTTGAAGTATTACATTTAGTCAATACAAGCATATTTTTGAACTCAGACACAGTGGTAGCTCAAAAACTCCACTGTGACTTCTAACCTTTTGCCCTGAGTTATACCACAGTCATGGCCTTGCATGATAGAGTTAAATTGTTACTGATGGACATTAAATGTTTATTGAATTAAGCTATAGGCCCACTCCATAATAATACAACTACAGAGCAACATGTCGGGGTTCAATTAGACTACCTCTGATTGGGAATGATTAATCAATTCACTTCGTAAGAGCTAGCCTATATTTTGTACAAAAAAAACAAACATTTGATACAGACTGACCAAGGCAATTTATTTGATATAACGACTGAATGAAAACTGTTAACGTCACCAGTTTATGAACAATGTTTCTAAAATACTTCCGGAAATTTGTACTCTGATGTATTTTACTCTTACTCACCCATTGCAAGAAAGCCCCCCAGCAACCACAACACTATCATTTTTTCCGTGATTGTAAAAACACAACAGAGCCCGGTGTGGGGTGTGAACCGTCGTCGACCAGTAACAAACACGACAAGTTTGTAGTTTATCAAGACTTTAGCAACAACATATTCCAGAAAGCACTCCGCTATACGCACAATAACAAAGCCTAACTTACACTAAACAGTTATAATTATAGTAATAAGTCGTTTACAAAGTAAATGTGTAAACGGGGTGAGGGTCTCTGTCTCTCTGCTCCAACAGGGCGGCGGCTTCTCGCGATGAGTTCAGGGACTATAGGAAATACTGGTTTCAAAACTGCCTGTAAAAGTAGCTAATTATGACAAGCGGTTTTAAAAATCACCTTTATTGCTTTTTCCCCTCACTGGTAAGAACTGATACTAAACATGTGGACAATGACATTCTTTGTTTTCACAATCATGATTTCAGATATCCAGAACACTTCCAAGGACAAATGACGTCACTACTGCCATTCTTGTGTCACGGGCTTTCATTTGTAGATGTTTTTCGCGTCATTCTTCCTATCCAGAACGAGCATGCTGCACATCTACAATAGCCTATAATTCTTCATAGGAAAAACTCCCACTTCAGTTAAGCCTATCTACAATCTAGTTGTTATTAATGATTAGCCTTATTTAATTATGGATAGGCCTAAGACATCTACATTTTGGATATCTGGAATGATTTTCTATTTTAGATATCCATACTATCCTAGGAAGAATGTAATTGTGGATACTTAAAAAACACATTTTAACTAAGAAGAATTAATTGCAGATATCTCTAATGTACAATATGTCTAATGTAGCCTATATGTCTGGCTTTTAAATGTCATAACCGGCTGTGAAGTGGCCCCATATCTGTTACAACTTCACGCAGATTCAAATGGGAAAAGTTAAAACCGAAAATATATGTATAATCCACCTCATCATGTCAGTATGTTACTTAACAAAACAAAAGACACTAAATAAGCACCAAGCTAATTGTTTTTTTGTTAGGATCCCTATTAGCTGTACCTTAGAGGTCAGCTATTCTTCTAGGGGTCCACAGGAATGTTGTACATGTAGCACACATGACACGACACTGTGGGAAGACAGAAGTGTAATTATTTTTATGTAACTCTAAGATTACTTTCTCCACTTTTGAGTCACTTTTAGGAGACTTTTCTTTTGGACAAAGCTTCATGTGCTCCCTTTTAGGGCCTCTTTGAATTTCAAGGATCAGTTTCCGAACCATTCTTACAGTTTGATACCAACTTAAGTCTAATTGAAAAAATAAGCTACTGTAAATGGTATAGACTCGCATGACTGGGAGAATTATGAAGGCTAAATAAATAATCCCTCATAACGGTTCTTATACTTCAATTTAAAACGAGTTGTTTTTTTCAATGAAGATGATTTTTTTCCACAAAATGTGAAAGTCAATAAGTCAACCATATTTACTTTAATGCAGATAGATATGTGTCTGAAAAACACATTTCATTGATTTAACATCAGAGTGGTTTAAAAGATGAGTTGACAAACATAGCTTTCAAAATAAATAAAAAAGAAATACACACAAAGATACAAAGTGTAGAAATCAAACAACAATAAAATATCATTTCTCATATACATGCATTTAATGCAATGATGAAAGCCACTCAGACATGCTGATACATACATATTTAGGCACAGGATAATGTCAGAAACAACCACATAAAAATGTGTATGAAATATAGCTGATAGTAGGTTTTTTTCCAAGAGTGCTGAGTAGGGGTGTAAAGATGAATCGTAAAATCCTGACAAATCGATTCAAAGGTGTGAAATTCACATCGGTACTCTGAAAATGAATCGTAATAATATCGTGAGCGTCAGCAGCTGTAGAGCCGAGGCGGTTGGCAGCTGCAGAGCAAGACTTTGAAATTGAGGACGCACCACCGTCTTTTAAATAAGGTGTGGGAGCATTTCAGCTTCCCCAAGACAGAAAATGAAAGAAAAGAGAAGATAACAGACGAGACAAAAACTGTGTGCAAATATAGAAGACAGGGAACTACACAAACAGCACAACCAACATGATGCAGCATTTACTCGACACCACAACAAGAAGCTCCAATCACCATCACACTGACAAGCGGGTTTGAAGCCCCTAAAGGAATCTTTTTTCAGCCATAATTTGTCTACAGTCTCATTTTGTAAAATAAAACATGAGAGAATCGTATCGTGAACCCAGTATGGTGAATCTTATCATGAGTTCAGTGAATCGTTACATCCCTAGTGCTGAGGTAACTTTGACTCCAGTTTAAGTCACATAATCTGTTTTATCTGCTAAACAAACTCAATTTCATCCCTCCGTTAAACATTGTCTCTCCTCCCTGACAGCACCAGGAGCAGCAGAACAATATACATTCTTCATATATGGCAAACACATTTCATTTGGTGTATTATATAGATAAACACTTCAAACATCTACAGTTCAAAACTACAATATATACGTTGTTTTTTTCCTGAGAATAATGGAGTGAATACATAAATTGTCCTGACAGCGTTTAAATATGTGTTAATAGGGTTAACTGGATGTATATCCTCCTCTCACCCTCCACTATTTGCTCTACTATTAATTTACAACAGATCAAGTCATCAAGACTTAATACAAAAAATACCACTACATTAGCATCAAACTGTGAGCACCCTGCAGTTTGAGTGCAACAGTATTTAAACTGAAAGAAAGTCCCAACCTTTAGAGGGGACATATTATGAAAAATCCCCTTTGACAGTGTTTTTGGACGTTTATTTGGGTAACCTGAGTGTCTACCAACCCACAAAATGTGAAATAAACCCATCCAGTCCTATGTTTGAGATCTGCACAAGTCTTAGAACACAGAGAGAAATGCTCCGTTTCAAATCATTGTGACATCACAGTGAGATTCTGATAAAAATAAAATCCCCTCCCTGGTATCTCCACTCATGGATTCTACCTCCAGCCTGGAGCAAAACTTTTGCACATTTTTTTAATGTACTTTTTATTAGAATTTCTGGTTCGCACTCTGTTATTGAGAGACATGCTTCTCACACACACAGGCCTGAATCACACACATGTGGACATGCATTAATGGAGAGATATCAGAGTGCGGTGGCAGCCCACAGGAGGCTTGGTGCCTTCCTCAAGGGCACCTCAGCAGTGCTTGAGAAGTGGTCTGGCACTGGGACTTGAACCGGCGACCCTCCGGTTCCCAACCCAAGTCCCTACGGACTGAGCTACTGCCGTGATGTATACCGGGAAAACTCAGTGGGGGTCATTGCACAGCAGGATATAATCAGAAGAATTCCCCTCAAGCAAGTGGGACTGCTGCTTCATCATTTCTACTATACAAGCAGAGGGGCTACAAAGAAAAAAGGTTAGGAACCACTGGTACTTGACTTTGTCCACCTCTTAATGTGACTTATTTTCTAATGTGTGAATAGGTCACTGTCCAATCAAGGGCTGCTATGGCTGTGTTCCAGCTGGTCACCATGCACAACACTATATCTGTCCAATGTGAATGACGTTTCTTACTAAAAGTTGAGTTTGTCTGAGGTATAAACATCAGCCAAAGTTGAGTCTGAATTGAGAGGGGGGGCAGAGGCAGCAGTCGGTCCTTTCAGCTCATACCTCAGCTCAGGGTCAGAGGAGAGACAATCAGAGCCGAAAGTAGAAGCTGGAGCATCCCCATGATCTCGCAGAGGTGCAGCCTGTGAGAGGAGTAAACCAAAACAAGTTTAATGTTTAAGTTGATGAGAAAGTGGGGAATTACATGTAGGAAAGGAGCCACAGGTTGGACTTGAACCCGGGCCGTCGACTTGGAGAACCACATCCTACTCATGTGAGGCCTAACTGCTAGGCCATCAGTGCCCCAGGATGAGTGTCTTTTACAATACATTTTTAGTGGATTAAATGATAATGAAGAAAAGGTGTGCAAGAAAAAAGATGTGCTGAGTCCGTTGATCATGTTAATGAGCAACCAAATAAGGGCTAAAAGTAACACCTAAATTATCATTGTTTTCGTGGTTTGAACCTACCCAACACCTCAAAAGAAGTTTTGGTTCATTGCTAGAATACTTTAGATTAAGACATACCGTTGGCCCAGATGATGAAGCTGCTGGCTCACTGGGATTCATTGGCTCATATGAGGGTTTTGGAGCAGGTGCAGCAGGGTAACTCGGACCTGCAGACTGGGTAAACATTTTTAAACGAGAAAGTCTTTAGGCCTGAAGGATAGAAACATGAAATGCCACAAGGAACGTGTGTGTGTCTTCTGACTGATCAGATCATACCTCAGAATAAGCTGGGGGCAGACTCACAGAGGGCAGATTGTGTATCTGTCAAATGAAGTGACAGGTAACATGTTAGAAGTGGAGAGAAAGGAGATAAACAACAGGAGAAGAGTTTATTTTAACAACAGGCAGCACAATCACTAAACAGGGGGACGCTCGTAATATAAGAAGGCACTGTGGGGTAGAGCGTCTCAGAGGGCCGACTGAGCTGGTCTGGCCTCGGTCCTACAGGCTCACTGTCATACTGCAGTTTGAATGAAAGACAAGAACAAATAGTTTGCATGACGGTGGCCCAGATGATGAAGCTGCTGGCTCACTGGGATTCATTGGCTCATATGAGGGTTTTGGAACAGGTGCAGCAGGGTAACTTGGACCTGCAGGCTGGATAAACATTTTTAAACAAGAAAGTCATTTAGGCCTGAAGGATAGAAACACGAAATGCCTTGAATTGGCCCCCGGGGATAAATAAAGTTTTTTGAATTGAATTGAATGCCACAAGGAACGTGTGTGTGTCTTCTGACTGATCAGATCATACCTCAGAATAAGCTGGGGGCACACTCACAGAGGGCGGATTGTGTATCTGCCAAATGAAGTGACAGGTAACATGTTAGAAGTGGAGAGAAAGGAGATAAACAACAGGAGAAGAGCTTATTTCAACAACAGGCAGCACAATCACTAACCAGGGGGACGCTCGGATTATAAGAAGGCACTGTGGGGTAGAGCGTCTCAGAGGGCCGACTGAGCTGGTCTGGCCTCGGTCCTACAGGCTCACTGTCATACTGCAGTTTGAATGAAAGACAAGAACAATCAGTTTGCATGACTTGAACAGCTGGATTCTTAATTTATGTATTTGCACTAACACTCTAAAGAAGCTTTAATGCCAAATGTGTTCACCTGATGGTAATGAGCAGTAGGTGCCCCATCAGGACTCTCAGACATGTCCTTCCTATAGGGGCTTTTCTGATAGACGCAGCGCATGATGCAGCAACAGAAACTGATGAGACCAATGGCAAAGCCAAAGCCAATACCAATGAAGGACGTATCGAACTCTTCTTCAACTGGAGAATGAGTAGAAAATGTATCACAAACAATCTTGACGAATAATATAATTGTGTTAAATATTAAACATGTGTTGCTGGTAGAATCCGAAGCTAATAAACAAACCAAAAGTTTATTACAAAGACACATTATGTCATCTAAAAACATGTAAGTTACTTACGTTTTACTTCCACGTTCTCCACTAAGGCCACGTCACGGTGCTCATCTCTGATCTCAAAGCGCCCGCTGCATGACGTCTTCATGTAACTTTTTGAAATCCCACATGGATATAAATACTCAAGCCCATCACAATTCTGGTGGTCATAATGCTCCAGCAGCTTGCCTTTATGAACTATCTCAGTCTCGTATCCACCATCTGGGATGAAGTAAATGTTGCAGAAGGCTGGTTCCAGATCATACATGAAGTCGAAGTTTCTGCCAACAATTTTTTTGTTGTATCTTATTTTTACTGAAAGACAAAAAAAAGCACAAAATACAGAGGATGTTTAAAATGATTCTCCAGACAAAAGCCCAAACAACTCATTTGAGGTAGTTATTTTATTTTAATTTTTTACATTTGTCTTTCACAGCTTTTATCCTCATCTTGAGAGCCATGCTCATGAGCTTTCATGGTGAGAGTAAAATGAGAAGATTAATACAGATTCAATAGATTTATTGTGACATCTATAAAGAGAGACTTCATATTTATAATTCACAACTGAGGGATGCAAGGCAATCTTTCCTCTCAGACATCATCACCAAAAGCTAATCTAATACACATGCCCTGTTTGCTACTGTGGACAGGATAACAAACCCTGCTGTGTCAGAAGCACCTGAACTTTGTTCTACCAGGTCTGCGATAACTTTGCCACCTTCTTTACAGAACTACATTCAGAAAAGTAGACAAGCAGTCAGTACCTCCTCAACAGGTCAGGATCTGTAATGTGTCCATTTAAACAGCAGGGTTCCCACTCTGTTCTGGAAATAATTTTTCCAAGAATTTTCCAGGACATATTCAGTGACAGTTCAGCTAGTTTGACAGGAATGTATCGTGCCCATATACTAATAAGTTTCTTTTCTATTGAAGTCTGATTTAAAAGATGTGCAGTCTATGGATTTAACCATGAACTCCCACATGCTTATAATGATGACCAATCGATCACAGGGTAAAACAAATACAGCTGCAGATGTTTTGCACTTAATTATATTAATATCCGTATGTTAGAATTATGGTTTGGGTATTTATAACCTAATTTTCCTCTTATTTTCTCTGAAAAACATAAAAACGAGGCTTTGTAAAAAATGACCACATTGTATTACTTAACTGACTGGAGAACTGGGTGGACCTTTCTGGAACATTTCTGAACTGGTTTCAGTCCTACTTTTATAATTCTACAATGAATTTAGCACAAGGTTTTGTCCAAAGTGACGTACATAATGCTTTCCCCTGTAACCGAGTGAATTCAAGCTGATTACAGCTTCTGTACTCTGTGAAGAAACAGTCAGACCTAAATACTTGAAGAACTTCAAGTGAATTCTTCAAATGTTTTAATTAATTTCTTCAGTAATTTGATGAACATTAGTGTTGACACTGACAAATAAAACCCTCTTGTCTTGAACCATAATGGTCATGTTGCCATGAAAACAAGATGGATGTGCCATATGACCTGAGGTCTATCACAGCTGTCTCTACTTTTATGGCTAAACTTAAAACTTATCTGTTCTCTCAAGCATACAAATAGTTACCCTTTGTGTATGTGTGGGTATATGTGCGTGTTTTTGTTTTGTTCCTAATTTGATTTCTCTATTATATTCATGATTGTTGAAATAGCTATTTGTCTCTTGTATTCCTATGTTTTTATCATCAATGTAAAGCACATTGAATGAAACTGTAATGCAATGTGCTTTATAAATAAACTTTCTATTCTATATCGAGTTGATCATTTTGTGTCATTGGAGTTTCACTCAGTAAAACATGCAATGTAAAAAATCAGGCAAACAAGGAGACAGTGTCTAACAATAAGAAGAATGAGGAAAAGAAATGTGAGAACATGAAAAGCTAAGATTCATCCTCACCGATGATGTCCAGGTCCTTGGTAGAAAGTTCATTCTGATCTTTGTCTTTCATTCTGTAGGTGCCGCGGTCTCTCCGGGTTAATTTCTCTATCGAAAAGTAAGAACCCACCAACTTGTACCTATAACTGGCTAGAGGCTCATCCCGATTCCACAAGGTTGTCACATCTGGGCCGTTCACGCTGATGAATTCAATGTATTGAGTCTTGCTCGGCAGCCTTATCCTGTATGTGTCCCCGTACTCTTTCTCATCATATGAGAAACCTAGAGAGAGTAGAAAAACAACAACACTGATACCAACCTTATGAATTCATGTTAACATTTCCTTTTTGCTCAAGTGTGACTTAAAAACATGAAACACTTTAATTCATTTAGTAACCTTTCTTAATAGGAACATTTTTAATGGATGTATTAGAATATCTTTACTAAATTACATGAATTAACTCTACCCCTAAATATGCTTATAGCTTTAATGTGTATAGATCGTAACTCTGTAGAGTTAGCAATATAACAATGGGAAAAATCTTTGTTAACAGTAAAAGCCCTGTATTGTAAATGATAAAAAAGTGTTTGTATCTATTGTTGAAGTATTACATTTAGTCAATACAAGCATATTTTTGAACTCAGACACAGTGGTAGCTCAAAAACTCCACTGTGACTTCTAACCTTTTGCCCTGAGTTACACCACAGTCATATCAGATGAAATGGTGTATGCCGATGATCTTAGCTGGCACACACAGGTTGCAAGCATGTGTGTATGCGCTTGTGATTGTAGGAGTGTGTGTTTTTTTTTTTACCTTAAATGGATGTTTTGGTACCTTAGCAGCAGGGATAAGCTACATTTTTGCACATTTGTAATTGATGTTTTTATTTAATTGTCCATGTATGCATCAACTAGCCTACTTTTTCTACCTTTATCCATATGAACTATTTCTCCATTAATAATAAATAATTAGGCTATTAATATTTTTCAATTACTTCCAGTCAAACATTTAAACATATGCTATATCTATCAACCATAGCTTTTTATTTTAAACGTTATATAACTGTGAGATATTAGTTTGAGTTTGGCCTCTGTATTTTTTGCTTTGAATCACATGTTTAGACTTCTGTGCTTGTTTGTCTTTTTTTCGATTACACTTGCATGATTGTCACATGTAGAGTTAGATCGTTACTGATGGACATTTACTCAAACATAATTGTTTAATGTTTATATTAAAGAGGACATATTATAGCCCTTTTTCACCATTTCAAACAGTCCCCTGTGGTCTAAATGAAACATCTGTGCTGTGCTTTGGTCAAAATATAACATGAATCAAGCAGCAGAGGAGGTTTGTGACCCTGTACAAACCAGCTCTCTCAGAACGCTCCGTTTTGGTGTGTGTCTCTTTAAATGCGATGAGCCCCCCCTGAGTTTTCCCAGTAGACATCACTCCTTCGCTAGCGAGGATAAAAATGGCGGACGTGCGCAAAAGTTTTGCTCTAGCCTGGGGGTGGAGTCAATGGGTGACGAAAACTGGGAAGGAGAGGGTATTTTTTTTACCACAATCCAACTTGTGATTTCACAAGTTGAGAAAATTTGAACATTTTCTCGGTGTTGTAAGACTTATGCAGACCACAAACAAAGAACTGGATGGGTGTATTTCACATTTTGTGGGTCGGTAGACACTCAGGCTACCCAAATATATGTTCAAAAACACTGTCAAAGTGGATTTTTAATAATGTCCCCTCT
Organism: Tautogolabrus adspersus; assembly: GCA_020745685.1. Classification (NCBI taxonomy): domain Eukaryota; kingdom Metazoa; phylum Chordata; class Actinopteri; order Labriformes; family Labridae; genus Tautogolabrus; species Tautogolabrus adspersus. Next base: position 16,161,627 of record CM036540.1, read on the forward strand.
AAATTAAGCTATAAGCTACTCCACAATAATTCAACTGCAGAGCAACATGTTGGGGTTCAATCAGGCTACCTCTGATTGGGAATGATTAATCAATACATTTCATTGTATATTTTGTAAAGAAAAAAAAAGTGTAACATATTATTAATATGTCCTTATTAGAGTTATAGGCTAGGTCTAGTGCATTTGATACAGACTGACCAAGGCAACTTTTTTAAAATAACGACTGAATGAAAACTGTTAACGTCACCAGTTTATGAACAATGTTTCTAAAATACTTCCGGGAATTTGTACTCTGATGTATTTTACTCTTACTCACCCATTGCAAGAAAGCCCCCCAGCAACCACAACACTATCATTTTTTCCGTGATTGTAAAAACACAACAGAGCCCGGTGTGGGTGAACCGTCGTCGACCAGTAACAAACACGACAAGTTTGTAGTTTATCAAGACTTTAGAAACACCATATTCCAGAAAGCACTCCGCTATACGCACAATAACAAAGCCTAACTTACACTAAACAGTTATAATTATAGTTATAAGTCGTTTACAAAGTAAATGTGTAAACGGGGTGAGGGTCTCTGTCTCTCTGCTCCAACAGGGCGGCGGCTTTTCGCGATGAGTTCAGGGACTATAGGAAATCCTTCTTAAAAAGCCGCCTGTGGTTTAAAAATTTAAGAAAATCACCTTTATTGCCTTTTCTCCTCACTGGTAAGAACTGATACTAAACATGTGGACAATGACATTCTTCGTTTTCACAATCATGATTTCAGATATCCAGAACACTTCCAAGGACAAATGACGTCACTACTGCCATTCTTGTGTCACGGGCTTTCATTTGTAGATGAGTCATTCTATAATCAGGGGTACATATCATGTCCACAGGTTGTATGTATCAATTTTACTAAATTTTCACTTTAAGCAATGATCAATTATATATATATATATATTTAATACAAAAAGACTACTGGTTCCATCACTTATTTTGCAAAAAATGCATATGCTGTACTGGAATTTGCTTTTATTTGTGCTGTCCAGTTTGCTAAAGGTCAGGTTTTGCACTTCAAATAAACACTAACATACACGTTTTTGTAAATTATTTTCATCATTATTTGTTGATAAATAATCATTAAACATGAGAAAGGTATTTTAAAAACGTTTTTACTCATCAATATACATGAATTTATTCACTTTGTGTGTGTCCGAGAAATCCCTGTCAGCCCATCAAGGGTAACACAGTTGACAGGGATTAACACAGTTGGCAATGTTGGCAGGGTTTATTATCATAGTTTAGTTTTACTACATGATTAAAGGGGCATTCCATAGCTATTATCTTAAGTAATATACTCATATCAACAAAACAATGATTTAATGGAGTATGGATCATTTTGACATTATACAGTGGTTTGAAGGATAGGTTGCTGCTGACATTTGTGTAATTTAGCCCCTAACAAGCAAGGTTGGAAAACTGTAAAGTGCTCTTTTGAATAATTACATTATCAGTGTTACAACTGCAGTGTTATTAAACAGTGATTTATGTTCTAGGGAGATGAGGTTATCTTCTGCCGAGAAGTAGCGCCAGTACAGGGCTCGGCGTGATGCTGATCCTGAGAGAAGGGCTTCATATTTACAGAAACACAGAGTGACATGGCATGAGAACATAAAGAACATAAAGCTAGGGAAGGTGAAGACAGTGAAGGATTTAAGTGAGATGGAGAAGAGAAGGAAACAAGCATATTGGAGAAGAGCACAACACCAGAGCAGAGAGAGAAAGCAAGTGGTAGAGAACCAGGTCACTCCCCAGACTCCTGAAGATAATCCACAGCCTCAGATGTCAAGGTAAAGATTTATTGAACAACATAGGTTTAACAATAGATTTGATTATGAAATGTTCTTACATGCACTCCATTGCACCTTGTACATTTTTTTTTAAATTATTATTATTCTTTATATTTGACCTTTTTTAAATTCTATTGTTTATATTGGTAATTGTTTCTTATATTGTATTCACAATAATATTGTGAATACAATATAAGTTCTTGCTTTTTGCACCAACACACAAGACAAATTCCTTGTATGTGTAAATGTACTTGGCAATAAAACCCGATTCTGAAATTATGGTAAGACTAGAGTAATGGCTTGCCATTCTTATTCTGTTCAGTGAGCATAAATAAAGATCACGTGATAAGTAAAGTCAATGTTGCTATGAACTCATAAACATTCTGTCAAAGTGTTAATATTTTAATGCTTAATTTAATCTGCCAATTTGCAACATCAAAATAAAACTTTTATGTCTTTAAAAAAAGTGTTCCTCTTTTTCTCCTAATGCGTCCTGTCAACTGTGTTACTCCTGTCAACTGTGTTTTTTGTCTGTCAACTGTGTTTGTAGAAAGTGTGTATGGAGACTGGTTCAAAACTTAGAGCTTCTGCAATGGTACACCAATAAAAGTGCAGGGACCAGAGTAAAGTTTCTTCATTTCTTCATTTATTTATTTCCAACTTAATTCCACTTGTAGTGATGAGATTAGTCAGGTGATTTTAAAGCTTAAAGGAAACAACAAACACTAATCAGAGCCACAGCAATTAATCAAATAATAAACTTAACAGTCTTATATATGCACAAGAGGATATATGTACACAAACAAATTACTCACTCAATAATGCACCTATGGTCAACACTATGGAGTTGTCAGCAGCCTGTCCAGCAGCTCAGCATATTGCAGCAAACAAAAGGGGGTGAGCATGGCCTGCTGCAGGCTTCTTAATTGCTCAGGTGTGGCCTGATAGGGTAAGTAGGCTTAAAGGGCCAGTGCTATCTGCAACAGTGTTGCATATGATTTTTGTGTCATAAATCTTTTAAATGTTGGCTTAACTCCAATAAAAATGATGAGGGATCTCTCTAGAGAGGAAATTCTTAGATAAGCATGTTGAATAACTTTAAATTCAGTGTAATGTGGATTTATGTTGAAAAAATATTGATCCTTGATAATAGCAGCTTACAGAAAATCCATAATCAAGTTCAAGCTTCATATTTACAAATTAGTTAGACAGAAAACTTCAAAACCCCTGGTGAATAGACGCAAAAACTTTCAAACACATGTTTTATCAAATGTGTAGTATGTCATTTATGTCTTCTATGACACAACTTTTGTCTGTAACACAGTTGACAAAATAATGTATCGAATGTGTATTTTCATTTAAATATTTTAAAAAATCATAGAGTTTAAGCTTGGCAGTTAATACATTTAGCACATTTTGGGGGTATAATGTGGAAACAACGAGATTATTTATCGAAGAAGTACACTGACTTCTTCAAGTTTTGGTTGATATGAAATGTACCCCTAATTATAGAATGACTCAGATGTTTTTCACGTCATTCTTCCTATCCAGAACGAACATGCTGGCATATATTTAATAATGGATAGGCCTCAGACAATTACATTTTGGATGTCTGGAATTCTATTTTTATTTTAGATCTCCATAATGTCCTAGGAAGAATGTAATTGATGATATTCAAAGCCTATTTTAACTAAGAATAATTCAATTGCAGATATCTCTAATGTACAATATTGTAGGCCTATGTCTAATGTATAGGCCTATGTCTGGCTTTTAAATGTCAAAACCGGCTATGAAGTGGCCCCATCTCAGTTACAACTTCACGCAGATAGGAGTTATCCATGGGAAAAGTTAAAACCGAATTATATACATTATCAATAGGTTATTTAACAAAAAAACAACGAAATAAGCAGCTATTTGTTTATTTGTTAGGATCCCATATCAGCTGTACCCTAGACGTCAGCTATTCTTCTAGGGGTCCACAGGAATGTTGTACATGTAGCACACATGACACGACACTGTGGGAAGACAGGAGTGTAATTATTTTTATGTAACTCTAAGATTACTTTCTCCACTTTTAACGGATTATTCTTTTGGACAAAGCTTCATGTGCTCCCTTTTAGGGTCTCTTTGAATTTCAAGGATCAGTTTCCGAACCATTTTTACAGTTTGATACCAATTTAAGTCTAATTGAAAAAATAAGCTACTGTAAATGGTATAGACTCGCATGACTGTGAGAATTATGAAGGCTAAATAAATAATCCCTCATAACGGTTCTTATACTTCAATTTAAAACGAGTTGTTTTTTTCAATGAAGATGATTTTTTTCCACAAAATGTGAAAGTCAATAAGTCAACCATATTTACTTTAATGCAGATAGATATGTGTCTGAAAAACACATTTCATTGATTTAACATCAGAGTGGTTTAAAAGATGAGTTGACAAACATAGCTTATAAAAGACAGAAAAAAATATACATACACAAAGATACAAAGTGTAGAAATCAAACAACAATAAAATATAATTTCTCATATACATGCATTTAATGCAATGATGAAAGACTCTCAGACATGCTGATACATAAATATTTAGGCACAGGATAATGTTAGAAACAACCACATAAAAATGTGTATGAAAAAAAGCTGAGTAGTTTTTTTTTAAGAATGCTGAGGTAACTTTGACTCCAGTTTGAGTCAGATAATCTGCTAAACATACTCATTTTGAAACATTATTTCTCCTCCTTGGCAGCACCAGGCACAGCATACATTAAAATGTGTACATAATACATTCTTAATATATGGCAAACACATTTCATTTGGTGTATTATACACACTTCAAACATCTACAGTTCAAAACTAAAATATATACATTTTTTTGTTCCTGAGAAAATGGAGTGAATACATACATTGTCCTGAAAGCTTTTAAATATGTGTTAAAAGGGTTAACTTAATGTACATCCTCCTCTCACCCTCCACTATTTGCTGTAAAATTACTTTACAACAGATCCAGTCATCAAGAGGTAATTAAAAAAAATAACACTGTATTGGCATCAAACTGTAAGCACCCTGCAGTTTGAGTACAACGGTATTTATACTGAAAGAAAGTCCCAACCTTTATCTTATGGCAAATGTGGAAATGAGTCAAGCTAGCATAAATGGTATCGTGTTTCATTTTGCATTTATAAAATGGCTGTAAGCTGTTTTCACAAATGCTTTCAAATGAAAATTTCTGGAACATTTCAGGCAGACTGCCAATCAAAATCTTTCTTTAACCTGCTTGCTGCGAAAAAAATACTAGGGGTCTGGCAGGAGAAACTCCGGGTGAAGTCCGAGCGAAATATTCGGCTGTTTGCGTTCACATATACAACCTCTCCGGGTAATCTCCAGAGTTTTTCAGGAGATTTCCGTATGTGTGAAAAGGGTAATAGATGCTTGTTAACGCCCCACAGCAAGAGACTATTAGTGCTTTCACAGTTGCACAAAACTCCTAAAAAATGTGTGATATTTGCAGGAGGAGCTGCATGTGTGAACGCAAACAGCCACATTTTTCACTCTGACTTCATATGAAGTTTCTCCTGCCAGCCCCCTGGTATTTATTCTGCTGAAAGTCCGAGTGAGCTGATGTGAGAACGCAGCAGGATATAATCAGGAAAATTCACCTCGAGCAATTTGGACTGCTGTTTCAGCATTTCTACTATACAAGCAGGGGGGCTACAAAGAAAAAAGGTTAGGAACCACTGGTACTTGACTTTGTCCACCTCTTAATGCGACTTATTTTCTAATGTGTGAATAGGTCACTGTCCAATCAAGGGCTGCTATGGCTGTGTTCCAGCTGGTCACAATGCACAACACTATATCTGTCCAATGTGAATGACGTTTCTTACTAAAAGTTGAGTTTGTCTGAGGTATAAACATCATCAAAGTCTGAACTGAGGGAGGCAGCAGTCGGTCCTTTCAGCTCATACCTCAGCTCAGGGTCAGAGGAGAGACAATCAGAGCCGAAAGTAGAAGCTGGAGCATCCCCATGATCTCGCAGAGGTGCAGCCTGTGAGAGGAGTAAACCAAAACAAGTTTAATGTTTAAGTTGATGAGAAAGTGGGGAATGACATGTAGGAAAGGAGCCACAGGTTGGACTTGAACACAGGCCGTCGACTTGGAGGACCAAATCCTACTTATATGGGCCGCGACCTAACCGCTAGGCCATCAGTGCCCCAGGATGAGCATCTTTTACAATACATTTTTAGTGGATTAGATGATAATGATACATGATGATATTAAAGTTGAAGTGACAACAAACATAATAAATGTGCATTATGTCTGTGTGATCACACTGAATGGAGACAAATAGGGAGACAGTATAATTGCTTTGGATCAACTTTTGAATGTGAAAGGACTTGGGATCTCTTGTCCCAAGAGATTCTGTAAGGGCATTAAGAAAAGGATGTTAGTGGGGATATGTAAATTTGAATCATCAGTGAAGTTTTAGTCGTACATTTTTCCTCTTGTGACTAATTTAACGTGTGATGCTCACCAGCGTGTACATTCAGATGAACATTCAGTGCCAAGTAGTTTTCCTCGTCTCTAAACCCAAGAACACCAGAGTCCATGATTCGCAAAGACCTGATTTCTATGCCGTCATGCAACATCCGAACCCTCCCGTCATATTGGCGGTATTCCAGAATCGAGCTATCAGTGAGCAGATAGCCTGCTTCAATCAAAATTAAGTATTCTGTGTCTCGCTTGAGTTTAGTTATAGTCCAAGAGGATTTGGTTGAAGGATATCTGATGATGAGGTCCTCGCCTTCCCCTCTATTATAAATTATAGAGTCCTCTGTGAAGGAGAAAAGTTGATAGAACATTTAATCAGCTACACAGAGAGTCTAAGGATTCATCTTCTATGAAATTCCTGAAATCACCTTCTACTTTGAGCAAAGTCCTGGACAGCAAAGACCCATCTTTTTTCCTGACGTTGTAGTAGCTGTTGTCCTTCTGAGTGAGTTGGATGATCTCCCATGAATCACGCTTCTTCTGTCCTCTACCTCCCTTAGCGGTCTGAGGGTCTGTGCGGTTCCACAGGACCTTTGGTAGGGTGTAACGGTGACTGGAACTGGGAGTGAACTCCAGGATTTCAGCCTGCTGAGGAACGTCAAGGTAATACCTTTCTCCATAAATTCTCCTGACCTCGACTGCACAACCTGAAGAAGCATACATACACACAAAAAACACAGGGGGGCCTTTTTAGGACCTTACAATTAACAAAGAGAAATACTAATTAACTGTTGGAACACAGGGTTTTAATATGCAGCACAGTGTAATGTTCTCACCCAAAACCTCCAGTTTGATGATATCAAGAAGCATATTCTCATTGGATGAGACAGAAAATATTCCTTCATCTCTTTCCGTCAAATCGCTAAAAAAAAGAGTCATGTAGTTTTTTTTAAACCGTGGGTCTTGTCTGAACAATTGGATAAAAGAAAAACAATGACTCAGGACAGACAGTGCATTTAGTCTGATTCATCTGGTCTGCTCTGAACAGATGCTTAAGAATGTCATATCCCAGCTCTTTCCACAAAATGTTGTCATAGCAATAAGTGGCATAGCAGAAATGATAGCATCAGATGCTGCCTACCTCCCCATTATCCAGCAATAGTGTTGAGGGTCCCCCATCACTCTGAGTGAAGTACAATTGTCCACTGAATATAGGCGGTGTGTATTTGAACGGTAACCTGAGGCTCTTGCCAAAGCACTGCGCTTTATTCTCAAGAGCAGAAAATGAACCTTCAAACAGAGAGTTGTAAGTGGTAAGGACATAAATGGAGGGTCCTATATTATCTATGTCAGAAACTTAACTATTAAAAATGTTGAGAAAAAAAATGTACAACTGAAGCTACATTATAAAGTGTGACAAAAGGATCCCGCCTTTTTTTTTTCTTTTTTTTTTAGAGTCCTTGAGGCTTTTGCTAAATGTTCACATTAGTAAGTTAACTGAGTTCATCATTTTAGTTTTGCATAGCAGTATGCTTACCTGCTATTTAGCTCCAAACACAAAGTACAACTGGTTACTGAGAATATCAATTCTTTTAGGCCTACATATAGTTACGGACCCAGGAATGATAGTATGACTTCTATAGCTTTTAGTAAGGGGTTAACAAGGTCCTCTGGGTGACATGAATGACTGAATAAAATACCATTGCAACCACTTTCTCCTCAGCCTAAAAGAAGAAAAGTCTGCCTTTAAGCTATTGATATAAATCAAAACAGAGACCTGGAACGGTTGCAGGGTGGACATTACTGACAGCCTATTTGCCATTAGGATTACATATGCTATACAATATCAGTGCATTCATTAAGACAGTTTTAAAGTTCTAGTTGGTTAGTCATATTGTTTGTTCCTGCAACTTGATGTGTAGGCTACTATATGGAATCAAATCTATTTTATTTTACCCTCACATCTACTTGTGTCGCTCTCTAATGATGAATGTGTGCAAGGTTGTTGAATTTGAGTGCAAAGAGTTTTATTGTGTCTGTGGCAGTTTATATCTGCTCGTGTGGAACAATATAATTTGCTGGTGGGTATGTTTAATTGCCCTCTCTCGAGATTTAAAATAAATCTGACTCCATACAGGAAGTCCACTGTTATTTAAGAGATATATTTATTTTCTAAACTGCAGATAGATTTAGTGAAAGTAAATGTACAGATTCACATTATAGCAAAACATAGCCTACTTGAAATCAAATTACAATTTCTGTACTTTACAAATATTTGTTACCCTACTTTGGTATATTACTTGCTTCATCATTTGCTTTCTTGATATATTTTTTTGAAGCATTTTGATATTGTTGTTGGGAGATGGAGATGATATTATAAGTTACCATAGACTGTTAATAATAACATAATAGTCCTTCATAGTAAGCACAGCAACTTCATAGTTACATTTGTGGCCTTTGTGAATTTTTGAATTTAGGTAGCCTGAATTAAAATTGTCCATCAGTTTTCTTCAAATAACGGAATAGCATCTATCTGCAGACAAAGTGACTTGTTCTCCCGTTTTTTGTAAACTCCAGACAACATAAGTTTTGGTCTTGGCACAAGGCTTATCAGGATCATTAGCCTACCCCCTGTGTCACTGTTCAGGCTCCTACGCTATCAGCGTTTTTTTTTTTTTTTTTTTCAGGAATTTGCGAAAACAACGCAGCATGCGACGCATCCTGCGTAGGCGCTGCTGAGAATACCGCCTGCCATCGCGATAAATTGTAGAACAGGCACTAATGCCCATGCGCGTTCTGCAGAGGACGTTGTCATCCTCTTATCCTTCTCTATATAAACATTCCTCAACATCCAGCGGTTGATTTATTCTGTCACTTATTCTGCAGGTAAGTAGGCGACAGAGTGCATGCGTCAATGACTACTATATTTTACAATGTATCAGTCATTGGCGGCTTGATGATCGGCGGGATCGCTATAAATAGTATCCATCTGCGTAGAAATAAATTGGACACCTGCGTGGACTTAACTCCAGACAGCACACAGGGTGCCGTGAATCACACTGTGACAATATTGATTCTACATGGATGTAAATGATATGGAGGCTCGAGCGCTGCATCATCACAACAGTTGTGTTTGAGCTCCCCCTTGTGTGGCCTGATGATTGATGATGAAACTGTTCGGCTTGCGGGCTTGCTTTCAGAGGAGGGGGACCGGTGAATGACAATCTCTTGTGTGCATCTCTGTCCACGTTGTTTGTAGATGAAACATTCGGGTTTGTCTTCAAAGGAGAAGATGGCTTCCACTGTCCTATTCACTGCCCTTTTTGCCCTTCCTCTCGCTGTGGGTGAGTTATTGAAAACTATTATATTTGCACCCCTTGAGATAATGCATCCCTTGGTTGCAATACATTGCAACTAATGGCTTGAATAATTGTCTATTTATAATTAAGGCTAAGGTTTTTAACATCACAGCCAAAGCTAGTCATGTGAAATTATAAATGTCAAAAAGGTCTTTTAAAGGTATGACCTGGAAACTCAACATCAAACTAAAACTTTAATTAGTAGGGTTAGTACAGCACTTTCTATCAGGAAGCTCAGATTGCCATTAAAATGCTTTTAATTTCATGGACCACACAGATTGGCTTTCTGGTTCATTTTTTAGGAAGTTAGGATTATCGCGTAGTATAGCAGTCCTGTAGTGTAAGTTTAGCTTTAGATATTGGAATAGAGTGTAAATGTGGGCCATCCACTGTGTTGTGTTGGAATTAAAGGATCTGCATAGCCTGCATAAGACGTTACCATAATATGCAATGAAAATAAAATTGGTCCAAGAATGGTCCCTTGTGGTACTCCATAAACTGGACAACAGAAGAATATGAGCCCACTATAGAGAAAGTTCAATTGGATAAATATGATAGTGGCTGGCTTATGGCTGAAGCCAGTGAAGTTACGAGGCAATTAAGTTATTATTGTACAAACTATTTACCCTTCACCATTTAAGTTGGTAATTCTATTAGAAAGTTGTAATACAATTTCCACAGTCAAATGTCATTGGTGTGACCTAAGCATAGCTCTGTATTGTACTATTTATAATCATATTTATTTTGCTCTCAACACAGGTTGGGTCGTACTGGGTGAGTCAAATGCAACATTTCATCACATATCCTTCTTCTATAAAACACATTTCCAACTTTTTTCTATGTACCTTAACAGGTGAAAAAGAAGAAGCCCAGAGTGTGTGTGCCGGGAAGGAATTTCGTCTGCCTGTGTACTCTACATCCAGAATGGTTACTTTTACGCCAAACTCAGAGGGAGAGAGACGCACCTTGCTGGAAAGGACAAATGTGAGTGGAAGAGTGAGTCTCTGCTTTTGATTGTGTTAATGTGCATTCAGATTGTCAAAAAACGCAGCTCTACTGTACAACTGCAGGTGAAGGACCCACGGTTCGAGTGGACCAGAGATAAGATGTTAGTCCTGAGAGAAGTGACTCATGATGATCAGGGACTTTATTCCATCAAACTTGCGTCTGGATTTACCTATGAGACTGTTCGATTGACTGTTTCAGGTACAAAAGTTTCTCCTGTTTTGCGAAATCCCTCCCTGTTGTTTTGCTCAATGCACCTGCCTCCATTACACAATAAAGAGTTATTTATTCAAATTCACACCAAAGGAAAAGTATTTAACTAAGTATAATCTGCAAGTAATGAACTTCAACTGTAGAAAGTAGTTCTACAAGAAATTTTTCTCAGTAGCTAAACAACTGAATGTTGTTATGTTTGCGTTTTATACATTTTATAGTGATGAATGAATTGTGAAGCAGCAATTGTTGTAGTTCTAGTCAAGTTGGAGCTAGTTTTTACTGCCTTATCCTGAGTGTTTCTGTCCTCTGATTCCTAACTGAAGGGTTAGGGACCTGTTAATGACACATGGTTATTAAATCTCTCAAACATTCACAAATCATACCAGGGTTAATCTTCCCTTTGGTATGCTTGTTGAATATTAAAAGTTAAAGTACTTACACCTCGACCTCGAACAGTTGTAAAAATGAGACAATCTGAGCAGTTTAGAGGGGATATATTCCTTTTGATCTTCTGTGCTGCCTAGAGATTAATGAATGCTGATGATAATTCTTCCTGTCTCTCTCTCTCTCTCTCTCTCTCTCTCTCTCTCTCTCTCTCTCTCTCTCTCTCTTTCTCGCTCTCTCTCTCTCCTGCTTCAGAATGCATCAAGTCTTACAACAGAAACTATGGCGAAAACTTTGAGTACCAAATCCCTGAAAATGGTTCCTTGCTGGAGTTTTTACCCCGGGGTGCTCCACCTGAGGCCATGCCCGTTGTGCTGTGGAACAAGACAGACCTGGTGACCAGCAATGTGGGGCGAGGGCGGCTGCTGAGGAGCGGGAAGGTCTGGGTGGCAGAGAGAGTGAGGCAAGCTGACCAAGGCAATTACACTATCAGGGACGACAAGGGGAAGGCCTTGTCCCGCAGCACCCTCACTGTCCGCGGTGAGCAGAGACAGAAAACGAAAGGATGAGTTGAATAAAGCTGACTGCTTAATTTCTTTAACTGTAGGACCATGTCAAGTGTCAACTTTAACATTTATTTCTATCTTTCCCTTTTCATTTGACACCCTCATATTTCTGTCATTCTCCCCTCCTGTTCACAATCCTGCATATTGATGCAGGGCACTCCTTCAATGTCACCCGCTTCACCAGGGAGTCTCTAAACCTTCCCCTCTTTCTTCCTGTCCCTCATGCACATCTAATTTTTACCCCCACCCGATACCCTGATGAATCCTCCCTGGGCCCTTTTGACCCTAAGCCTCCCCGAGGCCCGGTGCAGCTGATCCGCGAGGGCCACATAACGGACTACGACATGCGCTACAGGGGCCTTATCTCTCTTGGTAGAAATGGCAGCATCAAGGAAGTCATCATAGCAAGGCTGACTTCAAGGCATGATGGCGTCTACGAAATAAGAGACGGAGATGGAAACCTGGTATCCTCCACTATGTTGCAGGTGATTGGTGAGTGACTAAAAGGTTTTTTTTTTCATTTTGGACTGTTTTTTTTTGTTCATTTCCTTATTTTTCATTCACTCTGAGATCTGATGATGTCTTTAACCCTATCTCTCCAGAAAAGGGAGGAAGATGGCGAGCGCTTCTCAAATCCATCACAGTTCCTTCTGGTTTGTTTGTATCACTGGCTGGTTTCTTGCTCTTCATGAGGAGATACCCGAGCTGCAGCCTCTCGCATTTCATCGCTAGCCTCAGAGCAAACCGCCCACCACCAAACAACCCTCCAAGGGTCAACATCCAGGTAAGGAAACCAGGAGACCCTTTGGAGAAACTTTGTAAGAGGTCTTTCTTTTATTTTTTAGTTGTGCCCTCAGTTTAGTGGTTACTGGGTTTAGCCTGATTTAAAAGATTTCGATCCCCACTTTTCATTTTTTTTAATCTTGTATAGTTTAGTGCTGTACCATTTTAATACAGTTTAAAATGTAAGTGTTTATTTGTGCAGTCTTTTTTTTTTTTTTTAAGATTTATTTTTGGGCTTTTTGTGCCTTTATTGGAGAGATAGGACAGTCGATAGAGATGGAAATCAGGGAGAGAGGGTGGGGATTGACATGCGGGAAAGGAGCCACAGGTTGGATTTGAACCTTGGCCGCCTGCGTTGAGGACTATAGCCTCCATATATGGGACGCGCACACTAACCACTGCGCCACCAGCACCCCTTATTCATGCAGTCTTGTGCAAGCTTCCTTAACAAATTATCATATTAGAATAAATACATTAAATAATGAATTAATCAGTTAAGATAAAATACAAACGCTAAATGACATGGATAAACAATGACAAAGATAATCAATACACTCATGCTGGATGGGCAAGAGGAGTATTGGTGGTTATTCGAACATGTGTGCCGTGTTGAACATTTGAGAGATTAAATAACCATTTGATATTAACAAGACTCTTTACCTCTTTTTAAATCCAGGACTTCAAAGTTTACTGCTTATGTGATATAATCCATCTCATAAAGTTTGCATCTATTGCTATGTGTTGTAAAAATAAGACTCCATTTGAATGCATGTAATTTCAGCAGTGTTAGGATTTGTATCAAGTAAGATCAAGTGTCTTTTTCAAAGCCTTTTATATAGTTCAACCTGCAAGAGACACATTAAGATCCTTGTAAATATCTTATATAATCTCACACATATCCTAATATCAACATTGAACAATCATCTATAAGTGAATCTCATCCATTGAAAATCCTTCATAAATAGATCTTGATGTGGATCATTGCTTTGTTTTTATTCAAACACAGAGGTTACTTAAAACAAAAACTCCACAATTACAAATGGAAACAGGTGACTAAAAGAAAGATTCAGCCTAGTGGAATACCTGTTGAAAATAATATGAAAACATCTTTTGGAAATGTCTTTCATCCCTCTAGAGATCCATACACGTGCACTATTTATGATTAGGATGTAATGACATCGTCGCACAAAAACATGAAGAAAGCAGGTGAGCTAGTTTCACTCATGATTGAATAATGATGCAACAAATCAGTGGAGGTAACAACAGAGAAATGATGACCTTCAGCAAAATAAACAAAGAAATACCCAAGATATATGAAAAGTACTCAATAGTTTTGGTCTTGTTTCCCCTCCTTTTTCTACATTGTTGTTACCAAACAAAGCACTTAGCAAGTTTTATGTGTCCGTTTGTTTTTCTGCGCAGGACTACAGCCAACCCAGCCCTCAGCCCTCAACCCTCTACGGTCACTCTCAGCATCCTGAAACACCAAGAAAGTGGACCCCAGGAGCCAGTCCCAGTCACACTGTACGTCTGATTAACTTTTTAAAATTAATTAGCAGGTTTTCCTTCCGAGGCAAAACTGTTAAAACAATGCTAACGTGCTACTGTTTGTTCTGCCAGGGTTATAGTCCAGTTATGGCGGGAACTCCAAGATCTCAGAACCAGGAAGCAAACAGGCTGACACCTCAGAGCTCCCCTTGTCATAACTCAACTCCTGAGGTAAAACTACAATTCAGCCGTCACTATCCAAATGTATTTACATGTTTTAAACTTCTTCTTTTTTGTAGCAGGATACATCTAATGAGGAAGAGAGAAGGATTTCCTTTTCAGTGCCCGGGGCGTCAAACTGCCTCCATTCCTCTGAGGACTGTGCCCAATTCCAGATCAAAAAAGATGGAAACAAAGAAAGATGGAGCAAAACACAAGAATACTTTTCAACACTGCCACTGGACACTGACACTTCGGAGTCCTGCAGTGTTTACACTTCTGAGAAACTAAACTTCTTATAAAAAGGAAAATGGAACTGTAACCAAGAAAGGTAGGAGAGATAAGACATTGAGAAACCATGAAGTGGATTCTCAGGTGGAGAGACAGTGATGTGGAAAAGTGAGACCTCACTTGTGCCTTTTGTATTTTAGCCTAAATTTAATGGCTTGGTACCAGTATTGCATGTCATTTTAGCATTAGCCGTTCTGTTACATATTTCCTGACACTGTTGATGGTGCTCCTAAAACTTTCCTGCTATTTCCTACCTCCAGACCCTCAGGACCAATATTAGCTGCACTGTATTGCTGAGTATGTGTATGTCTGTGTGAATAATGTGGCCTCTGGGGCTTTGTAGAAATCAGAGTTGTGATACAAACATGTGCAAAAAGGAATTCTTAAGTACTGTACAGTTACAGAGATGTTTTTTTCTCCATCCATCATGTTAACCGATCCTTACCGCAGCACTGCTTAATAATCATGTTTGTTCTGCAGTTTCATGATATATAGTATTAATCCCTCAAGGTAATTAGTGCTAGTTATACGAAATGTTCCTCTCCCATTACATGTTCCACCAAATATTGCAATAGCTCATTAATCTGTGAACTTTGTGTACAGGATGATGACTCAGTACCAACCAGTATTTCTAAAGACAAACAGGTTGAGCTTCATCTTAAGACATTTAGGATTAGTCAAATGTGTTCGCTTTAAGAATAAAATGTATATTTAACACACACGTTGGATGATTTTCCCTCTCCAGTATAATTCATCCCTTGCTGTGATTGTTTTTTTTCATTATTTAATCTTAGCTAATTCAATGTTAAAAACTGTGGACCTCTCAGTGGGGAATCCTACTACACTCAGCTTTATAATTTAACATGAAACAAAGCAATTTTAGAAGTTGTAAACAAAGACTATTTATTTTTTCCTGATAATTTACATAAACCATTAACAAACTGTCATCTATACATTTTATCTACAAAGTAGTCCTTTCAGTAGTTTTCAAAAGTGTATGGCTGCTGTCTGGAAATTCTCGTCTCATGCCCACTCAGCCGGTGCCATGAAGCCACGCCCCCAGGAGCTTCGTGAGCTTTACATTTTCAAAATAAAAGCTTGCGTCTGGTGCACAGCTTTGGTGTTTTTGAACTACAGGGTTACGGCTATTATCATGCTATTGAATTATCACAAAATACTAAGAAAATATACATTTGTCTCAAAGATAAATACATACATAGAGCATATATTTAGTAACAATATGCATACAATGATCCATTGAACTGATTGTGGACTCGTAGTAATGAGATTTTCAGCTAAAATGTAATTACAAGCTTTTATTTGTAAATTACACACTACACACACTAAACTCACAACATGTTCTTAATCACTGTGCTTGATTTATTTCACCAACATCAAGATCATTCTATAACCCTGGTTATAATGACCCAGCTGTCAGAATTGTCTACAGAATCCGGGCTGGAGCCGACATTCCACACATTTCTTTTGATCTTCTCAATGCTTTGTCTTTCTTTTTTTTCATTGTGGTGATGAACAATGTTTCGCACCAGAAAAACGCAAGCTGACGGCGACATTTTGTTCAGGAAGTAATCGTTCTTCATCATCTCTGCGAAGAACTGTTTAGCTACTTTGCTGTTGAGATGACCTGCTAGCTCAGGTACAAGATCAATCCTCCTGAGGATATCCTTCTCATCTTTGCTGTTACCTTCATCTGGCTTGTCACACAAAACATAATGTTGAGAGGATTTGGTACATGGATGACTGTCATCTTCAACATTTTCTGTGTTTGGCTCCAAAATCCACGGAAGATGGATCTTCAGTGTTCCGTCCTTGGCGGCCTGAACGTTCTCAGGAGTTGGAGGAGCAAGACGGCCTTCGTGTGGCTGGAATGGTAGATTTCCTGGCTCTCTCCCATTGGTGTGGTTTACAAGACCTTGTGCAGAGTCGTAGACTGATACATTGGGCAGATGTTTCCACGCCAGCAGCATATCTGCAAAGTCTCTAGGGCTTTCTGCTCCAATGTTGAACTTCAAGCTGTACACTATGCCGCAGGGACACATGATGGCAGCCAAACCACCTTGATGAATAGAAAATAATTAAACCATTTGCAGTAAGAAGTACAATAAGTACAGTTAATATTTATTTACAGCAATGGAAAGTGATCGCATAAAACTGAAAAACCAAGAAAAATGCAGAGGTCACACCTGATGCTCCGCAGATCATCTCAAACACTTTGTTGTAGTCCTGTTTATTTTGCATTTTGGTCCTGAGGCGCAGAATGAGATCTATCTTGGAACCGTTAAAGTCGACACCACATTCCTCACAGAGCATACGCAATGCGTCCACCTGTGTAGGTCAAGGGAAAGAATAGATACTCTAAACATGTGTTGACAGTGTGTAATGTTGTCCCCCACTCTTAACATTTAGGCCTATTGTTGTGATTTCAATGTATTCAATTGCTTCCAAAAGCCAATTTGCTTCCCTACTTCCACACAACTCTCCTGCTCTTTCAGGCCTATAACAGAGATATAACCACATTATAGAAACAAAATAAAGGGTTAAACAAACTGTGTTGAAAGACATACCTTCAAATTCATCAGTTGACTTGTGAGCCTGTCTTCTGTTACATTGATGTCGTCTGCCCCGCCCTGAGCTTTTAAAAACTCTGTGTTAAGCACTTTGTCGGACCTTCGTGTGTCTTGGCCAATCCAAGGAGCCCAAAAATGATAGCTGGGATGGACAGTAAACGGATTATTCCTGTCACCTGTAAGTCCGAATGAAATGTTGGAAAACCAATTCAGCAAGGTTCATTAGGTAGGACAAATTTAATTTACATATTTACATAGTTTCAGATAAAGAACACGATAAGCGTT
The DNA here is from genome assembly GCA_020745685.1 of Tautogolabrus adspersus. Classification (NCBI taxonomy): domain Eukaryota; kingdom Metazoa; phylum Chordata; class Actinopteri; order Labriformes; family Labridae; genus Tautogolabrus; species Tautogolabrus adspersus. The sequence continues at coordinate 16,179,130 of CM036540.1, forward strand.
TGTTGATGTGTTTCAGTTGTAAGCACACATTAAATTTGTCGAATTTTAATGCTGTTTTTACTGAACTCTAAATAGAAACCTACACCAACAAAATATAGGATTACACTTACTCGACGTGAGCCCCCGGGCAATCATCTCCACGGAAACACAATCCCAGAAATCTTTACTGTTCACTTCCCCTGTGAAGTCCTCAGGGACCGGCTCTATATCACTGACTTAAAAAGACAGACACAGCCACACAAGACAGTGGCAATACAATCTCAATGTCAGTCTTAAAAAAATGTTGAAATGCTTATTACACAATTAAGACACTTACACGGCATGCTGAACAACCCCTTTTCGTGGCGATCCATCACCACTACAGATGGGAAGTATCCACAGTTCACACAAGAATATTTATATTCATGAGCTGTGAGAGCTTCAAAATGCAAATACGCATCAAGAAGCCGATCCCTGCTTGGCAAAGGAGTCTTAAAAGTTTCTTCTAGGGCATCAAAAACTCGACTTACAGCTGTGTGAGCCTATAAAGACAAAGGGTCGAATAAAGCATTCTCTGTACAAAGGCACAATGCTTCATTACATTATGTGTTCAATGAATGTACAATATGCAAACTATATACCTGCAGTGAGTTCCGTAGGAAGATGCAAAGATGTAAGGTCAAAATGACACCATCATCAAAGTTATGTAAACCATCCTGATACTCCTGGTATCTGTACAGCATCCCACATTTGCTACATTGTTTGCAGTAAGTGTGGACACCTGAGAGGAGAGGAGTAGGGGGGTCAGTCTTTTCGGGAGTTAACAAAAGACAAGTTAACAAAAGACAAATAGATTATAGCTTACCTTTCTGAACGCCAGTCAAAGACACAATCTGTGCTTGACTTGTGATGAGAACTGGTGGGCCAAGAACTATGTCTCCTGGACATGTAGAGCACAAAGTTTCCAGAGGAAGAAGCTGCACTGGGTATTCTTCATTTTGCACAGAAAGGATATCAGGTAAAACAGCTGGGTACCTTTTCGAAGAGTGAATGTATGAGACCATTCTTCGCAGTTGGTCATTTTCAGGAGGGTATGTGATGCCCATATTTTCAGCCAATGGTTCTTGTTTAATTGTCTCTGATATCATCTCTGTGCTCTGTTCCTTTTTGAAGAGATGCATCTGTGTCTCGAATAAATGCCATTTGGCCATATATTTGTGAATGCATGACAATCTTGGCTTTGTACATGGGCAGTGCCAAGTATTCATTCTTTTGTCGTAAGCGACCATGACTCGTCCTAGTCGGCTGCAATAGCTTAGAGATGGCTCATAGACTGATATAAACAGTTTGTGCTCTGACTTCATGCTGACATTAACAGAGGCTGGCACATGGGCAGTAGCTGCCTGTGACTGGAGCTGGAGACACTGCTGTTTCTCTTGTTCTCCAAACCACATGTTTTTCACCATCTCATTTATTTTTTCTTCTTGCAGTACAGTCTGGATGGCATTTGCTGAACAGTAGTCCAGAGAGCGGACATGATGACATTGGAATGTCCTCATGCCACTCCTTACCGCAAAGTTACAGGCCTGTATGCACTCATTGGAATCGCATTTAATTTGGTGCTCTTTCCCCCAGGTTTTCTTTTGCACATGGAGAGGCACAAGTGGTTCAAGAAAAGACTTCCTCACTGCATAGATACCATTCTCTTCATCTATGCAAACTGCATCCAGATAGGAATGTGCAGTGATGTCTCCCACTGCCCTGTCAGGGTGTTTTCTATATATATGTTTTCTTATATTTTTTTTCCGCATTGGTACTTCACAATGTGGACAAAGCACAGTTGCCGGCTTTGTTTGCCCCACTCTGCAGGCAGGGTTGTCATGGCTAGATGGCTTTCTGTGGCCAGCAGGTAGGGGTGTACCGCCCTGTCTTTCCGGAGCGAGAGCCTTCCGTTTCTGGTCTGGCGTTGTTGCGGTCCCCAGACGTCTTTTTGCTGGATGTACTGATCCATGCACTCCACTGTCTTGTACCTGAGACACACGTTTATTATGCACATGTGAAAAAAATGAACATTCACGCACGCACGCACACACACAGTTTCTTACAGACAGAAAGACCAAAAGACACACCACCTCACCATCACAGGCAGTTGGCCATTGTCAGCTGAAGGCTCATTAGCAGGACGCCTACAGGTTTGAAAATGCCTCTCTGAATCCTGCCGTCTAACTATAGTCCGAGAGCAGAAAGGGCAGTGGAAGTGGCCGCTACTTCCATTCCTGCAGTCCTGGTGGCATTTTGTTATGTAGAAATCTGTGAAGGCAAAAGGGCATGGTATTTACCCTATGAGCAAAAGCCAATTATTACGGAACGTTTGGTAAGCCTACCTAGTAGCAGTGGTTGCAAACAAACAAGTGATCATGCTGATAGAGGGAACTAACCTTCGTATTCAAGAGCGTTTTTTACATGCACCTCTATGTGCTGCAAAACCTTTGCCTTACACCGGGGTTTATACATCTCAGGGGGGCAAAGGGGGCAATGATAGAGTAGACAGCACACCGTGCATCTTGCCACCCGTGGTCTGCTAGGTTTTTTAAAAACACTGATGTGTACCTTTAGGAAAAGAATAGAAACAAAACAATCAAAGTCTCCAAAACATACGTGTGGTAATATTCGCCAACAAACGTCTAAGTTGAACGCTGATGCAGTACCAAATGGTGCTTTAATCGCATGTAAAACTCAAATGTATTTGCAACAAACAGACTGACTTACTTCTGGCTCCATTTTGAAAATCAAGATTTACCATTTCCGCACTCTCGCGGACCCTTGTTGCTCTCGACAGCACCCCCTGGTGCACTGGATCAAGGTTGACAGGATGGATGGCTATCAGAATCTGAGTAGGCAATTTAATGTGAACCATTCATCAAATAATGATTTATCTAGAATTTGACAGCGATATGTACGATATGACTATATTGACTTTGATAGTCTGAAAGGCTATAGGCTATCTCTGCTTTGTAAGGTGACCTTGAGTGTTTTGAAAGGCGCCTTTAAATAAAATGTATTATTATTATACAAACAATCATCTGAAAACTGAGGATGGCTTGTTGCGAACACGCTTTTTGACCCCTTATTTTGTTAAATGAAATTAAATCGCGACTTCGACAAGACTGATAAAAAGCATAGTTTCATCCTGTGCATTAAAATGAGCTTAAAAAGATGAAGAAAGCAAAACATGTTCAGGCCTACGTTTTCAGAAAAGCATGATGCTTATACTGGGTCCTGTTTATAAATCTGAACATTTTCTGAAATGGGGCCATTGCCGAGACGCCATGGCTGTCCTTACTTTAGAGAAAATGTGTTGCTTTTCTGTAAGATTTCATGGTAATTAATTACAAGGCTACCATTTACAACATTAAAGGGGACATAGGCCTATTGTGAAAAATCCACTTTTACAGTTTTTGAACAGGGTAACCTGAGTTACCCAAAGTTTCCCAGTCCTTTGTTTGTGGTCGGCATAAGTCTTACAACACAGAGAAAAATGCTCTGTTTCAAATTTGCTCTCCTTGTGACTTCACAGCGGGATTCTGGTAAAAAATCCCCTCCCCTGGTATCTCCCCCCATGGACTCCACCCCCAGCCTAGAGCAAAACTTTTGCGCAGCTCCACCATTTTTATTCTCTCTAGCGAAGGAGTAATATCTACCGGGAAAACTCAGTGGGGGGCATTGCATTAAAAGAGACAAACACACCAAAACAGAGCGTTCTGAGAGATCTGGTTTATACAGGGTCACAAACCTCCTCTGGTGTTTGATTCATGTTATATTTTGACCAAAGCACAGCACAGATGTTTCATTTAGACCACAGGGGACTGTTTGAAATGGTGGAAACAGGGATAATATGTCCTCTTTAAATAAATGTAAATTGAACGAAGGCTTGTGGAACAGTTTACCAAAATTTTATGTAGATACGTGTGTCATGTGCTTTTAATAACATTTCACCTTAAAAAGCCTAAGGCATGCAACGTGGACTGTCTAAAATCTGTCTGTCAGCTGCATTGAATCAGCTGTTGCCTAGCTAGCCATACTATCTTGTTTGCATTGTGTCACTGTGTCATCATTATATTAAAATTTACAACTTAACTGTGCTGAATGTATGTCTTTGTCTCTCTAACTAGGCTATCTGTTCAGAAGAATGGCTGATATTTTTTGACCCCCATCATGCTCCCCACAAGCTGCAGTTTTCCAGGACTGTCAGACTTTACACAAGCAGATGCGTAGGGTCTAGGTCTAAACCTAAACAAGTGAGAAAGACAGCAAGCAGGAGGAGGGAGCAGGGAACTTCAATGAACCCTACCTTGAACCAATGCAGTGTGTAGCCTAGACTGTAAATAGCCTATTAAGTTCAGAGGCCCACAGCATTGCTTTCAATTTTTGTACTGTAAATAAAGATTATATCTCCAGATCTTGCTCTGAGCTGTGAATTATAGTCAGTGGTGTAGTGCAGGGTATACACAGGTATACAGAGTATACCCACTACTTTTACAGTGTCTGTCTCTAATTGGCTAGTTTGCACTAACTAAATATGCAAGAGTAGTCTTACATGTCACTGTTTATAACAGAGGCAGTTTTTCCTCTGCTGGACTGGTCGCTTAAAAAAAAAAAAACACACATTTTTGGGGGGAAATGTATGGGGAAGTAGGCTATACCCACTTCTTAAGGCACCACTACACTACTGATAATAGCCTATACATTCAAACAAAACCATTTACAATACACATTTTACAATTCACTTAGCTTTTAATAATTAATTCGTTGGAATTAATTATTTAAGTAGCCTATATCGGATATATATCATTTGTCGGTAACCTGCAGCCTCCGGCTCTGCAGAAAACATCTTGTGACCGACTCGTAGGCTTTTGGTGAACAGAATAGAGCAGTTGTGTTTTTCCGCCCGTAGTGGGCACTGGAGCCCCAGCGAGCCTTCGTAGCTCCTCAGAGACTGAAGAAGAAGAAGAAGCTCCGTTTGTAGCGGCAATGAAAGGACAGCGTGCCACTACTAACATAAGTGAAACATAAGTTACGTGTACATTAGCGATAATAACTATCAAAGTACAAGACGAGTTTGATTCCATCTACAGCAGAAATTGCTAGGACTGCGTCGGGAAGATGTCCTTGTTTTGTGCAAGTAAGTGAAGTTGAATTCATTCATATGACGGAGGCAGTGTAGGTTAGCTAGGCGCTACCGCGCTAATGCTACTAGCTAATTTAGCTAACGTTAGCGGCCATGCAGTGCCGCCTTCTACTCATTATAGTTATCGGTTTCGTTGTGTGGTTATTGTATTTTTTGCTATTATGTAAATATTAATTTGTACATGTATTTTACTCAGTTTCCAACGAGGTGCCGGAGCACCCGTGCGTCTCTCCGGTGTCCAACCAGGTGTTTGAGCGCAGGCTGATCGAGAAGTACATCGCAGAGAATGGGACGGACCCGATGAACGGACAACCCTTGTCTGAGGAACAGCTTGTAGATATCAAAGGTAAGTGTCTATAGCGGACCTGTTGATCATCTCATCTAAATGTATCAGTATATTTGGAAAAGTAACAACTTTTTTAAAGTAAAAGAGTTAGACAAAAGTGAGTCCTACAATAAATACCTACAAAGATTAGTGTTTATTTTATTTACACCTCTTTGAAACTTCATGATGGCAGTATAATTTGTAGGGGTTTTTTTATGGAAAGGCATCAGTTTTAATCACCTAGTATTATGTATACTGATAGAAGCCATCATAAATGATTTGTTTAGCCAATATTTGGATAGCTGTGCAATAAATTGCAGCTATGTTCATGACTATCATAAAGTAAGGTTATAATTAAATATACCCTCACAGAATCTTCCACGCTTGGTTATATTGCTTGTGTTGATCTAAAACACCAAAATATCCAGACAAGATAAAAAGCATCTTATCCTCACGCCTGATAAGACAGAGCAGGTATATGATGCTGTTGTTGCTTTGAACATTAATTTGTTATCACATATTAATGGGGATTTATATTGACCTCTTATTATTGTAAGTGCAGTAGTACCAATAATTTAACATATCAGCTTAAGTGACGTGCAAAGGTATGCTTAGGCACTTGGATTGAATGAATCCTCACAAGAAAATGCTTTCATTTAAAAATGTGCAACTTTTCTTTTGTTTAGTGTCCCATCCTATTAGACCAAAGGCTCCGTCAGCAACAAGCATTCCTGCCATTCTCAAGTCACTTCAAGATGAGTGGGTAAGTCTTGTTTTAAAATGAGACACCGTACATCACACAAATACACAACCAACTGTACTGTACATGTTACCCAGGGTTTGGAATAAACTATTAAGTTCATCTTTCTAAACCCTGTCGACAGTAATACTTACCTGGAGCATATTTAGAATGACAGTTCATTAAGTTCTTCTTAATGACATATACATTACACACAAATATGAAATGATGTTGCTCCGGGTTGTTTTTATGAGGAGAGTCAATTATTGTAAATGAGCTCATAATAGCTTCTTTTTTTTGTCCTTGTGAATTATAAGTTCACGATTATGAGAAGAGTTCCTTCATCTTGTTTTCATCTTCTTTGCTCCTTTAGGATGCTGTCATGCTTCACAGCTTCACTTTGCGGCAGCAGCTGCAGACAACTCGCCAGGAACTGTCACATGCCCTCTACCAACATGATGCCGCCTGCAGAGTCATCGCTCGACTTACAAAGGAGGTCACTGCTGCAAGAGAAGGTAGGTTTGCAGCAGCTTGTGTTTCCTACATTGCAGCATTGCATTTTGCGCATTGTGTCAGCTCATGTTTTTAATACAATGTCTTTTTCTCATTTAAAGCCCTTGCCACACTGAAACCTCAAGCTGGATTGGTTGCTCCTCAGGCAGTCCCTGCCTCTCAGCCAGCTGCAGCAGTGAGTGGTTGATTTTAAACTGTGGTCAATTAGATCCTGGACAAAATGCTCTTCATAAACTTTTTCCAATCCCTCATCAAACCTTTCTGTGTCTGCCTTCTGTATCACAGGGTGCTGGTGGAGAGCCTATGGAGATTAGTGAACAGGTGGGAATGAACCCGGAGATTATCCAGAAGGTAAGATCATTTTTTTGCACAAGTCATTACATGGCTGTAAGCGTTCCATTCCTCTCAAAAATAAACATTGTGTTATAAAATGTAATTTTCCTGTATGCAGCTCCAAGACAAAGCTGCCATCCTCACAACAGAAAGAAAGAAGGTATGTGATTGCTCTTACTAGCTTAATTACAAACATTTCTACTAAAATATGTCAATGCTCTCTCTTTAAATGTTGTACTGTGCATTATACTGTCATATTTCCTAAACTGTTTACTGTGTTCCTCCAGAGAGGAAAAACAGTCCCAGAGGAGCTGGTTAGAGCTGAAGATCTCAGCAAATACCGCCAAGTGGCTTCACATGCCGTAAGTAGAGAATTGTCTTTCTGAGTTTAAACTACATTTTTACTTCAAATCACAGGGTTAAAAGAGATGAGGACTTTTTGTGTCATGATTGTCAACATGGTCTCTTTGTTGCTTTCAGGGTCTTCATAGTGCCAGTGTTCCTGGTATTCTGGCTCTGGACCTGTGTCCCTCAGACACCAGCAAAGTTCTTACAGGTATATTATTTTCATTCAAAGCTTAGGTCAATATTTCATTTTCCTAAAGGCTCATGCTTTGGTTTAAGATTTAGTATTTAATATGAACTCTTTTATTATCTTCAGGCGGAGCTGACAAGAATGTGGTGGTGTTTGACAAGAACGAGGAGCAGATTGTTGCAACCCTTAAGGGTCACACCAAGAAGGTCACCTCTGTCATTTACCATCCATCCCAGGTAACTTTTGCTTTTTGTTGTGTCCGATATCAACCTGTCAAATCTATCTGCAGTACATGAATCTTTTAAGTCTCCAGAAAAGAACATTCAAAGGATATGCTGTGACTGATCTGTTTTTGTTTCACTCTCTCTTCAACCCCTCGCTCCTCTCTAGTCCGTGGTGTTCTCTGCCTCTCCAGACAACACCATCCGTGTGTGGTCCGTCACCGGGGGCAACTGCGTGCAGGTGGTTCGTGCCCATGAGGGAGGTGTCACTGGACTCTCCCTTCATGCTACTGGGGACTACCTGCTCAGCTCCTCTGAGGATCAGGTGTGTGAGCAGCATGATGAAATCCCGACAAACCTCATGCCATTTTTTTAAAGTACAAGTGATCTTATCCCTGGTTTGCCGAGTAACCGCTATAACTTTTTTCCAATGTTCACTTCTCTGCAGTACTGGGCCTTTTCTGATATCCAGACTGGTAGAGTCCTCACTAAAGTTACTGACGAAAGTGCTGGCTGTGGTGAGTGCCTCAAATGTTGATGTGCTCTTTGCAGTCTGAAGAATCCTCTTTTCCTGGTAATAATTATTTCCCCCCTTACAGCTCTCACCTGTGCTCAGTTCCATCCCGATGGGCTCATTTTCGGTACTGGTACGGCCGATTCCCAAATCAAGATCTGGGATCTGAAGGAGCGCACCAATGTAGCCAACTTCCCGGGTCACTCCGGTCCCGTCACCTCCATTGCTTTCTCTGAGAATGGTTACTACCTGGCCACAGGTGAGAGATACTTGAAGTATTTTAAGTGCTATTCTTTTAAACGTGTGTGTGTGTGTGTGTGTGTGTGTGTGTGTGTGTGTGTGTGTGTGTGTGTGTGTGTGTGTGTGTGTGTGTGTGTGTGTGTGTGTGTGTGTGTGTGTGTGTGTGTGTGTGTGTGTGTGTGTGTGTGTGTGTAAGAACATCACTTCTTTCTGAAGTCTATTCACTTAATCAAATCAATTTTCTACAAACTGTTTTTAACAAGTTTGTGCAATATTTATTTTTATCTTTTGACAAGTGAAGTGTATACATTTGTTACTATCGCTATCTTTCTTACCGTATTTAATTATTGTCAGTGTTTTTATGTACATTTTCAATAGAGTCTATCTCATGTTATCTTATCTTACCTGTACACTTAGCTATAATTTCTTGAAATTCACATTCATCTTAAGCTCTTGTTTTTGCACTAGGGGGAACGAAACTGAATATATACTGTATGTTCATTTAAATATCTTAAAATCCATCTCTACGTTTGTGCTCCAGGTGCCCAAGATAGCTCTGTGAAACTGTGGGATCTAAGGAAACTGAAAAACTTCAAGACCATCACTCTGGACAATAACTACGAGGTAAAACAATGAGCCAATTCTTCCTGTGAATGGAGTAGTGAAGACATTTAAGGAAATAATGTTGCTGTTGGTACTGTGCCCTCTGATAAACACTGATTATGAAGTTAGAGCATGCAAACAATTAGCTTTTCACAGCAGAGCCCCCTTGCTGTCAGGAGAGAAATCAGTACCACTTGTAACTCTTAAAAACTTCAAATTACACATTTACATATTTAGCTTACTTTGAAGATTATGCAAACAAGATATATTTGTTGATAAATAAGTATAGAACCAGACTCTTTCCCCAATGCCTCTTGTATACGCGCTGAGCTAAGAAAGCCACCCTCTGGGTAAGCTCTAATGCATAAGACATAAAGTGGTATTTAGCATTACATCAGTAAGGCAGCTTATAAACATTCTTCACATCACTTATTGGGTGACTTAAAGCAGGAGTCTGATAAATCTTTCTACAGCAGAATTGTACTTTGAAAACATATTTACTTAATTTTCTTAAAATTGTGTCTTTAGATAGGAACACTGACAATATTTGGAACAATTGCAAAAAATGTTCACTGTTATGTTTGTTATTCCGTTTCAGGTGAAGTCCCTTGTATTTGACCAGAGTGGTACTTATCTGGCTGTAGGAGGCTCTGATATCCGCGTCTACATCTGCAAGCAGTGGTCTGAGGTCCTCAATTTCACAGGTACACAGAGGGGAAATGCCTCTTAAATCTCTCTTGATTGTTAATCCAGTCTATATATTGTGTGGTGTTGACTCTTAGGCAGTAGCCCATCTTTAACCATGCTTTTCCTCTTTGATTTTAGACCATACAGGGCTGGTGACTGGAGTGGCCTTTGGAGATAATGCTCAGTTCCTGTCCTCTGCAGGAATGGACCGAAGTCTCAAATTTTATAGTTTGTAGAAATAGGGTAAATTTAGAGTGGATGGCAGAAGATAACGGAGAGGGTGATTGAATGAGACTGATCTATGTATGAACAGTTGCTATCTTGGACATTGACCTGTAATTTTATAGAAAAAGAAGTGGAAAAAAATCCCTGCTTACTTTTCTTCATTGGTGCATTTGTCCTTGTGTCCAGGAAAAAGATCCCATAAAATGGTCTGCTATATAAAACCACGGCAGCATGATTAGACTTCAATGTTTTTTTGGCAGTTTGTCTAAAATGTACATGATGTGAAATGAGATACAAAAGCCAATTTAATTGTACTGTCTGACTTGCCACCAAATATGACTTTACTGTAGTATTTTCTTTTCTTTCTGTGTGGTGGGGGGGGGGGTCTCAAGTTGAAACAACTCCAAAGTGTTGTAGTTGTACACTGTTTGGAGTGCCTGCTATGACCACAATCTGTTTTGCTTCTAAATGTAGATCAGCTTCATTACAGTATCTTTAGGTTAAGATGTAAGATAAAAAAACGTGTAGTAGTGAACAGTACAGCTTAGTGGAAAAGAGAAAACGATTTATGAGATTCATGTTCCTCTGCGCAAAATGTATCCTCCAATGATCTCCCTACAATTTTGTTTCCTTCCTATTTCATTTGTTCCGTTGAATTTTTTTTTCTTTTTCGATTGTATATTTTACTTTTCTTGCTATTTTACCCTTGCAATTCTAACATTTTACAATAAAATAACTTTTGTATTTCCATTGTTTGGTCCCCTGCGAGTTTTCTGAGTCCCATTTGCCTTCTTTTGAAAGTAACTTAACCAGTTAAAAAAAATTAAGTTTTAGATTTAGGCTACTGTGCAAAATGTGAATGCAGCTTGACCCTACAAAACTGTATACCATCTGCTAAAGAAAAGTTTGTTCTCACCTGAGATTTATGTGAAGACCTATACAATGTTGGATTTTGTCTACTGATACAAATAATTTACATAATCATAGAAAATAATGGGTTAACAAACAGAAATGCTAAGTGTTCACCTTTTCTTATTGTAGAAAAAATATTTTGAGCCAGTTTACCGTCGTTTTCGATGCATTTTGATACGGTTTGCTTTTCATCATAGACTAAATACTTTCTGTACATATTTTACAATCTGTATAGGCTACAGTCTATGCTGTTCATGCGTGCTGTGTAGTCCAATATGTTTACACTTTTTTACTGAGTGTACAGAGGGACAGACATGAGCACTGTTCTAGTTAGAGTTAAATGAGAGTCATGCCTTTCATAAGTTCATTATGTTGTCGCCTAGCAACTTCTGTTTAGCAAATACACGTACTACACACATGATATATATTACGTTTTCATGGAAGAAGATTATTCTATGACATTCAGCTAATGTTAAGCGTTTTATACAAGCAGCGTTTTATATGTTTTCACCGCCATGAAACTCTGGACCTCTCGTGGCCAAATGAGAGACGTACGTCAACCGTCACGTGAGGGTCCAGTAACGTGACTCAAACGGGAAGTGCGAGCCGAGCCGTTGAACTTCTCATAAACACGTCTGGTTTGTCCCGGTTAACAGTAACCGGGCTGACCGTCGACACGGCTAGAGACCCCGAGAGATATCATTTTGGAGTCCAGTGGAATCAGGGAGGCAGACAGGTGAGAAATGTAAGCTTTTAGCGTCATTTTGTGCTCACATGGAGCCGATGTCTACCACTGCCCGCCGTGAACGGACCTCTATTGTCCTGACAGTTAATTGAACCCTTGTTGTGATACTTTTGTACTTCTTAGCGAAATTTCCCCAACAAGTCGAGACAATCCTCGTTGACATTTTTACGTAAACTACTCTTTGTTTGCCAATATTGAGCCCTGTTTCCTTAGCATGAAGTGCAACTCAAAACGAAACTTAGCCCAATTTCTGTTAATTATGCTTGAGCTCCTCACAGTCAAAAGAGGTGAAATAATAGTTATGGAGCTGTTGCTTCAACTTTAAACGAAATGTGAATTGAAGAATGATTGCTTTCATGTTCAAATTAGTAACAGCCTGTTTAAAAAAGTACATTTAATAGAGACTAGTCTCAGTTGTTAGTTTATGTGCATACCTACCTATAGTAGTGCGGAGTGCCAGTAAAACAATCTCAGCTCCATCGGAAGACTGAGATGTTAAGATTATGTTGGAAAGTGTATTCAAGTCTGGGTCATCTTGGGAGTTGTAGTTTTAGGTTTTCAATAGATGAGTCTAATATAACGCCATGGTTATCAACATCACCACAAACTGCAGCCTTCAAAATGTTCACCAAATTAAATAAACCTCTCTGATAAATAAAAACCCTGAATAATATGACCTTCATAAAGGTAGAATGAACTGCAGAGCTATTGTATCAAAGTGCAGTGCTTTTAGCTGGGTGGTAGTAAACAAACTGGCAAGTTGAAACTGAGATGATTGAATATTTCTACTTTTAAGTGTACTGATTTTGCTCACAGCTGAAAAACTGTGACCTTGTGATACTGGCAGAAACAACATGTCTTTGCAAGACTGGAAATCCCACCTGGTCATCATAGTCAAGAGAGCTTGATGCTTCTCCTTTTTCGGTTTCTATGAATAAGCTTCTCTAAAGAGGCGTTATTATTCATTTATTTTTGTTATTGCAATAACTGAAAAAGGTGCTGCCTGTGTTACAGCCTATTGCCTCTCTCCTCCTCAATAATATCCTTCCTCCCACTTTAGCCACTATGGGCTCCATGTTTCGCAGTGAGGAGGTGTGCCTGGTGCAGCTCTTCCTTCAGTCCGGCTCGGCCTACAATTGTGTCAGTGAGCTGGGGGAATTGGGCCTGGTTGAGTTCAGAGATGTGAGTAATTGAAACTTTTACTTTAGTGGTTAGTTCATGATCTTGTGGTGGAAAACACTCTGATTGCAATTTGAATTGGTCAGCTGATGTGTTGTGATAATGTTTTTCATGTGCAACTATTTTTCTCATATTAATGCAATAACAGAAAAAAAAGACTCTGTTTTTATGTGAATGGCTGGCATTATAAACGAAAGATAATGTATCTGTCTCTGACGACAGTTACGCCCTGAAGTCGTTCAGAACTTACTGTGATTGTCTTTTATTTTGCACAGAACATGCCTCATAAGATACTTTTCTAAAATGCTAAAATGTATTCATTTGTTTTGAGTGTCTGTGAGCCATAGCCACATTTTCCATCACTCTTATAATCATCAGATGATCATGAATAACCCTGCTGCTCTCTTCGTACTTCCTCTCTTGTCACATTGTAGTTAAATCCCAACGTGAACGCCTTTCAGAGGAAGTTTGTCGGCGAGGTTAGACGATGCGAGGAACTTGAGAAAACTTTTAGTAAGCAATGACTCATTTCTCCCTACCTGTATTTGTATTTAGTTCTTTATTATTCATTTCGATTAGATTTTCTTTTTGCCCTTTCTGACCTTCTTATCTGCCCTCAGCTTTCCTGGAGCAGGAGATCAATCGCTCCCTGTCTCCACCATTGAAGGGCCCCCTCCCTCCTCCATGCCCAACACCTTTGGCCCCTCAGCCGCGTGAGCTCATCACCATAGAAGAAGAGTGCGAGCGGCTGTCCAGAGAGCTTAAAGAGGTGAGAGCTTAAGACAATCAAGATAGATGTGGTGTTGAATTGAAGAACAACAGTTGTTGTCTCAATAGTACACTATACAAAGAAGTTGTCCTCAGAGTGGAGACAGATGTGTGTGTGTGTGTGTGACTATAGGTGTCAAGGAACAGAGACAGCCTGCGAGCTCAGCAGACCCAGCTCTGTCAATACAGAGGAGTTCTGACCAAAACACACTCTTTAACAGCCTCACAGGTGATCAAAAGATACATTTGTTTAACAATTCCTGAATAAATATTCTTTAACAGTAGAGCTATAGAGAGAAAACTGCGCATAAAAAAAATAATTTCCTACTTTGTCCTCCTCACTCAGGCACCACCACCACCTGTACTGGAAAGCCAAGGCCTGTTTGACAATCGCCAAGATGTCCACCTCAGGTAAATCTCACTTCCCAACATTTCCAGTTCTTGTTTTTTTATGTTTCTTCTATATTTATCTACTCTTTATCTACTGGCTCTCAGTTTTGTGGCAGGAGTGGTCCATCCTTGGAAGGTCCCCTCGTTTGAACGGTTATTATGGCGGGCATGCCGTGGTTATATCATTGTGGATTTCAGAGAAATGGAGGATCGACTCGAGCATCCAGACACGGTAGGAACTGGGAGACAGACATTGATATTAATGTTATTTCTTTTACTGTCATGGTCTCTGATGATTTGTCACATGAAATGATTTTTTTTACGAGTGTTTTCAGCACATTTGTCTGTTTCTTCTTTTGCAGGGGGAAATGGTGCAGTGGACAGTTTTCCTCATTTCCTTTTGGGGAGATCAAATTGGACAGAAAGTAAAGAAGATTTGTGATTGGTGGGTAAACTGCTGCATCAGTTTAATCTTTATTTTAATTGCACATTTCCGTACTGCAGCATTTTATTGAACTTGTTGAATGTCTTTTTGTATCCCTTTGTCACAGCTTCCGCACACAGACATTTATCTACCCTGAGAACCCTGCTGACAGAGAGAAGATTCTTCAGGGGCTTGAAGGCAGAATTGAAGATATCAGATCAGTAAGTGTAGTTCATGTTAATGAAACCATCCCACAATCACACCTGAAAATTCTTAAAAGCATAAAAATAATTTTGAAGCGAAACACATAGCCTGTGCCTTAATCTCACTTCCTTGTTCTTTAGGTGTTGTCACAGACTGAGTCCTTCCTGCAACAGCTGCTGATGCGGGCAGTGGCTGTGCTGCCGCAGTGGAAGGTGCGAGTGCAAAAATGTAAAGCTGTTCAGATGGTGCTGAATCTCTGCAGCCCCTCAGTCACTGACAAATGCCTGATCGCTGAGGCCTGGTGTCCCACTGCCAAGCTGCCTGAACTGCAAAGTGCTCTAAGAGAAGGAGGGGTAAGACAGAAACAGAGATTTAGATGTAAAATAACTTCAGTAAGTTCACCGCTTCATTTTTACTCAACCTTCTCCATCCTCAGAGGAAGAGTGGCAGTGGGGTGGACTCTTTCTACAATCGCCTACCGACCTCCACCCCTCCACCCACCCTGTTTCCTCTGAACTCTTTCACAGCCGGTTTCCAAAACATTGTTGATGCTTATGGAGTGGCCAGCTACCGTGAAGTCAATCCAGGTACTTTGGCACTCCACTTAAAGAGTTTCTTCATTAAGTTCTTAAAGAGAAATAGCACATCCAGGCTTTCCTTTTGTCTTTTCATGCAAAGTTGTTTCTCTCATTCTTTTTGCAGCCGTGTACACCATAATTACGTTCCCTTTCCTGTTTGCGGTGATGTTCGGGGATGTGGGTCATGGTTTACTGATGACTCTGGCTGCCCTCTGGATGGTCCTCGAGGAGAAGGACCCCAAACTGAAGAACAACACTAATGAGGTAATTGAAAGGGTATTTGCTCAGAGAGATTAAAAAAATCTACATATCCCAGTTGCACACAAGATATTTTAAGTTGGCAGTTAACATGTTTTACTTTTCTTAGTATGTAATCATGCACTTATAGGAACAATGAGGAGGATATGGTTTGGTGCCCTCTGGTGGCTTAGATGTGTTGGTAACAAAAAACTTGAAGGATTACCTTGATCGTGCATTTTTAATAAAGAACATAATCTTTGTGTGTTAAGATCTGGAGGATGATGTTTGGAGGACGGTATCTGATTCTGCTGATGGGTCTTTTCTCGATCTACACTGGGGCCATATACAACGAGTGCTTCAGCAGAGGCCTCAGCACCTTCAGCTCAGCGTGGCACGTTGGCCCCATGTTTGAGAAGAACATATGGAAGTGAGGATATTTTTTCAAACAAATCTCAAATCTCCACACACACTTTTTTTCTTGCCCATCTTACCTCTTCTGTTTTATTTCTTTGCCACATTTCTAGTGCAACAGTCCTGGCAGAGAACCAGTACCTGTCCATGGATCCTGTTGTGCCAGGTGTATTTTCCAGCCCTTATCCATTTGGCATTGACCCGGTATGGCCAGTCATATCATTAAAACTTCCCTCTCGTCTCCATTTTTTTCCACCCATTCATCTTTTTTTGTCACTGCAGTTATCTAAAATATTTCATGTTTTTTCTCGTCTCAGATCTGGGGGCTGTCCAACAACAAACTAACTTTCCTTAACTCGTACAAGATGAAGATGTCAGTCGTAGTTGGTGTCATTCACATGACTTTTGGAGTCTGCTTGTCATTCTTCAACTACTGGTAAGTAATCATCTTTTGCTTTGTTGATCTGTTATTATTTCCTTTACATTACAATCTGACTTGCCCTAATATATCTTTCCTTTCTCTTCTAATGTTGTGGGTTTCCTCCAGGCACTTTGGCCAGTTAAGCAGTGTCTTCTTTGTGCTGATCCCTGAGCTCTTCTTTATGGTCTGTCTGTTTGGCTACCTGGTCTTCATGGTGGTCTTCAAATGGATTGCCTACACTCCTGCCCAGTCCAAAATTGCCCCCAGTATACTTATCCACTTCATAGACATGTTCCTCTTCACAGACAACTCTGAAAACCCCAAACTCTACACAGGACAGGTGAGTGACTCGCTCATCTTCCTTAAAAGGACATATACCTTCTTTTTTTTAAATTCTCTTGTACTTTGCATGACATCCTTCTTTTTCAGCTTGCCATAGTATTTATATTGTTTCATACATTTTATAAAATTGTGAGAAGCCACTGTTTTATTTTGTTTGTTAGTATGGTGTGAACTTTTGAACTATGGCCTTTTTAAAGTGAACATGTAGTCTGTTCTCTGGGGTTTATTTTCTTAAAATAAAGGCCTGTAAATGTTGTGCTCTTTGGCAGATATCTCTCAAACCTGAGATTTCAAAGTTTCCTAAAAACACATGAACAACCCAAAAGAAGATTCTTAAAATAATCAGTGTGTTGATGAGCATGAACAAGGAAACTGCTCACTGTGAGGAATATCAAACTTGAGATAGTTTCCTGTTTCTGCAAGCTAATACTCATACTGTCTTTATATGAATCATCATCATTTGGAAGTCCGAGACATACTTTATTAAAACCCTCTTGTATCTGTTGTGTGCTTTGAAAAATGGGCGTCAGAAGTGTAAGTATATGCTATTTGCAGTACTTGAAAACCACTGCTATTTCTTTAAATGAGCTGGCTCAAGTCAGAATGTGTTGCCTAAAAAGATAACAGCTGATCCCGTATCTCCTCCTGCCTTCATGTGTAGATTGTGGTGCAGAAGGCCCTGGTACTGCTGGCTTTGTGTTCTGTCCCGGTTCTACTGTTTGGGAAGCCCACTTGTGAATACATCACATTCAAGAGAAGACGAAGACAGACGGTGAGTTTGTTTTTCACAGAACTCCTTTTAACAATTTTTGTTTTTTAAGTTGGATGTATTTCTTATGTTTTTTTCTCCCCCCCCCTGCAACAACAGGAGGAAGACAGACGTCCGCTCGTGGCTGACGATGGCTCCATAAACACTCGTCAGGGGGAGGTAGAGGGGGCTGCAGCTGAACAAGAGGTAGGAGAGAAACAGAAGTGCCTTAACTCACAAAAAAAGACTTAATAAGAATAGTAATTTACTGCTGTGGTTGCTGTGTTTCCATTTTTTATTCTGTAGGAGTTCGATGCCGCAGATGTGTACATGCATCAGGCTATCCACACCATAGAGTACTGTCTGGGCTGCATCTCCAACACGGCCTCTTACCTCCGACTCTGGGCTCTTAGTTTAGCTCACGCACGTTAGTAGCACACACGCCGACACACACAAGTACTAAACACACCATAATGCTCACATGATACACTCACAGATAAACTAGACTCAATCACGCTCAGTGTGTTCTTCTTTTGGCCAGTTATAAATACGCACATGATATATTTTTTTCCGTGCACTGATGGCTGCCTGACGGTTACTCATGTATGTCTCCACAGAACTGTCCGAGGTTTTGTGGGTGATGGTGATGCGTATTGCTCTGAAGTGGGAGGGCTATGTTGGATCCGTTGTCCTCTTTGTGGTTTTTGCCTTCTTTGCTGTGTTGACCGTGTCGATCCTGCTGGTAATGGAGGGACTGTCAGCTTTTCTGCACGCGCTCCGTCTACACTGGTAAGAATGGGAAGGAGGACAATGTGGGGAAAATATGTTTAAAGAATTCTTAACTGCTTAACAATTTCATTTTTGAAGTTTTAATACTATGGCTGCATTTGGCAGCTTTTTCCACAAGTCTTAGGGGGGTTAGTTTGTCTGTTATGTGATTATGAGCTTACAAGACACTCAAGTTCACAACATCTCACATACTACCCTATTGTGCACGCTTAGAAACCGTGCTACTGCCTGTTAAACATTTTATTTTTAAAAACAAACATGAATAAACCGTTTCGATATTTCTTGTATATGAATTACATCTCATTGTATGGTTCTAGAAAAAAAGATGCACATGCATGTTTGGACAACTTCACACATTTTTTTAAATGACTTTTCATTTATGGGTTGACATTTTGGTAAAATGGTGTTTATCATGACAGCAGTGCCATACACATCTTACAATATCTCCCAATCATTAATATCCTACTCCAGAATTATACTCCGCTTTATGACCGCTAAAATGACCTGGACAGGGTGGTTAATGGAAACCTAAAGATATGGATGTTGACTTTGCCTGTCTCTGTTACAGGGTGGAGTTTCAGAACAAGTTCTACAGCGGATCGGGCTACAAGCTGAGCCCTTTTTGTTTCTCATCACTCATCAATGCGTCACCTCCTGTATGATCGGCACAATGTTCACTTGGGATTGGCAAACGGTTATGTTAACCTATGTATATAATCAACTACCTGGACTCAACTGCACACATCAGATTGACTGTCTGTATTAACAGTGGTCCTCTATTGGGCTATGAAATGGTTTCATTCACTTGAACAAAGAGCATTGATTCTTATTTTTGCATTGGTAGAATGAGAATATGTCCCCAAATAATGAATTACAATGGCATAGTATGAACTGAACAAATGTACTTTTGTGGCCCCTTGCTAATTGTTTTCACTTATTGAAATGTACTGCTTTCTAATCACATTTTGTACCACAATAATAGTTAGTAATCATTTACTTTTTGCCTTATGAACATATATTAAAGGAGTCTATTATGAAAAGGGAAAGCACATCAATGAATGCATGTGTTCTGCAGTCTAAGGGAATGTAAGATCGTTGAAATTGGTGTTCTGTGCTTTAACAAGCCAGTCCATGAGATTGTTTTTAATGATGGCAGGGAAAAATCTGACTGATCTTCATAAGCCAAAGAAACTTTTCTTTCATTGTCCCGTCTTCCAAACACAACAGGTATTTATTGGTGATTAAAGGTTTGTCATGTGCCTTACTTGAACTGAGTGCTTGGATACATTGGACAGATCAAACATCCATTGTCATCATGCCACTAAGACATGTATCCATTTCTGTCTGACCGTTTGCACTGTAAAAATTGAACAAATCTCAGCTGAAAATTAAATATGATTCTCTTGTGTAATCTCATTTTGATTCATCTTGCCTGTTACATAGTCGTGCTCTTTATTGTGTCACGTATGTTTGGTTGATTCACTTCAATTATGATGGCACAACAAGTATTCAAATCATGAACTCAAGTGACAGTACGACCAGTAAAACTACGTAAAAAGCTCATTACAAGTGTAGCATTCAAAGAGTTAATTAAATTGAGTATAAGGACTTATCAAAATAAACTGCGTATTAAGAAGAAAGAACAAATATACAACTAAAGTACAAGTTCATCAAAATTGTAATTGTTATATCCACTAACTTACTTGATACTTGATGACTAATCTTTTGTAGTAAATGAACAAAACAATTTTTATGAATATGGGGTGAGCAATAGTGCCAAAATGTTTTTTTTGGTCTGTTCAATTACTAACAGTACCTTCAGTTGTAACAAAACTATTTCCACTGTATCTTTTGCTCATCTCACGACACAGTTGTCAGTTCTCACATGACTACACATTCATCTGCATCATTTCAGCTTTGAACAAGACATTTGAGATTTAATTTGAAGAGGGACAGGCTAATTATCATCAACAGTCCCTTTGCCAGATGTTTTTTGGCTTCATAGAATCAAATATAACCCATTAACATACATTCAGTAGTATAGAAAAATACAGATCAATGCAATGCAATTTGGGTAACGAACACATAATATCCAACATAGGACTTGATACAGTTTAAGTTACCATGGGTAGGTACAGCATCAGTCTTGACATTGTTGGTTCTCAATAAACCAATTATATTTAAAAGAATGATAGGATGTTGACTCTAATTGATCGCCTCTAGTGGTCCTGTTTGGGGCAGTGGTGATATGTCGCCTCATTGCATTGGAATAGATATTCTGATGGTTGTGATAACTGTTGTCACGATAACATGTTTGGTTTTACAGTGAATTAAATGTTTGTGTCTGGAGAGGGGATGTCATTGCTAGAATGGAGAGGAGCTATAAAAGATCTTCAAATACACTAGAAATTTGGCTCTGCAGCCCAAAGTTGTTACTCCTCAAACGTAATTTTAAATCCTTTTGAAGTAAAAGGGATTAATAGACTTAGCATAAAGAGCTTGATGGCAAAAGAAACATTAATCAAAATGATGACTGAGGTTTAGTTATAGTGGCTAAAAGGAGGCTTCTAAGAAACAGGAAATAGAAATACTTAACGCTTAGGACAGGTCCCTAAAATGACGTACAAATATTATACCAATAAAAAAAGAGACAGGCTAAAATAGCTACGTAAAATACCAATTAAACAGAAAGACAAATTATTGAACAGGACCCCTTTATATCAATTCTCTTTCATTCCTGCTGATTTCTGGCCACTAACATCAGTTCCATCTCACTCCCGTCATCAGGTTTCTCTCGATGTGTTTTGACGTCGTCACAGGTCTTTAATGTTGGTTTCTGCTGTTGTGTTTTCACTTGAAATATGTCCCATCTCTCAGGAATCAGTTCTTTATTGAAGAACATTGAGGCCAAGTAGGAGAAACACAGAGTGACAACGATGGTGGACAACATGCAAATAGTGCTTACAGGAGCACACTGGACATATTTGCCATCCTGAAGAATGCAACCTGGGAACTGAAGAACAACAGGAAGCCCAATGGATGGCTCCCCACACAACACTCTCAACAACACTCCAACTAACAAGCCCATAATGGAGCCATATCCATTACAGATGTTAAAGTAGAGGACACAGATGAGTTGAGGGAACATTATAGTGTATGCTATGCCTGAGCCCAGGATCCAGAAAACCATAATGCTGTTCTGTAAGAAGGTGAGAGATGTGCCAGCCAAGCCCGCCAACACCACAGTGATGCGGATCACCCACTGGAGTTCTCTGTCTGATGCCTGCAGGAACAAAAAAGACCAGGAGCTTAAATATAATATAATACAAAGAAAAATCTATTATTTTCCTCGTGTCTCCTCATACCTTGGTCCTCAGGATCTTTTTATAGATGTTAAATGTGACGATGGAAGAGACTGCCAGTAAACCTGAGTCTGTTGATGACATCACTGCAGCAGCTACAGCTCCAATACCAATGATTGAGATGTAGGGTGGACTGAGGTACTGCAGAGCAATAGGCAGAATCTGACCCACCTCTCCGCGCTCGTATGGGGAAGGGGAGCCGTACGTGGTCAAGTTCCAATCTGAAGAAAAGAAGTGACATTAATAAGCATTGTCTTATCAGTCTTTGTTGATATACAGTATCACTGTACCTGTTGATGCTGCCACTGCTCCGATCAACACAGATGGGACTCCGAGTATGAAGACGAGTGGAGCTGCAATGAAGCAAGTGATCCTGGCGGTGGCTGATGAGGAGGCTGACAGGGTCCTCTGATGAAAGTCCTGATATCCAATGTTACCAATTGTCTTAGAAACAATAAAACACAACCTCATTAGGCCACAGATTATCCCCCCTGACCTTGTTTTACAATCCAACAGAAATATTGATATATTAGCAATTTTAATGCTGATTTGATCGGAAATCTTATCTCATATGAATCCAGCTATATGCAGCCTTGACACCATACCATCTACATTTCTCAAAGAAGTTATGGGCATAATCTGGCACAGTATTTAATCAATTATTAACAGCTCACTTTTAACTGCTCATTTTCCATTTGCTTTTAAACATGCTCTGATCTTTCTTCTTTTAAAGAGACCAAATCTCAAACCAATTGTTGTTATTAATTTAATGCCAGTTTATGAACTCCCATTTTTATCCAAAATTTGAAGTAATTTAAACACAGATTTTAGACTTTCTGTGACAGAAATAAAATCTTCGAGAAGTTGACATTTGGCACAGTAGATCATGACCTGTTGAGACGTGGAGAAGTCAAGGACACTGCGCTCATTTTGTTTTATTCCTAATTTTTAGACAGATCCTTTGCGATCACCATAGTTAATTACTCATCTTCTACTTCTCGTATTACCCGTGGTGTACCGCAAGGTTCAGTTGGAAGACAACTTTCATTTTCTATCTATATGCTTTCACTTGGTAACATCAGTCAATGTCATAACTTTTCTTCACGTTGCGATGCAGATGACAAATGGATATACCTTTCACTGAGATACTGTCCAAAATATAGTTAAATGATTAAAAATAGATAGTGACCAAAAAAGCCAAGCTGCTGTATTTAATTGTCCATTTAAGAATGGATTTCACTGATCACTTTTATAGCTTGTCTGGGTCTTTGTCCTGTTTTACAGTTCTGAAATGCTGATCCCTTATTAGCCATCTTGTATCCTTAGCCTACTGTAGATGGGGCCCTGGTTGTTCAGTCAAGAACAAGTCAAGACTCAAATCTTAAGAAGAAAGAAGAGAACTTGCTTTTCACCTGACTTTTGATCTTTAGTATGTAATCGTCCTGAGTTCCTGCCCTTGCATTGTCTGCTAAAGCCCTTTGTAAACATTTGTTTTCAAGACCATAAAAGCATCTTGTGTGAGTTATCTTGGCCAAATGTTAAGATACTTTTCTTTTTGTCCATCTAAACTTGTTGTGGTTATTAATGTATGACAACTGAAGGGAGACCATGATGGTGCAGAGAGGGGAAGACATGCAGCAAATGGCCTGTGTTGGAAAATCAATCTAGGGCTGCTGTGGCAAGAACTCAGCCTTCAAGTGAAGGCATGATCTACAAGGTACGCTTGCAGAAAGCACTAGCCCATTATTTGTAGTTTTGTAACTTAATCATTAATGTGATCAATGAAATTCATTTAAATATAAAATAGTTAATTTCAAGTTTTTAAAGTGACTGTAATGTCCTCCTTTTAATGACTCTCTTTTAAATAAACCAGAACAAAATAAATGAAAGTACCCCTTACCAAAATTAAGAAATTGTCAATCCACATAAATGCTGATTCTTTATCCACTAAACCAATCCAGGGGGCCTGGTAGGTAAAGTTGAACGCAGTCTTGGTTATGTCGGCTGAATGGGGGTTCATCAGGATGAAGGGGACACATAACCACTGCAGGAAAGCCCCCAAAAAACATTGATTTTCACAATTCATAACAAACACAGCCCCATAGAGGGAAAAAGGGACATGGGGGAAAGAAAGGTCGATTCCAAGAAACTTTAGTAAGATCCCAAATGGAGGGTTTTATGTCTCTGTGATCTCAAAAACTTTCCACACTGCAATACAAAATAGATTTCAGAGCCAAACTTTTAATACTGCAATGAAATAAAATCTAATGACTCTGATATATATATATATATATATAAAGATTGGGCTGTTGATAACAGAGAAACAACTGTCACCTGTCACCTCTTCCCATACCACCTCGAAGCAAAATAAGGTAGACAGCAAGCTACAACCTGATTTTCATCATGATCTCGAAAAAGTTGATTTTTATTAGGGGGGCAAAGGTTTGAAAACAAACACATTCACAGTTGTTCAGTTTTCTGCTATCAACATTGGTATGCTGTTGTGAAGAAAATATGATTTAAGGCCCATCTGGATATAAGGCAGCACCTTAAAGGTTTCACATACCATAAAAGGTTCCTTCAGGGGAATTATTTTGAAGTGCAGCAAGACCCAGCAACCAAACAGATTGGAACAAGCTTGATGCAAGATGTTTCTTTTAAATGATCTTATTGTAATCAATCTGAAAAAATTATTTTTCATGCAGGCAGGAATCTCACCAGACAGAAGAATATGAGGGTCAGCTGTATGATGTCAGTGTAGGCTACAGAGTACAGGCCTCCCAGCAGTGTATAGATGATGGCTACTGCAGCAGAGATCCAAATGCACAGCGAGTAGGACAAATCCAGGATTACACTCATTGTTGCACCTATGAATAAACACTATTATACAAATGTGCAGACTCTTAAAGAAGCAAAAAGCAAAATGCATTTTTATGAAAGAGCTGACGTGAGTGTCACTTACCTAAACCAATGAGAGTCGCTGTAACCCAGAGTATGTCACCTATCACAAGTATTACAGACAGAACTCCACTTATTACATTTCCATACTTGATTTGGAATGGGTCCATCATTGTCACATATTTTCTGTCTCTCATTTTCTTAGCGAAGAGGATTCCACCTTTATTGATTTATAGAGAAGAGATTTGTGTCACTGCATTTAGGCTGTCAAAGTCTATTCATTCAATTGCATTTCTTGGCACTGCACTCCAATTAAAATGTCAGATATATGATGGACTCTTTACGAATTCTTTAAGTCAAAGATCAAACCTTTTCATCTTTTTTATTCCATGTATTATGTCTTTGTTCTTTCGTTGCCAAAATTAAAACACCCCAACATTTAAAGAGTGAGCTTCAGAGGTCTGTTAAGCTAACCTTTTCTTTACCTCAATGAACTCAGATTTGTTTCTGTTGTCAAATTTAAGGTCTTCAACCTGACTCAAGTGACATCACTCAGGGACAGTTCAGATTGTGCACAGCTCCCTCTACAGCCACAAAAGGTTTGATAAAAGACATGATGTGTAAAATGATTTAAAGTCAATTTAATGTATAATAATTCACATAAATGAATGTACATTAGAGTGTAAATGTATGAAAAGACGAGAAAAGGGTTCTGGTAAATAAATGCTAGTTAATACCATACGGTGATGATAGCTTCATGTACAGGCCTGTAAAGCAAAACCTGTCCATTGTTTATACAACATAAATGTCAAACTACACATATCTACAAAACCCAGGCAACAGTATAACTCCTGACCCAGTTTGATACTTTGATCAGTTTTAATCTCAGCAATAACATTTGCAAAAAGTTTGATGATATAATTTCCTTACCAACAATGAGAGACAGAGGGGATGATATTGGCATCACAGCCCAGGCCAGTCCCATGGTTGGATTGTACACTGCCTCAGTCAGACCAACAATGTAGCCCCCACCAACAAATGTTGCTGTGTATTTACATGCACACGCACACAACAAAGAAAGATAAATAAATAATAAATTGAATAAATGTATGTGTGTGTGTGTGTGTGTGTGTGTGTGTGTGTGCGTGTGTGTGTGTGTGTGTGTGTGTGTGTGTGTGTGTGTGTGTGCGCGTGCGTGCGTGCGTGCGTGCGTGCGTGCGTGCGTGCGTGTGTGTGTGTGTGTGTGTAGTGTCTTATGACATCTTTTTTTGTATTTAGTACATGTTTAACCCCAACCCCTATGCCCCACACACACCTGTCATGGTGAAGACTCCCACCACCATGCTGATCCCCCTGTTGCCCAGCAGAGTGATTTCAGTCTGGTCGGCCTGGCTGCTGTCATGCAGCCGCTTTGACTTCCTGGAGGCCCAGATTCCAGTGCCCAGTACCAGCAGGTAGAAAAGCACCATTACCACCAGCCCTGGAACGTTGAGGGCCATCGTGCATCGACAGACTGAGTAGACTACAGACTTCTAGAAATCCTACTGCCTGTGTCAACATTGACTGCTTAGAACAGGAGGGACCTGATTCCTGCTATCAAAGATAGGGTAGCCAAACCAGTTAAACAAACTAAGAAGGGAAAAGTAGAACAGGCTGCATACATGCTTTACTTTTTTTTTTTTTTTTTTTTTTTTCTTTTTTTTTTCCTCTTCTATTTGTCTGCATTTTTTCTCATCGTTTAACACCACAAACGGGGTGTCAACTTTTTATGAGATTGAGGCATATTTTAGTCTTGCAGCCAAATATTTTCATATTTAGTGCGTGTGCGTGACCATCACCGGCCCTCTCTGGAAGCTAAGCTGACATTCTTTATTAGATTTCCCTATTATGAGCCAGGGAGGGCAGTGCTGCACCGCAGTGATCTGAGGGGGAAACAAAGGCTAGACAGGACGAGACAAGGCGAACAGGGGAGGGAATAGGCAGGCAGTGCTATCAGAATCGAAGAGTGCTGTGTTATTTCTAACCACCAGCTCCACATCTAAAAAGAAACAAGACAAGACAAAAACAGAGAATCAGACCCAAAAATAAATTGTGTCGGACGCCATTATTGTGGATGCCCTGAAAGTATAGAGTAGGCCGCCCGAGGATACAGGTGAAAAGAGGGCATGTGTTTAGCGTAGAGTCTCTGGGGAGAGACTCAGCACATTCTGGAGGGTCCCAACTTTTCTCGACAATGGGACTCAACAGGAGCTGGTAAGCCCTGATCAACATGCAAGTGTGATGAACCCCGAAGCCCAGAGCAGCCATCACAGCACAGCAGGGCCAGGCTGGCAGAGCGCGCACCCCCCCACGGGTCACAGGAGCACCCAGGAGGTATCCCCAGAGAACCACCAGAGCAACCGAGAGCCACGCGGACCCGGGGAACAAGAGGGGGCAGCGACCGCCACACCCAGCGCGCCAAGACAGGCCCAGGCGGCGTGGGGCACGAGGGCAAACCCATCACCCAACACCCAGCCCCCCCCACCCCAGCACCCCCCAGCACCCCAGCACCCCCCACCCGCCCACACCACGCCCAATCCCCCACCCCCGAGAGGGCAGGAGGCCCCACGCAGGCCAGGAGGCCAGATGCAGGGGCCGAGCGCCCCCCCGCAGGGAGGGCAACCAGCCCAGCGCCAAACAGGCCGCCACCGGGTGCCGGCATGAGGAAATCGAAGTCAGGACCCAATGCAAGTCCAGAGGGCAAGTGTGGACGGGGTGGCAGGTGCTGGCGCCGCAAGAGGGGAGGCGCCCCGCATACCTCCCGTACCACCCCCCAGGGGGAGCGCGGCGTGCCCAGGGCCCCCGCACCCCAAGATGCGCCCCGACCCCCAACCAGAACCAAGCCACCACACATAGCCAGCCCGCGCCACAGCCACAGCGCCCACCAGGCCAGCCGATCCAGCCCCCGCAGCCCACCGAGAGTCACCGCACCAGCAGGGACCGAACAGGCACGCATGAGAACCCCCCCCAGGCCACCAACCCCAAGTCCCAGGGGCCCCCAGCCGCAGTAACACGGATGATGGTCCACCCTCACTGCTCCATGCCAGAGAGGGCCGGGCCCCCCCAGCAAGGCCTTGTGTATGCTGGTGGGAGAAGAAAAAAAAAACAACCTTTACCCCCCTCCTACTATGTTTCCCGATCCCTGACGCAGAAACATTATCCCTACACCGTGTTCAAGTGTAACCCTGAGTGTAATGTGGTGCATTAAAAGTTGGGGATGGAGGGTGGGTGAGCTGGCAAGGGGGCAGGCCAGAGGATTGCAGGGGATGGGTACTCTGCGACCTACCCTGAACCAAAGTCCCCGAGCCACCCCAGACCTCCCCCCAAGGTGTGTGTGTGGTGCATTAAAAAAATAAAATAATTGGAGAGCAGGGGAGGCAAGCAGGGGGGGGGATGGGGAGGACATAGCGCCGTATAGCCCTGCAATCCGCCCCACCGCAGAGCCCACCCTACTCAACCCCCCCCCCCCGCCCTCAGAGCCCTAATTGTTGTGTCCCTATATGTGCCTAAGAGCAACTATATACAGTGCGGTGTGAGATGTGTGAAGTGCACATTAAGAGGCAGACTGGTTAGGGGTCCGGCCCGTGAGGACAGAGCAGCGAGAGGGACGGGTGTGAAACTGGCCCTGATGTAGAGGGCTCCCCAGAACCAAGAGGCAAGGAGCCACAGAGGACCCACACGAACCAGCCTGTCCCGCCAACACTACAACCCCAGGAGCCGCAGCGCCGGAGCAGCGCCCCGGCGGACGCCATAGCCCCACCACAGGCCGGCCGCATGCAGCAGCCCGCCCCAGAGGGGTGATCGGGCCGCACCAGTAGGAAGCAAGGGCCCCGAGCCCCCACCCAACCCCCCCAGAGCCGGCACGCCGAGGACGCAGGACGCGCACCACGCAGCACCACTAAGCTTGCCCCGCTCCACCAAACCCAAGGACAGCACCAGACCCAGACCAAGGCCCCCAGCCAGCAGTACCCGAACTCCGGCGGCAGCACACAGGCCCGGCTGAGCCAGTGTACCCCCCCCGCAAGTAGACCACCCGGCCCCCACACCAGACCCCCAGGCAGCGGAGGGCCCCCCCAGCCCACCCAGGGGGGGGAGAGGGGCGCAGCGGAGCAGGCAGGCAGGCGCAGAGGCAGGAGGAGGGAAGCGAGGCGGAGAGGGACGGGGGAGCGACAGGAGGGCCGACCCACCTCAAACCCCAAGGCCAGCCACAGCGCCCCGGAAGACGCCAGCCGCCGCCCCCCCCAGACCCCCAGGAGAGCGCGCAGCCCCAGCAGACCCGGAGCCCAAAGGAGGAGACACTGGGAGCACCCACCCCCCAGGGGGAGGGGCCCGAACCAAGCAGGCCCCGCAGAGCCAGATAGCAACTCCAGGGACAAGAGGGAAAGCCACCCCTAGTGCATGCAAACGGCCTTGAAGTCTGTGGTGCCGTCATTCCTTGTTGAGGAGAGGGATAATAAGCTACATGCTTTACTGTTAATATATAGGTTTATATGTATATACCAAACCGGGAATGTAAAACAGGCAGGTACTGTATAGGGCCAGGTTAAATAAGAAAAAGGCTGAAAGCTAAATACAGGTCAAGGTGGTAACAGGCATTGCAATGATGATGAACTGGAAATGGAACAAAGGCAATGGTCCAGTATTAAGCTGATTAAAGTGAAGGGTAGTGGAGAAAGGTAATCATGTGAAGAGGAGTCTTTAGACCTAATTTAAATGGGGAAAGGTAAGGAAGATGAAATGAAATGGCGAGGAAGATGTAAGAGGCCTGGAAACAGGAATTAAGAGCAAGATAGAGAGCTTGGCAGAACAAGGGAAATAAGAAAGAGCAGATTGTAACAAGTTTGTATCCAGTTGAATAGATTTGCACGAAAACATTCAACTACCATGTTAAGGCTCAAGTTGTGTATGTAATTTAAACCGATGAACATGTAATGGTGTATGATGCCACATGCCTAACTTAGTTATATGTTGTTCGTGTTTAGTCTTTATTGATATCAAATTGGATGTTTGGGTTCTAACTGCTGAAGAGAAACAGGAAATGTTGGAGTACAGAATGGGGGAGTACATGCAGCAAAAGGCCGAGGTTGGATCCAATCCCACGATTGTTGCGCTATTGCCTCAGTATAGTGGACGCGCCAAAACCATTAGCCTATCGGTGCCCCCAAAACTGTATGGTTGTGGTCCTGTTGGATTTGTAGTCTTATACTGTGTGGCACAGTATGGAGTGATACCCTCATTGATGTTTTGTCCAGTTTTGCCTTTATTCATACACTGAAAAATGTAATTTGTATTAAAATGAGAATGAACGAGGTTAAGATGTCATCTGTGTGTAGATCCCAATTCCCCTGAATTAAGGCTTTAAGGCTGAAGGACAGCTCTAGATTGAAGAACTATCAGATCAATTACGTGATCAGATCCTGCAGCTGCTCTCAATGGGCCTCATTCACTAACATTGCGTACGCACAAATATGTGCTTAAACCGTGCGTACGAACGTTTGAAGCACAAATCTGTGATTCATCAATATATTCTTACTTGAATTTGTTCTACTCTGCGAACACAATTTAGAACCTCCTGAGACCATGCGTACACACAAATGATTGACCAGCTTTCTCAGATTATGTACACTCTTAACTAAATGAATGACATATTAAACATACATTCAGTAAAAAATAATATATATATAAATGTATTTTTATTTTTGAAAAGACAAGAATTAAAAACATGAATTAACTAATGCATTGACTAAATGTATTAAGTAATCATGAAATGCCTTTTCATCATTTAATCTAAAATCTTGAATCTAATCTTTGATCACTCCCACTAATACTGCCATGAAATATCGCATCTGTTACCAAAACCAGCTGATTAATTGGAGCTTATTTAAGAGCATGAAGGGAAAATACATGGTTGTGATTTACGTCTCAGAAAGTGTAAAGATCCAGCCTTGCTGAAAGATATTGCAGCCGGTGCCTTCAGAAGAGAGCGCATCAGACCGTCACAACGTGTGAAGAGTGTGACAAGTGACTGATCAGCTGATTCCGGATGCCACTGCACGTACAGAATTGCTGCGGACACAGCGCTCTTTTTTACCTTTTGGGGCCGTCCCTTGCAACTTCTACGTGTCTCCACGTCGCCGCTCTCGTCCTGATACACCAATCGGATGTCCTTATTTGTGGAGATGGGGGCGTGGTAGTATGCTGATTGCAGGTTGCGGGCACGCGCCTGACGATTTAGAATGATTCTGATTCACTAACATACGCATGGTGGTGAGAACAAAATTGGCTGGTACGCACGTGTCATGAATCCGACGGTGATTTTGCGCATGCACTTATTTTATGCGCAGGGTAAGAGCATTTCTACGCACATATTAGTGAATGAGGCCCAATGATTTGAAACAAAGTCATCAGCAACCTGCAGACTCAAATAAAACTACTTTCATAATTGCTTTACCGACTCATTATTTTACCCAATTATTTGTTTTAGGATTTTCATTTTGGAATTCCTAATTACTTCAACAACTATTCATTATTTAAATGGTAAGTGTTTATTTTATTTAGGGTTAGCATAGCTAAGTCCTCTTAAATGTCCCATATCAGATACTGGCACCAATAACAAACTGGTACACATTCAAGATGTTCATGTTTTGACAAAGACGTTATAATCTGATATATAATGACAGTAGGAAACCTCCCTAAGGGGCCCCCATCTGACAGCACTCACTTGTGTTGCCCTGCTTAGTGTTGCATACATTATTGCTGTGAAAACCAAAGTTTGTCAATGAAAGTCAGCCAAGAAAATTGAAGAGGAATTATCTGTCTATAGGAGAGAAACAGACGCTTGCACACATCATGGTGATAAATGTGGGTTGTAGGGCCCCCGGTTATTTCTTGCCTGGGGCCCCAACAGCCTCTAGAACTGCACTGAGTGACATCATCTGCAGTAGGACTGTTGGGAACTGGGAGAACAATGCTGCCTCCCAGACTGCCGTTTCAAGCCATGATGTTTATGTCCCTTTGAAATTTTGCCTTCAGTCTGAATGTGGCGGAGGCGTAATGAGGGAACAAAGTAATACCCCTCTATACTGTCTTCAGAAGTAGTAACAGAGGCCTTACAGAGGCAAGATTGTTTCAGCTGAGTCAGCGGGGGAGCGCAGCGCTGTGTATGTCTGACTCACTGTTTATGTCGAGCTACCGCTCCTCCCTCCACAGTGCTGCAACACAATGCGAGTATGGCTACAGACTGGGACACTAATATTACGCTGTTACGGAATCAATATGAATGTACAAAGACGTGATGGGGGCTGAGCTTAGTTATGGCCCTTTCGCGAAAAAAGCTGTCTAAAAAGGGCTATTGACACATTTGGTCTTCTCACACGTAAATGATGTCAGGGTGCTTATTTGCATATGCAGCAGTCCAATGAGATCCGAACACAAGTGGTCACTAGAGACACACTGTTAATGCAAAGTGTGAAAGCTTGTTATCTTGTGCAGTCCCCATGATCAGATCACTTAAACCACATTTTGGTAACTGGTTGGGTGCTGAGATTAAAAAAAACAAAACACACATACACATACACATAAACACCTATTAGAACTAGTACTACTTAAACAAACCAACAATCTATGCCTTAATCCAGTATCCAGTCAGGAAAATACCTACATGACCTCTGTATGTTCAAAGGTTGCATTACAGACGTGAGGGAGGTATAGGTCTTTAAATGTATTATTCAATTAGACTCAAGTACAAATAAGAATCAAGCATCAATATACCTAAAAGAGCACCAAAAGTAAATTTATTCTTATAGTCATTTATTTTTGGATTCATTATCACAATGAAAAAAATGACATACAGCTTTATTTACTAAATAGATTCAGGAGTCAAAACAACAACAGTTCCTTCTAAATTAAGAAAGGAAAATGAATACTTTCAGAAAGAGTGCATTAAAATGTGCTGTAATACTTAACTCTAACTAGCACTCTTCTGATGAAGTCTTACACCAGGTCATGGCCTAGAATATTTTATGAATCAGTCTTGTATGGAAACATTGAAAAATTATAACAAAGCTAAACACCAAACATACAAGAACTTTTTATTTTCTTTCAGTGGTGCTAACTCATCTCTTTTAACATCGACTCATTGACATTCTGATCATCAGGGTTTTCTACTCTTTTGCTGTCATTACTCAATAATATTAGATTTTGCCTTGGCTTTTGTATTTTCACTTTATATATATCCCACTTCTCAGGAAGGAGTCCTCTATTGAAGAGTTCTGAGACCAGGTAGGAGGACAATACAGTGGCAAAGATGGAAGACAGCATGCAGATAGTCTGAACAGGAGCACACTGGACATATTTGCCGTCCTCCAGGACGCAACCTGGGAAATGGAGAACAGCAGGCAACCCAATGGATGGCTCGCCGCTGAGAGCTCTCAAAAACACTCCAAGTAACAAGCCCATAATGGAGCCATAGCCATTACATATGTTGAAAAAGAGGACACAGACAAGTTGAGGGAACATTATAGTGTAGGTTATGCCTGAGCCCAGGATCCATAAAACCATAACGCTGTTCTGTAAGAAGGTGAGAGATGTGCCAGCCAAGCCCGTCAACACCACAGTGATGCGGATCACCCACTGGAGCTCCCTGTCTGATGCCTGCAGGAAGAAAAAAAGACTGAAGGAGCTGATAAGGAAACAAACAAGTCTATTCACCTTGTACCTGCTTCCACTTGGTCACATAATAAACATCTTTACAGATCTTTCATACCACTGTTATGCAGATGACATTCAATTACATATTTCATTTACTCCACAAAATATTTCTAAACTGTCAACTCTACTGAACTGCCTTAGTGCCATTCAAAATTGGATGGCAGACTATTGCTTATAACTAAACTCTTATAAAACAGAAGTCCTTATATGGGCTCCTGTGGCCATTGTGCCATTGCGTTACTGAAACACTTGTTTCCCTATCTATGTTTGTCAAGCCTGTTCTGCACAATCTAGGCATTTCTTTTGGTCAGTCTCTGTGCCTTGACCAGCATATTAATGGTTTAGTCCTCACTTGTTTTTATCAGCAAAGAAATATTTCCAAACTCAAGCCCATTGTTCCCACAATTCAGATGGAGATAATTATACATGCCTTCATTTCTTCCCCGTTGGATAACAGTAACTCACTTTTTACCTTTCTTAACAAAACATCTGTTAACCGTTTACAATTGGTACACATATCACTCCAATTCTGTTTTCTTTACACTTGCTTTTTATCAATTTTAGAATACAATTCAAGATTCTTGTTATTACTTTTAAAGCCCTGCATAGACAGGCACCGGCCTACATTACAGAGCTTTTACGGCATAACACTCCTAACAGATCTCTTAGGTCTTCTGATCATGGTTTGCTTGTAGTCCCTCACACCAGATTGAAGACCAAGGGAGACTGTGCTTTTCAGGTTGTAGCGCCAACACTTTGGAATGCTCTGCCTCTGGGTCTAAGATTTGTGGGCACTGTTGACTCTTTTAAAAAGCAACTTAAGACCTTTTTGTTTAGACTTGCTTTTGATTAATCTGTTTGGTATATTGTTTTTTCCGTCTGTCCTTGTCCTTTTGGAAAGCACTTTGTGACTCTCTGCTCTTGTAAGGTGCTGTATAAATAAATAAATAAAGTTATTATTATTATTCCTTTCTTCATGTGTCCTCATACCTTGGTCCTCAAGATGTTTTTATAGATGTTGGATGCAAAGATAGAACTGGCTGACAATAAAGCAGAGTCTGTTGATGACATCACCGCAGCAGCTATGGCTCCAATACCAATGATCGAGATGTAGGGTGGAGTGAGGTTCTGCAGAGCAATAGGCAGAATCAGTCCCGCCTCTCCACGCTCGTATGGGGATGGGGAGCCATACATGGTCATGTTCCAGTCTGACAGAAAAAGGTGACATTAATAAGCATTGTCTTATCAGTCTTTGTTGATGAACGGTATCACTGTACCTGTTGATGCTGCCACTGCTCCGATCAACACAGATGGGACTCCGAGTATGAAGACAAGTGGAGCTGCAATGAAGCAAGTGATCCTGGCTGTGGCTGATGAGGAGGCTGACAGGGTCCTCTGATGAAAGTCCTGATATCCCAGGTTACCAAGAGACTTACAAACAATAAAGAAAACAATGCCTTGTATATAAACTTGCTCCACTTTATACATCAAGGACAAAAACACATTTATTTTGAATCATCCAGAATTTGTCAACAGAGCTGTCAGACAAGGCGCTATTCCCATTTTTTAGCATAACAAATTCAATTTTTTTTTAGTTAATTCCACACTTGTTGGAAAAGTGAATAATCTGGCATAAATTAACATGATAACAAATACCTATAGAGACTAAAGACAGAAACCATGTTGAGAACATTTTATTTGAAGGGTAATTTCATTTTATAGTCAACCCATGTCCCTTTTGTTAACATGGAGGAGGCTGAGATTATGACCTATACCGCAGCCGGTCCTTAGGTGGAGCTGCTAATGTTTTGGCTTCACTTTTTCTACCTTTTTCTACAGCCTATGGTGAGATAGCCCTGCTAGCTATATGTCATTGTGGCTTCCAAAAAAATGGTCTAATTTTTAGCTCATTGCCACACACTTTGCTAGAAGACATTACAACAGACATAATTGTGCATATGTTACTGTTTTTAAGGGGATCCAGTTGGCTCAAGCAGATTTCAGGTATTTTTATTTTTAACTCTGACTGGGCTTTTGTGCTAGCTTGCAGTTCACTTGCCCGCTTCCATCACTAAAACCTCTTAGTTTGCCGCTTGCCTGGCAAACCAAGAGGCATTCAAAAACGGCCATGTGTAGGTGCAGCAAGAACTTAAAACCGCCAACCTTCTCCGATTAAAACAAAAACAAACCATTCGCACTGGAATCGAAACTTAAGAGGACATACTGGCTGCTGTATTGTTGACAGAGAAGCCAGCACTTCAACATATCATGTTTTCTTTATGTCTGATTATATAAGTAGTAAGGTCATTTTAGGATTTAATTTAGTAGATATCTTAAATATTGGTCCCTTTAGTAGTCTTTGATAACGAAATGTAGTTGGACAAATGACTGAATATAGTCCTCACCAATATTAAGAAATTATCAATCCACCTCCACATGCTTTCTTTATCCAGTGAACCAACCCACGGGGCCTGGTAGGTAAAGTTGAGAGCAGTCCTGGTTATATCAGCTGAATAGGGGTTCATCAGGATGAAGGGGACACATAACCACTGCAGAAAAAAACACTGACTTTAACATAGCAAACACAAATTCATGTAATTAATTCAGGTTGTATCACAGACTGTTGGTATCTGTCACTTCATATTGGATTGTTGGTGTAATAAGCAGATTTGTAAAGGCCTGTCAGAATACCAGGGAGGCACCATCAACATTTCACATGATATAATAATGAGATTTTTGTCCCTCAATGTTTTTTATTGCACTTCATGTGAAATACCAAACAGGCTGTGATATGCTGACAAATGTTTTTTTTGAACTGTCTCATTTGGGGGTTTTAGGGACCAGGTTTTCCATGTTAGTTAGAAACTCACCAAGCTAAAGAATATGAGGGTCAGCTGTATGATGTCAGTGTAGGCTACAGAGTACAGGCCCCCCAGCAGTGTGTATATGATGGCTACTGCAGCAGAGATCCAAATGCACAGCGAGTAGGACAAATCCAGGATGACACTCATTGCTGCACCTATGAATAAACAAAATTAATTATATTGAAGGGGCTGGCAGTCATTGGTGGAGACACATCATCCACTTTCATATACAGTCAGTTGTATCAGGTCTTTGATTGACTGGCACCAAATGCCAGCTAGCCTTTCACTGCAGTACACCACAAGCTTTGACAGCAGCTCCTGAAGCTTAACACTGTAACAAGCTGGGAGATCAGCTAGATTGCATCAGTCAAATATTTTAATGAATTGAGTACAATATTGAATGAACAATTAAAAAATATTCAACTATTATTAAGGCGATTCCTCAAGCAATCTTAAATATGGTGAAAGGCACATTAACATGTGAAAAACATAATAGCATGGTTGCCACTGTATATAGATGAAATTGAATTTGTGGAGAAGAAATGCTCAAATAAGATCATTAGAGGAACTTTAACTTCTGAACTCTTTCCAATTTCACTAAAAAGAAAACATTTATTAAAAGAATATTCTGTTGAAAATATTTCAAGAATTAGGAATGAGTACCTCACTCTCCCCATCTCACCAAAAGCAAAAAAAAAACGCACTTTAAAATAATTAATGAAATTTACCCATGTAATGAATTCCTAAGAGAAAGATTTAATATTGAAAAAAATAATTGTGTGTTCTGTGATGGTGAAATTGAAACCCCAAAACATTTATTTTATGATTGTGAATTTACAAAGACCTTTTGGGGTTCATTTCAAAACTGGATATCTACAAAAGACTTAAATTCTCCAAATTTAGAATATAACAGTATAAAACTTGGTATTTTAATGGAAGACAGAAAAAAGGGGAAAATGTATAATACAGTCATTATTTTGGCCAAACAATATATACACAAATGTAGATTTTTGAAAGTCAAACCACGCTTTTTTATTTTAATGAATGAATTAACATTTAAAAAAAAAACTATTAAAAATATTAGAACTAAACAAGCTTCAGAAATAAATCAATGTTTAAAGATTTGGATTCCAGACCTCTGACTTTTATTTTTTATGTTTTATTTGTTTTTATCTGTTTTTTGTTCATTATTCATTAAGTCAGTCTGTAATATATGTTGTACATTGTTATTATTGTAACAGCCAGACTTTAATTATAAATAAAGATTAAAAAAACAAAAAAACTTTGGCTTCTGTTGGTGTGTGTTCGATTATGGGGGCTGGGCGGGATAAATAACACTTTAAGTGTCACATCCTGGTTCAGAGTTCAGAGTGAACATTTTAGAGTTAAAGATGCTGAAGTAACACTTACAGATTTGATTAATGGACACTTCATTTTTACACTTGTCTTTGACTCAAATTCTTTTTCAACTGAGAGTAAAGTTTCAGGCTTTTGACTCCATCCAGAGTATAATCAACTCTGCAGTTGCTGAAATTTCACTAACACCAAAAATTGAACTCTTCTCAATTTGCTATACATTGGAAATAAAATTGGTGAAGGTTTTGAGTTGAAAGCATGGTTCTATACCTTTCTCAAATGTAAGGAAACATTCTCAGGGTATCTTTTTTGTTAGACACAGCAAGTAAGTAATTAATTAAAGGATGAAAAGCAGAAATGACTGACATGAGTGTATCAC
This sequence comes from Tautogolabrus adspersus, assembly GCA_020745685.1. Taxonomy (NCBI): domain Eukaryota; kingdom Metazoa; phylum Chordata; class Actinopteri; order Labriformes; family Labridae; genus Tautogolabrus; species Tautogolabrus adspersus. The sequence goes on from CM036540.1 coordinate 16,216,990, forward strand.
TTACCCAGGCCAATAAGAGTTCCTGTAACCCAGAGTATATCAGATATCAGCAGTGCTACGGACAGAACTCCACTTATTACATTTCCATACTTAATCTGCAATGGATCCATCATTGTCACATATCTTCTTTCCCTCATTGTCTTAGCAAAGAACAGCCCACCTTAATAATCAAAAAGGGAAACAGATTAGTGTCATTGCATTTGTCTGCTTAAAACAATTCTCCATTGTTTAGTGTTGCACTCCTTTCATATTGTTAAACTCACAACTGATTCACAAAGTATTACGTTGTATTTTACTTTTCAAATGTATAGTCTTTAGTCCCTATATATATGCACTTCTGCAAATGACAGTAATTAATATTCCATACTGCTGAAGTACAAATTGTTACTTAGAAAGTCTGTTCTATTTATAAACCTCACTGAGATGTTACTAATAAGGAAAACATATACTGTATTATCATCTTACCAACAATGAAAGACAGGGCTGCTGTTGCTGGCATGACAGCCCAGGTCAGTCCCATGGTTGGACTATACACTGCCTCTGTTAGACCAACGATGAAGCCCCCACCGACAAATGTTGCTGTGGGAAGTATGTATATGTTTAGCTGGAAATATCCATCCCTAACGATGCCAAAGCAACAAACCTTTATTTAAGTTGTGTAACTGCTTGTTAATTTCTTGGCTTCATAGCATTACATGTAAAAAAAGGTTAAATAGGGTAATGTATTATAATTAAACCCAAGGTATGTAACCATGGTAAACATTTGTATTTCCATTATATAAAACTAGAGCAGTGCAACATGATTTTTTAAACTTCTCCGATCCTTAAAGATCCTATAGAGATTCAACATGTTTATACATGGAGGGGGGGGGGGGGGGCAACCTGTAATTTAAAAAAGAAGGAACATTGTAAATGCCCCACCCAATTGATTTATTGTATGGCACAACAAAAAGGTATGGCAACAAGGAGGTTGTGGCAACATTTTGGTATGTGTTAAAAATCATAATGAAGACATTTATTTACATATTTTCACTTTAAACAATGGCTATCAATGGCTACATTCCTTTTCAACTCCACACATCTGGAAAAGGCAGAAAAAGCAGTTTTAACGTTTCTGCAGCAAACCAGTCCAATGGAATGTCATTCACCTGTTATCTCCTGCTTAATTATAAATCAGCATGTTTTCAACATCAGCGTTGCGGTGCCATATGACATGAATGTCATCAACATTACCTTAACGTGTCATCATCGATATTTAAATATTGATTCAATGTTTATTTTGCGTTGAGATTTCAATGTCAACCAAAATGATGATTATGGTAATGTTCGTAAAACCCCAAGATGGACAAGGCGGACAACGACGTAGCAGTATATCGGCTTTTAATCCAGAGGCTGCCGGTTACATGCACAAACAGTGACTAACTAACTCTCACTGTGCTACATGACTGCTCTATATCGATGTGTCACCAATAGATGGCGATGTTGCTTCACTTAAAGCTGTCATCAACATTATAATTATAAAGCAAAATCAACAATGTTTTGATGATTGTTTGCTATCTGGGTGAGGTTTATTTATTTGTTAATTTGTTGGTTTAGAGCTGACGTCATAATGATGATTGGTTGCAGGCTTGTAGCCACTTCCTAATTAAGATGTCCTGCCCCGTTTGCCTGACGAAGGTCTAGTAGTACAGCCTACCGAAACGTTGTTAATAAATGTTTGTTTGCAAGTTTATGCGGGAGTTTACCTTAAATAATTTTTTGATGGACACGATTGCTCTCCTACACACCTGTCTTATGAAATTGATGTGAGAAGGTTTTTCTATTTTGAGACAGCATAGCCTACTGTAATGTTTGTTGTTGTCACACAGGTTAACAGCTTTCTGTCAGAGGTTGCAAATATAAGGAGTTGTACACTATGGTTGTACATAGCCTAATATGGAATGGAATGCCATACACGTAAAAGTGTACCACTTACATCAAATTGGAGTTAGCCTATATGGTGCTCATTGTGAAAAACCTCTAGTTACTCAAAGTAGCCTAATATTTTTTAGTTTTTCTATTTAACCCCATACCCTGCACTAACCTGTCATGGTGAAGACTCCCACCACCATGCTGATCCCTCGGTTCCCCAACAGAGTAATTTCTGTCTGGTCGGCCTGGCTGCTGTCATGCAGCCGTTTTGACTTCATGGAGGCCCAGATTCCAGTGCCCAGTACCAGCAGGTAGAAGACCACCATTACCACCAGCCCCGGAACGTTGAGGCCCATCATGCACAGACAGACTGAACCATAGAGTCCTATTTCCTGTCTTAACATATGTTGAGCAAGAAGGACAGGATTCCAGTTCAAGGAAAAATACCGGGTAGCCTACGCATTGATTTATGCCTTGAGCAATTTAATTACAGTGTGAGTGTAAATTTGGAGACCCAGCTAATTTGACAGATGTTCTTTAGCGTGTGAGAAATTTTCCTACAGCTGCTTCACATGTTTGAATTGTATTAAATGCACTGTAGCCCTACTTTTGGAAGATGCCCACTTATATCAAGTGATAGTTGAACTAAAAAATGTAACTGAAGAAAAGCGACAGAAAACAATTTTATGACAGAACTTTGGCTTATAAACAAAAATATAGCCTATACTGTTACAAGAAAGAAAATCTGTCCAAGATATTCTGAGAATCATATTAAAAACAGCGCACACAAAAAAGGAGCACATTCAAACAGTAATAAATCTTCAGCTGCAAGACCACTTAAGACTACAAGAAAACAGAAAAGTCAGCACACTCAATGTCCTTGAAAGTTGGTATTATCCAGGTAGAGCAGCAGTGTACAGATCAGCAACGGTCGTGTACACACCTTCATTAGCATTGCAAACAGTGAGAAAAAAATGGTCCTTTGGGGAGAGTAGTAGTGCCAATATTTACTTAAAGTGCCTTTAAAGCAAGGGGATTACAGTAATACCTCCAACTAAAATATGAACATATAGTTTAGGATGTTGTGCATCCCTGGGAACAATAACTGTGGATATTAAATAAACTGTTTGAGAAATATAGCTTTAGAAAAAAAAGTGGTTTTGTGGCACAACTTGCCCCCGGTGTGGGGTAAGTTGTGACATTAGAAAGAATACACTGTGGTATATTGTGCCATTGATAATTGAAGTAAAACAGATCATTTTAATCTCACAAACGATAATGCTATATAAAAGCAAGACAAATTCAATACAAAATTACTTATTTAATGTTTATTTAAAGTTTTAACAACATTATTATAGCTCCAAATAACTATCCAATAGCCTATACTTGATATAACCTGCTTTTTCGTTTCTGGTCCAGCTGGCAGGCATGTTAATGTTATTTCTTTGTACGAACTCAAAAGCCAGTTCACGGCATTTCATGACACCTATGCCATGAAAAATTGCTGCTAGTGTCTTAATATGGTCAGATAGCTCTTTCTCCATGTTCTCATTGAAGACTTGTTTGGTGACTGCTGTTCTTTCATAGCCTGGCTTTGTTGCTTCTCCTATTTTTTTCTTATTCATATATCTTTTTATGGTCATCCTGCAGATCTTCATCTCCTTTCCAACCTGACGTATGGTCTTCCCCTGTTGCACCTCTTTCACTGCTCTTTCCAACTCCTCAAGAGGAGTTGAAACCCTGTCTGTCTTCCTTTTGTATTTGCGTGGCATGATGGATATCGGTCTAAAATTAAGAATGTCACATAGTTTTACTGATCAAATGTAAGAATACATTGTACAATAACAATAAAGTAATATAAATAATCATAAATTGGGGCCCTCTGGCACAAATTACCCCAAGCCCACCATTTTGAAAAAAATGCATCCCCCAGCTGTTTTGAGCAAGCATCATGCTAACTGTATAGACTCATGGTGTAGCTTAATAAAGCACTAAAACAAGTGTGAACTGTTTTCAAAGTTGTCTATAATTGTTCAAACACAGCAATCAAAAAACCTTGATCCTAGAAATTTTACTTTGGAGCTGAAAAAATTGTTTTTTGAACTTAAATGTGCTTACCTCTCAAGCCATGTGTCTCCCTTCTTTGCATGATGAGTGAACTGATGCCACTTAAAAAAATATGTGGTCCATGACCAACTTGTTTTATGGTTTAGATAACAGGCGTGGCACTACTTGTCCTTTGGCACAAATTACCCCACTCTTCCCAGCCTACAGGGAGTTTTTCCTCATACAAGGTTTTTGTTTTACACGAAAAGAGGGCTGCTCTGTACAGCAGGAAATAGACCTATCAATGCAATAAAGACAGAAACATACATAGAAAAATATACACATCTTTACACTCACTAATTAGCCTATAGCTACATGAGAAGAACCTGAACATAATAATGCATATGCCATGGGGTATCTTAGTGTTTAGTAAGATACATGTTTAAAAATGTAGCTCATTCTTTAGGATATTTAATCAGAAGTCTCCACACACTCATATAGCCTAGATAAATTAATCAAGAAAAAGTTAAGGAGAAATTTCGTTACTAAGGAGCATTTTTTGTGTGAAAATGTAAATGTCTCAGGAAGCATAGCTACACATGTCAGCTTCAGGTTCAGGTTCAGGTTAATTTATTTGTACCCTTAGGTAGATTTCTTTGCAGCCAGCAAAATTGACATCCATCATGACATAGATTACAAGACAAATGGAACAATGAACAACACATAAAAGAGAAGGAGATCTACTAAAACATTATAAAAACCTAAAAAGAGGTCAATCATCAATGTAACTCTGCCTAGTGACCAAAGACAAAGTAGCTAAGCAACAAGCGATTACGCCTCCATAGGCTCCTAAAAAGGCATATCAAAAGCATAACAATCATTTAAAAAAGTCTTGTACCTAACTTGAATAGTACCATTAAGAAGAGGCCTGTGAATAGGCTACATTATACAATCAATCACAGGAAACATCCCAACAACAGTTCTTCATTCAGGCATTAGGGTGCGCTGTTTGTAAAGCATGGATCCCAAAGGCCTCCCTCTGAAGCAGAGACCTATCTCTGTCCTTCCCTCTCTATGAAGGTTTCACCCCATATGCCTTGAAACCTTAGAGGAAAAACATTGTGGCCCATAGCATTAAAATGTCTCTTTGCTGCTACGTTCCAATAAAGCAAAGCCAACATTTCAGAAAAGGATCAAACACATTGTTATGTTACACTAAATCCTCTTCGAAACATAGCGTAATTAGGTGAAGAGGGACTCACTATTATAACCCCCTGACACTGTAAATAACATGCATCATAACTTGAAATAGTTTCTGTGAGGGTTAACTTCATCATCTCAACCAAAAACTATGTAGGGGGAGTGAGGTTCTCTCTGATAATATAGGGCTGATCTTAACAAGAGGCAGAACCTCACTCCCCCCACAGAGTTTTTGGGTTATATAGACTATTTAATATACATGTATAGCTTATGATTATCTTAATATTATTTTGGGGTTTAATTGATAATAACAGAATGTCTTAAAATATGTAAGTTTAACATAATTAAATCCTTTTAAAACTTGTTTTTGGTTATGGCCCATATACAGTATGGATGTGGCAGTTATGCTAGAGTTGTTTGAGCAATGTGCAACTCTATAAAGTGAATATAAAATGCCTTTGTTACCCATGATGAGTGAATGATTAATTTCTGCCCCACTAAGTAAAGTCACAACATGATTATACTTGTAGCATTCGTTAATGATCATTCAAACGTGTGATTTTCCTTTTAAGGAAAAGGCCAGTAGCAACATAAAATATATACAGTCAGAAATTCACAATACATCTAAGTAAGGAGTCTGAATACTGATCATGACTTAAAACATTACATGAGTCTATAAAATGACCCTGCCTTTATTTTGGACAGACGTCAATACGAGACAGGCCTTTATTTATTTTCAAGAAAACTCGTGCACAGTTAAAATGGGACAGACTACACATTTGTAAATTTACAACAGAACTAGTTTATTTAAATGTTTACAAATAAGGATATCGATTAAAAAAAAACTACTTTCAAAGCACTAATTTGATCTTACTATGAGACAGTCCATCCAAACCAACCTGCTGCACTGTGGGGTAGACAGGGAGACACCATTGTTAATGTAACACTAAATACACAGTAAGTAAACAAGTAAACTTGCAGCAACACCAGGCTAGTAAACAGGACTGGGCCTTAAATTGGAATGGGCTTTTATTTGGAGTTTTACGGTAATCCCTGAAGGTCGGCCCTCATAGGTAAACACATATATTTGCCTTTTTGAAGGTCATTTATGGCCCTACTGTGTTGAATTGAACTGGTCTTTCTAGTTAGGTTTGTCTTACAGTGACCCTGTACATTGATCCTCACATTGATACTTTCCAGCCCATTTTTGAGGGGAGGGCTGGCGCCAATATGAACTTAATAAGGGAGAGCTCAACAGTAAATAATAATTTTTTCAGATTGGGTACTGTAGCAGCTTCATATGTTTTGAATGTGAATCGAAGCTTGATGCAAAGGCAACTGGACTTCAAGCTTCAATTTACCATGAGGATGTCTTTGAACTTAGACAGAAAGTAAATAATCACAAACCCACAAACAGATTAATACAAGAACAACTTATAGGTGCAGCATTCATTCATATACTGTAAGTGATGTCTCAAGCCTTATCCTTTTTAGGAAAAATCCTTTGCCAAGACTTTGGCATAAAAAAGACGTTCATAAATGCAACATCAGACTGAACAAAAGGTACATTCAAATATTTAGATGGGCTTACATGGATTTTAAAACAGTTGAAGGCTTTACCCATTACTTAAATTAAACACTATGCTCTCTTTGACAACTATCACAATCTGTGCTGTATACTACTTGCAAGGGAGAAGTATTTACTTAAGTAAAAATCAATGCCCTATGACATTATCATAAGTGCTAATTGTTAAGTACAACACTTTGTATATACTTCTATAAAATTAGTCCACTATTCTTATTAGGTTGTTTTCTTAAATTATGTGTCAGTAACTGCTCCCCTGAAATAGATGTGTGCCATATCAGAGCCATTGTTTACATTAGTAAGCAAGCTAAAATCAATTATCATTGTTGGCTAACTCCAGGTGCAAATCATTTTGAAGTGAGAACCAATAGCTTTGTAGGCTTCTTTATTTAGCACAAGACAACTAAATTAATAACAATCTCTGTATTATTTACCACTGAATGTTTTCTGGGCTCTGTGAGGGACTTCTTCTCTCTGTTCTCTCTGTCTGTTTGTGTTATGGTCAATCATTGTACCATTTCATCTAACCATGGACTGTGAAGGTTGTGCCAACGTGATATGATGTTTTTGGGAGATTATTTGCACATATCATTTTTCTACTTACACCATGTCTTTGTTAGGTGTGAGAGGGGAAAAGTGTAAAACAGTTGTTTGCAGTTTGGGTGTTTACCCTTTTCCTTGTTTTAACCAAATTTGTCCTGGCACATCAGTGGCTGTTGGAAAACAGAAAACAGAGTAGCTTTGTTCAGGACTTATACATACCTTGAAAGATAAATTAGTTGATGTGATGAGTTTTGGGACAAAGTAACTAGTGGGCCCTTTTCGTGGTTGGACCATTAAAGCGGGGCCCTGGGCATAACAAGTTTATCTAAAAAAGACTCACGGTTAGGGTGACTGACTCAATGAACTTAGCAACATTGGACAGACAAGCCTGTTAACATTAGGTGTGACTGGGCTAACCCTTTTACGCAATTTACATTTATTGCCAAATGCCCTTTTTAATGGTAACCTTTTGGCTGGCCTTTGTGTAAAAGTTCATTGCATCTCTTTGAGGTTGTTTTGTAAATTGTTGTGCTTATTTGTCACTTTGCATAAATTATTTTTATTATTCAGTCTTTTTGTGGTTGTTTTGGTATCCCTTCCCTTGTGACCCCTTTGACCCATTAAAAGCCTACAGCTGCTAAACCCCCATGAAGTGAGTAACCCAGATGTGCTGTAGCGGTTTAGTAGGCTACTTCACGTTTTTCATTCTGGGAGGCAGTAACGGGCTGTATCGTTGTGCGCAGGCGCAGGAGCACTTCACACAACCGCAATAAGCAAACATGGCGGCGGCCGTCGACAGTGTTGTGAAAGTGTAAGTTTACCTTTATTATTGTAAGAGTAAATCAAGCCGTAGTACAGAGATGATTGAGAGTTGGTTGATTATTATCGTGTCATTGCTTATCTTTTTAAACCGTACAGTCCGCCTCCTCTTGTATGTAAGCTTTGTCCCTAGAGAATAACGTTATCCACTGAGCTAAGGTTAGCTTGTTAGCTGTAGGCAAATATAAATGAGGTGAACCCATTGTGGAGCTCTCTTTTAGCGACTGCTTTTCCCAAACTTGGCTGCTCGTGGTTGTGCTATCGTGGTGTTTAACACTATTTATCCAAACTGTTGCTAGCCAGCCGCCTGCCGATGTAAAAGAGAGTTATTTTCCATGTGAGCTGTAAGCTTGGCGGGTGCTTTGTTGTTACGAGAGACTTGCTAACATCAACCTTTTGTTCTGACACCCCTCCATCAGTACTGGTAGTGTTAAGGCTTTGTAATGTTGGGTTATGTGATTCCTTTAAAAGAAGAAGAAGAAGAAGAAGAAGAGATCATACAGTCAGCAACAGTCTGTCTTTTACCAGTCTGTTAAAACAATGCGACAACATTGATTAGAGAGTGAAGCCGAGACAGCCACGGTTTTTTTAAGTTAGGGCATTTAATCTAGTTCTTTAGTCATCATTTATTCCTATCACACAAGAGACTGATGCTGCATCCTAATAGTCAGAATCCCAATCAAAATCGAGAACAGTGAATTCTAGTGTGTATTACAAGAACGGTGCCATATGCAAGCCGAGTGATGAAGGTCAATTAAGCCATTTGCAGTGATTGCACCACTCCTTTATAAAAAAATCGCTCCGTGAGCTCACATAATCAAGGCAGTTTTGACCTGGCTAATGAATATGAATTAATCAAAGCCTTCAGCCAACATAATGGCATCTGCATATAAAGTTGAAGAGGAGTTAAAAATGAATTCATTTTTTAGATAATTAACGTTTTTGATACTACTTTGTTAAGCTTTAAAGTAGTTACACTGTTCTGTAGTTATTGACCTTAGAGTTAAAAAAGAATCATCAAAAGATATTTACACAATTTAAAAAACAGATTAATTCATATGCAACAATTAAAAGGTACAAAAAAATAAATATAATAAGTAAAACTGAGAGTGGAAACTTCTTCTACATTAATATTCTACGTTAATGTGTCATATTTATTTCACCCTGTTCAACAATGATTATGAGCAGTTTATCCTGAGCTGTTATTTGACTTGCTAGTGTCTCACATTCACGTTTCAGACTGGGAGAGCAGTATTACAGAGACGCAATGGAGCAGTGTCACAGTTACAATGCTCGTTTGTGTGCCGAGCGCAGCATCCTTATGCCTTTTCTGGACTCTCAGACCGGTGTAGCCCAGTCCAACTGTTACATCTGGATGGAGAAGAGACATCGAAGTGCAGGTATATAAAATACGTTTTGAAGAATTTCCCAAATCGTCCAAAACGATAAATAAAAAAAACGTCACATGCTTTTTCTTGTGCTTGTAATACTCTGTGACACATCAGGTGTAGCTCCTGGACAGCTGTACACCTACCCTGCTCGTCGCTGGAGGAAGAAACGGCGTTCTCATCCCCCTGAGGACCCCCGCTTGGCTTTCCCTCCTCTCAAAGCAGGTATTGCATCATGGAACAACAAATGCCTAATTAACAGTATAGGTTCATAGATGCTGGTAAAACTTGTAAAAAATGTCAATATCATTTTTAATCCCTTTGTTGCCATCAGAAGTAGAGCACGACCGATTAATCGGTCAGCCGATAATATTGGCTGATATTAGCATAACCAGTGACTGCTGGTATCGGTTACTTTTATAGCAGATATGCGCCGATATTGCTAGATTTATTCACCTGTCATTTGAGTTTCATTGGATTGCACTAAGCAGTTCTCTTTCACCAGCAGAGTATGTTATATGGATTACAACAACCGTTATCTATTGCCATTATGAATGCAGATACATGAGAAAAATGACAAATTAACGGAATCTTGAATCACTCTGCAGAGTGTCAGTGAGGATGCATCTACACGCGCAGTTACTTTCCAGTTGACTACCCAAGTGTCAACACAATAAATGTTTATATATCTATCTCTACAGATCCAAGATAGATCAAAGACAGATATTGGCCTTATCAGATTTTCTCTCTCTCTATTATCGATATCGAACCTAAAAAATCCCATATCAGTCTGGCCCTAATCAGTAGGTCCTGTTTATCAGTGGTATTTTCTGACATGTTAGTATTTCTTCTTCTGCTTATGCATGCATTGATGTTCTTCTTCCTCTGTGTAGCAGATTTGGAGTTGGGGTTGAAGCGCGATGCATTGGGGCCAGTGGATGGCAGCAGTCTGGAGGCACTACTCAAGGGCGAGCCCCACGACAGGAGGAATGCCATGTCGGATATCCGTGGTTCCGAGGACGATGCGGCAGCCGTTGAACCTCCTGCCACCTCAACGACCACCCACACTTCCTCTGGCCGTATACGCAAGGTCTGGCTCAGAGATAGCTGAACACACTTGCTTTCTATGAATGCATTTAACATCTTGAGCATAGCTGCACAACAAATGGCATACATTACATGACCAGATTTTTATATAGGATAATAATGTAACTGTCAAATCCACATCTCTTACTGCCCCATCACAAGTCAGTTCAAATCTCTGTTTTGTTAACAAAGCTTTACAGCCAAACCTGTGCTGACAGATTAAACTGCCAAAATAATTCTTAACCAGACCTCAGCTGGATTGTGTCCTGTCACAACTTCATATAAACATAAAGCCTCAACAGCTGTTTTGTTGTAGTTTATTCTAAAGCATGGAATTGGCCATACATTCAATACAGCCAGGCTTAATCCCAACCCTCTCATCACAGAGAGTCTTGGACCATGACGACTACTTGGATGATCTGGACGATGAAGACTTTGAAGACGAGACCCCAAAGAGACGGGGCAAGAGCAAATCCAAGGTGAGTGCCCTGTCTTTTTCTGAATGCAGCCCCCTGTAATACACCAGAGGATCAATGTTGGGCTATGCAAACAATAAAGTCACAGTAGTTCTAACTATTTAATCTGAGACTTTCTTCACCATAGATGATTTTACAATCTGTACTTTTTTCTACTTTAACATCTTATTTGGTTTCAATTGTGAACAGTCCTGTTATGTATCCTGTTTTTTATTTCATTTGAAGTGTAGAGAAAACACTTTTAAAGCTTCAAATGACTCTTTTAGGGTCGCAGCGACAAGAATGGCAAGAAAAAACAGGAGGCTGCAGCTGCTGCGATGGAGGAGAGGGACAAACCATACGCCTGCGACAGTAAGTAGAAGCTGTGTGTTGTGCATGTCGGCAAGAGAGGCTTTTGCTTTTTCCCTGAAGGACAAAAAACAACGCTTCCACCATGCATGGTTTGATCTGAAAGACCCCTTCTGGTACTTAAGTTCGACAGCATATACATTTGAAAGTTGCCCGCCTAAATGCGTTTCGTTTGTTTGTATGTTTTTTTCCTGAGATGCCGTGCCGTTGTTGCTCTCTAGCTTCTTGCCGGCCATAAAGCTCATTGTGCAAACGCTCACCTCCGCTGAATGAGTCTGCTGCTAACGCGAAAGCCAAAAATGAATAATGTGAAAATAGCCGTTTGTTGGGCGATGATGATGGTTCCATCTTGGGCCTTTTTGGACGGTAGCTAAAATTGGCCGTCATCACTATAACACTTTTGTATGACCGTGTGTGTGTGTGTCAGTCTGTGGGAAGCGCTACAAGAATCGTCCTGGCCTGAGCTACCACTATACACACTCTCACCTGGCAGAGGAGGAGGGCGAGGACCGCGAGGAGATCGAGGCACCACCCACTCCTCGCCAGCCTGAGGAGCAGAAGAGTGAGTCACTCTCTAGTGCTGAGAGAGAGAGAGAGAGGGAGAGTCAGGAGGTTTGGTTGCATGCCTTGTAGCATGTGTGTGTCTTACAAGGGATGTCTCTCTCTCATTCTCTCTCTCTTTTTTTAAATTCTGCTCTTTTCATTTTTTTTTTTTCCATGATGACTTTGAATCCCAAATGTGGGATTAGTCTCAGTGTTCCTGACATAAACATATTTTCAGGGTTGGGAATCCTGTTTTTTTTTCCAACATGTCATCCATCTTGTCCCCCCACCTCGACATATCATCACATTTTTTGTTTTCTTTTGTGAACGCAACATTGTGTTAGCAAATACATTCATGAAGTGCGTTTTGTCAGTCGCCACTCATCATTACATCATATTTCTCAAAACGTCATTAGTCAGTTCTTGAAATGAGAAGGCGTTGTCGGATGACGTGGTGAAACAGGTTTGTAAAGCTGTGGGTCAATCTTTTCAACCATTTGATTTATCACTGTTTAACCCATTTAGACCTGATGAGACGCAGACGTGCTTCTACCTTTAAGACCTGATGAGATGTCTACGTCGCATAAGGCCATGACCAAGAATGCAAAGGAAATTTTAATTTACAGTTAAAGCCAATAGGTTTAAGCTTTCAAATGTTTTATTTTTAAGGTCTCTATCTGATACAGAGACAAAGATTTTAGTAAACTTTGAAATTCTGTGCAGTTTTTCTGAAAACCCTCAGGTTCTGGGAGGTTGATTTCAAACGTTACTTAGGCTTTAGAGGGCGTTTTTTAGGCGTCCTTAGGTCTAAATGGGTTAATACTGAGGTACACCATGTAAGGGGTGATTATAGTGAGTGGGTTGTTACAGGGGAATGGAAGCCTTTGAGTCTGCTCACCATTTTCCTGCTTGTTACACGGCTAGTTACTCTAGTAATAAATAACCTGGCGACAAATATTGATTTGAAAAGGATCTTATTGATTTAAAAATGATACATTTCAACAGTTAACTCTTTAGCCTGATTGTGTTTTTCCGTCACTGTCGGAGTCTGTAGACATTTTCTTTTCCGTACACCAATCTTTAAAAACACCACAGTAGGCCATACCCCGTTTGTGTGTGTTTACAAGCGCCATCTTGAGTTTTGTAGATTTCTCTGTCACCGCGCACAGATTCAGCATCTTTTAACCTCTCTTCACTGCTTTCCTAAATTTGCAGTTAGCCCACTAGATTCTGGGATATGAGCCGCGTCCCTAGCAACTGTCAGCCCTTCATAGTAACGGTTTGTTCTACTCAACAACGATCTGCTATCAAAGGGTAGCAGACCGTTGCTATGCGTAAAATTGCCTATCAGAAGCAAGTATTTAACACAGCCGTGAAATAAACACGTGTGAAAATAGAGATATTTGACTCGTCCTCCTTCAGGATTTAGTGATGTGATGTTTTGATGTGCACCTAATTGTTTCTTCACTCGTTCTCTTGCTCAGCAACAAAGAAGGGTCCCAATGGGCTGGCACTGCCCAACGATTACTGTGACTTCTGTCTGGGAGACTCCACCTTAAACCAGAAGACGGGCCAGTCAGAAGAGCTGGTGTCCTGCTCAGACTGTGGTCGCTCAGGTATGAACTTATCATGTCAGAGATTCCTTTCAGGCAAAAAAAATTGATGATCCATGTAGATAAGATTGTGTGTGTATTGGTGTTTACAGCTTCTTAGTTCTTGACTTACAAGTAGGACAATTAAAATTTCAGGATGGAATTGAAGTGTGATACTATCTCGTATTCAAATTTGCTCTTGGTCAGTGCAGCTAATCCTACCCTGATATTATCCAGGAATATGGGTAAAAACTGCTTTTGATAACTTTTGAGGGCTATTTTTATACTGTTTGACAACACCTTGTCCGTCTCCTCTCCTTCCTGCAGGCCACCCGACATGCCTGCAGTTCACCCCAGTCATGATGGCTGCAGTGAAGACGTACCGCTGGCAGTGCATTGAGTGCAAATGCTGCAATGTTTGTGGCACCTCAGAGAATGACGTAAGCCCTTTTTTGAAACTCTGCTATGTGTTTTTGAGCCATCTATGTATTTAGATAATTGCCTTCAGCTCTTTGTATTACCTATTCTGTGTTTTGATGCAGCTCTATCTTGGGGATGAGGAAAACGCTGCTTGAGTGTTGACAGAGGAATGAAATTAAATGGTGCTCCTTTTCAAATTGGACAGATTTAAAGACACTCTCTTTGAGTTTTTATACCCATGTCCTCTTCATTCAGTTGTGGGTAGTAGTTGAGTTCAAAGCACAGGTATGGTACTCATTAAACACGGTCCTGCAAGGGTCATTGGGTTGTTGTTAGGGATGTAAAGATTTACGTGAGGCAGTTAAAAATCGATTCAAAGCTGTCAAGGTTCACGTCGATTCTCTGAAAAATTAATCGCGGTAACAGGGTCCGAAATCCACACCCGCCAAGCGCCAAATGCGGGTAGATTTTCCGTTTGTTGAGTACATTTCAGAGGGCTATCTGCCACAGGGCGGGTAAATGTTTTACCAAAAAGTCATAAAAACTATGCTATGAGTATTAAGCACGTTTTATGTAGCTGCAGCCGGCTTTCCCTGCTCCTCTCTCTGCTGTCATGACTGAGAGCATCGCGGAGCACCCTGAGACACACCAATTTCAGCGCAAACGCACACACATACACATACACACAGACACACACACAGACACATACACACACGCGCGCCCCTTTTAACTTAAAGTGCATCAGCACGTAGCCTACAGTTGATCCGTACGGACCGAGTCGGGAACATGTGATCCGGTCGAACGGCCGGTTCGACTTTTCTCCGTTCACTCGTCTGCAGCTAACATAACGATAGCAACGTTCTCTCAGAGCCTGCTGTAGTCTCAGTCTGTGAACGTCTCCACTCAGACTCTGTGAAACAGCGCTGCGTTATAAACACTGCAGATATAGTGCGCGCTAAATGCACGCGCAGCAGGAGCAGTCAGAGATACACACACGTCTAATAATGAGCAGGCTGATTATATTAAGTGTCTAATATTGTCAAAGCTAAATCAAGAGAAAACTTGTTTTGTGGAATAATAATGTATTATTCTCTGATGGATTTTAGTTGTTAGTCTGTAATGTTGTAATGCAGGGGGGGTTCAGAGGGGAGAGGGGGGGGGCCTGGGAACTACTGCCTATTTATAAAATAAAGGCCAGCAAATATATTTTTTTAATTTCTCAATTTCCTGATCTGATAAAATGATTGAATCTGTGACTTAAATCTGTGATTGATTCAACAGAACATAATGCATCTCAATTAAATGTACTGTAACAGATGTGTATGTGACAGAAAAACACAATTTGTTATTTCTGCCGTTAAAAAATATGTTTGACCAGTGAATTCTTTCATTCAAAAAAGTCAAAAAGTTAATTTGGGACCCTGCATGTGATGAGTGTCAGCAGCTGTAGAGCAGAGGCAGTTGGTTGTAACAAGCAGGCGTTACCATGGCAGCTGTGAAGCCAAACTATACTAACAAGCAGATTTGTAGCCCCGCTCACCCAAACGAGTGTAAGAGCCAAAGAGATTACGAGGTGCATTGGTGCTTTCATGAAAAATTAAAGGAATCTTTGTTAGTCATAATTTTTCTTCAGTCTCATTTTGTAAAATAAATCGTGAAAGAATCGTATCGTGAACCCAGTATCGTATCGTGAGTTGAGTGAATCGTTACATCCCTAGTTGTTGTATTCTGTGAGTGACCTCAGTGACAGCTGTCAACAACACACAACCTGAGCCTGCTTTAGATATTGCTGCATCTTTTCACTGCTTCAATGAGACTGTATACAACTTAACACATGCTTTTATTTTGACATGTTTAATCAAATGTAATTGCTCAGCAGCCAAACTGGATGGATTGGACCTCTCCTCGATAAAATGAAACAGGACATAGTGGTCATTTTGGTGGTAGTGACGTCATAGTGTTAATGTAACGCTGATTTTATAAGATGAACTGTCTCTCGTGGATCTCTTCTGGTCTAATCAGCTGACTGAACATTATGATGTGTGGGTTTTTTTTTAAGGACCAGCTGCTCTTCTGTGATGACTGTGACCGAGGCTACCACATGTACTGTCTGAGCCCAGCTATGACTGAACCACCCGAGGGTAAGCTGATGCTGAACACTTGATCAAAGTCTGATTCATTAGTCAAGTTAAAAGAGTGGTCGCTGGAAATGTTTCCAAGTCAAGTCACACGGCCCACAGCAGGCTTGTGTGGTATCAGACTCGTGCTGGTGAATAGTTTGGTGTGGTGCTGAACTAAAAATACAAAGGAAAGAAAAGTTTTCGTTTTAAGAATATTCAGTTTACAAAATTCAGAAAATTCTTGTCTTGCATTGGGTCATTATTCCAGACTTTTCAACAGTGTTCAAACAGAGACATCTGTGGTTTTATTCAGTATAACAGTGTTTATAACGTCTTCAAGGTATCACAGTAAAGTCAGCAGACATGGAAGAGAGAACGAAGGAAGATAGCTAGTTCTAACAACAGTGCGTTGTGTTACTTTGCATTATGTAGTGATGCATTGCGTTGAATAACCTGGTGTTAAATAAGTTAAATAAACTGGCATAATGTGGTTAAAACTAGCTGGATAAGACACTAATACAACTTAGATACAGACCATGTCCAGGTAGAAACTACATTTCTGCCAGTATCAAAAAAAGAGAGATTTTCAAGATCTAGGGTCAGAGTTTCAAATCAGACAATAACTTCCATGATACGTCATGATGTGTAAAAAAACAACAACTTGATGTTGGTTTAAAATGTCTCGGAGCTTTAGTATGATGCTGCTGCGTGATTTGACCGTGCGGTTACTTTCTCTAACTCAGATACTGTTCCGTAAATTGATGCTGTTGTTGAATATAATGTGATGCTTGAAAAGCCGATGCTGTATTTCCTCACCCATGCCTTACTGTTTTTCTATGTCTCACAGGGAGCTGGAGCTGCCACCTGTGCCTGGCCCTGCTGAAGGATAAAGCTTCCATATACCAGCAGAACCAGAACTCTGCCCCAGAGTGACATCATAGCAGCTAGTCACGCCCCCTCTGTACAACACACACCACAACCCCACAACCTCCTCCCGATGGGAAAGTCGGACCTCCTCTCAGTCCGGAGCTCCAGATGTAGCTGAGCCAGACCTCAGATCAGCTTCACAAGTCTTAAAATCTTCACATCAGTAGGGGGATCAGTCTACATGGGGTTAAACTATCACTACCGACCTGCCTGTAAAGCCCCTGGGGCTTACCATCAAACACATACATATTGTGCACATATATACAGTGTAGACGCACTCTCTCTCCTGAACTGTTACACACACAATAGACGCAGACACAGAGAGCATGCAGTAACCATAGCAACTGCTGTCTCCAAGGGAGCGAACTGATTAGCATCACTGCTAATTATTTGTACCCTTTCGCTCTCAAAGACGGTGCGGACTGTCAAGACAACACAGATTCTCTTCTGCCAAATGATCTATTTTTACTCCCTGAATGTGGGAGAGAGAGAAAATTCAACACCTTTATGGTTGAGGATTATTATAATTACTATTGTTATTGTTCTGGTTACTAGTGGACTTTTGTAGTGGCATTCATCTGTGTACTTTTGTCTGATTGGAGCATTTTTTTTTTGAAGAAGAAGAAGTTTCCCTTGGGGGAAGCCAATCAGTGCCAAGGTCCACCATCATTTGAAATTTCACAACTGAAGACCCACAGAGCCTTTCATAATCTGAATATCTTTGTTTTCATTTTGAATCAGTGGGACAAAACCGTTCAAAGTTTTTGATTTTATTGCCAACAAAAAACTTGCTTTGACTTGTTATGCTGTTTTAGCACAAATTCTTTGGCCTTGCTTATTTAAGGAGTTGCACCATTTCCAACTTTTCATTGCCGATTCTGTTGCGTCAACCAAACACTATACCACACATACATGAAGATACAAAAGTTATGTCAGCTTACTGTCTCTCATTTGAACAGATAATGCTGTTCTTATCGAGAAGACTCCTCTGACAGTCTACTACAAAACAATGAGTCACCATAAAGGTCCGTCTTTTCCGCAGACATTTTTTGTGCAAGCTCTTTTAGAAACTGCAGCGACATCTGAGTTGCTGCTGTCAAACCGATGTCTTAAAGAATCAATCACAAACTGTAGCTGCTTCTATCATCTGTCACACTGCGGTGGATTTGCATGCACATTGCACCAGTTTAAATGCACACTCATATCACAAGTGTATTTTTTGTTGTTGTTGTATTGTTTATTTTTTTACATTTTATATTACTTGATATTCCATTGGTACTGGGAGTTTTTCTAGTAGAATTTTGTCTATTGAAGTTTATTGTATTGCAACACTTCAAGTATATAGCTCCTAATGCATTGTATGTACTGTATTGACTTTTTCTATTTTTGTTATTACTGTGACATGTTTGAATTGATTTGATTATTCTGGTATGTCAGACCTCCATTATGAGTATTTGTAAAATGATGTACTTTGATGTACTATTTTTATTTTTTCATTTCTTTGGCATCAAAGCCGATTTAGCCTGACTTAAATAAAAAATCACTTTGACTAATGTGTCCTTTGTTATTAACATTCATAGTTTCAAGCATTTCCTCCGTGTTAAGGCTTTACGTTTAGTTCAGCTGATTAAATAGCGGACTGTCCACGTGACTATTTTATTGAAAGGAACTCATCTGAATCAAAAGAGACAAAAGGGAAGTTAACAAAAACAAAAATAGTCCTATATGGAAGAGAGACAGCCACAAAAAAAGTCCAAATTGTCCTAAATCTCAGGATAAACATCTTGATATCTCAGAAAACTTAAAATTGCATTTAGCATTCTTTAGATACTTTAGTTGACATTCACTTGCAACATGTATCACAAAAACTGCTCTACAGAAACTAAAGACTTACCCAACATTAAAATATACCAGACGTGTGTTCACATACGGTTTATATCTGAATGGATAAAGAATCAATCTTCCTGTAACTGGCTCGACGTTAAGTCATTTAAATCAAAATGTAGATTTCAAGATATGCTGTTCTTCAAGAACTTTAAGAATATAAAAGATAACTTAGCCACATCAATGCTCTGAAGGTGTGGCGGTCAGTCTGCCGTCTGGAGACGACTAAATAAACGTCCATATTTACTCCAAAAATTAACAACCTTGAATATTCTGAATATTCACCAGAAATGTTATAGATCCAGTGTGTCTGATGTTGAGGCTCCCGGGTAGGAATATCAAAACTGTAGCTAATAAAAGGTCCTATAACAATGACTGGATTGGTTCTGAAAGCCCTTCTGTTAAAGGATCATGTAAGGTCATATCTGAACAGGTTCCCTTGGAATATCTTACTAGTATTTTACATGCAAAAACAGATCAGTTGCTCAAAGTCTTGCGGCCCCCACCTGAATTATCACAGGCCGGATCTCTGCCATTATTTTACAAGTAGTCTCCTGAGTCTGAACTGTAACCAATGACTAATGACACGAGGATGCTTTCCTGGGACTACTGGTGTAGTCTTGTTTATCTGAGCTCTTGTTTTAGTTTTCTTGTTTCTACTTGTTTGGTTATTTTGTTTTGGCTAATATTTGGGTTAAATGTGTGTGTATTGTGGAAATAGAGAAAATTCAATAAACATATTGAGGAAAAAAAACTGAAATGAAATTAGATTCTTTGTGAACTCAGAGAAGACAGGTGAACTTTGTTAAGTCGAATATGTTATATATCATAAAGTGCACTCACAAAACTAAAGTACCGTGCTTCAGTACAATTTGGAAGAACTGAAGATTTTTCTTTTCGATGCTACTTCATGCTTCTCATCTACAACATTAAAGATTATGCTGCACATTACTGTTGTACTGAATACTTAATCACAGTACACTGGCATATATTATTCAAACTTACCGTTTTTCAAAATGAACTTGCTTTTCCTTTTTGTATTCCATGTTTTGAGGCTCATATTGGCACTTTGATGCGACTTTCACCTGTAACCAGGGAATTTACTTTCTGGGGTTGTTCATTATACGGCATATTTTATGGTTTAAATACAAAACTTTAAGAACATAGTTTAGTAATAACATGGCTGAGTTTTACTGAATACGTCTTTAGCATGACTAAACCAAGCTCAGTTGGTGAAATCTTAAAATAAATGTTTACACCCCTTTTGACACTTTAACTAAGGTCACATGTTCTTTAAGTTTAAATAAATATTTTTCAAACAAGCACATACGGTTTGATTATGCAGGACAGAGACTGTCAGATATGAAAAGCAGAAGCTAAACGTCACAGAAGAAAACATTTTATTGCATTCAAAACCACACACTCCATGACTCTCTCCAAACATAGACATTCATGAACACCTTGAAGCATACAGTCCCATTTATCCCTTCACAAAAATACCACCACCGGTGCTGCAAAGCTTTTAGGAAAAAAGGGAGTGGGGGGGGGGGGGGGGGGGGGATCTATGTGAAAGACCATGACAATAGTGCCTTAGTGCAATTATCTGGAGCGTGATGAGAAGCCATGCTGTCGTTTACTGCGAGATGAAAACTTGACATTAAACTTGATGTAACAAAAGTGCACACACTGAGAAGCAACAATATAAACTTACACTTATACTCATCTGGTCTTTGAGGTTATTTGTGGCAGTCTTTAAGTATTCATAAGTAAACTAACACACTCTTGGGTTTATATTACACAATATTCTTTGATTCAGAATGCAAAGTCAATACTTGATATACTTTTTGAAACATAGTGCATCATCAGCTGGGTTTGATTTCACAAAATCAGAAGCTTGGTACAAAACTATGTAAAATACTTGTTTATCAAAGGTAAATAATGCAGCTTTAAGGATGTGAAATGAAATGAGAAGTCATCTGTCCATACGTCTGATCAGTAACGGGGGCAGTGATTGTGGAAGTCAGATGGCTTTGTTGGTGTGTGGTTCTGTACGTGGAGAGTGTGTGTCCTCTAAAGCCTCTCAAAGCCGATGGAGCACATGAGGAAGACGGCATAGAGAAGAATGAGACAGAGTCCCAGCCTGCGGTCTAACCTCCAACAGTTCAGATAGACACACAGGACCTGAGGAGGGATGGACAGACGGACAAAGAGAAACAGATTAAAGAGAGAGAGATCTTCATTTCCTGTTACACTGCCATAAAAACAATCAACCTCTCTGACTCAGAGAACACAGTCAAGGGCTCTCAGGCTTCCAAGTGAAAAAGATTAAACGGTTGACAGAAACAGGCAGGTGAATTGATTTCCCCATGTCATATAAACGTATAAGATCAATTAACTTAATTTCAACAAAAACGGTCAGAGATGGTGGGAGAATGTATATCTACTCACTGTGAGTGCGACGGAGGCTAA
Organism: Tautogolabrus adspersus; assembly: GCA_020745685.1. Taxonomy (NCBI): domain Eukaryota; kingdom Metazoa; phylum Chordata; class Actinopteri; order Labriformes; family Labridae; genus Tautogolabrus; species Tautogolabrus adspersus. Next base: position 16,238,347 of record CM036540.1, read on the forward strand.
CAGCAGAATCACTGAGTACACCAGGCCTTTGCTGTTAATTGTCACCTGTAAAGCAGAGATAACTTGCTCAAAAATGCTCTCCATCATGGACAACACACACCCACCACCCCCTGCACAGCACCTTCACCAGGCAGAGGAGCATGTTCAGTGGCAGACTGCTGTCACAAGCGTGCTCCACGGACAGGCTTAAGAACTCTTTTGTCCCCCTGGCCATAAGACTGTACAACACCTCACTGTCACGGCAGGGATAAAGCACTCAGTGCTCCTGGACTCATTTTTTCATTCTTACATCTGTACTGCTGTCCTAAGAGTCAGCCTCTAGTTGGACACTTTAATGCTTATTTGACAATCACTTTAATGTTTGCACTGACTGTTTAATGACTGTTTTTCACATATTTTTGCTTTTCACATCACTTTATTTTTTTGCACCTTTAATGTCTGCACTGACTGTTTAATATCTGTTTTCACACTCCTTGCACTACCCCCATCTTAAACTCTACTTGTACAACAACACACACCTTCAGAAGGTCAACACTCTTCATCTCTTATGTACAGGTATAATTACAGATGCTCTTTAACTGTTTATTTTGTTTATAGGTTTCTTTTAAATTGCACATATATTTCTATTCCTGCACAGGTTTTGTACATTTCATTATATAAGTTGTATAGGTCTATTTACAATTGCACAGGTTTAATTTTATGGGAGGGGGGAGTGTGACAGGGGGTGTTTATGTAACAATTGCTATGTGCCTTGCATGTTTGTATACTGCTACTGGATGCCTTGAATTTCCCTCAGGATCAATAAAGTATCTACTGTATCTATCTATCTATCTATCTATCTATCTATCTATCTATCTATCTATCTATCTATCTATCTATCTATCTATCTATCTATCTATCTATCTATCTATCTATCTATCTATCTAACTTTTGATTACAAATGTTTTAATATCTGTCTCTGACAAAGCAAGACATAATTAAATGGAATAAAATGATTTTATGGACTTGTGAAAAAGCAAAAACAGCATTCAACGGCTGACATTAAAGTCTCTGGCTTAAACTCTTCTGCCTCAATGGTACATGGTTTAGAAGAAATGTCATGAAAGATGATACGAATAACATTTTCTTTTCCACTTTGGAAACCAACATCAACAGTGTTACAGTTTCCCTCATAACCTTTTCTCATCAAAACATATGAGTGAGAAGTTCCAGACCCCACATACGTGAACCTATGATTAGGATATATACACACAACTGGAATGCTGCGATGTTTTTATGACCATGCTACGAGGGAACTATATAAACATATCAGACAAAGAAACCAGCTGCTGTTACCACTGATCCATAGCTGACTATGAGAGTCCTCAACGCCCAGGGGAAGCCCAGGCCAAGCAGCACATCAAAAATATTACTGCCAATGGAGTTAGACACGGCCATGTCGCCCATTCCTGAAACATCAGAAACACACACACACATTCAAAACAGAATTCATGGGAGTACATGTAGTGGGCATGATATTAGACATTGACTGAGGAGTGTTTGCATTATGTTAACAACGATGCACAATGCCACATGACCCATTCAGTCTTTTGTCGGCACTTTCTCAGTTTTTACTATAAAAAAAGTTTGCTGAGATATTTGACTTCTTTTTTTTCTACTGTTTCATTAGTCCATCCATCGCTTTTCTCTGAAACTACACTTTTAATTCATGTGATTATCAAGTCAAATGTACTGAACAGAAACTACTACAGACTATGCATCTAAAGTAAAAAGAAAGAAAAGACTGTTTGTTGTGTGTATTTACAATACTGCCTCATTGCAATGAAGGATAAACACAATTACACATTGTAAGAATGATTTTATAACTCTTCTGTATTTTCCACAGGAGTTGATTTACATCAAATGAAGGCTCTAGATGACATCAAAACAATCAAGAATCTACCAAACATTTGTAATCCAGAGCTCACTGAGGGGCTCCATCTAAAGGTGGAGACTACTACAGTATTGTAGATGCAGTTTGAGACTTCAGAAAAGGCTGGTTTTCTGCATACTGCCTATCTCAGATAGATTTGACAGGTTTTTGTCATTTCACTGCTTCTTAATTCAGCAAAGGTGAGCAGGTGTGTGTGTTTTTTAAATACACCCTGTAATGGAAATATTTTGAATAGAACAAATAATAGGAAAAAAACAGACCATGTCAAAATGAGTGTAAAATCTACAAAAGGATGGTCCATTTTCTTTTCAAGCTTAAAAATGAACTTCACTAGCTCACCTCCCTTCTAAAATAAGCATCGCTCTCTAAAAAACATCATCAAAGTCAAACTGAAGTTAATGAACCTTAGTTAAGAAATGATTTGTCAGACCAACCAAGAAAGGTCAAGAAACAGCATCCTAAAATGTGCTAAATAAAAATGTGTTGGTATAAATGGTTTTGATGAACAAAGTGCATATGTGTTGAGACAGTTTAAACACACATCTATTTCCACAGACACACAAACACAGACAAGTATCCACCTTGTCGGGCAACAATGAGGCTGGCCATGCAGTCAGGAACACTGGTGCCAGCTGCCAAAAAAGTGATGCCCATGAGGACTTCAGGAATTCCAAGTGTGTAGCTGATAATGGTCACCTAGACGGACACACAGAGGAAAGAGCCTGTGTATGAATATGTGTGAGAGTGTGTGTTGGTGGTGTTAAAGTGTGCTGGTTTATGAGTGTGTTTCCTACCATCCAGACCATGAGGTAGGAGAAGACGGCTATCCAGAGTGTGGAGGACAGGAAGGTGAGCAGGTACCAACGCTCCCACCGCGGCAGGTTACAGTCAGGGATGGAGAAGTAAAGCAGGACGCTTACAGGCCATGAGAGCAGCCACTTCACACGCACACACCAACCATCTGAGGAAATAAACAATACATTGAAGTTCCCCCACAGGGATCATTACAGGTTAGTCTGAACGTCTAAATGATTTATGTAGCCTCAGAGTACTATCACTTTTTATTTAGCTGCACTAAGTAGTTGAACGTGCAAAAGAAGAAGCAGTTATTTTTGCTTCAGTATCATTTATAAAAAAAAAACTTCTAAGACAGATAAGCAGATGACATCAAGGCCTGTGGTAAAGTGCATGACTGTAGCTTAAGGCTACATCTGTCACTGTCCTTTCCTGAGTTTGACTAAACCATAAAATAAATATCTAAAAATAATCTTTTAAATTACACATTTTAGTCTCAGCAATACTTTGATTACCACCTACTTGTTGCTATAGCAACAGCATACAGATATATCAGTTACAGAGATGTTGGGCTGACACATAAAAGAGCTGAAAGGACACATCATCCCTGTTCTTCATAATAACAAGGCGGTCAGAGAGGGAAGTGTGAGTGCTTATATAGTTTCATCAGGCTTATTACAGGTTTACAAATTGTACACATGAGAAATTGTCTCCTCACTTGCTAATTATCTGGCTAGTGAAACTGGAGTGACATTAGGCCATTTCTCAAGCAACATCGTATTTTATAACACATTAGCTACGGTTCTCAATAGCTTATGTTAGCATACGTCCAATTTCTAGTGTAACATGATTCAATAGGAGGAGGTGTAAATTCATAGCTAACAGTCAGATAACGACTTCTCAGATATATTTTACCTTTAAATATGGCCATATTTTACTTTCCATTGTGTTTGAGTTGCTGATCAATTGAGAAGCAGTGAAATGAAATGAAATACAACTTCACCTGGAATAAACGAAGTACAAAATGAGAACATTATTTGAGGTGCCTATGCAAATTGTGACATCAGTGGCATCAAATTGCGACCGTCTCCTCATGGGAAATTAAGAATCTAATTCTGAAAATAACTTGTTTTTTATGCTAATTACCTTATGAGTCATAATCTCTCTACAGCTAAGTCTCTTATACATTATAATATGTCTGATTTACTTTGGTCCATGGTTGCTAGAACTTTTACATCAAGTAGGCAACAAGTCAGTTTTGGTTTTTTAATACAAAATGAGTTTTATGCAGTTGGCAGCATCAACAGCAAGTTTGACTTAAATGAACTTTAATGAATTCTAACATGCATCTCTTTCCAGCCAGTAGCTGTGACATTTTTAATTTGTAATTACCACACTAACCTGGCAGGACAAAAGGTTTAAAAGGAGCGTTTTCATCAACCCCTTCTTCCTGCTCTTCCTCCTCCTCATCCTCCTCATCCTTAGGCTGTTCTCCTCGATCGGTCTCTGCCACCGCCTCTTTACCCCTCTCCCTCTCTCCTTCCGGCAGCTGCTTGTCTCCCTCAACCACAGTCCCGTTAGCACCGACACCTTCATCCCCTGACGCTCCCCCCTCCTCTGAGCCTTCCCGGGCTCTAATAAGCCTCTGCCTCTGAGGGAGAGGAGGGAGGGAGTGTGGAGAAGTCAGGAAAAATGAAAGAAGGAAACACAATTAGATGAGAAACACTGCAGCAGCAAGCTGATGCAAATGACATCATCTGACTGTAGCAACAATATGAGTAGCGGCAAGAGGAGTGATCAGGCAGCAAGTCACATACAACAGAGGGAAGGTGGGAAGCACTGAGCAGGGGCGGGGTACAGAGCAGCGACAGCATTGGCAGTCGCACTTTAATTTGGATTTGGAAATAGCAAGCACAAATGTAGGAGAGCAGAGACGGCGAGGAAGGAGATTTTGGAGATTGAGTTCTTTGTTGCTTTTGTGTCGGATATGATATTATGTAGGAAAGCAGCAGTCTGTTTGTGTACGTTTCTTTGTAAGATTATCAGATGGTATCTTGATACCTGATAGTAATCTTAATGTTGATAAACCTTTATCAAGTTAAACAAATGAGAATAAGAACTACCAATGTAATTAACATGAAAAGTCAAAGCTTAACAGCAGCCTCAAACGGATACTTCACAGCACAAATGGAGCTAAAGAGAAAAAGTCTTTTTATGGTTGTAGCAGCATTGAAAGAAAACAGCCTGTAGAGATCTGTATTAACAAAATAACAATCGACTTGATGTCTAACTTAAGAAACAGTCACAATAATAACGTGACACACTATGTGCACATAAACTAAGCATTGTACAGAATGCCATCCGAAAGGCAGGTAATGCAGTAAGCCTGAAACTGTGTTTTGGGATTCATTACACATTTAAATGTAAAGGCAGCCGCTTTTTCCTAAAAAATCAAATATAGATGTAGATAATGTATCAGTAATGTGGCTCAATCATCATTTATGGGCCTCCATACATCTGTGGTGGTGACTGTGTCTGCAGAGACCCTGTCCTCTGCCTGGATTTTGTTGTTTTGGTTGATTGGGATGTTTCTGGGCAGGGAGTGGATGTGTTTCCACTAGCCATTGACAGCGTGCAGGTAAGTTTGGGAGTGGATACAATTAAGTGATTGGATGCCATTCAAACTGGCAAAGAAGATAAAATATAATTATAGTGAGGCGGATAAAACTGGTTCCAAAAAGCAGGAACCTTGGGTTGGCTTACACCTGCGTAAACGGAGTTGGCCTGCTTTCTGTAGGACAGGCAGGTGCCAAACCTTGACAGTTAGCTTGTGCTGGCTTGCTAAATTATCAGCTTTTCCATCTCAACAAATGTATCATTCTCAGATAGCTTGCGTTTTATGTACTAGTAGTAAACGTACGCCCTCACCCTGCAGTGAGTGTGCACTGCTGATGAGGCTCAGGAGGACGGACCCAGTTTAAATGATGTCATTCAAGTTATGGGTTGGTTTGGATTCTTGTCGGATTCTGGGATGACTACTTCCTGATTAGCTTTACCATACCAAACAAAAGTGCCAAAGCTGGAGAAATAATATTGACATCTATCCAATACTGAACTATTCTACATCGATTTAAGATGTAAGAGACTTTTTCTTCTTTGTTCTACTATTCCTCAGTGTTCAGTTTCTTTAAACTTGTAAGTGGTTAGTTTTGTAAAGGAGAAGCAGGCCAACACAAGCACAGGCATGTTGATTTCACCAATACCAAAATACCCACCAACCAAGCCGATTAAACCAGGGGAACTTGAAGTTTTGTGAACAGTGTGAGCTGCATGCAGTGTACCTCGTTGATGATCATGCATCCTGCCATGCGCAGGCGGGTGAAGGGGGGGAAATGCGGGGTGATGAGAAGGCGGAGGCTTGCCTCTGAGAAGGAGAGCTGGTGGGGGTTCCTGTTAAGCAGCTCATCCACCATCATCACCCCTGAATCCTGGCCGGCCACCACACTGGAATCTGGGGAAAGTGCGAGGAGATGAATGGTGTTAGCAGAAGACACATATGGAGAGGAGAGGATGATTTTGGAAGAAAAAGAGGAGAGTGATGGAGAGAATGATAAAATCCTGTACATCAAAGCGGTCTACTTCTATTTCAGTGTTTGAAATCCACAAGGGAACAGAAGTGGGTTTGAAAGGCAGCCCAAACTGTGTCAGTAGGTCTGCTGACAGCAGCTCAGGGACTGAGGAAACATAGTGATGTTTTGGATGAACACATGCACACGTACAAACACGAGCTCTTGCACCTGGCTTCAGCGGCACCATGTCGTTGTCACAGTCTCCGATGTTTCCGACAGCAGTGGTCCTTCGCAGGCTGCTCAGACACGGCTGCCCTGCTCTGCTGCAGTGTGTCTCCACCAGGTTGTACAGAGAGGAGTTGAACCTACACAAGAGCCAGTGAGGCAAGAGAAGATCGTGTGTGTTTAGTGAGGAGAGAAAGTGGATTCAAACAAAAAGAGAAGAAATATATAAGAGAGAGACTCACTTCATGATGATTATGTAGATTCCATACATTGAAATCAGGATAATAGTCTCCCACCTGAAAGATCCCCAGAAACACCAAGATAGATTCATTGCTACCTACTGTACACTGATCTGCTAAAAACACACTATAAAAGTGTTACTACAGTCTTACCACATGACTTTTTCATCAAAGATTACCTGCAGATAAAAAAAATAATAATTCTAAATATAATTCAGGCGTGGCAGCAATGCAACATAAAACATTTCTGATGATCAAATTACAGCCAATACATTAAAATCATTATCTTATCAAAGAAAGTGTGTATCAGGATCTGTATTTATATCAAATATATGTCCATGAAACTGCAGTACAGACAAGCATGAAATGTGTTTGACAACTTTCATAGCTTCACCAAAGACTTCTGACAAGTTTATCTTTGACCTGTAAAATGTTTTTCCCGGTTATTATCTTAAAGGGATACTTCACCCATTTTAATTAAGCTTTGTATCATTAGAAACCTGGTCTTTTTTTTGAATGGTCTTGCATCCCACCCTCATTTTCCCCTGAGATGGGAAATCTCCGTATTTCTTGTCTGAAGAGGAGCCTCCGATGGCGCAAAAATCGTCATTTTGCGTCATCTGAGGCTGTTTTGGTTAGCAGGGGTGAAACTACATCGCTAGTTCTTCATGTTATCGACCACTGAAGCTACAGACCTATTACAGATCAGTGGGCGGTACCTCACTCCCAGAATCTAAAAGCAACGTCCGACATCTTGCTAGGAAGCTATACTAACAGGCTCTGTGGAGAAAGCTGAAAAGAACCAAAAATGACGAAAAAAGTATGTTTCAATTTCAAACTGATATGGATGATGGGGATTTTGAAGGTCTTGTGCTTGAATCAGATGTTCGTGGCTCTTTCTACGAGCCGCAATATAGCGACGAGCAGTTGAGGCTGATGGAGGAACGGGAGGCGGCTGCTGCCGACAGGCAGGTCTCAGCAGCCGGGGCACAAGACCTGCCTGTCGGCGGCGGTGAGGACCGCTGGTTATCTCGTTGATGTCACTGTTTGCCTATTGACACAGACATAGAGTCCGTTTGCTGCCAGGAATTTCTAAGATGCCAATTCCTTCTGGAAGAAATCGCGGAATCAGTTGAGGAAACAGCCGTGTGTGTTGTAGACAGACGGTGCTGTGCATTCTGGGAATTGTTGTCATTCATAAATATGAGCCAAAAAGACACTTTCTGCCTTTTCTCGGTCAAAAAGGCACCAACTTCAACATTTATTTCACATTTCTACTACATATATGACCCAATTTCACTACAGATTCATGTTTCAACGGGTGAAGTATCCCTTTAAGGACTTTTACACATTTAATAGTTTCAAATTGAAAATTAGTTTTAATGCATTAAAAATAACTAACAGCTGACAATGAACATAAATGTACAAAGTGGATCATATTTTGTGCTGTATAAACAGTTGAGTATCCAAGTTTGTTTTGACTGGAGAATTTCTCACCAGAATAAGCACCAGTATGGACAGGATGTAGAAAACAGCATCACGAAACAAAGGCCACCAGCTGAGAACGATGGGCTAAGGAGAGAAAACACACACACACACACAACCATTTTATTAGTTTAATCAAAGAAGCGGTGTAAGATGTAATCATATGATCTTTTTGTTTCGGTGTGGCCATCGTGTGTTTACCTGTCCAGAGAAGATGCCGCAGATGCCGATAATGACCAGAATGTTAAAGACAGCTGACCCCACGATAGTTCCTACTCCCACATCTCCCTTTGTAATAAACACCCCTAAAAAAAACAGGAAGGGAAAGAGTGACCCAAAGATCAACACCAAAATGTATCAAATGTGACCCCCTACAAGAAAAAAGAGCTTTATTTCTCCCTGTCAGTAATATTATTCTCTGTAAACACTTGTTGTATCTTTTGTTGATAACCAGTGGAGATAAGTAAAGATAAGCTAAACCTTTATTGATCCCCCATTGGGGGAAATTAGTTGTTACAGCAGCTAAAAAAAAAAAGAGAGGAGTAGAATCTGCAAAATAGCAAAAAGTTATTGAAGATAAGATTAAATATAAGAAGAAAGGTACAATAGTAATAAAATAATTCTAGGAATATACATTCAGTACATGTTCACTTGTGGAAAGACAGAGAACAGTTATTATTAAAAACACTCACAGTGTGAAGCATGTTGTGATGATGATCATTATGATACAGCCAGGTGAAACATGTCACATGTGAGTCATGTGGTGGTGAGGCAGTCTGACTGCAGGTGGGATGAACGACCTGCTGTAGCACTCTTTCTTACAGTGGAGGTCTCAAGATGTGCAGATATCTTTTATCTTAAGCTTGCAAAATGTACTGCATATTTACATCTGAAGTCCCTACGGTGACATGTCAGTTTATGTCTGTCTGATCTGCACATTGTGTAAACGACAAACATTTATCTACTCCAGTGATTTTTCCAACTCAATCCAGCTTTACGTAAACCTAAACTGATTTTTTCAAAACATCTGAGAACATCTTTGTCAGAGAAGTAATGAGTAAGTGAGCTGGCAAACATTACACAAACAGTAACACACTCTTCTCTGCGCCTTTTTAAAATATGTATTACAGCGTAAAATTGGCCATTCAGGGCTTCTGTCTACACACACTTGACTCTTTGTCAAAACAAAGTGAAGATACATTAGATGGGGGGCAATCAAAGCTTATGGGGCAATCAATTGGCTTTGCCCTTACAATGTGTAATTGATTAGATGAGTGACACACTTACCAATCAAAGATGTGAAGAGCTCAGGGGCGGAGCTACCAGCCGCCATGAATGTTGCCCCAGCAACATCCTGACTGAGCTGAAGGTTCTAGAGGACAGACGAGTGTAAAACAGACTGGAGTTAAAGGCAGGTGATATTACATTGTTTTCTAGTAATCAACCAATCTAAAAGAAGGGGACTGATCTTACTAACACATCTATGTATTAGAAGCTTGACATAACCAAAGGCTTTCATTATTTTCTAAATAATATTTAAAACACATACATGATGAGCCACACTCATAGCTACAGTTTTATTGTGATGAACATAAGCACTACAGTACTATTTACTTTGGATGATGTCTCCTAAAAAACTACAGTTCCAAATTCTTTTGAGAAGGTTGTTAAAAGAAAAAATTGAAAATCAAAACCAGAGTAATAAACTGTTGAATATCGTTTTTAAAAGATCTGTCTTCAATTCAAATTAACTGGAAGCTGAGGGCCAATGGCAGAGAAGACAGAAGGTATATTGAGAGACAAACTCATGTATAATTGGCTTGTGTCCTTTTCTAGAAAGTAAAGAGAGTTAGAAAAAACATATTTCTAAGGTTTAGAGTCGACAAACTAGAAAAGGACAATCCTAAGTTTAAAGCAACTTGAAGTTTCCCAGAAAGCTTTATCTCTATAAATGATACTATACTTTGAACACATTAAATATGTCTTTAGGTCATACCTCTGATACTTTTTCCAGCGATGGCACAAAGTAAACGTCACACACAATGGCCAGTGCAAGAAACATGTAGATAGCCTGTGAAAAACGAGAGTCACTTTGTGTCTACGTGTTAAAATGCAACAAAATGAATTTTAAACTGGTAAGCAGGCAGAGCTGACACTCACACAGAGAACATGAAGGAGCACTGCTCCGTGTCTCCTCTGCTCTAGAGTAAAGATGTCATCAGGAAAGTCACCGATAGCTGGAGAAAAGAATGGCAGAGAGTAACCTCATGATGTGTACATCGAGGGAAATCCTTGAACAAGAGCTGAAATGATTGAGTGTGTTTTGATAGATGTGTATTGTTAAGGCGTTCATGTCATGAGACTCAACCAGCTTATTTGCTTTAAAATTGAGTTTTTTCCGCCATGTTCTTCAGAAATGCTTCCGGTGTGACCTCATGCCAGCTCCATCAAGGTGTTTCTTATTGACATTCTTCTTCAGCTTTTTCTCTGAAGTCAACTCTCAGAGGCATTGAATTCGGCCAAATTAGACATTTAATCAGTCACACTCTTTCCAACTACAAGAAAGTGTTTTGCTTGACTTCACTGTTTTGCAATTAAGCTTAAACAAATGCCACAATACACTGCATCATAAAAAAAAGCTTTCTTTATGAGGCTGTGCAAAACAGTCATCTGGATTGCTGCCTTCCTAAGTGAGTTTAGTTGCAAGTCAGGATATATGAAACCTCCACTTAAGAGAAGGTCAGAAGTGTGACAAAAGTGGGAAAAATGCTGCACAGAGGTGCCATTGTGCAGTTTGAGACATCACGTGTAGTGATGGTGTGATATTTTTGACAACCTGTCACGTGGTTTTGTTTGCACACTCATCAAACTGTCTTTTTGCCGTAACAATATTTTATGATATTTAATGAATTTATTAAGTGGCAGACAATATATTTAGAGTTTACTGTACTGTATCTCCCCAAAGCAGTGATTTTCTAGCTCAATATGTAGCTCAAAGTATTCTCTGTAACTGACCAGAAAATCTCTTCATCTCACATCAGACCCATAGACTGATCAGACCACAAGATGCTTTCAATGTTTCTCTCTATCAGCCAAAGAGATCCAAGCACACATAGGGTAAGAGAGGCCACTAATCAGGAGGTCATTACGACAAGACAGACGCTTTGAACAGCTTCACGTGCAGGCGACAATCCAACCACAAATTTAGCATAGTTTCCTAGCAACCGGGTCCCCTCAAAGGCCCAGCTGTGTTTAAAGACCAAGATGTGCAGAGTTTAGAGAAATGAAAGATGAGGTTGATTGACGCACGAAAGAGACAGACTTAGTTTAAACAGATCACTAGTGCGCGCGCGCGCACACACACACACACACACGCGCGCACACACACACACACACACACACACACACGCACACACAAACATGTTATGAAGATCATCACAGTGACTACACACTCATTACTGCATTCAAGCCTGTTAATGGTTAAAAAGCTCATCATGAAATCAAATTACTTCACTTTTTCTTTTTAAGTGACACATGTTTGTTAATCATTTCAGACTCATTTCAAAAGCGACCCCCCTCTCTATTCCTCTTCATCCTCCTCTAGCACTTGTCACACAGTCACATAGTGGTTAAAATGTCTCACCAGATGTAGAAATAGTGTCAGTATGGTTGGCCTCTTTTTCCTGGTTGAGCTCTCTTTTCAACAAGGAGATGTCATCCTCCAATGAGGGTCCATGTGCATCTACAAGGGGTTGACATGTAAATGATAGGATGATAAAGTACGAGATAATTTACCATAGGCTGTATATTTTGTAAAATACAGTCAATTATTCTGCTTATTATTAATTATTATTAGCTATAATCTTAACCAAATGTAAGGTTATTTACCTAGTCTGCTGAGCTTAAATGTACTCTTTCAAGTTTGTAATATAACCGCTCATTATTCTGCATTATCTAACATTATAAATAAAATGTCATTTGTATGTTTGAGTGTGACTAAAGCGAAGATGAATGAATGGATCTTTTCTCGTGAAGCACCTGTGTCATTACTGAAGTGGAGGAGCCAGGCGGTTGCAAGCAGACCGACTCCGCAGACGCAGAACCGCGCGAGGAGGCGCGTCTGCCTCGGTCTCCTCGGCGCCTTCATCCCTCCAGACCGCCGCCGCTCTCCGATCAAAACATGTCGCCGACGCCGGCTTTCAATCCTCGTCACGACAGCCTCTGCACACAGACTGGATGGCGCTGGGCTGTGGATCCGTTCTCCCTATTTATCGTTTTTCAGTTGTTTTAGGGCTCCACGCACGATGCGCTAAGTGTTCAGTCGATCCGGCCTGTTTTCAGCATCTAAGCATCCAGCTGCAACGTAGTATCCGCGACCACACACACCAGTCACACAAGGAAACGTCATAAAAAAATATCTGAGACTATATTCACATCAACCCAGCCCTTAATCTGACCCACTCTTTATTATGCTCCGTCTGGGAGGAGGTGTTTTCCTTGATTCACAGATAAGACCACCAGAGAGCGCCTTCAGCTGGGTGGGGCGACTGGAGAGACATGGCATCACGGGAAGACATAGGTCTCATACTGCTGTTTGGTATTTAAAAGGTAATAGAAAAAAAGAAAGAAAAGCCAGAAGTAAAATAGGAGGCAAACCTGATTATAATCACAACCATAGACTTTTCTATTATTTATATATTTCTATTAATCAAGCATATATCCCAACAAAATGATCATATGGTAAGTTTTGGCTCTCTGTGACTGTTTCTCCCCTAGGACTGTTTTGCCTTTTCCCCTCACTGCCAACAGAAGAAATAAATTAAATACTTATAAATAATTGTATATATTTAAATAAAAGTGTGTATTTATAAATATATACACAGAGATGTGCCTGTTGTTTGAATTCATTAAAAAAGTATCTTTTGAATCTCAGAAAAGGAGAGAACTGTCATTGATTGATTTTGAGGCATGAAAGTCAGATGAGGTGTCTGAAGAGTGAAAGTGAATTTTTGATGTGGCTTCAGGGAGCAGGTCAACATTTGATCTTATTATGATGAATAGTTTAATCTGCTAAATTAGACTTTCACTAATATGATCCTTGGCATTTCATTTAGAGGCATACTCACAAAAAAGTACAGCAACAAAACCCCTAATAAATAGAAAATGCTAAATAATTTAAATTCCCCAGCTCATGAGCCAAATAAGAAACCCTCAAAACTAAACCCTCTGCCTCATCAGCTACTGAGTAGATGTTAAAATAAAACAGTTACAAAAATCCAAATCAGCCGGATAAATGTAGTTCACATGTTTATGAGAAGGAGGTTGAGATCAAATTGGAGGTAAGGCTCCATAATGCACACTCCAGTAGGGCTGCAAAATCAGACTAGCACCACTCCACAAGGTGTTGATCGAAAAAAAGTTTCCTGCGCGGCCTCCTGAAGCCGCAAAGACCAAAAAAGTGAGCATGAAGACAAAGAGCAGGAACAGTCCTGCTGTCTGACGTGATATCCCCAAGGTACCTGTATAGCTTAGACAACAGACAAAACAGAGGGACAAAAATGAACAGGGTAAAAAAGGTAAAACAATGCTCAATGAAAGTAGGATAAAAGCTTGTGGTGGTCTGACCTTTCACAAATCCCATTTTAAATGTGTCAGAGATTTTCAGTGATGTCTGTCTGAGGTACCTTTTGCTCTGAATGTCTGCTGTGAGATTTGGAGGTTGCAGCAGCTCCTCAGCCTCAGTTTCCTCCTGCAGGAACAGCAGCACACATCACTAATGTTACAATATTTACATCTCCAGTCATGCAGCTGCTTTCTGACATAAAGACTGAATCTTTTGTAGTGGTGTGCTCTAGTGGTCACTTTTGGAAGTACAGGCTCTTCAACTAAACTCTACACTAGTCCTTCAAAAAATCCTCCCTCATAGATGAAAATGTTCTTGATTAAGATTCAACTGCACCATCAGGTTTGAGGCTGAAACGTCTAGTGCTGTTGAATGAACCAAATTATATTAAAGTTGACTCAACACCTCTTATAAATAATTTAAACCCAAAAAGAACTTGATCACCTTCATGAAAGCAGACAGACAGGAGGGTTGTATTAGACTGCATCAGTTTGAACCGTGTGTTCCTACTCAACTTACAGGTCTGAGATCTGTGGGGTCTGCAATCATGGTTTGCTCTTCATCTGAGTGGCCCAGTAGCTTAATTTCATCTGCGAAGGACAGAGGGAGATTGAGCCGTTCTTCTTTTTCTCTCACCGCATCATTCACACCAGGGCTGGTAAAAAAAAAAAGAGCACAAACACAATACAGTGCAGTCACAAACAGATGTCACAGGGAAGGTCATAATATTCGTATCAAATAACAGGATTTAGTCTGTCAGAGTTTACAATGAGGCATCATAAAGTCTGTCCTCCAACTGCGTCCTCAGCTCCTGATTAGTCAGCCTGAGATCCTGAAACAGAAAATCAAAGACAGCACATAACATAAGGATTTGATCTGTCAAATGTAAATACCTGAGTGATTACTGCCGTGTGAACAGGAACAATGAAGGGACGCATCTGTTAACCACCGATTTTCACAGAAAGGTCAACTTTACAGATTAAAAAGTGGTAGGATTTCACGATTTTCACTCTGCGGCTGGAGGTGGGGGCAAGTCCCTTTCATTAATCAGATATAGTTGTGAGTAATGCAGAACAGATATATGATCAAGAATGGGTCGCAGGTATGGACGTCCCAATCAACTTTTTTTCACCCAAACCGGTCTAAATCATTTAATATCGAGTATTTATCAATACTGAGTCCTGATTATATTCTTACTGTATGTCTGTTTAATGTTGAGTGTTTCTCTTCTACGTCTGTTCACCTTTTGAGCGATTACATTTGATATTTCTCTCATTGGCTTTTTGTTGAAGAAGCTGGAAAAAATTGCCCCTAAAATTCTACTTCTCGTCAACATTGATGGGACACAGACGCTCCAGATTTCGACTTGTTGTATTTGATTTTTTTCCCCATTGCAATGGTCTAATTCAATCCCAAATTAATGTTCTTTATTAGTTTGAGGAATAAGAAGTTACCTCACATGTTACAACAGACACCTGAGTGTGAAAACAGGCTGTTTGAATGCATGTCATTTAAACATGTTATCTTTCTTTATTAAAGTAGCAAAAGAGGAGCTCACCTTGATGATGTTAGAACATTCTTCTACCAATTCTTCAGAGTGCTTCAACTGCACGTTTTTCTATCACAAACACACACACAGTATGAAAACATGTGCTGTTAATATAATGAAACACAGACTGTCAAGATAGTCAAGTTGGACTTCGAGAGAACGATCATATTTGTGAGAGCTTTTGGTCACTCCCTGAAGTCCCTGTTATTACCTGATGGATCACCTCTTCCCTATGCAGCAGGCCTAACTGAGCATCTTCCAATCCACACTGAAGACACACATAACACAACAAATGTTGATTTATAATGACTCACACAAACAAGTCGAGGTTAGACAAAGAACAAAAAATTATTTAACATCTCCAACTGAACTTGTGGTGTTACCTCGAGGGTTTTAACGGCATCCTTGAACTTGTTCAAGTTCACCTTGTCCTTCTCTCTATCCTGTTGGAGGCTCTTGAGCTAAAAAGGTTAGGATGACATTTTAACTACACCTTTTAAATGACTGTATTGTGTCTCACTGTTGTTTATGTCGACAGGTTAAAGTTGTGTGAAAGTAACTGACATCATACCTTTATGGTTAGTTTCTTATTTTGGTCCTTCAATGTGACAGATTCCTTCTCCTGCGTAAAAAAACAACATGAAAACAAACACCACATTGATCATGCTGAGAAGTTAACAATGACAAACATCAGTTTAATGAACTGTTTATCTACCATTAGTATTAACATGATCTGATTGATATCTTGTGCTTATTTTTTGATGGAGGTGAACTGAGTGATTTTTCACAGACTGTGAATTCATAGATTTTAAGAACTAACCAAAAAGTTGTAGAGTCTCAAAAAACAGCTGACAATGTTCAGTAAACAGGAGTCTTTTGAAGCAAAAATAACAAGAATGCACCATCAGGTATACCAGATCTCCATCGGATTGGATGTTGAAGTGCTGTATTATCAAGGTTTTTTTCTTTGGATACATAACAATTGTAACACAAAAGCCAGTTTGTTGTTACTAGGGAGAAATATCAACATTGAAGGCAACATCATATTAACGTTGTTCAATAATGTATTAAGGCTGAATATATTCCAAATCAATAACAGCTATTCATTGTTACCCACCAAAGCCTGAAACTCTTTTTCACTGCATCTCTTTGCATAGAAGTCGTCAGGCAAGAGGGACCTGCAAGGCTCTGCTTCAACATGTTGTGCTGTGTTGATGATCTTCTCAAGGCTGCAGGCAAAAACACACATTTACACTGTCCTGAAAGGTTCTCCACAACAATGTTAAAGCATGGCTTACATAACACTAAATACAAAAAGAAAAAGGTTCTGACATACATTAAAAATCTAAACAATCACAAAGCTGTAATTAGTTCAGGGTAGAAACCAAGATCTAACGATATATGAGATGTGTAGATGTGGTTATCTCATTCTGAAGTCCTGGAGTCCAAAAGGAATCTGCCTATATATAGCAGTGGAGAGTATTAAGTTATCCATAATTCAATTTTCACAAGGGTGTTTAGCTCAAACCTGAACAAGCACAGGTTTCACTGGAATGTATAATTACTTATCATTGCAGCACACACCAGAGCCGAGAGGTATCAAATATTAAGAGATTACAATAAATCTAAAACTGGCCATTGTGGTTACTCACACGGGATGCATATAAACATGTAAAGAAGAAAATGTTACATTTATAAATTATTTGATGAAAGTAACGACACATAATTCTACTTGTGACAAAGGCTGCAGATAGATAAAGCAGATTAATGGATGATTAATACACTTAAAATTATTAGAATGATCAGTTTGGTAGTAGTAGTAGTAGTTGCAGTTCAGTTTGATAGTCAGACAGTTTAGGAGATAAATCATATGATATGTGACCACTTACGTCTTCACTTGTTGATTTAGGGCAGCGTTCTCTGAGCGCAGCGCTGCCATGTCATCATCTGCAACATCCAGCCAGTGCCTCATCTTAACATTTAGTTCCCTCAATTGGCTCTGATTGTATTCCAACTCCGCTATTTTCTCAAGCATCTCCCTCTGTACCCTGAGTATACACACGCACACACACACACACACACACACACACACACACACACACACACACACACACACACACAGATGAAAAAATGTCATTAATTGCTATGAAGTATTTCAAACAACCTGTTTATAAATGCATTGGTTGGTCAGCAAACATAACTCACATCTTTTCCAGTTGTAAATCCATTCTGCTGGCTTGCTCCTGCCTGGTGCTTGAGATCAACAAACGGTGCAATGATGTACATACTTATTCATTAATCATCCATCGAATTGATTATACTATTATAGCATACATTATTCTTAAGAGAATATGCCTTACTAATTAATAAAAGGAAGCCAATATGGACCCCCTTGAAGACGAGATGGTTCATCTCAAGGGGCTATCCAACAATAAACAATTTCTCACATATTGAAATATGACCACTACGTTAGCCAATATGCAGCATTTTACTAAATTACTGAAACCAATTTTAAAAAGTGTCTTAATGTTTTTTTATAGTGCTTACACTGCTAAGGTTGTCAAACTTTAGTAAATGGCATTTTAGGTTTCAAACACATTACATTTCATTAATACAATTAACTAAAAGAACCATTTATCGTATACAAATGTAACTTGCACTTGAATTAAAGCAGAGCTATTAACAAAACCAGTTGACAGCTCTCATCTTTGCACCGACACCTTCAGTTAGCATGTTGATTAGCTAGCTAGGAAGCTAACCTAAAGTAAGCAAACCAGTCGAGCCAAACATTCAACAATTAGCTTAAGTTAACAAACTACTAAGAGACTATGCTTTATACATTCTTAAAACAATGTATTACCACTGATGAGGTCCAAATTATTGGTTAAAGCAGCTCAAGTTTGATTCTGGCTGCCAAACCAAATGGTAGCCGCGCAGGTTACCATGGAGAAACAGACAGTCACGGTTAGCATAAACCGCTAAAAGCTAAAACGAGACGCTTTGTTTGCCGTCAGACACTGAACAGGAAATGATCTCGCCATAATATTTTCATAAACAAGGATTTTTAAAAGCTTGTTAAAGAAGTTCTTTTTTAATTAAAGTCTAAAGTCTTACAATTCAATGACACTTCAGATATGTTTCTTAATTATTGTAAATGGCCTATTTACTCAAAGAAAACGTAGACTATGCAAGTGAAAATAAAAATCATCATCAAACATTTTTTAATTATAGTATTTCATTTTCAAAATGCTCCTTTAGCACAATTCATTAAACAATTTTCAGATAGCAAAACCAAACATTAAATGGTGTGATTGATGTCAAAGCTCAAAAGAAATACAGAAACAGAAATATATATTGTGCAAAAAATTGTCATGCATGTAAATATATTCACCACATTTTTAAGGCCAGTGATCAAACTTACTAAAGCAACAGCAGAAGAGAGAAAAATAGACTTTGATATGAGGTAACTGAAGGACTTCTGTTATTTATAGTGCTGCAGAGTACATTAGCTGTGTCCAAAATCCATACTTATGTGGCAGAGTTTGAGTATGAAGTGTGTATACATCAGACAATTGACAGAATAAGTATTTGTGACACAGGTTGGTAAAACAGCTAAAGGAACTGCTAAGAAAACAAAAAATAACAACAATTTCTTAAGTGTTGTATAAAACAGTACATTTTCTGTATTCTCACTGTCAAAGAGGATACTTTAAAGATATGTATACAGTATTTACAGTGGCTGACTGAGTCAGAACACATTATGTTGTAGGCCAGGTTGATTTGGTTAGTAGTAGTCCCTTGCTGATTGAAAGATAGACAACGTAACATGAACTACAAGGAAAGACTCTTAAAGTGAAGTCTTTGGGTAGATTCAACATTGTGTATCCTGTAAACTGCAACTCTAGAAGTCAAAACTCAATTTCTACTGTGTATTTCCTGCTCTCCTTTAGTTTTTAAGACATCACTTTGAACCCCTTCAAGAAGTATAACATTGATAGCACAAGCACATAATGACACTTGTAGGTTAGGCACAACTGCAGAAACGAGGCTAATGATGGTGTATTTTATATATTCAGGAACAATGTAACTATTATCTTCAAATTGAGACAAAAATAAACAGCATGAGAAAGGCTCAATTAAGTAGTCAGTGTCACCAATTCCAGAAGAATAAATACCCTGAAGTCAGAGAACATATTTGTTGCTTGGTGACAAGGATTTAAAATTATAAACTTTTTATAATCAATAAAATACATTCTCATTTCAGTGCTGTTTGCAAACTTTTTGCTAAGTATTCCAGAAGAACACTTGAGGTCAGCCTCAATCACAGTACAGCCACAATGTAGTCTGAGCACAGGTAAGTTGTACCTGTTCACATCTTATATAACCACGCACCATTCTTACATCCCAAGCTACCTCTTTTGGAATTGAGGTGATGTTCCCTGCTGCTGCTCCCAAAACATGAACCATCACCAATGTAAAGTTACATGGCCTGTACATGACCAGGCTTTCAGCTGTTACCGGGTGGGGTCCAGGGATCCAGTGACCTGGAATCTTATCCCGTCTCCCGGTAGAGGTGATTGGATGAGTGGGCAGAGCCAACAGATGTACCAGCGAAGGCCCAGACAGTGGCTCAGGTTGCCAGGGAGTCCCAGGCTGTAGGGTCTACGATTGGAATACCACTCCCTGGTGGTCTGTCCCCGAAACATGAGGAAGACATGGAAGAAGAAAAAGGCGGACACCAGTAGGAAGCCCACCACACAGGTGTCAGCGATGAAGGCGAAGGCAAAAGCTCGTGCCGAGACCTGGCCTTGAGACAGAAAGAAAAGCAGCACTGGTTTAATCACTGCCAGTGATATGTGTGACAATCAATAAGACACAAACCATCTCCTACCTGAAACTAGCATAATCCAGGGTATGAGCAGCAGTAGGACACTGTGCAAAGTCACACCCTCCTTCAATATGACAATGAAGACCTCTGCATTCATCAAGGTGGCATACAGGAGCCCAGACCACATGAATAACAAGCAGCTCAGGAAGTAGCGGTAGTTACGGAAGCCCACACAGCGGCCAAAAAAGACGCAGTGGTGATCTCGCCGCAGCACACAAACATTGCAGTCATAGCAGTGGGAGCAGCGAGGGGGAGTGTGGGTCTCGCATGTGTAACAGTACCTGTGTTAGAAAAAGAGAAAAAATTAATCATTCAGGGTCCAAATTGTTCCTAAACAGCCTTTCACAGATGAAAGTGGTGATCAAAAAGCATGCTTTATAGACCTCACTGAAAAAGGTAGATTCAGAGGACATCCGGTAAAGTTTCTTAGCTGTGGTCACTTTACGGACCCTAAATTATAAGTGACATAATTTACACACACTAGAAAACTGTAATACTGACTAGGTGTCTAAAGGCGCACTATGTAGATTTGGTGGTGAAATTTGAAAGTTGGAGAAGTGAAACAATTCTATGCTATATTTTCTGAAGTAAATACACAAACTTTATTCAAAGGAAGAAATGGGTCCCTGAACTCTGTTTAGAGCTAAAAAGCCACCAGGAGAGTAACGCTTTCACTGTTGCGGGCCCCCCACCATAACTTCTCACGTAGCATTTTATCTTCAAACATTTTTCCAGGGACCAAGTTTTCCTCTGAGGACAGTTTGTATATAGTGTTATGAACATATAGCACATAATCTGTGAATTTCTCCAACTTTCACATTTCTTTACCAAAACTACATAGTGCACCTTTAAGTTGTTGAGAGAAGTTAAAACTCTAGTACAGGACACTGTCTGATCGGCTGTCTAAAGAAGGCTGAAAAGAGATTCAGTACATTTATTGGAAAACTTTTATACCCATATGATACAACTTTCGGAGGCTCAAATCGACAGGCAATATCGACCAAATTATATTTATCAATTGGCCTAAACTTCTCTGTCCCTTATACATATGGAGTATATAAAGTACTCAGTTAAAGAACATTAGGGTCTAAAATATAACTGTATGTTGCAGTATAACAATTTGTGGGAACTGGAAATAAAGGGCCTTTCCAATATCATGAAAAACAGACCCATGCTCAAAGTACTGTTGACGTTCATGTTTTTCAAAGAAATTAATTATACATTGATGAACAGTGTGTATGCTATATTTTCATTACAATCAAGTCATTTCCTTGTCTCTAATAATCCCCACGACTGCTCCTTCCTTACCTCCATCCCTGTCCCATGCCTTCTCCTCCCAGGAACACCCCTTTGATGCTGGGACTGGTTCTGAGGAAGAGCATGGCGTTCCAGCAGATGTTTATCAGCATGAAGTACTGGGCCAGCAGGTGGACGGATTTCCACCAGGCGGACCACTCCGTCTTCTTCTGTTCTGCCTCCAGTGGAGCCTCGACCATTACCAGGTAGCTCACCTCCCCGGTGATAGAGAACACCAAGAAGGTGTTGAGGACTACGGGGAGGTGGTGACACAGCTTCTCCACCCGGCAAAAAGCTTTACTCGCTAAACTCGTCATGTTTCCTTCCCGTCCGTTCACCTCTCTGTAATGACTGAAGACACCTCAAAGGGCGATGAGCTCACTGGAAGGACTGGTTTGACAGACGCACGTTGGTAACCTTTTTTTTTTTTTTGCTTTTTAGCCAAATAACTCACACGTTAGCTTATTATACCTGATTAAAAACTCCGCATGACATTACGCATACCCAATATGTATTTAAGAGACATTTTTAAAAGCAAAAAGTTGAACTGAGTCGCTTCATTTGCTCTAAACCTCTCTACCCACCACTGAGATACTGGACGGAATCAAGCTTCTGGTATTGGGTGTTACATGAAAATACATCCGTAGTGCAACAACATATTTTGGTTCCTAATGTAACACGTCCCAAAAGTATATGCCTTATTTTTAAAAAAAAAACAGGGTATGTTTTATCTCTTTTGGACAGGAATGTTTATTGCTGTATATAATTTTATTTGCACATATTTGTGCTTATCTGGCTCTTTTTAACAGCAGAATTTCCAAGATCAGTTTTTTAAGGCGGCTTGCTTTGATGCAAAACAATGTTTTTATATATATCTCTATCTATATAAATTGACAAAATATAATTTAAGATGAAGATTGTATGTCTAAATTATTGCCATTTTTAATGCTAAGGTCAATGCCAAACACAAGAGGTGCCTACTTCTGGAGCCAAGGAATTGTCCATGGTCCCCAACACTGCCTGCATCAGTTTAACAGCACTCATGTAATTTGCAATATTTGATGAACCAATAAGCATTGTTGAAAAAAATATCTGTATGGCCTTAAAAATATGTCTACTGTTTTACCACATTAAAATGCCCATGTGTGGATGGCAGCATGCCTCTTGTCCCTCCCCCTAAAAACACAGACCTTAATCCCTGATAATCTCTGCGTCCATTGAAAGCCTGCAGTCATGGCTGTACAGAAGGAGAATTTACTGTCTCTTGGAAATCTGACGGGCACAGAAAGAGTCACTTTCACAAAACAAAGAGAGCACGATCTAAAAAAGAGGTAAGGCATTTAAGTGGTGCCACAGGGTCAGGTTGTGAGATCTCTGGTTTTGTACCTTTTTTCCGCAATAGATCTGGATTTTGACTGGGATTTGTAAAGCTAAAGCTAAGAGAATTACTCTTGTGCATTCCCTGAAAAAAAATGTTATTTTTTCAATGTAAGCAACAGTGTCAGTAATGTCGGATGGAAAGTTTGTGCTCTGATGTACTGTCTCTTACATTCTCAACAGACCTGTGCTGTTGCAGGCTGACTTTTCAACTGCTCAGAGTTATCAAAATCTGTAAGTGCATAGATTAAAGCTAGCAAGATGCTTGTATTGTGCTTCTGTGGGTCTAAATATTGTAAATCTATGTCTATATGTATATGTTATGCAGCAGGGCGATGCAGCTACAGCATCGGTGGCAGGAGCTGAAGGAGAGAGAGCTAAAAGCTAAACACCACAACAGGCAGCTGCTGAAGCAATTTGAAGAAGCCCAGGATGCACTGAGAGAGATGCTGACCCTCACTGCTAATATGAAAACTATTCGGGTGCTCAGACACACAAAGCGCTCACATAAAGAAGAATGAAGTATATTAGGAAAGAAAGCCACTATGTTGGTTATAACAAACTGTACATCAGTCCTGCCTCCACAAAACTGACCCTTTCTTTTGACCTTTTACTCCCTCCAGACAGAGTATGAACGATACCTGAAGGAGAACTCTCCCCGCTGGCATCAGCAACTCAAGAAACAAACACAAGTGGCTCAGAAGAAGGTAGAAAATTAATTATTATAGAATATCAGCTGTTTCTATCTCTCACTTTCAATGTGTATACGATTTACATCGTTCCTGTTTGTCAAAAAGTTGTGAGAAAAGGACGCCTCCATTTACATGTACAAGGGATTCCTGTCGACTGCATGACTCTATACATATGTAATGAGACTGTTTTTCTTTAACAGAGGATGGAGGAGTATTTGAGATCATGTCTTAAGAACACAGAAGCAACGAAAAAGTCCTCATCTGATCAACCTTTACCTTCACAAGGTTTGTCCTCCTTCCTCACAGACTTTAAAAACATTCAAACTCAAGTTATAATGATGTTACATGTATTCCTGAATTTTGAATTGTGAGTTCAACACTTTGAGATTTAGAATTTAGAACAGTTTTTCTCAGAGTTTCTATATAAGAATCACACACTAGCGTTGTCATTAAACCAGATTTTTAAACCTTGATATGATACTAGTATCGAAGTATCGAAAATGTTGTCAACCTGACCTCACAGTAAGTCTTTTTGTCATTAAGAAACTTGAACTTACATAGATCTTTGATTGCAGGCCTTTATGCAAAGACACAAAACATCGCTCCGCCTCAAAGTCACAACAACAACAACAACAACTTGGGCTTCAACCAAGATGGCTCCCCTCACCTCCCCTTCATGCCATCTTCCTGGCTGACTCACCCTCATTACCAGACGGCTAGGTTTCCCATCAGAGCACCATATCAACCTCAGCATTCCCCTCATACCCCACCCATCTACTCACATCTCCACCCATTCCCTCTTCCACACCTTGCCTCCACATCGGGTCATTATTCCCCAGGCTGGGGGTCCCTGCAGCCGGACTATCCCTGGTCCTTGACTGCGGGTGCAGCTGGACTCCCCTCAGACTCCAAGGCCCTGTTGGATCAGCGCCACACAGAGGAGCTTCCTACGGAGAGGGGGGAGGCCCAGCTTGTGGAGGAAAACGCTGACACAAGCAGATCATCAAGCTCACAAAGTGGAGGAGGGGGTGGAAGCAGGGGGAGTCATTTATCCCAGGAGCTGGATGTCAAACCAGGTGAGGATAAGAACATTTGAGTGTGTTTTCAGGATTACTCTAGACTATGAAGTTGTACTTCCCCTTGTCTCTTGAATGATTTTTGTCTTTGTTCATACTGTGTCTTAAGTTCGCCTGTCTAGCAGCCATGCAGAGAGCAGTGAAAGCAGCAGGGTGTCTGATCAGGTGAGCAGAGAGAACAGGAGGAAGAAGAAGAGGGAAAAGACAGGAAGATCACAGAGCTCCTCCTCAGGCAGAGAAGCACCCAGATCTCAGGGGTAAGAAATATTCTGGATGGATAACTTTATGTTAGTTAAAAACCAATTCACTTACCTTCCTAAACTCTTATCCTAAAAAGTGGCATGAGGTTTGGCCCCCAACTGGCCAATACAAGTTAGTTCCTATTGTTAACAATCTTGCAATTCCATCTGCTCCCACTCCTCTATGAACCGCCCGTCCCCCTCACCCAACATGCTACCTTATCTTATTCTCTATCTTTTTCTCTTCATTCGTCTTCCAGTGCATCTTGGAGTTCCAATGCAATCATCGTTGCTGCAGCCACAGCATCTCAAAGCTCAGAAAGTGACGCCTCATCGGAGAAAGACAGCAATAGAAGGACCAGGAGAAGTCAGGAACTGGCTGTTGGATCACCAGGAGCTGAGGAGGTGATAAAAGAAGGGAGCAGCAGGAGAAAGAGAGATGATTCAGGGAGCCCCAAAGAAGAACGTCAATCTATAGGTGAAGAGGTGGAGAGTCATAATGAGGAATCCAGGAGTGAAAAAGCAGATATTCCTGAGTCTGGATCCCAGAGGGAGGAGGAATCTGTAAGTGTTAGTGTAAAGACTGAAAAGGGAAGTTTAAAAGGAGCAGATAAGGAGAGTGATAGCTCTGAACACAGCAGTGTGGTAGAAAATGTTGAGCCGAAGAAAGATCAAGGAGATGGAGAAGATGATGTTGAAAAAGACAACGGTAAGACAGATGAAGAGCAAGAGGAGAGGGATGAGGATGAGGCAGATGAGGCTTCAAATATAAAGAATACAACTGAGGAAGATGAAAGAGGAGCAGAGGATGAGATGGAGGAGCATGATTCTGAGGAAGAAGGCGGGTTGAAGAATGGAGACGATGGGCACAGGACACAAGGTTCTGCATCTTCTCAAGGTGAAGACATGGATGAGAGTGAAAGAGGTGAGGGCAAAATGGACGAGGATGGGGAATCAGATGAAGGAGAAAGTGAGGAGGAAGATCAAAGAAGTGACAGGGCAGGAGAACCAGAGGAAGAAGGAGATTCAGAGGACAGTATCATCGCACCTCAAGACAACAGGTAAAATGTTAAAATAATAAATGATCTCTTTTGCTAATGAGAGCACCTGGATTTGATGTAATCTTGTTTTTCAGAATTAAAAAAAAGATCTACGTGATTCCTGAGGCAGTTGAAGATGAAGACGAGGATGATGAGGGGAGTATATCGCAATCGCCTGATGAAGGCTCAAATAGTTTCAGCGATGAGGATATTGAGCATCTACTCGCGCCTCAAGAACAATCACAGAAAAAACTGTGAGTTCCTTTTTTCCTTCCTCTGATTATAAAACTTACGCCTGAAATACACCTTGTGTTTCCTTTTAACTTTTTTTTTTTTTTTTCCAGAGAAAAGGAGAAGAGCGCCGGTGAGAAATCCAAAGGTGCCGTCCAGTCATCACAATCACTATTTGTTTTGGATAGAAAAAATGATTTTTAAGATGTTGATTCTAACCCGTTTAACTTCTGCTCCAGGAAACAGTGACGAGGTGATATTCCACGTGGAGCAGTGCAAGTCACCAAAGACAGATCATCAAAGTGACTCTGATGAGTTCGACCACTTCTACGACTAAATGTGTTGGACTGACTTCTTAAACACTGAGAATAAAGGACAACAAATATGTAGTGTAAATGTTACACATTTTCCATCTGAAACTTTTATTTTTACAGAGAATAACTCCACAACAGTAACAGCATGACATGGGTATTCATGAATTTTTCCCCAGATGTAATTTCACACACACAAATAAGTAGGAAATCTGCGATGGAGATGAAACCTGATCGCACAGCTTCCATCTCCTCTTTTTAAAAACCAAGATACAGAAATACTGCAAACAGACCAAAGGAGATAGTACAAAGTGTGAGAATAATTTATTGAAAAGAGTTTATTATTGCTGTTTTATCAGAGTGAGTAATATTCTGACCACAGAACAGGACACTGTCAAGAAGTTTGTCACAACAATAAACCAACCAGAGGATGGTTTCAGCAGTTTCTTGTGTATTTTTGTTTGTTTGTTTGCATGTCTTCCATTAGCGCACTGCGTTCAAAGCTGTACGCAAACCAGTCCTGGATCAGTTAGCTTGTTTTTGCTGACATTGAGTATTCAAGTCTTTATTTCCTTTAGATTTTAACCACCTGAGCAGCCAAACACGGGCTCACTCTCTTCCCATCGTCTGATGCAGCACTGCGCTGAATGAGCAGTCTGCCGTAGGTCCCGCCCACTTGGCCCTTGGTCAGCCGTCCAGGATTCACACACACGCAGCCGACCACGTCCTAAGCACACGGGGAGATGAGTTTTTTAGAACCCATTAAATGTAAATATTAAAGATAGAAAAAATAAATGAAGTAATTTATTTTCATTATTTTACATCAAGTAAAATGTATTTATAATGTAAATCTTTACAACAATAAACAACTGACGACTTCCTTTTTAACTTTTTCTTTGTCTGATTACTTTGTTAACTTCTTTGAATGTTTATTCACTTTTATAAAACAAAACCAATACAGATGCTGTAATCCATCCTTGGAAGTTTTTTCTGTTAACAGAAAAAAGAAGGTGTTTACCTTCACAAAGTAGCGCAGCTCAGAAGGTACGATGAGAACGTCAGGGGTTAACGGCATCTGACCAAAGCTCTGAAACTTCTCGTAATCCATGTTGACGTCCTCCACAGGGGGGTACAGTGGGTAGTAACTTAAAGTGAAAACACATGCATTGGAGTTATTTTTGTCGCTTAATGCTCAAATATAAAGAACATGTGAACTCTTTTAAAGCTCCTACCTCCTCTGGGTGAGCATGTGTTTCAGTATGCGTGAAAATCTGTCCGATCCAGTGCCACTGCAACAAAATAAGCGGTAATTCAAAATAAAAATAAAACGGAATTATCTAAAATATGCAACAGCTGCTTGTGAAATTTGACATAATTCCAAGCTTCAAAGACAGAAGAAAACAGATGAATGTGCTGAAAGAAGGCGTATGGTAACTAAAAAAATGTGATTTCTGCAAACATGTCTTCTCACCAGCTGATCTCCTCAGCACCCATGTGGAACAGGATATCTGTGGATGTCAAGCCAAAGGTCACACCGTCGATCAGCAGTGTGCAGGGGTCAGGGACCAGGGTGACACGCTACAGAGAGCAAACAGAAAAAAGTGTAAGATAACAATAAGTGCGACATGTTCATTTACCAAACAAACAGAGAGAGGGAGACATCTCTCATCTTCTTGAATTTGCCAACTCAAAGTCACAAAAAGTTTGTTTTGCATCAGACTTGGGAATCTTATATGATGTCTTTTGATTTGGATAATCATGAAGACTTTTCAAGTGACTGCCTTGGTCTTTGAGTGTCTTACCTGGGCCGCGTCCTTGCTGAGGTTCGGTAGGATGAAGGGGGGCTGTGGATAGATGAAATGATGGTGGATGTCTCTCTGGGATGGCACAAACACCAGGCGACTGCCAACACTGGGAAAAAACAAACAAATATAAAGCTCCATGACGGTAAAAGTTAATTTTTTTAGATGCATCAAAAGGTAACATGGTAAATACAGCTCTTTGGAGACGCTCAGGAGCTTTAATAGTGAAACCACAGTGACAGGAGATATGAGACAAACCTTTTTGTCCCATCCACAATGCTTTCAATACATCTTGAAAAAATGGCCTCAAACGTCTCGGTCACCTGGGCTTTCTAATGAAGAAACAGGTTGAGAAAGTGACGGTCAAAAATGCAGAGCAGGAACCAGGGAGTTAACATCGCCATGCATGGACTTAAGAGGGGGAGGTTCAAACTAGATTTTAAGCAACAGATCTAGGAGCAGTGGCTATTCTGGGATAAAGAAAATGTGAATGTGTCGGCAGTTAGACCAACCTCAATTTGTTCATGTTTGGAATCCACAAAGGGGCCGAGCTGCAGGGGAAGAAGGGTTCATTAGAAAAAGCAGTACATAAACCACAGTCATTTGATTACAGTGTATCTGTGTAACAAGTTATAAGCAGTTAGTCTGTCTTTAATGGAGCGAACTAAATGAAAAAATAATTCACTTTACCAGCAGGCAGACATCAGGACGATCCCTGACAATGACATTAATGAGGTCCAGCAGAGGGTCAAACATCAGGCTGTCAGAGGGAGTGTATGGGCCGCATGCTACCAGAACATTTATAGGCTCTGCCACAAAATGAGATGCTGATGAGTTAGTGTGCAATTTATGTCATCATTATTCCAGAAAATGCCAGAAAACAAACAAATAAACCATACCTTCATCCGTCTCCATTTTCACATAAGAGGTGTAGAACGGAAGAGGAATTCCCTGTTAAAAGACAAGACCATGAAGAGGACACACAAAAACAGCCCTCGGTTCTAGGGGTTGACATATTCTAACACTTCATTGGAGTTTTAAAGAAAGCCAAATAAATGCTGATTTGTAGGAGGATGATCAAACACGTTGTTGTTGCTGACCTCATACAGTTTGGAAGCCATCATTTTCCTTCCTGTCGTGTTCATGCCCTCCATCACCACCACCTGAGGGAGCGAGTATGGATAATAACACGATTGTGAGAGAAAGTCTCCCTGAAAGATTGTTTCATACTCAGGAAGTGTTGAACCGTTGTCAGAGTTCTCGGTCAGACGCTGGGTGAGACTCCAGCCCAGGTCCTTGGCATGCTCTGTTACTCTTGGTGGTCCTGTAACCTGCTGCACACAACTCAGTGCACAGGCAAAGGAGAGACCACCTCGCTAATGCAGCTGTCACAACACATTATAGTCTTGGGATTACACAACATTTGATTTTGATTTTCAGAAGAGCATTTGATATATTGATATGGTAACAAAGACCTTTAATATAGACACACAATGGTGTAATCTTCAGAGATAATACAAGCGTCCTTCTGCTCACCTGACCAGGAAACAGGGAGTACTCTTTAAGCTCTGATAGGTCCACGGGGACTTGCTGACCACCTTGCTCTGGTCCTGCCTCCAACAGTACGGACTGTGCGTTTAGTTTGCCGTTACTGTCACAGCAAACCTGTCCCAACACAGTAATACTGTCCTGCAGGGGAAGAGATTTAAACACAGCACACTGATTAGTCACATGATGTAGTTGAGGTCATCTTAACTAACAGATGTTTACTGTTTTAACTTGTAGGGATAAGCATGTTAAACCTGAAGGGACTGACGGGACTATTCCACAACCAGTCACCTTCACAGCTAACATTTTCCTGCATTCACACTCAAATATATTTGAGAGCTTATTTCACAGGTAAAAAAACCCCCCTAAGCACAGGGGTGTTGGTATCCTGGTGGGAGGCTTTGTACCTCCAGGCGGACGGCCCATTTTCGGATCAGACCTGTGGCTCTTTCCCTACCTCTCTGCCCCTGATTTCTGACTCTATCCACTGTCCTATCTCTCCAATAAAGGCAATAAAAAAGCCCAAAAATAAACGTTAAACAACAACAACAAAAACCTTAGCACTGACCAGCTTTGACAAGAACATTCAAAAATGTTAATCTGTAGGCTGATATGTTGGCTTATGCAAGACGATGTTTGTAACTATCAGCTTCTAGTTAGAATTAAAACACTACTCAGTTGAAATAACAGTATAATTATAATAAGTAAAGGTACCTGCGCCGGCAGAGAGACGGGGGAAAACTCTTCAATATTGAAGTGCGACCTGAGGCCTTCGCCGAGCTCCTCTATCTTCTCAGTCAAAACTGTGAAAAACAACACAAACATCTTCAAATTCAAAACCTTGTGGTTATATGATGAGGTTTTAAAGTACTTGGATGTATTTCCATCAGTTCCTTCAGGCTGGCCAGGTTACTTTATAATTTAATAATTCAGGGTTATAACACACTTCAATAGATTGATCTATTTAAGGGTCCACAGGAGAGATTTTCTCATCTTCTACAACATATGCAAAACAGCTGCAAATGTAAATGATTGCATCTTTCCACATGTAGTTCAATTTATAAATAGACTTCAATTTTTGTTACCATTTCGAACATCACGCAGCCTCTGGAACATGTATTTGTAGCTGCAGCGGAGCGAGTCTTCTGGCCCTTCTAGCAGCTCCAGTTGGACATCCGCACCCAACGCCCTCTTGCCAACCCAGCGGGTTCCCTGCACGGCCCCGAATGTCGCCACCACCTCCCCTTTGGCTCCTCGCTGGCTGTACTTCTGTGAGGGTGTTGCACTTTAGAGGAGAGCAGAAGAAGGGCAGAGTGAAAACTAAATTCCAGTCTCCAGTCAAGTGTTTCAAAACATGGTTGTCTAAAGATTTCATGGCTTGCTTATAATGCAACACCTTCACTTAAAAAATTAAAAAATACATAGGGAACTCTTTGTAAAAAGATGTACTGGTAACACATTTTACAATAAATTAAAGAGGACTCCTAGATTAATTCAAATAAATGAAAGTCAATTTATCACATTAGCAGATGTTGATCACTTAGTGTAAAAGTAATTTTAAGACTCTTCAACAGTTTCTGAAGTATGTTGTTTGTTAACACTGAACCAATATGAAAACCAGGGAGAGTTCTTGTTGTGGGTTTCAGCTGTTCACCGGATTGTGTGTGTTGTTGTGATCACCTGGGGGAAAAGCTGGCTGGAGATAGCAGCAGACCCGGGCTGGCCATCAGAGCTGCTGTTCTTTTTGATTGCGGGTGTTCAGGAGTGGTCAGTGCCCGCTTCTGAGAGCCCTAAAAATACACACAATCACACTTGGTCACTACAGACCCAGCCTTTAGTTCATTATTGTCAAAGTATATATCTGCAAAGAAACACTGTCTGAAGTCAAGCTTACCTTAGCTGGAGTAGAGTAGGCGTCCAGTAGATTCTCCTCCTCTTCTTCAGCTTTAATTCTGAACAAAAAAGGTCAGGGACTGTAACACCAAGGCATTATCGGACACCAACAATAGACGGCAGAGAGAGACAGAACATTGAAGTGTGAGAGATCATTATGAAGGATACAAGTCATGTAGTGAGTGGATGTCCCTGGTTCTGTTGTGGCTTTCTTCTTTTCTGAAGCTTTGTTTGGTCTTATTCTTCTTGTTTAAAACCTGCAAAGAAGAATAACACACTTTAAATGAAAAACTGCACTCTTACCTGGATTTGATATAACTTGTTTCTGATACAGAAAAAATGAATTAATCTTTTAGAATGCTACGGATAATTTAGAAACAGGCAGTGGCAGTACCGTACTCTCTCCCTACCTCATGTTCAAATTGCTCCAGGGTGTCCGTGGTGAGCTTCAGTCCATTCTTTGTGGTGCTGTAGGCCACCCACTCCAGGACCATTTCATCTGCCTGCATCCTGTTACAGATACACTGCTCCACCACTGAGAGACGAAAGGGATGAGAACTGATGAAAATAAGTCTCACAGGAGTGTGACTGCAAACCCAGTCAGTGAGGCCGCATAAAGTGGCATACCTTCAATTCCTGTACATTTTCGTTATGCAGATTCTCAAGTATTTTCTAAAACATCTTCTATCACTTTGAGCTGAGCAAACTTAAATCAAACAAATTCGGGGACTGGTTGCTTGAGAAGTGCCAGTTCACTTCCTGAGCTCAGCCCAGATGCCCTTGGCCCCAGAGGCCTCTACATGTGTGTAAAATGTTCAGCAACAAAAAAAAGAAAAGAAAGTTGAATCTTCTTCATTTACGATATTTCCAGATATGTGTGCACCATGGAGGTATGATGCACAACCAACTTCTGTAATACAACACATTTTTAGACTTCATAATTTTACTTAATCCTTCCATAGACCGATGCATATTTGTAAACACCAATGTTATTATTATTCTGGCAGATTTGGCCACCTGCAGTTACTAAGGGGGTTCATGCACGTATATGAAAGAGACGAAATGAGCTAGACAAACAAGCTGACACAACGAAGAAAATCGCATTCAATAGTTAACGACAAATTATCAAAAAAAGGCTAGGCTAAACTTTGTAAAGGTCTATAAACTGATATTAGCATAGTGTTACAGCCTTTCACTTGTGTGCTTGTAGCTACAAAAACACTTGGAAAATAACTAACCAGATACAGATACAATTAGCAGACTTTAGCTACTTACTCTTGTCGAGGACGGAGTCATCTGTGCAGGGTATGTCGAACATTTCCAGCTCTGATTGTAGGCTTTCTCCTGTTACTAGTGCCATTGTTCTCTCTAGTATTTACTTTCTGATATGAAGCGATATGTTTTGATGAGACGTCGGTAACTAATGTTAGCTTTGCCCTACTTCACAACATAACTGTCAATTTAAATGTCTTATAAAACGATGTAAATACCAACCGATATAAGTAAACTACAAGTTAGATGGTAGATTTTAAGAACTCGAAACAGAAGTTATTCGTTTCATTTTACCGCGAAAAAGTGCTGTCAGTGTTGGCGGCCGGATTTTACGTCACTTCCGAAAAATATTAAGCGGAAGTTCTTCTTCCTTTGATTTGATTGGCGGGCCAGCTACAAGGTGCTTTACCGCTACCCAGTGCCATAGCGCCACCTACCGGACTGGAGCATGAAGCGGAATATTGGCAGGCAAAAACATATTAAGAATTATAATAAAAAAAATAAAAAAAGATGAGTGAACACTATATGCTTTCAATTAATTCTATTCCCTTTAAGAATTTAATCATATTAATAAAAAATGTAACGCACTTTTCATTTAAAACTAATCTCAAAGTGCTACAGAGTCGATTACACATAATCTTGAATACAAAAGCAAGAAAGCACATGAGTATAAAAGACAAGTAAGAGCAGGCTAAAGAATTTTTAAAAACATGATAAAAGCGAGAAGAATATAATAAGACGTTTGTATGTTTTCTTTGATGTGTTGCCAAGCTAATTTTCTGTTGTGAGACTTATCTTAGCTCCTTTGAAAACTTGTGCCAGTTCCCTCCTTTCCTCCTCATACTTGCATTCAAGCACAATCTACCAGCTAGGTGATTTCTAATTTTGCAAAGTCTGATTTAGCCCAGGATTTCCTACCCTGAGATTCTCTCCCTCTTTTTTTGCTTCTGTTCATTCTATGTTGTATCAGTGTCTACCTGTTACTTGCTTCCTAGTATTTTTGCCATCTTTTCCCATATTCACTGACTTTTCCTTTTGCTCTACTTAACTGAATTAGCATGCCTACTATTTTTGATACATGTCTTTTTTTTTTGCCAGAATATCAACAGCCTAGTTCCCTACTACTCAGGAACCCAAAAAAATCAAATCCTCAGACCCTTACTAATGCATACATAAAATGCTGTCTTCACATCCCAAAATAAAAGATTTTAATGCCAACTTGCATTGATCATGGGAATGTTAATGTTGTGTTAGCCCTGAGACCTGTTAGAATATTTTCATTTTTAACCAGTCTTGTTTACCATGCTCGTTTGTGGTTTCACAGCATGAACCATATACTGCAACCTTACACTCTCAATAATAATGTATACAGGGACTGAAGAATATTTGATCATACTCATGTCTGTGTTGTTATTAACCAGTTGTTTATTTCAGGGTGCACACAGGAAACAATATGAACACAGGGTTATCTCAGATCATTAATTAAGTTCTCTTTGGTAACGTTATCTATTTTAGAATTCATCACATCTGCTGAAACACAAAAACAATCATTTAAATACATTTTAAAATTAAACACATTTTTTACGTATTTTTTTTATAGAAAAATGTCTAAAATGCTTTCGCAGCCTTCTCATACAACAAAACTCCTTCAAGACACACACAGGTTTTATATTTCTGTTCTTTTTGGCTTGTCACTCTCCAGGTGTTCTTCCATCTGTTCAAAGTAATGGTGTCCCTTTAAATGAAAGATGAAAGTGAGATTTGCAAAACAACTAATGTGCTGCTATAGCAACAGAACGGTTTCTAAGAACAAACATCCATCTCACCTGATCTGAGTAGCACCCGCCCTTAGAGACGAATTTCCATGATGTCACCCTCCTGAGTGATTCACGGAGGGAGTCCGACAGGTCACGAGTGTCACACACCTGACAAACACATACGTTATGTGGATGCAAATCTAACTTTGGTCCCACCGTCACCATGTATATTCCTGATTGTGGCTCATATATAAGTATGAAACATGAAAGAGAAGACCTTTTTTTATTGAAGAGTAAACCTTTTCCTTTTCCCTTTTAACCAATTAGAAAATCCCTTCATCCCTCACCTTCATGCAGTTCAAACAGGCGTTTCTGAAGTCCATGTTACTGCTGCAGCTCACAATACTGAGGGACGAACTGAGAATCACTCCAGCAGCTGATCTAAGCTTCCTGTGTTCCTGAATGCCACACAGAACACACAAACTTATGTAAAAAAAAAGGAATTAAAAATATCAAATTCATACTTTTTCCCTTTTTTCAAACAATGAATTAAAACAATGAAATGAATCATCACATCCCGCAGAGCCCAGAGGGATAAACAAAGATTGGGTTTGTTTGCCTAACTAATTGTACCAATCCTACAAGTTTTTTTCCTTTATATTCAGTGGGAAAAATCAAGAGAAATACAAGAACATCCTCAGATTTGAGAAGTTGTAACCTGGTAATGTTCAAAATCTTTATTTGGTAAAAGGACATTTGCAATAAAATGATAGATGATTGAAATGTAAGTTGATTCACTTAGCTGTCAATAGATGACAGAAAAATCACTTCACACATTTCTATAAAAAATAGCCAAAACATACATGACTAAAGAGAGATAATATCTCTGATAATTAACTTTGTTTCTCAGACTTGCTTTTTGTCTGAGGTTTTGGGCTTTCAGTGTGTTTTTCAGCTCAGTCTGAAGGGCTGTTGTTACCGCCTGCCTGTTGTTGTTCAGAATATCCTCCAGGTGGTGCTCTATCAGTGCCTCTGAGACTGCGGGAGGATCACACATTGACAAAAAAAAGAAATAAACATCAACTTTAATGACGAATTTTTGATTATAGCCATCGATAGCCATCTCTCACCCATGATATCAGAGAGCTGGCAGGTGAAGGGGTCACTGTGCTGCAGGAAGAGGAAAAGCAGAAGGCTCTGCTGCACTGGGGAAGGATTCGATTCTTCTTCTGCATCTTCCGAGTTTTCTTGTTCTACTGTGTACACGAAGCCGCCGCTGTGCACAAGATCTGCAGAGGATGTTCAAACAGTTTTTTTGAATAGTAAAAAATTAGACGGAAACAAAAAGGGAGCGCTATTACTGGTGATTCTTTCCACTTTAACAATAACACTGCAAGTCTACACAGGTTGAAGGCTCGGGGGTACAGCGGTGGGAAATGGAGGGACACACCTTATGGGTGAGGCAAGTGATTGCTATAAAGTTAGATTAAATAATTCTATCAATAAAACTTGATCTTACTCAAGTTCAAAGTTTGAACCGATGTTTACAAAGTCTTTTCCTTGTCCTGCATTAACAGTATCCGCTCCTCAGACTAATGTAACCGACCTTTCTGATCTGGATTTTAATGAGCATTCACTTTACTGCCTCGTTTTTATCTTTGTTTTATCTCTGCTATTTTTTTGTCTTGTTCAACTTTTTACCATGTCTAAATTATTTGATTCATCACTTATATATATTTTTACTGTATTGATTTCATTGTATTTATTAATTCATGTATTCACTTCTATTCATTTTATTTTTTGAATCTTTTCCATCTTGTTCTGTAATTGCTTCTGTTGTTATCAATTTCTGTTATTTCCTGTCTGTTCTTTTGTGAAGCACTTTGGGCTGCATGTTCTTTTATGAATGAAAAGGTACTAGTACAAGTGAAGTTGAGTTGACTAATTCTCATTAATGTGGATGTTGTGACAGAGGCTGTATCATGGGGCTTGTGGCTTTTCTTGTGTACTGCGGATGATTAAGCTGGTTGTCGTTTACAGTATGTAGCTTCTGGCTGTGATTCATTGTGTAGTCTACAAGGAGAAACACGCTGATGCAAGAGAAGGGTTTCTGAGATATCAGCTTAGTCTTGATTTAATCATGAACTTACTGTACAACACAGTGTTGCGGTATAGTGTTGCATCAGCAGGGTGGGACTATTTTGTGAAGATTCAGCTCAATTTCAGACACAGTATTTAAAAATATATTTAAAAATCCATCCTACTGCTTGTCAAGTACTTTGACAGCCATTTAAAGATTTGTCATTATTATTATATGTGTAAGAAAATATTGTGCAGTTTTACAATTAATTTTGGGGAAAAAAAATGTAAAGGCAGAAGAATTGTCTTTTGTAAACACCGTTTTTTTTCTTGTGGAAACTAGAACTACATTTAAGATTTTGATTATGTGGTGGCGACAGAATAACACAAGGTTGGACATTATAGTTTAAGTTAAATAGGAACACTTATGGGACGTCCACACGCCCCATGTATGGAGGCTGAAGTCCTACAAGCAGGCTGCCCCTGTTCAAATCTGACCTGTGGCTCCTTTCCTGCATGTCATTCCCCATTCTCTCTCTCTCTGATTTCCGACTCTATCCACTGTCATATCTCTCCAATAAAGGCACAAAAAGCCCCAAAAAAAGAAGAAAGAACACTTTTTAGGCATAATAGAATATAAACATATGTAAACATTTTCCCACACCACAAACCTCTGCTGTGAGAACTACAGTATTTGCAAAATGGACGCAACACAACTTTTTAAACGCCGACTAAATGTTTGCAATCACGTTAAACCACTGGTGCAGATTATTTGCACGAGGATATAATTCAAAGGAGATGTCTTTTTATTTCCTAGAAACCACATCTGCAGTGGAGTCCGGGTACTCTGAGTGTTGTCCTGCCCGGGTTTTTTTGACTATTTTCTTTCTGTGTCCATTGTTCTGTTTGGTTTTATTCCTGTGTGTATATTCTTCTGATTCTAATTATGGGCTTTGTGATCCATTAACGTTTTTTATGAGAAGCTTCAGGATAGGGCTGTGTGTACATACTCCAATAAATAAACACCGGTGGTTTGAATTAGGATTTTTCCATTCAGGCCTCATATTGAAGAAGTGTTTCAGGGTGTCTCTTCTTGACGCAGGATTAACAGTCCTTGACGTCAGTCCAACTTTAAGATCAACATGTACCTTTTCCAAGAAAACCGGCCTTTATAGATCCCTTAGCAGAGGATCTTAATTATCCCCTGTTATCAGTGTGTGTGGTTGTTGTCTACCTTTGAAGGAGGAGCAGTGAAGGCTGTGCATGTCCAGTTCCTGACAGTCCAGATGTGCAGGGAGGTTTTGGAAGAAGATGGAGGGGCCTGTGACAGGGACATTACTGGGGCTGTATACCAAAACCTGGACACATGTAAAGTCAAGGAAGAACCACACATTTAAGAAGCCTACACCAGCACGACTAAGTCAACACAAAAGAGCAGCAGTTTAGCTTCTTACCTTCCTTACTCACACACGCTGTCAGTTCTCAAAGCTTATGATCCGAGGTAGGGATTTGAATATTGGTCAGTTATTTTCTGTCACCATGACAGTCCAGTATAACATCTACTTTACTGCTGACCTGACACAAATCTGCCTGCTGATCTCACGCTCCATCTGAAGCTGCCAGCAAACGTCACTCCTCCACCCACCCAACTGGTGTCAGATTCTCTGAACGTTTCTACGACTTTCTGAATCCCACTATCAAACATTACAAACATGTTAGATAAGAGGTTTTAAACTTCTCTCTAGTTCTCTCTTTTCATTTGCACACACAGTGCAAAACTATAAATATCCTCAAGGAGAGACGGTCTAAAATTAAAACAACTATAAACGCATTGGTTACCCAAATTGGTAAAACAAGTCAAACAAGAATGACCAGCCCTTACTTTCACCGGTCATCAAGACCAGAGGATAACTGAACTTGGTCACTTGGAGGATGAGCTCAGCCCCAGTCCGAAGGGAGTAATCCACTGTTTTCCAGCTGTGTCCGATGACCATGGACTTGAGGTGTTGACCCTCATCACTGCTTTCACATTCAGCTGGAGACCACGTCACAGGCTCAGGATGTGAGCTGAACCACGTCCTCTACAAAAAGCAGAGAGGCCACCACAACGGACACAATCGACTATTTGGCTGCAACTCGGAATTCTTTCCACATAAATCAGCAAAGGATATTTTGATCTGTGTGAGTTGTGTTGTCAGATGTGGGTACTGAAGCACACAGGGGCTCAGGAGTGTGACAGGCTGGATGCTGAGTTCCCCAAACAGGCCCTGATCCATGGCATCAGGGTGGATACTGAGTGGTATCTGGCCTCCACATACAGGGTGACCTCCCAGACACCAGCATCCCTTTTTCACACACACTGGAGGCCTTTGATGAGAATAAGAATTTGTTGGGTTCTATTATTTCTCGTCTGAAAGTAAGACAACTTTGATCCACAAAAGAATCTACAGATTAAATAATATCAAAGACAGCTTTACTGACTGTGTACGACAAGTGACGTCCAAGACCGGAGATGGTTGGTTACCCCTGGCAACTCTCCTCTTTACTTTCCCTCTGCACGAATACAAACATTATGTTAGCTCTGAATAAAAGCAAACCAAGAAAAAGGACAACTGTGGTAGGGATCAATCATTGTAACATTGTTATCAATAAAGTCAATGCCTAGCCAGGGACTATTCAAACCTGAGCGCTTTGAAATCTTTGTGTGCAAGATGCTTTTTTCTTTTAAAAGTTTTAGTTACTTTATAAAACAAATCAGATTCATTTTGTGTGATACAGAGAAAACCAATGACTCACTGCAGAACACAAGTTAAAATAAATCCATTGTTACATGAGGTCACTAAAAAGAGGGGAAACATGAGCTCTGCCTGCATAGGTAGCAGTCCTACCTAAACTCTTGCTGAGCGGTCTGCTGACTGAGTTTCAATTTGAGGTGGATTTTGATCTGTGAAAAAAAAAAAAAGACAAAGTCAAATGTCTGCTACCTGCTTTGGAATAATATTGTTGATGCAACCTATCGGCACATCTCAGAGGGAATACGATCCTACCCCTGCATTAGCCAAACTGAATGTGTTCAGGAATGCCTCTATGTGAGCACACCACTCTGGACAGAAAAGACTTGTATCTTTAATCTGAAGAGAGCAACAGATATAAACAGAGACAATATGTCAACAACATAATCACATTCACACACAATTTAAATGTTATAGTACTCTCTAAACTAATGCGTTATGTGATTAGAATAAGTAATAGGTTATTTTGGTTCTATAAAGAAAATCAGTAAAATTATCCCACAAAGACAATTTTCAAAATAGCACATTTTCAGAATACCATTAAGTTACTATTGTGCATACAAAGTTATAAAATGATGTCGTTTTAATATTAGTGTCATTTTTCAGGCCAGTATGCAGGTGGAGGGTGGCTGTTGTTTGTACCTGAATAGAAAGGAGTAATCTAAGGGAACCATATAGTTCAGTGAAGGTACACAGCTCCTCAGGGTCAGGCTGAAGATATGTCCATTCACAGTGAAACGTGTTCTTCTCCAAATCTGGGAGGACTACCGCAGAAACAAATGTTATACAGTGCAGAAAAAAAGCTCATGTTGTATTTATATGTGAGGTATTTGTATTAATACATACCATGTTGGAGGTCTTTCATTTTAATCCTAGCACACCAGAGACCAGCAGCTGCAACTGTACCAAGTGTAAACATGGTTACGACAATTAGTGCTCATTTGTTTAACCTTTTCTAGAAAGGATGTCCTAACAGCAGCTGGTATTAGTAACTTCCATGTTATTATAAAAACAAAGTGAGGCACTGCCATAGACTGTATTAACAAGGCACAAAGCATGGCACCAACTTCTGAGCTGAGGTTTCCTCTAATCTTCATATTTTCAGGTACAGGCTGAAATAAATAAAAGGAAACCTTGTTCCCCTTTCTTGCCTGAATGTGACCATTTAATCATGCGTTTAT
The DNA here is from genome assembly GCA_020745685.1 of Tautogolabrus adspersus. Classification (NCBI taxonomy): domain Eukaryota; kingdom Metazoa; phylum Chordata; class Actinopteri; order Labriformes; family Labridae; genus Tautogolabrus; species Tautogolabrus adspersus. The sequence continues at coordinate 16,279,239 of CM036540.1, forward strand.
CACTTACTGATGCATTTTCCTGTTTTACAGCATAACTCTTCTGCTTAAACCTTTCCTTTATCCAGAACATTAAGTTCGTATGTACATAATTATTACGATCTTTAAAGAGCGGTCATTCATCCCGATGAGACAGCTCAGATGTTGAGATTAGGATGAAGAGATGAGAGTAAATAGTAAGGTCTTACCTGTGCAGTTCAAAGTTTCACCAGAAGCTCCTGTGTCCGTCCACATCAGTACCAAAAGGCCTCCTGTAGTCTTTAAACTGTGCTTTTGTTTTTTCAAACACATGATCAACCGCAACACCTGGGTTTGACCAATAAAAAACACACAAACTATGACTTTAGCTAGCTAAACGTAGCATTGCTTTCATGTTCTTATGCAAATTAGCTTCACGCTTATATTGACCACCGTCCATTTTAGAAACAATAGCAAACAAATGCTTCCGTAAAACAAAAGCTCAGCTCACAAACCATGTGTAAGAGGCCAAAACCCAATTCAAACGATTACCTGCTGAATCTCTCTGAGCATCTTGAAATAGATTGAAACTCCTCACGCGCGCTTTACTGGATTTCAACAGGCGCGCATGCGCAGCGCAATGACAGGCGACAGTTCACCTGCCATTAATCTTTGTACAACCTGTCACAGCAGACAATGCTAAAATATGGGTAGTTACAGGTAATAATACATCACAAATGGGAAGAGAAATGTAAACGGTTGTCTTTACATGAATAAAAATGTGCAGAATTTATTATATATTTGTTCTTTAAAACAAGGCCCCTGAAAATGAAATAAAAAGAGGTTTACTGAAACTGAACTACTGTTGCCTATGTGTAATCAATGAACATAAACTCCGTGTCATGTCTTAAAACTGAAACCAATTTGCAAAAGATATTGAGAACATTATCTGAACCTGCTAACTATAATTCTTGGACTTTCAACCACACCATTTTGCACAAAAGACATGCACTAGTTCAACACATAAAAAGCCGCTTTCACAAAGAAAGAGAAGAATCATGTTTGTTTTCAAAAATGTACCCTCTGTTTGTACTTTATTTCAGGTTTATTTAATGTTTTGCTACACCTGTGTAAATCTCTTTTTTCTTTAAGGCAGAAACTGTTTTCTTTCAATATTTGGATGTCCACATATTATTTGCCACATAATATTCGTACGCATGTAAATAAGAGTAGATAACAGAAACATTGTAATATCATTTTCTTTATTTCAAACATTGATGCAGCCTATGAAAACGAAAAAGTATCAAAATACAAAATAAAACATATTCAAATGTTTCTCTAGTTTCCTGTCTGGGCTTCACAATGCAAATATAAATGGCATGTTAATCAGTTTCCCTCTTTGGCAGACCACTCCTTGTATCCTCCTTTATAATTAGAAGCACTGAAACAGAAGGTAGAGGAACACATTTAAGAAAAAAACTAGATGTTCTAAAAGGAAATTGTTGCAAAGCCATAGGATACATTTAAAACGACGAGGGCTATTAATGCAGTGAACTTGGTCTGTTTTATAGACATATTAACTACATGTGTATATATTGTATAAATGCATGGTAACAAATAACTTATTTACTTCACATATCCAAGTTCCTGGGCTTTGCCCGTGGCCTTCCTCCCTCGCATTCCCATCTGGCAGTGGAACACCAGCTCTGGGGCATCCAGCGGTGGTTTGGTTACACCAAACTTGTCCTTGAATTCTTCGGGCTCTAGGGCAAAAGCAGCCTCAACGGAATCAACTGAATAATTAAACAAGGGAGAGATGAAGGGAAGAAAAACATTTTTTTAGCTAAATGATGAATAAAATATTTACATCCAATGCAATACCAGCAGACTACAGTACACTGATACTTTAACAGTATGTACAACAACAACATCCAGAGGAACTTTGGTCTGAATGTTTTTAATAAACGGTAACACTAAAGTAAAGGGGATAAGTGTACTCAAGAATGAGTCAGTTTCCTGTTTTGTTTTATTTCTCTGAATTTAAAAGTTCACCATGGATGTGAATTGACCCTGGAATTCGTCCTTTATCCACCTCCTCTTTGGTGCGGACATCAACCAGGAGGAGCTTCTCGTTCTTTGCCATAAGCGCTTTCAGATCCTCGTAGGGATTTCTGCCTTGTCTGTCAATGATGGAGCAAACACATGAAAAGCTTTGCAAAGTCAGATAAGATATTGTTAAATATACTGATATAATCATTTAATCATTACTTTGTTAAAGCACAAGTTAGGCTACAAGTGATAAAACAGCCTAGCAGAATTTTTTTTATCTAATACATTGTTGACAATTGAATAGTTTACTTTTTTTAAAACACAGGTCAGGCTCCGAGTGATAGAACAGCCCGTCTTAACTGTCTTTGAAACAAAACCAGTTACTGCTTGTTTGATGATGACACAGTAACTTGACACATTCTGTGTGTACCTGCACGCTGTAAGAGTGGGTACACTTGTTCTTATCCGTGATGTACCAGACAATGAAGAATACTGTTGCAATAAAATTCAGTGATTCCATTGCTTCTGTCCCAATATGCTCAGCTGTAAGTAAGCTATCCATTTTTCCTCAGCTTTTACATTTGGGGGAAAGGAAGCACGGGCAACAACATGATATTCATGATATACTGATTTAAGGTATTGGAATCAGTATTCAATCTTGTCATTGTCTAATTATTCATATTGGAGTGTTTTAGAGAAATAAAACACTGGAAGTAAGATTGAAGAGGTCTAAGCTAAAAGGGCACATTTCAATCATGCTGGCACTACTTTTACTTAACTGACTGTGTGTGTGTGTGTGTGTGTGTGTGTGTGTGTGTGTGTGTGTGTGTGTGTGTGTGTGTGTGTGTGTCTGAAGATAAGGGGAAAAGGTATTAGCCCCCATCCTCTTTGATTTGACAGATTATGCAAACACTGACCTTCACTTCAGGGGGAAACTACAACACTAGTTTGTTGATAGTTACTTGGGCAACTAGCTGACTTTCCCTAAGGATACAGGTAGCTTCCGGCTTTACACATTTTTTGCTGAGTCATTCTTAATCTTTGCGCCATGAAGTTTAATAAAGATATAACTGAATGTGTTTACAAGGAATTGGAAGATAACTAACCATGTATTAGTAACTAGAACATGTCTTGCTATATGAGATGATGAGCTTTTAACCAATAAACCTATAAAGTTAGCTTTTGTTATTAAAACAACGTCAATAATCGTATGCAATAGTAATTACCATTAGCCTAACTATATCCTGTTAACTCAACATGTTAGCTAACTATTCAGTGGAATCTAAAATAACTCAATAAACACAATCGGCAGTCATTCACAAATCCTCACAAGCGGACATCAGTGAAATAATAAGAGTAAAATGACTAAAGACTCACCTGAACTGGCCATCCTGCGTGTTTGAAGCTGACAAAAAGGCTTATTCCAGAAGCTATAAACAAAGATATTCTTCCTCATATTGTTAATGACTAATCAGTGGATGAGACGTAGAAGGAAGGCGGGACTTCGCCTGATGGACTTTATTCGTTAGCCAATAAAAATGCTGATCACACTAAAAGAACCTTCAAAATAAAAGTGTAAGAATTTGAAGTTGTAGTTTCATGAATACGTACAGTGATGGGGGAAAATATTTTTTAAAGGAAAATAGGGATTACAAAATGTACAAAATATTCTCTTACAACAACATGTATTGTATTAACTCATTCAAATTAAGAATTAGGCTCTTATAACTATTTACTAAAAGTTTCAAAAGTAAAGGCATTCAATAAGCATAGGGCCCCTTTCACAGTAATTAAATAGTTACACATCCTTTTATTAAATTATATTAGGGCACAGTGTCACAGTTGTTTTTGTTTTCTACATCCTTTATATGTCGTATTTTTGTTATTGTAACTTGTTAACTAAAACTCTAAATTAATTAAGAAAGTTGTATATTTTCTAAAGTGGAGTGTAGTTCTATCATCAAGTAAAGAAAAAAAATAAAGTACTTTCCACCACACACAGAAGGATGACAGATTTGATAAAGACTTAGGCCTAATGAAAGAGAAATATATCATGCAGATACTTACATTCATAACAAGTGAAGGTTTGTATGGGGCAATCATATTATGGCAGTCACTAGATGTATTTGAAATCAGTATTTATAGAACACTTTGATCAGACTGTTTTACTTCCACACAAAAAACCTAATTGAGTCTGGACAGTATTTATTAAAATAAGTTTTATTTTATTACAAAAGCTCAGGTCAGTAAGTACAAAATTAATACAACAATCAAATCCAGCCATGATAAAAACCCACTATATTAAATTTACAAAGGTTAATTTGCCCGCAAATTAGCCTTGTTCGTACCACTTATTAAAATAGTGTTATTCAACGAATGCCACTCATCTTGATCCCATTATGTTTAAATATCCCTAAAAAAGAGTGTAAACAACTTATTATTCTACAATGAATAAAAAACTGGAACTATTTGTTTTTTGTTCATGATTACAGCATTGCCTTCTCTACTTTAAGGCCCCTTGAGAGCCTGCCTTAACGGGGCTATTCAGTGTGAAGTGATGGATTGTCTGTGTTGAACTAGTCTGGATCACAGAGACCCCTCTGTGCTGTAAGTAGGGTTCCCCAGTCCATCAGTTGAGTCTCCCTTTGCCTTCTTATGCGTCTTATACTTCCAGAAGACCACAGCTGCAATGATAAGAATTAAAAGGAGTGTGACTCCTCCTCCTATGACCCCAGCCAACAGTTTATGGTCTGAAGATTCAGGATGGTCAAACCGCATACATGAGAAATCTGAGGGGGTGCTTCTTCCTGCATTGTTCACCGCCTCCACACACACCTTAGTCCCAACTTCCACTGTTCTGATCACTCCTCTGCGTGAAGCGTCTCTGAACTCAAGGGTGTCGCCTTCACTTCCCTCTATCAACACTCTGTACCCAGACACCACAGAAGATGGAGCACACCACTGGATCTCTATCTTCCCACTGTCAGCCCCTGCATTGATTGGCTGTAGCGCTTGGATGCGGGGTGCATGAGGAGGCACATCTGCCCTACTGACCCCAGGACAGAGGCACCCGTGTTTATCTGCAAGGACATCACATGGCTCCTGATTCTCTGAGCAGGAGTCGAATTGGCAAAGCTGTGGCGGACCACGTTGGACAGCAGTGGTCTTCTTGGCGAACACTTCATCAGAGGAGCTGTCAGGTATTTCATCTTCAAAGTCATCTAAGGAAGTGTAATTGATGCGATGACGAGTGACGGGAGGAGAGGTAGAGGCGGCGTGTGTAAAGAGGTGGGAGCTGGGCAGCAGGGCGGCAATCAGAAAAGGGAGAAGCACAGTCAGGTTCCTGCACAATGACATCATATCTATGGGCGGAAAAGACAAATGATGAGCAAATAATACAGCCATAAAAAAAATCCAAAACATTGTTCATAGACGCCTATATGTGTTGATCAATTTAGTCTGATATATTAGTCATTGTTTCTTTATGGACAAAATATATTTAAAATCATACCAAGATCTCAGTCATACAAAATTTAAAGCACAATAAGGGAACTGAAACTATTGTAGTAGTGGCCAATGCGTCAAAACACATTGAACAAAAAGCAGAACTTGGATACAACAATAGACAGTAAGCATAATAAAAAGATTCATGGTATATCTTAGAAATAGGATATATATATTTGTATGCCTTTATTTAGAGATAGGGCAGTGGATAGAGTCATTAATTGGGGAGAGAGAGGGTTGGGAATGACATGCGTAAAAGGAGCCACAGGTTGGATTCGAACCAGGGCCATCCGCTTTGAGCGTCTATATATGGGTTCACGCGCCAACCACAAGGCTACTTTTTTCCCCTCTCAATGATATTTAAAAGATTGTTTCTCCTTTTGACAGAAGACAAGAAGGTTTTAAAGGACAAAACTAATTTCTTCAGCATGTTGACAACGATGTTGTTTACCTAAAGTTTATTGCTCGGAAATGCCTCTTTGTTTATACACAAATATTTGCGGTCTTTTGGTTTCCATCCTGCGCTTTAGATAAATAAATGCTGAGTGCTGGAAAGAAAAAAATACAACTCTTTGGGTGACCCCATTAGCACTACTATTGTCTCCTGGAATCAAGCCAGGGGAGTTCTGTGGGAACCACAAAACTGAATCATCTTGTTTCATTTATGATCATCATAATAGTTAGAAGAGGTTTTTAAATGAATTTAAATGCAGCAAATAAACTACATTATTTTGCACCTGGTCAACCTTCATCACTAAATCAGTGTAAAACCAACTTGAAAGTAAAGAGCAGAAAATGTTTAAAAAGGTTTACTGTACCTGTTTGTTGGTGATGGATATTTTAAGCCTTTATTCTCTTTTCCTCTCGTGTTCCCACTCTGTCTGCTCTCAATGTGTGCTCACTCCGTTCTCACCGTCTTAAGTTGTTTCCCTCAGACTCTCCTCCTCCTCGACACCCCCTCATTCTCTTCTTCCCTCAGTGCCTCTCCCACCCCTTTTTTACGTTTCATGCCTTTCTTCTCATTTTTGTTCACATAATGCTTCCTTCTTTTTCTCAGCAGGGCCTCAAACCAGACATCCATAGTCTTTTTTCGTTTTTTTTCTTTACTTGGAATTTTTCTGGGTATGTGTGTCGGGGAGAAGGGGATTTGGGACAGACTCGCCATGTGCCGGTGTGCTGCTCAGCATATTAATTTTGCTCAGCACTAGCAGGAGGCATGCATGTGCTTGTTTCATGTGCTTGTGTAATCTGTATGTGTAACTGCCTGTTTCTGATTACTTCTTTAAGAGCTAAACTTCCTTCACGCTCTCCAGGTGTTGTGGAAATAACCAGCACATAAGGTCACTTCAGTGTGTGTTTATGTGTGCCTTTGAGAGTGGGGGGTCAAGAATGCATGCAAGTGTGTTTATTATGGACCCCCCCTCCCTCCTTCTTGTGGCCCCTTTTGTGACAAGCTGGAGGGGAACGATAAATGCTCTCCTTTTAGGGGATGAAGCTGGCAAAGTATAGGAGAGTTCTTTCTTTTTCAAAGTGCCCATGTTGTGTAGCTGAGAAGAAAAGTACAGAGGCAGAGGTCCCTATCTTTCCAAAGAAATTGCTCGTCCTGCATCACTAAAATCCTCTTGAGTTTCAGTTGATTTGAAACAGTGTCTGTTTATTGTTAAGTTTGTGACATGTGCAAATACAAAGAATTTCTTGAAGAATTTCTCACCAAGTATAAGGAGCACGACTACGCTATAAGGCAAACTGCAATTGAGTGGGGTTGTGAGAGAGTGAACTTGTACGTACAAATCAACGTTTTATATTCATACACAGGCAAATGTTTTATCAACATTTTAAACATAAAAAGGAGAAGGCCCACACAACATGAATTATTTGGAGATGAATAAACACTGAAGAGAGACTTAACGTTTACAGTAACTTGACCAAAAGAGCAGGAAGTAGAGAGCAGATTTATACATTGTTTTTTATATAAAAATGAATGGACCAAGAAGAAAATGTGTTTTGATTCATGTACTTTGCTTTTAGACTACATTCCATGTGAACAAGTACAGATTGAGATTAAATGTGTCCTGCACAACCAAAGCTCAGCTTTCAAACATGCAATTAACCCCTCTCCTTTCTGGCAGGACAGACTAATTATGCCAATCACATTTTCAATAAGCTTTGTTAAATTAATATAAAATCTTAATAAACAAATAAATAAAAACGACTGGGATGAGAGCTGATTTTTTGTTGCAACAATTGCACAGTGGACTCGTTTTATTATGTGTAACAGTATGTGCCAGCTTAGAGAGTGCTGGTGAGTCATAGCTGTAGAAATGACAAGCTCCCTGTTAGAAGCTCATTGTAGAATTGGTTGTACATCAGGGACACTCTGGCGAAGACGCTTTCATTGAGGCATGTTTTTTACGAGAGTTGCTTGGAAAAGGAGGCCCAGTCGTCAATCAGTAGTATTCCTCAGTTTACGTCTTGATTCTGGCTGTCAAGGCAGAGGGCGTATTACAACCTAATAATTATTTCTCTGGGCTAGATGAAAAACACATTTTAATGGACTGCATGAAAAATGAGAATGGTCACTTCCAGCACTACAGTTTTTAACTGATCATATTTCTAAAGAGGGATCATATATCTCCTCTTGGATTATAGGGGATCATCGTTCCAAGGAATTCTCAAAGAGTATTCATTGGTGGGATGATATGTGTTACTATTGGTTGGTACACCACCCACTGACTCTGGTGTTTCCCTGACTTTTCGTGAACCCTATAACCACAAGGTTAACAGCTTTGCATTCTTACTGAAAAAACTAAAGATGACCAGGACATTTGGAATAAAACAGGTGTCAGTGGTGATCCATTGGCATGTCATCTAACGCCACCAGCCAGTAAAATTATTCATCTAACCACTAAAGGACTGACACTATTTTTTTTTACAAATAATAGTTGATCCAACTGACTTTGATGGTTATGTGACTGTGTCTCATATATTGCTGACATGAGGTCTAAATGTTTTGGTCTTAAAAATAGTATCTTAACAATACGGCATTGACTGACATAATTTGACACAGACGATCCTCTCCCTTTTCAGGAACTGTCCAATGCTTTGGTTTATGTTACAATAATAAACTAATGACATTCATGTTAGCTTTAGGTGTACTTTGTTTCATTGCTGATTAGCATATGTTAGCCGGCTAACACAGCCAAGATTAAGAAAACAAAGAAGCAAAAATGTTAACAAGCTCATGTTTACATCTCAAAGCACCAGCATGCATAGGTACCTCTACTTAAACCCGTTAGCCTATCTGTTGACTAATGCTAAGTTTCTGTTGATAAAAGCCTGATAATAATCAGAGCAGAGTCAAACCTCTACAAAAGAACATGCATTGTACATTTTAACCACATATTTAACTTCAGTGGAGAAGACAGATGTACTGCATGTGTTCTCAGCTTCTCCTCAGGTCTTTCCTCATCTCTTGTATTTTAGCTGTGAGTTTCAGGTTGTTTTGGCTAAATGAGACAACAATCTCCTACACCCCTATCAGTCGCACATCTACTTTCAGGAGCTGATAATTTCCTACAACCTGCCCGGAACTGGATGGTACAGGTTACTGCGACTTATCAGATGTCTAAATGATTCATTTCAGCCCTCATTCCTGAGCAACAAAATCCATTTTCAGGAACTTTGAGTTCCAAATCATTGTTTGTTACAGGCAAGTGATGTCATATGTCTTGCACAGACTATACTGTACCTAGTTAGACTATATATCATCATTAGTTTCTTTTACTGTGGTTTCCTCCATAAAGCATATTAAGTTGTAGTTGTTGTGTCCCACAATGTTACGCAAACACTTTACCGGTAAAGCTCTGAGAATCTTGGTCCCAAAGTGTGCCACTGTTTCTGTGAATGAGTGGGTGATCAAAGAATTAGTCTATAACCCATAAACATTGTGTGTGTGGCCCCTGGAAAGAAAATATTATAAACAACAACAAGCTCACATGCCATTTGTATTAGTGAGCTTGTAATAGTTTACGGGTCGGATTACGTCACAAAACAAAAGAACGTCTCTTTTGGTCAAATAAGGAAAGAGGATTAGAAAGAGGAAAAACACAAACAAGTGTTCAAGTATTTATTTACAAGGACAGACTATCTTTATTTTCAGATCTTTGTTTTGCCTTTAAATATGGCATACTTTTCTGTTGTCATTGAGAAAAATAAAAGCATTCTCAACATATTTGTTTGGTACGTGACTTACAATAAGCTACTTTTAACCACTTACAATCCCACCCAATTATGCAGCGAAGTGACTAATAGGCAGCTCTTTGTTTAGTCACATTCATCATCATGAGCATGCAGGTCATCCCTGATGAATTTCTGGAATGAGCTACCAAGCTACAGCACAGAGGCACCTACAGCCTCTACACTCAAGATTGTCCCACTGATATCCCCGTTTCATCTCCAGTAAGTAAATCTGTCAACAGAGTTCAAATTTAAACAGTTCGATGGTTTACTTCAAAGTGGGCAACGTCACTAAGGAGACATTGTTCACTCACTGTGTGTTATTGTCCACTGCCAGTGACAGGCCTGCATGATGAAGTTTTTATACACACTTTATCAAAAGCCCCCAAGGACCAAAGGAATCAACTGAGTATGAGTCATACTGTACTGCTTTAGATAAAGACTCGACTGCCTCCCACCACCACAGCAAGTTTGAGCATGCTGCTGAACATGTGCCTGACAACCTGCATGAACCCTCCACACCATCACTTGATTATAGATAGCACCAAATTTCACAAGACAAAACATTAGGACACTTATTTCTTAACTCAAAAAAATAATACTCATTTAAGACATGAATTCCCTTAAAAAAACGTTACTTTCATTTTTAGTCATATTCATCTTTCAGCATGAGACTTATCATGTCTACTCAGAAATGTGTGGGCCTCCAACAGATGCTCATTCCCTGTCCTGCCCACACCTCTCTCTGAGGAGTTGAAGTATTCCAACTCAAACAGGAAGCACTACCATTGGATGTATCCCGCTCACCTTTGACCCCCACTTCATTCAAGAGGAAGCCCAGTTGTGAAACCAGACTCTGTGAAGACGTCTGACTTCTATTTTTGGTTATAAAACACTGTGGAGCCAGAGTGGGCCGTAAAGTCTTGTTGTTTCTCAAGGGGATAATTGGAAACAGGCCCTGTGATGATGCGGCGGCTCCATCAGATCATGATGATGTTGCACATTCCAACCTCCACTTAATGTTTGTGTGATTATAAACAATGCTAAATTTGAAGAGCGGTGGGTAACTTCCAGCTGAAGTTACCCTCTATGGGTGGTGATAGATATTTTCTTTGGGAGGGGATGTAATATTTCTGTTATATGGGACATCTCAGACTTTAATGTTTTGACTTATTTATGTGATGATTATGTACTTAGAGCCATTTTACTCTGATGGAACGCTCATGGTGGTTTGCCCAAAATGTATTACCAAAGGATAATGTGACAGTGTTGTGTTCTTGTTTTGCAAGTTGTATATTGTAGGAATAATTTCTGAGGTCATGTCAGGAGACAACAAGACACTTCAGACTACATTGCTTGATAATAGTATGTTTCAAACTCATCTTGAAATGAATGTGCCAAATATGTGGGTTGAAACTTCAATTGATTGAACCCTTTTATTATCATATGTTGCAACTAATGAAACAGTAATGTTAGCTATAAGTGGCTGAATGTCGTTCTCTAACAGGAGCTGATGGGCTATCAAGTATGCTGTTTTACCTTGAAATACAGCCCAAATGTCTCTCTGAATTATCACCAGCAATCCTCTTTTCAGCTGCAGATCAATCTGGAGGCAGTGAATGATAACAATATGTCAGATTAACTATGTTTACATACCACTTGCATCCTGGAACACTGCAGCACGACATAATAACAGCATTGGAGCTTAACATTCTGAGGAGACGTCAAAGGAAATTGCTGAAACCATGTGTTGTTAAATCTCAGGTGAGCAAAATAATGAGTTACTATGCAAAAAAAATCTCCCAGTATACAATATGCAAATGTCTATATGCTGTATGTCTGTCTCTATGTTGGCTCTTTTGATCATAATCAATATTCACAATACATACTGCAGATGTGTTGGTTGATATCTCACCTGTTTAAGTTTTCTCTATTGGGTGTAATTCTGTTGAATCTAATTGAAAAATAAAAGCAATTTTATACTTAACACAATAAAGTAGAAGCATTGTGTAGTAAAACAACAGATCATCAATTGCCTTGCTGCCACATAACAGACCTTTTTCACATCACATTCTAAGTTGTCATAGAAGGATAAGCACAGGTGTTATTAAAGAATTTAACGATGGCTTGGTTCTATTCAAGCATCACACTCTGACAACAAGGTAGTGAGAAAGCATACACCATGCAATACCTCTAAAACCGGAGCAGCAAATGAAACCCATCACGGATTTACTGTTAACACCATGATGAACATTGTGTTTTGTGACCTAACATAGACTGACCAAAGCATAAATGAAATGACTTTAGGTCATGTTAAACTGAACTTTGACATATTAAGAAAATCTTTCTTTGAATAAACGACACCATTCAGTAAATCTTGGGTAACTTCTGACATCTGCTCTTATCCTTGTCCTGATCAAATCCTCTTACACAGAGTTGTAGCTCCACTCAGTGGTGAAATCTGTATTTGCGGCCTATTATACCATGAAAACACAACAACACAGGGAGTCTATTGATAATCTAAATCACTTTCTTTCATATATATATATTAATCTAATAAACTGATAAATAGGCTGACAGTATTTTATTCATTCTTCTTGCCAGAAAAATGATAACCAAGCTCACCATATAGAAGACTGTAAGAGTTTCTGACTTTTTCCATCAATAAAGCAATGCAAGATTAAACATGCTTTCTGGAGCCTTAAGCATGGCATATCAGAAGATTGCAAATGTTTTTTTCATTGTTCACTCACTTGATAACTTTATTCAAGTGTGAAATTCTGTTCTTGTAATTCTCTGTGCCTGGAGACTCCTCCTCTCTGGTCCCATAGTTCTCACTTCATGAGGCTGTTCATAAGGTCAGAGCGTCTTTTGTTAGGAGACTGTACGGTTGACCTATTTCAGCCAATTAGCATTTGTGTTTTAACAGTATGGTTCGATATATTCAGACTTTTCACTTAATTAGAAGATGACAACACAAAATAAGTTGTTGCACTTCAGCACAGGTTCTTCCATTTCACTGAAGTATTTCCATTAAATATTTGAAACTATGATACAGCACAATGTATTTGCCAAACAAATTCCGTGAGTCCACTCAATTTATGTATTGCTTCAGTTACTCTATCATTTGTATAATCAATATTTTTCCAAGCAAATCATTTTATACGCTCTTCAAATATACTGCATTAGCATATAGCCTAGATAAAGTTTCCCAAAAGCATAGAGTTGATCAAATTGTCTCTGTATCCTTCTGTCATGTTTTACAAAATGCAATCTATCAAAAATAGTACTACACTCAGAAAATAAGCATTATTTTGCTTTTAATTAGTCTTAAACTGTTAGTCAAAATTTGATAAACCAGGATGTGTGCAAATCAATGACATTTAGCCGACTGGGATATCAGAATGCTTAAAATATTGGTGCATTAATCTTTAAACAGCTTCAACAGTTATACTGAATGATTTGGGCCTTTTTTTAATGACTACAAAAATGGTTAATACAAATACTATGAAAATGAACAAGGTATACAAAACTGAGGTAATGTCCAGAGGTAGGCTACTTGTAAGACTATATGCATTTAAAAATATATACATTCAAACGTTGAAACTTCTCCTGCATTTGGTGAGAATAGGCTTATACATATGTATGCTCTTGCATGGATTTGAACACAGATTTTGACCGAGGCAAAGTTAATTATACTTACTGCTACTATGATATATAAATACATTTCAGGAAGCATTATTCCTGCCAGTAAACTACGATGATCCTACTTTTGCTGAAACTTATTCTTAAGTAGTCTATGCCTAATTGTAACCTTCTTAAAAGCCTAGTTTTCACAGGCAGATACTTTTGTTGAATAAGCATTAACTTTGCATCACTGATTTTTATTTTAAAATAAACCGAACTGAGAAAACAGAGAAAATTGAGCAGACACAGTAAAGCCAAACTTGTAGGCTATAATGTCACGCAGGCTATAGGCTACTGCAGGCTACAGAGAAACCAGTACCATTAAAGTGAGCTATAGGCCTTGCGTAGCCTTAACATGTGCGTCACAGAACCCTACTTCAGGTGTTTAACTGTTTTAGGCTTGAAATCTTATTTGTAAGCAATCATTAAAACAACAAAGTAATTCAGCATAGTTAAGTCGTTGATTGTTACCTTGTTGTTAAGGTCGAAAAGACATGTCACTATGTCTGGAGTAAGACATGTTTTTAACGTAAAGCGATAAGGACATCTGAAGGCTGAAGGCTAAAATAAGCACCTGGGGAAAAAACCCTGTAGGCCTATTCCTCCTTTTTTTTTTTGCTTTCTAATTATTTGTAATCCGCGTTTGTAACCGTCACCGTTGACGGTTAAGGGCAGGTTTATCAGTTCTTCTTATCAGTGCAGTCCGAGTCTCGTTGCCTCCGAGGGAGAAAGTATAGCCTACATACGTAACAGTAACCTAAGCGAGAATGTATCTTTAAGGACTGTATATATGAATATTCGGGTCTTTCCGTGAATCCGATAAAACCCGAAGTGTAAGCTCGTCCCACAAATATTGTCGTCATAGTGATGGAGCCCGATCATTGGCTCGAACTGTCCATTCGCCGGGAAAGGGAGGCGGAGGAAAGCCGTTGAATGACGGCTCAAGCTATGTTGACACTCAAGAGTCTAGCCAGCCTGTAGGATCCACACGGGCCTTCCTATTTCACATTTACAGCTGTTAAAGATAGCAGATGAAAGAGACGGATCGCCTTATCAATTCTCTTATCACCGAGGGATGTTGTGGACCGTGCGCGGACTGTATAACAGGAAGACACGAGGTCGAGGCGGAGCGGACCTTTCACAGGTTGATGATCATTTTTGGCAACGAGTGGGGAAGCCAGCAAAAGTAAATACAAGGTCTGGTCTCTATAGGCTGTTCTTAGACAGATCAGCTCACATGTAAAGGAGAAATAGGCGGTGCCTAATATTTCCTGGAAACAAACAGACCTCCGACAAGAATGACACATTTTGCTTTTGCAGGTTTGTGTATCCACTCAAGTTGACACTCAGACTTTGGTTACAATCCTCGTGTAGGAAGATTGAGGACTGTCTATCTCGTACATTTGGACAGATAGCCAATCAAATCTGTTATTCAAATTGGTCCTCTTATGTCAGTGACCTATATCTCATGCATGTGCGCCAAGAGCCCATAGTAACCTCTCAATCAGAGCAAACAGCATGGGGATCAACGGGTTAGACAACCAGACGCAGCCGTCCAGCGGAGAGTCCCACAGAGAAGAGCCAGGTGCAGATCCTCAGATGGAGCAAAGGGATGCTCAAGTAGAGACGAGTAAGGAGGACCAGGCGGTTGACAGCGAGTGTAAAATCGTGCAGGAGGACAGCACCTTGCAGCTGATTGAGGCCGGGTCCAAGCCGCATCTGTCCTCGGCATCTGAACCAGAGGCCGGGGTCCATGTGGAGAACCCCGGACATGGAGCCGGGTTCGTCCCACCAGAAGGAGGCTACGGCTGGCTGGTGGTTTTTGCGGCAACCTGGTGCAATGGGTCCATCTTTGGGATCCAAAACTCTTTTGGCATCCTGCATATGATGCTGGTGAAGGAGCATGCCAACCCAGAGGACAAGACGTCTCAGTTCAAAGTGGGTGAGTAACCACCCTGTGTGCTGTTGTGATCCTCACAATGAGATTGAAACAGAGCATAAGGAGCAGAAGTGTTTTTGTCCTGGGTCACTGCTTTGTCTATAGGTGACTATATATACATCCCTCAAATAAATATGTGGGTCAGCTTGGAGCTTTAACTAACTGTCCTGGCCACCCATTCATGAATACCCCAGTTATTTTAACTCCACTAGCTAGCTGCTGCAAATCCATTACAGTGGATCACAACTGGTCTTTTGATAAAAATGTTCCCCTGAGAGCTGCACTATTTAACAGTCTGTGAACCTCACTTAAAAAGTGTGACCCAACGAAGTCTGAATTTCTGGTTCTACTCAATTCTACACAGAATGTGACATTTTCACTATTTTATCTATAATGGCATTGCCCCCCCCCCTTGACTAAACTGGAACATTGCTTCTACATTTAAGAAGCTAATAGACCTTGTGACCAGATTTATTTCAAGGAATTTATTTTCATTTGTGACAATACAGCTGTTAAGACTTATTTTGGTGTACGTGATCAGACTGAGTCCAGTGTTTACCCTTCTGTCTCCCTCAGTGTTTCACTGTAAACCTTTCTGTTGGCAATTTGACCTCCAGAGTTCACTGATGAATGTTCAAATCATTTCCCAAAGTAAACTGGGATCTATGCCAACTTGACAATGATAAAGTCTTACAACAGAGAAGGAGATAATTCTTAACATAAAAATCCCTGATGTCATTTTTTAGGAATTGGACAGTTCAGTCTTATTTGAAGGAGATAAATGAGTCTCTCGATGAAATGAGACTAATGGTCCAAGTCACTTTTGAGGCTGCAGCTAATTCGTTCATTGACATTTTCTTGGTTTTGCTTGTTACCAAAGTGGAAATACTGAGTCCAAAAGTTGGTTAAGCATCCAATTTATTGTCAACTACAGAAGTGCTCTCAGAGAGCACAGACCTCTGCAAAGTGGCCAAAAGTCCAATCCTCCTAATGTGCAAATCTGCACTGTCTGCATATACTCACAACGTTGCATTGTTTCCCCAAATATATTATACCAGTTTTGAAATTATTTTATGCTCTTCTGTACCAGAAACATTTCACAAACATTCGTGAAAGCTAGAAAACTGTTTTATCATTTTATATCACTAAATGGCTGAAATCAGGAAAAAAGCCTAATGCACATGGCAGCTTGTTATTAATATTATTTTTTTTGACAAATCATTTTCACATGGAAGACTCTTCATGATTGATGATGGTTCGTATTTGCTTTTGTTAAGACACCCATGCAAATACAGTTTGGTCCATATCATTGCTTACTGCAGAATCCAATCTTAATCAGTCCAAATGTATTTAATAACATTTTGGCCAGTCCAGTTGTTGTTTTATGTGAGTGCGTGTAATCCTGTTGACAAGAAAACAGCACTAAAGGTGGTAATGAAGCATCCAGGGAGTGAGAGAGGTTTTGTCCCTAGATGGTTTTATTAAGGTCTTGGTCTCCTGCTGCAAGTTTCATCACATTAACAACTGTGGACTTAACCAGTACAAAAAAAAGACTATTTTTCACTTGTGGTCTGACTTTGAGTGAACAGCCTGTTCTAAACCGTAAAACTATTTGCCCAGAGATTAGTGTGTGTGTGGGGGGGGGGGGGGGGGGGGGGGTGAAAAAGAATTGTTTTGTTTGTTTCAGGAGAGGAGCAGCTTGTAACAGGAGTGGGTATTTTTCTTCACATCCTGTCAAGTTCCACAATCACCAGGAAAGGTTAAGGTCATGATGTGGGAAGGGATTATGCCTCTAGGACTGTTCTCTGGAACAAATTCAATCATTTGTCATCATCAGTATGAAAAGTAACAGAGGAAGAGAAAGGGGGGGGAAAGGCTTTTACATGATTTGAGATGTTAACTTGAGCACAGATTGATGACTGGTGTTTTTCATTTTGTCATTTCTGTTTTATGTGATAAAATGTCTGCTAGGCGCAACAAGGCATCCCATTTCTGTCAGGTTAGTTTGATAGAGAGCCTGAAAACGGCTATAACTTAAAAACAGATACAGTGTGGCTGATAGTAGTTTTCACGAGTCATCTGAAATGTATTGCTTCTATCTTGCATTCAACACAAGGCAGTTATACGGAGGTATTTCTAATCAGCCCTGCTCCCTCTCTTCTTTTTTGTTGGCTTGTTAAGGATTTCATCTCAAGCCGTTCCTTGGATTTCATTCCTGCTTGTTCTCATATGTGAAAGGATTAAGCCGAGCCCTGACCTTTCCCCCCAGCAGCAGAACAAAACAGAGGGGAACAGCTTAAATACAATAGTATCATTTGTAAAGTCTCATTTTGAACAATATGAACCGGCATAGTCAGTAAAAGCTGAATTCACAGACGTGTGGAACACCTTAAGACCGTTTTTCTTAAGCCAAAGCGACAGAAAGACAATGAATGGGATCAAATGTTGAGATTACCATTAGTTCTCTATACTCACTCCATTATTCTTGGTATTTATTAGGCCTTCAGGGTTAAACAACCATTCTCAAATCACTTTGGAGTAACAAGGTGGGGGATCGCGATGGCATTTTTTTTTCTTAAAGTAAAAGAAGTTAATGAAGGAGAGGTGAGCTTGTTATGAGTTGCAGATGGTGTTTTGCCCAATGGGCTCAGCATGGCACTGTTAGAGGTTCAATACAAAACTGCTGGCATGTAAAGATGTGTGTAAGAAAGACCTGTGGTGCTGTTGCAATCAGTGGGGAGTGAGCACCTCGTGAGGTGTTTAGTCGTTCAGTGTGCGTTACTTAAAATGAGGGAGAAAAGCTCTAATTACAGCTCTGCTGCAGAACTTTCAAAACCAGTTGAAGAAAGGGACTGGGTGAGCCAGTGATGCGTTTTTCATTGATCCCTGAAATGAATTCCATCTTTATGCCACTAGTGTGAAAAAAGTCAGAGGGAAGGCAAACAAATCCCCCAGAGGCTTATTCAAGAACATTGTGTCCTATTTATGTCAAGTGTAGCGAGGAAGACATCACCGAGTGAGAACAACTTCTTCTGATTATTATTAGTTTTGTAGAGAATTCCACCTCAAAGAAATCAACGCAAGAGTGAAACAGCAACACAGGCTCCATTGATGCTGCTCCGTCTGTAAAGAAAAAGAGCTTGTTTCTCTTTATTCCAATCCTAAGTGGACACTATATATATCTCACAGAAGCAGCAAGGATTTCCTTTAAAAGAACTGATAATGTTTAAATGGCTTTAATGTGTGCTCATAGACTAATTCTTGCACATAGTGGACCTTTAAAAACTCATGCTGGAAATGGAAAGATATCAACAAGTTACACGAGCACTTCCATGCCTACTCCTTTACATTGGTACACAGTATTTAAGAATGACTCGTAGTGACAGCGGTAATCTTTGAGAAAAGCAACATGAGAGCAAGGAGAGATTTGGACATGGTCTAAATGTTTCAAGACAGCAAAACTGTGAGTTCAAACATTGCGTTGTGTATTTGATCATAACACTGCCCTCTTTTTGTGACCTGATTCTGTGATGTTTGGCTTGGCAATTATATCACCAGGGTAAAGTTAATTTAACTCTCAAACACTTGGAAAGTGAAGCTGCAGGTAGAAAATGTTTAACAGCTGTCGATTACCTAAAAAACAGCGAGAGGATTTGTGTCAACTTTGGATTTGTTTTTTTTGTTGGAGTGGAAATGCCTGAAAAACAGCATTTAAAACACAAGGTTAAACTACAGGTCCCGTTCTTACTATCGTGTGTAAATAAAGCATAGTTGCAATTTAAAATCGTTACTCTGATGATGTCAGACATGATCAACACCTTTGTGCCTAACATGTCATGAAAGCCAAGCACCAACTCAAGGAAGAGATTCCTCTGGCTAGGATTCAAACAGGTGTCTGTTCTGTCCCCAGTATTGTGTTGCATCTGTTTTAAACAACATCTCCAGGGCAGCTGTAACTCCCAGGTTGGCAGATCAGGGAGAACTATGGAATCTTTGGCATTCCAGAAGGCAGGGGAACGGGTTCAGGTTGGATCCGAGTCTGTAAAAGGCTCCTCACACTCACAGGCAGCAGGTACATTAAAAGAACAGAGCACAAGCATGGATTGTTATCCTGAATTTATGTTTTTCACCAATAAATTGAAGCATTTCATTTTGAGTTTGTTTTATAGCAGATACAAAAGTAAAAGATGTTGTTACAAAGGAGAAGATAGATGTTTATCCCTTTCACATCTACAAGCCAGCCTTTCTGGGAAATGAGGTCTAAACTTTAAAAGCTCTAAAAATCCCACCGGCATCAGATAGAGGCTGAAAGAAAGTAAGTAAGTATTAGAGCGGCACAACAACAGATTGTGTATCTGGAACTACAGTATTCATTTGACACGCTGTACTCAATGCATGGGAAAAAAAACATCCCAAAATGTATATATAACCCCCCCCCCCCCACCCACACACACACACACACACACACACACACACACACACACACACACGCTCTCCTGCATTGTTAATAGTGTCAAGCGGTGAGCACTGCAATAAATATTAGTCGCATGATATTACAAGCAAACATCAAACAGAGCTGTACCAGCTTAACACGTCATCGCGCAGCCAGAGACTCGGGCTGTCAAAGCACTTTCACGGGCTGCTGAGGCTGTCTTCTTTGAAGCCACTCCTCTCCCATCTGTTACTGGTCCCCCAAATCACTTGTTTCACACTCGCTCGCAATCCTCTGCAACTATGCAGCCTGACCTGATGTACAGTGCGGTAATTATCTAGTTATGTAACTGATGCTAGAATAAGACTTTATGATCGCAGTACGTATGTCGTCGTACAGCCTGGAACGTTTGAAGTATGAGGAACTCTGACATCAAAGTAATAACATTCATTTTTTCTTCGCTCTTGGCAACCTGCCATCTTTTACTTGATGCAAGTGCTATGTTAGCTTGGCCGCATAAGTATTTTGAATTTGATATTTTTTGCACTTGTGATTTTCTCAACATTATTTACCTAAATTGATATTCTACTAATATTGTATTGCTCATTAATGGTGTAATGTTTTTTGTTTCTTTTACAGTGCAACAAGTCCTGGTGAGAAATGAATTCTGATATGTTAACATCTAAGTGAGGGTTTATTGAAAAATGTGCAACCTTCAGGTCTGCTAAACAGGCTCGTTTACCATTTTCTCATTGCTCACGGCAGAAAGCTACATGTGTTATTATCATACTAATTTGTTCAAGGTTGGACATCCAATACATTTTAGAATCCAAAACAAGTGATTTCATTGATTCTCAACTGATCAGCAACTTAGAAAGACAAACAACAGTGACAATCTGAGAGAAATCTGGCTGTATGTAAAGTAAAAGCAACATCATTGTTACCCCTTACTGCAGTCAGTAATGTCAGTGTTCAGCCCCTTAGCTAGATAATGTTACTGCTAGTTATGAGGTGGCTGTAAGCTAATATTACAGTTTGTTAGCATTACACAATAAAACAGGAAAATAGGTCATTCCTACGTAATGGCAGTATAGCTGATGTCAAACTGTAGCTAACAGGTTATGCTGTTTTTTCTACAAAATGTCGCCCGATGTGTCGCTGGAGTTTCACCATCAAATCTTTTAACTCGCTCATTAATCAAAAAGTGGTGAAACGGTGTCAGAAAATTGCATAACCTTCATACCTGTAATTAATTCTTTTTGACAACCTAACACCTGAAACACAGCATGTGAGCATCCCATCATATAGAAAAAAAAAGTGTGTGCCTCTGTGTCTATGTAATGACTTGTTTGCAGTATACAGACGCAGAATCTTTTTCTAAAGCTGACTGGTCTGATTCTATCTACAGTACACCATGGTTATTTTATAAAGTATCTTAAATTGTCTTTCACTAGTGTGCACTTTTAAAACTAGTGCTGTGCAACATATTCAAGACATCAAATCATTGTCTGTGTCAGTTTCTTCCGTGCATTTAATCGTATGTTGTTTGATTCACTTGAAATGATTGTTTACAACCTTTTAAAAAACACATTGTCCAGTCCTACCACCTGCTAAGGACATTTAATGAGGCCTTGAAGGACTGGGGCTTCTGTACCAAGGCTTTAGTCTTGTCCCACAGTCTTTCCTTTTTAATGTTTCAAAACTACGCATGGCTATTGTTCCTTAAAACTGACAGTACGTGAGACATTTACGGCTGCATTGTTCAGTTGATGGCAAATTTCCTCCCCATGACAAAGGAAATGGTGTTAGGACAAGGATGTGTATTTGATGGTTTTGGCAGATTAGGTCTGGAATAAAAGAAGGATTATGACGATGAAATTGGATTTCTTTCAACTTAAAAGAGTTGGTTCAGTTGATTCCCCACACAATAATTGTTTTCACTATAGTGGACTCTGTCCTACATAGTTTTCTATTTATTGTATGCCTCATACTTGTACTGTTACATTGGAATGATTAACATTTTGTTAATACTGCTTCGAGTGAGAATATGTTAGTTACTCAGAATAGTCAGCCGAAAAATCTTTTAACAGCTTTCTTTGAAAGCACTTTCTTTCTGTTTACGTAAGGAATAAAGAGCTATGAATTCTACACTTGTTTTCTTACAAGAATGTTAACTCTTTCAGATGTCAACTGGAATTTGTTACATGTTACATTTCAAATCAAGCTGATCTTTGTTCAAACAGAACAAAATCGCATCAGCGATTCTTTCTACTCTTTTGCTTTGCTTATCTCTTTATCGCACATCGATCCAGTGCTTGTTTAATACTCTACCTTTAGACATGGCATCCTTAAAAAAATGTCCATAGTTCACAAAACAATCAGCAAAAACATCAGCAAAGCTGAGAACAGTCTGAGTGTACGCCTCATACAAGAGTTCTCTCTGGGGACATTCGAAAGACTCCAGCAGTGTTTTCCTTATGCAACAAGTTTGTTCTATCGATGTACAGATGGCTCCTATACAGTCTCTCTGGCTGTCACATTGAATCCATCACTAGAGAGGAAAGCTTGTTAAGCCCCCTCCACACCATCACATAAACACGCACGCACGCACGCACGCACGCACGCACACACACACACACACACACACACACACACACACACACACACACACACACACACACACAGAGGCACATCTTTTCAATTTGTGTTCTATTTTGCTGGGAAGTGTTCAGACCTAATCGTCTATAATGAGTACACTCCACTCACAGACCTTTCCTTGTGCCAAGGGGGGTGGGGGGGGGGGTAGGACTGAGCATCAGTCTTTGACAGTGTTTTCTGTAGACAACATACTTTCTTTTTTTACACAATACTGTGGTCTGGAGTGTATACTTTCAAGCACATAAAAAATTGCAATAATCTTCACAACATTGGTTCAGTCTGGAAAACCTGTTGATGGATGCTCGGGTGAAGTAATTGTGCTATTTGTCAAAGCATGAAAACAAACATCAATTTATGGAACTGCTGGTATTACTGGTACTCAAGCTATTATTCTGCAACAGTGTCAAATTGGTGCTGCCTGCTGTTAGGCATTTTTCTTCTTCCAAACCATTTTCTATGAGAGGAAGACTGAAGGTGCGGTTTAGCCCAGTGTAGTGGGCCTCAGTTATGTTGTCTGTCCTATCTTGTTCCTGTAGGGTTTTTCCACATTACTCTATACTGTCTTCCTGTAAGATAACATCCCTCAAGAAATGGCCTTAAAAAATGAAGATAAATACGCTGTTAGTCTTAGTCTGAATTCTTGATCTGTTATTTATCTTTTATGCTGCTAAGTAGTTTTATCCTTTAGTTTCACGGTGTTCCCTGTAAAGTGACCTATATTTCCTTGAATTAACTATCAGGCTGCCATTACAGAGTCGCCTTGACGGACATGACATGTTTGTCGTTGCCATGGAAACACAGGATGTTACGTCAAGGAGCGCTACATAAGGAAGCGGGAACTTCTAACAAAAGCTGCCGTACTGTTGCTGTATGTGCTGCTGTGATAAAAACGTCATGTAAATTAAACTTGGTTACATTAGCTTATCTGTAAAATGATTCTCTTCCTTAGGTCGGTTTCGCCTGTTGACAACGGTCAACTCAGAGTTTGTTTTTATCGGGGTTGGAGAAGCAGAGAGTATCACTCCCATGATTCCCTTACAACCTCGACGTCATCTGTTGTTGTTTTGATTGAGAGCCCCTTGGCTATGGAATTGACATAATACACATTTTAAAGCTCATGCATACTCCCAACTGCTGGAGGTTACATAGCAAATGCAATTCCATCTGGAACAATAACATGAGCAGTACAGGAAGAGCATATGGAAATAAACTAAAGCAGATGGAAAGAGCAGGAAGAACCAAGACTCATAGGAGCAGACTGCCGAACATGATCAACTGTTAAACATTTTTACGGGCTTCCTCTGACAGCATGCGTAGAATACAGCTGGAAACAGGAGACAAATAGCAGAACATAAGTCTTGATGGGAGACACCATAATGGGTGGTTGAAAATCACTGAATTGAAATCCTGTGGTCCCTCCAGACAAACCAACTGGACATGTGGTAATGGTACACAGAAGATAAAGGGACTGCTGCTGGTTATTTAGGTGACAGAAACATTAATAGGAAGGAATATGAGAAGCTGGAGAAACACTATTGAAGAAAAAAGTGTTCCCATTTGTGGAACAAACTGTAGATTTTTTGATTTTCCAGAAAATATTGGACTGCAATCCAAAGTGAAAGCAATACAATTCCATCAGGAGGTTTGGAATTTTCTGGATGGTGAACTTTCAGGGCATACCTCATTAAATGTTAGGGCTGTGTGTTTTATTTCTGACATGAACACACAGCTGAAGCTGCAGGCTATTTTCATTAACCTCGTCCTTTGAAAGTTATTTCCACTTAACTTAAGTCATGCAGGTTATTTCCTGACTTCTACAGTATGCCCTTTCCTGTAGTTTAAGGCTTAACCTCCCTGTATGCAAATGTTCTGTCACATACATGGTACATGATGCCTAACCTGAGAGATTATTGATCAGTTCAGCACTTTTTGTGTGTTTCTAGTTATATTATGGCCCTAGAGGCATTTATGATGCAAGAGCTAAGCAGAGTAAATGTGTAGTACAGCAACGGAATTTTTGCTTTCATTGTGGCATGAAGATCTGCCAGCTTTGTATTTAAGAACACCATGATCTATTTGTAATGTGAAATGGATTGCATGTGATGGTGATGACACCAACAGAAAATAAAACACTAACTCGACATATCTCAACAGCTCTACGGAGCATTTCTTTCAGCTTATTCTTTTGGTTCAAGGCACACAACTTTCCATAGGCTGCTTCTTTTGCCAGAGGCAAAGGTAGCGTCGATCTGATGATGTATTTAAAGAAATAAAAGAGCAGGATATTTCACTCATGATTTAAAAGTGATCAAAACAGATTTTTAAAGGTTTGGGGAAAATGGTGTAATGGCGCTTCTTGGGTGATGTTGGTTATCTTGCCGTTAACTATAACACTACACATACTTAATTAAATATATCTTTCGAGTGTGGGTTAGCAAGAGCACGGGGACAACTTCTGCTGTGCATCTCATACTTTAATGTCCGTCCTTAGCATAGCTTGACATACACAGACCGAACACCAACAACCGTCAATGATACCTCACTTGCCTCACAATATCACTCCCCCAACCGTAACCATGGGCAACCTTAAAGGCAAAGTGCATCATATCAAACAGTTACTCTAGCAATGGTATGCAAAGTTCAAAATGTAAATATAAATGAATTTAGCATTAAATCAAATAATGTTTATCATCTCAACCTGAGAAACATAAAGATCTATAAAATAAAACTTCAAGAAAATAAATCTCATCTCCATCTTACAACGGTTTCAGACGCCTCTGACAATCTGACGAGCACTAAGTCTAAAGCGTTCTGAGTCCCTCAGGAGAGAGGTTGATAACTCTCCGGATTAGTGGTGCAATATGGTGGCTAAAGTAATGCTAAGGCTCTTAGTGGAAAGCTATGCAAACACCTTTGCTTCTTAAGTTAAGTGGGTTAATCTGATCTCGTGCAACATTGGTGAACATTTTTTTAAAGTGTCTTGTTTAATTTAAAGTGGTTTCGGATGCTAATGTAGAACAACCATTGTTATTTAGCATTCAACCTTCCTTACTCCCGCACCTGTTGGTATCCACATGATTGTGATACAATAAAATGTTTCTTGAACATTTTGTACTGAAAGTTCTGAATGGTGGGAGTTCATGAAGGACATAATATGTTCTGTAGGTGAATCCCCCTCCTCTCTTGTTTCTTTAAAAACAAATAAACTATAGGAAGGCTTAGGGTGGTCCCACCCTTATACTCTACAAATCCGACTTTGTAATACAATGTGTACCAGATAATGTACACATTTATAGTACAGAATGTTAATGTCAACATTATGTCTACAACAAAGAGTGTGTTTGTATAGTGCTGTATGGCTCAGTCTGTGTGTGTGTACATGTGTGTGCGTAAATCAGTCCATCCACCTGTACTGTATATCAGTCTCACTGGCCTCGTTCTCTCTGACTGAGACCTGCATCCCAGACACCACAGCAAAGCTACCTTTGTTCCCCAGGAGACTAGACCCAGGCAATTGTTTGTTTGCACTTCAGGGTACATCGTGTCTCTGTTGAATCACTCTGACTGGTTATGATCTAACACTCCATTGAAATAACACGGCAGGGCAGAACTATGTGCTTTAATCCCCTTTTTGATCTGCTTAATTACCATGAGGGATCTTAAAGAGTGTGTCTAATATATGTGTGTCAAGTAGAGATACGAGAGAGAGAAAAACGAGGGCCTTTAAAGGTTTTCTGTTTTTCAAAAACGTCTGCAAATATGACATAATCATGCATGACTGCAAAATGAAATTTGGCTTGAATTTTGAGTTCAGGCGCTCACACATAAAGGCCTTGTTGTTGTTGTTTATTGGTGTTTTTCTTAGTTTTTATACAATATGCAAAAAGGGATATAGCAAAGACTACAAAGGAACAGTCTTTTAAATGTCTTATTTCTTATAAATAATTGTTCTTATTCCTGGTTTCAAAACAGACTTTTTGCACAGTTTTTCAGCAGCATAACAATAAGTGGTAATGAAGCTGCCTCAAGGCAAATTCTCCAGCTTCATATGATAAAGGAGGGAGTTGAAAAGCTGCAACACTGTTGAAATACTACACATGACAGTAGGAGTGAGTATATTGTTTCCATGCAGGAAAGGGAATCCATTCCTCTTCATTGTGTTCAGCCATATTGCACAGTACTGTAACCTGTATATCCATTATGTGTTGATGACCAGCTCACATTGCATATCTTGTTGCATGGACTCTGATCTTTTCTTGGTGTACAAACGTGCGTAAGATTTAATTCAGGTCATAGATTTGGCACACAGGATTTCCACATTGTTTTGACAATGAATTATTTTCTTCTTCACTTCCTCCGCAGCCTGGGTCGGGGCCCTCGCCATGGGTATGATCTTCTTCTGTTCTCCCGTGGTCAGCATGTTCACCGACCGCTTCGGCTGTAGGAAGACTGCAGTCAGTGGGGCAACGGTGGCTTTTTTAGGCCTCCTCAGTACATCCTTTGCAAAGTAAGCCACTGTGCAGTAAAGCTTCTCTTGTTGGCTGTATAATATTAAAATAAGAATATCTAGGGCGCTGGTTTAGCTCAGTGGTTAGAGCATGCACCCAAGGTACAGAGGCCAAAGTCCTCGAATCAGCGGCCCATGATACGACGCCGGCCTAGGCCCCTTACAACATGTCACCCCCCCACTCCCTACTACTCCCTTCATCTGTCCTATCAACAAAATAACCCCAAATATTAAAACTAAGCAACATCTACATACTTACAATGTTTGAAAAATCCAGAAGTCCATTGTATAAACCCTTAGCTCTGTCGTTAGGGAATCATTATAAACCTCAATGTCTCCTTTAATCTTCTAGATGAAGAAAGAAATCTCTCTGAAACACAAAATTTACGATTTCTAATCCGGTCCCTAAAATTGCAACTGTAATCCGGAATCTGTCAAAACGTAGGTCCTTTTTTATTATTGTAAACAAGTACCATTATAACCTCTGATTTAATCTGAAACATCTTTATACCATGTAAATATTTTATTAAATTAATTCTTAGTCTCCACCCTCTTACTGTGATCTCTTGCATTGACCGCTCAGCTAAAGACAAGAAGGAGTGTTTTTCTCTCACCCAGCGGCTCAGCAACCAACCGTACATTCTCAGTTAGCCCAGCAAGCACTAGAAAGTGTCCTCTGGTGCAGGACAAGGTATAAACTATGACCACAGAGAGAGCAGCATATATAATAAGAATTGTCATCATTTTTATAATAAGTTCTGTTCCAGTTCACACAAGTATATATTTGATATTTAACTAAAAGGTATTATTCTTAACGAGTATCTTGGCTCAAAGGAAGCTAAACCATGTCATCTAATATTCTATTTATGTACAAATATCACTGAACTCAACTGAAAACTGCAGATAAACATCTGCTCTCAAGAAATTCAAATGAGCAACATTATCACTGACTATCCCTCGAACAGATTAGACATGAATTATTACGACATTGGCTTAACATGTCACACACTAGATATAGACCATAATCTTGTTTTAATTTCGATTGTTAAATAAAATTTGACAGGATTTAGGAAATGCTTTCAGAACAGCAGTACGTTTGTTAAACCTCTTACTGGGGGCTCACAAACATTATTGTTCCTTTGTTTTTCCAGAGAAAAAAACAACATCGCCTTAGCTATGAGACTTGAACGTAATGGTCATAGAAAAAAGTATTTTGTCTGACTCTCTGTCAAGCTTCACCGCAGCGGCAGTGTGGCGTTCATAAATGGAGCCTCCATATCATCATACTGAAGCTCTCAAATCCAAACTGCTGGTATTGATTGTGACTGTAACCAAGTCTTATTGTCACTTACATAAGATACCTTGTCATGACGTTAATATATGGGAAAATTACCCAAGACTAGTTACGTCACTCTCTAGTAAAACGTTCTCCCTTTTTCATAAATGATGTGAAGGAAGTGAAACAATATCTTCCTACTGACGTCAAGGGGGAATTTAACCCTTTCGAATAAATTTAGCTTTACACCTTATTTGAGAACCCTTGACCGTGATTCACTTCGTTACTGCACATTCTAAACGTTGAATGTATGATCATCTTTAAACTCTGTTATGAGCTGACAGAATAAGGGGTGGTTTTCTTAACTCTTTGTTTACCTCAAGGCTAATCATCATGTCTTTTATTGGTCATGAATAAAGCTAGTTAAACAAATAACCACATCAATACATTTTTTTTTACATTTCTTTTCTGTTGCAGTTCCCTGAGCCTCCGCTATTTTACATATGGCATTCTGTTCGGCTGTGGCTCCTCCTTCGCCTTCCAGCCCTCGTTGGTCATCCTCGGTCACTACTTCCGCCAGCGCCTCGGCTTGGCCAATGGTGTGGTGACTGCGGGCGCCAGCTTGTTCTCCATGGGACTCCCAGTGTTCCTAAAGAAAGTGGTGGAACCTCTGGGCCTCAGCAGGACCTTCCAGATCCTCAGTCTCTTCATGCTTGTCCAGGCCCTGCTGGCACTGTTGTTTAAACCTTTACTGCCACCCGGAGGAGGCATGGGGCCCCCTGGCATGGGTCCTGGCCCTGCAAAACCCCATACCCAGCCTGGTGCCTCTGCTCAGGGGGGTAGCAGGTGGAGCAGTTTCGTGAGTGAGGTCAGGAAGTACTTCAACCTACGTGTTTTTCACATCGTGACCTATCGAGTGTGGGCCTTTGGAGTAGCCACAGCTGTATTGGGCTACTTTGTGCCGTACATTCATCTGGTAAGAACAATAATAAGCGTGCTAGTTCAAGGGATGAATTGGGTTACCCAGAGATCATATGTGCTGAAAAGAAAAATCTTAAATACTGTGCTAGTTTCTTGAACATCCAGTCATGTTATATTTTGATTCATGTTTTAATAGATTTTGATGGCAGATAGTATGCTATGTGCACTTGAGAGCTCTCTGTTCATCTGATTAGGACTAAAGCATCACCTCATATGGAATACATGCCTTAACCGCTTTGGTATTTTTGGTATGTGACTGTGAAAATGTAGGAATCTGGACCTCTTCATAGATATTAAAGGGTTACATAACATGTTTGGCTGTTTTTCAGTTGGATAATTGTTTGTCCAACATTAATCAAAAGACTTCATCAGAAGTTAGACATACATACAGTAAGTCACAGCTAGACTGTCACACTGAGTTGACCAGCCCACTAGCAGCCTGCTACACAGCACAAACAGGCGTTGAAAACTAATAAATACAAGTTTTCCTGCTAAAACTTGGTATGTCAGTATCAAGCTTATCTGGCCTATAAGAATAAACAAATGTTTTTTGTGCTTTTTGTCTAGCTGGACAAGTGTCCAAACAAACAAGTGTCCTGCTAACATCAATCTCCAGGCTTGTTGGTAAATTAGCTTATTAATTGTAAAAGGTAAAGACCCAGGATAAGAAGATGTACCTTTGACAGGTTTTATTCGTTTTAAATAAAAAAAAGAACAATTGAAAACGTGGTTAAAAAACACACACACAACTTTCATTTCTGCTGGAGATGAGGATGAGATGACAAGTCACCTCAAGCTCAAAGAACATTTACTTTTCCCTTCATGTTTATTCAATCTAAAATTCAGAGTACATATTCAAAATCTGCACATTACCTTTGGCCGAATTTGGTGTGAGATAGTGGGATAGTGAAGGAAGATGATGAAGTGTAAAGCTTCAGCTTGGAGCTGTGAAGTTGATCTCCCTCCATCCAGATGTCGGATGTTCCAGCTCCGGCCTCCCTCCGTCAGGCCTGTTGTTTCAGGCCCAGGCCCAGATGTAAACACAGCCCCGGCCTTTGTATTGGCTCGTCCACCTCAGGAAACCTCTCCTGTATGGACTCCCTGTATTCCTAAACATGCCTATCCTATGGCCATTGATGAATGTAGAGCTCTTCAAAGGAGAGAAAATATTTCACAAGCTCAGGAAAGGACTTCAGAGGGTGGTTTAATGTTTTGGATTGGATTTTTGGGGGGTCAGGGCTGAGGGGAGTGGGAGGGTCTGGCCTATATGCGTTGGTTCTTCCTGCCCTGCTGTTCCAGAGGTCTGCGGATGAGTACATATTGTTATTGAAAGACCTCAGCTTTTTGATAATTCCTCCACTCCCCAAAATACACACCCACTTGTTGAGTTGATTGACATCTAAGGAATGGAGCACAAAAACATACCAAAAGGTTCAACGGCAGGTTGTGGGAAATATTCCTAAACATCTGGAGAGTTTCCTATGCTGCACATTTAACCACTACATACACAGCCAGACCTCATGCTGCCATGTGTCTCTCTCTCTCTCTCTCTCTCTCTCTCTCTCTCTCTCTCTCTCTCTCTCTCTCTCTCTGTGTCTCAGATGAACTTTGTAAAGAAGCAGTTCAAGGACACTAACAAGGAATGGGTGCTCCTGGTGTGTATAGGTGCTTCCTCTGGGTTGGGACGCCTCGCTTTTGGCAAGATCGGAGATCACATACCTGGTCTTAAAAAGATCTACATGCAGGTGAGAGTTGTCTAAAGGGGCACCATGTGGATAGTCAACTTGTCTTAGCAGTTCTGCAAAATTCATGTAGTGGTTTGACAACTGCATTAATTAAGTTTGCCATCATATTATTTTGTGTCCAATTCAATTAAGATTCCTGTGATTGATATAAAGAGATGAATAGTCCTATTTGATACACTAAGCTACTTTCCTCAGGTGTCAGGCTGTGCTGAGTATCTTTACTCACAATGGTGTTGTTCATTGTGGCATGTGCTCTGTCTATCTATCTTTCTCAGAAATCCCACACTATTCAACAAAAAATGTACTTCTATGAAGGCAGTATATATTAGGACCTAATAATATCACGACAGTACCAGAATTAAAAAAAACCTGCCTGTATAATGGTGATGATGATAACACCTTGAAAATCAATGGAAACCAGTTCAGTGCAATCTGAGGAGTGAATATGAAAGAACTTGGTGGTGTTGATCCTTTTGAATACAGATGAAATAATCCATTAGCTGTGATGGCCACAACTATCAATGGAAATTTCCAAGTTGTATTCCAACTGTGCAATTCAGCAGTAGGACACTGGGTCATGCTGAGACAGATCAATGCTGGTTTAAAAACTTAAAAAAAAGAAAGAAGCTAAAGTATGCACATCTGTTTGGTGGTAATACACAAAAACACAAGTGTAAGTGAACAACTTGACATTTGGATTGTTTATCCTTTGAACAAGAGTGCCTTTACAGCATGCTGCTTAGAAACCCATTAGTACTCTAAACACATTATTTTTCAAGAGTCTGACGAGTACCAACAGGCAGATAGCTTCTAAAGAAACACAAAGCACCAGCCTTCATTCTTTGATCAGCTTATGATGTGATTTTTTTATATCAACAATCCTCAGCTTTATTATTTGTCATTGGCTTACTTATAATCCCCACATAATGCTTAATGCATGAGTTAAATTGGTAGTCTTGCCGTCTCCAGCAAACTTTGCTCACCTTCCTTGTGGAAACAAAAGCAACACATTTGATCAGCATTTATCGTTTGCTTTGATTTTATATTAATTGCAACTGAAAATATCAGCGCTATTCACATCTTTTAGTATTTAAGTCAGCTCAGTGGCAGAAATCATATTTACCAGCTTTCTCCACTTTAGGCTTGCTGTCCTCACTGTAGCCTGAGGGTAAACTCTGTCACACAAACAACATAATCATAATTTATTCCCCGCCAGGGGAAATTAATTTTTACAATCTGTTTAAGGAACATGCTACACACACATAGGCCGAAATACACACATGCACAAACAGGATCCTATGGACATGCATTATTCGAGAGGTGTCAGAGTGAGGGGGCTGCCCACAGCGAACGCTCTAGAGCAGTTTGGGGTTCAGTGCCTTGCTTAAGGGCACCTCGGCAGTGCTCAGGAAGTGGACTGGCACCTCTCCAACTACCAGACCAATTTCCGGACTTGGCCCGTGCCGGGACTTGAACCGGCACGGCGACCCAAGTCACTACACTCCAAACAGTGTGCCCTAACCGGGAATCGAACCTGGGTTGCGGCGGGGAGAGCCCCGAATCCTAACCACTTGACCACTGTTCACAGTCACACCAAAGGCCCAGAGGCTAGACCTTTATGTGCAAGCAAGGACCACAGGGATAGAAACAGTTAGTACATTCTCCCCTCACTCACTGATGTCAGTTTATCCAAAGTAGTTTACTAAAGGACAGAGAAAAGAAACAAGAACAGGGAAGCAGTGACAGTGTAGAAGCAGTCTCCTATTTACTCTACATTTGTTTATAGCCAAAGCTAATTCCCAACACCAGTGCCTTGATTGAAAATGATAGTTTAAGCTGAAATCAATAAATCAGAAACTGGCTACATCTACTGCAGTTTCGGCCTTGCAAAACACAGCCGTGAAACGTATTCACACGCCTGCCATATTATTTTATTCATTACTTACTATTCGATTCTTTATTTTGTTTGACCTGTTATCGATTGCTTCGCAGCTAATAGTCAATAAATATCCAAATGTTGAAAGAAATCTAGCCGAATTTTAAATATAAACAACATATTTAAATGTCTGTTAGCAAAAGCTGCATGAGCCTTTAGCCACTTAATAGATAATATTACTGTCAGCTGAGTTATCAAAAGCTTATCATACTGTTTTGCAGAATTACATTACGTTACATTTATAATAGAAGGGCTTTAAGTCTTAGCTAATGTAAGATTATATAGGAGTTTTCTTGCTAGCAAACATTACATGTTAAAATTGTTATCTCTAGGAAGTGGTTGAATCCTAGCATTAGCTGTTATCTAATGGCAGCTAATGAGCTAATGGTTGTTTTATCTTAAAGTATTGTCCACTGTCCCTGCAGAGACACTATCAATGGTCTTTTCAGTTTCTTATTTATCAAGAAGCTCTGAAATTATAATGATTTTTATTTCACCTTACACTCTCAGAACTTATAACCTGTTATCCAGAAGTACAATATTATAAAAGCCTTCGAGCGTCTTACACTGATCAGGACATCATATCCACGTCAAAGTCTAATAATGAGTAGTCCAGTGGGTATTTTGTGGAGTTGGTTTCTTACAACATCTGAAATGTAACCAAAAATGTTCAAAACCATGGATATCGATAATTTTATTAAAGGTAATGGCACATTTAATATATTTGCCTCTACCGGACAAATATGGATAAACCAGATGATACGGTATGTCAGGGAATGACGAAGAAAGCAGGCAAAGTTAGCCAGCATTACTCACAGCTGTATAACTGAGTAATGTTCTATTATCCCAATTTTTTCCCCAAAATTTTCAAATCCAAATCAATAATTTAAATCTACTATTGAATAGTTTTATTTGGTCACCACTCTCCATGTAACACCGTCTAAACTCTAAACTTCAGATGATGGGAGACAAAGGACGTTTCTAAACTATTTACAGTAGTTAAGTTGCTTATTTAAATTAAACTAAACTTTGTGTCATGGAATACTTTATTACCTCGTCTTTGTACTTGATTACGGCATGAGTTACAATGCATAGATTACCATTAGCAGTTGTGGTTGTTTGACAGTGCAAAAAAAAAAAACAATGCCAATGATCCTGTGTACCTATCAACTACATCTTTTGTTATTGTTTTCTTAGTTACCCCCTGCATCAGAAGTTACCTACCTTGTGTGTCAAGCTTGTTAAAGGGTTCTTGCTGTCTGTTTCAGGTGGTGTCCTTCATGGCTCTGGGCCTGATGTCCATACTGATTCCTCAGTGCACGGTGTTTGAAGGTCTGGTGGTTGTGTGTGTGTTCCTTGGGCTGTGTGACGGCTGCTTCCTAACCATGATGGCTCCCATAGCTTTTGAGCTGGTTGGGCCCATGCAGGCCTCGCAAGCCATAGGCTACCTTCTTGGACTTATGGCACTTCCCATGACAGCAGGTCCACCCATCGCTGGTAAGAAGAATTCTCTTTAAAAAAAAGACCTGTTTAACACCTTTTCTATGCTGAATAATTTAGATTGGGTTAAAGCGATCTGACTTACTGCACTGACTTCAGGATCCAATTCAAATGTTTTTATAAAGTACTTTTAAAAACAACAAAAACAAAGGACCAAAGTGCTTTACAATCAAGTCAAGTTCAGTTTATTCATAAAGCACATTTAAAACCACGTTGACCAAAGTGCTGTACAACCAAGAGAGAAACAATACAATTAAAAATGAAAAGACCAAGAGCATCCTCAAACAAAGATTCTGAAACACGAGAATAAACAAGAGCAAAGATTAAAAACCATAAACAGAATCATTCGACAGATATGCTGTACAATAAAAATAAGAAATAAATATAAAACGTCAAGTCAAGGTCAAATTGATTTGAATGCCATCATCATTGTACCTTTGTACAAAGAGAGCACAGTCTACCGAAGTTAAATTCCTCGTGTGTTAAACATACCTGGCCAATAAAGCTGATTCTGATTCTGATTCTGATTCTGAGATGTGTCTTCAGCAGTGACTTAAAAATGTCCATCGACTGAGCAGATCTTATGTGGATAGGGAGACTGTTCCAAAGTTTAGGAGCATCCCCCGCAAAGGCTCGATCCCCTCTGTTTTTATGTTTTGATCCTGGTACTTCCAGGAGCAGTTGGTTTGAAGTGGTCTAACTGGAGTGCGATAGTGCAAGAGATCATGAATATAAGAAGGTGCTAATCCATTTCAAATCAATAAAAGCAATAAAATCTTAAAATCAACCCTGTAGCAGACAGGAAGCCAATGAAGAGAGGCTATAGCGAGTGTAATCCTGTCACATTTCTTTTTCACAGCTAGCAGACGCACTGCAGCGTCCTGTATGAGTTAAAGACATCGGAGAGATGATTGTTCTAAACCCACATACAAAGAATTACAGCGTGGATAACGCTGGATAAGAGAGGAGAAAAAGCTGGTTTTGACCACTGACATGATGTGCTTGTCAAATTTAAACCAACTGTCACAGATCACAACAAGATTTCTTACACTTTGACATTTGTGTGAAGCTTAAGAACCAAGAGTAGGTTCATAGTCATCAAAAAGCTGTGGCTGTCCAAATATAATAAGGTTCGACTTGTTTTTTGTTTAGTTTTAGAAAATTCAACTTCATCCGTATTTTAACATCATTCAGACAGTTCAGCATTGGCAGCATTGAATCCTGACATTTAGTTTGAAAAGGCAGATATATTTGGATGTCATCAGTGGAGCTGTAAAAGGAAATATCAATCAAACATAAACAAAATAGACACACTAAACACAAAGACCAATGTAAAACAACAGCACATAAAAAACAAGTGTTCAGAATGATATAAAAGGAAGGGATAAAAGCCGTCCCTCATGCCGAGCCAAAAGCCAAGGAATAAAAGTCGTGCTAAGGTTTGATTTAAAAACAGACAGAGTGTGGGTCAGCAGAACATGTGGAGGGAGAGAACTTTAGCTGCTACTGGAAAGGCTCGGTCTCCCCTGAACTTCAACCTGACAGGATGTAGACAGTTACAGCACACAACAAGTTGATTGATATGAGCTGTTTGAAACAGTCGGACAGAAAACATGTTGGGGACCCAAAGCATAGCAAGACAAATGCAGGGCAACGGTTTGGGCTTAGAGCCAGCTGCAGGCTGTCTTTAGGGATTTGCCTTCAGGACACACAAACTGTACACAACTCTCTTTGTGTGTTCTCTGCCCCCTCCTTCTCTCCTCTGCCATTCTTCTTCCAAGCGCTCTAATAATAGAGATGTATAAGAAAGCATTGAAAGCAGAACTGATGACTCAGGGGTCCTCAGGCTTTCAGTCTTTGCCAACCTCTTTCAGATCTCACACATACTTGGACTGCTTTTACCACATAACACCCCATTTGTGGCTGCGGCTCAGAAACTTGCTGATCCCTGATGTTGTTATAAACTACATGAAGTATTTCTCCAGACAAAAAAATTCTCAATCTGTTGAATTCATGAAAAAGATTACAAAGAAATCTCTTTTTCAAAAATGCTTAATACTGTTTCAATGCAATTCATGTCTGTGAAAACGTCTCCTCTCTGATGAATAAAAGCATTGTGCATGCAGGATGACACTTTAACAGTGTAACTGGCTGACAAGTTCATAATTGTCCTCTTCCTGACTGCTCACACCATTTTTTCTTTGCACTATCCCTGAATTTAAAAATTGTCTAGTAAATATCTCCTAAAGTAAACAAAAATAATGTAAAACATAATTGGAATTTTTTTTATCAGTCTGTCTGTCTGTCTGTCTGTCTGTCTGTCTGTCTGTCTGTCTGTCTGTCTGTCTGTCTGTCTGTCTGTCTGTCTTTGTATCTTACAGTTTAACATATATAATGTATTTTATGTATAGACAATTATAATACCAAGTATATATCTAATTTCTACCTTGAACAGTAGATATGTGTTTACATTTAATTAAATTAAGGCCATTTATATACATCAAAAACATAGGCAGCAAGGCTCCTCAAAGTCTGAAATGGATTATCACTGGGTCAACATGTGCACAGTACAGTACAGTCTGTACAGTTCATGAGCAAGAATGCATATGTTACAGGCAACAATGTAAGTGCGCACCCCTCCCACTCCTCTTGGGTCACAAGCACATCGGTAGATTAAATATTCAGAGCAGTGTGTTGAACTTGTCGACCCTGCTTTGTCACAGTGATACAGTTTGTTTGCTTCAGCGCACATGCAGTTAAATATAGGATGTGCATATACAGTACGTACCGCAGACAGGGTGGGCCTTTAGTGCTGTAATGTATCACAATATCATAAACTTCTTCCTACTTCTTTTACGGGGGGGGAGAGGAGTTGGTGTTTGTATGAAAATAAAATATTCAATTGAATAAGATAAATATGTTTTTTAGGAATTCTTTACTATCATATTGAGTTTATGTAACCCATTGGCTATTTCTAGTGTTGCCACTTCTGTTGGCAGACAGACGTTTTTAGCAGACAATCATGTATTTATAACCAAATCAAAGGAGAGTTTATTATATTATTATATTCTGTATATTATACACAAACACAATGAAGTACACTTCTACACAACTGAAGCTAAGTGAGAGGTTACTCATAACAACTAGAGGTATACAACATTTTTTAAGCTTATGTTTCAGAGAAGAGGCTAACTTTTTAGCTGCATTTTAGCTTTTTCTTTTAGAGTTCCATTAAACTATCTACACCTGTCTTACTTTAACGTTTTTTAAGGGGGGAACCGGGGAAAAAATTAGCCTAGCATTTAAGCTAGCTTTGTTATCACCAACTTAAGGTTGGTAAGATTGTGTCTGTTCAGACACCTACAGCTGCTGCATCGAGTACGATGTGGTATTAGAGAACTTTAGTTCAGTTTAAGGTATTTTTAAAGAGATTAGCAAAATGTATTCCACATTCTTCCAGGCTTAAAGCTTAGCTAGGCTAATTGCCACCTAGCTCCACCAACACAAACATGATCTTCTGAACTCACTCTTTCACTGAAGGCATCAAGGATTTCTTGCAAAACATATTTTCTGTTTCACTGGATTTTTCGCTGACATGAAAACATGAACTGTGTCCCTCTATTTCCCCACCCAGGTCTCCTCCATGATTACTTTGGGAACTACACGGTGGCCTTCTCCCTGGCCGGGGTGCCTCCTATAGTTGGGGGTATAGTGCTGTTTTTTGTCCCACTGATACACCGAAAGCTTCAGAGAGGCCAGGCGGCAGGGGCATCAGAGGAAACGTCCACAACCGCCCACATGTTGCCAACCGCCCACCCAGCAGAGGAGTCAAAGGGCTGCTCCAATGGAGTCATCCTGCCTGGCTACACTGACGTTGAGACACACATCTGAGTGGCACTGTACAAAGGTGAAATATACTGACATCAACCAAGTGCATATCTAGCATATATGTTCTTATATTTTACTTTACTCTGTTTTCTTTTGTCTTCAGGGATTCAGCCCACCAGCACCTTTTCTCATCCTTAATTTGACCTCCTCCCAAACCTGAACTTCCTGTTGGCTGACCTCTAACCCTCTAACCCTGCTGGACTCTCACTGCCTGTTTCTTATTTTCACGTGGAGAGAAATCAAAAAAAGGGGGGCACTCTGGCTACCAGCCACAGAGAGGAAGAAGAGAAGGCACTTCAGAGTAGGACCATGGACGTGATTGGAGGAAAAGCACGACACAGTCTCGACTTGGATTGTTTCATGAGTTAGGACTCTGTAGTAACATAAACCTCCAAGAGGAAAGAAATGAAGAGATTTGACGGAACAGTGGTAGTTTGTGATTTCTCAGCTTTGATCTTGCTATCATAGCTTTGTGACACGTTAAAAAAAACTGCTTTATTTTTAGATTTCACACCGACACATTAAGATAAGAGGCATATTAACATAAGAATTAATGAAGGGATACATTCACAGTTTATGTAGAACTATTTGCATCTAATTTGCTAACACATGCGTTCGATTTAGTTTCAGAAATAGGAAAACAATTTCATCTTGAGTGATTTTCATGTTTTTCATACCACTTCTTTTCTACTGCGGTGACTAAAAGAGTAACATTTTTTTGTTAAATGTCACAGGACAGTGGATTCTTCTGAGAGATCAGCCACCAGACACAATCACCTCGAATCAACCGCACACTGTAACACACAGCCCTCACACCACCCAGGCTCGAAAAACGTCACCAAATGTTATACTCTACCAGCCTGCCTGCAAGGGATTCATATGCCATAAACCCCAGAGTTTTAGATATCTCCTTTGAATATATACGTCAGTGACCTTTCAGCTCATGTATGCAGTCAAAGTAAACATGGCAGAGTTATGAGAGCTGCCTGAGTTAATAAAACGAAACACTACAGTTGATACCAGGTCTTGTCTCAGCCTGTGCAGCCTTAACTTTCAGTGTTTGTTTTCCAATCGTCACACTAAACACTTTTTACTGGCCTTTAAAGGTTTTAGCAGGGTGCTAGTCAAATCCGAGTAAACTGTGTTTGTTATAATCTTTCATTCTTCTTGTATTGTGAACACTCTGTACTCTTTGGAGCAGAAATCTTGCTATTGTAAAGTTTTGAAAGTTGACAGCTTTTGGTTGTGTACATTTTCATCATCTTCAGAAAAGGCATTTAGTGAACGTTTCCTCTCTTTGAATGTGAGATTGTGAGTGTGGCTTACGTGCAGCACCTGCTTTTTTTATTGTGGAGGTGTTTAGGCATCTACAGTATGTTACAATCTGTTCATAACAACTAATGAAGCTGCCAAATGGCTTGAGCCCTCATCAGGCCGTCACACAGATAATCACATCGATTTGCTGCTTTGGTTTGTGTTCTGAGGGCGTCACTCACGGTGTTGGCAGTAATGAAACAAAACATCTTAGCTTTATTGAGATGTTCCTTTTTTTGGGAGGACTGTTTGCTGTTATTTTTGTTTCATGATTACTTGGACCATGCCGTTTGCACTCTTACATTACGAGTTCTCTTTGACAGTTAGTTTTTATGAACGGATGTGAAGTAGAGCTGCAATAATTGAGTGTTTGACTCAGTGGTTAAGTGCATAGTTGAATAGCAGCGAGGGGGGAACTTTAGGAAGGAGATGTTTAGGTGTTTTTCTCTTTCTGTCAGTCCCCCTCTTTGCTCTCACTGTCATGATTCAGTGGGCTTATGTGTTAAAAATGCTAAAGAGCTTAAAAGCTACACAAACCTCACTGCTGAGTGTAGTTTTTTTTGTGGGGGGTATTACTATAGGACAAACTCTTCTGGATAGGAAACATACACCGATACCTCAGTGATCAAACAATCCTCAGCAATCCAGTCGAACACGTTGACATTCTGCATTACTCTAGAGTGTGTCAGTTCTGAGTGTGTGTTGTAATCTCAAGCAGGTCTCAGAGCCACAAAGCTGCCAAACGCCTGGTTACAATCAACCTCGCTTCCTCAGAAACCTCATTAGTGTAGTGTGTGTTTGGTGCCACCATTTTTAAAAAAAGTCAGACTTCCGTTCCTCATACTTCAACAGTTGGTGCATTATCAGTTTAGAGATTCAACTCTTCCTCCTTGTTTTGCCTTCCACCCTACTGCTTCTTTGTTCTTGATCCACACCATTCCTCCATCAGCCTCTTCATCACTTCACTCTGTGATCGAAATCATCCAGTTATATTCATGTGGAATACTCTTAGATAAAGATAAAAGAGACACTGAATCACAATTGAATACTAACCAGAATTTCCCCTTGGGGATTAATAA
The DNA here is from genome assembly GCA_020745685.1 of Tautogolabrus adspersus. Lineage (NCBI taxonomy): Eukaryota > Metazoa > Chordata > Actinopteri > Labriformes > Labridae > Tautogolabrus > Tautogolabrus adspersus. The sequence goes on from CM036540.1 coordinate 16,319,925, forward strand.
AGTATATATATATATATATATATATATATATACTGATAAAAAACACAATGGTAACAACATAGGCCTCTAGTTTGACTGAGGTAGTGTTACATTTTATTGGCAATGCAAATTATTCTGTAAGGATGTAGTTCATTAGCTGCTTGAGTTGTCAGTGAACCGTGAATGTAAGCTAGCAAGCATTCTAAATCAATTATTTCAGATCAACCTCCAATCAAACCTATCAAGAAGTCCTTTAAAATACACAAACATTTGTTGAATTGCCGAACAGTATTTTTATTCCGAGTGATTCAACAGAATCATTCTGCTTCTGCTTTGTTAAATATGGTTCACTGTGATTTTTTTTGGGTCAATTTTATAAATGGTCCAGAAGAGACTTTCTATAAACTTCATTAAAAATCACTATCGACAGAATCCATCCACAATATAACATTTGGCATTTAAAATGTTAAGAGTATTTTTTTAATTTTTTGAAATTTGCACTAGTTTACTGCTGTGAAACTAGCGGCCTATGGCACTAAAGTCTAACAATTTGGAAAATGACCAGAGAGCTTTCCCTCTGGCAGCCAAATTGGATGACCTCAGCCTTTTGCTTTTGCTTTGCAATGGCTGCAAAATGCTGAATGCGTTTCTATGCACAAATGTATCCGTCTCAACAAAATGTACTAGAAAAGTTTAGTTTTTTTTGACAGTGAACTTAAATGTGTTTTTTTTTCCCCAACGTGTATGTGTTGAATTTGATTCACAACGTGTTAGCCAGCAGATTGAACATCATGCTGTGTTGTATAACAAAATTTAAATTGAAGGCATGACTTAAAAAAAAGAAGAAGACATTTGAGTCTAAGCAGTAACCTCAGTTTAAAACAAATCTGCCTTAAAGTTTCTGAACAGCTGTGATACACCAGAATCACATTAGACTCATAGCATGTATATTGATTTTGTCAGATTTGAACGTGACTTTTCACATGTTATTTTTCTTTGTTGTTGTCTGTAAAGTCATTTTCAGTCCTAGATCCATCTCAAAAGCTTCCTCACTTAATTTCTTACTAGCCCAGTTTCTGGTTAGAACCAGCTGAGTGCTCAATTTTATGACATATGTACTTTGATATACTTTGTAATGGTTTTAAATCAACCTCAAACTGTTTTTTTGTTTGTTTTTTACTGTGTTCATGTTTTAAATCATAGATCTGGGTTAGTTTTAAGTGTGTCCTTAGTGATACATTTCAATTACTGGAAATGAAAAAAGGCTGTCAAGCTGGTTAATTGTTCAGATTTGAAAACATATATCAAAGTGAAGGAGCTGCGTGAATGAAGAATGACATATTACATCTGGATGGTTACATAGTGATTCTGAACAAGTGTTTGGCTTGCCAAAGTCTATGCACCATTGTGGGGCTCACGGTCTACTTTCTGTGGCCGCTTCACTCCTTAAAGTCCGAGCATGTCAAACTCTAATCGATGAATGTTGACTCTCAAATTCACATTTATCTTCTCTGGTGTTCAACAGTCGAACCTAAATTTGAGCCCCTTACCCAAACTTCAACTACTTCATGCTTCAATCGTTTACTCAAACAGCTTGCTACTTATGTCATTAAGACTTTTTTTTAATCTTAAGACAGTTTAGAGTTGTTGTTAAATTTTACCCTGTCAGTCACAATGGTGAAAACAGTACATTTCTCTCCAGGTATTTGTTGTTGTAATCTTCTGTTGCTTTCCTGTGTCACAGTGAGCAGGCCAGAGCTACAGAGATGCACAGTTGGAACATAATTAGGGACAGGCTTGTGTAAAACCTTGTCTCACTCATGACAATATATAGTTAGCAGGCACTTTTTGGTCTCTCTGATGTTACACACCAAATTTATTGCTTGACACGTCAATTTTAATATAAAATTAACTATTAATGTGCTGTTTTTACTTTTTTGAATCAGATGTATTTAACTTTGGCTTTTCTTTTCTCATTTGCTGCTGTTATCTTTCAGTCAGCTGTCAGTAATCAGAGCTTGGTCTAACCTCATTACTCTTTTCCTCTGGCAGAAAAAACACCTGACTTGAAGTCAGGCCAAACCACTGCAACATAAAACCTTTTAAGTCCTCTCTGCAGTATGCCATTTCTCTGCTCCTATGACCTCAATCTGTTTAACTAGTCTAATTTTTCTCAGCCATACAAACAGTATTTGAGACCAGGTAGCTGAAGATCTATGCATCAAGAGACTGAGCTGTGAGTCAAAATGCAATGATCTACTTTCAGTTTAAAGCTTTCTCTGCTGTTTCCAGATCCAATCATCGGTTTAAACCAATGTATAGACCTTTATATGCTCCACTTGTTTTTAAAACGTTGTATTAATCATGCAGATTTTTCATTGGCTGTACTGTAGCCCTTCTGTTTTCACAGCCATAACTGCTCCAGATTCTCTGTTGATAAGATCTCATTTATTTTTCCATATGGTCCCAGGGCAACTCTTGGCCCGGGCCTTCCTACAGCCTTACACGTTCATATAAGAGTAAGACTTCAGTGCTGGGCTCTGCTAAACTTTCCTGCTGCAGTTAAACCTCTATGGCCTGTCTGTTCAGCTTGTCCTCCCTACACACGCTATACCTGTTTCTTTTTACATATGTTAATTCATATTTCTGTTTTCTTGTCATTTTACATAATGTTCTAACAAGGCCAGTGACGCCACAAGATCTGAAATTAAGTCATGCTGCTCGAAGAATTAATGTAATTTTGTGTTTTGTCAAAGTCATTTTGAATCTGTAACAAAAGAGGCACATTTTTTCTATTAAACCAACAAATAAAGTCATAATATGAAAACAACCCATGCTGTTGCTCTTTTGTCGGCTTCGTGCTTTCAGTCCTTTAACAGCTCCACTTCCACATGAGACGCGGCGGGCTAAGGTGTTCTTGACATGCAATCATGTGTGAGATTAACCCCCAGACACCTTTGAATGCATGACGACTCGGCGAGTCAAAGGAGAAACAAAATACTGTGTGTGAACTTTTAAGGACGAGATGAATGGGTCCTCAGCTGTGTGATGTGCTCATTATCGCCACAGCAACCTGGCAAGGTTTATTCAGGCATCCAGTCCTCCTCTGACTCCCAGTTCTCCCTGTTTCACCTCAATATCTCACACACTGAACATTTATGATCACACTTTACTGAATTAGTTACAGGCAGCAGAGGCCTTTATGTACATACAGGGAGCTGTTGTGTTCATGTTACGGGGTGACAAATACAGTTCTTGCTGATCCTGGTCTTGTGCCTTGGGCCATCTTTTAGATAAAGAAGCCTTAATACATTCAGAATTTATCCTAAACTTGGGCCAATATGTTATAAAATAAATAAGAACCACTGGCGTTTTCAATCAAAATGAGGCAGAATTAGCAGACATCTGCATTACTCTTGACAATACCATTGTTGTTTGGAAATAAGAAAAATGTCCACTGGCTTTAACTCTAAATGAGCATAAAAGCCTTAACTATTTAGTCAACCTCTTTATTTTGATATTTTACAATGTTATTAAGCCTCTGCAGGGTTCAGCTCACTTTATTCTAAGATCATTCAGGGGGTTCACCCACTGACAACAAATTATCTTTTGTGGGCTTCTCATTCAGCAAATCAGCCTCAGGTGAACTTACATGAGATAAAGTATCCCCTGAGTACTTCACCAGAGGATAAAAAATGATCAGAGATGCTGTAAAGCACTGTCCAGAGCTAACAGAGAAGCACCATGCAGTCCCCTTGTGTTTATTAATTTGGTATAAACCTTTAAATGGATTGGTACAGAATGTTCGAATCTCGACTGAAGCCACTTTTGTGTGCATTTCTGAGTGTGCATGTTGGCCTCTAGGTGTCTCCACAATAACTCATGTAACACAGTATACTGTCCAGCAGAGGTCCCCACCCCTTCATTTCTCAGAGCTGAACATATTGAAACTTCAGTGTGTCTAACTGAGAGAGTACTGTATGCCTGTACTGTATGTCCAACTGTTTTTGAAGCTGGAGAAGGAGGCCTTCAAGGTGCATCAATTAAACAGAATGTCTACCAGAATTACTCACACAAGGTGCCTGTGATTTGCTAAGACCTACAGACTTTGAGCATTTAAAATAATCCGGAATTACAGAATTGTACCATTACCCAAAAGTTTTGATAATTGCTCTCATCATACTTACCTTAGTTTAGGCTAGGCCGATCAAGGCTTTAATTTTCAGGTACTTTTTAAAGAGTTTTGTCCAGGGCAAAGGATAAAAAAAAATACCACAGTTACCATAACATAGGGTCACTTACAATATCTTCACAAAGCTCATTTTGAACCTCAAAGTCGTCGCTTGCGTCGTTGCGTCTTTAATATGATGATTATTTCAAATATAGCAATGTCACTTCAATGTCATTTCCAATTGTTAAACAAGTTAGTCACTGAGTCACATGATAGAATAAACAATCTTTATTTCTCACTTTTTACGTCATAATGTAGTTTTATAGGGGTGATTTCTTTTAAAACTTGACTTGTTATTAATGATTGAACAGTGCTTACTTACTTACACACACACAAACACACACACACACACACACACACACACACACACACACACACACACACACACACACACACACACACACACACACACACACGCACACACACACAGTGAAGCAATAAGTTCCTGTTTACAAGGAAGTTAAATAAGATGGATTCGAAGAATGCTGACTCATCTTATGAATATTGATACACTGGAATAATAATATACTACCAGCTTTTAATGAGTAACAGATAACTCCACTTGTGACATCAAAGTCGAGGTCAAACATTAAAGTGATAAAGTGTTAAATTTAAAGTTTAAATTAAAAAAACAAAAGTCTACATTCTTGTTTGGCTGTGCAGGCACGTGTAGATTATGTGTTTCATTTGATGAATAATCAAAGTTTCTAATATCACAGACAGGTTTTTGTTCTAAAGTCTCCTGTGGTGTTGTCCGTCTGTTTGAGTTGGGTTGTGAATGCCACAAGAAAAAAAAAGAAAAGAAGAAAAGGGCAGAATTAGTCTACTTCTAGTTTTTGATTTTGTTAAGCGATGAGTCCCTGCAGGCCTGGAAAAGGAAGTGTTGAAAGAAAAGATGATAAAACCGTGGACTTTTTTTTTTTTTTACTGTTGTGTCAAACTGCCTACTGAGAAATAGACCATTTTACGCGGTTGCAAGTTTTCTTAAAGGGAAGTGTGGTAGTCATTTAGAAGGTTTTAAACATCATTTTATAGAACGTAAAGGCCACTGAGCGGAGTGTTATTATGAGGTCTTATATGGTGGTGTCTGACAGTAGATCACTTGATGGCTAGTCTGATGTCAGTGTGACAGGTCTGATGAAATAAATAGGTTGATTAAAAAAAATATATATATAGAATCAACACAACCAATAAGTATGCACGGAGGAGGATTAGGGCTACTGAACATTTTTTCTTTTAGTTCTGACCTTTATTTCTTGAGGATCTTACACTACAAAATACCTCAAATAATGGAAGAACTTGGAAATTGGACAGAACGTCTTTAAAATAATCTACTTTGCTCCTTTTTTAAAAATCTTTCTACAATGGTTACTGTCAACCTTTTGTTATAACTTTCACATGAGCAAGTGTTGCTTTAATAAACAGGATCAGATTTCTTGGACGAAGCTGGTCAAAAACAACTTTAATGATCCGTTCAATGCTTCGACTGTATCATATGTGATCTCTGTGTTTGGTATCCACAACATGAAGAATTGAAACCGGAGGCTGCCTTTAATGTTAGAAAAACATCAATTCTGAAACAATGTGATGTATATTTCAAATTAGGAGTTAATAATTATACCATTGGAAAACCTCAGTGTTCTCGCTGGTTTTCACTCTCTATTGCCTTTATGGACTGCCTTTCTCCCCATTCACATGCTGTACAAACACAATCCCAGCAGCTGATAGATAATCAAACCAGGGCAGCAGGTTGCAGCCTGCGCTCACCTCTGTTTCTTTTGGGTGAGATTATGTTTATTAGCTATTATGGAGTTGCATTCAGGTGTCTGCTGCTGAGATTATGGATGGTGTGTTATTGTTTTCAGAGGGATAAAGAGTGACAGCCAACGCACGTCCTGTCCGATATTATTGTCCTCCGAATGAAACACACATCCTCGCCTGGAAACTTCCTCCACTGATAAAGATTTGATAACACTCGGTTAGACACACATAAGTGCTGCACTTGTGTTGTTCAACAGATTCACACAGTCAGACCCAAAGTATACATCTCAGACACAAGTAAAGACACACACCTTGATCACTTCATCTGGAACGTACTTGTTTTTCCTTGGTTCAAACAGACTGCTTAGTTTAACTTGTAACTGAACATTGTTGGAGCAGAGTGGTTCATTGTTTCTGCGGGGAGGGCCTGGTGGAGTTGGATAAGCCAGAATAACATTTCAGGAACATTTTGGACTGAAGACAGATGGGAAGAAAAAAGAACAGAGATAATGTGTTGGAAAGAGGGCAGTAACAAAAGCAAAGAGAGAAGGCTCTTTGTCTTTTCCTCCCATGGAAAGGCCCTCTGGTTTGTTCATGTTTATAACTAAACCTAATCCTGAATTTGGTAAGGAGTTTTAAAAACACTTGATTCTTGGACTTTGGCTTTAAACTAAAATCACAGTTATTTTTTTATTTGTAAAAAAAGACTTGTTACACCTGACGATGAAATGAAGACCAGTGACATCCTTTGAGATCCATTGTTTATATAAAAGCTAATAAAGCAGAAAAATACATTAATATACACTTTTCCAACAATATACATCAACCCTTTAAACTTTATACATCAATCTGAGTCTGTAATATTTACACACGGGTACGCTTTCTATAGTAAACACTCTTTACAGTAAATACTGTGTAGCTCAGCTGCATTCAAACACTGTGGCTCTGTTGAAACTCTTAATCCTTCAATACTCTTTTTAACCAAAATCAACCCCTTCTATCCTTTTGAACATTTTGACAACATTTTTACTGCTTAAAAAGGACAAAAAAACATGTTATTAAAAAAGTAAACAAAGTGGCTACAGAAGACACTGTTCAACAAAAGGTCACATTAAATATTGAAATATTATTAAGTGCTTTATAACACATATATTTCTTTTTTTGCCAGTCACAACTCCAAAAAGAAACCAAGAACCATGTTGGAACCATTTTGCAGCATGTACAGTAGTAGCTGGGTTATGCCAAGTGTGTCAGAGTCACTGCTGTGTGTCACAACCCAGCACCTCGAGGCGCAGGGCGATGTCATTGATCCAGCCCCTGGGGTGGATGCGGAGAAATTGGCCGAACAAAGCGGGGTCAAAAACATTGAGGACTTCCTCATCTGGGTCATTGTTTCCAGGGAAGATCTAAGGAAGGGAAGATGGGAGAGCAAAAGTTTAGGGTGATTGATAAAGTCTAATACAATCTCTGTCACTAAAGAGCGACTCCTCATACGTGTTCCAAGGACTATACCTTTTCTCTTTGGGAGCTCCCCTCTAACACACTGCTCCATGAGCGTCCGTCACGGCTAACAGTGACTGAGAACTCAGTCACCATCATTTGGGTCAACAGTGATCGGGCTCCTTGCGTTATGACCCCTGTGATGCGTTTTACGTTCCCCAAGTTAACCTGCAGCCACTCGTGGGGGTTGTTGTTCTGGGGTAAAGGACATAGGAAACATTTCTTTGTTATCTCAGAAATGAGAAATATTATTTTTCATAAACAAACAAAAGATTGAGTCCTTTTAGCAGCTTTAGCGGCACCGGTGTTACCAACAGAAGAAAATGTGTTGTATTGTTTTAAATCATTCAATTTAAAGTGTTGAAGTCTCTCCAAATGACAAACTTAAATCCTTCAAAATAAAATGGATATAATTTCAATGTTGTCTTTCACTGTGGGAAAAAAAGGTTCTGAACAACCACATCATCAGTTTAACCACAGGGAATAAGAATCAGAGGGACGTGTTACCCTGGTATTATATAACTGGAAATACAAGGGTTGTGAGTTCAACGCATTCATGAAGGAAGTTTTATGAAACTGGAATAAATTGATACCAGCTTCTGAATGAAATACAAGTAGCCAAGACAAAGGAAAACAAAGAAAAAGATGTAGCGAGCAGCCACAGGGAACAGCACATAACTTCCTCTCCCACATTCCTCTCAGATGACTCAGAAACATATAAACCAGGAGAGGGTTTTCTGGCAGAGCATCTTTTTTTCCACTGACATTATGTGGCTACACCAGGGCAGAACCAGATGAGCTCATGAGCTGATGAAAAATCAGGTTTTAACAGTCAAATACAGAGTTTCTCATCTACAGGAAACGTCCAAACAAAAATTGCTTTAAATTTCAAATCTAAAAATTGAAACGGCTCAAACTTCAATGAACACATCCAAGAGAACGTTTTCCTGATTAGACTTGAGTTTGAGAACAATGAAAAACCCTTACTCCTCTGAGTCTGTTTTCATGTCAGCTCTTTGAGAACTATTAAAAATATAAAACAATATTTGGCCCACAGTGATCTGGACCTCTGTCCATGGATCACAAGTATTAGTGACTTGTGACCTTCATTATCAGCTCCACAACATGACAGAAGGGAAAGTCACACCTCTGCAGATTAGTGCTGGAAAATATGATGATGATGATGATGAGGAGGTGGTGGAGGAGGAGTAGTATTTTTTTTGTGTATGGTTCATGTGACTACAGTCAATTTCACAAATGCACTCCTGTAAATTTCTAGAAAATGTCCTCAAGCCTGCCCTTGAAATCTTCCTTTATTTCCTTTTCACACATGTCCCTCCCAGTGTGAAGTTTTCACTGTCAGACTGGGAGGTGTGGGAGGGCAGTGGGGGGTCTCAGGAGGCAAGACATGACACAAAAGGGATGCAGAGAGATGGTTGACAAGCAACTGAGTCCAGTGCTATGTTAACCGGTATTTGCATTTATATCAATGATAGCTGTATTTGGACATATACACGGTACAAATGAAAGAGTGGAGAAGAACACACTGGCAAGCAGAAGCAGCTTTATTACGCCTCCAAAATCGCACCGATAACGCCCCATTCACAGGCAATCATCACCCTCCGCCTACTTGCTTGCAGTGAATTCTTCTTAGTATTACCTGCTGCATTCACACATTGGCTCACCAAGAATTTTTGTGGATATTTTACTACCACGCTTCAGGAAAAGTATTCAGAAGTTTTGTGCATGTGTAAATAGGGCTTTATTATCCTAAAGCTGCTGCTTCTTGTTATGGTGGATGCCTTTAGTTGAACTAGGGACTGCTTGTTAATTATGACTCTGTATGTCAACAGGAGAAGAGCGTATTACTGACTGTTGCATGAGTTTATTGACTCCTCTGTTTTTCAAGATTACAGATTTAGCTATGCACGTGAAGTAAATTTGAATTTCATTAACAATTTGTGTATGTTGGCGCTCACCTTCGGCCTCCAGGCGTTGGTGCTACCTTCCAGACGCAGGCGAGCAAGGTGGGGGCTCCAGCTACGCAGCAGAGATGAATAATATGAGGAGGCACTAAAGCGTTCGTCAAGAAATTCCCTCTTCTGAAGCCCGAGCGACTGAGAGCAGCCTGGTCACACATAAACACACACATCACAGATACATTCACAGCATGTTCACACTATTAAATCCTGCTGTTGGGACAACTCACTGTTTACATCGCAGCCCAGCAACTCCAGTCTGAGAGCAGGCCTTTGCTTATAGTCTACTGGATGAATCCTGACATAGCGAGCCAAAAAGGGTGGAATGAAAAGGTTTTGTCTCACTCTGGAGCTGTCCAAGTTTCCATAAAATCTCTGAAATAGAGAAAAATGTGTGTCGACTCAAAGGATCAGGTCGATTTGCAGAGACTTAAAACAAAACCCTGCAGCAAAAATGCAGCTGCAGAAAATAACAGAATCAACGTGAAGAAGAATTTCCAAATGTACAGTATATCTTCCTCTCTCATTGTATTGCTGTCAAAAGGTAACAATAACCATAACAGATGTACTGTGTGTGAGTACCACAGTGGAAGACATACATGTTTCTGCTTTATAGTGTTTCCTCTGTAATCTATCCAGGTCTCCTGGTCCAGACTGTAGGAAATGCTGAAGATTCTGATGAAGTGGTCCCTCAGCTTAGCCCTGACTCCCTGCGTCTCTACACCATGTAGCAGGGTAGGCTTCTGAAGGTCCACCTGATGACACACACATGACATTTCACTCCAGGGCGCATGCCAAAAGGTATACTCTATTCAGATGCACTTATACACATTGTTAAGTTACCTGTAACCATGAATTATTATTCCTGCCCATCCAGGCATTGATATAACCGGTCTGATCCAGTCTTGCAAGTGCTGGCCGCCAGCTATCTGGAAACACATGTGTAAACATGGTTATAATCTAACATTATAACTCCAGGGTTTTTTGCTGTTCACTGGGTGTTATCTTGTCACTCCTGTAATAAAGTGTCTTGTTTGTTCTGCCTTGTTAGGTGAAAGTATACATATTAACAGTCTTACCTATATGATCTGATGCAGTCATCTGGGAATCCTCAATGAGTCCTGATTTAATCCCAAGAGGCATCAGACATCCTGCATAACAAGACGAGACAAGTCTGGCTCAACAGTTCAAGTTTTAATATCAATTTTGAGATCATTGTAAATTTGAATCTATTTCTCTGACTGCTTCTAATACATGAAGACAGTACAGAACCATGCATTGTATATTTCAGAGTTCAGATGTTTCTAGAAATGATGACATGCGACTCTACAGATTTACATCAGATATTTCGTTGTAAATGGGAAGTTCTCGTTTACTGAAAAGCCCCATGAATTACACAATATAAAACTACTTCACAGTGTAGATTGTCATAAAACACTTCAAAGTGTTGTGACAAGAGTGTGTAATCTGACTTTAGGCAATCATGCAGTACGCCCCGTCTTTCCAAATCTCTGCCATTCTTCGATCAAGTCCAAAAGAGTCTTCATCCCTGAGGCTTTAAGACTTATTACACACCGCAAAATGTCATCACCCGTTCTTCAACACACCATTGTTTGGCTGCTCAGCTGTGCATGCTATGTTGCCTTGTGTATCTCAGATGCTCAGAGTTTGTCTAAAGCTGACAGGAACTCTGCTATTAGTACTTTCCCTTGAACTGTGGTTTTGTAAAACTATGAATCTTGAACAATGGCAGGCCCTAAATGAAAAGAAAGGGAAACAGCAATGTACTTAGGATTCATCCTGTTTGCTCTGTGTTTGAGGCATGCCAAACTGACTGACACTTCCAGAATCAACCACAGAAAGCCTCCTGCTTGTTGTGATTATACGATTTGACATCATGTAACTTCCTATAAACATGAACGGTATACAAATACCACACACATAACTTTCACACAGCTTTTACCTACTTTTTTTATAGACCAGAAGTTTAGCTCTCATGCCAGCCAGCTGGTACTCTCCTATATTGCACTCCACCAGCCAGGTTCCAAGTGTGGGTGGTCTCATCTCCACTGTGCCAAACACCCCTGTGTTTAATAAAGCGGAGCAAGAAAGGATAAGGTTATCAGAGTGTTAGTAGACTTATGGCTTAAAGCATCTTCTTACGCATCTTGCATATGTTCAGGTGTGTATTTGTGTGTGTTTACCAGGGAAGAGATTGTAGATGCCCATACGATGTTCCAGTTTAGTGTGAACAGTGAAAGGTAAACCATGGAAGTGAACAGCATGGTATTCTCCATCACCTCCTACATTCAGGAGGTGCCACCGGACCTGCTTGTGCTGCTCAGCCAACAGACCAGGAAGTGTCTCTGCCACATAACCATTTATTGCTAGAAAAATAAAGAGGCATTACTTCTGAGAAATAAAAAAAGCCTTCCATTTATACATGATCCAAACAAATGTTCAATGTCTCCACCTGAAAACTTATTACTGATGTGATACCAGGGGTCCTCAGTGTTGACCTGACAAGGGGGAGCACAGTGCCGCTGCAGGTTCTCCTCCATGTACCAGCTCTTAGTTTCATCAAATGTGTGGAAAAGAAGAGAGAACTCCTGGATGTCTGGCTGTATTCTCAGACGATTGAGGGTGTTGGGTTTACAGATCACCAGAGGACCAATCAAACCTGAATGAAGGTCCCTCTCCTGGAACACAGTATACAAATGTTTGTGTCTCATAGGCATTATTCATATTCTTGCAGAGACATACCCTTATTGAAACTTAAGTAATAATGAACTAAACTTAAGACTAAAGGACTCATTTAAAAACAAACAAACAAAACAATCATACTGGTACATGCAGACTGATAGTAAAAGAAAAAAAAGATGAATTCGCGCTTGCCGTCACAGCTTTGTATCCGCACACAAGCTAAATTACTACAGACATACAGTGCATGCTGTATGTACATGGAAAATAAAGCTGGAGCAGTTTTAAGGGGAGACATGTACACACCTTGTCCACAGTGGAGTAGTAAGCTCCAGCTTTGCAATCAAATTCACTGTCAGATGGCCCTTGCTTTCTGCTGACTCTCCAGTTGTAGGTCCGTGCCTCCCCAGGAGGAACAGGCTCTCCTGGGACCCCGGTTGGAGCTGTGGTAGAGTGGGTTTGGGTGATGCCTGCACCTTGGCCATGATCATAGACTCCCTGAAGATGAAAGGAGTAAGGCCTGGATGCCTTGTTCTTAAAGAGCACCTGAAATAAAACAGAGTGAGTAAGGAAAGGTCACAAAACAGTAAAACAAATCTGCTCTTCTTTCACTTATATTTTATTCACTTATGTAATCATTAATTATTGCTCAGCAATTCCATTACTCACAGTGAAGCGGTCATTAATCTCAGCTCTGATAATAGGTCCCATGATCCCCAGGTGTTCCTGGAACTCTCCTCTGCCTATGGGACGCTCAAATTTTTCATCCCAATAGGCCCGAAATACAACTTTCTTATACTCTGGCAGGAATTTTCTCATCCCACGACGCATCTCTCTAAAGAGAGAATGTAGAAAATAACATAAGATTACAAATGTATACATTTTGCTTACTTTGATAGCCCGTTGTTCAACAATGAAGGGAGCTACACTGGTAGTAAAGTGTTATTTAATGAAACGGTGAGACAAGAGGATTTAATCTATGGAGTCAATGTGGCCTGATATTTTACAGCCATACTAGAGGTCTTTTGTTTTAGGAATTCCTTAGGACAAACAAGAAAGAGACTAAGTGCGCACTCACACTAGGCAAAGTTGTCCCGTACCGTGCTTAAGCACGATTGCCCCACCTCCCAATTCCCCCCTGGCCTGCACTCACATTGCTCCAGGACTAACCGGGCCTGAGCATGGTTACCGTTGCTCCATAATACACAGACAGAAGAATCCTTCTAGATAATTGAGCGAGACAGCAAGTAAGCCTATTTCTCAACTCGTCAAAACTAAAGTCCTATTATTAACATGGATGAAATCTCATTCCTGCCTGGGTTTGATGAGCTGATGTGGTTTTCTGATGCCGTAGTCCCATGAGACCTCCTCTGCAGCGATGTAGTAAGTTTCATATCTCTTCTCTCCAGAGCGCAGGTCAATGGAATCTGTGCCAAATTCATCTGCTGTGCCGTTTACCTTTAATAAAACATCGGTTTTACTGTGGGTTAGGAAAAAGTGTGGCACAAACTTTTACTAAATAAATCTCCTTAATAGATCTGCTAAGGACAAATCCACATGAAAGAGTACCTCATGGCTGTAGTCGTCATACTCTAGGGACAGATCAATCCCTGCTGTGTAATTGTTCACAGCAGTGATGTTGTATTCCACATGCTGCAGAGCCGTTGTTATGTGGTTCTCATTTATTTCTTCTAAATTTGTGTTTCTATTATTCCTGTCCAGCAGCAGATCATTGTTCGGTAAGATCTCGTTGCTCTCTTCAAGCTCCCCCTTTGTCCCATTTTGTGAACTTATTTCCTCGGGTTTTACTTCGCCACTGCTGTCGGTTTCATTTCCAATAGTATGATCTCCAATCTCCATAGCAGTACTTCCATCCTCAGAGGCTCCAGAACTGATATCTCCATCTGTCCAGTTGCCCTCAGTGTGTCTTCTCTGTCTGCCACCACTTTCTCCACTGGGTTCAGTCCCATTCTGAGACTCAGTCCACTCTCCTTCTCTGTCGATTTCCTTCAAGATATTCAGCGGGATTCCTCCGTCTGGCTCTTCCAATGATATCGCCGTCACTTCCTTCAGCTGACACCCTGACTGTCCTACAGTTCCCTCAGTTTCCGTGGCATTAAGACTAGAAGTGTTTACTGTTTGAGTATTGTTTTCGCACACTGGAACCATCACTGTGCCATTATGAGATCTTCTGCTCCTCGGCACTAGACCTAGCTGATCGATATATGCAGAAATGTCTTCATCCTCGTCACGGTCGACTAGAGGGAGGTCTCCAGCACTGGACTGAAGAACAGAGTAATGAACGCTCATACCACGGTTTTTCAGTCTGCTATCGAAGGCAATGATTTCCCACTCACCTGAGAGAAGATGTAAGCAGAATAAATATGACTCAAGAGCAAAATACCTGCATCATTTTCTTTGTGTACCAAAAAACATGAACATGAATATGCAGAATCCTGATTCTAGGTGGTGTCTATGGTTAATGTTCCAAGAGTTGAATATCTTTATCAGGAGCCTCATTTTGTATAGGAATAAAGGATTAAAGAAAAGAAATAGGACAAGAAAAGTTTAAAAGCTTAAAACTTCAGTCTTACCCATCACCTCGGGTTCCATGGTAAGAGTCACGCCAGTCATTGGGAAGAGGGTGATGACTGACTGGTGGAGGCCTTGGTACTGAAAGAGGTTTCCAGTGAAGTAAACGGAGAGGAAGTCACTCTGGGTGCCCACATATGACACGAGCCAGAAGGTGACGTCAGTTTTAAGAATAGCAAACTGACGTCTGCCGAACATGATGCCGTTCACGCCTGATGGTAAAGGAAAATTCAGTTTTTCAATTCATGATTTGCTCTCTTAATGTATTCATTGTTCTAGATTAGAACTATCGATACAAACGAGTATAATGATCACAAGAATTAAGTTTCAATTGCGATGGCCACTCGCACTCACTGAATTTGGTGAGGGAATCATGTCAGTGCAGCAGCAGGTGTGTATGTCACTGAATGGCCTGGATTTAGACCAGGTGTGGATATGTATATCCTTTGGTTTCAGCGCTATGTAATGACTTATTAGCTTGCCATCAAAGGTAATGACAGGTTCATTCAGTTTTTTCTCTTTTTTTATGGATATTTGAATCTGTAGAAGCACCACAACAAGCGGCCTGCATTATTTGTTCACCATTTGGGGCAACAGTGCCTCAGTCTGTAGTGACTTTGGTTCAGAATCAGTTCGGTTCCAGTCCCGGTACAGATCAAAGTATGGAAATTAGGACTGGTTAATGAAGAGGTGCCAGTTTAATTATCAGGCACTACCATGGTGACCTGAAGCAACACTAAACCCATCATGCTCAAGGCACTTCTCACTCTTCCCTCTTTACATGAATGCATGTGAGATCCTGCTTGTGCTTGTGCATGTGAGTAGTCCTGGCTGCTGTTTGTTCAATAATAGAATGAAAACAGCTGAATTTCCCCCCTGGGGATTACTAATGTACAGTATGTATTCTTCTTCTTTTAGTGTCTCTCAGTGTTTAGGATTGATTAAATCCATAGAGAAATCATAAGTACCTCTCTGCGTGATTTGCTTACCATTTCTAGTTGGTGTAGATTGTGAGTAGTGGTCAGGTTTTTTTGTGTGTTTCTCTTTTGAGGCAGGTCTGGCAGCCACAGTGTTCAGTTTAGAATTGTTTCCTTGGTCTCTCTGAGAGAGTTAAGTTCCTAGTCAGCTGCTCAGCAGCGGCGTTCAGTTTCCCCTTTTCTAAGCACTTAATGTGAAGGGAGTTTGCTTTGTTTTCGTTTATTATTAGTGTGATATGTCCTCCTTCCCTACCTATTGTTAGCAAATGTATTGATTATCCTTTTCTAGGGTAACTTAAAAATACTTCTCTCAGTTGTATCCCACTCCTAATCCTCCTGACAGTAAATAACCAATATGAAGTTAAAATGATGAAACATTTTGTTGAGGGTTATTGATAATGATGAACCTACAGAGAATCATTACCTGAATCAGCAGCTTTACTCAGCTTTTCAGTGCTTGACAGCTACTTTTTTTGGAGGATCTTGACGAACATTTGCTGTTTAAATTTGTTAATTTTCTAAAGTCTTTTAATGTCTAATATTTTTTTTTTTTTTGTATTTGTATGTTTGGCTGTTGGTTGTTTGTTTGAAACTCTTTAAATTGTGCTGCTGCCTGTCTTGGCCAGGACACTCTGGAAAATGAGATGTTTAATCTACACAAGTTACTTTCCTGGTTAAAAAAAATAAAACTTTAAATTTGCTGAGTTGACAGAAAAATGATTCACTGCAGGTTTAAATTAAAAGCCTAAAGCATGTGTTCTGTTTTAGCAGAACATTCATTCTGTCAATACCTCTAAAGAGACTACTACTCCACAAACCCCAGTTTTGAAGAATGAGATATATAAAGTAAGTCCTTGTTTTTACTTACTGTAAATGACATTTGAGTTGTAGAATTCAGGGTCCATTGGGTTGTAGGAGATTTTGCTGGAATTCTGCATGTTATCATTGAAGTACCAACTTCTGTTTTCGTCAAACACGGCAAATGTCACGCTCCACTGTTTATCCGGGCCAAACTGTAGGCAAAATGGATTCAAAACAAGAGACACGGGGTGTTGTATTACATATGTGCAGGTGAGAGAACACAATGTAACTTGCATCTTTTTGCATTTTTAAAGGATGTTTCCTCTCGTGTGGCTTTCCAGTGAAAAGCATCAATCTGAAATGTTTATTTAATAGAAACTTTCTTCTCACCAGACGTCCTCTGGTGTCTATGGCTCCATGCTTGCAGATGAGCAGGTTGCCCACCAGCCCAGAGGCCAAGTCCCTCTCTGGGTTGACGGTGCTCTGATACAGTTGAGTCAGACACTCTGGGTCTCCCTTTAAGGGTCCATCATCTATTGCAAGCCTCCAAACATAGCTAAACGTCCCGTTAGGGGGAACTCCCATTGAGCGCAGGTCCTTCTCTGCAGATATTTGATGAAATAAGATTAGACTGAACTCTGATGTAGAGAGCGGAATAGAGGCAAATAACTCAAGCATAAGACACCATGAAAAAAATATTAATCGCACAAAAAGTAAGTAAATTTGTGTTTGGTAGATCATTTCTTTGTTGTAACAATGCTTAATAAATCTTATACTGTTGGAAAGCCTGTTTATTTCCCTTTTAAATGGTGCCACATTTGTAAGGAACATTGTAAAAAAGGTCCCTGTCCCTTTAAGACAGATCTGTGAGTCTGGCCCTTTAAGACTAACAACTCTACGCTGAGATAATTAGAAGACAGAGGAGCACGTGTGGAGAAGCTGCAAAGAGAGAGAGCGTCAGCAACGGGATTACAAGTTTTTCAGTCAATTAGTAATATTTAAGCTTTGGACTTGTGCGTCAATCCTACAAGTAAGTTATTTGTGTGTTTATGTCATACAGTTGGTAAAGTTAGCTTTTATGGAAAGACTGTTCATTTGTAAGTATTGTTGGGAATATTTGAAAGCTAAATGCATATTGTTTATGTTAAATTAAACAGCATGGTAAAAAAAGGCTTAGAATTGTTTTAGTATTGCTAATGTTTAAACGTGTAAATGTGTAGCAAAGCAGGAGCATGCCTCTCCCACATGCGCACCTTTAACGAGCAATTAAGCCATGTGCCTACATCGCCTTGCTAAGTCTTTGATGTGTGTACAGAAGCAACTTTGTGGATTTATTTACCATTTCAATAGAGATTGTGTCTAATTTGTATACATATTTTCGTTTGTACCTGTTTCTTCTGTTTTAGAAACCACATTTCCAAAAGTCTACAACTCCACAATTTCAAGACTCCTATTATTCAGATTAAAGAACCTAAACTCATCTCCAGTGATTATCCCTTTCTTCAACCACTACATCAGAGTTCTAACCGACTCTCCACAGCGTTTTGCACAAACCCATCAGCATCAGTATTCACTATTTTTCATTGGTCCTTCGAGCCGGATCCGCAAATCGCTGTTTAAGATGCAACAGTCTCAGAAAGACGAGGTGACCGTCCGACCCAAAAGACAGGTAACAGTTCCTTCACACCTGTCAGACTATGACATCACTGGACCAGGGTCACAGAGGAGGCTACACACCCTCAACGCCCTTGCTCCCCAGAGCACAAGTGAAACTGAGCAAGAGCATCCAGGGGCGGTGGCGCTCTCCAGGGCTTCAACACCGTCCAGCCATGGCAGGCTTTCATCAGAAGAGGAATTGCTGCTGAGCAAAGGGGATGAGAGTGAGGAGCTTTACCACGACATGCGTCAGTTGCCAGATCTGTCCACCAGGTGGCAACAAATCAACCAAGAGAATGCAGTGTTGAAGCATCAGATAAGCCAGGTACCTGACCTTGTTGCTGCTTTGAAGGAGATGAAGCAACAGAACTCAAAGCTTCAGCACCAGTTTCAGAGTCTGATCACTGAGATAAGAACCCCATCCAGACCTGTTACCTCACAGTCACTTCCACGTGCCCAAATACAAACTAACAGAGATTATGGCGGTGAAGAGAGCTTCTACCCATTACCAGCAGTTCAGCCTTCTGAGCACAAGGACCCATACTTCCATCCTCATGACAATCTTGCAGAAGATTTCTCCCGTCTGCGAGTTTCACATCACAACTACCTCCCTCACGCACCCTACTATTCTGTCCCTTCCGAGAGAAACGCCATCAGTGCAGACCAATATGGCCAGAGATCTCAACCACACTCAACCTTCACTCCTATTGTACCACAATATGGATATTCAGATGGGATAGAGAGAGGATCTTTTCCACATCGCCCCTACCACCCAGACAGGCCGACTACACAAGAGCCCATATACAGGGGGCCTAAGCCGACTATACCACCACTGACGTCGCCGGACCCGAGAGATTTCTCAAGAATGAAGATTGCGCTTGAGAATATTCTCCCAGAAGATGCCACGGAGCGATACAAGTTTCAGATCCTCACAGACCATCTCAGATGTGAAGAAGCCTCACTTGTGGCAGACTCATATAGCAACTCTAGCCAGCCGTACACAGACACTATGATGGCTCTAACCAAGATGTATGGGCAGCCCCATAAGCTGGCTGTGCAACGTATTGCAGAGTTGATGGATGGCCCGAATATCCGCAGTGGAGATACAAAGGCATTTCGGCTGTTTGCTCTCAATGCACGCTCCCTGGTGGGTATGTTAGAACAGCTGGGGACTAGAGGCCGTGTGGAGCTTCAGTGTGGTTCCCATGTGTCAAGACTCTTGGGTAAGCTGCCCTATGACCTATCTACCAGTTTCAAGAGGTTTATTCACCCTAAGAGAGTAGCTATCCCAACACTGTTTGAGTTTGCTGAGTGGCTCGAATACGAGCTAGAAGTGCAAGAGGACAACACAAAGTATTTTAGCCACAAGAGGGAGGAGCCATTTATCAAGAAGAGGGATAACAGGAGAGATTCAAGACAAACAGGTAAGACTACCACCATTCTGCTGGGCACAGAGAAGGCTACAGAGCTGTGTCCACCTGCGACCCCATCTATGTCTGACCCTCCAGCCAGCAGACAAACTAAAACTGAGAAAGGGAAAGCTTATTGTCCATATTGTGACAACGATAAACACTTTCTCAATAACTGTGAGAACTTCAAGCTGCTAAATAAAGAACAGAAGGTGTCATGGATCAGAAGCAACAATAGATGTTGGCGTTGTGGTCGTGGCCATCAAGCAGCAAAATGCACACTGAAAGCTCCCTGCAAGACCTGCAATAGAAGACATCTTCTTGTGCTGCATGAAGTTAATGAGAGAACAGGGGAGGAAACAGCAACTACAGCTCCAGCAGAGAACTGTCTGGTGAATACAGCCAACAAAGTCCTCTACGTTGACCGCCCTGCATACAATTGCAAAGTGCTGCTGAAGATTAGTAAGGTCATCTTAAGGAATGGTGACAGATCAATGGAGGCTTATGCTGTTCTAGATGATGGATCAGAGAGAACCATCCTTCTCCATTCTGCTGCAAAGAAGTTGGGCCTAAAGGGCAAGCCAGAGAAATTGGCTCTGCGTACAGTCAGGCAGGAGCTGCAGGTGCTTCACGGGGCGGCTGTGTCTTTCGCAATATCTCCCGCTGCAGAGCCCCAGAAAGAATATAAGATACAGAGCGCATTCTCTGCTGAACCACTGGGGCTGGCAGAACATACTCACCCTGTTGGCACGCTGCAGCAGAAATACAGACATCTAGCTGGATTGCCTCTCCAGTCATTGAACAAAGTTCAGCCAGTGCTGCTTATTGGCTCTGACTGCACACATCTCATCACTCCAATAGAGCCTGTGAGACTGGGCCCGCCCGGTGGGCCAGCAGCTGTGAAGACGCTTCTGGGCTGGACTCTGCAAGGCCCTGCCCAAGATATAAAGCTTGGCCGTGATACACCTCAATGCCTCTTTACATCCACACTCTCCCCAACAGAACTTTTTTCATGTGTTGAAAAGCTGTGGCAAATGGATGTGCTTCCATACCGTAGTGAGAAGCTGGCTGTGAGATCAAGACAAGACCAAGAAGCTGTGAACCTCCTTCAAGAACAGACAGTGAGAGTAAGTGTCGATGGCATTAAGCGGTATGCCACGCCACTCCTTCGAGTAAAGAACATGCCTAAGCTGCATGCTTCACCAGAGGCTGTACTGCCACATTTGCGAGCCATTGAGAAACGACTGTCGAAGTCCCCAGAGCAGGCCGCTGCTTACCAGTCGGAGATTGATAAGTTAAAGGAGGCAGGGTATGTTGTGAAGATTGAGCCCTCTCAAGTTGACAGAACAGAGGAGGCCTGGTATATACCACACCATATAGTCCAACACAATGGAAAGAACCGGGTCGTATATAACTGCTCCTTCCAACACCAAGGCCACAATTTGAATGAGCTCCTTCTCCCTGGCCCTGCTCTTGGTTCCCCGCTTCTAGCCGTGCTGTTGCGCTTCAGAGAGCACTCCATTGCCTTCAGCTGTGACATCCGGGGAATGTTTCATCAAGTGCGGTTGCTCCCTGCGGACAGACCACTGCTGCGGTTCCTGTGGAGAGACCTGAAGCGAGATAGCCCAGTGGACGTATATGAGTGGCAAGTACTTCCTTTTGGAACAACCTGCAGTCCCTGTTGCGCAACATTTGCATTGCAGAGGCACGTGATCGACCATAGCCAACCAGAAGAGGATGTACAAGTTGCTATCAACAAGTCCTTTTATGTGGACAACTGTCTCCAGAGCTTCACCTCAAGTCAAAATGCCAGAGCTCTAGTGGACAAACTGTTCCATCTCCTAGCTGAAGGGGGATTTGAGCTGAGGCAGTGGGCGAGTAATGATCCGTCCATCATAAGTCATCTCCCCTCCGAAGCCAGGTCGGCTAGCTGTGAGCTATGGCTCAGTCACGGACAGCCAAATGTTCAAGAGTCAACCCTTGGTCTCCACTGGGACTGCCAGTCTGATACCCTCACCTACAAGCATCGACCTGTTGACTGTTCTGTCGCCACTATGAGGAACATATACAAGGTTTTAGCAAGCCAGTATGACCCGCTTGGCTATATAGTGCCTTTTACAACTAGAGCGAAGGTCCTTGTACAGCGCTTGTGGGATAAGAGAAGGGAGTGGGATGACCCGCAGCTACCAGAAGAGCTTCTGAGTTCTTGGCGCTTATGGGAGGCTGAGCTGGATTTCTTGCAGAGTATCAAACTGCCCAGGTGTTACACCAGCCCGGAAATGGACTCTCCTGGAAGCGTACAAGACATCCATGTGTTCTGTGACGCCTCAGAGCAGGCATATGGATCAGTTGCCTATCTCAGGACTGAGAATCCAGAAGGAAAGGTGGAGGTCGCCTTTCTCGCTGCACGGTCCCGTGTAGCTCCAAAGAAGCAACAATCCATCCCACGCTTAGAGCTGTGCGCAGCCCTCACAGGTGCACAGCTTCTCAAGGTCATAGCCACTGAGTTGACCCTCTCCATCCGTAGCTGCATATTATGGTCTGACTCTTCAACTGTTCTTACCTGGTTGGTATCAGATTCATGTCGCTATAAAGTTTTTGTGGGTACTCGAGTGGCAGAAATCCAAGAGCTGACTGGATCTGCTACATGGAGGTACGTGCCATCAGGAGACAATCCAGCTGATGACATCACACGGGGTCTCACACTTCAGCACATACGTGATGGCAGCAGATGGACTCAGGGTCCGACTTTCTTGAATCAGTCACCCGATGAATGGCCAGAACCGCTGAGTTTGCCATTCAATGAGCCAGAAAGTGAGATGAAACGAGCAACCACTGTTGTTCTTTCAACCTCAGTTTCATCCTTGCCGGACCCACAGCAGCACCCGACCCTGTCTAGCTACATTGAAGCCTACGTCCACCAGCTTAATGGGGCAACTGATCCTGCAACACCTATTACAGCTGATGCCTATGCTGCTGCTGAACAAGAAGCCCTCCGATGGGCTCAGAGCGTCTCCTTTCCAGAGGAGGTAGCCCAGCTCAAGGCTAACAAACTAATTGCCAGATCAAGCCGTCTCATATCACTGGCACCAGAGTTTGACGAGGCAACAGGACTTATCATAGTTGGAGGCCGTTTACGTCGCAACACTGACCTTGATTCAGAAACGATCCACCCTATCGTCCTTGATGCTCAGCACCCCCTCACAAGGTTGATAATTCGGAGTTATGATGACAAGTTATGTCATCCTGGGCCAGAGAGGGTGTTTGCGGAGATAAGGAGAAGATATTGGATTCTCCGTGGACGTGAGGCAGTGCGTCGCTACCAGAACAACTGTGCTGAGTGCAAGAAGTGGAAAGGGAGACCACATCCACCCAGAATGGCTGATCTACCTCCTGCTAGACAGCGCATCTTTAAACCTGCCTTCTACTCCTCAGGCGTGGATTGTTTTGGACCCTACATCATCAAGGTTGGGCGCAGGAATGAGAAAAGGTGGGGAATATTGTTTAAATGTTTGACTACCAGAGCAGTGCACGTAGACCTACTCACAAGCATAGATACTGATGCATTCCTGATGTCTCTGAGACGCTTTATTGCTCGACGTGGGAAACCTTATGAGCTGCTGTGTGACCAAGGCACAAATTTCAGAGGAGGAGAAAGAGAGCTCCAGCAGTCATTCTCAGCCCTTCACCCTGAGCTTCAAGATCAACTAGCCAAACAGCAGATCAGATTTGTTTTCAATCCTCCAGGATCACCACATTTCGGAGGTTGTTGGGAAAGAGAGATTCGCTCTCTTAAATCTGCACTTAAGGCCACCTTAGGTGCCCAAACAGTCACTGAAGAGGTGTTGCGCACTGTACTTATCGAGATCGAGGGGATCCTCAATTCAAAGCCTCTTGGCTATACCTCCTCCGATGTTGCTGACCCAGACCCCATCACCCCTAACTGCCTCCTCATGGGGCGGCGGGATGCTACCCTACCACAGGTTGTGTATGATGGTCCTGAGATTTTGGGAAGAAGATGGAGACATAGCCAGGTCCTGGCAGACCATTTCTGGAAACATTTCCTCAAACACTACCTTCCAGGTCTACAAGCCCGTCAGAAATGGCAGACAGACGCGACAGACCTGCAAGTGGGGGAAGTCGCCATGATCATGGACAATCAGTTGCCTAGAGCCCTCTGGCCTGTAGGAAAGGTTACTCAAGTTTTCCCTGGTGTCGACGGGCGAGTCCGATCAGCTGAAGTGTTGGTTAAGGACAGAGCATACATTCGACCAGTGGTGAAACTTATAAGTCTCCCTGCTCTCCCTGATGAGAAGTAGATGTCCCAGCATAGTGACCCCTAAGCCTTTTAGATGTTCAAATTCCCTATGTGAATTTGGGGGCGGCTGTAAAAAAGGTCCCTGTCCCTTTAAGACAGATCTGTGAGTCTGGCCCTTTAAGACTAACAACTCTACGCTGAGATAATTAGAAGACAGAGGAGCACGTGTGGAGAAGCTGCAAAGAGAGAGAGCGTCAGCAACGGGATTACAAGTTTTTCAGTCAATTAGTAATATTTAAGCTTTGGACTTGTGCGTCAATCCTACAAGTAAGTTATTTGTGTGTTTATGTCATACAGTTGGTAAAGTTAGCTTTTATGGAAAGACTGTTCATTTGTAAGTATTGTTGGGAATATTTGAAAGCTAAATGCATATTGTTTATGTTAAATTAAACAGCATGGTAAAAAAAGGCTTAGAATTGTTTTAGTATTGCTAATGTTTAAACGTGTAAATGTGTAGCAAAGCAGGAGCATGCCTCTCCCACATGCGCACCTTTAACGAGCAATTAAGCCATGTGCCTACATCGCCTTGCTAAGTCTTTGATGTGTGTACAGAAGCAACTTTGTGGATTTATTTACCATTTCAATAGAGATTGTGTCTAATTTGTATACATATTTTCGTTTGTACCTGTTTCTTCTGTTTTAGAAACCACATTTCCAAAAGTCTACAACTCCACAATTTCAAGACTCCTATTATTCAGATTAAAGAACCTAAACTCATCTCCAGTGATTATCCCTTTCTTCAACCACTACATCAGAGTTCTAACCGACTCTCCACAGCGTTTTGCACAAACCCATCAGCATCAGTATTCACTATTTTTCAAACATGCATTTGTGGGATAAGCAGCAGAGCTGAGTATGTGGGTTGCGCCTATGAAAAACTTGCCAAATCTTCTTACTGTCGAGTATTAAGTCTGGTGAGTAAGTGAAACATGCAATGTTTAAAAAAAAAAAAACTTGAGCCTGGTTGAAACCAAACACAATAGAAATAGAATGTCAGAAAAAGAACTGGATTAAATGCTGGTAAAGCTAAAGGGCTAGTCAGATATGTACCACCCCCTTATTTAACCTAGCATATCTATCAATTTTTCACAAAGCATTATCTTACCCTAGTATGCTACAGAGAGGTGACTGTTACTTTGAGTAGTAAACAAAAATTGATCCAATTTAAAGCCATTTGAAGCACCCAGCTAACCGTCACATCAAACATAACCACACTAGCTGTTATAGATACCAAGAGTTGGAGGTGTATTTTATCTTTAGGTAAATGTCATGTTCATGTTCAAATATCATGTCATTTTGTCGGGTAGAAGTGGGATAGGAGTTCATAGCACGATCAACCATCTCATTATGCGGAGAACAGGGAGTAGAGTTTCAAAGGAGATGTCAGATGAAGCAGATAAAACAAGTCAGTGGATTTGGATGATGGATAATGCCAAAACAAAGGTAGGAGAAAACCATTGATCTCCAAATTGTTCTTCTCACCTCTCTTTACTTATGAAAGTGAGGGAGAAGGGGGAGGTAGAGCTACTGTAGCATGGAGAGGGTTTGCTCTATGAAACTGTACTGTCTTGTTGAGTTGTGTGGGCCTAACTAGACAAAACACCAGTGAATGAATGTGTCCACTTGACAACCCTGTGATGTCCTGGCTCTTGCTACCCATCGGTCTACTGTACATGGTTGGGTTGGTGGAGCCGCTGGAGGCCATGTGAAAGGATAGATAGTATCAGCAGTTGTCACTGCCTGGTTAGCTCGCACAAATGGAGCCTGAGTCTGTTAAAGGTAGCAATGCTTAACCTTTGATTAAGGCACAAGTATCATGCGTTCATTTAAAAAAATAGGCGAGGCTTCATTCACTAATTTGAACCTCATTCCCTGCTATTCTAACATGGGAAGGGAGATGAGTAAGAACAACTATAATCCTCTGCAACTCTGAGTTTCTTGGGTTCTCCAGAGACTTGGGTTCTGCAAGATTCCTAATAATTTGAAAATCTCCATCTGATTCTGGGCCATCAAGTTGACTCCACTTCAAATCTTAATACATTGTTTTTGTCTGTTGGTTTGCACAAAAGTCAACGCTTACCATTTGTAGATTTGTCCAGTGGTGATATCTGGGTAAGGCCAATGGGGTAGATATTGAAAGGACGATCAGCCATGTTTTTCAAAGTGATCTGGGGACACAGTTCAAAAACGATTATTGATGAGTACAAAGAATTACAAAGAGCTTCATTTGGTTACAAAGGTATAAATGTTCATGCTGAAAAGCCTATTAGCCTGTTTTTTTGCCTTAACATGTTATTCACTCACATGGATTTTATCGTTGACTTTTCCCTTTAAAAGTGGACCCAGCAGTGTTGGGGCAACAGTTTTAATATTTTTCCTCTGAGTGAAAGATCCGTCTGTGTATTCCACATAAGCCACCTTTTTATACCTGTAGCCTAGGTGATGTGGAGCTTCAGGCAAGTACCCAGACTGCATCTCACTATTGTATCCAAGAAAAAAAGAGACCATTTAGTTCAATGCAGTGACCAACTTGATGATCTCCATCTTCCTCCCATCAATTCATCTTTCCTACCTGTCTGTGGGTTTGAGATGACCAGCGTAGTCCCAGGTGACCTCTTCAACAGCGATGTAGTGCTGCCAGGTTCTAGACTGCTCTCCCCTGATAGCTCTGGCTTGCACTTGTGGTACTTGAAAGCTTATGGTGTTGAATAAACTGTCATCATCGTAGTCGTCACTGTTGGCGCCATCATTCTTGTATTTGGCGTTACGTAGGTCAGGTCCCGGCAAAACGGCAGGCTCGGGGCATTTCTCCACCACGAACAAAGCATTCATACCATCTGGGTGGGAAAGTAATGTAAAAATCTAAATCAAAGACACCTTTGAAATAGAGGGGATTTAATTTATTTAAAAAGAGAAACAGCTTTAGTCTGGGAGACTTTTTGGCTCTTTCTTACCATGGCGGTGAGCATGTATCTGACAGCTGATGAGAAAGCGGCCAACAGTAGCAGGTCTCAGTTCTGCAGTGAGGAATGACATAGGGGTCACTTCCACAGAGGCTTTACGATGCGTCAACACCTAAAAGAACAAAGTAATGTGGTACAATTTAAAAAAAGAAGCAAGCACCCAAAAAAAAACTAAGAATCTTAATACGCCATTTGTTTTTTTTGGGGGAAAGAGAAAGACTAGTAAGGTAAAATTCATTGAATTTTTCAGATTTGTATAATTAGATGCAAAAATCCAATATAGATAATCAAAAAATGTCTCAGTTAATCTTTAATTGGTTTGTTATGACTGGCTAGGATATGAAAACCTGAATTACCTGCAGGGTGTGATCCTGAAACTGAATGGAGTGGATTTCTGAAGCTGTGCCCATTCCAATCAGATGCCATAACAAATGTTCACGGCCCTGACACACTTTCAAACCTGCATGCAGATACACAAACAGATGGAGAGAGAATGAGTTCATGTCCCTGTGTTGACCACTGATAAACCAAGCACAATGTTAGCAACACTTAACATTACAACACAGCTTCATGGAACAAATTCATGGTCTACAGCCAGTGTGGTTCATTACCCGGTAACGTTGAATTGACATATCCATTGATGGTGTGGTATTCTCTCCTGTCAGGGCCCCTCTTGAACTTCTCTCTGCTCCTTCTCTCTCCTACCTCCCCATACCAGCTTTTTGTCTCATCGAACACTGCAAACAGCAGGACAAATGCTGGATTTCTCCTCTGGCCATCTTCTTTGAAGGCACCTGGGAAAAAACACACATCATACAAGTGACATTTTTTTATTAACTGTGTGTTTCTCTTCCTTTGGGTGCCAAAAGGAGATTCAGAGATGTGGTTTTGAGTGCCACAATTATTTGAAGCAATGTTCACCTACACCTCTTAATGAATTTTGGAAACTTGGGCAAGTTTCTGACTTTCAGTGTGGGTCCACAATCTGATCAAAACTGAATCATTTTTAGTATCGCTATTGCTCAAAGAACTGAGCAAATTACCCTCGTGTTTACTTAGTGTGTACAAGTCATCATGTCATACTAACAGCAATTAGCTCAAAACATCTAAGAAACTAGCAACAGCTTCAGTTAGCTGCTAGCATGGCTGTAACTCTTCAGATTCTTGTTTACGTATGTTTGTTAAACTCTGAGCTATTGTGGAGGCACAATAATCTGATTGGCTTGGAAGAAAAAATTGAAGCTGCATGTCAGTTTAGCTGATTTTCAAACTTGAAATAATTTATTTTAAATGTTACACTACACAAACTCTACCTAAAATATATATTTGTTATGGCCATGAGCTTGGTGGACCATTTGGAGAGCTAGATGTTATTTCTTTAGCAAAGGGCCTTTTCATTCAACCTTATTTAATCTCGGTCAATCATTGATGAAGACCCCTCATTTACAATGACGTCGAGACAACAGTTTAAACAAATAGATGACAAAAACAACAAGGACAAAATATATAAATTACAAGTAACAGTAAAATAAGCAAACAGAGAATGCAAGTCTACAGTTAAAACAGCTACACTCATGAGCACAGTATTTTGTAATAATGTTTTTAAGTTTCATTTTTTACATAGTTATGGAGAGCTTATCTGTGCACCCGCCATTATCCTCTGAATAGGAATCATTAAGGAGACCTTAAAAAAGGTTGAATGTTCATTGTTACTAGGTCAAATGTTTAATGTAGCCATAGTTACCACCTTCACCTCAGATCCTAGTTATGTTAAACACCTTAAAGCCAACTTCCTCAAATCTGTGGCATGTCCGGTATTTGATTTTTAAACATTTATATCTCTTTAGTGAGTGGCTGAATGGATTTTTACTATTCAAACAGCCTTTGAAACATCTCTGTTCAATACTTGTTTTGCTTTTCAAAACTTCCATTTTAGCACACATACTGTATGACCCTGTTTAAACAGGAGTAACCACGTTATATCTGCATCATCATTTCTGTCATTGATTTTTGTGTTCTAGACAAAAAAATAACTTTTGTTAAATTAAGTTTAAATTGAAATAACTGGATAACTTTAGACTCATGTAATGTTTTTTATACCTTTGTATGTATCTTCTCTCATACTGAAAATGTTTTTATGGGTAATGAGATGGCAAAGGAGCTTTGAAGACTAATAAATGATATAAAGACCCTTTTTGGCAACATAATGTATGTTGGTAGACGCTCTGAAAAGCTATTTCACCAAAGCCGCCCTTTTCTTCCTCCCAAAAACATACTTGATTTGCAGATAAGCAGGGCACCGATGAGTCCGGAGTTGACATCACGGACAGTGTCCACCTGGGATGAGTAAGAGTAGGTGAGACACTCTGGATCACCGACGGTCGGACCGTCTTTGGCACTGATGTCCCACACGTACTCATAGTATCCTCCAGGAGGGACGGCATCATCCTCCTTCTCCTGACCTGCTGTGGAGTCATCATATCCGGCTCCTGTACAGAAAAGACGCGTCATGACTCTTTAAATGCAGCAGCAGAGGTGAGTCAAAGTAGGAAAAGGAAAAGTCCAATAGTCTAATCTCCCTTAAGGACATAATAACAGTGAATATATGGATAATTCTGATTCTGGCATGTTAAATATGACATCTCACCAAAAAACAAAAACAAATCGATATATATTACGTTTTAAAGTAAGTCCACAAAGTAATGATATAAGCAATAATGCATTCATAGAAATACTACCCTTTAATCTGAAAAGATTTGCTTCCTGACAGCTCATTATTTGCTGTGACTACTTAGCTTGTCAGATGATGCTGAACCCTCTTATAGGAATCAAACCCTGAGGCAGGAAGACTTGAACCATTTACAGGAAATTACTGCTTTAAATCTTCAGAAGCATTAGGACATATGCCAACACTTTCTGTGAAGAGTATGAACCTTCAAATCCTTCCAGGTCAGGGATATCTTAACTTTTTCTCTACGATCTAATAGCCTCTAGGATTTCTGTGTGGAGAACTGTTGCTGTAAGATTGACAGTTTGGCTCTCAGGAAACTGCAAGCACAAGATAGTGACAACCGTTGCTCACTGTATTTTCTAAAGAATAAGGAGGGGACGTTTTGGGCAAGGAATCCCCTTTTTTTCCACATGATATCTATTCAGTGAAATAAATGGTTCTGGTTCTTAATGCTTTGATATTTACGTCCCGTCTCAGCATGTTTCTTTTCTGTGTTCATTGTTTTTTTTTCTCAAAATTATTTCAGACTTCCAAACCGAAAATCAGGTTGGATTTTTTCCCCCTGATGCTGTAAAAGTAGGATTGAATCACTATGCTTTGGCTTTTTATAGTTTGTCATTGACTCATTTATGCTGTAACATGGATTTCACATTACCAAAGGATTATGAGTCAAAAAATGAACGAGAAGATTAGGATGGAGCTGACTAATGTTCACTATGGGACTGAAGGGCATAAGAGAAAGTAAAACATTTCACATTTAAAGGATGACCTCATCCCTTCCATTCAGCTCTCTACCTTCAGACTGTTTCCAGTAGCTGATCCCCACTGGGCTGATACTGTACGGCTGAGAGGCCAGGTTTTTGAAGTGGACGATCACCCTGTCACTGGCCTTGGCCACGATCACAGGGCCTTGAATGCCTGAAATCAGAACATGTGATGGTTTTCAATGAGGACTACATGGGACACCCTGATTTAAAACATATCTGATGATGCCTTGAACTCAACTAGCAACACTCAACGTCTGTTATTTGCGTTGAAAAGTCGGGCAAACAGTTTATTCACAGCATTAGTCTTCAAATCACTGTCTTGACTGACTTAAAACACGTTTTACATTTAGTTTGCAGATTCTGGCCATTTATTTCCCCCTTCGTTTACAAAAAATGACTTGGACAGTCGTTGGACATTCATAGTAGGCTTTAACCTTTCATTAAAATGTCAGTAAGTGGGGTGCATATGTCCAGGTGGTTAGATCTACCCCATGCATGGAGGCTATTAGTCCTCCAAGCGTGTGGCCCGGGTTTGAATCTGGCCTGTGGCTCCTTTCCCTCATGCCAATCCCTACTATCTCTCCATCATCAAATAAAGGCAAAAATCCCCCCCACAAAAAAATATTAATAAAAGTCAATATGAGACAAAAGAATCCAGTTATATAGACATCTGAGAAATGTAAGAATATGAAATAAAGGGGCCTACCTGTCCATGCTGGCCTTGGCCTTGGGACAGTGAATGTTGAATCTGTGTACTCTCTGTACACTGCCTTGATGTACTTTTGAGGAATATCTTTAGATCTTGTCCTAAAATAAAACAAAATGAAAGATAAATATCATAGCCTACCTGTAATAAGAAAAATACTTATACTTATTTATCAATATAGAATTTACCTGTTTATAAACTAGCCATTATTTAAATTATTTTTCACAAAATTGACCAAAAACATTGTATAGTTATACAGCACAGTAAGCAGGCCTATTAATACAAGTATTATTACTATGGTAGTTATCATACTAGTCATTATAATTACTTATTACACTAAGTTTACTATAACTGCAACTTCCTCCAAAGTGTTTTAACAAAGCAGCCTTTGGAAAAAGGTGATCAGTTCTGAGTGACATTATAGCGGTTTAAATTAATTAAAACAAATAAGTATTCACCTTTGTTCGGACGCTGGGTCTACTTCGTCCAGGTGGATATAGTCCCAGCCGATCTCTACAGCTGCTACATAATAATCTCTGACTGCAGCGGTGGCTTGATGAGCTTCTCCGGCGGAGCAGCAGAGCAGCAGAAGCGGCAGCAGGAGGAGGGTCGCTGTCATTTCGGTGTGCGGGTCAAACACTGGCCCGGCTCTGCTGCCACTGCTCTGGGCTGAAATATTTAAAGGAAGGAAAGGAGGAGGTAAGGGTGGAGAGAGAACAAGAGTTGGGGAAGCTGAAGTTGCACGTGGGGGCGCGTGGTGGGAGTGTGTTGTGGAGATTGCGCGCGCTCTGCTATGATAGAATCAGATTCCCTGAGGATACATTTATCAGTTGGACACAAAATATTAATGCAATATACTCTCAAAAAGAACAACAGACATGTAATACAAACATTCACAATGTAGCAGTACATAATACACATCTCACATAAAAATATTTAACTAATTTAAATTGTTACTCTATCATAACTCTAAATCATTTTGTCGCAAAGGTTTGAGACACGATACTGCTTCAGCATTCAGAACACTTCCTGATCAAAACCATTTTTTTGTCAATATGTATTCTTTTGAATGAAGCGCCTTCTTGATCACTTGTTTGGATTTCTGTATCCTATTATCACATAACAGTCAGTGTTGGGACTGATACGTTAAGATTGTTAATATGTTTGTATAGGGTTGGTTGTATCACACTGGTAAATTCTGTATCGACATAAATCAAATAGTTACACATTGAAAACTCTATCTTAAGCTTGGTTTATTTAAAAGCGTGATATAGTTGGAATAGACAGGACGAGTGTTGGACAATGCCATCTTGTGGTACTAGAGACGTACTGCAGCTTTGAAAATCAGGAGGCATTTGACAATTAATGTTTTCAGTATTTTAATGCAATCGTAAAAAGTCATGTTTATAAAGGATATGTGTACAAATCTTGAAACAAGCATTTTAATGCCTCGGCACACGTGTAAAACCGATATAATTAGTAAAAAAAGGCCAAACAGTAAGTACAAAATCACAACCGCCATGGCTCACAACGCAATGTCTTAAAGCACCACCAATAGCATAACATAACAAAAACTGCCACAAGCTAGCAAAAAGTGTATGCAACCAACGAAAAGATATCAATGTGCATCCCACTGGATAAACATTGTTAAAAGTATCAACTTCAAAGCTTACTCAAACAAAGTTGAACACAACTTTTCTTTGGGGTTTGCTTTAAGAATCCAAACTTTTTAAAAGTAAAAATATGAAAATCAGTGCCCTAAAAAACCTGCTGTGTTTTATAACAGAACTGATCATATCTTCAGTGAGTTGACTTCTATGATCTGCTGCAGAATGTTGTCGACATCGCTGGTCTCCAGACTGATGCCAGCCAGGTCCAGCTGGGGCAGGAGGGCTGTGAGGAGCGCCACCACGTTGTTTCGAATATCATGTAGATTCTCCTGTGCAGATCTGATTTGAGAACAGATGCATTATTAAAGAAATAAAACATTTCAGTCACTGGGGTGAAACTTTGTCGTGGATAATTTCAAATTTTATTCACAGAAAAGCAAAAATGGGAACAAAAGCACCTAAATAAAGGACACAATACACTTAATTTGTCAAAGTAGAAGTCAAAAAACCCCACAAGTGATTCATCTTGCATACTGGGATTGTTTGGATTGGTCTTGCTTTTATAGAAAAGCATTTTCGACCCTGCACACAAAGTACTCCAAGCAGAAACAGGAAATGACTTTTAAAACCAGACTTCATACTGAAGGTATAAGGAAACAGATGTTTGTATCTGAAGAACTTGTGTTGCTTAGAAAGTCTAGCCTCAAACTATGGTCTGGTCTGGTACTCATTTCAGCTATGTGCTTATGTGTACCTCCTTGTCTGTACAGCAAATAAATAGATCATGAAGTTTGATGCATTTTTCCTGCTATCCCCCACCAAGTGTGGATATAAAAGCTACCGCTGAGTAACCAATTTCCACCACTGAAAAAACTGCCTTTCACATGAGAATTAGAAGTGAAATTCATAACACTGCATACAGTGTACATATCCTGTGGACATATATGCATGTTTGCAGAGATTACTAACCTGTTGTCTTCATAGGACTTGCTCTCACTGATCCTGCTCAGAGTTTCAGCCTTTTCTGTCCCGGATTTGTTCTCCTCTGGCTGCTCCTCGGACCCACATACAGCTCTCTCATCCTGGTCCATGAGACCCTGAAGTCCTTGAGCCTGAGCCGGGATGCTGAATAACGAAGAGCTCTGATGTAGAGAGAGGACAGAAGAAAAGTACACAGAGAGCCTGATTCACATGGAATGGATTGCGGCTGTTGATAGCTCCCTATATATTGCGCATCAATTTCCCCCGCTATCCGCTCTATCTCAAGGTCTAATTCACAAAGCATATTGGGCAAATAATATTCAAGTGCAAAAAAGCCAATCAAGTTGTTCTGCTCTGTCCAGTTTGCTCATTTTGAATCTGATGTGTAAATGAGACGTCAGCTCCTCTCCTGTGGGGCAGAGCTGTGTTTTGTGCTTTCATCTTGGCAGAGCTCACTTTGTTCACGTGTGGAAAAAGTGTGAGCTGATGTGCCAGGGTGAGCCCCACAGTGAATTAATATGATTCTAATATTAAAAATAATGTCAAGATAATATTTACAGACTGTATTTACAGATTATTTATTTTCACTTACTGAGTTGTAACTGATGTTCTGATTAAGGGGAAAGTTGTGCTTTACATACTGCAGCGCATTTACCATCTTCTCTGGTAGACGGTAAACTGATTGCATAAGAACAATCATTCGGGGGAAAAAATAATACACACTAACATCATCAGGGCACAGAGACACTGTTTGCTCAGCAGAAGCAGTAGTCAGGGGAGCATTTAACCCTTTACCTGAGGCCAAGTTGAAGCTTAAAACAAAGTAATTACTATGACAATTTTACAATGCATGCATTTAGAGTGTAAAAACCCTTTGAGTGGATGAATTGCCTCAGAGAGAATTAAAAATATGACTTTTGTAATGTTTCTTAAATATTTTGTAACAACTCTGCTGACCTCAGCTTCGTCCGTCTGGCAGCCAATCTCTCTGCTCTCTTTAGATTCAGGTGCCGTCATCAGCCCTACTTTTTCATTCCAGGCGCTGCTATCAGTCTCAGTCATCGTGCCTTGAGTTATCTTTGTGACTTGCAGACATAAAAGCCTACGAAGCCTCTGGACCTCTTTCTCCAACCCGTCCAGCTTCTGCAGGTTAGCCTCTCGGTCACTCCGTTCTGGAGGCCCTGATCGAGCACACACTTCGTTTCGACTGCGTGGAGAAACCATCACAGTCTGGGTGGAGGGGAGTGAGTGGGTCCGGAGGAGGCTGGTGGGGACTCGCTGTGACGTGTCACCTCTTTTCTCCACTCGGCTGCTGCTGCCCTGCTTTGTCTTTTCTGGTTTAGTTGCTTGTTTCTCAGGATTCCTGTCCTCTGCCATATTTTCAGAGGAAATGTGTTGCTCCTCCAAAAGACTTTGCTTCTTGTTCACATAGGAGAATAAAGACCCCAGTTTCCTTTTGATGCTGCAGAGAACAGGAACTTGTCAGTTTGGAAGAAGACAGTGTGAAAATCATCCCTGAGACAGGTTATAAATAGCGTTGAACGTTTCTCAAGAGGGATTTTTTTGTCAGAGTTGTAATATTGTTGTTTGATCATACAGATCTGACAATCCTACACTATCCGGACTTTCCCGATTATTACTACCAGCTCTAATTTTCATGCTTATCACTTGCCATTTTTTTTTGTCAGTTACTGGCGCCCCTCAGTGGAGATAAATGGGTCACTGCAAACGTTATGCAAAAGGATTTGGGAGAAAGTGAAGGATTTGAGCCTTTACAAAGATTTAGGGCACATTGACATTTG
Source organism: Tautogolabrus adspersus (assembly GCA_020745685.1). NCBI lineage: Eukaryota > Metazoa > Chordata > Actinopteri > Labriformes > Labridae > Tautogolabrus > Tautogolabrus adspersus. The sequence continues at coordinate 16,355,388 of CM036540.1, forward strand.
GAAATGTGGGTAGAGTACATGATTGATTTTTTTTTTATACCAAGCATCTATCTGTCTGTAGTAGAAACCTGTTAGTTTAAAAGGTTTTATTGTCCTTGATGTGACTTTTCTTTCTGACCACTGTGTCATTTAGCCTCTAAAAAGCTTTCAGTGGGAGCTGAAGTGAATAACCTTAAATATGTTTGCAACATGCCCCACCTTAAGAAGTTCATGTTGTGATCTTCTCTCTCCGTCTCCTCCATGTTTGTGTCCGCTTCTTCATATCTCTCTCCCTCATGAGTTTCTCTTGGTGCGGCTTGATTCTGGTACTTAATGACAGCTCCAGCAGGTTTCTGTCCTGTGCGTGAGGCCTCCGCTGTGACTGAACTTTGTGTTTTTTCATTACCACCATGTGTCTGAGTGTCTGTATGATAATCTGTGAGCTGATCTGAGTTTGAGTGATCTGGTTCTGGTGTGATTTCCTCCATGTGGCATCTGTCTGCACTTCTTTTGCGAGGAGGTGCGTGTGTGGTTTGGAAGGTGGGCTGGCTTGGCTCTGATGAACTGCGTGAGAGGATTTGACATTTCACACCTTGGTCCTGAAATCCACATACCTGAAACACAAACAACCAAGCATTCTTAAACTATACATGATGTACCAGGAGGAGGTACAGCAAAAACTGTGCGCTGGTATCTTTATCAATCAAAAAAGAACAAACCTCTAATGATTTTTCTCTTTTTCGGCTTTTTGGAAGATCTCTACAGGAAGAAAAGACGAGATGAAGGAGTTTACAGATTCACATAATGATGAGGTTTGACTCTTAAATGTGTCTTACTTACTTTAATAACAGGTATTGTTGATCTCTACAATTATTTTAAAGCAAAAGAAAGTTTTTATTTCTCTTTATCTTGAGCATGGAAATGCTATGCTAGCACATAGGCCTATGCTATGCTAGCACATAGGCCTACATACCTTTTTTTGTTGTCCTAACTTGATTAAATAATTCAACTAGGTCACTTGGGATTCTACACTGTGAATGCTAGTAGGATGATTGGTTTGTTAGTAATCAATCATTACAAAGCTAACTGATCTAATTTGATGACTTCAAAGAACTGACTCATTTCTTGTCTCTTCTGTGACATTCTGTGCAGACTATTGTCAGACTTTTCTCCACTTTTTAAAAAACGCGGTCACATGTGCAACCACCGGAAAAAAAAAAAAAAGATTGTGAAACTGAGAAATAGAAAACCTTCCAAAAAATGCAAATGAAACCTCAGAGACATGTAGGCATAAAGAGAGAAGTGCAGGGTTAAGTTCTCTCACACACACAGACAGAGTTTGAGAGGTCAAGAGAAAATGGCATTTACTGTCTCTTGTGGGTTTTCTGGTAACTGGGTGTCAACTGCTCCTCGCTGTCATCTGCTTCCTCTGGTGAGGAGCAGCTTCTGAAACACAAAGAGACCATGCTTAAAACTGTACTTCACTCAGAGTGAGGTTCTGCCTGTTACAGACAAGAAAACAAACAAACACACACACACACACACACACACACACACACACTGCTAAAAGCTCTGTTTTTTATTTTGTCTGATAATGCTACAGTGCACATTGCTCGTGGTTGAGAGGTAGAAAGCTGAATGAAACTGATCTTAACTTTTTTGGACTCCTCAGTCACCTGTGTCATGACATTAAATTTCCTCCAAATTATGATGTCATTCATTTCATTTATCGCCTTTTTATACATTTTGGAAATATACAGTAGAGACATGTTGTAGGGACAATATTTGGAGCTGTTAGAAGTCCAGATCGCTCTCGTTTTCCCCTCGTTTAAGTGATCAAAAAAACATTCTGTTGCAACTTGGTGTAATGAATAATAATATATTATAACTTTGATTCTTTGCTATCGTGTGCTGACCTGATTATACTAAATAAAGATTGACAAATAAAGATTGATACTGCCCTGCTCTCGTCCACAACAGTGATCGGCTTCGCTGTCTGAATGAGTTCTCGTGAACACAGCAATATCCAAGAAAATTATACCTAAAAAAACAACGAAAAACTCACCTGTAACGTGGATTTGGGTTCTGGTTGCAGTTCCAGCTTTCAGGAACCACTTTGTAATGACTTGCAGGGACACTTCGCCACTTCAGGCAGTCTTCACACTGTAACCACGCAGGAGCCCTGTACATACAGATATACATGCATGAGAACTGTCCACAGGAAACAGAAGTGGGCATGAGAGTCAATTCACCACAAAGAATTATTATTGGAACAAATAGAAATAATAATTGTCTTAAAGAATATCTTTGTGTTCATGACTGTGATTTTCAAGCTATAATATAGTTTATAACATGAACGTATTCAATTGGACCACTTTATTTTTCTAGCTTGATACACCCCATTATACCAGCTCTATTGTTTTTAAAAGCTCTCTAAGTTCTCTGCTGCTGCAAAGAGAGCAGCATCTCAATTCTCTTGTTTCAAGCTTTGGAAAAACTCACCTTTTTTTAAACTTTCTGTTTAACTATAAAGCTCCTCTTCCAAGCGATACTATCTGACCTGCCTCGATCAACATTATCCAAAGAGACAACATGAACCTTAGTCTTCTTAACTTTTGGTCTTGTCTCCCCCCAACATATGATGAGAATCATAATTGATTTGTCTTTAGGGGCCTTTGTGTATTTTGTAGCTAAGTTATACAGAGATCCTTGAAGGTGAGGAAAAGAATCAACACTCACATATGCTCATCATCAACTTCATCATTGTCGACAGCCTGAAACTCTCGCTCTCTGGCCTTCTTCTCGGACACCTCTTTCCAGTAGTCGTTGAGTTTTAGGCCTAATGCACCCAGGGTGAGTCTTGAAAAAGGGAAACGGACAATACATTGAATTTCTGTCTCTGCTTTTCAAAGTGTTATACCTTCTACAGCACAAGTAATAGTATATACTAGGTGTGTATTTTAAGAACTTTCTTAAAAGGTGTAACCAAATAACTTTAAAGACATCGTGATCATTTTTAACTTTCTTGATCAGTTCTCCTTATCTGAAACACTCACATTTGGTGAGTCCAGGGAGAGCTGCATGAGTCCTTGGTGCCAATGGGCCTCACTCAAGTTTAAAAATAAAGTTCTTCAGTAGATTCTAAAGTTCAACACATGTCTTACACTGCTGAATTATTTGCATCTGTGTTCCTTAATTGATGTCCTCCTAAATTGGAATCTCATGCCTAGCTTAGATCTTATGCCCATATAATGGCATAAGACTGCAGAGGACAGAAGGGAGAGATGACTGGCATACCCAAATTAAACCGTGAAAATGACTGAGAGCATAACTCAAAACGTTAAACTCTATTAGTTCTGAAATGGAGGTAGTGCTGCTCAACATGAAACACAAACAGGCTGATATATTATATTACATTTAGAAGCATCGATAGTGACTATAAACTACAAACAGCGTTGATATCACTGAATTAGAGAGGGCTGTGATCAGAAGAGGACTCACACCAAGTGAAGTGAAATACAATAATTGGATCTTAAATGTCAGGGCTCTCCAGCGTTTGGAGATTGTCATCTAAGCTAAGAACAAAAGTTCTTGAGAACAGTGAGAGAAGAAGAAAAAGTTCATGTTGGAGAATGAGGCCCATTGTTTGTCCACAACCTTTCAAATATAGTACTAAGCAGTACTTTAAAACGCCATAACTCCTACAAGCACAAATGTTTTGTGTGTCATGTACCTGTACTCTTTGGTGTATTCAAAGTCTTGCTTGTTGTGAGCTGGTTTGAGAAAGTTACACTCGATGACCCCAATGACCCCGACTCCTGACCTTTGACCTGAAGTCTGTAAGATGTAGGAGTAAGATTTAATAAAGGGAGGTTTCCATTCATTCAAAACTTACATTCAGTTAAATAATCTTTCACTACCTTCAGTTGGCAGCCCACTTTCTCGTAGGCTTTAATGAGCCGGTTCTTGTGATACATCATGATGCCGAAGTGGTCTTTGTTTTTTGGGTTCAGCCCAAACATCACCTTCACCTTCTCCTTCTGACAGATTCCCATCAAAGATAACAATGGCTCTTGAGACTGGCAGGTTTTCAAGTTTATCTATATATAATAAATCTATAATATATAAAAGCAGGTAATGAAAACAGTTTGCAAGCTCTAGATATCACAAGCACAACAGTAAAACATTTATTTTACATTTTAAAGTTTGTAAAAAAATTTAAGGGATATTATTGTGAAAAAGTAGTCACATAAATGTTCCTTACAGTTTTTCAACCTATAATTTCAAAGGCAGGAACCAAGAAAGCTGAACAACTGGGGAAATAGATAGAAAAGTGAACTAAAGGAAAATGAAAGCACAAACCCTGTATTGTGATGTATTGTGATATGTTTGGTTAGTGTTCCCTTTGGACAGAGTGGTACCTCTTTTGTTTTTGGTGATGTAGTTCTGTCACTATCACTTTCACTCATTGAGAATATTTACGGTGGAAAAGTACAAAAGAGGCTGTTTTGGCATCATGCTGTAAATCACTCTATCTGATATTTTCCTCGTGAGAGTGGTTTAAGGAACCCAAAATAATTATGTAGTAAAAGCCAATCTTTATGCTGATGGTCTTATCTGCTTTTGTAGCTCATAAAGAGGCATCAGTATTAATCTCAGTCTGTATATAACCATCTTAAAACTCTTCACAGGAGCTCAAAGAAAAAGTTGACTATTCTATAATCCAAGACATACTGTATATACAACAGTTGTTGAAAAACCTTCAGCAGAAGCGCAGACACCATACCTGTGCAGTCTAAACAAATATGCAAAACAACATTAACTGTACTTGTAATGAATCGTTCCGTATTCCCTTCCAAAGTATTTGTTATCTAGGTATCAGTGCCTGTTAGATCACAGCAAAGATTGAGCTGCTGGCGTCTAAATGTTAGCACTCATACAGTACACATACTGATAATGATTTGGCTTTTTACCCGCATTGACACACACAAAGAAATACTCGTAAAAGGATACACTGAAGTGAGGTTTATACACGTCATGTTCAATGTTCGTCAGCCTCTTTGACACCAGTTTAGCCAGAATCTTCTTCCCCCTCAGTATAATCTGTGTCCTCGGCTTCAGGTACAAGATAGTGAGGTAGGCCTGAGACAAACAGAAAAATAGAGAGATAAAATAAAAACCTTGCCGACTTAATATACAGCGCAAGCAGAAGCAAATTAATTTAATTTACAACTGTAAAAATGAATCTAATAAAAGATCTAGGATGAGCCAAAAGGTATGTTTATTAGAAGCAGCTCAATGTGTGCAGCAGCGGAGTCCAAGACACATTTCAACATGGGTAAAGTGTATCCTATGGTTTTCTGTATTTGTAGTGATCCCACTCACTCTTAGACTGTAGTTCATATCTGGGATGTTGTGTTCGGCTCTCAGGGTTCCACTGTTCCTCAGACCCTTTTTCAGCTCCTCGATCTGAATCTCAGGCAAACGGAAGTCACTCTCATCAGTCTCAAAGTCGATTTCTGGGTTTCCATCTTTGGTCCTTCAGGACAACATTAAAGGCAGCAGATGTCAAGCAAGTGGACTAATACTTGTTATACTACCACACTTTATACCGCTGCTCTCTCTTTTAAGAAAACCCCGAAAAAAGATCAGACAGATTAACATGTTTTAAAACTCTAAACGTGGACTCAGCATGATTTCCTGTGGTTATCGCAGTAGTTGGTTTGGCTGATAAAGCTCAGAGACCATTTTTGACTCCAGCGTAAAGAGGAAGTCAAAACAAGTCTTCACATTTCTCTTAGCAGGAACGGAAACTTTACAGGACCGAAAAAAGCCACTGAGATAAAGGGGTTTGAATTATATGAGGAGAATCAATACAACTCTCATGATATTGTAATTATGAAGCTCAGCCAGGGGAGAGTTAAGTTACTTTAATGACTTGAAACAACAACTAGCCTGGCTCTGTAAGCTAACAAAATCTGCCATGTAACACGTTTAAAGCTAGCTTATTATCACTTTACACCTTGGTTGTTTGCCTAACAAAACGGAAGTGTAAAAATTCAGTAAAAAGTTGACAAATTATCTTTTGAAAAGAGTGCACATTTTTAAATATTGGGACAGAGCCAGGCTAGCTATTTCCTCCATTTTGCTAAGCTAAGCTAACTATCTGCTGGTTCATATTCATATGATGTAATAGACAACTACAGGAGTGGTAATGGTGTTTCCATCTTACTTTAAACCTTTGATCAGAATTCTGCATGATTAAAAGTTTTGTTCTGACCTGCGAATGTTCCAGATTAAAATCTTGGTGCCTTTTTTGGAGGGAATGGAGTCAAAGTGAGCATGTATCTGCTCCTGGGAGCTGATGATGGAGTTTTGGAGGATGGCAGCTAAGCTGGCTTCTGAGTCCTCCGTCACCACCAGAGACTGTGTCACAGGTTAAGGTTTGGACAAAAAAAGAGGATTCAAAGTGACAAAGATTTTCATTACAAATCACTGTGTCGAAGCTGTGAACGTATATTACCTTTAAAACTCATTTGCAGACTTTAACTCAGTTTGACTATTTGCATTTAAGTAAATCAAAGTGTGACCTAAAGTTGATCTTGGTTCTGACGGTCATCATTTCCTGGGGTTTAATCAAGGATATTGGTTTGCTGGTTGAATGGTACAATGGGGACGATGACAGCCTGAGCCTTGATGTTTTCCAGGTATGTCTGAGACAACATCCCCATAGTCTGGCAGCCGCCATTCTTGGTGAAGATAAGCGCGTCGCGGCCCAGACGCATGGAGCCAGACTTGAAACCGTTCCCATACACGCCGATGGCCTGTTGACTGGCCTTACCTGAACCTTTTTCTGTAAAACCAAAGCTGGACATACATGAAAAAAAAGGGGAGAGTGAGTGAGGAGGAAGAGTTTTTTTTGTATTTCATTGTTAGAAAATATTTTTGTTTTCATTGTAGAATAGGCTGTGATCATTTGAGTACTCAATGAAAGTAACATTACGTAGGAATTTGGTTTGATGCGCTGATGCGTTGAAGGTCTCAGAGTGCAACTGCTCTGAATTACATTGTGCTGTTACGCCTATCCTTCCTATAGAACATGCCTTTATTTACAAGCAGAGGGTGCAAAGCCAGCAAAGACGTTGTGAGAAGCTTAACAACCATGACGACTGACAAGGCACAGTAATATTTCCGGATTTTGTGAGTCTGCTAGTGTCTTCAGCCCGTTGTTTGCAAACTGTTTGCATGTGGAGTATTTGTACGTTTTATGAGTATTCAACTGTTGCCATGGTATCTATGGGCTGTGGCTAATTGGCTACTCTGGAGAAGGTAATGCTTGTTGAGATACATAGGTTAGTAAGGTTCAGAAGGTATAAAGTTAACTGTAAGATCGACAAGGAAACAGACTTTTTGGTGTAAGATGGATTTATTTATTTATGTTTTTGTATGCAAACCTGAGACATAACTTGGGTTGGAAGACATGCTGCACCTGGTAAAGCTGCTAAACATGAGACCACCATTACATAACCCATAACGATACAGCTTAACGTTTGTTATGAATACTATCTGCAGGGATGTCACTCTGCTTCTTGCTCGGTCACTCTCTCTTTTTTTTGTCTTCTTAACTTCATCCATCACTGTCCTCTCCTGTCTCTTAGCCTCAGCTATTATATTGAACCATACAGATACAGCCAACTAGCTCCTTTTAGAACTGAAGGCTGGTCTGAACTAGTGTCGTAAAGTGGTGCACACTTCTCGCAAGATGACCTCAGCTCCCTGCCAAAGTTACATACTACAGTAAATGGCAATCGGACCACGCTGAATACATGTTTAAACGTATTGTACTGATCAATCAACCTTTGGAAATACTATATGAAGGAGGAAAAGTTACATATTGTGGCTTTAAGACAATCAAATGTCAGACAAAATGTGATTATTTTTTCATTTTACAGTTTTTTGAATCTTTTCTTCATATTTTTTTTCATTCAAACAACCTCTTTTAATTGTGTGGATACATGTTTCTTTATATGACTACATGCATGAAAATGTTTCTGATGACACATGATAATCCATTTTTGCTGCTTTTCACACACGTACAGGTTTCATGTGTATGCATGTGTACATGTGTTTATTTTACCTGAGCATCTTGTGCAGCTTGTTGGGGGTCATGCCACTGCCATTGTCAGTGAAAGTTAGACAGAGGTGAGTGGATTCTTCAGCTACATCTATCCAGATCTGTTTAGCTGTTACACCAGGATCTGATGCATTGTCTAGAGCAGTAGTTGAGAGAGTAGAGGATTACAACAGGGAAAGGAGCATTCAAATATTGCGATGTGTGGAAGGAAGGGACGTTGTTCACTCCTAATTGGATAAAAAAAAAAGTAAGATCTACGGTACATTCAAGCATTCAAGAGAAAATCTGCATCTAATAAATACGAAAAACTTAAAATAAATATTTTTTTCCTCAGAAAATCTTAAAGTGAAACCTTTGTTGTTTGATTGTTTAATTGTCCAGCTGATCATGTTTCTGGATGTGAACTTGCAGTTAAAGTGTCCTAATAAACCACAACAATATGAGTCAATGAACATTTCTTAACACCTGCTGTTACAGTGTTGTAAAAACTTCTTTATATATAAAATCCTAATTCCTCCAGGGAAAGTCAAAGACGTTTGATAAATGTATCTGTGAGCATACTGCAATAGGATGACTGTCAGTGTCACAAATAAAACATATATGAGGTCATGGGGACAAAATACAGGAAGTGATCCTGTAGTGTTTGCACAGGGACAAAATATCTAAAACATTTATAAACAAAGAAAGAAAAACTAAAAACCTGTGGGTTTATTGTGTATAAAGTAACCTTTCCACGTTCTTAGTGTGTTGTCTATATATATGATATTACATTTTTTTGAATATTTGTTATTATCTACCTATTTCCACCCACTCGCACCGTCTCCACAAACGTGCCTCAAACATCCGAAATGACACATCTCACCCTGGACAGTGCATGTACACCACCCTTCCCTCAGGCAGACTCAGAACCATACGCACACAGACAAACAGACTAAGAAACAGCTTCTTTCCCAAAGCTGTGGACAAACTCCTTAACCCATAAACACCCCCCCCCCCCCAACAAACGGGAATACACTGTGCAATAATTACTTTCTGCTGCTAACTGCTAACTGTTCATTACTTCCTCGTGCAATATCTTTTAATACACTGCTTTAAAACTGTTTATTACTCAGCCACTGCACTTTAACTGTCTATTTATTCAATCAATGCCTTATATTATATCTGTTTTTATTTATTATATCTGTTGTATTTATTCATTCACTCATTGCTCAATAATAACTGTACATATTCATTCGAGGCACTATAACTGTTAAATAAGTCGCCCTACATCTCTCTCTCTCTCTCTCTCTCTCTCTCTCTCTCTATATATATATATATATATATATATATATATATATATACTTGTATATTCATTCAGCCACCACATCTGTTTATTTATTTACTTGCTCATTCACTAATAATGTACATAACTACGAATATATTTCTATACATGTGAATCTATTTTGCAAACGCTGCTGTACAGGATTGCTGCAAACAAAGTTTCGTTGTATTCTTTATACAATGACAATAAAGAGTCTATCTATCTATCTATTTGGATTGGCTTTGCACGTTGTTGATATGGCCCTTTTATATTTTACCCTTTAAGCTTGACACCCATAAAGCCTATCCATGGTTAGAATTTGCCAAAAGTTAACTATGATAGTCAAGCTTCCTGTGTAATAACTATTCTGAGATACACAGACACTCCTGTTAGAGACATTTTTGTATGCCAATAATGTTAGGCTGTTAACTTCATGTTTAATGCCCTTATGTGAGTGCGTCTGCTTTTATTCAGTACAACAGTGAAGTACACTCCCAATGCTGTGACTGATCAAAGTCATCAGCCAACTGACACTCAGCACGTCCTGACCAATCACAGAGCACAGAGTGTAGGAAGGTAATGTTGACAGCCCACAAACTGACACTTTACATCAGGTGAGGTACAAATCATCGAGCGACTCAAATGATTTACTCGAGTCTAGACTCTGTGAGGAAACTTGCCCAGTATTTACAGCAGTGCACTAACATGCTACTTTTCAGTACTCAACAATTAATATGACACTGCTGTAGACCTGAAGTCTGACAGACATTATGACATAGTAGAGTTAGAAGTCGATGGGGGTGAGAAAGAAGAAGTACATTCGGTCTTTTCTTTTTCTTTCAACATCATCACAAATATTTCTTTGTGCACAATCCACTTTCAGAGTGACAGAGAAAGCCTGCATGGAATAAACCCATCAGGTGCAGCGTCCCTTCAAGGGGAGCGCACGGCGGCTGGATGTGAAGCCTACAGTAGATAATCGCCGGACTGCTCATAGGTAGTTTTTCATAACGTCACCCACCTATTAACTCTGCCACCGCGCTGAACGGCCAGGTATGACTCGTCGAGTTGCTGTTCAAGAAGGAAGGACTCATCTGTAAACACAACAAAACAAAACAAAAAAAGGTCAAGAATTAGTTTCACTTTCCATTACTTTCCCCTGTAGTTAAATATGTTTTTGCGGGACAGAATGCGTGCTATAAAAGATATAAAATACGTACCGAACTCAAACGAATCCCATGCTCGCTTAACCTCGCCATTTTTTTACCTTACAGTGTTTTGCCTCTCGTGTTGCGTATGTTTTCTGCACGCAAGCTCGTAAAACAGAAACAAACGATGGGCGTAACGTCACACACTGCAGGAGGAAGTGAACTGAGAGACCAAAGAGGAAGACTTCACTCAGTTTTAAGGTGCTTTTTTAACAATTCATCTAGACCCATATTAAAATGTCAGAAGTTGTTTAAAGAGAAATAAACCGTGTCTGGCTCTGGTACATGTTCGTGTAACAGGCAGGTTTTACCTCTATTTTCTCAAAAGCATTTATTTACAATTATTATCATGTTAAGTCGCAGTATCAGATCCCTTGTTTACATTTGTATTCAACAAATGTCTGCAAGCTTTATATTGCTTTATTGTTCAATTCAGTTTTTATACCCTGAAAGATAATGTTATTAGAGGTTATAATTTATCTGTACAACTTATTTGTTCTCTTTGACTTTGCATGTTATTATTCCTAAACAACACTTCCTATTTTCATCAAAAATATTTAGAAAGCCATATGTAGGCTATACAATGACAGGCCTATTCATTATTTTGTTAATTTAATTCATATTATACATTTTTTATGTTAAAAAGTTTTACTAAGCCCATAAAATAAAAAAACATACACACTGAAATAGAATATCTGTGAGAGATGAACCAGTAGAAATGACTCACCAAATAACACCAGTTGCTGTCAAAAAGAAAAATCTGAAACCTAGGTCATGTACGTTCTTTATGTATCAGCCGGTTAACCCAGCTTTGGGCTTGTTACTATGAATAGAAGACACTTAAACTTTATTAAGCTGAAGCATGTTCTTGCTGCAAAGTTACATTCAGTATGCAAAATGTGATCATAAATACAAACTTATTACTTAGTTTATATTGGATTATGAAATATGACAACCTTTGGTTTTAGATTGAAGGACTTTTTGTGTGTGTTTGCAGTAGTCATTTCAAGACTAGTTAGCCCCACCTTTCTTTATTAAATACTCATCCATCTCAAATGGGAAAAACTGGTTAATAGTTCATTTTAAAACTGTAAAAGTAGCATGAAGCATAAACATCAGTGACATAAATCAGTCTACATCTTTGGGGGTTGCTATCATTAGTCACCACCAGTCACCAATAGTCAAGATCAAGAAAAACAAAAGATGCTGAATGTACTGAATTAAATCAAAGTTTTTATTTTGAAAGAAAATATTTTATTTTGAAAGAAAAACATCGGGTTCATTCTTGTCACATTGTTGATTACACAGGTTTGAAACTTTGCTTCAGTAAAATAGGGCGACCTGTTGCACCACCTGAATAACCGGATTTGATTAAGAATATTACAGTTTGTTAGGGGCCTCTTTTACACAGTGCTGCAGTTAAATGAATGAACTATTGCTGAAAACAAATCAGAAGCAACTTAACGAGCAAATTTGCTCTTGTGACAGATCTTGACCTGTTTGACTCTGGTAATAGTTCAAGGAATTATTTTTCAAAAACAAAAAAAAAAAGACAATTTGTCCTTTTTGTTGATTTTTCTTTCTTTTTCTTTTCCTGCCAGATGACAAAACTTCTGCTAAATTTGCAACATACTTAAGAAATGTTCAGTTTCATGTTTAAATAGCTGGTTATGAATGTAATTAAATACAATAAAATGATACATTAAATACTGTTGAGCTCATAATATATGTGTATGTCATACCATTTTGCCCTTTCTTTCATCATATCAATAATACTGTGATGATTGTGTTTTTTTCCAATTGCTTTCTCAGCACATGAACGTGCTTATGAACTCATCTGAAATAAAGTGCTTAAGACCAAAGCACAGACAATAAGAAGGAAATAATTAAAAGGCATTCATTATTTTCTGTCTTCATCTTCTACATTCTTTGTGCAATCACTCAATCCCTTGTTGCATAAAAGAGTCCCCATCGTTGGTCTCCACTGTTGGAACGTCCCAGTTTTTCACTCCATCCGTTTACTATTGCAAGATAGTCCTCTTCAGAGAATTCCTGCAGTGGTTTGAGGAAGGTACAATAAGTAGTAATAACAGTAGGATTCTCATCATGGATGCTGAGTGTAATTTACGTTAACCTTGTGAATTTGACACATTTTATTTGTGTATAGGTGTGCTTGTGTGTTCCTACCTCAATGAATTCATCCTTAATGACCTCTGCTCTCTGCAGCTCTGTATTTATCACCTGGATGAACTGGGCTGTTCGGTCTTCTGCCCTAACGTTGCTGAAACCAGCTTCTTCAATGAACTACAGGAAAAGACAAAAAAAAAAAAGGAGGTAGTAGAAAGAGCCCCACCTGCTGGTGGTTTGTATTAACACATTAACAACACATCCACAGAGAGCACAATGACACCATTTGAGCTTACTGTACAGGAAAGGACTTTTTTTTTCTATTTATTACACAAGTTACTATTTTATATTTTATTTTTACATGACAATACTTAGGTAATCCTTTCCAAAAATGTTATATCTGTATTCATTTTTGTACAGTTTGCACATTTAATTAAAAGTAAGATAAACAACAACAACAGCTCTTTGCATTGAGTTTCACTAAGAATCCCTAAAACATTCACTTCAGCATTCACTTCTGACAGTGACTTTAACTGAAGAAGTTTTTTGTCGATCTTTTGCCCAAAACATGTTTACAAGCATCTTTATCTATGCCCTTGTTGTGGTGTAGGGTTAGGGTTAGGGTGTTGTATGTGTTTTTGTGTCAGTACAGCTGATTTGTCTTTTTTCCAGGTACTAGCTGTCTCTGACTGATGTGTTACCAGTACAATTATGTCAGTAAGTGTAATTGTTTGTAGGGCCAACTCTTTAGTAGTTGAGATAACATATTTAATCTGTTATCTCTTAGGAATTAAAATCTTCTGTTAATGACGCTTGTTGTTTTTTCTAGCATGGGGACAATTTACCAGCCTGAAGAGCATCTAGCTAACACACCATTGACAACTTTGACAGTCGAAAGAGGGGCAGTTTTGAAAAAATAAAATAACTTGTCAGTACTCTCCAGAGGGGAAACTATGTAAAAGGGACACTATGTAATAGTCAGCCACCACAAATGCCAATCCCTGTATGTCAGTTCATATATTTGGTGTTTACAGTTGAACCTACGCTGCAGTGGAGCAGAGACCCTCTTGTTACATATTGGTTAAGAGCAGAACTCCCCATAGGGCAGGGTAGTCTTCTACAAACTATTACATAATTGGACTCTATTGTATATTTACCTTGCCATACTGTGAGGGTGTATAGAGGACGTAGCCTCTCTGTTTGACGTAGGCCTCAAACACTGGTGTCCAGGGCTTTTCACCACAGCAGTAGTCACTGATGAGTAACTTACCGCCTGGCTTTAACCATGACTGGACACAGTGAACAAGCAGAATGAAAGAATATGTTAGTATACGATTAGAATTAAATTTGACGACACTTATTATTTTAGTATGAGAAACTGCTCACATGGAAGCGTTTGAAGAGGGCCAGTTTGTCATCTATGTGCAGGATTGTGTCTCTACTGTAGATCACATCAAAAGAACCTTCTGCAAACACCCTCTTAGTGGCGTCAGCCACCTCAAACTGGATCTGAAGATTATCACACAGCATTAGTGATATTTATTCATTTATATTAAACAGACTGTTAATCACACTACTATAAGTGGTGTTTAAACAAAGTGGACAGGGAAGCATTTGGACGTACTGATGGCAGCTTTTCTGCGATTGCTCGCTCCATGGCGATTCCCACCATATTGTCTGAAAGGTCCAAGCCAAGCACTTCCACTCCAAAGGTCTGAAAGAATCACAATCATTGCCGCAATTATAGTCCTTTCGAATGCTAGGTTTCCCACCATCATCATCAATAGTAACTCAGTATGATTCCCGTCTCTTACTTTTGCCATGTAGAAGTCTCCTCCACCGATACCACAGCCAACATCAAGGACCTTCTGTCCGGGCTTCAGGTTCAGCATGTCCACAAACTCCTGTTAGCACAAAAGGTTCTTTGTTTAGTTCAATCAAAGCCTCCAAAGATAACCCTATATAGTTCTGTCTTGAAGCATACAGTTTCTTCAAAATTAGGGAAATAAGGTCCACGATGCTCCATAGGCTGTTGCACCAGCTGTGCGTAGCTTCGAATGTAGCCTAGTCTAAGTTATGACAGAGTTCTACTGCTAACATTTAGTGATGCACCAGCTGAAATAGTAGTAGTAGATGTAGGCTCACGTTATAACTTAAATCTTACACCTAGCTCCTAGTAGGTGTAAGGTCCTCCGTAAAATATGGTTGTCATGGTGTATTGTTTTGAAAGGTGTGATAACTTGGAGGATAAGGAGGAGCTTTGGGCTTAGTGCTAATGTCAACATACTCTCAGTAATAAAGCTAACATGGAGGTGCTGAAAGCCTAGCGGTTAGTTTGAGCCCCATCTACCAAAAACGATTCTGATTCTGATCTATAGAGGTTAGAGTACTTCAAGTGGGCGGCCCGGTTTCGGGTCTGGCATGCGTCTCCTTTACCGAATGTCAATCCCCCTCTCGCTCCCTGATTATCTTCTGTATCCACTTTACTCTCAAATGAAAGCAAAAAGCGCCAAAATAAATATTACAGATGGTAATAATAATAGTAATAATCCTAACGTTAACATGCTGATGTTAAGCAGGATTATGGTTAAGACCACATCTGCTCATTTAAAATAAACATGCAATACAGATTATGCAGATGAGAATCTCATTCATTAAATAATTGGTGAGAAACTAAAGAACTGGAAAAGAAAGGATTACCAAAGTAATTACAATACATTTTTTGGAAGGCTGAAATGTGTGGGAAAAAAATCCTGGCAACCCACGAAACGGTCACTTCAAATAACGAACATCACTCTCATATTGGTACTGGAGCAAAAAACTGCCAAAATTTGTTGGATTTTTTTTGTCTTTCTTTGATCAGCTTGTAAAAAATAAAGTAGCAATCCATTCAATAGTTGATTGAATCTGTCAATACCAAGGTGGTAGACCTTACTACAAATATTTCCTGTTTTTAACATTATCATCTTTGATTGCTGAGCTTTTACATAAAAAAAGCCCTGCTATTCTATCCTTTTAAGATGCACACATTGATTCTTTCCAGCTTTTCTTTTGGTGTTTTCCATATTAAGATTAAGATTAAGACTAAGATTTACCTTTATTGATCCCCGCAAGGGGAAATTCTGTTTTTACACTCTGTTTAAGTCATGCAACACACACATAGGCTGATATATACACATGCACAAACAGGATCCTATGGACATGCACTAATGGAGAGATGTCAGAGTGACGGAGCGGCCCACAGCGGGCGCTCCTGAGCTGATGGAGGCGGGAGGGGGGGGATTCGGCAGTGCTCAGGAGGTGGTCTCCAGCTACCAGACCAATTTCCAGATTTGGTCCGCATGGGACTTGAACCAGCGACCCTCCGGTTCCCAACCCAGGTCCCTACGGACTGAGCTACTGTACCTACCTTGGTGGTACTGGGTCCACCTGTGCTGACATAACCAGCTCCAAACATCTTCTCGTAGCGCAGGATACCACGGTTGGTATACTGTTGGTTGTCTAGAAACTGCTGGAAGGTAGAGAATCCGTTCTGGGTAATGGACGAGCGGGGAACTTTCTCTAGTAGCCAGCAGATCTGATTTGGATTGTTTTTCATCTGGAGAAGGATGACGAGGACATCACAGAGAGGAGGGAGTGGAGCGGGGAATGGACAGGGTTAACTTAACATTGCGGAACAGTTTTACTTATCATTTTAGGAGATTTAAATTAATATACCTCAATGTAGGCCTCGACTTTCTTTTTCAACACAATATCATATCCAAATGTTTGGTTCCCCTCTGTCTGCTCCACTTGTATTGATGATACCAAATGGCTGTATTTTGCCTCAGTGCGGTAGCAGGTGGGATTAAAGTCTCTTTTGTTGTCACCTTTTCAGAAAAGCAAAAGTTATTACGAATTCTTAACCTTGTCATGTTTGTAACAACAATGATATTGGCTACCGTTGCTGAAAATTACACATTCAAAGACATAAGATATATAGAACAAACTAAATCTTAGCTGTAAAATAAACCTATTCTACGCTCCGTCCATCCATTCATCTTTCTATTGGTCCATCCAACATCCTCCAGCCATGCACTAACCTACTAGTCCATCAAACATCCTCCATCCATGCATCCAAATCAAATTTTTACTGGAAATCCTATTCTTGTAATGAGTCCCTGCTGTCAGATTCCGTTTGCATCAATGCTTCAATAGTAATTATACTGAAATAAAGATCTTCAGGTTCGATTGTTTGCTCTGTACCTGACCGGTGGTTGCAAGACTCTCTAAAGAAAAGAAAGCCACCAGGCCGCAGCCAGCCCAGGGTCTTCTCTATGAAGGACTTCAGCTCCTCATCACTCAGGTACATTAACAGCCAGTTGGAGAAGATGAAGTCAATGCTGAAAGGAACATAACATTGATATATTGAAATATAATATATGTCTAATTTTTAGGAAAGAAACAAAAATTCAAATGGCTTTTCAAACTCATCAGATTGAGCTTGTAAAGCTGTTGAGATTTTCTGCCCAAGCAGTAGTAATCTTACCACTCACCTGTTTTTGGGGAGGTCCATCTTTGTGACGTCAGCTTGGATAAATGCAGAATTGCTATGGTGACCATTATCCTGCCTGTTCCTCTCCACGAAGCTGTCCATGAAGTCCACAGCTGTCACATGAGCGGCCCTGGTCAGCAAGTGGCTGGTGTAGCGACTGTTGACAAGTTATAATTCAACAGTTGAGTTCTGTTAACATTTTTTTCATTTTTATAATTTGACCAACTGAATTAGAAAATGTGTACGCTACAGGCCCCTGAATTTAACAGAAACTTCAAACACTTCTGACACACATGTAATTCTACATTCATACATACAGTCTAAATGCAGCTGTATGCTCACCCAATGCCAGCTCCCAGCTCCAGCACTCTGTATCCTTCCAGGCAGGGCAGCATGGATAGGATCTCGGGCAGCTCTTGCTGGGTCAGCTCCTTGGCACGAGAGTCGAGCATCATCTCCTCCACTGTGGCGCCCTTTGAGTGCTCCTTCCAAAACTCTATCATGTTGTCACGAGCTTCAAAATGACACCAATATTTATTAATACAATATTTATTATAACGGGGTTGTTTACCAAAAAGAAATATTGTTATTAACTGTCTTTAATGAACAAAACATTATAGATACATTCAAATGATAGTGTTGTATGTTTGGAAATGCTTAGTTCATCATTCATGTACAAACAGAACTGGAAGCAAGTAAGGATATGCTAATCATATTTTTCTGTGGAAGATGCAGCAAAGTTCAAGGACCCCCTGCCAGTGGCTCGTCTAACCAGTAGTTCAGGAGGATACATATTCATTACGGTTTTTCTGTCACATTTTTTAAAATAAAATGTGCATCCCTGAGAAATGTTCCTTCAAAATAAAGAGAAAACAGTCAACTTGTGCTACATTCTTTCCATTTAAAAGTGACATTTTACTAAATGTATGTTAATATATTACTGAGCTAAAATGCTTCAAACATCAAACCACAGGGACTAACACGTGTTGGCACACAGATTATCCATTAGTCAGAACTGATTACAGTACTCTTAAGACAGTCTGTGGCACATTCACAGCTACTATGTTGTTTAGATTTCACAAGACCAGACTTGCTCACAGTTTCTGATATTTTGCCTTCATGACAAATGTCCCTAATAGTTGTTTACTGCATATAAACAAAAAACTATTGGTCTGAAAGAGTCACACCAAACAGTCCAATAAGCTTCAGTACATGATGCAATGATGGGTAGCAACATGTGGCTTGTTTGACATTCATTTTTTAAAAGCAGCAGCAAAGAGAACTTCAGTAACATTTCATCAAAGAAAAGTTGTTTTCCTCCATGAATTTAACTCTATGTTATAAAACATGCACAGACAAAAAAAAAACAGGCTTTGCTTTGCTAGCAGCAGTACAGCACATCAGACACTAACCTCCAATTAAGCAGATAAAGGGAGTAAATTAAACAACTTCACAGATCACTTATTACCTGTTACACACACAGCACTAGGATAACTGCATGGCAACATTCCGCCAGACAAAGCTATAGGGACCATTTGACAGCTCAGTCAAAACTCTGACACGTTCCAGCACAGCTTTCACAGAAGGATTACCTCCGCAGGCTGAGTGAACAGTTTGCACAAACATGTGGCAGCTCTAACAGAGTCCACAATGCACCACGCTTCAGCCCAAGAAAACCACACAAAACAGCTTCCCTCTCCAAAGAATCACTGCTCATACCTTTCTCCATGGTGATCTTTGGTTGATTTAAAGTTATTGTATTATTACTCCACAATGCACACCCACTTTAGAATTGAACGTCTTAATTGCAAGTAAGGGCGTGTTATTCACCCCTCTGACAGAGCGCAGGAGGCATCCCACGAGTGGAGGCTCTTTAAATAACAGTGCCCGTGGAGGAGATGGTCGCCAGGTAGCACACAGGCCATTAGGATGCGTCCAAAAGGGGGGAGTGAACCTGGACAATCGAATTGGGACAAGGGTCTCTGTGATGTCAGAGGCACCTTTATGGGGTGGATTCCCCTGACAGCGTGGATGTAGCCTACAACACACTTCCATAAACAAGCCTGTCAACACACTTTGTAAACCTGTGTTTTTAAAGGTG
Organism: Tautogolabrus adspersus; assembly: GCA_020745685.1. Lineage (NCBI taxonomy): Eukaryota > Metazoa > Chordata > Actinopteri > Labriformes > Labridae > Tautogolabrus > Tautogolabrus adspersus. Next base: position 16,374,771 of record CM036540.1, read on the forward strand.
CTATATAAATAAAGTTATTATTAGTTGTTTTTTTTATAAAAAAAAACTCACTCCTTTTGGGTTGACGCTGAATTGGGAAGCGGTAGTTAGGGAAGCTCACGGCTCAACTCGCCTCACTTGTGCTGACGAGGAGGAAATGTCTCATTGTATGCGCCGATTGCGCAACATTGCCTCATGCAGCAGCTGAAACCGGCGCTCTGTTAAGGTGGAGAGGCTGCTTATCGGCAGTGCCATAGCCCCTCAGAATCAATGCAAAACTGCACAACTATTTATTTTATTGACTTGAAATTAGACAAACACACGCAAGAGGTATGGTGACGCAAAATGACTTTTGATGACGATTTTTTTTGTCGTTAAAATTCTCTATGCGCAAGGAATATGAGCAAATCAGGGGTGATGGAGGTTTTTGCGACCCAAAGTCATACAACCAATTATTTAAAGCTACACTTGACAGTCGCACATCTTTAGAGATTTAAATGATAGGAAATAACACAGTTTGTGAGCATGTGTGACTCCTTTTCACTGACGTATACAGATTTCATCATTTCCTGCGCATGTGTGACGGAGTGGCCCAAGCGATGAACAAGTGTATCGTATGATGTGGTTGATATAGTTTGATGACAAAGATGTTGATATAGTTTGTTATGAAGTCGTCTTTATGCAGGAAATATAGGCGAGGTTATATGTATAAGCTTTGTTGATCGTGATAACATCATTTATCGGTAAAAAATGGTCAATAAAAAACCTTTTGGCTGCCAGGTGGAGTAAAAAAAAATCTTATTAAACAAATTCCACTAAGCTTTAAGTAAGCTGTTCAAAGTTCTTGATAATGTAATTAATAAAAGGCAGCAAAATCTCAATTTTACAGAAATGCTATTTAACAGTCATTATAACAGGTAAAGTGTTTCTCAAAGCTATCAGGAAAAAATTACGTGAGCCATCCGCAAATTATAGCATACAGAAAAAAAACAAGGCTATCAAGTTTGTGACTGTACGGAGCCCCTGAAGTCCCAAAAAGTGACTTTTGTGTTTTTATCTTGTGCACACAAGCTAACAATAGGACCGTTTCCCTTTTTGGGACTTCAATGGTTCTAGTTGATATCTCATCCCTCCAAAAAATAAATCAATAAAGATATAAAGATGCCCCCCACAGCTTAATCAAAGTAATCTAAAAATAAAATCAAATAACCAATCAAAATATTCTAAATGTGTCATGCTAAGGGATAGAAATGATCACAGACATTTTTTACAACATCTGAATTGCAAGATTTTCCTAGAAGAGCGTTATGACACATTTATAAATCAAATATTTATTTCAAATGTTAAAGGAAATATATGTAAAGTAAACATGTGCATAGGTGTGTCTGATTTGAAATGGTGGTTAAGGGATATTGTAGCGTAGGTGTGGAGATTCTTTTGTTGAATAAAATGAGATAAATCACTGGTGCAAAAAGAGAATAGTTTGTAGTGACCCCTCCTTTTGTTTTTGTCTGAGTGTTAGTGTCAGTAGTCTTTTAACAAGTGTATGATCCTGAGCTGATCTTCAGTTTGTCACTGTTCTTTGACAGCCAAGTTTTGCTCAGACAACACTACAATGGACCAAACAACTATACAGAGACTGCATAAAAAGGAGTGTTTTGGTTGGTTTCCAAGTACATTGGTGTTGTTAAATATTGGTTGGCCAACCCTAAGATGAGTGCAGATATAATGCAAGACTGTATCTTATTTTTTCCACTGTAGTAAAGACCAAATGACCCAATAGAGGTGTGAAGGTGACTTACGATTGTTCAAAGACAGAAACCCTGTGGATGTTAAGGGTTATGAATACATGCTTAAAACTGCTATATATGCAAATACAAGCTTTTAAACGATGGAAACCCCTCTCAGTGAATTGGCAAGCTTTTATAAAATGATAGGAGATAAAGAATATGAATTGTTTGTCTTAAATTTCTTGGTTTGTTTTGGTATCATATGTGAAAGAGCCTCATGATGTTATCTCTCTCACTTATCATTGTTGTGCATTGTGTGCAATATGAGCGTGGGTGATGTGCAATATGATATTGGAGGTTGCCATTTGATTGTACATCCTTGTTTACATATTATCATGTTGTTATATATTGTTCTTGATAGGATGTAATTGTTCTTAGTTGGATGTAATTGTTCTTAGTTATCAATTCTACTGGGGAGGCAGCTAAATGTTTGACGCTTTAGAGTCCAGGAAAAAAATGATCTATAAGGACAATGAAGTGTATCATACAGTACTGTGCTGTATCGTATGGTATTGTTCTGTATTTTACTGTACTTTATCGTATTGTACTGTCTCGTATGGTATAGTACTGTTTTGTATTGTACTGTATCGTATGGTATAGTACTGTTTTGTATTGTACTGTATCGTATGGTAAAGTACTGTTTTGTATTGTACTGTATCGTATGGTATGGTACTGTATAGTATAATACAGTCATGAACACAGTGCATGGAGAGAGTGGGAATCCACTGAGAACTGTTCTCACATTATAACGTTTTTTAGGATGTTCTTTTGTTTACAGATTCTTCAAAATAAAAGTGGCAGGTACCACAGGCAGGTCAAATAAAAGCATAGAAAGTAAAATAATTGTTGACTTCTGAATTGATTTTTTAATTTTTTTTTATGAATAACTCAATATTAGAAGTGATTCAGCGGTCTCTCACTGAGACGTTTGTGTGCATGTGTAATTTTTTCTATGTTTGACTCTTTGCACAGTTCCAACACAATCGCATCCAAAGGTCACAGAAACCAGACTGAACTGGTTGAGGTCAGCAATGGTTTTGAGACCTTCCAGTACAGATAATGGGTCAGAAAGTCCCTACACATGGTTATAAATAATCACAGTGCACATTAAAGGTATGTTGAGGTGAGTGCTGATGGATGTGTTGACCAAAATCTGTCTTTGTACAGAGCCTGATGTGTGATTTTAAACAGAGGTTCAAAAAGATTATTCAAGAATTTTAAAATTCTGTATAATTTATTGAGATAAAAAGTACTAAGCTCAAGCTGACATTTGAATATCCACATTTCAATGACAACTGTAAACATCTGCAGAGATGATATTAAATGGAACTGAAGATTTGTCTCAGCAGTTATTTTCAATATAAAAATCATGCAAACCTGTCACAAAAAATGTATGTATTTGGACACACAGAAGAATTGAAAGGAAACACTAATGGGAATAACTAGGCCAAGTGTTAAGGTCATAAAATGTTTCATGTCTGAGAGGTTTATGTGTCTGGTTGTGATCTGAACATACTGTTTGTTTACACTATTTATCTAAATTAGAAGATTGCTGAGACTAGTTTATGATACAATATGATGTGATAGGAAATCATAATTTTACAAGTTCAGTTTCCAGAGTGAAATCCTCCAGCAGCCTGTTAATGATTCTCCACAGAGATCATACTGACACTGTTGACTGTTGTGAATGAGTGATTTCCAAAACTTAAATAAATCTGCCCCAGTGATCATTTGTTTTCTGATATTCACTGCACCCCCCCACGTAGCTACGACTAGATCTCATAATGCTATTTAACATTTTGCTTTAAAGAGCCGCTGTCGAGCTTTCTGTGAATCTCACAGGTGTCTCATAGAGCAGATTCTAAGTCATGAAGAAGAGGACTTTGATCAAAGCTGTGGTAACCCAAATCCTGCTTATCGTAACTGATTACAGCACAGAAAGAGAAACACAAACAAATCTTTATGATCTCATATGGAACTAAAATAAGAAATTGACTTTGTAAAAAGTATTGGGGATAGACTCTTTGTTATTTATGGTCAAAAGAGAAACTCCATTCATCAGAATGATGACTTTGATTTGTTAATTTAGTTGTTTTCACTTTCGCACATCTCTGTCACCCAAAACTAAAGATTTAAATGAGAGGTAGATTTAAAATTCTGACAACCTTTCATGCAAAAAACCCCCCAGACATTTTTGGTTTAAAATGACAAATATTTCTTAAAAGTGAATGGAGGATTTAGAAAATGGTCACATTTTACAACAACAAAAATAATCTCTCATATTGGTGTCAAGGTCCTGAGATAAACCAGACAAACAGGAGTATAAAAAATACACTCACAGAGAACAGAGGTCAAAATGATTAATTTAATCTTCCCCAATGTTCGTTAAGTTCTTCTACTTATTGCATGATAGAAGCAGTTCACTGTATTAATGCCGTTTCTGAAATGTACATGCATATATTACACATTTATTAACGATTGACCTGTGCTGACACAATGAAGTCCTGTTATACTTACCATTAATAAACTGTCTCTGTGCATTCTGCACTTATGGTACGTTTTGTTCACACTGATCAAATGAACTGGACTTTGGGGTCAAGTGTACTCGGATCCGGGCCCAGGTTCCCTCGTGTGAAACCACCCATCTTTGAGAAAGAAATCAATGAAAAAATAAAATCCCAGAAAATCTTCTTTGAGTTCAATCTGCAGTCGGCTTGGAAACATTTTTTGTAACAAATTCTGATGTTGACAAGATTTGAAGGCAGAAACAAAAGTGTATACGTTTCATCTGGAGACTCTAAAACTACATTTGATAAAAAGCATGGAACATAAACAGTAGTGCAAATAGACGACAGAGCAGGGGATTATGCTTTTGGAGAAGTAAAGAATATTCTTTACTGCACATTCATACTTTTCAGCTGGCATGGATTTAGCAGCCGTTCCATGCAAGACAGGGTAAGATATACACTCCCCACTACAAAAATCCAAACAATAAACTTCTTGTCCACTAGATGTCAGAAAAAGCTCACACACAAATCTACACCAGGATCAGTGCAGCAGCTGCTGTGGTTGTTGGTTGTAAGAAGATACTGAACGTTACACTCAAACAAAGAATAGTAATTGAAAGCAAACTAAGATGCAGCTATTATATATTTATAAAACAAATATAATTAGTATATTATATCATTGGAAGAGTGTACAATATGCGGCTTAAAGGTACAGTATGTAGAATTGCATGCTAATGTTTGCATTAAAATATCTAACTTAACAGCTTCTGTTTAGTTAGGTATGTTTGCATTCGCCAGCAGGTGGCAGTGTAAGCTCATTTGTTGCAAGTGAAACTTAAAGAAGTGGTTTGAGTAAACAGTCTGAGCTGGTATTCTTGCGTGGCTGCTGAAGTGTGCGCATGGTGCTGATGTACCGACAGCTTGTATGTTTTGCCATCCTTGCCTGTGGAGTAATAAAGTGCACGTTTTCTACACCATAAGCGCCGTTGCAGACTGAATGGTGTAACGAAGACAAAATAAATGTCCAAAAAAAGAAAACACATTTTCTTGATTGAATTAAAATTTGCACAAATGTTATTATATATATATATATATATATATATATATAAGAGGAGACGTGGAGCTCTAACACCTGGCTAGATCCAAGTTCAGGCCTCAGTGTCACTTCAGTCACCAGCATGGTCAGCATAGACCAAGGCTCACCACGAGCCAGGTGCTAGTGTCTCTATACTGGCGCTGTCCTGCCATAAGATATAGGGGACCCAGGTGGTCTCCTCTTTACGAAAAAAGGGGGATCTCCTGGGTCCCCTCTTATCACGTAAAGAGGGGGCCCATATGGTCCCTCACTGGCAGGATAGGTTCTAACAGGTGTGTTTGAGCGTCCCACTCTCCTCTTTTGAAGTGGGGCGATAGAGAGAAAGATAGAAATCCAGCTCCAAAAGAGGAGAGTGGGATGCTCAAACACACCTGGCTAGATCCAGATTCAGGCCTCAGTACACTTAGGCCTTGTTCACATTGCACCTCCAAATCTGATTTTTAGCACATCCAGATTGTATGTAGTTTGTTTTTTTGCCAGTCTGGACACAAAAAGCCACATGAGATCTGATTTTTCCAAATCTGATTCAAACCACATACAGAGGTGGTTTCGAATGCGATTCAAATCAGATTCCTACAGATCTGATTCAATCTGAACGTCTCTGTCGCTTCAATGTGTCTTCTGCGTCACTCGCAACGTGACACCATCGACAATAAAAACAACGATGTAGATTCGGCAAGCTGGAAGTTAATTCAAGGCGCATTATACAAACTGGTCTAAGCTTTGGTCTGTGGAAGAAAACAGCAAGAATAAAAACAAACATGGAGCAGAACAACAGCCCGTGGACGGACTGCTGCACAAGATTGTTTGCATCAGAAATAGACACACTTCTCTGTCAGTTGTATTTCCTGGGTGTAACCTGTTACCATAGAAATCAATGTGGATCAGACCATGTCAATACGGACAGGCAGATCAGATCTGGTCACTTGCAATTTGTAATGCGGACAGTCAGTCAGTTAGATCGGATTCTGATCAGATTCTGGGAAAAATCAGATTTGGGCGGCAGTCTGAACAAAGCCTTAGAGTCACCAGCATGGTCAGCACTTAGAGTCACCAGCATGGTCAGCATAGACCAAGACTCACCACGAGCCAGGTGCTAGTGGCTCTATACTGGCGCTGTCCTGCCAGAAGAGGGGACACAGGTGGTCTCCTTTTTACGAGAAAAGGGGGACCTCCTGGGTCCCCTCTTGTCACGTAAAGAGATGGCCCATGTGGTCCCTCACTGGCAGGATAGGTTCTAACAGGTGTGTTTGAGCGTCCCACTCTCCTCTTTTGGAGCTGGATTTCTATCTGTCTCTCCCTCTTTCTCTCTATCGCTCTTTCTTTTATTCTCAAATCAACTAGTACCACTTCCAAGAGGAGAAGTGGAGCTCTAACACCTGGCTAGAGTCACCAGCATGGTCAGTACAGACCAAGGCTCACCACGAGCCAGGTGCTGGTGAATCTATAATGGCACCATCCTGCCAATAAGACGCAGGGGACCCCCGAAGGTCCCCACTGGTAAGACAGGCTCCAATAGGAGTGTTAGAGCATCCCACTCTCCTCTTTTGGAGTTGGATCTCTATATATCTCTCCCTCTTTCTCTCCCTCGCTCTTTCTTTTCCTCTCAAATCAATAAGCTCTAACTCAGTGCAGTTTATTAACTGCTAAATTAGTTTCCATTTAGCTGGTTCATAATATTCAGCATTTAACTTTAATTATTTTCTTTCACTTATGAAACTTTTTCTTAAATCAGCTTTGAACATATTGCTATAGCTAGTTAATTTCTCAATGTTGGCTTAGTACTTTCAGCACCACCCCTGACATAAATTTGGTCCAAACGTCCTCAGAAGTAACTTATTTATGGGTGTTTTAATTCATTTAAGAGAGAACCCTCAGCCAAAGGATTTGCTTCAAGAACCCATATCACTCACTAAAAGCTATGTAGCCTAACATCAACAATAACATACTAAGTGTTGTGATTTTAAGATATTTTGCCTTGAACATGTAGCACCCGTAAAAATATTGATTATTGTGAGTTATGTCCAGTTACTTTATTTAACATGTTGTTAAAAACATAATGTGAAATTAACACGCTGTATGTGCTGCTGTGATATGAAACGTCATGGAAATTATACTTGGATACATCGTCAGTACACATATTGTCTTTCTCAGGTCGGTTTCGCCCGTTCGTATTGATTCGTTCGTTTTTACTCCCATAATACACCGCAAGCCTCGACGTCATCTTTTGTTATTGTTTTGATTGAGAGCCCCCTAGCGGCGGATTTTACATACTGTACGTTTAAGGAACAAGATTAATAGAATAAAAACCTTTATTTTAAAGTCTACGACACACAGTGGAAGAAAAGTGTATATCTCTCTAACAGCATTACTACAAATATATTTGAATGAATACATACAAACTGATGACAAGAATATATTACACGAGAGATAAAATCACAAAGTTTGATCCACATTCCTCTGATCAGTTCTGATCTCCTGACTCACTTGTGCTCTCTGTTTGGTCTCGTATAACAAAGTGTGGAAGAATTTAAATAATGGATATCTATTACATGTTACACAACAATCCAGTTCTCAGCTGAGCTTTGTGTTTTCCAGACGTCCAGAAAAACAACCACTGTTCTCCTATGGGATGGCAGATTCTGTTCTCTGCCCTCATTTATAAGAAGTTAATTTTAAAACACGAGAAAAACTAAGAGGCCCCTTCACTAATACTAGGAGAGAACAGATGAGATATAATTTGACTGAAGTAAAGACATTGTCTGAAGATGAAAACAAGGTTAAACAATTCAATGAAGTATAGAAGTTTATTTATGAAGCATTGTGAAATCGACACAACTTTTAGAAAAGATGATGCAGCTGTTGTCTTCTTCTGCTTCAATTTCACAACTAAAGAGAGAGAGATGACAGCCAGGGCAGATTCTGAACATGGATTGTTTGAAGGCAGGTTACTCAGGACATGAAAATGTTCACCTTAGAAGAAAAGAAGCATGATTTAAAGACAATATAAAACCCAAGTAACTGTCTCTTTGTTTTCGATTGAAGTGTCCATACATGCTTGGGAACAAAGCAAATGACAATCCATGCTTATCTTTCACATAACATTGACTCTATAATTTAAAGAGTTTGAAGTGTTCAAACTTCAGCTCTCAGCTTTCACAGAATTTCTCAAAACTCTCAATGAAAACAGGAAGAAAACATGATAATATATGATGCAAACAGCAGGCGTTTAAATTACTGTTAGGCATGCCAAAGAAGGAATCCCTCTCGTTGTCGTTTTTTTGTAGCAAGGATGAGGCTTAAAACGCCTTTCATTTGTTCAGCCTTTTTTTGTGCACAAAGACAGGTGTAATGAATAATAATAGTCCACTGTGATTATCACTCATAAATATTCATGTGGCCTTTTGTTTTTGCATGCTGCGCTCCAAATTAAGCGACGTCCCCTGAGACTGAAGAGGATCTCTGTCCGTCTTACAAACAGAGAACAAAGGGGGAACTCTTTTACTGCTTAGGTGCTGTAACTGTTGTACAGTAGTTGCAGAAAAAAAAATGTGTGCGTCAACATGATAAGGGAAACAAAACAAAGACGTATTAGACGGGCTTGGTCCCAGGGAGAAAATAAAGTGATCGCACTTCGCTTGAACTTGAGTGCAGATGAAACGTCACTGCGAGAAACATTATTAAAGATTCATTTGAAATCTCACAAACCTCATCTCAGATGTTCAACGTTTTCTCACTCCCATGAGAGGAGGGGGGTAGAAGGAACCTCTGCACAGAAAGCTATCATGATGTCAGTAAAAATGTATTTATTTATTGATTTTACTACTTGAGAGGTATTTCTGAATTATGGAATATATAGACAAAGTACTTCTCTTATTTCTTTTTACCTTGTTAATTCTGTGCTGTGACGGCCGCTCTTCATCCGTTCACCGTCCTCTCCACTTTCTACATGAATCCCACTCAAGTCTCCTGTGACATGTCGTCTAAATTCTCTTGCTCTTTGCAGTCCATCTTTCTTTAAGCCGCTGTTTCTCTCACCTGTCAAAGGAAAAATGGGACATAAAAAAGTCAATAGACTCTTCCTGGAAGAAGCAGTGTTAAAACATAAAAGTACAGTTCATGTCAAAATGTAGGCAGACATTTTATTTTTAAAGTAAAAGCAGAGGCGCAGATCTATCCCTTATTTTTAGACTCACATTGTAGTCTCCAATATTGCATACATCTTATTAGCCTCTTTCGCACATGAACTTCTGACATTTTCTAGAACATTTCAAGACATTAAGGTCCTGAACGTTTCCAGGGTTGTCTTTCGAATATGGACTACGGAGGAAGACTGTGTCAGGCTCACTCTCAGAACTCTGTCGGTGTGGTTTATGTGACACACTTTTTACTTGACTGTCAGGAAATAGTGCCCAGAAAGTAGGGCTGAATAATGTGGCCGTTTGCTTTCACACATACCAGACACTGTCGGGATATTTTCAGAAGTGCATTGAATGTGTGCAAGGGGCTAGAGACTGACTGCAACAATATGCAAAAAAAATGATGCAGGCTGTCAATCACTTGGGTTGACATTTCAGTGGGATAAACCCCCAGGTGAAACAACATGAGCAGTACCTCCAAACATTTGTAGAAATGAGGGTCTATTTGTGCCTTTTCGGTAAAAGAGAACACTGAATGGAAAAAGATAAACGGCTACAATAAAATCACAGAAGATACTTTTATAAAGGTGAACAAGTAGAAGTCAAATATGTACATGCACATATTACAATCCCAAAAGCAAATGTTGAATGATGAATGGATTGAGTTCATACACATGTTGTTGTCATATATATTGCACTTTGTGGTACTGATTTTGTTTGCTTAGAGTATATGAATTTTACAATCTTTTTTTTGTTATTGTGTTTATTCATTTGTATTTGTGTTTCCATATTTAGCCCAACAAGAAGAAAACAAACACATTTCCATGTAAACACTCCTGCAAACAAAGTCCTCTTTGCATGAACTGAATGGTCAGTTAGTAACAGAATATGTTACCTTAAGTCAAGATGAAAACCATACAAGGCCTGGATTTCTTTAACCACAGTGTGTCAGACCTAAAGCACAAGTTGAGATTTTCAGATACTCCCACAATTATCCCTCCACAGCATCTTAGCAAAGACACAGTGTCTGGTGTGACAAAGTGTAAGTAGCATATTTAAAAGACTGCGACTATGAAATACTCTAGAGTTATTGGCCGACTCGGACGGAGGATGATTTGTTTGAGCTTCGTCTGAACTTGACAATGCACCTTAGAACTGAGCAAAAGACAGCATAACCAGGGTTGGCCCAACTGAAACACTGACTTATGCAGAGAGGGCATAAAGTTTGTACAAACTCATGAATGAAAAGCTTTTATTTACCCTTTCAATCTCCACTAATCATATCTACTTTAAAGCAATATGCAACATTATGAATTGGTCCTCATATGGCAAAAATGACATATTCCTGTCTGTTGTTGTGGAGGAAAACTGAGCTAGAATCACAAACCTTTTTGCCATTTCTGTGCTGTGTCAGCAGCAGAAGAAGTGCTAAAACAAAGTAGCTTGGTAGTGGAGAAGTAAAGCACTGTGATTATTTTTCAATATAGCGTGCATTTACCTCAACTCTGTTTTTTTAGCTAGTTTTTCCTTAAAAAATAGTTAAATTACGTGACGCAAACAACCCTGTCTGCCTAGCTGTACAGCCTAGTTTTCACTATCTCCTTAAAGGGGCCACGCTGACTAGCATCTCCTGCGGCTTATATACTCACTATTGACAAGTACCTCATACAACCCCACTTCAAAAATACAGAACTGTCCCTTTAATTCTTTAGGAATCCAAAGCCACAATTTAAAGTACTAAGAAAGTATCTGTGCCTTATTGAAATGCAAAGAAAGCTACTGGCACCCTGAAACACAGCCCAAGTAATTGACTTTAACGTAATTCTGTTTCTGACAAGCACACAGCCAATCATTATTGAGGATTCTGGTGTGCCCAATGGGGTGACCAATCAGATTTCAGGGGTGCCCTCACGTGTATTTTGCACCCAATCTCCAGACTGGGATAACTGACCAGCTGGCATGGACTGATAATTTACATATTTGCATTCCAATATTTTCTTAAATGTAAAAAACATTTCTTGACAATTTTCGCCTGTGTTGCGCCAGTTACACCAGATGCTGTGAGGGCACTTTAAAGGTCTCCTCAGATTTTCATGTCTGTAGAGAACTGTACAGACAGAAGGTATGTGTTCCCCCGCTGAATAAACTGCCAGGAGCTTCCCTGAGAAAACCGGCATGCTTTGTGAGCACGATTTGACGCATGGAATAAGTCTACTTGTTGTGGCAAATCCTCACCTGACTAATCCTTCGCCGAGGGACTTAAAGCACAGACAGTTTGAGGCTGTGACTGGAACATTGTTGAGGAAAGTGAGGAAGAACATTGAAGGGGAACAGCGGAGGGGTAATACGTGTTCATTCAGTGACAACAACAACTTTCAAGGTCCCCTTCAAAATAAAGTTCACAGAGAATAGTCATGGTAAGTTTCTGAATGGTTGATTTTTAAGATGTACCTGGTAGCTGCAAGCCATAACATTATACACACAATACAACTTTTAATACACATTCAAAATACTCCTCACTCATTTTTTCACAAATAAATCATTCTTAATATGACACAAAGGAAACCATTTTTCCAAAGTTGTTCACCTAATTGTACTCAGCTCACATGAAGTCCTGCTGGTCCAGTCAGTCGCAGTGAAATGATTAAATACCAGAAGAGTACTTATTAATCTGCTCTGTAACCAGCGCTGATGCTTAATTAAAAGAGTCTGACCTGCTAAGTTAAATTAGCTCACATTTTCCTCACAGTTAAGCAGAAAAAGACTGCAGCACCATGACCCATTGATTAAGATTTTTGCACCCTTCTCTCTGCATCTATGCAACATAAAAACAAAATACAGTTTTTTTTGTCCTGAAGTGCTTAAATGCAGCGTCTAAAGCAACAAGTAAAAATAGTGTGTAATTCAAACATGTCAAGAGGAATTAAACACCTCCCTGATTGCCCATTCATGGACTTCATTTACCACCTTGTCCGAGCCCTACAGGTTAATTTATTCAGCAGTGAATGATGGTTAACATGAATTCAAAGCTGTAGATGTCAAAAGTCCTCAGAGAAAACAAAGATGAAATTTGCCTGCAGGCTTTTAAAGGTCACATATTATACTCCTTTTCAACAAGTTTAAATAAGTCCAAAACATGTCAGTGAAGTATCTTGCCAAAAATCCACTCTCCCCTCCTGTATTTTATCATGTCTGTAACCCCCTCTAGTTCAGCCCTGTTCCAAACAGGCTGTTTCTGTGTCTACAGCTTTAAATGCAAATGAGCGGTGTTTGAACACGCCCCTCTCTGGAAGGGTTGGGGTGGATTGGGCTTTTTTTTTACACCAAGCCCGAATTGTTAACGATGGGAAGGCAGAACAAACAGCTCGCTGTGGAAGTGTCACCCACCTGGGGGAGGGGTTACTGCCTTTTGTGATGTCACATAGAGAAAACTTCAAACGGCCTGTTTGAGCCCACCTTTTCTGAAAACTGGAGCAGGCATAAGATGGGAGAGGATGTACTTTTCTCATAGTTTGGGGGGTTTGTAGACAGGCTAGGGACTCATACAGTATTAGTGTTCAAAAACATGATAACACAACATGATAAAGTGTATTTTGCACAATATGTGACCTTTGATAGAACAAATGAGACTGAACATAAGGTGAGTAACAGCATGAACAAGCTACTCTGTGACTAACCTGGTGGATCCTTCTTTAATCACCCGTGTTATTTCTTTAACCCTGTCCGACCTCCCCTTCCCTATAATATCCTGGACGCTGGTATTACATTTACACAGCATAACATCGTAAATGTGGCCCACACAAACACCAACGTCCTGTATAGGTAATAACCTGCTTCAGGACTTATGGACTCTGTTGCAGGCCAGGGCCACCAGGGCAAAAGTAATTACACAATCTGTTTAGGTGTCATCAGCACATAATTTCTGTGGTCGCTGAAACATGAAGGAGACCTTGAGATGTGTATTTGTGTGTTTGTGTGTGTATTTGTGTTCCTCATCAGGTTTTTTAAACTGCTGTCAAGGTGTGGAAATGTAATAAGTAATAAGAGACGCTGTTCTCACTGTGATCGATTTCAGATGCCCTTGCAAACAATCAAGAGTCAACAACCATCTTTTAAGGAGAGACTGATTGTGGAAAGAATGAGATATGACACTTGACAAAAGACTTTCTTAGTGACTGAGGCAGCTTCTACTTATGAGACAAAAAAAACACATGGGCAGAGGCATGGAGGGTATACAACAACCTCAATGTAAAGTCCAAACCTGTCCATTCATCTATTCATTGTTCCAGGTTTGGCTAGGCCTTAGTGCTCATGTGGTGATAAAGATTGTAAGTGTGTATTCATCATCATCATCATCTTTATTGACGGACCCAGGAGTATATAAGAAAAAAAGATAAACCAACAAACAAAACGTCACCAACATTTGAAAAGACAGCCATACCAGTGTCTTCACATGGATGACTGGTGACGCATACATCTATGACTGGGATTCGTCAGCAGCATTATAATGGATTATTTTAGTGTCTTGTCAATAAGACAAGTTTTAAGTGTCTTGTTTGAAACATGTATTAAAGAACAAATTGAGAAATGCACCTTTTTGTCTCATTTGCGTGCACATGCTGTGTTTATTGACAGCTGTTGGCAGGCTGAGCTCCACTGAGGGACCAGTGGAAAGACAAAGAAAGCAACCCTGCTCTGTAGCTGACAAACTGAGGGCAGACCATGTGTTGTCAGCTGGGTTTCAGCTGCCAGTAGTGCAGAAGTGTGATGTTTAATGTTTAATGTGCTGCAGCTGAGCTGCTCATTTCAAATGTAGCTTGCAAAGTGACATCAACAATGGACGTCTCCACGCTGGTCCTCAGACTAGAGCAAGAGGAACAGCATGTTGGCTCAAAACGTCACTTATCAATAAGTCCTTTAAACGGGAGCTTCTTGGTGTGCAGATCTTGTTTGCTTCTCTTTACCTATTCGTGTTTTTGGATCCAGCACCCACTTAGGGATGTGCATGTCTTTTTTGATTTTTCATTGCAACAAATTTCCTGCGTGTCAGCAAATCCTGGTTGAGGAATGAGGTGGGACCAGGGGTACCCCTCTGACCAAACCCCTGCACTCACCAGTGTCCCCCCTCACCAATGTCAAAGTACTTGATATATATTTTAGTTTTTTTTTTTTTTAAAGTATTATCACAAACTCAAAAGAGGTAAAAAAAAATACAATCAAATAAAGAATGTAAAAAAATGTAGCAGTGGATTTTGGATTGTTTCAGCCCCTTCAGCCCAGCAGTGGACCACAAGCAGTCTCTCCTTTGATGTGAAAATCAATGCCTGCACAGTGTAAGAAACCTTTTGGGATTCAGTAGACTGCATTCTTTTAATTAATTTTGTTTTAAATGAATAATTCGGTTTCATGACAACATATATCTGCTTTCAAACTTTTGTTCACATGAACAGAAGCTGCTCTCTCGGTGGTGTTGACTTCAGTGTACTCATTGATCCAAAACTTTGCAATTATAACAAACACAAAGGATTGGAATTGGAAATTAAGGGCTCTCTCTCTCTCTCTCTCTCTCTCTCTCTCTCTCTCACTCTGACTCCCTTGCAAGCACATTTACTAAATTTTATATTCAGTAGCATGACTCTAATGGGAATAGACTGCAGTGTGAGTGTGTGGGTATCTGTAATGTAATAGAACACAAAGGGAGCATTGGACCAACTATTGACTAGACACCGAAACAGCAACCACAAACATATTGTTATCATAAACCACATTTCCTTTCAGTGGACTAAAATGCTTCACTAAGCTCAAACTACAGAGACACTACTTGGTCAAACTGATTATCTAAGTATCCAATTACAATTCTGTGATAAATTAAAAATATAAATGATTTAATGCAAATCACTTAAGCAGCGTGATCCTATGTGGGCTGATTGGTTCAGAATTTTTGAAATCTGAGGCAATTCAACATAATCTTTATTTGGTTCACTCTGGATTAAAAAGCAAAGAGCATGCATGTAGGTTTAGCATTTTAAAGCTGTTGCTGATTTTCTTCTTCTCTTTTTACAGCAGGAGGTCGAGCTCTTCTTCATTTCCTTAAACCGACACCTGCAGACTCAGGCCGGGGATAATGGCGCACTGAATCAGACAGCAAAGCTGCGAAAAGGCACGGCTTGGAGGCTGCCTGACAGCATAAATCTCAAACCCCCACAGTAATTATTTAGATTTCCCCATCAGCTCAGCGATCAGTACCCTTGAGGTGGTTTCCCTCCTGCAACCTCTCCACCTCCAACAACGCTAACCTCCAGCATCCTTCTTGCCCTGACAGTAAAAGCATCTAATCCCAGCAACGCCTTCCAAGGTTGTTGAAGAGCACAATTTTCTGTGTATCATAGAAAGAATGTATAAGGGAGAAAATAAACGTGATTGAAAGAGCAAAAATGTATTTCACATGAAGAAGAAAGAAATGCAGGGAAACAAAATCATGTTGATACAAAACATAGTAAAGCTCTTCTGGGATCAAGTTCCTGTCGACACGGAGGTCAATAAGTCGGCTTAAGCAGGATTTTAACCGGAGCGCTGGGTGATGTCAGCGCATTTAAGAAAGTTTAGGAGAAGAGCTGCAAGGCAAACAGAATGTGAGTGTATGCCCATGATCTCATGATGTTCATTTTGTTTTTCTGCAGGATTGTAAAAGCATGTACGTTAGGAATTTTGGTGGATACAAAATCTACAGGGGATGAAGGTGATAAAGTCAAAAAAAGTCCAGTTAGCTCGTAAGGGAGGTTTCAGATTTGCTCAGGTTATTATTTAGTTTTTACCATTTTATCAATCCCAGAGGGGAAATTCTGGTTTACACTCTGTTATTTTAGAGACATGCTTCTCACATTTAAAGGCCCAAATGCACAAACAGGACCTATGGGCATGCATTAATAGAGAATTTAGAGAGGGGTTGGTACAAAGGGAGCGCGCCAGAGCTGTTGGGGCATTGGTGCCTTGCCTTGGGCACATCTGCAGGAAGTGACCAGGCACCTCTTCAGCCACCAGATCAACTTCCATACTTAAGTCCGTACCAGGACTTGATCCGACGACCCTCTGATTCCCAACCCAAGTCCCCACAGACTGAGCTACTGCTGCAACTGCAGTGAACGGGATGGATAGCACGGCATTCCTCTTTCTCCAATCAGCCCTTTATGGCTGCTGCCCAGGAGATACATTTGGACTCATAGTATGTGCTTCTATCTGCAGACCAACATGAGTCACATTAGAGCTCAAGGTGTGTGTGAGTCACTTCAGCTTCCTTTTAGATAAACCTTAAGCTGACATCATAAAAAACACTTTTCATTGCATCGCCACAAGCGAAGCACAACATTTCATGTAAAGCCCTCAAGGATCCATTCTATCAACAAAATGCATTCCATAAACCTTCATCTACACCTCTGCAGCTCTGTTTGCCAGCTGTGATTACAGGAGAATGATGCTGGTAAGATTTGACTTCAATCTTTTGTTGCTCTGCTTTTCGGCCATCACTGAAACAGCACTGTTCCAACTGGTGAAAATAAATCTGTCTACCAGTCAAAGAAAGTACAAGTGTGGAACAAACAAACCAAATATAAATGGCTTGTAGTGAATACTGAAGGCTGACCTCATCTGAGCAGGTTGGTAATGGATGGTACAATAAACAGGGAGTCATGATAACAAGGTGCCTCTACTGCCACTGTGGGACACATTAATGCTCCCTGATTTGGAACTACTGGTAATGCATAAAAAAGAAACCTATGCAGAGTCTTTTTTTGTTTCTGACACTAACCAGTTCTCCAAACAACACAGAGGCTATTTCAAACGCTATTTGATACAAAGCATATAAACTAAAAGACGTCTTAAGTTTTCTTCTTAAGTGGTGAGATCCAAGTACAAGATCAGTGTTCATGATGATGGAGAACTCGCTGCTTAATTTCAGTGTCCGACACACTGGATTCACTGACACTTTTCCCGTCTGAAAAATATTTTCCTCATGAAATCTTCCCAAAAAGTTTACTGTGTCCGTACATTGGTTAGTTTTCTAACCTATGAGTAAAAAATGTGAATAAATAAATGTATGCCTATGCTGCCTTGGTATTCAGAGCAATAACGATTTTGTCTCATTCTGTATTTTTCTCCCTCTCTGATTTTAAGCCCTGAAAAATTTAGTATCAAAGTCATTTTACTCTGTTAAGCAATAAATCCTCACTCTTGGCTTATATATATTCCTGACTGCCTAACATTTATAAACATCATCATCTATGAACCTTCTTTCTGCGAAGCACTTTTCCATGTTATATGCTAAAATGTCCTTAACTGCATTAATCATCAGAATTAGCTCATTGGCTATTCTGTGTGCTTCCTCATGCCTGTGGCAAATTTCCACAGTCCAGCAGCAGTGGTTGGAAACAGGCTCTCCCCTAACATGGGTGTGGGTTAAAAGCATGCAAAAGACTGACCAAAGGGTGCACACTCACACACACACTTAATTGTTTAAGAGGGATTAAACTTCACATTTAAGGGATCACTTTCCTAATAAAATGCTCAAAACAATGAAAATTACGTATTTGTAGCTCCTGAAGATAACTGCTTGGCTGCATAATAAAATATTCCTCTATAAAATGAAATAAGTTACTTCTTCTGGATTAAATAATGGAAGTGTTATTGAGGATCTTTGGCCTTGCTTAAGCACGTATGTGAACTTCCTTAAATCATTACCTGATGCTTTAAAAGAAGAGTGATGCTCAGAGAGTTATGTTGCATGGTTTGTGTGTTTGCCAGGATCATTTATAAGCTGCATCACTATTTGTGTGACATGGAGCTGTGTAAAGGTCAAGATTTTGTCCCTTACTATCTGTGATAAATATGGTAAATGGACCTGAGCTTGTAAAGCGCTTTTCTAGTCTTCTGACTACTCAAAGTGCTTTTTCACCACAGGACACACCTACCTATTCACACCCATTCACACACTGATGGCAGAGGTGTCTATGTAAAGTGACCATCAGAAGTAACTAATCCTATTCATACACATTCATACCCCTACGACGAAGAAGCGGGAGCAAATGGGGGTTAAGTGTCTTGCACAAGGACACATCGGACATGTAGCTGCAGGAGATGGGGATCGAACACCCGACCTTCCGGTTACCAGACGACCGACTCTACCAACTGAGCCAAAGCTGCTGAACTCATACAGTAAACCATTTTCCTATAAATTGTAAAAGGTAGCACTTTTTGATCAATCATGTTTTAAAGGCATGGCACACACATACATTTCAATTTAGAGATTACATTTAGCCTCTTGTTCATCCTTTCAATAGATGCACATTTTCATTTATAGATTTTAGGTCTTTAGCTGTTCATCTAAATCCACTGTGACCTTTAGGGAGCCAGGCTGCAAAATTCAGATAAAGGCAGAAAGAAAGTCAGCTCCATGAATCAACATTTTGGAAGTATTTCTAATCTTCTTAGTGATGTCATTAATAGAGTAGATGATTCAACTCTGGGGCCTCACTTCATTCAACCACAGCATAGAAATAAAACCATTCAGATATACAGTACAGTTACAGAAGAGCTCCCCAAGCAATGGGCTGCCAACATATAAGGATCAGAAAATACACCAAAATAAATAAAGAAGGAAAAAAATGCTACAAAAATGCTACCATATACACCCACTTTTGGAGTCAATATAGTATAGAATTTTAGAATTTTTCGTCTTGCTCTAATTTTCGACTTTATTGTCCCCATGGGGAAATTCCCTTTCACAGCAACCAACCAACAGACACCCACCAATTCCTAAATATCATAAAATAATCTTAAATAATCTTTACTTATTGCTTTTAAGTGTACACAAAGTGGATCCATTTTTTTCTACTGAATAATTGTTGTACTGTTTGTTTTAATTCCACATCTATATTATCTTACCATGTTATTTTGGTGAACCTTTAAATCAAACATTTTGTACTTTGAGAAGTGTCTCCATGCTTCATTGTCTTTTACTCAGAAATTCTGGACCACTTGATTTTGGAGGCTTTCTTGGTTCAGATGGACCTCTCTTTGGATTCTATGTCTACAGTATGTCCATGTGGATTGCCCTATGAGCTCAAATTTGATTTCTTTCTACAATTTACATCACTTTTTTTATTTGTGGATTACGCCATATTAATCTTGATATATACAGTACATCTCTGTTGGAATCTTAATTCAAAATCAGAGTAAAGAAATGTAACCTGTAAAAACAAAACAAAAAACAATCTACATTGGGATTCAAAATGTGAACTCAATAGAGCTGTAACAGGATCAGCGCTTTGCAAGGAAAGAAAATGTCATTACGTGGGATTTATCTGAAAAAATTAAGGTAGACAGGATCTGAGTTTGTCTTGAAGAAGTGACTGTAGATATAAAACAGTACAGAGAAGTGTCCTGGCAGTGGAGGCTAAACTCATTCCTCCTCATATTTGGTTTCCAAAGGGAAAAGAAGATCAACTTAAAGTAGCAGCTGAGTGCTGGGCATGAGATAGACAGGTAAAACTGGGCCGTGACCCTGTGGCATCAGGTTGTGAATCCTTTTACAGCTCTGAATGTGATGCATTTTTAATGTGATGCCTGCAGGTGTTGGCATCTAGGGAGAAAGGAGAGACCGTTTATGTGCTACATCATCTGACCTCCAGCAACTTCAAATAGGGCTTTATCCTCAGGCTACCAAACAGGCCAACATTTAATCAGATTATGAGTTGATATGTCATTTGAATAATGTAAGGAGGCATGGGTGATTTGAACAAATACAAGCTTGTGGATAAACTCCTAGTGGGTGTCATATTTTGTGAATGCCAACTAAGAATGCACAGCTCTGAATTAAGTTAAGGCCTTTCCAATATTTAACTGAAATATCCATCTATAAATGTTTTATCACCTGGATCAAAATTCATTTAATGAGGACAAGTACAACAAAACTTGCTTTGGTTGTCACTTTTTCTTGCAAATAGGCCAGCTGGATAGCAAAACCAAGCTTGGAAACCCGCCAATAGAGTAAAAAATAAAAAGTTATAAGTGAGGGAAAGGGATTCAATTCTGGCTTTACTGGCAGAGGGGTGCAGTGAGCATCTGGTTGTTTCCATACTTACATTTCAAAGACAGTTGTTCTTCAGAACAAGGTCAAGGAGGAGACATTCGGGACATCAAAGCTACTAGATAGGCAGAGGGACTAAATAACTCTTCGAAAAACTGAGATGATCTGCAAATCATTCATGTATTTCAGCAATGATTGGATGACAGCAACAAGGATTGGAGCAAGGTCATCATTTTTTAACTTTGCAAAACAACTGGTCATCTTGTGATTAGACGGGAACTTGCAGAAACCTAAAAGCCACAGTGCCCTTCATCCTCTTTGAAATGTGCTATTGGATCAGGGGTGATTTGGGGAATTCACCAAATTGGGAATTTTATGGTGACCAACAAAGGCAAGGAAAAATGTGCAGCAAATTCAGAAACAATGTAAGTTCAGAAGCAAATGCAAGAGTCCAAAATAAATGTGATGACGGAAAGGGGCTGCAAATCACATGCTGCAAAAAGCCAAAGCACTTGCAACTGACTCCCTTTACAGTGAATCTCCTAGTGTCTGTAATGCTGTCTTTGCTCTCTGTCATCAAACTATTCTACTTTCCCATCTAAACACTTAATTCACTCCCATGTGTTTGTGTCAATGGATATTTTCTTAATATGTAACGTTTTGATTTAGTATTGGTTGCAGGCATAGGCGTAGATTTTGGGGGGGACGCAGGGGATGTCCCCCCCCAATATTTAGAAAAGGTAGATTTGTCCCCCCCAATATTTAGAAAGATTTTTTTTTAAAAGGTCGAAAAAAGAGGTAATGAAAAACATTTCGGGGGGCTCAAAACATTTATATATCCTTCTGACCTGTAAATACGTTTCCCAATCATTTCAGACACCCCTATAGTGGACCATACCATCTTAACCTTGCCGCACAGTCACACGCGCATGGGCAGGCACGTTACTCTCGCTCATGCTTGGTCAATGGATCAGGTATCAAGTTAGGAGTCGTGGTTTTATACAGTCTATGGTCGCGGGCGCAGACAGTGACAACAAGACAAAGCAAGAGCAACAGGTTGGTGTTTGCATTAGTGTCCCATTAACTGTATAGAGGTCAATTGAAGTGCAATAAACACGGACAATATCCGACCACATTTTTTCCAATTTGACCGGTAAAATGAAACCTTCGCAGGGTCCGAAATGATCACGTGCAGCAGGAGCAGTCAGAGATATACACGTCTACTAACCAGCAGGCTGATTATATTAAGTTTACAATATTGTCAAAGCTAAATCAGGAGAAAACTTGTTTTGAGCATTAATAATTCATTCTTCTCTGATGGATTTTTGTTTTTAGTCTGTAATGTTGTAATGCAGGGGCAGTTTAGAGGGGAGCAGGAGGGGGAGTCTGGGAACTACTGCCTACAAATAATACAAAAAACAAAGGCCAGCAAATATATATTTTTTACAATTTCTCAATTTCCTGATCTGATGACATGATCGAATCTGTGACTTAAATTTGTTATTGATTAAACAGAAAGTTATGAACAATACAGTTGAATAATTAGGCTAATAATAATTATTAATAATAATAATAATAATAATAATTTCCTATACATAGTAAAGACATTTCCGCCATAAATTAATTCAGAAAAAGCAGAAATTGTTGCATAAAAATTCACCAGAATGCAGGAAATGAAGTGTTCCTTCATTTCCTGGGGGAAATGAAGGAACCCCCAGACCCACCCCCGCTGAAAATGTGTCCCCCCCAATGTTGAATCCAAACCTACGCCCTTGGTTGCAGGACGATTGCTGTTAACTAGGCCTGTAACTGTGACTCCTCTGAACCATTACACCACTAATGTTAACGCAGTTGTTTTGGCTTTTATGCAGGATTTTTACTTTGCAGCTCTCAGTCCTTACACTTATTTAGGCTTTTACATCTGCTTTTCATCTAATATCGTTTCTGTCTTTTCAGCCGTTGCAGTTTGGTTGCACTTGACTTTCGAATTTCAATTTTTTTCTTAAGGAGTCGAATATAGTTAACCAAAAGCATTGCTCAAGACTTCCTATGTAAAAACAGGTTTTTTGTTGAACTAGAATAATTATCTTGCATTGTACGCCTCCGTGAAACAGATAAGATACAGTTGGCATCCATCAGTGTTTCCCAAAGAATTACATGTATTAGTAATGTTCAAAGGAATACATGCGAAAACATTGCCCTGTCATCAGGTTTTAGACCTTGTAGATGTCATTGTGATATTTATTGTATCGTGAATACAAACTGTAGTTTGTAGTTACATACAAGCGCCACAAGATGGCAGAAGCTGGATTTAAGGCCCCTTATATGAACCTTGTTGTGTTGCATGTCAGTAGGAGGATCTGCCCTGAGATCACAGGACCTGTTTCAATTAAACAGGTCAAATAAAACTAAAGCCATGAATGAAAGTGATTTCAGCTGCAGATATTTCCCCGCTCTTTATCCCTTCAAGTTAGCATGATCTGCACAAAGTCCTACATGACATTTGTGTCCTTGGGGAGGCCCCTTTAACCCGACCTCTCTCTCTCTTAGCATTTGCATCCTGTGGGAATTGATTGATACACACACATCCAGCACTGCTGCACTCTGTTCTGCCCAGCTGTTGGAAGACGACTGTGCTGTGTATAGTTGCGTAATGCATGTAAAAATCAGGATATCAACCGCTACACACAAAGAAAACTGTTCTGTATCTCTGTCACTTTTGTTGCAGGAATGCATAAATCATAGCGACACGTAAAGTCATAATCATGCATACATGAATGCACTGTGACATGAAAATGAACCCTCTTACTGACAGGGTTAGTCACTCGCTCTTTATCCAGAGTCACTCAAAGTCACTTTGTACTACATTGATGTAAAGGGGACTGAAAAACATTGTAGTCACTCCATTAGCTTATTATTTAGAATAAGATAAGATAATTCTAAGTATCAGCTGAGGATGAAAAATATATTCAAATCTTTATTATTCTTGAAAGGACATTGAGATTTCCTTCATCTCCAATGCCATGGAGATTACGAGAAAACATTTCTACTCCTCGGCTGGCTGTGACTCAAACTGTGCATTTTAACAGCACTAATACAATCAAAATGAATCTCCATGCTTCTAAACAGTGTGTCACATCCTCTATTTTCTTCACTATATTAATGTTGGAGTACTTGAAATCGGTCTTGGTCTCAAGACCACTTTTAGAAGGTCTCGGTCTCGTCTTAAAATCGAAAGCATTTTCACTCTGTCTTGTCCTGGTCTCAGACTGGGCGGACTCCGGATTTTAAATCAAGACCACCACTGATAGGCTACATCGCCACGTCATTATTGTGATTAAAAGGAAAATGCCCCTTTCTAAAAGAAGGAATAACTTAAATGAATTTATAATTAGATTTTTATCCCCGGTTACGGCCGCAACCTTTCCAGTGTTACAGTCTAAGTGAGTGACACCCCCCCTCTCAACACAAGATGAGGATTTTTCAGTGATATTTATGGTCTTAGTCTTGTCTCGGTCTCGCCCTGCCTTGGTCCTGGTCTTGACTCGGTCTCGACCCCTTAATGTCTTGGTCTTGTCTCGGTCTCGGGGCACTCTGGTCTCAGGTATGTCTTGGTCTTGGTTAGTGTGGTCTACAACACTACACTATATACTCATTGCTACAATTCCAATAATACTAATACAAGTAATCAGATAAACCTGAGCTCCATTAGTATTTAGAAAGTGCTTTTAAAAACCTGAGAACAACAGACTGTAATGTAAAAAGCTTCATCATTTCAACACCAGCATTTGTTGACTGAAAGACTGATTTGTCTCCATGTGTGTACAGCTGATCTCTGTGGCACCAGTAGCACTACTTAAGCGCTGCCTTCTTTTCACTGAGACTGCTCAGGGATTTAGCGACGGTACACTTTAGTGATGATACATTTTCCATCGAGTCATGGATCACATGCTGTCTGTACCGTGAGGGGATGATCCAGTCAGATTATGGATCAACTGGGATCCGTGGACACTTTTTAAAATGGCTTCAGTAGCTCTCCGTATCTGCCACATTAAAAACATTTGATCATTTTCAAAAGCTCATAAAATACCAAACCCATTACATGTTAATCTAAAACAATACCAACACGGTTTCCTTTAAGCCAACTTTGTATTGGAGTACTTTTCAAAAGGTGATGAAACAAATTTTGCCCACTTAGATCAATTTTCTGCTGCACTGTTCTCACAGTGCATCAGTAGTGTTCATATTTGATATGAATTCTGTGTGTTGCATGACATGTTTTCTTATTTAGTTTATCTGCAGTGAAATACTTTGTCTACAGCACCTCCTCTGCCAGCTGCTGTGGACAATCAGACCGAGCCAGCTACAGACTTCTCAATCAACCATCTGCAGCTTGGTGGTAACAAAAGGAGAATACATACGAGCTCCAGAGTGCTGAGCGGAGGAGGAGAAGTTGTGACGAGACAAGCAAACAGTGCAGCAAAGTGATGGGAGGCAGCTGCGGGCTTAAAGGCCCAGAATCTGTGGAACAGAACCAAATGCTCTGCTGAACCACGGGGGAAACCCAAGACAGGCGGCAGAGTGGGAATCACAGAGAGCATTATATGCAGAGCAAAGGCAAGACTCAGTGTACACTTGTTCAAAGTTACACAAGGTTGAGCATCTGCTAGAATTTGCAAGAAAATGCCCATGATCAGCCTGAGGAAGACGTCACGTTTTTCCTTCCCTGCCTGAACCCTTAGAACTTAGAATGACAATAACGTTCAAAGTCCTTGTTTTGAGTTATAGTTGATCCTTTTTTTTATTATTTAAACTAAATTACACCTTAATTGACTTAGTCTTCTACACACTCAGCTTATTGTGTACATTACATCCTGAGAATATAAATCACACATCACAGCAACACCTTCAAAGACCACTAATGAGTGAGAGCCAGGGTCAAAGCCCAACACATCCTCTTTTTTTCTTTGTCCAGATTCCTATCTTCCTATCTGCACATCTCTGTCTTCTGCATCACAGAAAACATGCAGACCACTGATCTAACAGAGTGCACAGTTACCAGGCCCTGAGCGACATTGAATACATAACACGCTCATGTGCTTCATACGATGACATTTCAATGCTGGCTGTGGTAAGAAATGTCAGCACACAGATCTTATGAAAGCAGTCAATTCTCCACCCTGTGGGTGTGTTTGCATGTGGGGAGGACTTTGCAGAGCAGACACAATTAGAACTGGTTGAAAGCCAACTGAACCATAAGTGACCTGCTGGCCCATTTCTCCTCACCTCACTGTCCATTACACAGTGTGATAAAATATCATCGTTTCAGTGCTGAGTGTTAGGATCAAGAGTTGATGAGCACTGTCCAGATGCTACGGTATACTGCTGTGAGAAAACAGCTATTTAAGCTCTATTTAATTCAGAGTGAGGAAGAGTCAGAAATAAAGCAGGCAGGATTCTAGCAGGAATCTTCAAGCCAAGGTTCATTGTGATCAGAATGAGAGGCTTAGCTATTTATAGGACATCAAAGGTAGATGGGGGGGCTATTGATGTGGATATGTGTGGGGTGCTGCTGCAGCCTGAGGAGAACAACACTGCCTGCTGTTCATGGCTTGGAAAAGAAAGAGAGGAAGAAACAGTGAGGACGTCCTATTTGTGAAAAAATAAGGATGACAGTCTAATTTATGTGATCACTGACTGATGTGATTACTGATTCCACTCTGGCAGTACAGTGCAGTGTGTACAAATGTAACCATGTTTGAATTTGTTAGGTCCAAATAAAAGGAAATCCTTACATGTATATTGCAGTAATTGCACATACCTACTTTCCCTACAAGAAAGAAGCAGCCGGACAAAGACTTCTTCAGCTTAGAGGCCTGCATGCCAGTTAGTATGAAACAGATGAATATGTAAAAATAGACTGGTGACTTCTTGTTAGAAAAATCCTGTCAAAACAGAAACAGAAAAAAGAACGTGTAATATAAAACTGTCACAGCAATGCTTAAGTCCTTGTCCTCCTATGTGACAAATTTGCAAATCCCCCCCACTGTCATGGATCAAACAAAGCTGTTCACTGAGTTTATTTATTGTATTTCTTTCCTATTTTGAGAATGCAGATGGAGATATTTGCGCAGACTCAAATTACAAGACATACCAAACATAATTTCAACTAGACTTCTGATGAGAATCATTAAATCTCTGCTTGTAGGATGTCTGGGTTGAGTGTTTCTGTCTCATCACGTTAAATTCAGTCTATATGTTTGTCTAAATTAATTCCTAAAGAAAGTATTTGATCCATCGTTCCATGGCTAGTGTTTTCTGCGTCAGCCGTCTGTTTGATTCTGTGTGTTTATCACTGCTTTTTTCCCCAGATAAAAGCAGCTGGAAACTAAACCCTGATGAGGGCGCTGACGATAAACCAAAACAGTGACGTGAAATGAACTGAACAATGAACAGAAAGATGGTACAGGCAAAGATGGGCAATAGTTTTGATTTTTCTGCTACTGCCACAACAACCAACACCTTTGACATTGCACTAGGTCATTTGTAATCAGTATGAATTCAATATTACTGTTTACAAAATCATTCTTGTTTTTATTTCTCATGTGTAACAGGATGGTTAAGTAGGGCATCAGATGATTCTTTAGCAGCCACCTGCTGTTGCTTGGCAAGCTGTGATCAAAAGTTTCAAAATCAATGTACCAATGGCAAGCAAATGCAAACTTTTTACTTGGGTTTGATGAATATATTCTGATGGTTTCCCTGTATGCCTGCACTGTTTTATTATTCCTCTGCCCTCACAGAACATCCCTATTAGTGAAAATCTCTAACCAAGACAAGACGGGTGCGTGGGTCAAGGACGCTTATTTTTATTGCAAGCTGTATCCAATTAAATCAACATGTCAGCCTGAAACTGTCTGCAAGTAATGGGCTTCCATCAGCGTGAGAGATGGCTTGATAAATATCAAAGTCAGAGAGAGACACGCGGCGAGACATCTTGATATTAAGGATAACACAGACAATCATTTACAAGAGACGGAGATGGCTGTTTCGGTTCGATGATAAGACGAGCGTGGATCAAAGAGTCAACATGGTTCACTTAACAGAATTATCAAGCTGCATCTTCTTTTGATTCTGATCCCTCCCTAGGGCATGAGCAATGCAGCCGTTTTAATTAATCAACGATAATGTAGTCACTAGCACTGTGTTTATGAGCTTGTAGGCCTAACAAGTCAAACGAAATGGGTCTGATTATACTGAACCTGCTGTAAAAACACTGCGTCATACTAGTTCATTTTTACTGACTAAAACCATCTAAGTCCACATTTACTCCCTTTACCCAGGTTGCTCAAGGGGGATAGTTCTTAGAAAAAGAAAAAAAAAGAGTATGTTTGATAGTTAAATCAGTCAAAATCTATCTGGGCATGCATACATTATATCACAAATGCAGGCTTTGCCAATAATTATTTCAAACCATCAATTTTTAAAAGGCAAATTCCGCCAATTCCTCAGCAGGAAAGTCCAGAGTTCATTTTCTTCATCCATTAACCTGTGAAAGTGGCTGTAAGAATGATGAAAAGCTCCTCTGAGACAATCCTTCAGGCTAAACCAGAATCTCTTCTGGTTTGTTTCATCCAAATAGTAGCACTCAATCTTAGGGACAGCTTGGTCAAAGGCGATGCAGCACAGTGACTTCAAGCTGGGGTGACCGGTGAGTTCTTTGGATTCCCTTTTATAGTAGAAGTTTGTCAAAATGATGTGGAAGTGATAGCTGAAACCTTGTAGGACATCTAATGAACACAACTAGATCACATAAACCCATCAGTAAAGTAAACGTCTTTTTCTTAATTACAGATCTCCTAAGCCACCAACCACATCTTTGTCTGTTTTAATCAGTTTTGGTAAGCTAACCTATTAAGCTATCTTTATAGCCACAGTCGGTCACTGAACTTTATTTTTAATTCTTTCAGCAGCTCGCCCCCCCCCCCCCCCCCACCCCCACAGACACACACACACTATACACTTTACTGTGTTAGCTGTTCAGGTATTCCTCTGCCTCCCTTAGCGATTATGGCACATATAATACATGTTATTCATTTGACTTTCTGGAGACAAGGCTTGTGAATTGTAAAGCTTGACAGAATGGAAACTAAATAGTTAGCTGCTGTAGCTAGCCTGCCCAGTGTTTGCCTACCTATTGTAGCGCCTATTGGCTATCTCCCAGCAGCCCTGGGGGAGATGGGAACTTGGGATGACTTCATTACTTTGCCATGAGCAGAGGAAGTTGCTTGAGGGTAGGCTACCTTTCTAAAAATCAACAAAGCGAAAAAGGCATGCTAGCGTTAGCCAAAACTCCGATACCAATCTTTTGTCTTGTGGGAGAATACTAAACTGTTGCACTTTTTTTTTTTATCTAACAATATAGCTTCAAACTAAGCTACTAATATATTGGCATGCTAACGTTTGACCTGGAAAAACTCTTGTACCACTGTACAGTAGGCTTTTTTTGTTTTTCAAGCAAACACTCTCCAAACAGTTGCCAGTGTTGTTAATAACATCAGTTTAGCTAACAGTTAAGAGGATAACGAAATAACCCACTAACACCCAAAGTTTGACCCTTAAACTGTTCATCAATATGTCAGTGAGGGTAAATTTATCTTCATGAGACTAACACCCTGTCATCTCCATAGGGAAAGATGGAAAGGTAGAGATTTCTGCTGAGATATCTCTAAGCACCTGGACATATCGCTCTCTCTCAGGAGGACTATCAAGCCTCGAGGGCTCTCTGAGACGCCACCAGGCTGGTTGATTGATTCCATCCTCAGAGATTAATCTAGATATTGACTGTGTGCAGTGTGAGTGTAGGTATGTCTCTGGGTGTTTCAGGGAGACAGTCTCTGATTGAGACAGAGCCAGCGGGCTCGGTGATCTACAGCCTGTTTAGATCCTTATTTCCCAGAGTTCATAGCTCTCTTCCATCAACCCGTAGGCAGGGAGCCAAGCCTTTGCTCGCTCCTCCACGGTGGTCTAATTCATCCTCACTTAGAAAAGGTAAAGGCTGCCGAAACAGGTCCAAAGGCAACTCATTTTTATCACTTCACTTTGATCTGCGTTTTCTCTATTGCTCATCTTTGATTTATTATCTTGATTGTGTTGTGTTGATTTTATGCTTCATATGCTCAGTGGAAAAGGGAAAAAAAAGATCCTCAGTCTCTCAAGAATGTCCTTAAGCAAAGGTTAAATACCTGCATATTTCTTGAAGTAAAATAAAAAAGCCTTACAACGAGACAATTGCTCCCACACACACACAAGCAAGCAGTCAGTCATGAATACACACTGAAAACACATGCAGGGCTGTGCATTCTTACACTCCTACACACACTGTCAAAACAAACAAACAACAAACCAACACACTGGGAAAAATCAGAATCTGCCTTTGTGTCAGCATTAAATGAACTGGACGGCAGTTTTATAAAATAATAATTGTTGTCAGATCGACCCCAATGTCTGTCTATTATAGAAACCAGTGTTATTGCAGGTGTTAACTCTTAGCTTATGTTCCTATCGCTATGTGACAAATAAGTTATAGAGTCCAGAGGCATTTGGGCCTTTTTCCACTGATAACCCCAATAGAGTCGATAATGAAATCATTTAAAGACTTATTTGCTAAGAGATAGGGATGTAACGATTCACTCAACTCACGATACGATTCACGATACTGGGTTCACGATACGATTCTCTCACGATTTATTTTGAGAGAATCGGGGGGTGATTGGAGCTTCTCATTGTGGTGTCGATTAAATGCTGCATCATGTTGGTTGTGCTATTTGTGTGGTTCTCTGTCTTGTTGAGATATTTGCACAGTTTTTGTCTCGTCTGTTATCTTCTCACCTCTTTCATTTTCTGTCTTGGGAAGCAAAATGCTTCCACTGCCATGATAACGCCTGCTTATTACAACCCACCGCCTCTGCTCTACAGCTGCTGATGCTCACGATATTACTGCGATTCATTTTTCAGAGTACCGATTCGAACCTTGACACCTTTGAATCGATTTTTAACTGCCTAACGATTAATCTTTACATCCCTACTAAGAGATGTTATTTCATGTTTCACTGAGCCTCAATCTGTCTTGAAGTCAAACATTTGAGTTGCGCATAGCAATCTGACAGCTTCCTCAGTTTTGGATTCTGTGCTCATTCTGTCAAAGAACAGCACTGGGATGTGTGGTCATGACACTCAGAGTTAAATAAAGCTGGACTTTGGAAACTTTTGATCTAAAAACTTGGCCTATGCAGGCAGATGACAGTGTTAACACTTTACATAAAATACACAGACATTTTTGTTGTTTCTTTAATTGCTGATTGACCAGTCCATCAAAGTGAAATTTAATTTGTACCAAAGATACAAAGGAGTCAAATAAAAGTGACTGAACCTTTAAATAATTAGTTTAAACACAATTTAACTCTCTCTTTTAACTCTGAAGAGAAGAGTTATCTTACCTTGGCATATTTCAAAGGTAAGAGAAAGCAGTAAGGCCACATCTCGATTACACTGAGCAACTTTTAGACAGGACCACACATTCTTACACAATATATGTAATCAGAGTTTTATCATTTCAACTAGCTGCTACAACAAAAGTACAGATCTGTTTTATACACTAATAATAATAATAGTACCAACATTCGACGAATGAAGAAGTAAATGGGTGAAATATTCCGGGCTAAACTCAGGCTCTTGGTTGTTGGGAAATGCTCCCCACCATGTACACTTTTCATTCTGTGTAATTAGAGAGTTGTTGTTTGTCACATTAGAGGCTTCATTGACAAATGACTTAACGAGCTACACAGGGAGTCCTAATTATTCTGCAATTAGAAATGTAATTATGGGTTCCTCCGATGGCTTGCCTGCTAGCTGGCTAGCAGTTTGAGGGAGCAGAGACAAAGTGAGCGTCACATTTACCGCCAGCCAATCTGTCACACGTGGTGGAAAGGTGGAAAAGCCTCTTATTAAACCCGGAAGACTCCAACTTGTGGACCGGACTGCATGACGTTAATGTACTGAGGTTTGTAATCTATCATTGTGAACCCACGCTTGGAAACAGAAGCACAAACTGCTGTTTTAAATCTACCTGAGACTTTTCTTGAAATTATTACAGAAGTTTTGATCTATAGGGAAGAAGGTTATGGGCTGTGACTGGTTTTCTCCCAGCTTTAGGGCCTTGTAAGAGAAATTAAGGCTGATACTCAATTTCAAAGTCATGCAGTGACAAAAACAGCATCAGTCTGCCAAAGTCAAAGGGTTCGGTCGGAAAACTAAATGCAGATACACATCCAAACAATAACAACATGTCAGAAGACTGTGGGGAGTCTGAGGGTATTGACATGTCAAATAGCAACAAAAGTCATGTAATAGAAGCTGAATGATCAGATCTTTTTTTTCACTCATGTATCAGTTATGTTGCAGATTTGTGCTGAAAAGTTCTATTTTTTACTTTACACGTCTTTTATTGTAAATAATTTTGACTCTATGTTGTACAATGAAAGTTGTGCCCTAGTTGGTTTAGTTAGTTAAAGGTCGCCGAGCGGCACCCAGATATGCAAATCCCAATGTAATCAGATGGGAGCACGAAAATGAACTTTATCCAATCAGGCTCATCTTTGGATATGTTGTTCCCTGGGCTGCCATGTCCCTGTGACCTACAGAACCCGAGTTACACCCACTCATAGAACCCGACAGGGTAAGGGTAAGGCTGGGGTTAGGGTAATGGGCTAAAACAGGATGTCGGTAGGGGTATAGAAGACACTAAAATGTAAATAACTTTTGACAGGTTTGTCCTATGAACTCAATGGCTATCATACCATTTAGGGGCATGGCCTTTCCAACGGTACCACCGACGACACTCGTCGGGAAGTGCTCGATCGTGATTGGTCGAAAGTTGTTTTTGACATATCTCGGGAACCGAAGGTTGTAGAGACTCAGGGACAAGACCAGCGCGTTCAGCGTGGCCAAATTATGTCAGACAGAGAGTGGTTTGGAGTCTCTTGGACCTTCCGTTGTGGTGTTATAGGCGCAAACGTCCGCACAGCTGAAATGAATGGGACGATTTGGAAGTGAAATTTACAGAACGGTTCAGTTTAGTAAAAGTGTCAGGGAGGGGATAGATGATGTGTACTGGGAAGATGATGTATACTGGGACAGCACAGAGTGTACTGGAGGACAGCAACAGCTCAAAGTGACACAAAGTTTGTCCGAATGGAATGGGATTGAGATATGTTGTTCCCTGGGCTTAGACCATTCCAAATATGTGTGTCTCATGACTGTAGGACCTTCAGAACCCGAGTTACACCGACTCATAGAACCCGATTAGTAACCGAAAAAAACCTCCCCCAGAAATGGCTTAGGAGCACGTTTCAGACCATTTGGAGCCCACTGGTATATACTTTATATGACATGTTTTGAAAAAGTTACTTGCTGCACTGTGGACACTCAAAATTGTCCACTTCAGATTCATGACCCCCAATGTAATCAAATGGGAGTGCTGGGCTTCACGGCTATCAGACTTAAGTGCAAGCATATTTGAAAGACTGGCCCCCATGGTGTCTATCAAGAAAAAGCTGGCCCTTGTGCAAATGTAGTTGATGACCCCTGATCTACAGTATGCTTTAATTAAAATACAGAGTCTAAGTTTGCCTGCTGACATGTTTTCAGTTTTGCATGTCAGCTGACCTTCAAAAGTCAAAAGGTGTAGTTGTGCTGTATAACTCTTGTGGTGATCATTGTTTGCAGACTCTGGGGTTAAATCCACTGAAAACTTGAAAGTCAATAAACTTTTCCAGAGTCCTGGACTGTTTTTGGACAAATAATTTGTTTCAGCAGTTTTGCAGGTTTTTTCCCCCTGGCTTTAGGACAGTTTTGGATCAAATTATCCCAAGTCATGGGTGTGATGTATGTGTGTGAAGCAATATTGATCCCTGAGGGAGACAATTCATCTTTTCAGCCGGCAGAGCAGTGTAGGGTCAGGTGAGCAGAACTAACCTTGGAGCTGGAAAGGTTTCACTGCCATGTTTGAGAATACTCCAGGGCTGATGAAGAGTCCTTGCCAAAGAATATGCAAGACAGAGTGATATTATTAACATGTTTCTATAGTCACAAATGTAATTTTTCATACTTATCAATTACACTTTCATTGTGTTAAGTGTAAGATTTTCCTGTTTCCCCTGTGCATCATAGAAAAACAAGCCACAAAATCAGTGAGCATATTGCCCATTATTTCAGGGTCAGTGTGTGTGTATGCCATGCTCGCAGGCAGTATTGGGACTCATGCTCTACAGTACTATGTTGTAGTAGTGAGGCCCTTGTGCCAATGATAACAGATGAGGACTAAAAGGGTATAGCCCTACAAACTCCACCCTGAGCTCTCAATAACCTGCCAGCCTGGTAGCCACACTCTGCAGTTTACTGATCCAAGGCCTTCCCGTGCAGCCTTTTGCAAGCTTAAGGATGCACTTTAAGTCGACAAAGCATGGTGCTACAAAGCATGGTTCAGATGTATGCGAGGTGTTGGTGTCTATCTTTTTACACTAAATGCTTCAAAACAACCATTTCTTGCTCAATCAAACTCTACCGCCACCAGACCTCTGCATGTCTTCAGACAACATTTTAGCTGTCACTTTCCAAATTGACTAGTTTTGTCAGAACAGTTGAATTTAACTCAACTTGAATTCAATGAATGGATAGAAATGATTCTATGATAGCTTAGTAAAAGTGAAGGACTTTGATAATAGTAAAAATTGGACAGTATTAATGCAGCCTTAGTAAACATCCCTGCTTTATTTTTTAAAGGGGTAGTCAGTAAAGTATTATTCTGATAGGCTAAATAAATGGCTTCTGTTAAATTACCAAACATTTAGGCTACAGGAAAAGTGCCACTAAGCAATTATACATAACCTACTACCATAGACCTACTATAAATCTAAACTAAGATTTATAGTAGGCCCTATGTAGCCTGTCTATACAGGTGATAATCAATTAACAATAGGGTAAATAACCTTCTTCAGTGCAGCTAATTTACCAGAAAAGGGATCAAACTTAAAGAGCAGGTAAATAATGACTAATTTACATTTTGAATTAAAAAAGCTGACATTTCATATAGTGGATCAAAATGTAATAAAACCTCACTAAGGCAGAAAATAGAAGCTGTATGAACTCTAAACAATGCAGAGTTCACACTTACGTGCACATTATGTTGCTATAGGCAACACACCTGTTTATTATAGCCTATTTGAGTGACGTAGCC
Organism: Tautogolabrus adspersus; assembly: GCA_020745685.1. Lineage (NCBI taxonomy): Eukaryota > Metazoa > Chordata > Actinopteri > Labriformes > Labridae > Tautogolabrus > Tautogolabrus adspersus. Next base: position 16,409,658 of record CM036540.1, read on the forward strand.
CAGCCCACGGGTTCCCAAACTTTTCAGCCTGTGACCCCCAATATAACGATGCTAGAGAGTGAGACTGAGGACCCCCATTGTCCCTGGAGGCGGTTAAAACATTTAACTGTCCAAACATTGGCATTAGAACACCACACAATAGCCCAAACATCATAAGACATAAGCAACTACTTTTTTGTATGTATTTTCACAATAATAGGTAAAATATACCATTTTAAACAATTTTCCATTTTGATGTTTTTGTAAGGAATCTCGCGACCCCCCTAACAGTGTCTTGCGACCCCCCACTTTGGGAACCACTGGCCTAGCTTACTGCTTACCTGTCTGAGTAATGTCCTTTGATACTTGGTCATTTCTCCTCCAGCTGTTCCAGTGCCAACTTCATTGCTGAAACATTGCCGTAACACAGACTCCGCTTCTTTGTCCCACTGCGGACGTCGACGTCTCCAAACATTTTAGCTGAATGACAAGCCTTCTTGACGGACACAGCTATGACACGGGTTGAGTCTTGAACAGCAGAAAACCCAACAGAAACCTCGCTGTAGTTTTTAGGCAAAAGTTTTTAACAGAAGCAGAATTTACCGGGAGGGTCCTCCGCTAGCATAATATGCTGGTATTTTCCCAGCATGCACCTGTTGGTGAAAGTGGGCGTGTTTGTATCACTTCGCGTAGCCTACTTGCTGGGTGGTGCATTAAATGATGGAGATGAAATTATTACTTTATTATTTTATAAACTAATCACTTGTAGCCTATATCTTGTATTATGAATTCATTTTATTGAATGATCAACTCTCTGCTTCAGCTGCTGATATCTTACAAATGCCTAATTTTATTTTTAATTGTGCATGTAAATAGAGTAACACATATGTACAGTCTATGAGAGTAACACATAAGGGACTACAAGAGAAAAAGAGCTGAGTAAAAGAATCTTGACTCCAACACATTTGGGATCATACTTTTAATTGGACTTAAATTCACATAAATAACATTGGTTCATATATATTTTGTATATTATACAACTTTATATAATATAGATTTCCCCATATGATTTACATTTCTCTCTGGCTTAAAGTATCTCTCATATCCATGGAAACAGAAAGCCTTGCATGAACGCAACGCTGCTCTTTTTGTGCTGTTTATCAAGGTCCAAAAGCCAAAAGGAGAAGAAAGTTTGTCTCATGAGTTGTAAAAAATAATTTCCCAAGTTACACAAACAGAAAAATCAAAAAGAAGGATCTATTGCATTGTCTCTACGGTATTACACTGCACTACAAGGAGTTGAAAGCTATTGAAAATCATTCACTGTATATATTTACCTGTATTGACTGCATGGTGACACAAAGAAAGAGCACTGCAAAACTATCCGATATGCATGGCAATGAACATTTCCTGTCTGAGTGTTCTTGTCATGGTTATTTTTTTTCCATCAGAAAACAAAAAGAATAAAAAAGGAGAATATGCTTGACACAAGATAAGAGTCCCATCCTGAAGATAAGGAAGAGTTATGAACCTGCAGCAAGGTCACATAATCATGCAGTGACCCAGCCAAGCACATCGCACAGATGAGTTGAGCTTGTCAGTCTGGATCACAAATCAACACACGGCTGTTTTGAGCATGTGACCGACATTTTGCAACAAGATGGGTGGATATCTAGAAGTCAGGTAACATGTGGAAAAAATACTTCCCCTTGGAGTGGAGATTCTCCTGTTTGTGGGAGTATTTCTGATGCCTGTAACACTCAGGCTATTATTGCCATCAACAATTTGAGAGAGACATATCACAAAGGTGTCCTTTTTAAACACAGCAGAGAAAAGATACAAGGGGAGGCCATGCCATATAAGACTTTTACTACCTTCAGTAGATTAAGAATTTTTTCATCACTGGATCTTTGCTTTCACTCTGTAACAATAATGTCTAGAAATTGACTGAACTCAAAGTGTGCTGGCCGAGTAAGACTGTATTTTTTAAGTCAAGCTAATTAAAGCCTGTCTGCGGATTTGTAGTGTAACATGACATTAAGTGCATATGTGATGGTGTAAAGAAATTGTGAAAATGGCAACACGGTGTGAATTTTTCATGTCAAAAGAAAGAAAAAAGGTATGTAAAACAGCTGTTTTACCCCAACTCTTTTCTTTTACACACATCCCAAATCTATGATACATGTACATATATGATTGTCTGAATCAGAGTCACTACCTGAACACCAAACCAAGGAAAATGGAAGGAGAGGAAATGCCACCAACTGTTAATAAAATAAAAAATGGATCCAGCTATAAGGCTGTTTTTTGAAAGTGACAAAAAGAGCTTGAGGTCAAGTGTGTTGTTAGCGAATGTTAATGAACGAGATGAAAAACTGGATTTGGTGAGCTATTTAAATCATCTATTGAATCAGTGGCATCCTACTATGTTCCATGCATTTATCACAACAAGGGCTGCCTAAAGAAAAACATGACATATGTGTTTGTTCATGTGTGCATGTGCATGTGTGTTTGTTAACAAATCACAGAGGAAAACACAATCATGCTATGACATTGCAACAGACAGCAAGTTAAAATGTGAACTCCCTCCTTCCCTGAATTGTCGACATCAGAGTGAACTTTTTTTTTTTAAAGAACAGCTATAACTTTATCTTTAGTTCATCATGATGAAAATCGTATGACATCATCATAATGATTTCCCTTTACTAAACAGGATATACTTACTATATGCTATGAAAAAATAGCAACATGGAGGGAAAGTCACTAATTGTGTTCAAAGCACAGTGATCTTTTTTTTACCTTTACAGCAGGGGCTAGTGTTTTATTACAAAGTGCTTTTAGGTTAGGTGTTACTAAAAATGAATAAAAAAAAGTTTGAACAGTGTGTTATTACATTTTATGGTCAGTAATTAGTAACTATTAATCACTGACCGTAAATATTGTTCTTAATATATGTAGGAAAAATGAAGATGGAGATTTATATAGGAGAAAAAACAACCAGCAGAAGTGCTACTTGTCACTTTCCCTCCACATTACATCCCTGCCACCTCTCTCTATTACGTTCATACTCATTGAGGGGAAATAGTTTTTTAATTAAAAAGTGCATCATGAATATGTTGAGACTTTTAATATAAGTAAACCATCTTTTTGTCATAATAAATCATTTTTCTTTAATCTCTAATACATTTCTTATTATACATGTCTAGGAGTCACATGATGCCCTGGTCCCCTGGGAACAACATCAGCAATTCCTGAAACTTGGAAGCTGGGGCCGACCAGAACAAACAGGACTGCTGCGTCAAATCTATAAAGAAGATAAAAGAAAAGACTTTAGCAATGACCACTTACAGCTACTGAGGCTACATTGCATGAACAGTGACATCAGAAGCATCCTGTTGTAATGAAACACAAAGAGTCCACAGTTAGCGTGTGTTTGCTTTAGCAAGACGTTAGCATGTAGCCAACATTATAAAGTTTGTACATGTAAAGGATAAAGGCTTGTTTGGGATAATAGCCAACGCTTTCTTTCTTTCACATATGTACATAGCCTGATTTGGCTCAGCTAACAGCATATATGGAGCCTCGTGTTAGTTCAGGCAGGCCACGGAGTCACGCTCTATTGTGCCAGAGTCCGCGTCAGCTGATCTCACGCAAGCCTCATCAGCTAATGGCCAGATGATCTGCTGAAAGCAGCCTATTGGCCAAATAGTTCTTATGCCGCCTTATTTAAACTTCTCAAATTTAGTGGATATATTGTATTTGTCTAATCAATCAAAAAAGTAAAACTGAAACTTTATGTGAAGTAATCTGATGGAACTACAGTATGAGACTAAACACTTTTGACTTTTTATGCTATGCTAAGCTAACCAAGCTAATGTCCAAACTTGAAAGAAGTATCAATCTTCTCAATTAATTGTTGCCTTTATATATTTTTGTCAAATTTAGTTTACTAGACACAAAGCGCAACACAGTTGAGATGGATTTATGGATATTAAAACTAAAATGTCAGTAGTTTGTGGATTAATTCAATACGCTTTGATTATTATTATTTCACATATCAGGTATAAGTTGATGTCACTGTTCACATGTTTTAACTTCAAACTGTAAATAGACAACAATTTTCCCCATCGGACTTTCACCCAAAGGGTCAAATTAGACATAAACTTAATTCAAATTGGAAGACCTTAAATGGCCAATAAAAACTTGTTGTCCAGTGACTCCAGAGCATAAAATGAATTTCATGTTTACTGACATTTACAGTCAAGAGCCCTCTTTCCCATTCAATGATGGATTTGTAAAGCATTGGATGCTACAAAATAACAGGACTGACACTTTTCCAGACTGGTGTGTAAATTTCCAACACCTCCTAAATCCATAAGAGAGTAACTTGTCCACTCTCAATGCAGAGGAGAGAGCAGAACTCTGTCACACTGTCTTTCAGCCTCGGGGCTTGATTGGACTCTGCTAGGACATAATGGGCCTTCCTCAGTGGCAGGACTTCATCCCCGTCAAGTATGGTGAGTCTTGTCGACACAAGCCCATCTGTTGCTGCTGCTGCTCTTGAAGATCTGTGGCCACACCATCGACAAAGTCGGGCACAGGCAGCCCTGAGAGAATCATGACCGACTTGTTCCAGATCATGAAAGTGGGTACGACAGGCAGAAGGAAGGAGATTTCGAAGGTGTGGATGTGCTGGGAGTTCATTGCATCATGGAAGGACAGTGAATTATTGTCGTAGTCCAGCAGGACACCCAGCCTCCTGAGCTGCAGGCTCGCCTCCACCAGCATCTCCTTGCCGTCGTGGCGCACCATAAAGTTGTTGTTGCAACGTGAGAACACCCATGAGGATGAGTTCTTGCCGCTCCATTCATTTTTGGGGGCTGATTTGTAAGCCACGCCGATGGCATACCTGCAGGGGAAAAACATTTTGGAATGCATTAGTCATCATAAAGTGGTGTCCTCCTTAATAACTTTACTTGAACAGTTAAGCTAACTTGATGTTGAGGACACACAGGATAGGCAAGCCCCTTTGGGTCTTTCCTACAGGTCTACTTTGGAGCCAATTAGTGAACAGAATATAAATAGTAAAAGAGTATACACACTGTGTGGTGGGTACGTGTCTGTTATGAGTTTGAGTTTTCATAACAGCCTAGTTTTTAACTCCCTACAGAAAGATATTTTGGTTTATCAAGCCTCCTCCAGGCTTATATAACGCACCACTGTGCATGATTCTTACCATGTGGACGCTCCAAGCAGCACCTCCCAGTAGTGACACCCGCTGTCAATGAAGACGTTACCAGCTGCGCCATAGGAGCCAGTGCCGCTGAAACGCTCCGGGGTGTGGCTCTTCTTCAGCGAGCTCTCATCTTTCTCCATTGTAAGACAGTCGTTGGACAGACGCAACTTCTTATGGGCCGTCTTTGGGTCCAACTTAAAGGGTTGACCTGGAAAAAAGACAGAATTTTGTGTTTAAAACACGCTTGTACACTGTTTTGGCAGCTGATACTGCAAATCATAATTCTAATGATCACCCAACATCCAAACAGACTTCATAAAATTAAAAATAAATGTTTTAACCCACCAAAATAAAAAAAATACAAATATCACTTTTTATTACTATGTTTTCTTGCAATTTCGTGTTCATGATTACTCATATTGGGAAAGATTGGGCAGATGATATCTCAGGATCAGATGGTGAAGGAGCTGCGCTTGACAATGAAAATTAGAGCAAGATTAAAGGCAGTAGCAAAAAGAAGAAAATAAATAGAAAGTTTGTTGAGAAGTGCTCGCAGAGAACTCACAAGGAGGCAGAAGAGGAGAATGTTTGAAATACAAGGGAGAGAGTCTAAACTTCAAAGCCTCTCACAGCCTTTGGTAAAAACATCTCATAACAGTGGAGGAAGCCACCCGGCATTCTCCTTTGTGCCTGCCATCACACAGACTTGGAAATTAGCTGAAGGAAATAGCCTTCACTTCCACTGCAGTAGGTAGCGGACGGGGCTATTCACTGGAAATGCTGCTATCCGGTTGCAACAATTCAATTTGCAGTGACACCAGTAATTTGGGTGTAATGGGTGGAAAATTGAGCGGGTGAAACTAGGTGAGTGGCAGAGAGAGAGGAGTTCAGGAGTGAGGAGACGAGGAGAAGTTGAAGGGGATAATGTGAGGCTGAGGATTCGTGTGTGTGTGTGTGTCAGTGTGCGTGTATGGCTTCATGGAGGTCAGCCACGTCCCTTCCAGACCTGACATTTAACTCTGACACCTCTCATCTCATCTCTCAGCCTCCCGGAGCCTCCCACGGCTTAATGAGCGACACAATGAGGACCTCCTCCCCTCTCTGTATCTGTCCTCTCCTTCATCTCTATTCCTCCATTCTCTCCTTCTCATCCTCCATATCCTCTCTCACACACTTCCCTCCAATAATCTGCGTGGTGAGTGTGTGTTACCGCATGTGGATATGAGACGACGAGGCCAATGTGCTGCTGGCAGCCAATTACATTAATGCGCTCTCTTCTTTGAACTGCTTATCGCTGCCAGCGCAGCCATTTCCAAACACTGGGGCTCTGTCATGCCTTTCCAGGGGATGACTCCTGAGAGCTCGGGCTGGGCCCGAGGTTGGAGAAGGGGAGACACACGTGACCGTAGAGGACAAGCAGACAAGCACACATAGCAGCAACTTCGGCCTACACACAAGCAGACATACAGTAAGAGGCCAAGTGGAAATGTTTTCAAGCAATGCCAGCAGGATTCTTGTAAATGGAATAACTGAAGCATAATAAGCCTCAGTTTGAACAGTGAGTGTCTACTATGTGAGAAAAAAATGTGTGTACTTTATGGCTGGCTGGATACTCCAAATAAAATGTAATTTAGAGGTTTGCAAAAACAATAAAATTGCAGGTGTTAAAAAAACAGGTTTTTTTGTTTACATTGCTTTAAAATGCTTTAGTCTTTGCAGGCTGGAAAAGCCACCTGTTTCAAATTTAAATGTATACTTGCATGCAGCTGCCTGACACTTTTGATTTTCATGTCAGTCTGTCATGTATGTCTTGCAGCCATTACAAAGTTTAGTTTACCTGTTTTGAGGAATTTGCAAGTCGTCTAAACCCAAAATGATTCAGAAAATCATCATTCATAAATAACGAAAAACATTTGTACACTCTTTTACTGTAATTTTTACTACAGTGGATTTTATTTATCTTACATCACACGCACGCACGTTCGCATGCACGCCCCCCCCCCACACACACACACAATTTAGCAAATATATAAAGTCCTTTGCTAAACAGTTTAACACATAGACTCACACACATTCTTATGCTGTCAGAATCCATATTAAACCAACAGAGACCAGACAGAACAAAAATGTCCGTCCAAATAGCTAACCCTACTATCTGAATTTCTCAGCAGTGTCCTCATTTAGCCTTTTCCCCGTTCTAAGATACACACATAATTAGAGATGTTTCCAACAGTCTGCAGAGATGATATCTGCTCTCTTTTTGACTGCATTGTTACTGACTTGAACATCTTTAATGGAAACTTGTAGAACATAAAAATTAAACCATATCAAGAAAATAAAAGAGGTAGGAAATAAAGGGGGATACCACTGGGAGAGTATTTATAAAAACTATTACATTCTGACATCATTTCATCGAGACCTTGTTGAAATACTTGCAGTGGGATAGAATCTGGATAATTGACTTTATTTCAATTCAGTCAATTTCCCTCACAATCCTTTTTCCCCCTGGCTCACATTCTTGCAGAGGGATAGATTGAGCTCAGTCTGTAATGAGGGAGAATGAACAAAAAAGCTCAATTTTACTGCCTAACTAAACAATTACTGCAGTAGAAACAGAAGCATAAGGACATAGATAGAGAGCTCTCAGAGGTCGAACACAACCCTATTTTTCCTGCAGGTTTCAACCTTTGTTCAACTAGAATCTTTCATTGTCATTAAAATGCATGGCTACATGCTACATGGCTTGTAACTGACTGATCTATATGTAATGTGGTATGTCATACAACAGCACTGACCGACTTACACAATGTCATTCGCTGGTGAGAAAACATTTGCATTAATCATGTAACATGGCTGAAAACAGCAACCGCACAGCAGGAATATGAGGGGCGTTTCATGTATCCCATCCTGTACTCTCACCTCTTACAGACCATATTTAGCCACTTTTTCTCAATTTTTTAAAGAAATGTTGTCCTGTGGTGTAGAGCAAAGACAAAAACAGACAGTAGTGACTGATCTTCTCCAGCTTCACCCTTTAATGAACTCAAGAGAGTCTACAGAGACCAGAGCTAGAAAAATAAGTTCAAAGAAGCTTCTCTGTCCGCTTTTAAATTCTCTGTGATTAAGAAGCCATTTGTGGAGAGAACGTTTTTTGTGATTAACTGAAAGCATGTCAAATATTTTTTCTTTACAGCAGTAGTCACCATGAGTTCTATGCATGCATTCATTAAAACTATGCTGCTTCTCTAATGATGCTAGTCCTCAACCAATGCCCACACACACTGATTTTGGTCTAATGTGCATGATGCAGACTGGTCAGCTGGAAGTTCAATGCAATTAGCTCAGATGGCTTTATATAAGACCTGAGACAATGTCAAAAATGAAACACTAGATACATATAGAGAGCATTTTCTACTTCCTTCCTAATATCTCATCAGCCAATCCCCTTGAAAAGTCCAAAATAGACAATGTGTCAGCAGTCTCTTAAAACTTTCACCACCCTAACCTGCCTGTTGCCGATTTCTGACTTTATCTATTGTCCTGCCTCTGGATAAAAAGGCATAAAAAGCCCCAAAATAAACCTTTAATCACACAGTATGGGCCTCTCAATCAAAACAATAACAAAAAGATGACATCGAGGCTGCGTTCTTTGACGTAACATCCGGTGTTTCCTTGTAGCAGTTTTCCTACAGGGAAACTCCTCTAACATCCTCTTCACATCTCTTTCTTCTTCTCCCTACATTCTCTCTCCTTTTGTCTCTTCACCACCTCCTACTGTTTACTTCAGGGGCTGCCTAGAAGCATGAGGCCTGTTATCACAGATACATGCTGGGTAAATATTATTGCAGGTCCTTAAACAGTTGACAAAGAGATACGTGTACCCCTGGGGCACCTTGACATGAGATATTTTCAACCTGTATGTTAGCATCTTACTTAGCACAGGGTCATGGATCTGACATTTACACACCTGCACACACAAACACATACTGTATACACAAATACACACTCTTGGGGTGCTTGATGGCGACCTGCTTCGTACACACAATATGGACGCCAGGAATAGTCTACCAACAGAATGACGAAGATAATAAAGTCAACATTCCAGTGTTTGACTGTCAGCACAGCAGCTGCCTAAAGGGGGCCGGTACGCATTCTAATTAGCTTTTGTTTGGACACAAACAATGTGCTCACTCAAAATACAGCCCATTCCTTGCTTGTAAACAAAAGGGCTGCTACAGCAAGACATATTTAAACCTGGATTTTCATTGTTGGTACTCCTACTTCACACAATCCTGCAGCTGTGTTCCAGAAAATGACTGAAGTGGATGTAGATTTTAAGAGGCTTTATGCTTGGATGGGTGCAAATGTCAAGGCAGAGTGCTGGACTGAGTGAAGCTAGTTAATGTAGAAGACTCAGAGGGTGCAGGGAGCTATTTGGAAACTGAGATTTAACTAGAGTTTGCCTCTTTTTCAAATGCACCAGAAACTACAAAAAAAAAATAATCTTAGAATAAGTTGTTCTTGGCCTGGGTACATGTTCTGAATTTGTATCTGAGGAAATCACATCTTGTAGTTGACTTCCACCTGCGCTCGCAATCAAATCCGACACTATGAACAGTTCAGCCTGTTTCCTCTGACTGGACCTGAAGTCACAGGGCTGCAGTACTGAATACTAAGCACAAAGAAGGTAAGACCACTGTAAAATGTGGCCTACATAAGCTGCTGGTACCCCTCAGTGTAAATATGAACCTTCCTCTCCGTCCCAAAATAACAAACTGCTTCCCTCTACCACTGCAGCTTTGCTTCCTGTTGGTGTGAATTCATTACTGACACAGACAGCTAATTAAAAGCATAAATAGGGCAAAGTCTATAAAAGCTGAATAGATAAATGCGGGTTCTTCTGTCAGCTGCCACTCTAATAATTAATGACCGAACTCAGATGCAACCTTAATTCAATTGCATGCTCATCAATGCCTAAAAATACAGCGCTTTAAAACACAAATACAATGATTATTATGTTGTCAGCCAGAAGATATGGCTTTGACTTTCAAATGTTTAAATGACTGGATACATGCTGGAATTTGAATTAATTAGATCAGCTTCATTATTCTTGTTTTTCATGCAGTAAAAAAAAAGTCATGAATACTATAAAAGTCTAAAGCCTGTGAGAGAGCAACCATTGCAAAAACCTGCACGTTGATAGAAAACAAATGCATTTGCCCTGTATTTTATAAAGTACCTTGTATGAAGGCAACACTTTTACCCGTTGACTTAACATTTATAAATTGTAACTGGACTGACCCATATGTGCTTGGCTCAGGCCTGGACTGTATTAATGGGTAAAAAGCAGTGGATTTAGGGCACTCACGTCTGCAGACACTCATCCCTGCAAAGAGCTATTCGGTGTCTTCTTCTTCCGCTCTACACACTTCCTCTCACTCTCAATCTGTCACCTTTTATCTGCTTTCATACTTTCCCTTGCTCACTGTCCCTTTGTTGCTTCTTCCCCTCACTTTAGAGGACAGATGCGTAGAAATGTGGTCACATGCATGCACTAGCTCTTTTCTGAACTGCCTTCTCCTTCTTCTTCTTCTTCTTTGTCATTCTTAATTCATACATGCTTTAAGAAGCTGTGAGGCACTTCACGTGTTAGCTGTGGCCATCTAACAGCGCAGTGATACTTCTGCGGTATATGTGTCACCGTTCACTCTGAGCCACTCAAGGCTCCATGAGTGGTTTCATCTGAGTGACCTTAAAAGCCTGTAAAAGCTTTAAAACTTCACAACATGACTTTAAATGTTGTCAAAAGCTATCTGTCTCAGGCCTATGGAATCACATGAGACAGGTCAGCAGCAGAGGTGTGAAACCATCAAAAGAGGACTGCATTGATTCAGCATTGCACTCCTACAGTATAACACTGTGGGTCAAAAAGAACATAAAGGAGCAAACTGAGCTTATTATTTTTGTTCGGTTTATTGTCTCTCTGTATTACCCTGTCCATTTCCACATGTCTTGCACCAATTATGGAAAATTAAAACCTTCAGCTGATCTTACATAAAAGTGGAGTTCTCCCAGAAAGACAAATAAACATTTATATGGAAAATTTGATAGAATTCCCCTTTAAGGCCCCAGGTCTCAGTAATGGAATATATCACCTTTTCACACCATTTTATAAAGAGTACCTTTATAAACATACATTGAATGTCAATGTATTTAATTTCTTTCTCCCTTTCTCTAATAAATTGAATCAACTCAACATAAATAGCTGCATTTGATTGTCATTCACAGTTTTGATCTTCAAGGTGTCTTCTTGTAGCGAGTACCTCAGAAGGCACAAAGTGTAGCACCCCCTATTGTTTCTTCTTATTTCTTTCTCTGTCCCTCTCTCACACAAACAAACGTAGATGCTCACAATGACTATTCATTATTTGGCTTTGTCTACGTCTGTGTGGGATTACAGAGAGGATGTCTGGCTTGTCCTCGAAAGTTTTGGCATCTTTTGATGAAAAACTTGACTTCTGGGATGAATTGACAGATGGCATAAAGATTGAACAAAGGCCACCAGAAGAAGTGATCATATGCCGTAGCCGGGGGTAACAGAGGATAGAGTGCCAAGAGAGGAGATACAGAGGGACATGAAACATGGAGGGTTTGAGGCCAAGGAAAGATGTTCTATAAGAGAACAGGCTTTTACAATGCTACTCCAACTTCAGGAAAGTAAACCTGAGTCAATTCTTTTATTTATTGCAAGCTGAAAATGTTGAATGAGATTCTCTGGGTTCAAGCAATTCTTAAGTATTGAACCCTCTGTTTTCAATATCTTGTCCTCTACAGCAAAAACTTCATAAAATCCTTAATAAAGAAAAAAAACCTTTCAATTGAAACTGTAAAACTGCTGCACTGCATGTTCAGGAGCACATTTGCACAGTTGGTTGAATTCAAATTTGTTTAACACACATACAGAGCAGCATTTTGAGCGTACTTGAGACTAACTGGTACTCTCTCCAGCAGACAGGGCTGTGATGTATGTCTTCCCAGTATCTGTGCAACTTGTCACGGCATTCTTTGCTTTGCAAGCCTCTGCCTGAAATATGATGAGCTTAGGCTAAAAGCCTGCAGAGCCTCTCATCTTAAAAAAAAAAAAGTGACAGCTAAACCCAATCCAGCCACAGACAGAAAGAGAGACTTCAAGAGGAAGGAAAGAAGTTGTGGTTCCGGGCTCAGAAGATTGCTACTAGAGCTCATACATGCAGCAGAGTCTAAAGAGGAACCTAATAAGCCTGTCAAAGTGAGATATTTTGTGATCAGTTTTGTTGTGACCCATTTTAATCCAACAGCACAGCTCGGCTTTACAATTCCTCTGAGCAAAGAGGAAGGAGAGAGAGTGGGAGATAAGAGAAAGAGAGAGGGACAGAGACAGACAGACGCACACAAACACACATGATGCGGGTGCCATGATGAAAAAACCCCGCCATCATTGACACAAATATTGATGTGTTTTTTTTCCGGTCTTTGATGGCAGGTCCAAACTTTTCCATCAGAGAAATATGCTGGTTGCCAATCATGAGCTTAAAAACTCGAACAAACATGGCTGTGGGTGGACTAGCTGTCCCCCTCGATAGGACTGCCTTTCAGAGGAGAGGAGGAATGAAAGAAAGTGGATGTGGGGTGGAGGGAGGGGAATCATGTCTTACTGTGCAACACCTAAACTGGACATCATACAGTATGCTGTACTGTGCCAATACTATGCTGATTACCGTGGAAGGTAGTAGATACAGGACAGAGAACCCCCCCCCTTCTTATTTCATAAGGAGCAACATTTGATCAAAATCTAAAAAGCTTCAGTTTAGCTTGAACAGAGCTAAAGTGTGAGACAAAGAGAGAGACAATACAGAAGTGCAGACTGACAATGAGAAATAACACCTTTACACACTCATCCCACTTATCTGTGTCAGGGGAGGACATTATAAATTGAAGTGCTGCTCAGTGTTATTTATATTTTGCCCAGTAAGAGTCCTGAGCCTCAGTGACAGCGAGCTGACTGCCAGCCTCAGATACCCCGCACTTCACCTCCCAACGCTCCCTGGCTATGTGTCGTGCCAACATCACGCTGAGGCAGTAATCCACTCTAATGCCACAAGAAAAGAGTTAACGCAACGACATGCTCCGTGTCCCACAGGCAGAGAGAGTCTGGAAGATGGCGACTGGTGGGGGGGCAGTGGGGTCACAGATTCAGAGGAGAGGGTCTGGTGATGTTTGATGAAGAAAGGGATCACTTTAAAGTAGCAGATGGTAGAATCAAATACGGGCAGGACAGGTGAACAGTTGGAGAGGGGGAGAGTTGTTTTAAGAGGACCCTTCTCACTACTAACTATAAAATATGTTTAATTGGTAATATGAACATAAAAAGGGGACTGGATGCAAAGGCCTATGTGTCCAATTAGCTTCACTTTATATATGAATCAGCAGCTGTACAGGTTTATTATTAAACCTGCAATAAAACTTATGGGCAGAAATTGGAATTATTTTAAACCTTTTTGGCTGATTTGAAGAACTTGTTACCAAATGATTATTACTAAAACATGAAGTTACTAAGAAATATCATTCATTTGTGTCCTCATTGTGAGTGTAAGTAAAATACACACTCACTTTTAGCCCTGCGCAAATAGAAAGTATCTCACTTTTTGGCAGCTAAATGCTATTTTTTGTCCACTTGCTAATCACTTACTGTGTTTTGCTGCTGTTTTAAGCTGAGCAGATAGTTGTGCACATGGTTATTAGAGCTTTAACCCTGCAAACAGCTTCCAGCTGTGGGGAAGAGCTATTGTAAATTGCTGCATAGGCTAGATTTAGGATAACGTCCCCAAAGCAAACACGTATTTTACAGTTGCATTTTGTCCGTACTTGCATTAGTCTGTAGGATGTTGCAAACAGGATTTAATAATTATTATTTAGAAGAGGACAAATTACATAAATAATTACAAAGAGCAAAAAAACACACGGCGCCTCACAGTGAGGAGCTTCCTGGTTTGAATCCCCGTTGGACAGGGCCTCTCTGTGTGGAGTTTGCATGATCTCCCCCGTGCATGCGTGGGTTCTCTCTCGGAAACCCTGGCTTCCTACCACAGTCCAAAGACATGCTCGTAAGCTTAATTGGTGACAATAAAATTGCCCGTAGGTGTGAATGTGGGTGTGTCGGCTTGTACAGTATGTCTCTCTATGTCAGCCCTGTGATTGAATGGTGAACAGTCCAGGGTGTACCAAGCCTCTCGCCCAATGACAGCTTGGATCGGCCCAGCCCCCCGCAACACTGAACGGGAAAAGCGGTAAAGATAATGGATGGATGGAACAAACAGGGGCTTTCAAAGAGTCACAAATAGGGTCAAGTTGGTGTGAGAGGCTGGGTTTGTCAATCCCTAATAACACTTCTCTCAGGTTTTGGATTCTTCTGCTTTACAGGGAAAGCAAGGGCAACAATCAAGTGAGAGAGGGAGGATGTATGTTTGCGTCATTGACAAGATCATTCCCTGATGACTGCAGTTCCCCACACATTTTTTTTTTTAAACTGCGCACAGTGTATCCAGATTACACTTAATCCTAAATGCCACAGCCTGACTCCTGACAGCAGCTAAGAGGAGCTGACATATCAGCCTTGTTTCAGCTTCACTGCACTGCCGCTGCAATTTAAGACTGATTTTAATTTTTTATTGGGTCCCCTCGAGGCACAGCCTAAATTAGCAGTATTAGTGAGGTTTTAACCCTTTGTATGCCGCAGCTGTGCATGAGATCTTGGTGAGGACTATTTAGTTCCACGGAGTAGACTGATCTTGCTTAGCAGAGACGATCATATTGTCCTTCTTCTGCATTTACAATGCCTCGTCTTTATGGAGCTATGATGCAGTGTCTTTCTTTCTTTTAATATGTATTGTTAAGAGAAGAAACATGAAAACAAAAATAGAGTGCAAGGCCAAGCCAAGATTTGGAATTAAAGAATACAACTTTAAGGAGAAAAGGTGGGAATAAAAAAACCCATCTAGAAATAGCCAGGGAAGTATATCAATGAATGCATTGACTTCAAAAGAGAACACACCACTTATAAAAAGAGAGATAAAGTAAACTTCATTTAGGTATATAATAAAAGTGGAGGGTGAGGTGAACAAAGGTTACTTGCGTACAGCTTTAAGAGGGACTCAATTTTGTGGTTTGGATGTAAAAAAAAATCCTGTGAAGTCTGATGCTGATTCAGCAGGAGTGTTAAACAAATTCTGCTTCCCGTTTGAAAACTGTGATTTCAATGATGAGTTTTCTAATTTTAGAAACAAGCCTGCAGGCTGTAGATTAAAGTGAATGAGGTGAGTGTGAGTAAATGTCTTGGATGTTTTACAGAGAAGGAAAGCCCTGGTCTTGATGGAAGAGGGCAACAGTATAGTTTGTGAAACAATGGATGCTAGTTTTTCATATATTTTGTGTCCATCTTGGACAGCATGAAGCACGTATAATAGACTTCTCTGATGCAAGTAGAAAAAAAGTCAAAGGACATTGAATGGTTATTGCCCTTGTTATGAACACATTGAACAAATTGTCATATCTAAAGTTTGACACAAAGTGCATGGCATGTTGTACAGTTTGCCTAGAGTGTCTTGAAGGGAGCACAGGACACTGCAGCTGCTGGAATCTTCGACTGAGATACCTAGAGGGAAATAAAAACCAAGGTGTCTCTTTATGGACTTTTATTCTGCTTTTAACTGCACGCCACATGTTCTTGCACACAGGCTCATGTCTAGTTTAAAAATGTAATGTACTGCAGTATCTTTGCTCATTGACTCAAACCTCAGATGGTTGGTTTAACGGACCTGCCCAGTAAGGTCTCAGCCCTCACTGGGTCCAATTATGGCTGTGGGCTTTTAACACTTTTATTAGTTTTACAAATTAAATCAGTGTTGAGGAAGTCATGTGTCATGATTCGTTATTCAATACGCCCATGAGACTGTAAACGAAAGCTTATTCAGGGTGGGAACAAGACCAGTTCTTGATGAATTGCTCACTGGTGTGAACAGCCCTGCCTCAAAATAAATGTGACTAAGACATAAGAAATGTTCTTTTATTTTTTTAGCGAAGGCCTCTTTGTCCTGCAGCATGTTAGACCAAGTAATCCCAGAGCAGTAGAGAGCTATTTGGGCAAAGGGTGGTTGCAGCATAATAAACTTTATCCAGATGCATCCATCAGGGCGGAAGTTTAGTCTCCCTTCATGTAGCAAAAATAGATACAGATCATCTTTTGTGCCAGCTGATATTGACCCACCATCTTAATGTGACATTCTGTGTCAGTGTATGATGCCACTTTTTGTATCGTGTTGGACCACTAAATGTGAAGCAAACTGCCACTGAAATGTTTCTGATGATGATTTTTAAAGTTGCAAACAAATCCAGCTTGTGTTGTGCTGGTGTTCGTTTAAACATTTATAATAGAGTTTTCTGCTAGATTAAAAGGGACAAGACTTACTAACTACATGTTCTTACCAATATATCAAACAACAAAACACTTTAAGCATTACATAAAATTACAAATGATTTTGATTATCAATTCAAGGCAGACAAGTTTGAGCTATGATGAAGTTTCTGATCTCAAACTCTGTTAACAAAGACTCAAACACAGTGGGTAAGGGATATTAATGCCATACTATAACTACTGTCATGGATGAAATGTCTTAAGTGTATCTGGAGACTATTCCTTTTTGAAAAGAAAGTGTGTTCTAGATGATGCTATCATCATTTTCTGACACTAATGGTTCACAATGATACACTTGTAAAAGTTAAACTTGTGTACTTACAGGCTAAACATAGTCAGTGAAGTTTTCATGGAACATGAGCTGATTTTTTCAGCGGCAGGTATTGAATTAAAGAAGGAAAAAAAAGCTCTTTTTCTTTTAAATCTTTACAGAAAAGCAGGCAGAAGTGTCGCAAGATCCTTCACTTACTGTTAGTTTTGAGGCGAGCCGGCTCGCTGTTGCGGCTTCCTGCCTGGTTGATCGCCTTGACAAAAAAGATGTAACGGGTGCCACTCTGCAGGCCGTGCACCGTGTAGTGGTTCTGCTTGATGTTCGGTACGATCATCCAGCTGTCAGCCGAGTTGTACAAACCTGGAAGAACACACGAAAAGACACACAACGCATGAGTTACCGAGCTCTGTTGATGTTTTTAGAATATGCAGAGCTATTCTGACTCCTGCTGAGAAAAGAGCAAAAGTAAAAAAAAGTTGACCTGAGGAGTTATTTTTTCTTTAAACCTCGGGTGAGTCATGGCAGAGTTAAAACCCCAGCGATCATCCTCGATGCTATGCAACATTTATGTGTACACACTGATCCATCCCATTACCTTTCCATCAACTTTATCATGGCGTGCTCCCCTGCGGCTATACTGTGTGTTCACTAAGCTAAATCTATAAACCATTAGGAACAAGGTGCTCACAAAATAAGACAAGTGAACGTCTGTAGTAAACGCCTGAGGGCAAAAGAGGGTGATAGCCTTTCATGTTCAAATGTACAGCAACATGGGCAATACCAACATGACCTCAGTAGGTGTGTGTCTTTGATTCACAGTGACTACTAGCAGAATGTTAGTGATGGCTGGGTAGGCTCGACTGGCAGCCCCCATGCTTCCGAACTCAGTCTCCTTAGTCCTTCAGCTGCAGCGGAGGGTGAAGGATGTGGAGGGAATCTTAGCTCAGAAATAGGGATTGACTACAATGAGCTGCTCTTTTAGCCTCTAGTGTTATGTTAAATAAAGGGAATAAATTGACAGTGTTTTGCCTCCACTGACCCACCACATGTGTTTTAGAAAGTGCTGCTAAAGCGGAGAAGTTTGGATGGCTGAGTTGTTGATGAAGCTTTTGTGGAGAACACCTGTACATATAGCATATATTAAACCAGATACAAAAGACTCACAGTTAGCTTAGTGTGCTACAGTACTGTATACGTGTACTGAACTTATGCTTCTAGTTGATGTGTGAAATCAACAGACAGTGTGAAATGTCTCACTTCCTGCACGGTGGCTGTGTTTTTCACACATTTTAGTGGTGTTGTCATAGAGGACAGGTGAATAGAGCTGATTAAAATTCCTTTGTAGCAGAGTTTGGAGCATCTCCAGTCACAGTAAATATGCTAGTTTGTGTAACAACGCAATGAATATTAATGAGTTTTTATACCCTGTTAGATAAACCTTGAACTTCATAAACACGTTGATTAATCCCGCTGTGATGTGCCAACACAACACCAGACAGATATTGTTTTGTGAGGCAGAGCCACTGACCGCCATGCTTAAAATGTTTTTTTTTTTCCCACCTAAAAAAAATCCCATCACATTCATATAAAAAACCCTTGCCAAAACAAACAAAGCATTCTTGTTCAGCAGCACTACAGTTGAGGTTAATGTTTGTAGAGCTGAAGTTGGAACAACAATCCTTTTTATTCTTTTGTTTTTTTTACAGATAGAAGGGGGGAAAAGGGGGAGAGGAGCTCTCAGGGCCATGCCTGCCTTGTCCCTTCTGGTGAGGATGCGTGGTGAATTATTAAACAAGATGGCAACGGCATGCATAAGTAATGTCTGGGAGTCTGCTTGTAAATATAAATACTTCACAAGACGCAAATACGGCCTTTAAAAGTGAGGCGGCTTTAAGAATGAATGAGGGAAGAGGACTGTTAAAGTTAGAGTGAAGGCTACACATATCTACTTAGATTCACAGGCTTTTGAAGACAAAAAAAACGATGGTGGAGAGAGCTTATTTACCTTTAAGCTAAGAGAGGATGTAGGTGAAGGAAATTTATATGCATTTTTTAGCATGATCTTACATTACAAGCATCAACCCTCCACAATGAAATTCTATCAATGATTTCCTCACAAAAAGTAAGCACGCTGTTAAACTGCGACGGGTCTCCCTTGTTGTCTCCGTAACTACACCTCCCACCTGTCGCCTGAGCCCTTTATCGAGAAAATAGGGAGGCTGCAATGTTGTTTGGGCTTTCAACAAGAGGAACAGGGGAAAGACGAGGGAGAAGGACTGCACGCTGCTTTCCATTTTTAAAGCTTTTGATCTTCATAGCTCCTCTTCCCTTTTAGCTAAATCAAATTAGGTCAGTACACAGAAATATTCCATCGGTACTTCTGCCGCTAAAAAGAGAGTTTTCTGACACTAGCAAAGCTGCTATGGAGAGCATTGTGACGCAAAGGTGTGAAGGGGGGGGGGACTGAACGTGAAAAAAAAGAAAAGGGAAACAGGAAATACATAAGCTTGTGTCTAACCAGGTATTAAATGTGTCTGTGTGTGAAAGACACACACAAAAAAACGGAAACTCAAAGTATCCTGGAAAAGAAAGGAGGTTTTTCTTTGATGATGCAATACAATACTAAAGCCTCATCATTTCAACTAAGAGATGCCCCATCGTGTAAGCAAGAGAGAGATTTTTTTTTAGGTTTATTTTTGGGCCTTCTATGCCCCCATTCTAGAGACAGGACAGAGTCAGAAATAGGGGAGAGAAGGTGGAGAATGACACACGGGAAAGGAGCCACAGGTCGCTTAAACCCGGGCTGCCCTACTGGAGGACCTGTCTCCGCACATGGGGAGCATGCACTAACCATCAGGCCACAAGCGCCCTGCGAGAGAGAGAGATTTTAACCAAAGACTGGGCTGTCCTAACATTGACTTGAATCCTGCTTTCACCTCTTATAATCCAATTAATATTTCACGCACCAAAGACAGACGAAGCTGTCAGCTGGAGTCAGCAGGTAGACGTATTTCTGGTGGTTTGGACTTCTATGAGTCCAGACAGAGACAGTAAAGCCGCTTCAGCTGCAGGAAAACAAACAAGTATGGAGGCTATAGTGAGGCTGTTTGGCTTCTACGCCTTGTTAGTTTTATAGCTGTTATAAATATGATAGCCATGGGCCATGAGGAAAGGATTTAAAAAAACAAAAACAAATGGCTGTACAGCCAAAAATGGATGAGTATTGACTTTTGACTGGAGGCCATGATGGAGAAGCTATAGCACTTTACAATACTGTAGTCTCTCATGCAAAGAAGCTGCTGCATTTGAGGAAACAAGGACGATGCATAGAATTCACCTCATTTAGTTCATGTTTTTTTAACCCACATTTAAAGTTTAAAGTAAATCAAAGCAAAACTTAGACATTTTGGGGATCCTGCTTTTTAATTTTATTTTTGAAAAAAACTAAAGTCATTCGAGAAGATTCATATTGTACCACTCTGAGATGTTTACGATAAATAAGAAAATGGTTAGCTTAAGAGACGGGAAACAACTGGCCTGATTAGCTCCTACAACCAGACCTATTAAATGTCTATCGATATACAGTATATATGCTCCATGCTGATAATGCTGTCTCAACCTAATGACAGGCAAAGAGCTGGAGATGAGACGAGTTTCAAGCCTCTTGCCAAACCGTTACACCGCATCCTATCAGGTCAGCTATGTACCTTATTTATTAAGGTTCATTCTTCTAAAATCAAAACGGATGAGTAAAAAAAATAAAAAAAGAATCCACCCCCCCATACAGTGTGTGCCGATTGTGACATGAGCTAATGAGACCAATGTCGTTTTCTGAACCATGCTTTAAACATGTTAATTTCTGCTGTAAAAAACTGTTTTTTGAACGGGTGTGTATGTGACTTCTGGTGCTTATGCAGCCAGCCTCAAGCAGACACACTTGACAGAATGCAGGATTTTACACTTCTGCATCGGCTTCATTTTTCATCAACAGAGGTTGCCGCTTGGATGCATGTGATCAGACTGTGCAAAGAAAAACAAATATTGACAGAGGAGAGGATGCACGACATAAGTGGACAGTTGTTGATGCTTTCTTGCAGATAAACAAACAAGTCAACAACACTAGACTTTTGCACCTAGCAAAGTACCAACATGTAGCACCCACTCATTTACAGTGAATACTTCTCAACTTGCTGTCATCTGTTTCTTTTCAACTCTCCTTGTGTTTTTTCAAAGTTTTTTTTTGTTTTTTACTTGAGATTCTTTTTTCTGCTGCTAAGCTTGGATGATCCTGCAGTGGCAGGGTTCAAAAGACCCGGCAGCCTTTCCCTCCATCAACGAGGAAAGGCTTGCCAAGTCTGTGAAAGAGGTGAAAGAGTGAAAGAGAGAGAGAGAGAGAGAGAGAGAGAGAGAGAGAGAGAGAGAGAGAGAGAGAGAGAGAGAGAGGATTGCACTCAAGTGGGAGCATTTAGCCACTTGAAAAGTCAGAGGGAAATGCAATGGTAAAAACTCAAGTGGCATGGCAGCCTAAATGGGTTTCTCTTTTTCTCCGTTTCTCCTGTGAATCTCCGAGGACTTTGTGGCAGCACTCGGCTGAATATCTGAGTCACTCAGACTAACAGCTGAAATGTATCCTGATGTTTCAAATGTCTGGGGCACTTGAGTTGCTCAGTTTAAACAGAGAAATGTCAGACTGCTCAGGGGAGAGGAGAGAGGAAGATGAAAGGATCAACGAGGGAGGGGAAGGTAGAGAGGCACAGGTACGTGTGTGTACAAGCTTGAATATGCATAATGATGTACATTAAACGCTTCATGCTAACATCAGTGGTAAGTGTTCATCTTCAGCTCGCTTATGTAACAATTATCTACTCTGATTTTCACCTGTTCCTTCCCTCCTCCTCCGATGTGGTCTTTTTTTGTCCCTTCATTTGTGTAGACATACACAATGGGCTGTAATGCTGTGAAGTAAATGGGGCCCAGATGTTTGGTTAATGTGTAAATCGTGTCTAGAAAACTTTGAATCAGTCTGAATTTAGCTGCAATTTAAGAAAGGGAGAACCATTACTACTACTTAAATTTACCTTTTTATTAAGCCAAAGCCCAAATGTTGCAAATATATCGGTAAGATTTTGCTGTATTTTTCAGGTATTATACATGCATGTGTCGTCTACATTTGGTTAAGATTACACCTTCAGAATTTTTGGCAAGGATAACAAAAATAGATAGTCGAAGTTTGGATTCAACTGTAGTAGTGATATAGCTTCTTTTTCTTTTTTTAAATCAAGTACGGCAAATATATATCAAGACGTTGGTGTCGATAGTTGTTGGGTTGAGCTAAAAGTCTCAGACATGTTCAGAGCCTCATGCCCTTTAGCTAGCAGCCCAAACATAAAGGGCTACATGTAGATAGCAAGGTTGTGGTGTTATTGTATTGAAAAGGTGTACAGAAAAATTGTCATGTGAGGGCAGATCTATGTGTTGCAATAGAAACAATAGAAGCAGGGGATGAGAAAATGTATTCTAAAATGTTGTGCTTTTGTTTTAGATAGAAATGAGGGCAGTAGAGACTTTACTTTCTCTCTAGTTCTGCAGTTTTCATTTGGCTTAAAAAATGTAAAAGACACTAAATAGAGAAACCCTTCGAAGCATCCCACTGTGATCTGCATTGTGTGGCCTATTTTTATAATAAGTGTTCTCAATAACTCAGCTCGATCTCTTGATTAGAAAAAAGCATGGAAAACAACAAAGACTGAAGCTGGACAGAAAATCTAGGTTATGCAAAAGGGTTTGCATCAAATATTAAACTTATGAAAATAAGACTGAGCAATACAGAAAGTATTTGTGGTGCCCCAATTTATTTCTTTTTGTAAGTGCAGAGAAATCCGTGTGAATACTGTGTTTCTCTCGGCTTTGTGTATCAGTGTATGCAGCTGTAGATATGTCTATTACTGTTAAAACTTCTATAAAGACTCTCCTCTACATTATTTGTGCGCATGCGTACATCCTTTACTTGTGTTCATTTCTCTGACCCCCCAAAAAAACAAGTCTGTAACTTTTAAGGGAGTAGATGGCCTAGCGGTTATGTTGTGAGTCATGTACTGTACAGAGACTATAGTCCTCCAAGCGGGTTGCACGGGTTCAAGTCCGACCTTCGCCTCCTTCCCACATGTCACTACCCACACTCCCTCCCTGATTTCCTGCTCCTATCCAATGTCCTATCAAAAAAAGGCAAAAAGCCCCAAAATAAAAATGTATGTAAACTTTTACAAAGACGCAATCATTTTGACCATAACTCAGAACTACTAGATTTTGAATGCTGAAATGTAGCATACAAAAGTATATATATAATATTAAAAGTCAGAGAACTGTCTCAGCAACATCAGTTCAGCAATTTAACTCAAAATCTAAAACATCGGCCACATAAGCTACTGATAATTTACAGCGAATCAAGCTGTAGCAGCAGGATCTCTGAATATATTAAAATCAGCATGATTGTGTTTTATTGTCTTTGAATATAACTGTCCATTTCTATTAGGATAATTGTTTTATTTCTTCCTATCAAAAGTATCCTAGTCTTTCTCTAAAAGTTGTTTACTAAAACTATTGTTGCCCGAGAAATCTGTTGATCTCTAGTTGTTAAAGATACCGTGCTGGTATTTAGCAATAAATCCTTCAAGACCGCATTTGATTAACTAATGAATGAACATAGCCTTCATTACAGCTCCCTATAATACATTTGAACACAATATGTGATAATTTAATCCCTCTTGGCTTAACTTTGATTAAAAACAATTGTGATATGAAACTGTGTGAACATGTGCTCAATTTTAGACCTAAATAATGATGCCTTATCTGTATTTCCATAAGTACAAACCATAGCTATGTCTGTGTTTAAGAGTAAGTGTGTGTACGTGTGTGCTTATATCTCACTGATGAAATTAGTCTGGCCAGTGTAGATGGTGTACTGCAGCTCGTAGGAGGTGACGCTGAACTCGTCCTCAGATGTCCAGTGGACAGTGATGGTGTCATGGGAGGCGGTGCACAGCTCGTCTCTGATGGAGGGAGGGTTCGGAGCTACATGTGAAGAAACGACAACAGGATTGAACATTTTATTATAAAACCAGCAGTATTTAAGTGAAATAATGAATTTTGACCTTCTAGACTAGGCGAACACAGCACAGCTCTAACCTGTTAGGTAATCTAGTCCCTCCAAAATTTTCTTCTCTCTGGAAAAGTCCAGGGCAAAGTTGTCAAATGCCTCGTTCAGGTTGACGTCAGGGATGAGTACCTGGGAGGAGGCCGTCGCCATGGCAACCCTTTATTTGGTCAAGGTGTGGGGTCAATGGAAGAAAATGTCAGCGGAAGGGAGGAGAGGTGAGGAAACAGAGGAAGGTCAGGAGGTCAGATGAGGTGATCAGAGGAAAAGAGCGGAGGAGCAATTAAAGGTGAAAGGTGATGAAGACAGGGGAAAATTGTGAGGAGAGGAGAGAAGAGAAGAGAAGAAAAGGAGAAGATGGTCATGGAAAAAAAGGAAACAGAGGGATGGAGGGGGGGGGGGGGGGGAAGTAGGAGTAGAAAGTTAGAAAAAAATAAGTTTAGAAATATTTAGAACATCAAAAAGAGGTCTGAAAATCTCAAACCTGCCCCACAACAAATCACACAGTTTTATATTAACCCAGAGATCTGTCAAATCCCAACAGGCCAGACATACACTGACAAACTGTCTCCACAGTGTGTACAGCTTTGTGGAAACATGTGCCTTCTACTTCTGCTCTGAGCATCAGTGAGCCAACTGTGGCAGGAAGCAGCCTGAACCACAGAGCTGGCAGGGTTACAGAGCGGAGCACCGACCGGCACTAGTCCTTAAGACTTTTGCTCCTCAGTGAAGAGAAACCAGTAGCTCAATATACAGCCAGGGCAAGTACTGAAAAAACGCAGCATAAAAAAACCCCTAACTGTCTGAGTGAGAGAAAATGTTAGAAAGTTTCTGGCCCATGTTGGGGGGTGGGATGAAGGTATTACAGAGGAATTGAGGTGGAAAAAGCAACTGCAGAGCCAAGCCCAGAGATGATTTTCACAGAGGTCTGACATTGATCGCAGGAGCTCCAAAAGGTTTGATTTAATTGTGATTTAGCCTTCCTCTTAGGTTGGATTTTGAAAAGGAGAAAAAGCTAATATGTGTGATCTCTTTGTAGGGCAGAGGGTTTAATATTTTAAACAGGTCCTTTAGTATGTAAAACAATTTTATAAGTTTGTATGTCCTAGTATCTAACAGTGTGTGTCTGTGTATAACAAGAAATTAAATCTAACATCCAATTTTATAAACAATGTTTTTACCAACATGCCAAATTATTTAGAGGTGTAAAGAGGTGTAAAAAACAGGAAGGTATTCAAAGAAAAAGCATCACCGACATCACCCACCTCTCTGCTACATTTCGGGCGGTCTGGAGGAAGCGGGCGTGGTCGTTCTCCTTCAGGCTCTGTTCGGCCTGTGTGATGAGGGCGCTGGATCGTTCCAGACACTGGCGACAGTTTGCGATCTGCTGAGCCAACTTACGCAGCTTCATCACCTGGAACACACACACACAAAAACACAACATGTTGCTGTGTTTCAGCACAGATTTGTATTCCCTCTATGTGAACCTTAAAGGAATACATGACTAGACTGTTCAATTTGTCCTTTAAGAAAGAGAACACAAAAACAACATGAGTTTACCAGAATACAAATATTTCTGGTGTAGCCAAAGGCAAACACCCCATTCTTCCACAGTGCAGGAATTTTTAGCTATACTTTGTCTTTCATCATGTCTTCCAATTCTCAGACAAAGGCAGTCTCTGCTGTTATTGATCTTTTATGCTCATCTCCCGTCGTTGAAAATAACTTCCAAATTGTTTCAATGCACTGCTCTAATTCTGGGAAGAAAGCACCTCAGAACCCCCTATACCTGAGAAATACTTTCAAATAGGGTGCAGCGATTCAAGTATGAGATATACCTCACCGTGACTGCCCCTTATCCACAAATATGTTTCACACTATCAGAAAACATTTGTGAGTTTTTTAAATCTTGAGGCCAAAATAATAAGATACTAAACCTCAGGCTTGTAAAAACTCACATGTGGCATGGAGAAAATGCCTGTATTATCCTGCTCTATCTCCTTTATAAGAGCCATGCTGTGCATATCAAGAGGCAGTCAGGGGGGTCAGAGTAAACACAGACTGAGTTCTGTAATGCAATCTCCCTGACTGTAATTTGTCAAAGGGTTTGATTTAATTTCAGCAGAGCATAAGGAAGCCCTTCTATGCCTACTTGAAGATAAGTTAATCCATTTATCTTCATTACGGCTCATATCCAGATTCCTTGAATTAACTTAGTTTGATGAAACTCTCCATAGGAAAAAAAAAACACAGCCCGCTTGAGAGACTCAAGAATGTCAACGAAAGGTGAGCTGTGAAATAAAAAAAACATCTTTCATATGGAGTTAAAAAGCATCTCAGCAACAATGATTGATTGAAACTGTGTTGAACTTTAAAAAAGCCAAGAAGTTCAATAAAGATAATGTCATTATCTTATTCAAGCATACTTCTGGAAACAACTAACCACTTAAATCTCTAAACAATAAAAAGAAAGAACAATCCAAAAGATGAGTGCCTTGTAAGGATTAGTCACTCACATTTTCTGCGAGACATTTTGACTTGTAGAGTTTGAATTATGCCAAGAAGAATTCACAATAAAACACTGGGTGGCAATTAGTTAATAGCTTGTAAAAAAAAACAATAAAAAAAAAAATCTAATGTGATATCACTTTAGCTGGCAAAGCTGCACCTTTGAAGAAGCATATAAGCTACAAGCCCACCTTCAGGTTGTTAATAACTCAAAGAGGTGGAGCGAGGCACGTTTAATGGATCGGTTATTATTCAGCAACATATGCTGCACACAACAATTTTAGAGATGATTACTCTTCTCTCTTAGAATAATGAACAATGTGTGTGTGCGTGTGTGTGTGTGTGTGTGTGTGTGTGTGTGTGTGTGTGTGTGTAGGTCTGTGTGTGTGTGTGTGTGTGTGTAGGTCTGTGTGTGTGTGTGTGTAGGTCTGTGTGTGTCTGTGTGTGTGTGTGTGTGTGTGTGTGTGTGTGTGTGTGTGTGTGTGTGTGTGTGTGTGTGTGTGTGTGTGTGTGTGTGTGTGTGTGTGTGTGCGTGCGTGCGTGCGTGTGTGTGTGTGTGTGTGTGTGTCATATCTTATGTAAACAGTATCTAATCAAGAGCGGAAAAATGACAATCAATATTCAATCTTAGCTTTAAAATGATTAGTAATACCAGTCCATCAGTTCTTGTCCAAATTGAGTTCTAAATGAAAAGTGTAATCTAATGTTATAAACAAGATTTGGATTGTGCATCTGTGATCTTTGGAGTACTGGTCTAAGGGGTTTTGTTGGTTATGCTGAATAGAACCAGATAATTCACCTGTTTACAGTCTTTCTACTATGCTAAGCTAACCAGCATATTTTTGTCAGCAACATTTTTTGTAGCTATATAACCAGTTTTTGATAGTCTACGTAAGTAAAGAACTATTCTATTACTTGTATTGTGTACCTTTTGCACTGAGAGGTTTCAGACTAATGTGAACTCTGGCTGGTGATGTCTGACTAGACTATGCCAGCCGTTTCCTTTGTATACTAATGACAAACTAAAATATTCACTACTAATCAAACACATCTGTTTTTAGGAGCGAAAATAGATTGAAGATAGGGAGAAAGGAATGGCAGACAAGCAGAGCCAAACAATAACAACACACGTTCACACAGCAAAATGAGAATAGAGTGTTTGTTTGGGCAGGGAGAGATTAGGCATGACTGCAGAGCCTCCTTAGAGACAGACAGAGCTTGTTAGCGGGAGGTAACGGAGAGAGAGGATGGGAGCACCTTGCACAGCTCTGCACACCATGATCAAGCCTGCATAATCCTGTTACTCTGTGGCAGAGTTACTTCTAAGTATTTTAGTTTCTAAACAAAAAAAAGGGCAGCAGGATGTTGCAATGCCTGGAACTAGATGTGTTTATGCGGTCTCTAGTGGTCTACCCTCTTCTCTTCTACTCTTAAAATCCATTTTACTATACCTGTGATAATTGAAATTCTCAAATTTCATTTCCTTTACCTTTCTTGGCCCTTAAACAGCCTTCAATATTAACACATCACCTGCAGGCTTCCATCAATCAAGCCTTCCTCTGGTGTATTTCACTCTGTAGCCTCTACCAGACAGCCTTTTACAGAGCCAGACTCTCAGGAGAAGCAGCCTTGCTCTTTGTCTGCAATCAGTGCGGGCACAGTCTGACATAGTCTTGTTCTACAAAAAAATACCACAGCTTGTTCAGACCTTGTGTTCAGTGTTTGGAAATCTTTTATCTATGACAGAGCTCAGTTTTTTTGCAGCCTCAGAGGTCTTCCACAAGAACTTAAAACTTCACCTCTGGGAGGGAAAAATTAGGACTCACCTCTGTCCTGACACCCTGCGTTCTCAGGGGGAGACATCAGACCATACACACAGGGACACGTCTCCAGACACACACACATACACACTCATTTGTATAGAAGGTCCAGTACTGCCATAACTGGCTCTTCTGCTATCTCATTCTTTCCACACACAAACACAGGTTGGCTACCTACATGAGAGGCTATTTTTTTGGAAAAATACAGAGGCAGCCTTATAAAAACTAGCAGCGAGAGACCAAAAAGAATATATTCTTTCCATGTGGTGCAGCTTTTCCTTGCTCAAATCCACTGTATCACTACCATGATTTTGTATTAAACCTCGCTCTCTTTTTATAAATAATATCAGCACTGAATCATGATAATGGGCCACTGTTGAATTAGTCACTTGCGATGGCCGACTCACACAGGATTATTCTTCATCTCTGCCGTGCTATGGAGCTAATAGCCTAAGCTAATTTTAGCTAATTGTTTGGGTTATTAGGAACGTGTGCTGCTTGTTCCGCTGTAAGATTCACTCTCACTGCTCTCATTAATGTTTCTAGCAGCAGTACAAAGAATAATTTGACTGTATAATATTTTCTACAAATTCTTGTCACACTACCAGCACCAAACGACACACACTCTTTGCAAGCTGACAAAAATTGTTTTCTAGGAGTTTGTCGGTCAGAATAATAACTAAAATGTCAGTGAATATCTTCATTTTCATTCACCATTAAACATAGGTTATGGTAAATTCAGAGGGACGATAATGTCGCTTTATGTTTGCAACATGTACACAGGCAGCTAGTTACTGCTAGCTAACCAGTGGCTTTCTTGCTAGCTAGATTAAGTTTTTCGATGCAGTATAATAAACAGATATGCCTGTCAGCTTGTTTTTAATCCTTCTTTTAATACTCTGTCAAATCTATCAATGAGGATTTGACCTGCGCCATTCTTCACGAGTTTAACTTCATCAAATAGTTGTTGTAAATAGCCTCATCCTAAACCTGAAACCAGAGGAGGATGAAGGAGAGTTGGGAATACTTCACCTTGGACTCTTTGATCTTCACAGCGATGACCTGTTTTCTCTGGCGGATGATCTCCACCAGCTCATCACACTCCTCCACCAACTTGGCTTCATGCATGGCTGTGTTGACCTGGGGAGAGAAGCAGGTAAACATGTGAACATGACTGAGATATAGGCTTGCTAACACATGGACAAATTCATTCATATTTGCTAAAATACACATTTAATGACACTTGTTTTACTCTTGACCACATGCTACATTTTATTTTGTCTTCTGTGTTTTGATAATTCGTGGGATTTTGCATCCTCTTCTCTTTGTGGAGTTTTGTAAGATTTCTGGATGGCAGCTTCGATGATTCATATCACCGCTTACATACAGAGCACGTCATTAGTTTTTTCCATTTCATTATTCATTCTGCACACAAGGACAAGCTGCCTCCAACAAGATGTGCACATAGATTAGAATTAACTTGCAATGAACTATGAAGTGATTTCCAACTCTTTAATTATGACACTGGGAAGGCCATAAATCATTTTAAATAACAAATCACACATTGATCACCGTTAAAAACAACTTGAAATGCACAGATTAAATATGCTGATAGGTGGTTACCTCTTTATTCGTCATTTATCAAATAGGTGAGACAAAACAGAAAATATAGCTTTTTTTGCTGGAGGGAACGTCTATGACGGCTCATAAAAATGGGTTTATCACTGCTGGATTTATATCACAACTTTTCCCCTTTGCCTGAAACCTTATAGAGAGAAACCCCTAATATTCTGCATGAGATGCACTGAAACACCTTTTCTATAACGTGTTTATTTCACTTATAATTAGCAAGAAGTAGGTTGAAGTTGTTGGAATATTCATCTCTTATTAAAGAAGCTCCCAAAAGGCCCTGTGTAGACACTCATTAACTCACAGACAAAATGTGCTTGCACCACGCCAATTTAATAGAATCTGTGATTCTTTAGAACAGAAGTTACCATTAAGGGAACTCACTATCAGTCCGACATCTCAGGATAACACAAAATGAACAACTAACTTGAAACCAGCGTGGGTGGGTGTGACTCACTAAACACTAAAGGTGTTTGCAGACCTAAGGCACATGTTCTACTCTTCTAAGTTCAGATGTACTATTCCAAATTCATCACTGAGGATTGATTTAAGAATTGATGGTTCACCTATGGGCTTGTTGTGATTGCCGTTTCAACAGCAAATTTGAAATAAAGGAAATCACATCACATTTTTTAGGAGGCAAAAACCTCACTGGATGTTGTCACCATAGCTCTTCTTGTACAAATTTAAGGACAGCTAAATGGGCTGTCCCGGATAGTTGTGCGCACACACAGGAGTCGTAGCTTTCTTCTGCACTAGACAAGAGACAGGTAGTCATGATTAAAAAGACTGTGGGAAGTTTTCACTCAAACTGCCAGCTTTAAAACAGCTGGAACTGCGCAAGAGAGGAGGAACACATCCAAAAAAGGCTCATCATTAAGCATGGTCTCTGACTTCCTCACTGGATGCTGGAGTGTTTGTTTTGACAAAAGCACTAGTGAGTGATTTCTGCAGTGCACTGACTGTAGCTAGAGTACTGCTGAGCTGGGAAACACCAAACAGACATACAACGGAGAAGGCATTGTTAGAGAACACCGTCACACTGCTCTGACTGGGGTGTTACGCATAAAGTCAGACACATTCATGTTCATTTAAAAAATGAATCACATCAAATGACTCACGATTACAAATTAAGTCTTTTCATATAGGAATAGGGAGAAGACTTTTCAGACAGACTATTCTGTCAAAGCTGATTTATCCTGAACTTCTAACAATTAAAAAGGGAACATGATCTTCTTTTGATTACATTTAATAGGTTTGTTATTTTGTGTCATAGTGCAGACAAGGAAACTACTTCCATTGGGTTCTACTCATTTATCAACAAAGCTCATTACAACACACGCATAGACTTAAGCCTCATTATTTTCTCACACAAACACACACACGCACAAATGCACACACACTAACTCGAAGTCGTTTCACCTCTCCTCCGAAGAACTGAAGAAGCCTTTCAGAGGAGAGGGGAAAAATCTTCAAGATCTTCAAGCAAGTCCAGTTGCCTATGGATCAAGCTTCGACACCCCCATACCCACACACACTCACATGCAGTAAACACACACAACTTCTTTTTTCAGGATAGATGCTAATGCAGGGGATCACTGTGAATTAAAAACACTATAACAGCTCAGAACAAGCTGAGTTCATTTGGGTCACCTTGCTCTTTCACCTAACTCAAAACCTTGCGCTCCTTTTTCTCTGCTGGACTCTGATATTATTATCCATTCCCTGCTACACTAACACCCCCACCTACTGTGCATCTTCTTGTTCATCGAGTTTCTATTGAGCTGCGTCGAAATCTCAGCGGTATAGGTTTATTATTTCACTATGTGAGGAACATCCACAGCACCATTGAAAAGTGTAAAATATTTTTCCAGATGCACCTGTTTTCAAAAAACATTGTACGGTTAAAAAGAATATGATCTTGGAAGGACATCAGAAAAGAACGATAAAAGGTTAATGAAGTATTATCCCGCTATCAGTCCTTTCTTATTAAT
Organism: Tautogolabrus adspersus; assembly: GCA_020745685.1. Lineage (NCBI taxonomy): Eukaryota > Metazoa > Chordata > Actinopteri > Labriformes > Labridae > Tautogolabrus > Tautogolabrus adspersus. The sequence continues at coordinate 16,441,757 of CM036540.1, forward strand.
TAATTCTGTATCTAATGCATTCATAGAACCTCAATGCAATTGACATCAAATTTCACCACATCCAACAACATCCACTCGTGATCTGATAACACCTGATAAAATATAGCCACATGATGCATCAGCATAATTATGCTCAATCGGTAAGATGATATAATGCATAATAATCAACCCGATAGTATTAAATAAATCCATCAAACTGTGTCCCACAGAATTCAATCTGACAGCAGAGTCATTCAATCATTACAAACCTAAATCACTAAGTATACCTTCTCTATATTCTCACCTCTGGTTCTGTATAAGGTGGGTGACATGGAGCCAGCGTGCTCCTGAACATCATTACTTCAGCTCCTGCACAGTGTCAAGATTAAATTATTTGCCCCTCTTTTTTTATTGTGTGGAAATGAGAACTACTACTGTATTACTAGCTATAATGAAATACAATGAGCCATGCAGCTACATTTTTACTCTTGCTCTACATGACTGACAGTCACTATTTACCACCAACACAGTGAATAATGATGTGAGTGACGTGTGTGAGCACGGTGCCAATCATGCATATGCTGTCAATCACGAAACTTTAAAAATGGAAGCGAGTTTTTTCCCTGTAAATTCCCCTGATGTAGCGATTTTTGTTCACTATGTTGAGAATCTGTTCACTTCAGATAAATACCATGAACCAGTTTAGTGATGTTGAAATGTTCATCCAGTCTTGATTCGACTGTGTATTTGTCTTAACAACTGTCACAACTGAAACACCACAATAGCATCACAAACTGAATTATCCACTTACTCCTATCAATCAGATTCCCATTTATGTTCTTTAATTGTTCATCTTTACAAAAACAATTGTTCAAACCCACCAGTTCTTATTTAATTATGACAGCTTGACTTATGGAATAGGATAGGTTTTTCAGAAAACATTATTTAGGTCCAAAGACGTGTTGAATGAGCAGATGTGGACAATATAAGAGTTTATCTTTAAAAGTAATCTTTTCTGCTATATTTAAAGTCTATTGAGTCTATATTTAATATACTCACCCTCAGTGGATTGTCTTATGGTCCTGTGATCAGAAAGGGTTTAATTCAATGAAATAAAATACTCTTTAGCACTACTAAAACTTAAAGCATATGCTCTTATATGCTTAACATTCTTCATTTATATGTCTTTGTTTTGCATAAATCTAAATGTTTTAATCAATATTGCAATATATCGCTGCCTTACAGCAGAGAGAAACTTGGGGTTTCAATTACAGACAACAAGCACAAACACTAAACAGCTCAAAAACTCAAAATGTCCTCTTCTTCTGGCCAGAGTGGATTCCATCCAAACTTAGTGAAGACTGATGCAGGTTCAGAACAGCTCGTAACCTCTCACTGACACCAAAACTTTCACATCTTGAATCAATTCTGCGCTCCTTCCACTCCCATCAGTCTCTACTGCCTCCTTTCCCGCCTTACTTTTTCCTTGTTTTCTTTGTTTTAGCTGTCTCTGACTGGTCCCAATCCTCTCTGCCTCAAACTGACCACTTCTAGAACTCTCTCACTGCACCCCCCTCCTCCGCTTTTGTTCTCTCAGACATGATCTCCTCAAACAGATGCAAGGATTTACTCTGACAGCTTTATCTCTGACTCTACACACTCGGGGTTACTTCCAAAGAGATTTATGACACCAGAGTGGCACTTAACTTTAAAACAGGGAAGAATAGCTTATAATGGATCCAACAGAGTAAAGAATGTGGACATATCAGGTAAGTTATGTCAGACAGCGGTGATAATCAGGAATGCTTCACTGGCGATGAAGTTTAAAACTGTCTCTTTATGCCGACGAGGAGTTCTTTTTAAACTTTGATGCTTACCAGATTCACTAACATCACATTAATCCCAGATGAGTCATCATTGTTTTAAATAGTCATGTCAAACACTACATTTAAATCTCAAATCTTAAAGCTCATCATATCACTGATTTAGTCTGTGTCAAGTGTTTAGTGTCAGTCCTTTCTATTAAACTGGTGATATTGTGGAGTTTTATTGAAGTCCAATCCACAATTCAATGCAGTATTCAATTAATGAGTGATATCCAAGGGGGCGCACCTGTCAGTAAAAAGACTTCTGTGGAGTCTGTTGTCATATATCCTCACTTATAGCTCACCGCATCTCCATCCTATCTTCTCAATTATCCCCCCTCCTACGAGGGGGAAGAGATACTGTGATACTGATGATAGTATTTGGCTTCAGGAACTATTTTGTTGAAGCAGACTGCATAACTCTTGTTGATGTTTCATCCTCCTTGACATTATTTGCCCTTTCGCTAAATTGCTGTAAATTTAAAAGAATGATCTCGGTGGAGAGGGAAGGAGGAAAATGATAGAAACACTTTAAACACTAACTGAAAATGAAAGCAGCGTCTGTGTGAAGTAGGGCTGACCCCATATATTCGAATTCCTCGACAATTCGTTCGTCACAGCCTCAGTCGACTGCCACTCCCACAGTCGAGCACAAGGATAATTCCATTCCAGCTATATAGGGGTGTTTAATGTCTAATTTGACATAGATTTGCCTGTTTTCCCTCCAAATAATCCATGACTCATATCCTATCTTGGTATGAATATAAACTTATTAATACTTTTAATGCAGTTAGCAGCGGAGTTTATTTGAAGTAATCTGTGGATTTTTATGGATGTAATGTGAAGTGAAAAAGACGTTGTTTGTTTGTTGGTGTTCTGACAGATGTGTACTTGAGGCTGCTGAGGTGGTTGAATCCGCACACACTGGGCTGTCAGGGTGTGTGCCTGTGCGACGATCAGTCGATGATGGGCAAAATCTGACGGGTTCGATTATGTAAATCTTTAGTCTGGGATAGGCCTTGTGTGAAGGATTTTATTTCATTATATTCCAGTATCCAACTGCATTGAAATCTCCATCTTCGTCTGAAGGCTGAACTGCAAATGGCTTTAGAAATAAAGCAAAGACAAACACTTGCAGCACACTCGTCCATCTCACTGATGCTCCAGTAGAAAGGTAAAGAAAAGAGGAGAGATGAGTCCTGATGCACAGGATTAGGTGGCATTACAGCCACCTCCAACCAGCTATTTTATATTCTGCACAGACACAATGGGATCAGCTTCTGTGTACACAAACCTGGACAGGTCTGGACTAATGACTTACTGCTCACTGTTTAATCAGTAGACTTACATGTCTTAAGATTAAGACCCACTGGGCTTCTGTCTGATGTGATTCTTTCCTTTTCAATCCTAACACACACACTAACAGCTTTAACAGTGGGCTAATTTAGTGTCCTCGCAGCTGGCTGCGCAATTTCAGGAGTTGGGGGAGAAAGTGGCTGCTGCTTTGACTGCTTCCTCAAACAATGCTTACTCCACATTAGCCGCATCGGGATGATGTGTTCCCTGTCATGAGATACAATGTTTGCGGCAGGCAAACCTACGCCTTATTAGTGACTGCACTCATTAAAAAAGCTGCAAGCAAAGATCGGTGTGTCACAACACTTCCTCTGAGTGGGCACAAGCCCACTGAATAACAGCAGAAAAAAAGTGGGACAGAGCACGATGGAGAGAAAAGTTTCATCAAGTTGCAGGCGAAACAACAACCTGTTGAATTTAGAAGAACAGTGTGTAAGCCTTTAAGGACGTATTATGTAAGAATGAAAGAGAATGCTCTGTGGGAATCAATAAATCTGCTAAAAACGTGTACAAAAGGACTGCATGTGCATCCTTTGAGATGCTCATTTGAACAACAAGCAGCAATACAGTAGTAGCAAGATTTAAACTGGGAATTAATATAAAACTGAAATAATAAAGCTTGCTTTTGCACATGAAGTAGTTACACATATTTTGGAACGTATATGCAGTGAGGTAACACATGCTGGATAAATAGGTAAGATACTTTACTGGTAGTACCGTGCAGGGGCACTTCCCCAGTTCAGCACAGATGATTTGAACATGCTTTTGCATTTTTCTAAAAGCTTTCTATAGAGGCGACGATATTCAGGTGTCATGCAACAGACTGTGAGAATCATCCCAGTTCTCATTGTGGCTCACATTTAGTTTCAGTTGCCATTGTATCAGCATTTATTCAATATCAAAGTGGTTTTAGGGGAATGCTCTTTGCCAAATAGCCTAAGTGAGTGTCTTTTCTCTGCTGCCATTTTTTTCCCAGCCTGCTCCATGGCCCTGAATGAAAAACAGTAAAGAGTATTTGCTCAACAGCTATCACCGCAAAAGCTCAAAATCATACCTTGCTCAAGTTTTCAAGAAAGAAGAACATTATTCTGAATGTCATTAAATTCTACAACGGTACACCAAATATTGTGATAAGGAACTAGGGCCTCCTAAGAAAGGAACATCCTACACTCTTCAAATCAATGAATCTTTTTTTCTAAAACCGAGGAGAAGATAACTCCCCAAAGAGAACCCCAGGAGAACAACGCTGCATCGCGGCTGCGTTTGCTGACACACTGGAAGCTGATTCACTCTGTGTTTGATCGTATCTTTGGCACGAATACAACATGATGCACACAAGGAGGAGAGGAATCCAGGTCATGCACAAAGCCCAAAGAGATTTCTTACTTTGCACAAACTTCTCTCACTTCACTGAATCTCATTTTTCCACTCAATCACTTTGTCTTTTGCATAATTACTGAACGGGGCGCCGGTGGCATGCCACATGTACAGAGGCTGTTGTGCTCGCGGCTGACGGCCCTGGTTCAAATCCGGCCTGTGGCTCCTTTTCCGCATGTCATCCCCCACTCTCTCTCTCTCTTCCTGATTTCCGACACTATCCACTGTCTTACTGTATCTCTTAAATAAAGGCATACAAATTCCAAAAATACATCTAAAAAGAGCGTTCTTTTCCACACTGTGCCTGTATTTGGTTCGGTCAGGAGATCATTGGTTGCCACACTAACACTCATCCTCTCTTCTCCTATACTTCCTCTACATGCTGTTTCAACCCTGCTCCTGTTTTCCATTTTTCTACCCTTTTCTTTTCTTTCCGTTTCCCTTCCTTATATTTTTCTCCATTGTCTCCTCTTCCTTAGTCCTTGTTTGCCCCCTTCTTCTCCTTGTGCAACTCAAATGTAAATGTAATCACCTGATAACACTACAATAATCGAACTTGCCTTTTGTCATTGTCATCACACAGGGGAATAGCCCTGAACGAGCGCAAACAAAGCAGGAAAACATAGAGTTTTTTTTAATAATTTGCTTAAGAGTCAATGGAGCATTTCCCCCCTCGATGCTATCACTCCTCATTTCTTTTTTGATGAATAAGTGATGAGATTCTGTTGTTGTTCGCAGAGACACATCGCTATGCAGTCAGATGCAGAGGAAGACCAATTTTTCTTTCTGTGCATTGTTCATGAACAGTTTGTTTGTCGTTAATGAATCACGCTGTGGTCATTTAATTTTGATTGGGTGAGCCACAACGAGACTTGTGTTTTGTGGACCTTAGATTGACTGGGAGTAAATAGAGTCAGGTCGTCTAATAAGAAATGAACCGAGCACAGAATGATGGCGGCACCAAAAGTGCATTTGTCCTCTGTGGCCATTAATGTCAAGTCCCACAGAGCAATGATGGTGTTTATAAAGAGTGAGTGCTTTAAAACACAAAGTATTCTATTGAGTGTGTTTGTGCAGTCACATTTGAATGCAGACAGAGCTCAATGACATTAGTGCTCTATGACTGGCTACACAGTGTCTTCATTGAATCATAGCAGGGACACCGGCTGAGATATCATAATCTCCTGACAGGTTTTAGTTCAAACAAGGACATCAGAGAGCAAAGACTCCCCCAAGGTTGTCACTAAATCTAACCAGGTGAGCTGTGATAAATTACCGGCTTGAGAATGAATAAAGTTCCCCTTTGGAAGATATATTTATCTTTAGATAGAATATCTTATCTGCTTTGACTTGGGAGCATAAATTTCCTTCACTGGTGGGACCAGGGGAAATTAAACTGTGGAGTTTTGCAACACCATGTCTTCCTTAAAATGATATACACAAGGACAGGCTGAAACATGACCTTTAAGAGACACAAAATATAATATAATGACACGAAAAAGAACCAAATGAAGCTGCTGCCACCTCAAAAAGTAGGAAAAGTTGAGTGTAGGAGCTTGTGGTTGCAATGCAGATTCTCTGTAGAGTGAACATCAGCAAAGTACAAGAGGCCACCTAGACCCTTCATGGTATCTGGTGTTATCATTTTAATTTCAGTGATGATAAAAAGGATTTTAATATATAAAAAGATTCAAGATGAATACATTTTAAAGATATATTTAAGTCATCATTAATGCATCTGTGCTGCTTCTTTGGTTTAGAGTCTTGTCTTTCTTTCCTCCGATGAATAATTCTTCTAAAATAAATAATCTGAAAATACAGACGCAATGTTGGCCTTTTGATGAACCCGCAATCTGTATGTAAAACTAACTTTCAATTGAGACTTATCAATATTTGATAAAGCTAGCCATGGCAACAATAAAGGAGCTGTGATTTCATTGCCACCCTGATCCGAGAGGACTGAGAGAAACACATAACGGAGGTCGAATTTCTTCCCCTGTACTTCTTCAATCAGACAGTTTTGCAGAGTGAGAACAGCGTGGTATGAGAGCAGTCACCAATAACAGGGGCAGCTGTATAGTATACAATCAATAACAGTGGCAGTGTTGGTTGTTAGTGCGTCTCTTACAGCAGGAGGAGTGAGAAAATCCATGCAGGCTAAAGTCTTAACCTAACCCTTGAAATCTTCATCGACCTGGAAACCAAAAAGCAAAACCTTGCTTTCTATGAGATTACTTCTGAAGCTTGATGCATTGATGGTGCCAGATGACCGACTTGGTTGACTTTATAAAAATCCCTAGGAACTTTAATGATGTGACAGGCAAGCCAAATTTGTCAACATATATGGCCCTAATCTCTGGGAAATTCTCACCCATGCCACTCCAAGGCTGCTGCCCTGTAGAGTAGTTGACCTCGACCTAGAACTATTATGTTGTTTAGCGACAAACAAGACCAATGTCCATATCATGAGCTCACCAAACAGCTAAACACACAAACACAAAGACGATGAAACATGTGACATACCTCGACTTGTTGACAGATCTGGATTAGCTTGGCCATTTGGTTCTCCAGTTCACTGTTCCTCTTCACCAGGTTGGTCAGGTTGTTCTCCAGGGTTTGCTGTTCGGGAGGATGAAGAAAGGAGCAGGGACAAAGGAAAGAGGAGGAAGACCAGGAACAAGGAGAAAAAAAACTGAACATTAGCAGACTTAGCTTTCAGAGAGGTGCAATATCAAAAAGAAAAGGTCATGCGTTCACATTGGCTAATTCTTGGTTGATTAACCCTTATAGTTTGGAACTTTCAATTTGGGTCTTTAATTTTTTTTTAAAGCTATGACTGCCCTGTCATCAGCCTGGGGTTCAAATTCATACATTTTCTCAATCATGAAGAAAAGCACAGGATTGTATGTGTTTTAGAGCTGAAATGTGAGGTTGTGCTCTAACCTGTTTGCTATTCTATCTGGACATACTGTAGTCTTTTCAAATTATGCAGATGTGTACAGGATTCAAATATTTGTTTTTCCTTTTGAAAAATGTATGTAGCAATGTGTTCAAATGTGGGTATTTATTCTCTTCTTTACACAAATGTTTTAAATTCAGACACCTTTTCTACCACTGATGACACATCATTACATTCATAATGTCGGTATAAGCACTTTGACAATAATGGGTAATTTCTAAACCATGAAGATAATGTTTGATGACACATCACTACCAGAAAATCAGCATATGAAACAAAATGTACACGATATATGAATTCTGTTGGAGAAAAAAATGACCAATATAGCCTCATAATGCAATTTTCTCAAAATTAAACCTTTATCAGTCTTAACAGTTTGTATTCTGATATCAGTTATCGTTACATGAAACCATCAAACTTTAAAGCCTGAAAATCCACAAAACTATCCCTTTAAAAAAAACGAAACCTATCAACCTCCACAAGACATTTTAATGCCCAGTCTATTCCTGTTTCGTAACTGTATCTGTTTGTTAAATGCAAAACAAAAGACACTGACACATAAACAAACCTAACCAAACACATATGCAGCACCAAACATGATATGGACACAGGCAGATAGCGAGCCAGAAATAGAACTCCTGCTCAAAGACAGCACATCAACGACGATGGCAACAATGATGTGCATGAAACAACAACCACAGCTGCAAAGACAAGAGCAGAACAAAGCGGCAGACAAGCGGCGGGTGTTTGATGTAGCTCTACTCGCTCAAGTGAAAGGGAGGTGGTCTGGACAAGCACCTGGCCACGACTCTTACTTACTGTCTGTCTGTCTGTCTGTCTGTCTGTCTGTCTGTCTGTCTGTCTGTCTGTCTGTCTGTCTGTCTCTCTGTCTGTCTGTCTGTCTGTCTGTCTGTCTGTCTGTCTGTCTGTCTGTCTGTCTGTGAGACAGCCTCCCTGCTCTCCAATATCTCCTCTGACTGTCACTCAGCCTGATTTACTCTGTCTGCCTATTGTCTGTTTGACTTTGCACCCACTTAATTATTTATCTGCCTTATCTCCCTCCCAGCGTCCCTTCCTTATCCATCCAGGTGTCTACCTGTGTGCCTCTTCGCGTCCAAGCAGCAGGGATAAAGGGAGGAAGGGTAGGAGGATGAGGAACAGGAGGAAGGGTAGGAGGGAATGGGGTGGGTTTGGAGGTAAAAGGCAGCCAGGGAACTCACCGCAGCGCTTGTCTTTGAAGCCTCCATAACCGCATCTGACACTCTGCCCGGGCTCACCTGATAAGCCTACGAACACACACACATACACTCACATAAGTGCACACATAAAACACACACACACAGGTGAGCCTTGGCGCACGGTGACTGCCACCTCTACAGCTGTAGAGGAGAGCTCCTCCCTGATAAAGTTGCCACAAACACTCCTCTAAGAGTCTAATAGTTGGTGTTGAATGCAGATGAGACTGTGTGGCTCGCAGTGTCTGTGAGTCACATCACTGGAACGAGCGTTTGGTTGTTGTGTCGCAGCCCTGTGCTGGTGTGTTTTCATACGAGGGGGTTGAAGTGGAACATCAGTGAGAGGGGACAGATGGGTCATTAATTAGCAAGCTGGAGACGAAGATGATTAATACATCAGAACACAGCTGCCTCCCGAGAGACTGCACTGAAACAGACTCCACTGTCCTCTACATACATGCACGTGTGTGAGTGTGCTAGCGACTAACTTTATGCTCAAGTAGGTGCCTGCATTAATTTACAACACATTTAAGCACACAATGTATTGGCAGACATACATACAGTATGTCTGACAATACACTGTGATAAAATATGCACTTAATCTTTGTGTTTGTGTGTGCAAGTGTGTATCTCCTCCCAATATGTTCACAGTAAGTCTGCTGTATGCGTATGTGTTCTGCACAACTAGTGTTGGCACTCCTGTGGCTGCAGCCCAGAATGGTAGAGAGAGAGGGGAAGTAGAGCAACTGTCAACAACAAACTCATTAAAACACACAACAAACATCAAAGATGATTAGAAGCACTTAAATACACAGAGAGGGAGCAGAGAAAAACAGGGATAAAGGGGAGTGGTGGTTTGGGAGAAGGAGCCAACAAGTGCTGGATTAATGATGACAAGTGGGAAAATGCACAGTGATCAGGATACCATTTTTATATCATGATGTGATATCTGACAGAGTCAAAAGCGTTAACAAAGCAGCTGTGACCACTGTACAGACATGGAAAAGACATCAGCACTAGATTGAACAAGTTCTCTGTGTATCGAAAGTTTCTTTGAAAGTTTCTTTTACCAGCTTATTGAGAAATAGTGATTTAATAAAGCAGGTGTCTCTGTTAAAACTTCATTTCTTTCCGAGTCTTCACTACAACTGTGTTACAAGTTACTATCAGATAACTGAAGTACCAATCATAACAAAACCAAAAGTGAAAGGAAACCACGTTAGCATGATGAGCTGTAGCATATCTTCTAAAAGGAACACTCAAGTAATAAAACGCTATAGTTAGCTTAAATGCTAATCATTCTTAAATATAGATAATACTTCATTAGTAAGAAATATAAATTGGTATTTTACTCTTGACAAGAAACTGATCATATGTTAGCAAGCTAATTTCTACGAGTTGGCGGCACAAAAGTTACAACTTACAGTTTCTTGGGGCCATTAACAAAAACAAGTTTGCGTTAATCTTCCCTTGGTAATAGTTATAAACAGACTGAGTTCGAACTTAGGTAACGTTTGATTTTAGCAGCCACCTGCGCATCCACAGCTTACATGCTAGTTTCATATTTGAGGAATCTAGCAGCTGTTCCTTGAAAAGTAGAAATTTAAGAACAAAATACAAAGAAGAAAAGAGAGTTAAAAGAGGTGGATAAGGATAAAGCTAAAAGAGAAGGGAAATCAGAAGAAGTCGTGCTGTTATGAAGGGATGAGAAGAAAAAAAATGAAAATGAGGGACAAATTGTGTTTTAGTTGCTCGGGGCACAGGGTGGGACTTGGGAGAGGCAGGGCTGTTGGCTCAAGGTAATATTATTCATTCAGGGAGTAAGCTTTGGACGTGGCATGTCATGAGAGTGAACAGAGAGAGGGAGCAGAGAGCGGAGGGTGCTGATGGGATGGAAATAGGCACGAGTCCCGTGCTGAGAGGGGCAGCTTGGCAGAGTATCTCCAATCTGGCTTGCCCTATAATTCAGTCATCTGTCTCCTCTGAGACTCTTCTTTTTCCTTGCTATCTGTCTTTCTGTCATTCTCTACCTTTCTCTCCTCTCTGTGTGCATCTCCTCTCCTTCCAACCTGACTTACTGTCTCCTTCCTCACTCCGCGTTTCTGTACTTCAGTCCTTATTCTGTCCGTCTCTGCACAGTTAGAAGTGCAGCCGCTGACAGCCCATCATCCCCGGTTAGATCACCATCCCCTCATATGACTTCATTGTGTCGAGGGGCTTCTGGGTCTCATTCTTTCACAGATGATCCCATTTCTCTTTAAACCAAAAAAATAATGAAAAAAGACGGATCCCTATTTATATCACAGCAGCTGAAGAGAGAAAAAGTGATACCTCTTTCTTACAGGAGGCTTACATATGATGAAGGTTTCACTGAGCACACAATCGACTCAAGTCTGAGACCGCTGTCACAGTTTAATCTCTTGTCATTGTTGCTCATGGAGTCTTGTTGAAGTTCAATTGACATTACTATGAACAATGATATTGCACAGAATTACATCACAAAATATATAAAAAAGAAACAACTATTTGTGATGGTAAGAGGAAAATGTAAACATGTTTCTGAGAGGCTAATCGCTTACTTCTGCAAAGGTGTCTGTGTTGTGCCTTGGCAGGAGCTGTGCCAAATTAACAACTGGCAATTCCTGAAGTCTATGACAGTAATCCAATTACAGAATCATGTGTTACCTCCAGACCTGAGGCATTAGCTATGCCCATTGTTACTCTTGGACAGGAGCATGAAATTACTTTTACTGGAGGTCATATTTGTGTTCATTAAATAAAAAAAAAGGTACCACCAAAGTTTGAGAGGGAGACACATGTTTTTGTACAATTTTGCACAAGACAGGATAAGAAGTCTCACAAGATCAGGAAGTGCTTGTCTACAGGGACCACATTTACATAAGGCTGTTAAGCTTCCCTGCATCAGCTGCCTAATTAAATGACATTGTCCAGTATGAATCTCTGTCTTTACGACAACACAACAAACAAAAATTCCACAGCCACCAAAAAATGGAACAGAGAGCCCTGAGGCGAAGTATCCAACTTCAAAGTATTTTTCTTTTAATTAATTCAGGATCCTTCTCTATGCAAAAGAGAAACAACGACACAGTGAGAGAAACAGAAATGAAAGCAAGAAAGAAAGAAAAAAAAAGGGTGAGATTAAACTTAAAACTGAGCAATAGAATAGCCAAGCTCACTTTACAGCTGTTGTTAACAAGAGGCTTTTCAGAGTCTGGACGTGTCAGTAACACAAGCCTTCTGGGAAACAGGGTTTTTTTGTCTGAGGATAATATTCCATAGGGCAGAACTCCTGAGAATTGTAGCTGGGGTATAACAAAATGGGAACCACGCTTGTCTCATAAGCCGCTGGCTGGAGCCAAATTAATGAGACCAACAGGGATGCCAAAAACTAGTTTAAATCTTTACACTTTGTCTGTTTCTCCCTAGAAAAGCTGTGTTTGTGCATTTCAGCTTTGCCTGTTGTGCACAAGTTCCCCCTACTACCACTTCAACATTAAAACACAAATATGTAAATAACAATCACCTCACATCTTGAAGGGAATGTAAGGTATTAGCTTTGAGATGCGCTGAGATGCTTCAAATGTTTAAACTCTGAATGAACTCCTCTGACCTCCAAAATGTGAGCGTGAACATTCAATGAATTTTCAAACAGGGGCTGTTCAGCGGTGAATGGAAACAGACCGCTAGCTAATACTTGCTTTCAACTATAAATCTTGTAGGGGAATTTAAATAAAAAAATGACTGGGGGAAAACAGGAGAAGGAAGAAGAGAAGGGTACAGAAGGACAAATGTAGTTCTGTAGTCAAGCAATCTTAGTACTCGGTTTATAAATTCCCAACTGCTTATTATGAGAAAAGAGCCGTTCTAAATGGACACAAATCCAACAGTAATTCAAGTTTTTGGCCACATGAGAGGATTAGCATGAAGACCATTCTCAGTGAAGGAATAATGAATTGTCAGTAAGACTGAACCGCAGAGAGAGGGACAGACACATTAAGGCACTGGATTTTTGTTTGGCTTTATCTTAAATGGGCCTGTATGTGCTTTCAGCTTCCCAGTTATTTGTTTGGGTCAGGGACAAGACCAACACAGGACTACTAAAATACCCTGTAAAAAACGGACAGAGAGAAAAAAAGAAAGAAAAGCAGCCACTGAAATATAAACTCCATGAAGCATAGCAAAATAACACGCAACCATTTCCCGACCTTCTTAAAGTCTTTATTAATAAATTTCACATCAGATTATTGGCTGAGGATTATCTGATATTTGAATGTAAATAGATGACAATTTAATGCTGTGGATTAAACGTGCCTGGACAGAGATGAAGTGGGGTTAGTAGAAAACAGTGATGTGGTTCAATAGGCTTAAAGGATCTTTTTCTTCTACATTTTACTCGGCCTACACTGGATTCTTGTTGGAACAATGTTATTTTGTTTCAGGGATTCATTCCGAGAAAGTGGAATAACACATATACAACACACACAGACCCCAAAATCTGGGATGAGGAATGAAGGTACAAAAAAAACACCGTCAATCTCTAAAGAACAACAGTAGCCGAGTACATTTAATCCAACACAGAGCACAGCAGCAACCAACTAACACATCTTAAAACTTAGACATAACTCTGTCTCTCTCAAGTTTTTGGTGGTTTAATGTCATCTCTAATTGAAACAATGTGTGTATGTAGTTAATGGGAACCATGTAGAAATGTCTTCAACCCTAAGCACAGAAGACCAAAAGAGCTGTTTAATTGTGGTTACAAAACAGTTATGTTTTCAATGCTCTCAAGACTACTGTAATGACTGGTTCTGGTAGGCTATCTAACTGAAAAATGACTGGGATGGTTTATGTTACTGTCAAATAGTTAGCAGATGGATAGCATGGAATCTATAATTTGTAATCATGTGAAGAAGAATCACTGCTTTGTGACTGGCTTTTAAGATGATAGATTAGATATATTAGATCTTCTTCATGTGTTAAATGCTGATTTTGACGTGGTAATAATGTTATGTTTTTATTGGTTGTATTTGAAAGCCGATCAATATTCAATAGCCTTGACTTTAATCTTTTTTTAAATGTATTTTTGCACTTTTTATTCCTTTATTAGAGAGATGGGACATTGGATAGAGTTGGACATCAGGGAGAGAAAGTGGGGAATGATGTGGGGTGAAGGAGCCACCAGGATTCCAACCCGTGCTGCCCGCTTTGAGGACTGTAGCCTCTGTACATGGGCCGCACGAACTAACCTGTAGGCAACCCATGCCCCTGACTTTAATCTTTGATACATAGAATTGAAAGGGAAGATTTGATAGTCTAATTCCTAATCTTAGAAATGCCAAACACACTCAACCTCTGTACCAATCTTTAAAAACAGCTGTTGCAGATGTGACATGAGCTCTGTGTTCTGTATTCAGTGAGTCCTCTATGTTTATGTATGTGTATGAACTATTCTCACCCCACAGACATCAGAGCCCATCATACTTTATAAGCAGCGGGTATAAGCAGATCTTTGGAATCATTTCATCATCTGAGTTGTATTCTGCACAGACCATAACAAATCCTTCCTCTATACATTCAGCTACATCCGCAGTAGATGAAACCATTAGATCGGTGGATAAAGAATATTCCTGTCCTTAGATTGCAGCTGTAGCCGACCACTGTGACTCCTGAGTACATTATCATCATTTTAGCTCGGTATATCTGCTGTGTGGAGATAATAGAGGATAGAGATTTTATAAGAGAGCAAACAGGGTTCAGAATAAATAATCAGTATTCAGAATGATTGTGGTGTGTACAAGTTTATGTGCACTACTGATGGTAAAATCACAAGATACACCTCATTACAGAGACCAACAACTGCTCAGAATGCACCTCCACTGTTTTGGTTTGATTTGTTGGTTGCGGTGTTTTGCCCTCAGATAACCATGCAAAGAATGACAATGTTGAATCAAATCAAGATCCTTGCTGAGAAGGTAAAGTAGCAGGTCTGAGCCGAGCTGATAACACTGATATCTGTATCTATATTACAGCTCACACCTCAAACCTCCTGATAGTATCTTCAGTCATATATAACAGTGGTGGTCTCTCAGAATGTGAGTGAACAAAACCCAAGAAGAAAATGAAGCAAAGACTCTGCAGTCCCACTGCTTGGAGTCCCTTGGCCTCGATTTGGGCTTAACAAGCCACAGTGCTTTCTCTGTATTGAACACAGATTGATATTGAGCTGCTCTTCTAACTAGAGGGTAAAATGCTAAATAAGTGAATGTCCCCATGTGTTGGAGAATTCCTCTGAGGGTTCAAAAGGGCTACACCAGTATGTTAAAAATAAAGGGCTTTGATTGGCAGAGAGACTGCCTTACAGCCACATTATTCAGATTAGATCTCTCAAGTCAAAGAGCATCTCCAGAGAAGTTTCCTTCATCGACGCAGTGAATGCCTGCTGCTTTCAAAGACACCATCCTGTGGCTGACCTTAACTTCTGACCACCCATGAAACTACAACAGCAAAAAACATTATACTTTTTTTGGCACCATTTGCACGATGGAAAAAGTTCAGCCCCCACGGCGTTACCTTCAGACAGCTGCCATGATTAGGATTTTTGAAGGCATGGAAACAAGCCTCTGGGCAAACTTTTGCAAAATTAATGTTACTATATTTTTATGAATGTGCATAGTCTCAATCATATCAAAACATATACCATGTATTGTAGACACTTTGGAAATACATTTTCTGGAGTTGAAATAGATGACATAACGTGTAACAGTCAGGAAAAAAGCCATGGCTTCTTAGATCTTACTTCCATGATTGAATAGAAAACTACCTGTCCTATACTGTATGTTCATAAGGCCGGGTTCAAGCTCCAATCAAAAGCCTGTAGCATCACTGTCCTCTTCTCGTCCTGGTTGCTTTCTGTTGCAAATGGATTTTAGTTTCATAGATTAATTGGGCCCTTCAAAAACTTAGACGAGGTAAGAGAAAAACAGAAAGAGTGCCTTACAGCAAGTCACAGCCACATACAGAGACAGCGCCCAGACATATTTCATTGGCTATAATACAATTATCTAGCTGCCGGGTTGTTGGTAAATTCATATGACACGCTTATTCATTTTGCCTTATTTTCTAAAATGCAATAACAGAGGGAGCAGTGTGTTGGGTCTGAGTCACTCTGACTGATGGGAGCCCGGAGGCCGTACGCTGGCTGTGTGTTCCTAAAACCCTCTGACTCATTCCCACAATGACAAATGTTTTACAAAACTACAATCGTCTACTGAGCCAAGTACTGCTATTATTTTCAACCAATTATGTCACCAGCAAAAATAAACATTAAGATAATGATTTGATACTTTCATACAATTAGCAACCATCAAAATGTTGTGAAAAGTAAAGTGTGTATTTGACGGTGACGTTAATTAAAATGGGCAGCGCGCTCAGTCATAAAGTTCAAAAAGATTAGCACCCACAGGAGGTCACAGGGACGTGCCATATACACACTCACATATATAACAGCATAATGAAAATCACTGCTTACACACAGAAACAGTTGTTGCTGCAGAGGATGTTTGCCAAAAAAAAAGAAAGAGGAAACCAGATTGGTTTGCTTGGTCCCGAGAGTGCAGAAAATCAAAAGACAGAGTATGAAGGTTGTGTTTGTTTTGTGTGTAAATAAAGCAGCAGTGTGCATGAGCATAAAATCACCCCCGCTGGTTTTTGGATCTAGAGGTTTCAGAGGCAATTTCACATCAGCTTTGATTCATTAGGCTAAATGCATCTCACACCGTCAAAACTTTTACTTTAAAAAGTACAATCGAAGCATGCTTTTGAAGAAATGCTTTAATCCTATTTGATTTCAAACGCACCCAGTGTTTTGCAAAAAGTCACCGAGGTAAGATAAGTAGAGCCGTCAGCATCGCACGGTTAGCTGATCCAAAAAGAATGCTTTGCTAAGACCAAGGTGTTGTTCTCACTAAACCACCTTTAAGCCTTTAAGCAGCAACAACAGGAGAAAGAAAGAAAGAAAGAAAGAAAGAAAGAAAGAAAGAAAGAAAGAAAGAAAGAAAGAAAGAAAGAAAGAAAGAAAGAAAGAAAGAAAGAAAGAAAGAAAGAAAGAAAGAAAGAAAGAAAGAAAGAAAGAAAGAAAGAAAGAAAGAAAGAAAGAAAGAAAGAAAGAAAGAAAGAAAGAAAGAAGTGGAAATGATGTTGATGTGACAAACTTTGACTGGAGACTTTGTCATAGAGCCATTAAGATAATAAAAAATGTGGGGCGTCGATAGCCTAGCGGTCATGACACATGCCCCATGTATGGAGACTGTATTCTTCCACGCAGCGGCCGTGGGTTCAAATCCAGCCTCGACCCTTTGCTGCATGTCATCCCCCTTACTCTCTCCTCCCAACATTTCCTGTCTCTCTTCAGCTGTTCGAACCAATAACAGCTAAAAGGGCCAACAAACAAAAAAAGTGCAATGTGAGTTGTGTTCATTTCTAAAATGAGTATTTGTAAATGATCATTATGTGTAATCAAATCTTGTGTATTTTTTTAAATTATTTTTTATTATTTAGTGGTTTTAGGAATATTAGTTTTTATAAAGTGTTGTGTTTAGGACATGTTGTGTTATAACATGTCGTATGTGTGTTTTTTGAATTTTTTCTGTGTTTTCTGAAAAGTTGTGTTTCTGAAATGTTCAAGCATTGTTTTGTTATGTAAAATGTTTCTGTGAAATGTTGTTATGTTGATTGTAAAATCAATGTTATGTGAAATGTTGTGTCTTTAACTGTTTTAATATTTAAAAAATCGTTGGGTTTTTGAAATGTGTTTATGAAAGGTCTCGGAACATACTACAAGACGCAGTAACTCTCTCAACATTACATTTTGTGCCATCTTCGGTTAGCATCTCTGCTTTGTCACTACCACATTTTTTTGCCCTCCTTCATAAGACTTGATCTCGACAGAAAGCAGGAAGGACCAGGAAGTTGGGAAAGCCACTGGGAAGGTCTGTCGGAGTACATGTTTTTTATTCCCTAAAGATACTGATATTCAAAGCTATGCACACTTTGCCTGTTAAAAGGAGAAGCATAACTGTCATGACAGGTTTGAGCTTTTCATGTCGGCCGCCCCACGGCTTCGAGAGTCCTTGACGGTGTTTCACCAGATCACTCGTGGCAAAGTGACACACCGGATAATCTCACTTACGAAACACGGGCGGCAGCATATTTGAGCTTGTGGAAAATTCATGTGCACTTCACAAACACTAGATATCCTGGTACAAGATCCTCAAACATATTTTCCCCTTTTGAAGGAAAGTAGGCCTTGTAGAGGGAATGGATTCAAGCAGAAGAAGTGATTTTCTTAGAATGGTATCACTATTATCATCATTATACTTATCCTGTTTTTCTTCTTCCCCAATGTCATCTCTTTCCCTTTGCATCACAATGCATTCCGTACTGTGACTGTCATATCCTCTGTGTTTCAGTGTGTTCACTTCTTCTCCATATTGCATTTTAATTAAAGTGAACATAACGTGTTACTGCTTTATTGAGGCTCATTCTACTGTTATATAGATTTATCCTCTAAAAGATTTGATTATAATTACCTTATTTAGCTTGTGTGGAATGATATAAGGATAATTTTTCATGCTACAAAAAATTGCTAATTTGGCTAAAAAAAAGTTAAACTATTGCCCTACACAGCATCTGTTCAGTTCCATTATCTACTTGTATTTTTTACCATTGATTGTCTCATTGTAACTCACGAGTGTCAAGAAAATACCTCAAATGTAAATAATCCACCATTATTTCTTCTAAGTGCTGCAGAAATTCTCTGTTTAGATGGCAAAAGACATCTCCCAAAATGAAAAAAAAAACACCTACATCTCTGTACAATTTCACATTAAATTGCCTGTGTTGACAGCTGAGACTTCACCTGTGGGTTTGCTGGAGGCATGTTAGGTAAATGCGAGGGCTTGTCATTTAAACGCCGAGCGATGATGAGTGAATCATCCTGAACCTCAACGTTGTGGAATCCCAGCAGCTTCTCTTTCCCCCCTTCCAGCCTCCACTGTTTGCTTTTGCTTTCCTGCCACTTCTGATACTTTGCTCCTGCAATGTCAGCTGCTTCCTCTTCTCATTTCTTCTGCAACCCTGACCTTTATCTTCTTGTCCTCCTTTGCCTCATTCGGCATTTTTTTTTACTGTTAAAAACTAAATGATTTGGACAGTACAAGCTTTGTTGCTAAGTCTTAGTCCTATAGCTTTTCTTGCCGGCTTGAATTAGACATGTTTTCTAGGGACAATTGCCTGAGGATACAAAGCAGACGTGGCAGAACGGCTTTGGCTACAAATGCAAAAGTGAACCCTCTTTAATATTTTAAAAATAAAATTCAAAAACTAAATCCACTGTCTCTTTGGACTCTTTTTGTCATCTTGAAGCCTGATACTGACTTCATCTTTTTTTAAACCTCTAGCCACACAGCAGTAACAATAATCTGGTGTGATTGACACTTCCCGAGCTCAAAGCTGTACACTTGTCAGCTTCTAGTAAAACCTCCAGAAGAGTTCATCTGAGCTCACAGAGAACAGAAAATGGGGGTTGGCTCTGCAAGAGTGTGATAAGGTTATGAGCAACGCACTTAGTCGATTTCTTTTTTGGGTTTCGGCGTCGGCGAACGCCTCGTTTCTGCAAGCACACAAGACCAACGCAACCGGCAGGAGGGTAAACACACTTGAAAACACTCACAGCAGCACGAGTCATGATGTGGGTCAAAATGTATCTTCAGGTGTTGCTGCCGCCTGCTTAAGGGTATTTTCATGCAAAATAATGTTTCATTAGTGACTCGTGATTTTTGGGCAAAAAGTGTTACAGCTGGCTGTGACGTAAAGCAGCTGTGATGTTATACCACTTATGCTGCAGTCTTCAAATATGCTTCCAAACTAATTTCTTCCAGACTTCTTTAGCTTATAACGACAGATCTGAGAGTGGCTTTAACACCTCATTTATGTTCCATTTCTTCCTTTTTTAATTTAAAAAAAAACCTTGCTTTTGAACAAGCCCTTTTCCCTAGCAATTAATATTCTATAATATGATAGCAATGCAACTTCTGTTCCCTGAGCTCGGTTCTTTGGGGAATAAATGTTTGAAATATACTTGCACTACCTAAAGACCAAGCAGGAAATAAATCTGCAGAATTGGAGTTATAGAGGGAAAAATAAGCTTTTTGTTTGCTTCTATTTCACGGGTATTAGATGGGAGAGTAGATTATTTTATACAGAGACCCATTTGAGAGGAACAGTGAGGTTTCCACCCTTAAGCGCTTTATCTTGCCCACCACAGTGTGAACCCCCCTACTGGGCCCTGCAGGCTTTCAAATGTAGAACAGAAAAAGAGGCAGAATCTCATCTGCCCAAGCTGCATTTGGCAACATGCACAACAAATCAGACAAATGTACAATTGCCTCCTCCGTTTACACACAGTGACAGTGGTCAGTGGCAAGACAGAGTGTGTCTTTTAGTGGCTCTGTCCACCCTAACAGATGGGCCCACTTCCTCCAAGGTGGGCAGAATGATTTACTCCATCTCTGATGGGCTTTACTATATCTAATTGGTAGACCGTGCCATGGAAGCAGTGCAGTAAATCATGTCCCTATCATGTATTTATAGATGGGGTCATGTAACACTAGTGCTGATGGGAAATACATAACATCTATATATGACACTGGTTACCACGCCAGCTGCTTGGACAGACGCCCCAAACAAATGAGACGGACACTGCAGGAAGAGAAGCTGGAAAGATGACAGGAAGAAATATTACGATTATCTTTGCACAGATAACTACGACATCCTAAGACTTACAGCTTTGACTATGTGACATGTTTTATTTCACATGCTAGAATCCCAGCTCAAGTGTACTTATGGAAATGAAACATCACATAATCCAAGCCAAGGCTCAGCTTTACTGCTGTGCATTCCTGATTTGGCTTGACCCGAGAAGTTACAGTGGAGGGAACCACTCTGGACAGTGTTTGGGATGGTAACAGAGATCACAGCAAATCGGAAAGAAGCATTCCCAGCGTTCCTGCGATTCTATGCGGTGGGCTTTCTGGCGTCGAAATCAAGAGCAGACATTCCTCAGTGTACGACTCCCAGAGGAACTGAACTTCCTCTGTGTAAGCCGAACAAAAACTTCCAGGGATGTTCCTGCTGGTCAAAAACTGTAAAAACAAAAGAAAACCTGTGTGTTTTAAGTTAAAACTGATCTGAATGATCATCCCGTAATTCAATTCAAGTGAACAGAGTCTTAGGTTTGATTTCAGCAGATGTTCAGATGCAACAAATGCAATTAAAAATCGGCCTTAAAAATACCCATAGTGCTTTCACATTTTGGACTGAAGTCAAAAGTTAGAGGTTTGACGCCTTACACAGTTAAAATGAAGAAGCCAGAAGCTGCAGAATTGAAGACATAGTTACTGATCCAAAATATATTTTTTCCCTGCTGTGGTTGGGTTATAGGACAATGAAGGACTGGGTAATAAAAAGGAATTACATTAGCTTGATGGCTTTTACGAGCTCTGTTGGATGTGTTATTCCACAGGGAAATCTCTTTAGAAGGTGCACAGAGGTGACTGGAACACACACTGTGCTTTCACATACAGAGAGAGCTTGTGCATGTTTCTGTTTGTGTTACTGAATACAGTATATTGATCTACCTTTCATGTCACCTACCTCTCAGTCACTTTTAACACCTTTTTAAGATGAATAAAGAAAATACTTGCCATTTTCAATTACAGAAAAAGGCCTTTTTCAAAACATGGGCTGTATCCTTTTATCGTGTTTTTTTTTCATGCATGATATAATAATACGAGAAGATCATCTCTTTGCCATAGACTCCCTGTGAGTATACAGATAGTGACTCCATGTTTGTGTTGAATGCATGACCTCATACGTACTGTACATGTGTCTGTGTTTGTCTGCAAAGTTTTAGCAGACAGGCTGATGGCTGCTGCTGTCACTACCATGCCTGCAAGAGGGGATGGCTGATGTGTCCTTTTTTAGAAGCCATAAAAAAGAGCCCTGCATGTTATTAAGCATGCATCAGCACACCCCCTTTTTCACTGGCTTTAAGACCGGGGGGACATCAGAGCACAGAGCAGTTAACCTGTGTTCTCAATCTCTCAGTGGCATGAAATGAACAAGCTCCCAGGTAGTGAAGTTTGCAATGTCAATTCATGGACATATTGTCCTGCTGCCCGAACCCCCGGCTGTTCCCGAGGCAGAATCCTGCCTGAAATCTTGTTGATCTAAACAGCATCTTGGACTAACGCTGTGACCCAAGCACACAGCAGAGATGCCTTGTGGCCTTCAGAGGATTCACAGGTTCACTTTTGGTCAAGAGTTCAAGTTGTGGTAACATCTTGTTTAACACAGAGAAGCAGGGACTCGTTTTTTCTCTCCCAAGTATACTTTTAAACGCACACAAATCCATTTGGGTATTTGGTACAAAAAACAATAGTGGCATTTTCTAGACAAATTAACTTTTTATTTCTGGTTGTGCTCTGATACAGCCATTTCTGGAAGACAATAATCATGGTAGATGAGTAATTAGAATAAAAAAAGACATTCACAACATAAACTTCCAACTTTTCCTCCTTTCTTAAATGTATAATCTACTATACAAATGTCACAGCCTACAATACACATAATATTTAGCACATTTATCACACTGCCACATGCTGTCAGAGAATAAACAACAGATTGTTGACTTTGTTGCAGGCCGTTTCATAATGGCCTGTGTTTAATTTGCAGGCTTTCTAAACTTTCTTTTTGTTCATGTGACTGTGTTAGATAATGTTGCTCACATTTGTGTGTGCAATGTATGTGTGTTTAGAAATGCAATGTGCTTGTTTCAGGAAGAAAGACATTCATGGGAAAGGAATGCACCGAAGATCGTGTCCAAGGCAGCTGTGTCTGACACAGAGCAAAATGTCTGAGAACAATGTGGGAGCCTGCAATTCTCCTCCAGCAGCCAAAACATTCACACGTTTTAAAAATCCATTTACATTCCAGTGTGATGACTTAAGGACACGATTAGGACAGTCATCTTTTTCATTTATATCATTTTGCCAAAAGATATGATTGAAAAAATCTGAACTTTTTAAAGTTTAGGTATACTGTGCACACAGTGGTATACTGTTGAGCATTGTCTCCATAGTGTCATTTTGCTCAGCTTCAGATTCATGACTGCAGCAAAGCAGCTGGAAGGAAACCAAATCCTAAAATAATGGCTGATAATGCAGACCAACAAAAGAGTTGGTATTTTTTCAAAGAAACACACCAGTTCTTTTTCTGCCAATATTATTTTTTGATCAACTCTTCTCCCATGTTGTACTCATTTTTCTCTCCTCACTTGTGTTTTGACCTAAGCCAACAGTTACCTGATTGATTGGCCTTCACAGAGGAGTGAGATGATGTTTAACCAAGTGTGATGTAAGCAGACAAGATTGGTTTCTCACCAACTTAAGAAGCTGTGTGTATTGGCCCTCATCCAGTTTTGGTCATTTGCTGCTCTTAACACACAGTGTCACTGGGTTCCTTGCTTCTCTGCTGAATGCAAAATGATGTGTTTTACATTTCAAGCAGTTGCAACAGACAAGCTGTTACAAAAAGAGACCAGCTGTCTCTTGGAGCCAAAACTAAAGTGGACAGAGCCGCTGCCTTTCAACAATGGAAATACTCCATGGTGAAAATGGAGCATAAGAAGTGACTGTCACAACAAAAAAAGCAATCAGCTGCAGTCTACGTCATACAGTCTTTGCATGCACTGAATTTAAAGTTTCAGGGAAAGCATGAAGACCTGATTAAAGACCAAGTGAGTGTTCTATCAATAGATGAAAGGGACAATAGAGTTAAACAGGGGCCTTCACTTTAAATACTTCAGGCTCAGTCCCACAACAATCAATATTGTGGAATTTTACAGTTTTAGCAAATAATGTAATT
The DNA here is from genome assembly GCA_020745685.1 of Tautogolabrus adspersus. NCBI lineage: Eukaryota > Metazoa > Chordata > Actinopteri > Labriformes > Labridae > Tautogolabrus > Tautogolabrus adspersus. The sequence goes on from CM036540.1 coordinate 16,465,531, forward strand.
AGCTAGCTTCTGGTGCTACAATTTTTGTTGTGACCAAATCCTTAAACCTTCTTAAACTGACGCTGTCAACACAACTGATCTATTTTTCCCTACTAAGTTCCCAGCATTATCCGGCTGGTCGTTAACCTTGCAAGGCTGCTGTGTGGTGCTAAGTAGAAAGCATTCAAAAAGTTAACTGCTGCCTGAATTCCATAAGTTTTGATTTAGTTTCTTGTGATTTCAATTGGAATAAGTTTATTATTCCAACAGAGCGAGAAAAAAACTGCTTAGAATTCACTGTTTAACAATTATAACAATGATGATTCAATGAAGAAAACTATTATTGAACTATCATGACTGCTCCCATGGGTGCAGCTCAGAGAATACTAACCATCATGCTATTTTAAGTTTGAGAATGATTCAGTGATCCCTGGTGTCCTGAGGCCCGAGAAGACGTGCTGCTCATCTCACTCTGGTGTCATTAGTTCAGACTAAGTATATTCCCAGTGGCGACACACTGTTCCTGCCTGGCAGGCTCACAACAGGACGCACAACCCATCACGCACACAGAGCATGCAAAGAGGAAATCTGTGCTGTGCATATTCACCAAAACACGTACCAAGGAGAAACCAGACTCAATGTGACTCCTGACTTTGTGTGAATCATGCGCACTGAATGACATTCTAGACTTGGTTTAAATATTCTTGCTATATTTTATTTTCTTGTCCACTGATGTTAAGCCCTAAACAAAATAAAAAATCTCTTGTGTGATTCAAATGAGTGGATTTCATGTCTATACCAAGCCTCAAAGTAATATTTGTAGAGCGCCTGTGTCATCAGTTCTCTCCCTCCTCCCCTCATTTAAATGTGATTTGTGCTACACATGGTTGCAGATTATTACTAGAAATCGCTTACTCATCAGATATTACAGGCAAATAATGTGGCACTATATGAAAGGATGGAATCCAAATGCTTGCCTGCCAGTGGAAAATAACATTAGCATAGCAGGATGACTTTCCACTGTTGATTAATGTGTAAATCCTCTTATGTTGTGGTGTGTAGCTGAGAGCCCTCTGACTAAAATACATAAATAGTGGTGAGTTTATGAACTGCCATGCATCCTGACAAACCCTGCTTTATATAAACAATACAGCAACTGTAGAAAAACAAGGCAGATGATGTAATTTAAGAGAACAGACAAGGTATACAGTACAGACTGCTTTTTGGTGTTGAATTCTTTGTATAAGAAAACATATACACAGTTTGTTTGCTCTGCAGTCACCCAGCTGCTTTAGTTAAAATGAATTTTCTGAATGTCAAGAGTGTCAGATAGTCAAGCAAGCTTTGCTAAATTGTCAGCCTCTTACAGACTTAGCCTAAAATACACTCAGCACAAGTTTTCAAGTGTCTGAATTTCAGCATAAACCTTGTGACAAAAAAATGATTATTTTAAGAGAAGTGGAAAAAGGACAAAAGGAATAGATAGACAAGGGGAAATATTCCAGCAAGCCTTGATTTAAAGACAAACACTAGGACACAGACTGAGGTTGATGGCCCAAAATATTTTGCGCTTACATGTAAGCCAGGAAGTTGAACAATTTGATGCAAAAACTCCAGAAAATGTAAAAAATGTAATATTAAGAGGTTATTTAAGGCTGGCAGACCAAGCACACATAACTTCACAGTAAAACAGATGTTGTGTAGATGGACCTTTAAATGAACAAGAATTTTTAAATATTCTGAATACGTACATTATTAAGTATAAATTAAACAGCATTTTCAAATTAAATTAAGCATATGTTATGTTGCTTTGAAGGGATCTATTTCAGTACCTTATAAGAACCATAATGGTGAATTCTGGGATCACAGTTAGGGTAACTGAACTGAGAATAAAAGGGATGCATGATGAGAAGATTTGTACAACCCAGTGAAACATAAAAAGTCAAGATGAGTACTGTCAGTTCTACCCCTCTCTCTACATTATATTGTAGCACTGTAGATGACAGGACGCTTAAGAGCTTTCTGCTATAAGGAATGATACAAAGGCTGAGATTTGATCTGTCTTTTTTTCATGGCCCACTAAGTTGCATTGACTGGCGTGACATATTTTCACAACACATGCATGATATATTGACAGTGTAAAAGTGAAATATGGGCACTTTCTCATGCACAAACACACATTCAGAATTCTCAAATGCACATAGGCTCACACAGACAGTAAAAGCTTTCTCCATCCTCGTTGGCTCCGTCGGCATGACTAAGTGCGCTCCATCTCACATTGTTCTCCACATACAGCCATGATTTCCCCTGGCTTCACACACTCAGTTCACAATCACTCCACACATGTCAGGTCTAATAGCATCTGCTTCGACACACATGCTCATCCCCTCACACACACAGACACACACCTGTAAATTCTGCACCCAGGCTTAAAGGCATTCATATATACCATCTTACACACAAATGCACTGTAGGGCTGTGAGTCTTTCTCTCACTGACAATATGCTGCAGCAGTGAATGTGTGTTTGTGGGCGACAGCGGCGGTTGCAGAGGAGCGGTGTAACCCAAAACAAGACAGACTGGCCAGGGGCCAAACTGAGGTAGAGAGAGGAGAGGAGAGAGATAGAGGGTGATGGAAAGCAGGTGTGAAGGTTGATGTTTGTGTTCCTACATGCAACAGTGAGAAAGAGAGAAATATAGTGACAGAGAGGGAGGACAGCAGCAGAGAAGAGTGTGTGTATATGGGGAAAATAAGGAGGAAATTGAGAGTGTGTGAGTTAATAGTACATGAAGAATTCAGTCTGGTTGTGCACTTGACACTGTAGCCTTTAATTTTCCCCTTTAAATACAGTATTTCTAACTGTGTTTGGCGCACAATTAGATTTGGTAAGCTGATCTCTAATTTTGAAAATGTCCTTGTATCTAAATGTGTGTAAGGAGAGAAAGGACACAGTTGTATGTTTGTGGGAGATTAAATGCACATACATTGATACGTCTGCTGTGAGTGCATGAATGCAAAATCTCACTTCTGGATTGAGCAAAAGCAAACAAGTGTAAATACAGCAGCAGTGGAGTCAGCAGCTCAAGCAGCAAGATGAAAACATTGCATTGGAAAGAGTTAGACAGTGCCTTAAGGAGCTTACATGGAGGAGAAGTAGAAGATGGAGAGGAGTGAGGGGGTGTGAAGGAAGAAAGCAGCGGGGATAACAGGAAGAGAAGCAGGGCTGGGGGGACTAAGAGAAATGAAGAGAGGGAAGAGTTAGAGAGCAAAAAGGCGGAAAGGAGAGGAGAGGGGGGGGTCGTTGTCAGTATGCTATGACTTTCCTTTTTCAAAACAGGAATTAATCCAATAATCGCTTGGAAATGTTTTGCATATTTCTTCATTCTTCTCATAAACTTAACAGACTATCATCTGGTACAAGTACGCATGAGACCTGTCAAGACCTTGGACACACACAAACACGCACGCATGCACAAATTCAACGACAAATCCCATTTCTGTAGGGTTACAGCACATGTGCTCCATGAGTCTAATCTTAGGAGTCCTTACGTTTATCTGACTCTTACTTCAAGTTCTGCTCTCGGTGTCACAAATGTGCCAGCCCTGCTATAGGCTTTTCAACCATGTGGGCTCATTAGCACTTAATGCTCAAGCGCACACACTTCAAAAACACACACTTCAAAACCCAAAGAACCTGAGAGTCTATAAATTAACTAGTAGAGCCGAGGACAACTGTGATGTTATCCATTTATTATCGTATGCTTATTTCGTTTATTATTATGTCCTCCCTCAGCTGCTCCTGACTGTCTCTGTTCTCTTCTGCCACAGCAATTATTGGTATTAAGGAGTCTTTCTAACATCAAACAGTGGCTACTGGATGCTCTTTGTAGAAACAGGGTCAAACAGCTAGCCTGTTTAAATATATCATGCCAGCACCTCTAAAGGTCACTAGTTTACATGTTATCACACAATGTGCAGGAGTGTTTATTAGCATTAGCAACTGGCTAGTTAGCAACAGCTTTCAGGAAAATTACAGTGAAATCCCCAAGCTAATCTACAGCTAATCTAACCGGCTGCTACATATCTATCAAAAAGTTTATCAACCAGAATATGCAACTGTGAAATTGTGACCAGTCATGACTCACATGGTAGATACTGTATTTCACCTGCAATGTTGCACCTATGGTGTTACACTTTCTCACCTCCCAGTGTGACCTCACACATTCAAGACTTATATCTGTGCTGAGTTCACACAACAAACTTTAGCCACTCAAACTTAATGTAAGGCTGCCAAAAAAGTATCTAAATTGCACTCTAATTAGCCTTCAGTAGACACTCTCAGAGCAGCAGGTGATGAAACATTCATTGCCATGGGAGAATGTTAGCTGGAAGTAGTTTCAGTGAATCTGATTGTGTGAAAACAAATAAAATCTAGGGAGAAGTATCTTTAATCTGCAGTCTTATAAGAATATCAAAGTAAAACACTATAACCAAGGTCTACCAATTATAAGACACAAATGTCTTCGCTTCTGAGCACAGAGCTCTGCTTAACAGCCGCCTTGGGAATTCACTCACTTCCCTGCAGTTTCAGCTGTGCCACCTTCTCTTCTTTCTTTCTTTTTTTTCTTTTTTTTTTTTTTACAGCGCTGGCAATTGTTGGCTTTTTTTCTCCACTGAAATATCCACCTTCCTCGCCCAAGGGAAGCTTACCTTTCCCCTTAATGTGAGAGAAATCATTTAGTGACAGAATAGCTTCCAGCGTACACAGCAGACTGAGGACATGATGTGAAGGGTAATGCAGAGGTCAAAGATCAAATGGAGGCAGACTGGGGTCAAACTGAGGCAACCAAGTGCAATTATATAGCTCTACCGACTACTGTAGCAGCAAATTAGAGGAGCTGTAAAGGGTGTTGCAATTTATGACAATGTTAGTTTTATAATGTTGTCATCAATTGACTTAACTCTACCAAGATTGTTTCAACAAATATTATTCTTGCAGAACAGGAAACAGTGGAAAATGGGAATGCAGGGGGAGAGACACCCTTTTTTTTGACCTACATCTTCCATGATTAGCTATGCACTTAAAGAACTTCTCCTCTCCCTCGCCATGAGAGAGAAGAAGATTATAAGTTGGCTGCCACTGGTGAGCTGAGCTGAAGCTTGGGCTGGGACTTTGGCTCCTCCTAGATTTGGACTAGATTGGGGATTTCAAAGTCAAGAGAGTTCAAAGCCTTGGCTGGGGAAAGTTGAAAAGAACCGCAGCCAGCTATGAGCTAGAGAGCAGAGAGAGCTAGCTACTTAGAGTGAACTCTCACACAGTCAGTGGGAGTGCGGTGGCAGACATGGGTGGTGGGTGTTAAAAAAATGGTGAACGCTTGTGAAAATAAACTGTGATTTTAGGTGGGTTGCTTGATTATTTTAGCTGGCATGTTTGTGAAAAACAGTGAGTAAGGGCCAACGTTTTGCGCGCCTAAATCATCAAATATACAGAATGTTGGATTGTTTTTCCTCCAAAATACAAATGATGTTCAATGCTTCTAACATCATCACTGCTGTTGTTGCGTTCACCTCTAGATCCAAATGATGGATTTTTTCGTTGCAAATGGAATATTAAAATATGTGTTGAAATGCTGCTTTTAGTGCTAACACCCACAGTTCTGTAATGTAGACAGAAAAACATGCCTCAAATGTCCAAATGTGAGACCATTACAATGCACTTTCTTTGAAAAACAAAATTCAATTTACCTCCAAAAACACTGCTTTTCAAAAGAGAGCTTTTAAATTGATGACGCAGAGCTTTTACAGGCGAGCATTTTTCCCTGTGTGCAACACAATGCCATTTCTGTGCCACATTCCAACAGTGGCATTACCTCCCCAGGACAGAAAACATCAATGAAAATGAGTTTAATCTAGGGGATCTTTGGTTTGTCAGTATGAAGTACGTAGAATAATGAGCCACGAGCAGGTAGAGTCAAGCTTATTTTTTACAGATTCATACTTATAAACACATTACCCAGGTAGCTATAGCAAAACACCTACATTCACACAAAACACCAGAATTAAACAGGATTTAAAAGTACTTTGAACTTAAAGGACTGGACTGTATATGGAGAGACAAACAAAAACACAAAAGACTAGGAAAAACAGCATCTCACTGCTTGGGAATAATATGTTATTGAGCCAGATGTGGTTTAACTGGTTTTAATAGAACTTATTTTGGTAATCAGCAGTATGTCCTTAGCTCCTTGGTCAAACCTAAAGGTGATATGCAGAGGTATTACACCAGGTATCAGGTCAGTGTATGAGTACACAGTGTTATAGTTTATTGACAAAAAGCAGTGAAAAGAGCAGTAAAAAGAGCATCCAGACACCAGACAAGGGGTGAATACTAGATTCTGTGTCCCTTCATCTTAAATCATGTTTGGGAAATATGTGAAAGCTAACATGCAAAGATAAATATTACCGCTTTTACTTTTGATTTTGCTGTCTGCGTTTATTTTATATTTTACATATAATAACAAAATCAACATCAACAAAAAAAGAGAAAAAAGAAAAATAGTATTTTCTACTTAAATAGTAATATTGTGTCAACATCAGAACTAAAATTAATGAACTGAATTAATGCCTTATTGGGAAAATTTTAGCTATAAGAATGCAACTTCATAGGGTCAGAAGGTCTCTGGGTTCTTTCATGTCAGTACCTAGCTATCATTTTCTTTGTGAATTAAATTATGTGAGGATTGAATGAGACTGTAAAGAAGCAAATCCAAAAATGTTAAATCATAATATTATTTGATGTATCTGAATTATGCTACAGTTTAGTCAGTTATATTGCTTGTTTTTTAAAGGCTGCATGAAGAGTCACATAAATACACAAAAGGAAAACACAGTCTTAGTAAAAGTTTTGAGGGCGGGCTGCTGTAGGTCTTTAGTGGTAGATTAAGCTCCAGCTTGTGCCTCTCTCTGTTGTTTTTCATCCTGATTCAGCAGTCCTGGACTTTACGCAGAGCCTCTGACAGCTCAGTAACCACAGGGAATGCCAGCTCATCGACTATTATAATGACGGCCTCCCTATAGCTCTCCGTCTCTCTCTCTGCCCTTCTCACCAGCACACCATCCACATTGTCCCCCCCCCTCTCTTTTTCTCTCTCACTCTCCCTGTTTGTGATCTTTCTCTCTGCCCTTCTTGCTGAACAAAAGCTGGTGTGAGTGTGTATGATGCAACTGTGGCAGTACTGAAAGTTCATAGTCAACAGAATGCACAAATGAACATCCCCAAGGAAGGAGTGGATAGATTAAAGATTTAACTGAGAGCAAAAATATCATAATGAATGATGCAAGCTTTAAATGAGAGCCTCTTTGTGAAAAAGGCTTCAAAGCCAAACAGTAAATCATCCATTTCTCTTGTTACAGTTTAGTTACAGATGGAGACTTACCTTTTTTCAAAGAGAAAGATTCAAACAGTACAAAAAATTAGGGGCAGTATACAGACATGGCTGCTGATATAAACTGTATTGCACGCTTTGCAAACTGAAAAGGACACAGAGGACCAACCTTGAGCTTATCGAAGCGTTCAGTAAGCGAGGACACCTGGTGCTCTCGGTGGCGTCCCACCAGCTTGCAGAGGGCACAGATGAGCTGGTCGTCCACCAGGCAGTACATGTTGACCTTCTCGTTTTCGTGCTCCATGCAGGTCAGGCCACGGATGTGAGTATCCGGCACCGGCTCAACCAGGCGGTGGCTGGTGAACGGCTTCTTGTTGGGATGGGTAGCACGCAGGCAACGGTCACAGTACGACACCTCACATGTGACACAAGTCTTGACGGCCTCACGTGGTGGATCCTGCTCGCAGAACTGGCAGCTTATACGCGGATCCATTTTAGCAACAACAGCAGGGCTGTGGTTGGCATTGGTGTGGTTGACGTGATTGGCGTGATTAGCGTGATTGGTGTGGTTGGCATGTGAGTGGGAGTGGCTGGAAGAGGCCGGGCTGCCCCGGGCGCTGCTTCCACCTCCACTACCACCACCTCCACCACTGCCACCACCACCACCAATCGTTCCAGCTATCGTTCCGCTAATGTTGGCGGTGTAGGGCCGCTGCGGCTGCACGCGGCGGCTCTCAGTGGGGGAATTTGGGCCGCTGATGGAGGCCTTTTGAAAGCGATCAATGATGTTCTGCAGCGTCACATTGCGCTTAAGGCCCTCCAGGCCGCGGTGATTCAGCGTGATGACGTAACGACAGGTGGGGCACTGAAAGGCCGAGATGGACTCAAGGGGTTTGCTGGTGGAGCAGTGGGACACCAGGATGCGGTGGGCGCAGTTAAAGCACAGGCTGTGGGCACAGGGCAAGAGAAGAGGGTCTTCAAACAACTCCAGGCAGATCGGGCAGGTCAGCTCAGACTCCAGTGTTTCCATCTTCAATTAAACCAATCTAAAGGTGACATCAAATCCCATGGAAGCTGGCCAATTACCTGCAAAAAGAAATAAAATACATGAATGAGTATTTAACACACTTTCTTGCATTACCATGCTGCTCATCTTCTAAAACCAAATGAGACTCCTTTAAACACACAATTCTGTATAAGAATAAGAGGAATGACTGAACCAAAGGAAAAAGATAAGAGGTCGACTGATGGGTCGGGAAGAAGTAAAAATCAATGGAGTGAAGAGAGACACCTTGACAGAATCTTAACTTTAGATTTTCAACTCTTCATCCAGCCTCATACATTCTCATCAACATCTTTCATTTTTCTTACTTTCTGACTTATCATTGACTCTGCTTATTTTTCATGGTCACTGTGGGCAGATCAGCTTGACTTATCAAACAATAAACACTTGACCCAAAGGACATCAAGTTTTAAAACATGATTCCAACAACAATTTCAGGGCCAGAGCGGTACAGGAAAATTGATTTCAGATCCTGCCCCCTCTTTCTACAAGCACTCCAAATCTCAGCACCTTACAGCCTGCATTTCAAGCTGTCTCCCCTGGGTGGCCTTAAAACCACTGACATGAGAAATCAGCAATAACCCTCCCTCCCATCCCCTCTGATTCAGTAGCTCTCCATTCTTTAAAAGAAACAAAGCGTGGACCGTGAAACTACAGTATTAAAGTGGATGACCCCACAGAGCTGACAGTGACGATTTCATTAGGGAGAGGACGTTCCTGAAAGACGGCCCTTGTCTTCCTCTGTGCCAGTCATGCAGGATTTAGTGATGACTGGCTTTCATGGGTTGTGTGACTAATCAAAAAAGTACTTGTCATCTTTGGGACTGTGTTTAAACTTCGCTGAGTGACCTCTCTGCAGCTTTGGTGCTTGTGTGCATAAGGATGACTTTTTACAGACACTAAGAAAACTTTAAGCTCACAGACTGAACATGTCATCAGGAGAAGGGCAGCAGATAAAAGAGTCATTAAGATAACTGAGATAGTCTTTGGATCAAAGTCACTGAGGATTAAAAGAACAGTTTCAAACTGAGTTTAGGTGCTAAATATAACATTATGTGTATGGATTCAGCATCATGGTTATCCAACTGAATTTGGGTGTATTTTAAACTTTTTTACCAACAGCTCTGTTCCAGTAATCTGATTGGACAAGATGGATGTGCTCATATGGAGAACAAAGTCACTAGGACTTCTTGTCTATGTGTATCACTCCTCCTAAGCCAAAGGTGTTTTATATACAGGTTGTTTTTTGTGAGTTTTTAGTGATGCACCGATGCATCTGTTCAACATCGGTATTGGCCGATATTGTCCCTGTTGACAGACATAGCCAAGAAGTCAATGTTTATTTGTTGTGCCAAATACATTTTAATACTTACATCTCGTACAACTAACTACTGATTCAGAGAAGAGGTTTTTATTTGGCAGATGAAGTCATCTTTTGAACAAACTCTGAATTGTTTTCATTGTCAAACAGGAAAGAAAATGGTGGCATTGTGGGAGTCTAACAAAAAAAAAAAAATTACACCAACCTCGGTATCGGCATCAGCCCTGATATTCAAAATTAGTGTTTTTATTTTTATTTTATTATATTTATTTACAGCGGAAAGTCTTTGTCTTTACTCATCAAGTAAGCGCTTCTGAATCACAAAGGCCACCAAAGCAACTGTCAACAGACTGTTACTCTCCTGGTTGGAAATACACAGATATATAAAGTAGTACATATTAGTAATACACACACACACACACACACACACACACACACACACACACACACACACACACACACACACACACACACACACACACACACACACACACACACACACAAACACACACACACACACACACACACACACACACACACACACACACACACACACACACACACACACACACACACACACACACACACACACACACACACACACACAGAGTAGAAAGAGTGTTTGCCAACGGTCCAGATCCAGTCAAGTTGCAGAAGTAGTCTTGTTGGTGGGTCTGAATGAATGATTTATTCAACAAAAGAGAACTACTTTCGTTTTACCTCAATATGCTGCTTGTACTTGAACTGCTGTGATCATATTTAGCACTTAAGTCTGGCTCCTTGTGCCTATGACTGCCAAGTTGATATTCAGTTCAACATCATTCCCTCATTGCTCATATTACTATGTCCACTACAAAGTATAGACGCCACAAAGAAAGAGTCAGAGAGACTCTTTAATCATTTTCAGTATTAATTCACTCTTCAACAGATGTGGAGAAACATGTGATAAAAAAAAAAATGCCTTCACATTTTCCCAGAACTCATGTGGAATTCTTTAACTCACTTGTCTCTAATACAACCTCAAAACCTACAACTTAGCATTTTAGCCTACTACTGCATTTGACAAAACTTTCTACCTGAAGTTTGAAGTTGAACAATGTCAATATTGAATTATTAAGCTTAATATTACTGAAAACACTATTTATTTATTTATCAAAATAGCACTTGTTCCAATCCCTTAACATACAAACATGTATTGAAGCTGCAATGTGTTGTTTTCCTTAATAGGATAAGCATGACTCTGAATAGATGACAAGTTTCACAATCACAACTTGTCAAAACACAATGCTGATGTGTGGCATTGTCCTCGAACTGAATGTCTGAAATTCAGTTGCTCATTTTAAAATATATTAAGTCAGCTCTGCCATCCACAGTGCAGTGTGACTATATTTTTGGGCTGTGACACTCTCACTGCGTGGTGTAAATTCAGCTGCACTGAGAAGGAAGCACTATACATAAGCTCAAAAACTTGCCAAGGACATGTTGAAGACGGGAGTGTATGAAGACAGAAACAGAGCTCAAAGGCTCAAACTCATTTGCACAATCAAAAGTCTCCTCCCTTCTGCTGCAGATTAAACCAGGCCTCGACACTGAGCTGTGTTCAAAGCAAACATGATTTGAGCAGCGCCTAAGTGCTCAAGAAAGGCACTTGCTGAAGAAAGTAGTTATATACATGCAGCGGCATTGTTACAAAATTCATTATCAGGAAAAGAAATAAATAACTGCTCGCAGCCAATCATGCAGATATCAGGCTGATAAAAGGCAACAGGCACCACACTAGTGTGCAAGTAACCGTGTGTTAGTCAGGTACATTATACTCATCTATTAGAAAGCTGTGTTTTCGCTCACATGCACATAATGACCTTCTCCCATATTCACCTTGGCTGCTATTTATCAGATGCCTTATGCGGTTGTTATCACACCACCGGGCTATGTAAGAGGTAAACAGGGAGAGAGAGAATCCACAGAGCAAGCAAACACGAGGTTGCGCTTCATCACACCAACAATAGGTCTCATCTATCTACACTGTATCAGAGAGGAGGAGAAAAACGGATACAACCAGAGACAGGATGTAGAGGGAGTGTGATGAAGGGAGGCAAAGACAACCTCCAGGACCTTTTGATGACAAGCAAGGCCACTGGCTTCACAGCTTATAGATACAAATCTATACAGGAAGGAGTCTCTGTCGGTTTATCTGTATGTCTGTCTGTCTCTGTCTGGCTAGAGAACTGTTCATCTGATCAGCTTTAAAATTGGTTGATGTATTGAAAAAAAATCACTTCAATCAGCAAGGAAGGTGTGGGTTAAGGGTTAAAGGGGTTAAAAATGCTTCTTAATATGATTCACACTTTTTTTAAATACACTTTGTAAAGGTATTCAATTAAATGTCGTTGAAGTAGCCAACGTCAGAGAGATCTATATTTCCACAAGGTCACTGAGAGCAGCTGTAGGCTGAGTGATTCCATATGACTGCTGTTTCAGGGCCAACATATGTCAACAACAGGAAACAAGGCACACATTCATTAAGCTCCTCAGGATACACATTGATTCAAGACCGTAGGGTCATTGTACAACCATGTTCACTTTGCAGCAGGAATCAGGTGAAATTTATGAAACTAACAACATGTCTTTCAATCACCACCATACATACTCAGAGGAAGAAGAAAATATACGCCAATAAAACCATTGTTATTCAACTCCAATGATTTTGTACAAATCCTGCCACTCTCTTCATCTGTGTTTGACAAAATAAAACAAAGGAAGTCACACAAGTCGTTTTCCTTCTCACAGATCAAAAAGTGATCACACCAAATATCCTGTGGGATTAAACATTTGTATTTTACCACACAAAGGCCAAGATTCAAGGGGTTTATGTTTGTATTTAATTGTCATTTTAATTAATTATATAAAATATGTAATTGTCAACAGGCATCTATACATACAAAGAACAAACCTCAATGATCAAATCCATCATATCAACAGAGGCATGAACAGGGTCTTTATCCAGGGTTTGTGCAACAGTCAGATTCAAATGACTGAATCAGCAGTCTCACTCTATTTCCTGCCACTGAGCTGCTTCTCTTGATGTTAATGTGACTGTGTCTAACAGAGCATGGTGTTATAATTACCATCAAGCCTTAACACACCATCAACAGGTCCATTAAGCTTTAGCTGTGTCACTCTGGGGAAGCAGAGCCGTCCATGATAGAAGCCATTTAGCGAGCTAATCACTAGCTGCATGGTTAAGGCGTTTGTTCAGCAGACACAGACATAAAAAACAAAACATACACATTTAGCAAGAGCTGCACATTTACTGTACGAGTTCTTTCCCATTTGTCTGTTCCAATGCCAGTCTCATTTGGGTGTAATGTCCCATCTGGACAGAACAGCTTGAGCTGGCACTTGAAGATAAACAAACACACATGCATATTACAGTGATACACACGCACACACACATGCACACACACACACACTAACACACACAATTGTCTGTCAGTTACTCTCTTCAGTTTATTGCACTGATTCCTTGATTTGTATGTCTCAGTCAGAGCTTTTTCCAAGATAGATGAAAAACAAAAACTGGGACATAATCAATGATTAATTTATTTGTGTGAAGTAGAGGGGCCACATTAATAATTGTTCTTATCACTCACATACACTCGACCAGACTGTGAAACTTCTTATATGCTCCAAACGTATGCGAGTTAGCAGACTTGAGGGGCAGAAATCCAAGAGCTGGTACGGGATGTGTACCTTTAATTTTGAATTTCCCTCAGGATCAATAAAGTATCTATCTATCTATCTATCTATCTATCTATCTATCTATCTATCTATCTATCTATCTATCTACTATCTATCTATCTATCTATCTATCTATCTATCTATCTATCTATCTATCTATCTATCTATCTATCTATCTATCTATCTATCTATCTATCTATCCATGAAGCAGCATCTGTTTTTTGTTGTGACAGCATTTGAATCCTGTGTGCAAAGTTATTTTGTGCTCCTAATGGTTCCAATAGATGTGGCAGTCGATGATCTGGTGCTTCACAATCAGTTTAAGAGACATGACCTGGGGAATTCCACAATATAAAATCCAATGATGTCCCAATTTCTGTCATTTGGTTAAGTTGCAAACATGAAAACAATACAAGATTTTAAAGTGTATCTACAGTCCCCTGGGTGTGTGGTTGCATGTGTACGGATTCACTCTGTTGATGTATGCATCATTCAGGAGAAAAGGCTTTCGTGGAACAAAGATGATTATTCTTGTGTAAACAATCCACTTGTAAAAAACAAATTGCTCTCTTGTGAATTTTTAGTCACACAGCTGCGAAGCCAAAAAGGGGGACTTAAATGGACACTTGATGTTGTTGGGAGGGAGAGGCAACGGTTGCAAACATATCACCAAACCTTAAAGCTCTAAACCAAAGACACAGCTGCAGTTTTATTTATTCATTATTTCTATTGCATTCATTATTGCTAGTTGTTGACCCTCAGTATTTGTAGCCTTCTCATAGATTAATTTCCCCCACTGGAATTATAAAATATCCAGTCTAATAAAATCAAATCCAAAGAAAACAAACAAACACACTTAAGAAAACCTTGAGTAGTTCAAGATACGAACCATTCTGTAAATACCCTAATACAAGGTGCTGATGGCCTAGCGGTTTAGGTTGCACCCCTAGTATGGAGGCTCCTCCAAGCAGGCAGCCCAGGTTCTAGTCCGACCTGTGGCTCCTTTCCCTGCATGTCATTCCTCACTCACTCTCTCGATTTCCCACTTTGTCCACTGTCCTATCTGAATAAAGGCATTAAAGGCCAAAAATAAACCTTAGGAAATAAATCCTAATACTGAGTGGATTTAGGTAAAAAAATCCTTCTTTTATACTCTAAGCATTTCAATCAAACACAAAAAGAACATGCTGAGGTGCAACCAGAGCCAGATGTTACACATATATCAAAAAGACTTGTTCCCTGGGTGGAAAGCAGAAGAAAAGATTACTACCAGGAAACGCTTTGCTTCGGTGCAAAGTAGATTATGCGGGTATTAACAAGCACATGCGTGCATCCATATCCATATGTTCATCCCTGTCCTGAAAAAACACTTCAAAATACAGAAGAAAGACAATGAATTGTACTTTTAGCCGTTAGACTGAATCAAAACTTATCTATAATAAATATGCAGTTTTTATTCTGTATCTGCCACCCATCATCCTTCCGGACCCCAACCAAATACCTCTGTTTAAACTCCCAGTATACTTCTTCATCCCTGAAGTGTATGTGGAATCTTTCAATCTGACTGGAAGCTGTCAATCAAAGCTTATCACAGGGAAGGACGAGGAGCAGGAAATCGCATAGTTGCGCTTTAAAGGCTTTTGAGAGAAAGACAGTATCAGGGGTCAATTGTCTTTATTTCAAGGAGGTATGGAAAACATACCCTGAGAAAATGCAATCAATTGAAATGGAATTGAAATCAGCTAGAAACTCTAGCTTATACAGATGGATCAATGGAGTACTTTAATCAAAGTATGGCTGGACAAATAGAAAAATGTTTATTCTGTTTCGTGCCGAGAGTAAGCATCACATTACAAACCCAGGAGTTGTAATTACGATTTGGCCACTATGTCAAATTGTCTTCAAGGTCTGGCTCACTTCTAGAGGACTTGGGCTAAAAGTCACTTCATTGAGTATGTCACATCACAGTGATGAGAATAGAGCTAAACTGTGACCGCCCACTTTTTCCGCTGCCAGGAAATACATTTCCCTATTCAAATCCTCCATTGACATTTCACAAAATCCTTATATCGAGATATTGACGCCTAGAACCAAGCCAACCAACTACCTCAATACTCGTGCCTATAAAACATTTTATTTGGCACAAAAAAATGATGTGTATATTTTTCCCAGAGTCAAAGAACTACCCATCCCACAATCCATTGCGAATGATACTGCTTCTTCTTTAATGTCACCTTTTTGTTTTGTATTAGTGTTTATATATACTGTTAATACAAGTGTTATAATATCTTGTAGTTTGTGTTGTGTTAATATACAGTATAAATTATATTACAAGGTTATCAGTACAATTCCTGTAAGCTAGCCTGCTAGCAGTACTATCCATTCACATACAGTGCTGGGACAGGAAACATTTCCATGGAAACAGTGAGTTCCATGAATCAGAGACGTCGCTGTGTCACTCTATGATCGTGGATAGTGTAGTTATTTTCCCAGAGATCGCAGATAAAACATGTTTCTCTTAAAACAAGGTTGATAGCTTACAAACTTGTGTCTGCTACAGGAGCATATACCAGCATTTTCACACTTTCACGCTATGGCGAAAATTAATGGGATTTTTACTTCCAGAACCAAACTGTTGAGCTCTATACTCCACCTTGAATTGTTTTATACGTAATGGAATAATCAGTGATCTAAGTAAGTAATGCAAAGCAAAATGTTATATCTTTGGATCAAGTGAAATAACAGTTTTTCCTGTTTTAAACTTTATGATAGCGAAGGGAATAGATTTCTAGCTGTCACAGGGATATGAGCGTGGTATGAAGCTTCTTACCTACCTCCGATAAGGCAAAGAAGCAAATATTCCAAAATGACATGTTTTGAATTAACATTAAAAACCCCGAAAAAAACAGAGTCACTTGTTAACTTAGAAATCTAGCTTTAGCTAAGCTGTTTTCAGCTGACACAAAGGATAGTAACATAATGTTTTGGCTAAACTGCTACTTTAATGTTTAAACCCCAGTGGGCTCATAGTACAATATTGTTTGCTAGGTGTCTGCTATAGGCCAGCTGTAATCATGCTAGCTATCAGGTTCATTGTCCTGGGTGGTGTTGGGCTAAGCAAAGACAGAGGCTATCATGCTTACAAGCTCTGTCTGACCTCAATCTGCGGTGGACCTGTTCTGCTTGCACCATAACAAAAATAGGCAAAAGTTTAATGATGCTAATAACAAATTAAAGTTTTTTTTCTATTCGCTTGCTCATGTAAAACACAATAAAAACCTGCCTGGAAGAAAAGAGCAATTTAAGGCTTGACATTTTTATGGAGCGTGGAAAAAAATGTTCATGGCACAACAAGATAGTGGTTACTCTGCCTTGCAGTCTGTTTTTCTAAATCAGAAAGCCTTCATTCAGTACTTTATGAGGTAGCTAAATACCAAACTGGAGCAAACACATCTCTGCACAGTGAATGGCTGGCCTGTTTATGGGATGTTTGCAAATCAGACCTTTACACATTTTAGCCCTGTACACTAATAAAGGGTGCTCACATAGAAAGGAAAAATAAAAACACCCTTTTGCAAAACTACTCTATGAATATTTTCATTTGTGACCCTGTTAGCAAACATAACTCTTAAGCTGAGGCAAACATGGTATTTAACCTAATCACCTTAGCTGAGCATTTAAATCTGAAAGAAACAGGACATTGTTGAGTAGATTGAGTGCAATTCAGTTGCATTAGTGGATTGGATTGCTGACATTTTTAGGAAGGCAATTTATTGGAGCAACAGGGGATAAAAATACCCACAGGCATAGGACACGCCAGAACCAGGCACTGCTGAGATTTACCAGATATCAAGAGACTGCTGTTTTTCACTGCTGTGGATTTGGACTAAGGAAGTGGGATAGCCCCAAAACTGAGAGCCCTGCAGCTGAGCTGACCAGGCCACAACAAACTGCACATATGATCATATAAGTGGGATCAAGAAGGACATTTAACTTGAAACTGGCCAGGGCTCCTTTGGCCATAATTTTTATTCTTCTTTTTCCCTTCATCTTTTTCCTCACTTCCTCTGGCACAATCTTTACACTGTCTCTTTCTCTCTGCAGCAGGCCTCAGAGCGGGCTGGTTTCACCAAACATGTGATTCCTATTCATAGAATGTAAACAGTAATGCAGCCAAGCTGGTGTTTCCATTTCACATTCAGTGAAGCTGAGCAGGCGGGGTTACAGTAAGCTTAACCCTCTCACTGCTACACTCCTAACCTCTTATTTATAAGGAGTAGTGTTTTCAACAAAAATGTCATTAAAGAGCATATCACCAAGTTAAATATTCTATAAATGTACCACATTATTTATTCTATTGCTGCTTGCACGACTTCAATGAAGGAACATTTCACATTTCTAAAATATTTCCACAAGAAAGGCCCTTCAATCACTTGCCATCCAGCTTCTGACAGGTTTCAAGGTCAGCCTGCTCTCGTCCAGCACATCAGACAGTCTCTACTCATTGTACCAGTTAGTGTCCCCATTCCCTGGGTACCAGTGTCACCTCTTGATGGGGTCAAATATGGGCAGGGACTCTGGAGAGATATGCAACAAAAACGTTGACAACAGAAACACAGACTCACTCTGGCGGACTGTGGTGAATGGCCTATGCTGCATAAAGCAGCGATAGGCGTAAGTAAGTAACTCTGGAGAGAAGTTATCTCAATTCATCTCACTCTGCCTCATTGGATTTCCTGGAAACTATTATTTAACAGTGCGAGACAATCTGCATGAATATTGGCAAAGTATGGGGAACTAGTTTTACTGATTTAGACATTGGATGTCATCCAAAGTAAGTTTGCTATTGATATCATTTATATGTAAATGTATCCATTTTTTTTTGTATTTTAATATAAAAAACAGTACAACTTAATCCCCCGAAAATCCAATAATACAATACTCATAATACAAACGAGAGGGTGAGAAAAATCATGAAAAGTTTATTCTCAGACATTTTAACGAAAGGGCTTGGATGTAGGCTGGCCTTTACAGAATCAGTTTAAAGTTTAAACACAAGTCCACTGATTTTGTGACCTTGATTCTTTACTTTTTTTCACTTCAAACCTGATTTGAAAATTTGGTGTCATAAAAAAGAGGGAACAAATTAGGTGTTTTAACTATGCCTTAATAAAGAATCTTGAGGTGAGCATCATAGTCTTCTGCCTACAATTATTTAATTATCTTTTATATTATCCATTTCTATACAAAATGAGTTGTGTTTCTGCATTTAAGAAAATGGGTTTGTTTCTGTTTTATCTTTCTAACTGAAACCAGTATGTGTTTCTTCTATGTGTTCCCATGCAGGTGTGCATCAAAGTATTGCAGACCAACATGACTCTGCAGACATGTCACTGTGTGCTCTCATACACCCACGTTCATTTTCACAGTTCTATTTGTTCCCCATAGTCTCCTCTCTGCCTGTCAGCAGTGCTGATGAGGGCTTTATTGTGTGAAGGACATTTGCTGATGCAAGACACTGAAAATAAAATAAACAATCCATTTTCGTCAGGCACAAGGCCGAGCCAGACTCGCTAATTGGTTTAATACATTTAAACATGAAAGCAGAATGAAATGAGATTTTCACAGGGTTGTGACAGTGAGTAGAACACACCTCCTCACTTTCACCCTCCACTTAATACTTCTGCTTGTTACAGCTTGGCAGCCTGTGGGTAATAAAGTTAATACTGTCAGACGTCGTCTCATCAGCTCACTCAGGCTCTTTTGCAGCGGTGGAGAGCCTTATCGAGCTTCTGCACAACACTGGGAAGCAACCGTTCCCCTGCCACAATTCATAATGCTTTCATTATTCATGTGCATTTGCCCAGGTGAGAACAAACCTGGGATCAGAAGCTGGCAGAACAGCCTATAAGATATTTAGACAGAGCTGAGCATGTACGAGGGAGGACAGAATGAAGCTTACGCTAACTGTCAACAAGTATCATTAGTATGCAGGCCTCAAGCTCAATGGCGGATGAACATGGGTCATGAGCTGTTGACCTTATAAATCAGGCTAATAGATAAGACTGTGATCAAGTGGACACAATATTACTCTCTTTAAATATTTTCTTCTTCTTGCATGCTAATAGAAGCAGGGCAAGATGGATCCAGGATAGTACACTTGTTTTAGAAATAACATATACTCCAAATAGGCTATATATTTTTTATACCTCACAATCACATGTTGTACTGGGACTTGGATATTCACCTTTAAGTCCAAGTACAACTGATTGTGTAGTATTTTCTCTGACTAAGCTCTGACAAGATTTACACATACTAATATTTTGGAACAAAATGATTTCCCTGCATGAATTCATGAATCTAAAACAACATTAAATAAAAATGATGGGGTGGAAAAGCACACCCTGCAGAACTTGAGAAATCCATTGTTTAGGATCCCAGAAAACAAGCCATCTTGTATTGACAGTTGACACCAATTGAGCTTCAATTTTTCTATATTTTCATCTGTGTGTGTGTGTGTATGTGCACAAGAGCATGGCAAGTTAATGGCTTACCTTTTACTGGTATTTTCCATATATATGCAAATTGACTTTGCATCGTGTGAAAAAGCAATCTACGCACCACATAAACAGCACTTTCAGCTCCTGAAAAGAGGTTCTTTTCTGTGGGAAATTGCATTCCCGGCCTCTGTACACTTACATTAGCCTGGAAAAGACTGCCAAGAAAACAATAGCTTGATGTTTAAAGATTGACGATATATTCCTGAAAAGTTTGCCCATTGTTAAAAACAGCTGACGACTTTGAATGCATAGCAGGCTAACCGATCCTTAATTCGCTCAGCACTTTATCAGTAGCCTGCCAAGTTTTATTAGCAAATGATGTTGTCCAAGCTTGTGTTATTGACTCTAAAGGAAGCAGAGACTGGGGTCAATACAAAGTCTCAAAAAGCATCGACAATTCTGACAACTGGTGTGACAACTGTCCTTATTAACGAACATCAAATAGCCTGTGTGACAAGTTCTCTATGACTGATTTGTCTACTTGGACATGACGGGAGTTTGGACATTTTTTCTCCTCGCAGTAGTCATTAAGATGACAATAAAAATGTTCCAGGAAGAGAAAAACCTATACTGTTGCAACTTCCCACGAATATGAAGTGATAATAATGGGAAAAGGAAGAAAAGAAGTCAAAGAAAGAGTGTCTTGGTGGTGAATGTGTGTGTCCCTGTGTATTTATGTGTGCATGTAGCAGCTGTGGTTCAATCCTTCCAAACTGTCTGCACCGCCTGTCAGCCAGGGGAAATACATTTATACGCCTGATACAAAAGATAGTACAGATGAAAGACTTGTTGGGGTTGTCTCGGCTGAATCATCCGTAACCTCATTACACGTAGTCACAGCAACTAACCTGGTTTTAGGGACGCAATCTCTCCCTCCTTCCCTTTTCAAAATGAGGTACTGGGGAAAACAGACACAGTGTGGAATGACAGATAAATCGTCGATTCTATATTTTAAACCCAAGATGGATTTTCCATCCCAGTACGGGTGCGCTCAGTACAGAAGTCCTTACCACCACACCTCAGGCTGCACGTTGGAGGACCATGTGCATGCACTGCATTTATCCAGATGCAAAGGGAACTTTCCTCACAAGCGTTAAATTAAACTGAACTGCACCGAGCTGTCAGCAGTAAGAATAGTCTGCTTGACCAAAAGCCATTAAACACAAGCTTTCCTCGCTCTAAGTACGCCATTCACCTTGGGTCAAACTCTGCACAACATAATACATCTAGGAGGGCCATTTGCCACTTTCACTGTAGTAGTAGAAGGTGCATTATTAAAGCAGGAGGTGTTTGTGAAGTGTTACTAGGCTCTTTAGTTATTCATTATGTACGTGTGTCAGGAAAAAGTACGAGAGAGAGAGTGAGATAAAAAAAAAAATACAGAAGCCTACCAAAGGAGATGAAAGAACACAAGGAGGTCGTGAGAAAACAGCTCAAAAATAGATCACACCCACACCCAGAGAGAGAAAAAAACAAAAAGAGCAATAAGGGAGAGAGAGAGTGGAGAGGTGAGAGACCTTGCCATCAGTGTGACCCCAGGGAGGGGGTTCCTGTCCTCTATCTCGCCGCCCCGCTCTACAAAGTCAGAGCCTTCTATTTATAAAGCCCTGTAATGTTTGGCATTTCCTTCGAGTGAGGAGACTATATGAGCCATTGTTTTCCTTGGCTGCTGTTTGATCACCTCAGCGGGCTCCCTGCGTCCAAATGTCAGTGGCTTGTAGCTCGTATTTGTTCAATAAGATTGTTTTTATCGCAGACAAACAAGCATTTGCTACTTCTTGAAACGGGGAATCTGATTCAAATCACAATGCATGAACATAAGAGAGCCTTTAGAGATAGTTTTTCTTTCCTATATCTGCATTATTAATTAGACACATGTTTTAGGATGCAGGCAATCGCACTACAACACAACTGTTCAAATGCAGATCGTGCATGCATGTAGCAGCTGCAGAAACAAAGACGTCCCCGTCATTTTAGTGCCAAAAAGTTGTGGTAAGATAAGCAGCAGTCAGCCTCAGTGAGGAAAACACAGGAAGTGCAATATCACAGAAATATGTAAATGTATGCATCCAGAATTCTAATATGAAAGCTTACTGGAAAAAAAGTCTACATTTATATGGGTTAAGAGTAGATTTAGCTCTCACATACTTCCTCAAACATTCTGAATAATGCATTTCTGAATTGAGAAAACAAAAACACACTCACCCCACGCTGCAGCCCTGCAACCCTAGCCAACACAAATCAATATGTTTGCTAAACAATAGCTGTCCAACATTACCGGCTTTTATAAAAATAGGCGCTCCCTTGAGTCCTGTGAAACCAAAGAGAATAATTGTGAAGGTTAACAATGCCCACTGCTATATCAATATTGAACTGAACTGACGGCCTGTAGACAGAAAGAGCTCAACCTGAGGGCTTTCTGCGAGAGGCTGGTTCATGAGAACTGCTAATCATAGCAAGAGAATATGGTTCAATTCAACATGGCAGTTTCTGAGAACTAAATACTTTACACTATAGCCTCCTGCTTGCTCTGACTTATGATTTTATATTTAGCAGAGCATTGTAGAAGAATGTCAGATTCCTGGAGATTGCTGCAATGAGCCAACAAGAGAGGAAAAGAGTTGCTTTTAGATAGAAGGTGCTCCATAAACATGCCTGCTGGGCAGATGATGAAAGCATGTATTTGTCTTTACGTGTGCTCATGAGTAAGCCAAGGATTTTTTTTCCCCATATTCAACCCATATGACTTTTACTTTTTAGTCTTAGCTCTGTGTAGTTGTTAACCCTCTCCAGAATCCGACGAACATCCTTGAAGCTCTAAAACCTTTTTCACGCCTCCTCCTGTTTACTCCTACCCTCGTGATCCATCTCTTTAGAGTTATTTCTCAGTTTCCGTGCCCAATCCCATTTTTTTTATAACTACATCCTATCCTCAGCTGGCATTAGTGTAGAGATGTTCATTAAAGCCGGTTGTCTCTGTTAAACAGCCTGGAAATAGAGAGTGAAGTGTTAGGCTCTTTAGTTATTCATTATGACCGTGTGATAACTGATATTTATGAAACAATCTTTTAATGCAGTGGTGTGAAGCAAGCTGCACATTTTATGCTTGTACACAACCGCCTTGTTTTATTTGCCAGAGTTTTTCATCTTCAGATGGTGTATTTAAATCTGAAAATCTCAGAAAAACTATGCTTGCATGCTTTGATGAATAGCTACACATGTGCACTAAACATATGTGCCACTGTGTCACACCACTTTTCCCCGGGCAGAGCTCCAAACCTCCGCCACCTCTGTCATCCCAGAGAGAGGAGATGTGGTGCACTCCACCCAGCACAGAGGCTTCTGGGGTGGGCAGCATGACAGCAGATCTGGGCCTGATCCCAGGCTGCCGGTGCCAGCAGGTGAGATCATGGGAAACACGTGCATTGCAGCAGGAGCAGACAACAGGCAGCTGGCTGTTAACTAGCGTGTTGGGAGGTTGTCTGCCTGCTCAACTCAGCTGCTGCTGTTAGGAAGGGGCGGGGGAGCTCCTCTTTTTATGTCTGGTTGATTCTTTGGGTTAAGACCCCAGTGCTTTGAGGTCTTAAGCGTTTTAAACATATCAGAACGACGGGACAAGCTCAAGAAACTATTTTTTTTACTCATAGTTTCACAAGGTTAGAAATATTAGAAGTCAAAGTCAAAATCAATTGCTACATTTTACATGAAATGTAACTGATCTTAACTCATAACATGTCTTTAAACTTTCATTTTTCTTATTCCACAAAAAAATCTATTTTCTCTTCCATCTGAACTCTTGTATTACAGTTCCTCTCCTGCTACTTCAGAATCCCATTCTGACAATATTTAATAAATGTCATCTGATTTAAATATGACTTTTTTTGCCTTCCAACTAAAACTGTGAAAAATACCCTCCACTTCCCCAAATGTTCACAGTGTGAAGCAGCATGAAAAATAAAAGAGATATATTTGCGGCCTTTGTATTTGTCCAATTACATGCAGTCTGGAGAGCTCCCAGCTGATAAACTTTCAAATGAAACCATTTTCAATCAAAAACACTAAAACTGGAGCAGGTGCAATGGTAGACCAGTGTTTCCCACACATAGACGATACCTGGGCGGGCCGGCCAAGTAAATTTATGGCCACACAAGTATATTTCCGACCTGTTGTTATTTAATTTTTAATTTCTTCTTAAAATTGCTGCGTGCGCGAGAGCGCGAGCGCGAAACAGAGAGATAGCGAGCGAGCGGGGCAGAGAGAGAGCGCGCCAGAGAGTGCAGGCGCGCGTGAGGACCTCACGGCTGCTGCTCATTCAGTGCTGAACTCCTATGAATAACAGAATATCTGTTAATGTACAGCTGCTTGCTGCTTATGGTGTGCTGGACTGTTATAAACAACGAAATATCAAGTGGAACGTACTCCTGGTGTGAGTGTCTGTGTGCGTGCGTGGAGAAATTGAGCAGATTAAAGTTCTTTGTTGCAAAACTAAATTAATTTAGAGGGGAAAACACATTTGATATAAATACAAACCTAATATTAAAGTATATCCAAAGATAAGAGAAAGAAGAAAAAAAAGAAGTATGTTGATTAATTATTGAGCGTAGGCCTTTATGCCTCATGCGGAATTTGTTTGATTGCTTCATTCAGTGTCCTATGTGTGATCTGTGTAATAAGCATTGACTGTAAATATGAATAGAAAGCTGAATGACGTCACCCATCTGTTAGTGCAGGGGGCTTTGGAGTCACATCGATGGTGGTCGCCATGCTTGAAATGCTGTCTCAACCTAACTTTCAGTTAACCTAACGACAGGCTAAGAACTGGAGCTGAGGTGTGTTTCAAGCCTCTTGACAAACCGTTACATCGCGCCCGTCTTTCAATCAGGTCAGCTACACGCCTTATTGTGAATAACTTTTATCCAAGCTAACTACGCCTCTGTGAGTGTAAAGTTAAATCCTTATAAAAAATGGTTCTTATCATAGGATCAAGATCAGGCAGAGTAGGATTTTGCTTAAAATATGTTTTGTAGTAGGCAATGTGAAGTCGATATTCCCTTAGTGGTCCTGCAGTGAGTTTGTTACCTCTTGGTCCTAAGTTTCCTTCCTAAATAGGTCCACAATCAAAGTTTGCGCCTTACATATTTGCAAGCTCAGTTTCTGCTCAGAGCAATGAGTCTGGAAAACATCCACAAAGAATCGATTGAGAATTATAGCAAGAATCTGCTAATGATAGTGGATCAGATAATGATGGGAGACAAAAATGCATTTGGTTTTGCAGCCCTCATTGGTTAAATACTGACCAAGATGAAGGCAATTAAAGTCTATGTTGTCTCCAGCCAGAGCAAATATTAATTGATAGTTGCCAGAGAAATCCTTTTTAACTTTCAACTAATGAACAGTAACTTTGAATACCTGAAAAGCCCTTTATGGATACAATACTTTGCAACACCCCTGTGTTCAAAATGCTTTGATTCTCTGTGTTGCACCCCAGATGAGCAGCTTGGTGGAGCTGTTCAGTCCTAGTCTAAACCTGGGTTCAAATAGCAGAAAGGTAAAGCTTAACACCCACAAATTACACTTTTGTTGTTTTGTTTTTCTTAGGCGGAGAATATACCATGCATGGCTTCTCTTTGCTGATCTATATGCAGAGGAAAATCTAACAGGGAGACAGGCTACACGTCTCTTGGCAGGGACCTTCATTGCACTCAGAGCAATGAAGAGATCAAAGGAGTGTGGAGACAAAAACAGGAGGCAATCTGTCACAGCATCCATGCATCCACGCTGTGTCTGCATAGACTCCCACACTAACTCCCTTCATCAATTCTATATCACACACAACCTCTTTCCTCTATGCTCCACATACGTAGTCACATTGAGACTGAGTACATACCATAAGTAGTCAGAACAGCCTTCACTTAACACTTTATGCATAATTTAACCTCCAAACTTATCACAAGTATAAAATTAGAAAAATTAGAAAATTGTTCACACCAAAAAATATGAATCCTGTCTTTAACAGACTAGTTTGAATAATATACAGGAAACACGTCCACATTTTTTAGTTGCCAGTTATTTCAACCATTTGTGATGCATTTTTCTCAGGCGTAGGAAGTATTTTTTTTTGTATTAAATGATTTTCAACAAGAAAATGTTAAGTCTTTCCTGGAACACTGGCTGCGTAGGGCCCAAGAAAGTCTTGTTCCACCTGTTTGACACTTCAGATTATACCTGCTGTGGTTGGCACACACTCTTTTTTGCATAGTTGCAGTGCTAACAGAAGCTTGTTACAGATTCCTGTGCTGGTGTTGCACTTCTTCTCTGTAGATACAAAGACGCAGTTCTGCAAAAGGCACTTATTGGCAGCTGCTTAATACAAATGAAAATAGCAGGAGAGCATTTAGTACTGTGATTATGATTACTACAGTGCTCCCAGCACATCAGTTTTGTATCGATCAGAATGACAAAGGGTAAAACTGAATAGACAAATATAAATAATGACATTCCATCCTGCCACAGTAGCAAAACACAGAAATATAACAGCATATTTTCACCAAAGCATTCCTCTGCCCAGTCTTTGCCAATACAGAAGCAGTCTCCGAGCTCATTTATCGTCTGTATTTGAACAAACAATGAGGCCGAGGGTAAAAACTCAAGAGAGTACTGCTTATTAGCTGGACCTGTCTGCTCTCTCAGATGATTTATTTGAGCCGTTAGGAAGAATTTGTGGAATCGCTGTGGTCTAGAGGTGCTGCAGAATGCTCTGACACTGTGACGAATGGTTAAATATGGAGTAGAGGTCTGTGATTTTAAAACTCCAGGGGTGCAGATTCATTGCCCCTCTCTGTATGTACGCATTAAACTGACCACCTCATCTAGCACACACCTCACAGCAGTACCAACTTCAGATTGTCCGCTTCAAAGTTTAATCAAGGTCAATGGAAGACTTTCAAAACCTTTTTTTTAATGCCACTTGGAATAAGACATACGACTTAGGTCCCCTCTGAAATGGCAATGAAAAAAATCCTCTCAGAGCACCGGTCTGTCTAACTGGGTTTTTTCTGAGCTGCTGAACGTTTGGACTTCATTTAAAAGTCTTCAAGGTCTTTTGAGGACTTGGGGAAAGGTGAGGAACAAGATATAAATGATGGTCTAATAAGTGCTTACAGACATCTTGATAAATCAGCTAAATGTCACAAAGAACTTAATTTAAAAATGGCCAGATGGCAATCTGGTGTGTTTTTTTAGACAATCAGAAACAAGAGGGGGAAAGTAAGGTCAAAATGAGACCAATTACATGTCCCTGGCGTCTCATTAACAACCTCTTATGGTCAGATTGTTGCACTTGCAGCACAAAAAGTCCTAAAAAGACTGAATGCAATAATTGTAGTATCAAACATGTTCAGGACAACTTCATAATGTTGTATAAAGGGAAAGGTTCTGGATGCAAGTTAACCCCTTAATGTTGCACCAAGATTGCAACGTCATACCTTAATAATTAATCTTCTTACAATGACAACTATACCTGCTAAACCGAGATTTAAAACTTCGTCTCAATGAACAAGGTTCAATTCACCTCCCTTAATATTTAAGATTTAGTCACACTGGACAACAATTTTGCTTTTCATCCTTGTGTTGGTCTTTGTGGCTAGAATGAACTTGACACAAAAAACGCCAAACAAAACAGGTTAAAAGCAGGTGAAGCAGACACAACATTTGCATTTTGCTTCGCAATGTGCCTTGGAGCACTGACAGGGAGCAGCCCCCCCCCCCCACCCACCATTCTTCAGAGCTAGAGAAGAGAGAAGGACTGGGAGAGCTGGATAGAGGTAGAGAGGATGGAGACAGATGATTGATGCATGGATATTTCAAGAGAGAGACAAATGAGAGACAGGAAGAGAAGAAGAAGATGATGAAAGAAAGAGAGACCACAGGAAAACAACCCTAAAGATAGACAGTGGGGAAAGAGAATGTATGGCTTTCGGATGTGTAAGTGGCAGCCTGGGGCGCTGCCGTGTCTGTTTGAGATGGAAGCGTACATGAGTCTGCTGATGTGTAATCGGCCTGATGAGGCATGTTGTCTTATGGTTTGACAGGGCATCTCCAAAGGCATTATGGTATAAAAAAAGACAGAAATAGGTAAGCTACGACAGTGCACTTATAGGATGTGCACATGGCTGACTGGGTTTGAACCCTTGGTCTATATTATAATGGTTTGTCTTTGCTCTAACACTGAAAGAGAAAAGAAGGACAGAATATACAATAAACATTCACCGATTTGAGTAACAAATAAAAGCAGCAAACTGCTCATGTTCCTCACAACAAAAGACCTTTGTCGTGAAGACAACCCTACACATCAGCATACAGAGGCATTCAAAGCAGCCCAACAACAAGCTAATTCGCTCAACTGGGCTCAGCAGGTTCATCACAACATTGGGGAGTTCAATGTTTGGCATTCAGCCACCCATGAGCTGAATTATGTGTACTGACACATCACCGCTCGACTGACAACTCTGTGCATTTCATCATATTCTGACAGGGTATTCATTCTGTGGCAATAGCTTACTGCTCCACCCAGCAGAAGATTGGATTTGGACTCAGTGATTATTGCTCCAGAAAGGACATAATCTGATAAGGACGAGATTGTCTACATCTCTTAAACATGACATGTGCACTTCTGTCAAACTTTAATTACTCAGCGTATCTGCAATCAAAACAATCAGAGTAATCAGAATCAACATGAATCTGTGCTGAAATCATTCTAACAGTCAGGAAAGCTGTGCGCAGCAGGGGTTACCCAAAGTTAGGTCGAGGGTTCCCAATTGTGTTCTTGGGAGTTACAGGGGACCTCGGAGAAAAATCTATTGCTATAATTAATCACACAAAAAGTATTGTCACTCCCAGGACACAAGACAGAATGCAGACCCATTTTCCCACTCAATCATCAACATAAAATCCGTCCCTATCATAACATCAGTTTGGGTCCGCTTGTCTGTAGACATGAAAACACACGAGAATCCCTCTTCACAAAGCCGAGTGTCTAAGTTTAAGCTAAGCGGATACCAGCAGCCGAATTCACGCATTTGTATTCAGTCCATTGAACAGAAAGCTTACAGAGAACGTATCATGAAGAGCCTAATAAAAACTGAAAATAAATAACCACCGATTCCAGTTTCTATCCCCGGGCGCCTCTCACCCCGGCGCGTCTGTGCGCTGAACCCCGACACAGACAGACCAAACCAGACACCTCTGCGCGTGGAGGGGAGGGGTCTCATTCAGACACCTACCAGCTTTACATGCCGAACACTCTTCTCTTCTGTCATCTTGAAAATAGCCCGAAATTAAGTTGGAAGAAAGGCAGGAAGAAGCTGATACTCTTGATGATTCCGTCTCCCCCTAAAGTGTGATCCAAACGGCGCAGCACGGCGCAGAAAAAAACAATCAGCCCGGAATACGTTCAGTGTCAGTCAGCTGGCTGCACTGCTCCGCTGGCGAAAGCTCCCAGGCAAGCGGAATATTCAAGTTTGGAAAAACGAGAGGGAATGAAGCACAGTGAGTGCGAGAGAGAGAGAGAGAGAGGGGGAGGGAGAGAGAGAGAGAGAGATAGAGAGTAGGCAGACAATCACAGGAAAGCGACTCCTCCTACCCCTACAATACAAAAAGCAAATGCAGCATATGGGACGCTTCAGAGAACGTTACTCAAACTGTAGCCTAACATCTGTCCCTGTAACGTCATTACCACTTAAGTTAGCAAACAGACTATAAGTTACACTGATAAATATTGGAATCAAACTTGGATATAAAGCCACACCACAGTGGCTGATTAGAACTATGACTTAATGAATGAAGCTAACTCGTTCCCAAAGGTCCGACTGTGAGGCCATCAAAGGTTGAATTCGCCTTAACAGAGTAAGTTAGAGCCCGTGAAGGCAGTTTTTCCAGTCTCCATAAAGACTGAATTAATGACCACAGATCACTCTTTATTTTCTTCTCCTGGAAAATGATGCAACCCTGGGTAATAAAGCCGGCTTCAGACATTAAAAGTCCTGCGTTGTTCATTGCTATCAATAAGTAAAACATGGAGGAATAATACCATGTCCAATTGAATAAGAAGGCCCTGAAGGCAGCAATTAGAATATTCATAGATTTAAACTTGGGGAGAAGTGGTTTGTAATAATGGTGATATCACATTTTAATTTCCTGGATTAATTACATGGCTGTGTGTGTGTGTGTGTGTGTGTGTGTGTGTGTGTGTGTGTGTGTGTGTGTGTGTGTGTGTGTGTGTGTCTGTGTGTGTGTGTGTGTGTGTGTGTGTGTGTGTAGGTGTGTGTGTGTGTGTGTGTGTGTGTGTGTGTGTGTGTGTGTGTGTGTGTGTGTGTGTGTGTGTGTGTGTGTGAGCATAGCCATGCCTGTGTGTTTAAGTGTGCCAACAGAGTTTTCCTATTTCGTATTGTTGCTTCTATTGCCTATCAAAAATTATAACGTGTGTGTGTGTGTGTGTGTGTGTGTGTGTGTTTTCAGTGCAGGGGTTAATAGGTTTTTCAGAACTTTTCCAGCAGTGTGCTCCACCATGCTGTTGCTGCTCTGTCAGCCATGCCCTGCACCTGTGTGACCTTACACTGCATGTAACACCCTTTCGTGTGCATTCCTCTCTGTATTAGGTCCTCATGCGCATTTTTGGGTGCCAACGCACAGATGTAGGAAACAGTCAGGGTGATGTAATATTGATGTTAATGTTCCACATAACTGTTAGCTTTAGGCTCCTACAGATTCAGAAAAGTGTATTTGACATTTTAACAAACTGCTACTGTATCACTAGCGTTTAAAAGCCAAGTTCAAAGGATCCTTTGAAGAGCTATTTCAGACAGTTACCCCCACACGAAAAAAATGTCTATTTCTGGTTATGTCAAATACCGACAGATTTTCCATTACTATCAAAGGCAGCAGGGTTAATACTTCTATAAACCAACAGTCACTTAAGTCACCTTTAAGGCAATATTGACAATTTTGACGGATCAACAAGTAGACAGAATCATTGGTCAACCTTATCATTTTACTGTCAGATGCCAGAAATTTAAAAGTAATATATCTTATAGTGTAACACTGAGTCAAATGAATCTACAAAGCAGTCACAATTCGTGGCACTATAGACTGCTGTGTGTAAACAGCGGCAGACAAGGTGTGGCCTCACGAGCAGGTGTGCTCCCAACTGTCAACAAGAGAGGCCGTCTATCTCTTTCACCGTACACCGTTTACTGTATTTATCTGTCTACACCATAAACACACACAGACACAGCCTTCCCTTCTCTTGACTTGATGAATGTTTATGAATCCCTCTCTTTCTCAAACCCTCTCTTCCTGTCTGCAGTGACGTCGGGCCTCCCAGAAGAACGATCGTTCTGCTGATCAGTTCTGCCCTGTTTTCATTTGTCTGTCTGCCGTGCCTGTTCTTCCACAAAGACACTGGAAAATCTTGTCAAATTGAAGCCACGCAAGTGTTTCCAGGCAAACATGGGGATCTTAATTGTCGCTTACAAAAAGGTACTGCATATGTGTTACTCTGGAAAGGTATTTTAAATGTTCAAATATTGATGAATTACATTGGTAAGATTGTTCAAGCAAAGACTAATGATGTGCCTTTTGTCCTGAAGTACAGAACATCCTTTATAATGTTCTGATTTCTCTACACTCTCTCTATAATGATATCCAACACGTTTTCTTGATGTAGAGAGAACGGTCTTCCTTTTGGTATCACCAAGCTACACATGATAACTAAGCTTGAATTCCCAGCGGGCATATTTGGGATTATAAAAGGTCTATTACCCTTTAATCCTGATAGAGTGATTGGCTGATTGAGAGCCTGTATCCAGCCTCAGGCATCCATCATCGCCTTCAGCCTAATATACTCTCTGACCATGTAACCATCTTGAATTTGAATCTGGCAGTCGTCTTCACTGAATGCAGCTTCAGCATCCAGCACTCTGAATGAACTCAGTAATTTGTGGGTTCGACTGATGTATGATAACTCATCATTTGTGCAGGGAAAACCAATCAAGCTGGGTTGTGATTGGTCAGACGCCTACTAATGATATTTTGAAAGGAGCCGTTTAAGTTCTTTTTTCTGCCTCTTTCTTGCTGTTGCAGTATTAGCTGTCTTACTCCATACTCCCACGTGATATCAGCTATTACACAACTGATGTCAAACATTTCCCAATACTTGTAGAATTTTTTTAACAAATCAAAGCCTGCAAAAATACTTCAAGCAGTCAACTCAAATATGCCATTACACTAAAACATGACATGATCTATTTCTGAAAATGTGCATCCTACACACTATAATGATATTGGACATATTTTGAATCAGTCTGTGCTTTTGTAACTCTATTGCTGCCATGCCTGCTGCCACCTGAAAGCTTTTTCTGTCACTTAATGCTTCTGCCACTACTACTGCTTTTCATGCAACATATCAAAGGCTCACATTCAGCCAAGCAACTTGTTGGGGAAAAGTTAATATTCTCTCCTTTCTAAGCAGTGTTGGGCACTTCTTTACTTCTTTAGGGACAGGTCGAGGTCAGTTCCAAGACGCTATGGTAGTGCTGTACAACATTTACGTAATAGTCACTTTTTTTGCATATTGGCTTCTGAATTGTTCCCCTGTCACAGCACCTAAACTGATCCTTAAAAAGACAGTAGCCATGCAAACTTTTTTTTTCACTTTTCACATCTTCATGTCATTGATAGTAAAAACAGAAACAAGTGTGGGGGATGATATTCACCAAACAGTGTCAGGATTGGAAGTCAAACCTGCGACCAGTGCGACTAGGTCTACAGTCTCTGTACATGGGGCGCCTGCTCTGACAACTAAGCTAAACCAGCGACCAAAGAGAAACTAGTGGTTAATTACTTAATGATTTAATGGTATAAGGTAAAAGCCTGCAAAGCAGCTTTTCTGACCCTTTTTTTTTTAGAGTTGTATAGTTTGTATCATGTATTATTCACTCTGTATTACTGTGTTGTTATGTGTAGTTATGTCTTTTTTTTATAAATGTATTGTTGAGTTTGTTTGTTTGTGGGGTATGGCATTGACCTATATACTTTTAAAAATTAAAATAAACATTAAAAACAAGATATTAAAGGTCTGCCCTTGAAAACTAAAGACGCGATGAAAAGTGTGATGAATTCTCGTGAAAGACAAAGGGCTTTTGACAGAATGAGGACATGCTTGGGGACGGGGGCGGCTGTGGACAGTAAACACACGGGCCGCTTGAGACGTGGACCCTGCTATTGTGCTGCTGTGCCCCAGCGTGGGGCATATTACATATCAAATTACCATCAGCACCAGTACTTAACAATGTTTGAGTGTGAGTGTGTCTTACATTCACACAGCCACCCTCACCACCAAACAGTGTGTGTCCAGAGGAAATGCATCAGCTCCTCTTTTCCTCTTTCCTCTCCAAGTCCTCTGCCCACAGCTCATCAGGGACTTATTGTGCAGCAGCAGTGTGTATGTTTGTGTGTGTGTGGTGTGTGCGTGCGTGTGTGTGAGTGTGTGTATATTCTGCTACAACACAAAGGCACGGGAAAACCACACACTATAGAAACATAAAGAAAAAACGATATTTCATAAAATCTGAATGTCTACAGAAAAATAGATCTAGTGTCATTAATATTCTTCTTCTGCGTGTGTTTCTTACTGCTCTGTAACTGTGGGCATCTTTTTAGATTCTCTTTGAATACACTTGTTCATTGTTAAGCGAACCAGATAGCTTAGAGATGAAATTGGACACCATTTTGAACTGCTTCTCTTTCACTCTCTAACAACAAAGAAACCAGTAATCTCGGAGCACTTCACAGAGCACCGCAATAAAAGCCTTGTAACAAAAATAAGTGATGCATATTCCTCCATTTTTGGAGTAGGAGCAAAACCCCTTTTATCAATGTAGTTAAGGGTGACATCACTGGGCCATCATTTCCTTCATTTGAAATTGACAACCTTGTAAACAGATCAATACAAGGCTCAGAGGCCATAAACAAACAAGTTGCCATTAGGGGCATCGCTCCATCACATTTCCATTAGTCTCGCCACCTCACATCTGAGATTTTTCACCAATACATTTAGGCTTCAGAATTTCTATTTCCACTGCCAAATAACTTGACTAAAAAACAATTCTTAAGTCAAACAGCAACAAAAATTTTGTTTTTTGTCGTTATTGACAAAAATGATTTTGACCATTTTTACCTATACATTTCTGAAGCTCTATGAAGTCACAGTAAACATACTGCCCTACCTGCACGTGTAGATGGCTGTACACATTCTACTGTAGCTTTAAGTGTTTAAATTGTCAGCTCTGTTACTGCAGACATACTGCTTTAAGTCAAATGGCTGAATCCAATACAGTTGTGCTTCCTCCAGGATGTAGTCTGACACAGATATTGAAGGGCTGTTCAAGTGTGTGGCCGTGCACACAGTGAACAGGTCAGATCTGTGTCACATGGGTGACTGGATCAGATCTATAGTAGATTGAAGCTGGCAGTGCAGACCAAACTGAAGACATGGTGACCTCAGTCCGATGAAATACCCGTGTCCTTTGCATGGCATGTGTGTGTACTGTAAGTGTGCATGTGTGCTCAGCAGAGGGAATACCCAGACTTTCTTATCATATTCCCATTGCCTTCTTCACCCTCTCTGGCTCCACACAGAGACAGGCTGGAGCCGAACACAGGCTGTCTATGGACTCAGAGCCAAATCCAGGGAGTGATGACTCTGTTCTTTATATCAGCAGAAAGATAAGAAAAAGTGGACAAAAAAATTTACATAAAAAGTATACTTTTACCTGTTCACACACTCTTTATAAAGTAAGTTAGATGGACTTCGTTTTGATCGCACTGCAACAAAGTTCTGCCATCATTACGTATCATCATGTACCTGAAACAGCTTCATATTGGTGTCAAAGTGTGTGATTTCACATTGAGCTACAGTAAGAGGCACAGTATGTAAACACATAGTGGGAGCTCCACATGCACAAACACTCGGCATACACTCATACTGTACACAGCGCTGATCCACAACCGTCGTCTTTTTCCCATCATGCCTCTGTTACAACCTCTGATGGCAGATCAGGGGTGGAACAACTTTGCCTCACCATT
The DNA here is from genome assembly GCA_020745685.1 of Tautogolabrus adspersus. Taxonomy (NCBI): domain Eukaryota; kingdom Metazoa; phylum Chordata; class Actinopteri; order Labriformes; family Labridae; genus Tautogolabrus; species Tautogolabrus adspersus. Next base: position 16,500,722 of record CM036540.1, read on the forward strand.
CAGCCTTTGTGCGTTACACATTGTAGACGAGGAGTACCAGGAGCGTAATTATCCCGCCTTGAACTGGCAATGTGTAAGCGTCAAGTGACAGCACAAAACCTGTTTGTGGTTTTGACTTAAAACAAGCAATGAACAACCTAGAGTTGTACATTTCTTTAAGGGCTTCTCACACTTGGGAGCAGCTGTCGTTCAGTGGAAGAGTCTGTCATCTCTCACCAAAAAGGTTGGGGGTTTGATCCCCTGCTACTGCAGTCAAATATCAAAGTATCTTTATGGGCAACACATTGAACCCCCCTCAATTTCTCCCCCTGCTTTACCGGCAGTGTGTGAATCAGTATAAGTAGAATTGAATTGATGGGCAGTCCAGATCTTTACAAAGCAGCCTCTGCCATCAGTGTGAATGTGCTGTGAATGGGTGTTAAAGTGCCTTAAGTGGTCAGAAGACTAGGTAAGTGCAATACAAGGCCAAGTCCAATTCCCATTTTCACTATTTGTCATAGTTGCACTGCCAATTAAGCCTCTAATGTTACATAATACTGGGACATTAAAGAAACCTGATACATTACGCGGCCTCAGAGCACCTCATTAGGATTAACTGACTACATCAATGCAAAAGCAATTTTCCAAACATAAAGTTTAAAGTCTGATAGAGACTTGAACTTGACAATAAAAGTCAATAATTGGGAGTAAAATGTCTAAGAATATTTGATTGTATGTAGCGGATATATTCTAAAAAACATTCTACAATCATAATGCATCAAAATTCTGCCACAGGGCATACACAAAGAAGAAGAAAAACACTATAGCAATTACAGAGAAGTTATAAAATGTAAACAGAAAATGATGGGGGAGTTCCTCTGTTAAAAGAATGAAAAACATAAATCCAGCTCTTAGAACATAACAGCAACACATCCAACACCACACACTCTCTTTGTCAGCCAATTCAATGTTTGAGGACAACACTGTTCCACTTATGTAACATCATCTAGTGGGTCTTTATATTAACATGAAATTCTGAAACCTTTCAAAGAAACTGGAGACAAATCCAGCTTTAACAACATAGTATTTTAATGATGTCATTTTGTTGTTGTTTTCTTTTCTGCTTGAGTAGCTGCCCACTTGTAAACACACAGCATGTTATCAGCTGTCACTCTCTGTAGGATCACATCAAGATTTCTAATTTCATCTAATGAAGCAACAAGTTGAGCTGTGGTTTACTCTATAGCATAATTAGCATGAAAAGACCATGCTGTGTCACAGTTAGCAGGCTGCTTCGTTTCCAGGAGACGTGTGCGTTAGTTTGAAATACAGCCAAGCATGGACACACACACACACACGCACAAGGACATGCACACGCACACGCACACACACACACACACACACGCACACACACACTAGTTCTTCTCAGTGCATCCCACACTGCAGCTCCATTACTCTGCTGCTTGTGTAAGTCACTGACCCATTAATGTTATATATCTTACTTTACATTGCCCTAATGAACTGCAGAGGTGGATTTTAAAAGGCTCACAGAAACAGTAGTGTAAAGCCAATACATTTAAAAGAAATCCATTAATGTTTGAACCAGACTTCAGAGGCAAGGGAGAGGACAAGATGTGGGAGTTTACTAGCACATCACTAATGTATTTAATCCAAGCCAAGAAAGTTTACCGACCTGTTACTTCTCATTATGATTTGAACATTTAAACCGGATTGCAGGTTTCATTTGCTGAACAGATGGTAGACAGTAAACTGTACGAAAGCAGAAGCTTAAACTATTTTTATTTTACAGGCTCTTTATAGGACATTGTTTCTTACGAAAATATTATAATACATTTTATTAACATGAGTTCTACAAAGATGTGACATGAGAAGCTTTTTTTTATAATGAACATTCTTTTAGCCTACATTTTTTAATTGTCTGGGGCACCGGTAGCCTAGTGGTTAGTATGCATGCCCCATGTACGGAGGCATAGTCATCCAAGCGTGCGGACCTGGTTGGAATCCGACCTGTGGCTCCTTTCCCGTCTCTTTCTCTCCCTGATTTCTAAGTCTATCCACTGTCCTATCTCTAAAGTAAAATAAAGGGATAAAAAGCCAAAAAATAAACCTTTAAAAAATATATATATTGACAAATGTGACATAGGTAACTTACCTTCAATAAGAAGATTACAAATATATACTAATATACTTGTAAATAAAACAGATATCCCCTGGGTACCAAATAATTAATTCAGGGTTATTGGAATGTGTAAACTAGCTCACTTATCTTATCACAGTGGATCAATAAAACACTCCTGCTATAAGCACTTGTCATTTAATTTCCCTCTGTTGCAATGACCCTCTGCTCTGCAGGATTGGCTGTTTCAGTCTGGCATCTTGCACATTGTATTAGTTGTAACATTAACAACATTTTCTCCCTGTTTGATTAGAGTGTCTCTGTAAACTTGAGGGGTTCTCTGGTTCTCATGCTATCAACTGACACAAAGGCAGGCTGCTCTGGGGACAGTTTCGGAGCACACACAAACAAATCCCAAGTGAATGTTTATTACATAACACACAATGCATTACAACTGCAGTCAAATGCAGAACAATGAAAAAGCAATGAGATTGACGGATTATGTATGAGACCATCAGCTGAGCTGACATAATAATATCTGACAGTGCAGTGTTGGAATGAAAGCCTTGTTGGTGTAGAGTGGATAACATTACTGATAGATTGTGAACAAAGCGTGTAAATAGCCACACAGCCACTGAAGCAAAAAGCAGCTGACAGAAGCAGGAAAGATAGCGGGCCTGAGAGGAAGACGGGAGACAGAATAAGCAAAAAGACGGAGGAGGCATATCTACAAAATATGGGTCAGGCAGAGAGAAAGACAGAAAGAGCTCAGTGTAAAGCAGAAAGTGTAAACATGCTCAGGCCTAGTCTATTAATCCCTCATCCTGATGGGCTTCTGATCTTAATTAATAGAAAAGAGGAAGAGGACCAACACGTAAGTAGCAGGGAGGGATAGTAGGATTCACAAGATGCATCAAAAGATAGAATGAGTGCCCCATAGAGCAGAACTAATGAGAGATTAAGAGATAGTATGGAGCAGGAAACATATGCAATAAAGACTCTTCTGTGTATTTTATTCTACAAGCTTTGCAGCACTCGTTCACATAAGCAGAGGGGTGGCACAATGAAAAAGTATCTACAGCATTTGAATAGAGAGCTTATGTCTTGTATACATTATTAAATCAATTATTATAATATATTGTAAATTATAAGTTAGAATGTAAGACTACAATAAGGACATGTGGACAAAACTGTATGGTTCGGAGCAAAACTAATTTTTGAGAAATAATGTCCAAGATTGTACCCATAAATGTATATTTCATACATTTAAGATCAAAATAAAGTCCTGTTAAGATGCTCAAAGGGATTTCTCTGAAACTACACTTTGACTCCATGAAAAAGGGCCAACTTAATGGGTGCACATAAGTCTCAGAAAGAATTTAAGTTGTACAATTATGTTCACAAATCATTTCAAAGCCTAGAGTTGTTGTGCAAGCACATACCTCAATGAATAAAATTTGAATAAAAATATGTGCGGGAATATTTTCAACTATGAGGTTTAACGTGAAAAAAGTAATCCAATGGTTGTAACTGGTTCGTTCAGGGTCACATACAAAGATGGGAAATCTCTCTGTTGACTCTCAAACATTGTAATACTCACTCAAAGTTCAAAGTATTTATGACCCTCATTTGCCCCCATAGAAGTTATCAACTTATCAGTTTATGCAAACCATTATCACCGGTGCTTCAATTCACGGCTTGAGCCAAGAATTACACACTGACAGCTGGATTAGCATGTCACAGTGAATTTAGTGTAATTTTCTATCCAGTAGGAAGAGAACTGCAGGTAAGAAAGTATTAACTGTACTATACAGTATTGGTGGTAGTAAAATGATGATTTATGCATACTTAAGACCCAAAGGATGAGCAAATGAAAACCCTCATAATCTCTCTCTCCATTCATTATTCATACTCTTCACTGATTGCATGCCCTGCTCACTTTCTGTAATTTCATAATTCTTGGTTCAGAAGCAAATGACCTCATGTTTTTTTAAAGACATGGCAGGCAATTCTGGGTTTTCTCCTGACACGCACATGATGCTGAATGTGAGTTCTGTTAGTGCATCTTGTGTGAAAAGCTGATCATAATTTAAAATGTAGCTTTTGGCTGTTCTAAATAAGTACGGGTGCGACCCTATTTACCTAGAATGGAGGAAACGTTAAAGCAAGGTGTGGTTAAATGAGCTCCTCGGTAGATAGTGTGAGGATCAACAAAGACTGTCAAAATCAATAATTCTGCAAATTAACTGCCAATCTGAATGTCTTGATAAGCCAAATGACAAAAGCCTGTTGGTAGAATGTTGTTTTAATGCATAAGTACCATGACTGTGTACAAGTAGCAAGGCTAAAGTATGTTTATGTTGGTTCCTTCTTTTCCCTGACTGACCAAACAATATTTTAAATGCAATGATAAGTTTTCCTCAACACGTTAACCCCTTAGATATTCAGTAATATTGCACCGCAAAAGAGAAAGGGTCCAACGAAGCTATATGAAACTGATGAGGACGATGAGTAGAGCAATTGATAAAACTTTATAGTTTTAAACTCTAAAAGGAAAAACGGTAGCACTTAATAACAGATAGATTAATGATATACCATGGCATGGCTCACCGCAGCCTTTCTTAAGTTTGTTAGATTTGATGTCATTTATGGCCATTTACATCCAGCCAATTGCAACCAGACTGATTTTTTTGGGGGGGCTGGAGCTCCATGATAACTCCCCCTGGAAATCAAGACTTCTCTTAATATTTGATAAGGTGTGGCTAATAGAGGTCATGTTTTGCAAAAAGCTGTGTGATACAATCGATCCCTTTTGATCCCAGTCTATTCACTTCAGACTGTTACAGCAGCAGAGCTTGTTTAAAAGAATCTCATTGGACTTTGGCTGACCTTTAAAAGCACATTTAAAACCCAGACATTACCCCGGCGTAGAAAATTTACCTTGATATCATTTTTTTTTTTTATTAAATGAGGAGAAAATTGACAAAAAAATTAAATAAAGTGCTCGCTGTTATTGGGTGCAGGCCAATAAAGCAGTGGAATTTCACACTTGGAATATTTTCTCATACAGTTTGAGCAGACACCATGAAATAGCCTATAAAGGTGTTGTCAAAACACAGACTCGAGCCTGCTCTAAAACCTGCACGCCGTCTTGCTAAAGTGCTGTTAAGCTGAATGTAGCTACATCCAGTGACAGCCTGGCTTCGGGTGATGCCAAAAAAGTCTGGAGCCTTGTTCTCATGCCCTTGCTTGTCTTTACTTATTCTTTTTTTATCTTTTACTCTGTAAAATGCTGACCACTGACTCACTTTTTTCTCATATCTATGCATTAACATACAGTAGCTCACCCCCTTTGCTTCTTTCCTGCTGATGCCCTGATTCAGGAGTTCATTACTGTCTTTCCATCTCCTCTGCAGATCTTTCTCCTATCGTCCAGTTCATCTCTGATTCCCTCTCTCCTTTTCCCCTTTTCCTCTCCTCCTCCTCATCACTCAGAGAAACAGCAGAGCTCTTCATCAGGCACACGTCAGGCATCTGTCAGAGTCCAGGCCCGTCTCGGCATGATTGATTTTTTGCCCACCTGCGTCTTTCGTAATGACCGACTGTCAGTTGTTTTACTGCCCGCCCTTCCCGCCCTGCCTCCCCTCAGTAGCTCCTGTCATTGCAGCATCCAGAGGCTAAATCTCTCCACTCACAGGCCTACAGTGCATTATCTAGCTTGTCTTCTGATGAGATTTATGTTAGTATACCACAGAGCCAGCTTGTCCTCCTTCCAAATCACAGAGGAGAATGCTATCAATGATGGTTATTTTAAAGAAAAATGTTTATATTCTAACAAATGAAATATCTCTTGCACACTTAAAGTTTTCAAATATTCAGAAGCAATGAATTTTGGGACAGCAGATACTAAACGTCTGTTTGGACTTGCTGTGTTTTGATTTGGTCTAGTAACAGCTTGTATAACAGTTTAGAGGCTGAGGCAGCAGACTATTTTGAGTCGAATGAAATGCTAAATCTGGAGTTCTGCAATATAGAGGAGCATTGGCAGGATATATTTCCTGTGTGGAAAGCAAATATAATTTCTAGTAGGACATCAGCTCGTCCCATTTATATGTTTAAAAAAATTAAAATTAAAAAATGTATCCAAAAGCAAGACTATGATTAGCCAACAGCAACTCCACGTTTGGTTTTCTTGGTAGAACATGTTTTTTTCAATAATCAAACTTACAATCTGCTTTTTGATCTCTATGTTTCAATATAAGAAAGAGAAAATTACAACTATAGTTGCAAATTAATGAAACAAATCTCGATTTATAATATATGATGATATGAGTCTTGTTTTCTTTGGGCATTGAAACTTGACAAGCCATTTAAAATCCACCTGAGGGAACTGAGTTCACTTGATTTTGTTGAAGGCAACAGCTGTTGTCTCCTGGTCTGAGCTCAGACCTTCCTGACATGTTTTGGATGGAAACGTGTCAGAAACCCTTTCAAAAACCTCTTCATGTCCCATGGCGGCCTCAAGACTGAGTTAAGATGTATGAGAGGAGCTTCAAACTGGAAGCAAAGTGAAAGCATGGGCACAGCACTTTCCCTGGATGCACTCACCTGGATATTAAGAGTGTCTATCATCTACAAAAACCAGGTGCAACTTCCAGATCTGGAGCAAGACCTCAAAATCTCAATCTCTGTTCTCTATTTACTACCCTCCTTCTCTCCTTCCTTTGCCCTTCTTCTCTCCATCTGCCTGGCAGGGACAAGCGAGTGCCCACAGAGAGAAGGGATGCAGCAGAAGGCATCTTTGAAAGAGAGCTCTGGCTGCAAACCTTTCATCTCATGCTCTACCTGGCCAAGGCAGACTGCAGGGTGGCTCTGCTGTCATAAGCATCCACCAGAGGAGGGAGGTAGGCGGGATGAGACAAGAGAACAGGAAGGGTTATAAAATTGCAATGAGCAGGAAAAAGGAAAATGAGCAAAAAAAAGCCCCTAGTATTAATAATCTATTTATGGTTTTGCCACCCCTAGCCCCCCAAAAAGAGGGAGTAAATGAAGATGAGTGAGAGACAGAGATCAGACGGAGGAAAGATGGAGAGCAGAGGAGTGGGAAGCAGAAGTGGAGCAGAAGATGAGAGACGGAGAGACTCTTGTGGCTCATGAAGTAGAGCCAATTTACAAAGCTCCTGCTGATACAGATACATGGGGCTCCTGCTCTCACCTAAAATATGTCCGACAGAAAAATCAGAGAAAATGTGCCTAATTCTCCCCCTAAAGTGGAATTTCTGCTGTTCTTATCTAAACGTTTAAAAAATAGTGGTTTACATGCTTAAACATTTTACAAAAGATTTCTGGTTACATGCATGAAACCGAGCAGTTGTTAAATGTGAAAGGACTTTAAACATTATGCAAAAGAATGAAACGACTGCTTTTCCTTCATCAAAGGCGAGACTCCATGCTGCATAGAACATCACAACTTTGGCAGTATTACTGTGTACTTTATCTCAGCATGCCACTTGGCCTATTGCATCTGCTGCCAAGTTCGTTTCCTTGACAGGCAAAGACTGAGCACTTGAAGAGTGTATGATGGGCCTCGACAGGAGGCCAGCAGGGAGAGAAGAAAGTTAATGTGTGTCTGTATTTCTGAGTGCTTTTGTGTGTTAAACCCTCTCTGAAAACAGGCCACATGCTACTTTTGGTAAGGCTCGTAATAACTCAAAAGCCCATTGACAGGGCCTGTCTATAGCCGTGAAGGACTGCGGGTTTGACAAATGGATTCTCTCACAGCTTTATGTATACCTGCGAGGGTTCTGCATGGGAAAATTAGGGAGGAATGCCGCAGGGCAGGTTGTGAGTCAAAAACGCCACGTCTGGGTACACAGGCGGGGATCATTATCAAGACAGAAGGTGTGTTTAAGGCTGACAAAGTGTTATTTATCTCAGACATAGCCAGCCCTCTCAATTGTCTGTATGAGACAAAAAAAAAAAAAGAACAGACAAATGGAAATGCATCTTTTAAGTCAGCGTGTATTTAAAGTGTAATCTTTCTCTGAGAGGCCATCATTAAAAAACAACAATGCTTGCCAAAAGCACAAGCCCATTTTCAAAGGCTTTCAAATGAGCCTCAATCTAGCCTTTCTCTTTTCTCTCCATCCCTCCTCCCTTGTCTTTGTATCAAAAACAACCTCGATCAAGTTCATATTAGAAGTAAATGCAACCCATCAAAGACAAACATTGTAACCTTGGGAACCAAACCCCTTGTTCATAAGAAATATAGATGGTTTTTTCTTTTGTATCTGAAGCCCTTCATTAAGCCTTTCAAGCCTTAGGGAGACAACTGTTCAATAGAAAGCATATCAATTAGAATCAATGTTGAATGAATGAACTAACATTATGTCTATTAAAGATCCCCTCTAACAGGATGAGACACAAGTCAATAAACCTCGTACCACCTGAAAACTCATAGGGCTGCATCTGTAAGCTGCACCATACTAATGAGACATTGTGTCTGCCCGGGGAATAAAGTGAGTCTCTGCAATAAAAATCTTTTGACCCACTTTTGGAAAATGGAATATTTTCTTTCTCGAAATGAACTATGCAAGGAAAAGTCTTGCTATTAGGGTATGCTTACAATTCATTTCATTATAAACTATTCTTTATCATGAAAGGAGTGCAAATTTAAGTGCACTTGCAACCTGTATGTCAATGTTATCTTTCCACACAAATACAGGGAGCTTTTAAGAGCCATAGTGCTCATCCACTGGAGGAGGTTAAGTTCTCTAAGTCCCAGTCAGAAGGATATACACTTGGAAAAGTCAGTCAAGCAGTCTTAAAAGCCAAGAGGCTGACGTGGCTGTGGACCTCAGCCATACAATCCAACAAGTGCATTATGTCTCTGCTCAGTGGAGGGGCTGAGATAGCTGTGCGGCTTCACATGAGCAAAATATTATCGGCTGCAGGTGTTGACAACAGAGGGAGTTAATGGCCTTCATAACCAGATCTAATGCTACAAAGCCGCTAGTTAGGATTATATTCATAGTTTTAGGAACATATGGGCGTCCAATTCTAACAATGCATTTGAATGCTGACAGCTAACTGTGGTTTGAATATGAAGGTATGTGTATTCCACCATTCAGTGACCACTTTAATATTTTCAGATGGCAATCTTGCGTTCTCTGATTCTACACTTTGATTACATCCAGCCCTGTTGAGTGTGGAGCTGGGGCGATGTCGAGTGTGATGTGGAAAAAGAGGACAGGTCACAAACTAAAAAGGCATCCGATTCTGTTTTCGAAATAAAGAAGTCACAGCTCCATTCACTTACTGTATAGTGAGAATGCTTTTTTTCGACCAAAACATAAAAGAAAAGCTAGCTTAGGTATAAATTATTCAAAACATTTTGGTCAACGGTCTCCCACTTGGCCAAATAGGCAAAGAGGTGCTGACAGAGATGTGAGACGGGGCTATAGTGGGAGAATCAGGATCCTGCAGAGTGGAGTTAAAAATAGAGCATGAAGTGGAGGAAGGAGAGGAAGAAGAGGATGGGGGAGGTGACTTACCTGTGGGCTTGGAGGCAGCCTAGTAAGCACTGGGTACCACTATGGACGACAACAGGCTGGTGAGCGAGACGTAGAGAGCGTGACCTAGAGAGATGAGGAGAGAGACAGACAGAGAGAGAGAGATTGAGAGAGAGAGAGAGAGAGAGAGAGAGAGAGAGAGGTAGGAAAGGGACAAATAAGAGAAAAAGGAGGAAACGTGTTAAAAGCCAGACAATAATGAACCCAAATTGAAAAGGAAGGGGGTGATAATGAGAAAACAAGTCAGCTTACCATGAAGCCCAATGTTTGAATATAAAACAGACCATTATTTCACAGCAGGCTGCGGATGGGGCAATGATTAGTAACAATAAAGGACAGATTCACTAGTTGAACGAAAAAATGTGTCAAAATACTCACAAACTTGGTGTAATAATATACAGTCCTGAGTTGGGGTTTGCATGAATAACTCTTCGTCAGAAGATGTTTGCTTTTGCATGTCATAAAGAGATGTCAGTATTCATTTCGTTGTGTTTCATAAACAGATAAAACACTCTGGAACTTGAATAGATTAATTAGATTTCATTTTTCGAGACACGGATAGTAAATAATTCAAGTTTGTGTGTGTGTGTGTGTGCACATACTGCATGTCCCCTTGCCCCAATTGGACTATCCTGGTAAACAAACACACCTGTAGCCCTGTCACTTTCCACTAATGATTTAACTTAATTTAAGTTAAAGAGTGATCTAGACACAGCCATAGGCTCACATGTCCTTACATTCTTTTTATTTAAACTTGTATTTGTGTTTCATTTTTGGTTGACTTATTGACTTTCTGTTTTTGGATCCATTTAGCAGTCGATTTGAACTGTTATTCTGGGATCAATATGAAAGCCTGCTCATGTATCTTTAAAAAAGGTGAACATAGTTTAGATTTATTGAACCAACCAAAAAAGAGAAGAAACTAACATTTCATCATAAAAATCAATTCAGCCATCAGTTGAGAAGAATCCTTCAAAACACCATTTTCAGAAAACTCAAGGTAAATCATTCAATGTTATAAAAAATTGCTCAGATTTTGTATCAGGGATAACAGCATTTCAAGTGACATCATGCCTCAGAGAGGCTTCGGTGCAACAACAGAAGAAAGCCAAACAGAGGAGAAAGTATGGCAGACAGAAGAAGCTCCATTATGGACAATCAGTGCATTGTTTACTCGAGGGCCAGCCAGGCGCAGTTTACTTTTTTGTCAAAGTGAAATAATTTGAGAAAACAGAACACATGGCCCATCATTTGGTTCCTAATAAGCTATTGTTCCCAACTGGTTCAGCAGGGATTGCAGTGAGTCATCAACAACTGACAGAGAGGAACACTTGTCAAAGACAGACTGTGCCGAGCAGCTGTACGCAGAATACCTCCAGACTGTAAAAAATCAATACCTGGAGAATCAGGGTTTGTAGTTATCACTAACAACTAAGAACCTTTTTGCCACACTTGGGCTTTTTGATGCTGGTGAAGAAATATATATACTATATATAAATATGTTTGTGTAAATGATTTGACATTACTTGTTTCTTGTTTCAGTTTGATAGCCTTTTTTTTTTTTTTTCAAAACCAACTCAATGACCTGAATGAAGTACATCACAAAAGAGGAAAAGTGATAACAATTGTGAGGTACATCAACATGTTCCTGCTTGGGTTGAATGTATTTCCTGATTCACAACAATTTGAATTTAATGCTGAGTTCTGACCTGATTTCACGGTTTCTGTGTCACTGTCTATGATGAGAAGCCGAATATGAAGCTTTTCTAACAATAAACTGAGCACAATTGAGTGATCACTTAATTCACGTTTTTTAATTTGGGTCTATTTGCTGCACACTGATAATGAATTATGGGTATAAATCACTCTGAAAACATTGTTTAATTTCCATTACAGCTCATTATTTAGCATATCAACTTATTCACATGAGGTGTGCTAACAAAACCACGGTTAATTATGGACACAGTAGCTTGCTTGCTGCCAATCTCTCCTCCTTTGTAGTCCAGCGTCATTGTCTTTAAATCACTGATGTGCATCAATTTGACATAATTTACTGCAATAGTCGTCCGATAAAAAAACCCAGATTCAGGCCTGCCAATAGATGACAAAGACGGGCAGCAACTTTACAGCATCTCAGAATTAAAAGTCAACAGAGAAACGGAGAAAGAGAGACTTTAAATACATTGTGTAGTAAGTAACTGCTCAATAGAAAGCATATAACCTTAAGGTTGAAAGAAAGACAAGCCTCAAACTCATTCCAGAGATAAAGAGAAAGTAGTTAATCATTAACATTTTCAATAAGCTTATTGGTATTAAAAATCTAACTGTATTAAGTTTCAAGAGGTCTACATTCAAGATAACCATCTTTACGATAAATAATCACTGGCTCTGCATAATAACACAATTTTTTTCTTACACTGGATGTTAGTATCAGTTAATGTTACTTGGGATTAGTGTTAATACCAGCATGCATTAACCATCTGCTAATGCTAAATAATGACAGCTGAGCATGGTCTATTTGAGCTGTAATATCTATAAGCAGATGTACAAAGAAAATGAGTCAACAAACTCAGCCATGCACAGATGACACGGATAAGACAAATACTAAATGTTTGTCTACGCTGCAAACAGTTTCTGCACACAGTACCTTGTGTTTTTGGTATTGCATTGTTTTTTTAGTTTAAATTTTAATTATACACTGCCTAGCATTTCTAGGCAGTGTATGATGAAAACTTTTACTAACTAGCCATTTTAAGACAATGAAAGGTTCTGCTTTATTTCACTTGTTAAAGGGATACTTATTAACATAAATGTACTTAACCTAAGCAAATTTACTGATTTGAGAAACCTCCCTTTACCTCGTTCAACACATTAGAATGAAAGCCCATCTTGAGACACTGATGACTGAGATGCCAGTTTGTTGAATACATATCAAACTATACAGAAATATATTTAGATCTCTCAGCATGTTCCCAAACTGATCATTGATGAAAGTCACATGTTCACGGTCATTCTCAAGAAGCTGGAGAATAGTCATGTTCAGTCTGCTCAAACATTGCCCCAACAGCAATGTCAGAACTGGACACAAGCTAAACTGGTTGGTTCTGCAACAGGATGGAAAAGATGTAGGAGAAACCCACTATTCTCAAAAATCTCTACAGTACTTTATATGACGACAAAGTTACTTTGAGAATGTATTACAGACTGGTGATTTCCATCCATTCATACATTTCTTGCAATGTCAGCAGATTAGGGGAGTAGACATTTCTCTTCCCAGAAACATCTTGCAGCTCCTCCTGGGGAATTCTTAGACTTTCTTAAGTCAGATGAGATATCTAATTCCTCAGGCATGTTCGAGTAATGCTCTGGGATCTCTAAGCAGTTGGACGTGCCAAGAAAACTTCCAAAGAGTTCCCAGGAGTGGTCTTAATCAGAAACCCAAACCACCTAAACTAACTTCTTTCAAGGAAGGAGCAGTGGCTAAACACTGAGCTCTGGAGCCACTCGGCCACTCTTAGGAAACTTGAGAGGAAGCTTCTTATGTCAGCTTGTTAAATCCCAGTCTTTTGGTCAATGTTGAAAGCCCATGTGAACGTTAACCCCAAAAATCAGGAGCCTTGCATACAAATTTCATCTGCAAAGAACCAGAACAGTGACTGTGCTTTGAGATGTTGTCCTGAAGATTACAAAGACATTCACTAAAAACCTGCATGTCCTATTATTGAGAATACATACCCATCTCTAACTTTAGTTCTAACAGGGATGTCCTTAGGCCCTATTTTTCTAGAGCAAACATAACAAGACATCCAATGGAGGACAAAGGCATCTCCAACTTCACAAAGCATAGTATACAAACAATAGACTGGTGACATCTACGTTGTATTAATAACATGAAAAGGTGGAGGTTTTCCTCCCAATGTTTCAGCCAAGGAAAACTCCTTTTCTTTGGGTAAAATATTTAGATTTACCTGAATGGAAACAGGTGTGGCAGTGAAATCCAGGGTCAGCATACTAAAGCATAAATGGGACTGCTAAGGTTGCTCTCACTTAGTCGACAAATACTGCATGGAACTTGGAAAAAAGTTTGTCATCGACCAGTTAACAAGTACAAAAAAACTGAGGGGATTGTTAAAAGCTAATTAGAGGTAATACAAGGTTTAGACTTTTTTATTTTGGGGCCTTTAATGTCTTCATTAGATACACAGGACAGTGGAAAATCAGGGAGAGAGAGAGAGTGGGGAATGGCATGCAGGAGAGGAGCCACAGGTGAGACTTGAACCCAGGCTGGCTGCTTACATGATTACAGCCTCTATACATGGGGTGCACAAACTAACCACTGTAGGCCACCGGTGCCCCAACACACAAGTGATAATGAGTGTGATAATTATGTAACTAAAAAATAATGTCATTACATTTTGGTTTGTGTTTTGTATTCTTTATTCCCTAACTTCACTAGCAGTCTGGCAGAGGCAAAGCTTTAACAGCAAAACTCTAAATTGATGCCATAAAATGAATTATTTTCCCTAAATAAGCCAGTGATAATCATGAGAAAACAAAGCCAACCATGTGTGACTGACATGTGTTGAGCATCAACAAACATTGAATAAAAATCCTTTCTGACCTCAAACTGCTTTAGCAAAACAGATAAGATGCTGCCATGACATTTCTAAAACTTGTTGATGAATATCTCTCGAACTCTTATGCTGCTGGCATTTCTACACTTTAACAGGCAAAGGATTGAGCAAAGTTAAGTCTAACTCAAGAGAGAAACTTTCAAAATGACTCCTTCCCCAAGACTGCCAATATTTGAATGAATGCAATGCTCTGGATTTGATGTATATATAAAGTTCTATCATAAGTTAATTAAGGAAAGTCAGCTGACTCGTAGCTCAAAACTTAAGAGTTCTTTTCCCCGACTCACAACCACAGTTTCCTGGAGTTGGTCGATGGGATCCGCCTAGTACAACCACAGTCCTTTACTGTTGGCTAGGAAACAGACATTAGCTGTCTTTTAGTTTTTCTAACGACTTTCTGTTACGTCTAGATGCTGGAGGGGATCACTTTCTGGTCTCTAACCCACTAACTACTTGACAAACAACATTAAATATTCCATCAACACCTCATCCATCTCGATCAAATTAAAATTGCTTTGTTTTCTAGCCCATTGTGAATCAACTTTTAATATGACAAAAGGGAGGATCTCACACAGATAATGTCAGTGGTGCAAAGCACACAGGCTAATGAGTTTTGAACCCGGCTGACACTGTTTGGCTCAAATAAAATGCAAAGGACAAGAGTGATGACTGGCTCACTTTATTTAATTATCCTGCCTGAATGGAGGCTGTCGCTATGCGCGGTCAACTCATTCATTTTCACATAAAGACAATAAATTAACTGTCACTGCGTTGATGCAACAGAACAGATTAAGACACAAACTATCAATATTTTTCCAGATAAGCACTAGCATGAATTATCTTCTAGGTTCACCACCAACGTCATAAATACTTAGTGCCAGAAAATAGTGCCGCACAAATCAAAAGAAATACGAGGAAAACAAATATTGCTTCTTCTTTATCTTTTGTTTGGCATGATGTCAGAGGCTGAGGCCAGAATTAGTCTTGTGATAACTTTTGTGACACAAACTTTTCTGTCTTGGGGCAACTGTTTTATGAGAGAGGGCGTTGGTTGCATTTTCCAGAATTAGCTCAGCACACACAACACACACATCCATGCTCATTATCAGCTACACCACAACATACAGGGGCCACTTTGTATCACCAGGGAAAGTCACACATCCTTGCCTTGTTTCCCGGTATGACCTCACTCACAGCACAATACAAACATTGTACTTCAACCACGACATTTTTTTCCCAGCAAGAGAAAAGCTACTTTTTAAATCCCCAGGGTGATGTTTTTGTCCAAAATCTGGCCTTTCTTGCAGGAACACTTTATCTTTTTAAAAGAAATCACAAAAACTACTATAAACGCATCCTGGAACTACTACAAGTAAATAACATAAACAAATAAGTGTCCTGTATTAGATCTGTTTGCATGAGTATATTGTGACCACCAGTTAAGTTTCTATTTTATCACAGAACTTTATGTACTTTAGAGAGAAAATGATTAAATTAAATTGCAAAATACGGCCTTCTGTCTTGTCTAGGCACTTCAATACTCTCACATAATGGAGGCTACATTTATGGGCTTATTTTTTAACAAGATGCAATGTTGTGAAACTTAAAACTGTTAGGTATATTGATTTATTACCTATACAAACTGAATAACAAGCCTACTGAGCCTTGTTGTCTTTGGAACTTAATAAAAGTTTATTAGAGTTTATCCATTAATGTGACAAAGAGTAGTATGAACAGTATGAACAATGTGCATTTGTTTAAAAATATGGCATTGTATGTATGAGTGAGCTGTAGTCACACCTGGCACTTCGGTTTGACATTTCAGTAAATTACATTCAGAGTTCAGCTCTGTAAAATTAATGAGAGGGACTCAGTGATTTAATGAACTTGGCCTGTATAGTGTGCTCTCGTGGCTCATAACTAACCTCCTCTGTAATGGGGCTCCGGTAATGTCCAGGTCTCAGTCCCTGCGTGAGTTTTCAAAAAGGCTGAACCTCTCACCTTAATAACTGTCAACTTTTTCTCCTCAGTTGGATGCACTTTTAATTATCAGCTCAAAGGCTTTCTGTAGCATCTGTACTCCGAGGAAGGTGCTCACCTTTTGACTAAGAACCTCCAACTTTACAGAGTTGGCTCAAAGTCAGGCTCAAAATCTGTTAGCATTGCTGAATTCAGCCACACAGCAGCAGAACTGCAGGATCCTTTTGACGACTGTGCCATCTTCAGCCTGGCTGTTAAGCTAATAACCAGCACAGCTTCTATGATGATCTTTTAGCAGCAGCGTGCCCTGACAAAGCCAACAAGTATGACATATGACACATTATGACAGCCTGGATGAATTTGTAGATCACTGTCCCCAGTTTAGCTTACTGTGGACACATTTGTAATACTGATGAGTAAATCCTCTGCCATATTTTTCATTCTGTGTTCCAGCAGTTTGACCTTGAGAGGTCGCTTGGGAGAGCAGCTTTAATGCTAAGCCAGCTGAAAAAGTCATAAATCTTTTCAGTATCAGCCTCTCAAACAGTGTACCAACATCACAGGGCCCCTTGGAAAATTACAGCACAGGCACCTGTTTGACTCCACCTCCATCAACAATGAGATAATAATCCTTGTGACAGATCTTATCAGAATCTGATGCGTCAGACTGATGCAGAGGACTTCCTTGGAACAAACAAAAGCCTAAACAAGCTGCACAAACAGAGTGTTGTCGTTCCATTGCTGCAGAATGGGCATATTTCTGTGGTTAAACTAAACACACTGCAACAATGGATTTCTACCAAGCAGCTGTTATTTTCCTCCCTGCACAAACTCTCATCAGGGCATCATTTTCCCAGGGACAATTTTCCTCCAACAGTGTCTGAATGAGGCATCAGTTTATAGAAGTGCTTCTTAAATTAGTCTAATTTGAGCTGTCATACTGCTAAATGCACATAATGACTGCACATAAACAAGAGGACTATAAAAATCCACATGTGAATCTTTAACAATATCTTAAAAATCATAATAATATACTATTTGATGCTGTGTTTCTTGCAATAAGCGTGATCATATTTTTCACAGAAAAAGCTGCTGGGTGTGTTATTTTACATTGTCTGTGGAGGGGGTCAGATATGTATAGATAATGAACACAGCCAACATTTTCAAGTCTAAAAGTTGTGATTTTGGTCATCCCAATGTTGTTGTTGTTTTGTTTGAGCCATAAGTTTACACAGACTTCTTGGACGAGTTAGTAAAATATACTGCACATTAAGACAACTTTTATGTCCAATATTTGCATGAAAAAGCCCCAACACCAAAATCAGTCAGTTATTCAATTATTTTTTCACAAGGCTGCAAACATGTTTGACTAACATCGCAGCTGATGGGGACTAACTCTTTTTTTGAGCCAGCCTCCAGTGGACACTCAAGGAACAGCAGCTTTTGGCACTTCTGCATTGGACTCATTTTCAAGATGGCATATACTAGCTGCTAAAGGCTACTCGTGGTCAAACATCCCTGTTCCTTTCATTAATATTAAACTCTATGCTTTTTACCAAACTCCTGACTCCAACCTCAGCCTTCTACCTTTCTGTTACTGCAGTGTAATCACTGTGGGAGATTTTTAGGAGAAGGCATGCTATAAAACAGTTTTTTTCAAACCCTCAGAAATTGAGTCTCACCCTCCCTTCTTGAAACCAAACTCTAATCATCAGGCCAGTGGCACTGTAGAAATGCACCCCAGGTGTAAAGCCCACACCTAACCAGCATGGTTAAACTGGCAGAGCAATGCATATTCAGCAGATTATCTTGCTGGGTTAGCCTATGTTTTATTTAGCAGGCAACCCAGCTGGATCGGCATCTTTTAGTCGCTGTGTCAGATAATCATTAAGCCAGAGCTCATATAGTTTGTTACCACTAGGAGGAGCTGTGTATTATTAGCTGCTGAGCTGCAGAGCTACCATGTTATGAGAGCTTCATTCTCAAAAGAAATGCCAGAGCCTCATTTGGAATTTATGGATTATCATTTAAATTAAGCATATCTTCTCAATGTGCTTTCATTTACATTGACACCCTGTTACTCTGTAGCAAAACATGTTTTTTCTTCCTCTAAGAAGGTTTAAATAGATGAGATGCTAACAGAACTGTTGTTACCACTTCATCTTGTAGACCCTATAACATTGAGGACTTACACATCTTCTTTATATTGTAATGTTTGTTTCATGTGGTGCAAGTTGGAATTGATTCATTGTTTATTTCCTCAGTATATGTAACAAACAGCTCTAGTGAACTGTATCTCATCACAGATGAAAACATAGCCTGAATGCAACACGCTAACATTGGCTTACTTCTGTTTCATTTTTAATAAGCTTCTTATTTGTAAAGAACATCTAACAGCCTTCTTTTTAAGCTTTGCGCATAAAAGCAAATCACTTGTTTCTCATCTTCTGAAAAACTCCAATATAAGTGTGCTACTTAAAAAATTGCTCAGCTCTAGACCCAAAATAGGAAAGAACACAGAGAACACATGGAATTGTGACATAATCACACTTAGCATAGAAGTCAGATTTGGGCCAAGACTGCTTTATGGGATAGACAGATGTCTAACGCTTGTGAGAGAGTAAACTGTTGCAAAAAAGTGGAACATAACAGTAAATGAGAGCTATTTTAGTGGAATACACAAGCCCACATCACACACACCACGGGCAGGAGAAGGTTGCTGAGTGGGAGTCATCTTGTTCCTTCTGCAGTGCTTCCTGCAGCTCCGGTTTAGCTCTGTCTTCCTTTTGCGATCTAAATATTTTATACATAGCCTGATGTTGTGTTCGGGATGTGTCCCACTCTTTGATCAGGCAGACTTGCCATTGATTTGTTGCTGTAGCGAAGTAAGGCATCGACTGTTTCTTCACAGAGGAAGAGGCAATGAAGACAGGCTCAGTGAACAAAGGCAAAATCAATAAATAATGCATCATCAGCTTGTCTTCAGCTGTTTTATCAATCATTGAAAGCGCTATACAGTTCAGTCTCACCAATAAAGTGAAGTAAACAAAGGGCAGCTTTAATTTGTGTACATGCTATTGCTATTGGTGTTCAAGTTGTGATGCTGTAAATAGCTTCTTGTGAGAAAACATGCTGTATATTAAATGTAAAAAAACATGCCATCACAGTTTGTTCAACATCCTATAAAATGCTTTTTGTGATCTCTCAAAATCAAAAAGGGCAGTGATTATAGAACACAGATTTATGAGTCAGGAAAGATGAGCAGTGCACTATAAAATATCAGCTCATGTTGCATTTCTAAGCCAAAACCCACTGTCGCTCCGGCTTTGATGTTCAAACTACGGCCCTGCACAGCCAAGAAATGAGTGTTCTAAAAACAGGATTCTAAAAAAACCGGGAGCGAGAGAAAACGTTGCTGCTGCTGCTGCCATAATACTACGGGTAATCGTTATATTTGATCACCATGCATGAATATGAATGCTGTTCTCTGCGTCCTTGAAAAATCCTCCAATTTACACTTACTCGCTTGGCTGCTACATGAACATGTTCTGCACTTTCTTTCAGATCACTACAGCCATTCAAATGACTTACTCCAACCTCAAGTAAAACAAAGCCTTGTGTGAAACAGAGTCACAAGTGGCACACATTTAAATCCACTCAGTGTGGTGTTACAAAAACAGCACAAGGGGGACAAAAAAAGGAGAATTGAAAAGGAGAGGGCGCCACAGATGGCTAGCTTTGTGGAGAGGTGTTTGAGCATGTTTTCAGGCTCATTTCAGTGTAATTTTCTCCCTTTATCCACGGGCACGCAGCCTGTGAAGGGGCAGAATGAGGCATGGAGCCCAGTGCTGGATGTAGAGAGGAAGGCGGAGCGGTGAGTACATGCAAGCAGAAAGAAGACGTGACAGGGTTTGGGAAAAGCTTCTGCTAATCCCTGACACAAAAAGAGAGAAAGAGAGAGTGTGTCTGCTTAAGTATGCACAAACAAAGATACACTCTTTGGATGATTTGATCTAAAATGTGAATAAACTTTATTAGAGTGAAAAATAATTGTACTTTTGAACTATAATGAGTCATGAGTCATGTGGGGTTTATTACATAAATTCAGAACAATTACAAATTTACATTCCACCACAGCCCAGATAAAGAGGACGCAGCAAAATACCAAAGCGCATACCCAAATTCAATTTAACAAAAGGAAAAACGGGGGAAATTCAGCATATTAACTGAGAAATTGGAAGATGGAATATAGCATTGCCTTGCAAATGTAAGGTCAAGCTATTTTCAACCTGTTGATAGAAGGTCATTTTAAATCTAACCAGGGTGGTTCTAGATAGATACAGGTTTCAGGAAGAAATATTTCCTTGTAACATTTGAATGTATGGTTCTTGATCATCTTGGCTACCATTCTACAAGAATTGAAAGGATTTGCCAGTTCGGCATGAACATTGTGATATTTTGATGAATAAGTGATTGATATTCCTTCCATACAAATGAAAAAAGCTTTTTTTTCAAAATGTTAAGAGAAAACACAATCCACTTTGCAATGCCTTCAGTCAAGGTTGGAATCTTGCTTCATCTCTTTGTAACATAAGCCCATTTTAGAATGAAATTCCACATCAGAGACAAAACAAAGCTCAGCTGTCACTACGCTTTTGTCCCTTATATTGAAGCTGAAACAGCATAATATTGGTATTCCAGTGTGTGATGTCACATCGCATTACAGCATTGAGGAAGCACTAGAGGCATGATAACCAACAGGCAGTGGGAGCACACACACAGCGCTGCTAAGCCTTGCCGGCTCCAACTTTATACATCACCAATGTCTCGCCCCTGTTGTGCCTTTTTGTCTACCTCCTCTTTCGGGGGCAAAAATACTTTATTGCACATGCAGACAAGGCATAACAGGGGTGTAAATATCCCACCTTGAACTGGCAATGTGCAAAGAACCCAAGAGAGCAGCATGCCCCTAAGTACAGTGTAAAGTCATTGCAAAAGCTATCATCCTAGTTCACATGAACTGTAGGAAATGTCTAGCCTCTTCACGTAGGTGCAGGCTCTGAGAACAAACAATACACTACATATATTTATCTTGTGATGTACTCCTGTTGCTCCCGAAATGAGAGGTTAGTACTACAATGGCTCGTTCAACACTTGAAAATATAGTAAAGAGATATAGAGAGTTGCCTGGGAGTACATGAGAATATCTATGGAAGTGGAGAGAGTTTCGGCTGAAGCGTCAGGACTGATTCCCCTTTGGGACATGCAGCAATTAAAACTGAATCTAAAATGCCCTGCAATGACTTCACACATATGCAGTCTGCTCATAATGTGGGATTATACACGATGATATGACTGACATCGGAAACACGAGCCTCACAAGTCACAACAGTACCTGGTTCCCATGAGATAAACCAAGGACAAAGAGCCCAGAGCAAGCCTGTCACAATGCAGCCCATTACCCACCCAGTTGCGTTTTTGATGTACAAGTTTCTAAAGAGCCCTTCATGAAACAGGCCCTTTGTGCAGAACAAAGTTTTACAGACAGCGCTGGCACAGTATCTAGTGGGTATTCCCCTTGAGTCAGGGGATGCCACATATGCACATGACATAAAAAAAGGACCAACACACAAGAACCATTCAACTAGATGTATGCAGTCTCTGTACCATTCAAGTGTAATGTCCTCTCGCATACACACTTTTTTCCATTTTCTTTGCCCTCTTGTGACACCGTATGCCCTTTGTTCATGGTCTTTCAGGGAGCGTTGGGGAGCCAGGCTGCTGTGGCTCTGGGAACGGGCATGAATAAATGGACTGTCCTTCATAGCTGCATAAGGGGAGCAGCCAAACACCCAGAGCAGGAGATCTAACATCATAAATCAAAGGGTCTTTTTCTGAAAGTGGTTACATCTACAACTGCTGCTCATTTAAGTTGTGGTTGCAAATATGCATGTCAAAGCCCTCATGTATTTGCACGAGCATGTGGTGGATGTATGCACAGACAGACACATTCCTCGATGTATCAGAACCTACAAAAGAGTCTCTTCTATCTGTCCAAAGGATGGGAAACCAAATGGACATAAGCACAGACCAAAGCCATGGAGAGTTGCTGAAAAGGGTCTATCAGAACAGGAAATTAATATTTAATTCAAGTGCTGATGCTTCTTCAAGAGTGCTACCTTGTATGCCTAGAAACATCTCCAGAACCATCTGCCCACTTTGAGTTAAATGCTCAAAGTGGGAGACTAAATTGTGTCTCGGCTTCAGAGTGTTTAAAAGAATCCAAGGGCTTGTTCTCATTCATTTCCCCTGAAGGCCTGTTTCTTCCAAGGCAGTGGCTCAGATTGGGCTGTAAGCCTCCACATGCCTGTGTCCCAGACTAGCATGTTCGAAATGTTGAAGCCATTACTTCTCATTAATACCGATGAGTCTGACCAGGCTTTCACATCACGCAATGGGACAATAGAGCTCCTCTGCAGGTTTAATGGTTCTGGCTTACTTTGTGTTTCAGCCATATTGTGGAGGATTTTCTGTGACACAATGCCTCTGGGGTGCCATGACACCATGATTATGTTTCTGTAATCAAGGGTAGTACACCGAGTCCCACAGGCAATATAAGACTCTGTTTAGTTGAAAGTAATATAAGAACCTGAGAACAGTACATATAATAACCAAATCATCCCCCTGCTACACATGAAATTAAAACTATTTGTCCACAGAAAATTCCTGGCCCTTACAAGTCTAAATTGGTAAAACAAAAAAAAAGTGGTTTGATGTTATCTGTGATTGAGTTTTAGTTAGATGTTCACAGAATGGTCTTAATACGTTTAGTGACAATGAATAGCTATTTTCTCTGAATAGAAGACAGTATGATCGAGTCAGAGGGTCTAATCTTGGTCCTCTTGTGTCTGGATTTAGGAGAGATTAGTTCATGATAGTACTATTGATCAGACTGTCCTCAACAAGAGCAACTCAATGAATTATAAAAGCTGAGAAAGAACTTGAACACAAGTAACCTGCTTGCTCCTATATCTACATTAATTTGTCATGCTCTCCGTAAAGGACAAATAAAACGAAAGGATTTAGTCATTTTTCATGTTGAGAATAACTCTCCTTTCAAGTTTTACATTTTCATCAACCACTTTGAATCTGTCTTCTCTTCTGGAAGGGGATTACACTTTGTGCTGAATTAAATAACACCAAGTAAAGCTTGCCCAAATATGCTTTAGTCATTTCTTGTTAGAATGGTTGGAGTTTCTATATGTCATAGTTTCTCTCCCAGGCCCTTTTCCTTCTCATCTTTAAAATACTGCTGTGCTGGCAGCTTTACTCTCAAGACACCTTGAAGAGTGCAACTGCCTCAAGCCTTCTTCTAATAGTGATCGGTATGAGACTTTACAAATCACTTTGCCAACAAGCCTCCCTCTTAGTAATCTGAGTTCACAGTATTCTTTTGAGTGGCCATTGACTGAAATAAAATCAATAACAGATTTTTCCTTCTTCTGCTAGAAGCTGATATGCTGTTTCTTTGTCGTTGTGTCACTTCCAGTGGTCTTTGTTGTGGGCTTAACAGCCATCATCAGTCCACACACACTGGCAGACGACTCTCTTGACTGTCAAGTGCTCTAATTAGTGTGGGTAAACACAGGAGCTGATAATCAGGTGCTTGTTTAAAGCTAATAGAGCTGCCTCAGGGATTGATCTGTTAGCTTTGTTTGAGAAAGGGTCAGCTAGAGGCAAAACCAAACCGTTTCAAGTGCAGTTTGGATTACTGAGGCTTTCGGGGTGAGCTGCATGTGTGAACGCAAACAGCTGAATTTTCCCTCCGAGTTTACCCGTAGTTTTTTCTTGTGCCAGCCCCCTAGTTACATTTCTGTGTGAGGGTTAGGTGAGCTGATGTGAGAATTCATCAGGTAATACTCAGGAAAATTCACCTCCAGCGAACCGGAGAGAGTGTTGATGTTTACATCCTGCAACTGGCACAAAACCAAAGACTGTATGCATGCCACCACTGCTATCTCCATAGCTTCATTATATTTTTCTCTTCACCAGTATGTTCCTCTCCACTCCCTTGTTGATATTGTGATCGTGTCGATCTACAGGTAGCATTGATATAAAGGCAAAAATTCTCATTATAGTGTTGTATAGAGGACTCTGCTGCTTTGTCCGGAGGGATTTTGATGAAACCTGTTGTCAATACTAATAAAAATGTAAGCTACCTATAAGTAATGCTTCTGACCAGGGTCAGCTTTGATAAACTCAATGAGCTCACCAATGATGCATTTTGACAATTTACAGCATGATTGATAGATGTATTTTTCAGTGCATTTTAAGATTTGGCTGGGCATGCTTTTTTTATTCATCTCTTGACATATTGAAACTCAGAATGCTTAAAGCCGCATCGAAGCAAAGGCCTACTAGATCGCATCGATTATTACTGAGGGAGAGAGGAGAGGAAAGCAGGAGGGGGAAAAGTGAAAATGGATGAGAAAAATAGTGTTGAAAGTAAGAATTAAAATCAAAAAATCCGAAGATAACACAAGAGTGAGGATGAGGAGATACATAGAGAGAAATAAGAAGAGAAGAAGAGTGAGCATCCTCTCTGTGGAGAGGAAGTCTAATCTTGAAAATGGAGCAGATTAAGTTTATGAAAAATACATTTATGACTTCTTCCTTAGCTGAGGAAGCAGCCTGCATTCACGCTCACACAATGTTATAAACACCTTTCATTACAGCCTCTTTATCAGGCAAAATATCCATCAGTAAAACCCTCAAAGCTACTGTTGGTACAATTTTAGATAATCAATTGGTATAACTGTTAGAGCTAAACCAGCAATACTCAGTGTGCAGTGAAATAGAGAGCAAATTAAACACAGAAACGTGCTAGATTGCTTAAGTAGGAACACACACATACACAAAAAAACAAAAGCAAACACATTCAGATCGACTGATTCTTATTTCCCCCTATGAACATATAAAAATGCCTTCTTGTTGTCTTCTCTACGAGACACAACACAATCAAGTGATACTGTGTGAATGACTGAGAGAGAGAGAGAGAGAGAGAGAGAGAGAGAGAGAGAGAGAGAGAGAGAGAGAGAGAAAAAGACACTGACATTTCTCAGGGATTATATATCCATAGTGCCATCTAGTGTCTCCTGGAAAAACTCACACAAACGCCACATAAGAATCCAGCTGTGATTGTGGATGGTTTTCAAAGAAAAACTTATCCGTGCAACACATTAAATCATCTGGCATTCAATAAATAATTTCTATGTGTGCTATTTCTTTTTAAATTCTCCACGGTGTGTTGTCCTTTTTTATCCATATTCCTTTCAAAGGACAATAATAAGTCTAGATGTCAACTCAACTTTGATATGAAACTTTTCACACAGCACAGTTAATCCAAAGTGCTGAACATCGCTGCTGACTAACTGAAGTGTACTCAAACTGTGTTTACACTCAATAAATAAAGAATTGAGGCTAAAAAACTGTATCAGAAAATGAACACCAGATAATACATATTAGAAGCAACTGTTAATGCTTTTAAAGGGAGAGCAATGTTAATTATCATCTGGGATCAACTGCATTTTTACACAAGTAACACTAAAGCAAAAATGATTCATAAAATGATTACAATAAGATTGACAAGGTTATTTGGTGGCATGGCTTTAAAATAAACAACTACTGTAACCAACAATGTAAAGGTTAATTAGATTTTATGTCATTTGCCTCTTAACATTTTTCATAACACATGTATTTTCATTTATGTACAGAGGTAACTTGACTAATTGTTACAAACCAATTAAAACCTCAATGCACAAGATGCAGCCAGAATTTAAGTAATGATTTCAATTATATTTCCGCATGGTACTGTGAGAAAATCCTAAAAATATTTTCCTTCAAAGGAAAGGAATGCTCCATTTAACTTACATTTGAGAGCCACAAGTCAAAAAAGAACATTTTCTGAGACGGCACACACACAAACATGTGAACATGCCCACGCAGGTTTGTACAATGTGCACTAAACCACAGGGTTACATAAAGATGCCACCTATAGCAGTAAAATAAAACACACAGTCCTGATGGAGCAGAGAAACCGATAAAGTCTCCACATTCTGCTTTATTCCTGTTCAGTATTGAATAGCAGGGCTATAGGAGCTGTTGGTGCTGAAATTCAATACAGGCTGGCGGGCAGCAGCCTTGTCCTGCCAATGCATTATGAAACAGGACTCTGCTAAGAAATACAAACACCACAGCTTTGCATGTCAATGTGTGTGTGTGTGTGTGTGTGTGTGTGTGTGTGTGTGTGTGTGTGTGTGTGTGTGTGTGTGTGTGTGTGTGTGTGTGTGTGTGTGCGTGTGCATGAGTGCGTGCGTGCGTGTGTGTAATGCTGCATTCATGTGCTACTCGAGTGGTCCAAGTTTCCGAGTTGTAGTTCCGACTTGAGCAGGTGTTCATGTGCATTTTACAACTCGGAAACTCGTTTTTCCGATGTGTCCGACACCACATGAATGCATCATTAGTATACAGCATGCTGCTGACAATAAATGGCTTATGGGGGCACCTACTGTGTACCGAATTGTCTGTCTTCCTATACCAATGTCCTTTCGGCTTGTCTGCTTCTCCCTCCATCTGTTTCATCTCTCTCCTGTCCTCCAGGCTGCAGCACTATCTGTGTCTACTTCACTCTACTTCACCTGCCCCATCCTAGATTGAAATTACTTTAATGGGAAGGCTGTTTGCAGAAAATTAAACATTTCTCACTCTGACTGCGTATGATACAAGCTATCTCTGATCTATAGTCTTGTAAAAAAAATGCTCTCACTTCATTAGAAACTTTGATAAACCGGAACCACTATATCCATCTTTAGACAGTAAAAGTCAACCATAGATATTACCAACACTGGTAAGTGTTACGGATAGAATAGGTCACAGGTTTCCCTGCTCATCAGGAGCTATTGACTGCACCTTTGATGTTCTCCGTCAGCTGATTGCTGATGACAATCAGCTGGGCTCAGTTGGCTTTTTGTGTTTTCTTTAGAATGAAAATCTCCATTGTGTGTGTGTCATTCGTGACTCCTTCTATTACCCCTCTGTTCCTTGACTCTCACTTCTCTTTTGTTTTGACTCCAATTTAAGTTTGTCTATCATTTTTGTAGAATCAGTGGGTGGAAGGCTATGTTCTTCTGCCACCTTTAGGAAACCCAAGGCCTACTTATTCGGTACCCTTTTGTAACAAGTGCAGTGTTTTGTTAGTTCCCCAAGTCGCATCCCCTGTCAGATTTTGCTTTCTGGGGGGAACGTAAAAGTAAGCTATGAAATTATCCTCAATTTTGGGGGGTTCAGTGAATGGCAAGCGAGTGTGTTTTTCCTTTGAATGCATTCTTACAATTCGATTTGGTGTCACTACAGCTTCTGCTGTGACATGTGGAAACTCCTTTTGTATACTGCTGTCTTTTCAATTGTTGGTTGGAACTCAAAATGGGTCACAGCAGTCATGTTTCTGATGGAAATAACACTCAAATTTGTTTCAGTAGAGCTTATAAAAACTCCAGTTTGATTCTCTGGCTGAATTTCTGTTTTTGCTGCAAGCTTCAAGACATTTTAAGCTCTTCCTTCCTGTCCCTTAAGTTTCCCTAAGCATCTTGAAAGAGATTTTTTTTAAAGTCATTAATTATAAGCATCTCCCCTGTCACCGGAGATCAGTGTGAGAGATGAAGAATAAGACTGCATCCCTTGTGGCTTTGCAGTGATTGGTTAACAGAAAAATGCCACCCTAATTCAAGAACAAAAGTATTGTGTCACATCAGGGGATATTTCATACTCTCTTTGAAAGAAAGTGAACACTCTTCAAAAATAGGCTGGAGAGGAAATGTGTGAAAACATTATCCGAGTATAACATCAAACTTTCATGTGCAAAAGGAGGCTGAGAACAACTGGAGTCAAATACAGGAGAAGATCTGACAGGGAGGGAAATCTGTCTTGATCTGTTCAGATGGATTCACCTCTATAAGTATCTTTCAAAACATGTAGAACACAATCTAACCATATTATCTTTTCATTGTCACTGTTGGTGAAGTTAAGCTATAAAAACACAACCAATAAAAAGGTATAAAAGTAACTTAGCTTTTACAATTTGGGCTTGGACTTTTGAAAAGGCTCCCCATTTAAAAAGACCGGGAATTCTCTCACTTTGTCTTTTTTGTTGCAGTATAGCCAAGTTTTAATGAATAATTTTACAGGGATTATCTAACATTATAAGATTACATTTTATATAAGCTACCTTTTGTGCTAAAATAGATGAGAAAATTGATAGACAAATGTGAAGCTATTCCGCCAAAAAAACTGGCATTACCTAGCATTATGGGAAGGAGGCTAATTGTGTTAGATTATTGTCATTTTCACCTTTCATGTTGTCAGTGTATGAAACCTATAGCTTCGCATGATTTATAGCTAAAAAAAACTCTGTATTTATCTTGTACTTGCGTCAGTAAAAAAAACTTTTTTCAGCCTCAGCCTGAAAAGGTTTGTTTAAGCTGCTGTCTCTTTTAGGTCCCCCTCCCCACTTGCCCACTTTCTTCTGATTGGCCAGCTCACTGGAAGCCTTCGAGAGGGGCAGAACGCTGCAGGGTTGCTAGGGGAGGGCTGCTCATGTGCTTATAGATTAGCCAATGAAAATGGCTCCACCTGCCTAGAGGCTTGAAGCCTCCTCAATAAAGTCTTGAGGAGTGTTTAGCAGAACAAGCCGTTTAGCGCACTCTGCAGACTTATCCTTGGATTATTCCAACTTTCGTTTACCTCATGATCTGAAACTTCCAGCATTGTAATTTTATAGGTGAGTTTTAAAATGGGGCATAAGGGCCTGTGTCCACAGACAGCGCTGGAAGCGCTCACAACCTCCGTAGCGCTTCTCACCAGCGCTCATTATTGCTAGGTTACGAAAGTTAACTTCTGCTTCCCTTGGTAAGGTGCGTTTTAGATAACTCCTTGTGATTAATATTTGCTTTAGTCCAGAGTAATATCATGACATTAAAATAAGTAAATAATGAATAATAATGTTGAACTACCCTAATAGCTGAACTATGAATGTTTTACAGACAAGAATGTAACATTTACATTAGAGTAATGATGAAGGTGTTATTAATAGAACTTTGGTATGATCTTACATATCCTGGCAGGATGTTTGCCTATTTCAAGCCTTTCTCCTCGGCTAATCCATTTCTTACGGCCAAATTCCACTAGATGCGTGTTCAGTCCGTCTCCGCTCCGTTCCGGCAGCGGAGCTGATACGTTTCACTTTATTCAATGTGTGTGCTTCCACTGGTTCCGCTGCGCTGCGTCTCAGCTCCGTCTCAGCTCCGGCAGTCCGGAGCCCTCCGGAGCAGATACGCAAGACTTCTATTTTTGCCGGATGCCGGAGCACGACGTGACGACACAATTCAGCACACAAAAGAACAAGCGGGACGGGAAGTCAGACACAACATTAAAACATCCGGTTTATTTTCAGAATAAAAGACTCCGTTTTGATGGTTCAGAAAAACGACTGTATGTGTGTTTGTTTATGTGTTTATAAGGTTTATATAGAGTTTAATACCATGTACATCGTATTATCTCGCGCTGTCGGGAGTTAATCTTTAAAATACCGCGGGAATTCCTTTGTCTCTGCACACCAGCTGACTGGCTGTGCTCTGTGTGCTACGGACGGAGCACGCAGCCGGTGGGTGTTGAAGGACGGGGGTGCACGGAGCCGTCACGCACCGGAGCGGACACGCAATGCACACAGATCTGGTGGAAATTCGGCGATATTTCACCAGTTGGAAAAGGTTGGGAACGTCTTTATATACATATAGTCCCAAGTAAAATCTTGTCTTATGTGTGACATATACCACCTTATGAGTGGGCAGAGATATCTTGCTGCCTCTGGGCTGCAGTCTTATTCAAAGCAGTAAGGATCTAATTACAAGGCAGCAGCACAGGGCCACATACTGTATGCCATGCCGCATTTGCGGGCACAGACAAGATCCCTAGGGAAATACAAGAGAAGCTCAGGCTCAATGTGCTGTCCGCCTCGCTTTCAAATGCTGTCAGTCTGAAGAGATCACCCTCCCAGAAGAACCGATGGCTTGATAAAGTGATGGGTGCATGACTTGCATACCTTTTTACGTCAAACTTACTTAATGCTGTTTGGCATCTGTGGATTTTATTCCTATGCTGCTCCATGACAGATTAAATTGAAAACTGAAACAGAATTTTTTTATGAAACAAAACAAGACAATGGCAGGAAGGAGTTGTGTAACTGAAGATCAATACAAATAAGTCCATACTTCAAGGTAGTCTATTAATTGATTAGTCAATTAGTAAATCAAATTCAATAACTGTTAATCAGTTAAGTTATTAAGCAAGGGCATAAGGTCAAATATGTGCCGTTTCCAGTTTCTGGTATGTTAGAATGTTTTGCCTTTATATCATTGCAAACTTATACTTGCTTAATATATTAGGTTCATTGATGATTACTTGTAACACCAGCTAATTAAAAACAACATATTGAGTGATTACAGTCAATAAATTCGGGCATTTGCTCCTTCAAAGGGGCTACATTATTATTTCAGTCAGGCCATAAATCAACTGTGTAATCAATAATACACATAATCACTTACTGCAGCTTTATTCATGAAAGCTTTTTTCCGCAAATTGGGAAAGAAATGCACAAAGTGTGTTGTGCTGTCTGCAGAGATCAGAGTATAAAATATCATCATCGAGCAAGTGACTGACTGACAGTCTTACAGTTCTGACCAACCACTCAAACATTTTGAGATTGTTATTGGGGTTTGCACAATGCTTTTATCTCAATTTTAATTCAGGTTATCTGGAACAAATTGATGAAGGCGAACAGGACAGAACACAAAGACAAACACTGACGAGTAACACAATAATGTGGCACTCCAAAAGGCTAAAATATGTCAGAGTCTGTACAATCTTTCATCAAAAATGTATTTGTCTACTGAGAAAAGTGTCTTAGATCCAGTCAGAAAAATATACTTCAAACGGCTTTGAGCAAAACAAGAAAAAAAGAGGAGGGCTTTATATCGCATTGCCTGCAGGAGAAGAGATGAACGAGAATGCGGAAAATCTATATGGATATCAAAGCCTATCACAAGGAAAACAGCCTTTAACCAGTCCATGTAGGTCTCACAACTGAGAGGTGAATTTGTAAAAGGGTGCATTTATGCAGTCAAACAGGCAGCAGTGTTGTGATAAAAAAGGCTCCACGTCTTTATCTCGACCCATTCAAACACAATCGTCATCGCCATAGATTTGTATTTCAGCACATATGAAAGACTAACAACACCCAGCCACATTCAGTGTGCTGTATGGCCTTTTTCTAGTTCATACACAAACAAGCTGCTGTAATGAAAGCATTTTTTATCTTGGATCATGTCCTCAAATAAACTACAGAATGGTGGGGGGGTGGGTTGGTGGGTGTG
Organism: Tautogolabrus adspersus; assembly: GCA_020745685.1. Taxonomy (NCBI): domain Eukaryota; kingdom Metazoa; phylum Chordata; class Actinopteri; order Labriformes; family Labridae; genus Tautogolabrus; species Tautogolabrus adspersus. Next base: position 16,532,508 of record CM036540.1, read on the forward strand.
GGTTTGTATACTGCCAGCGTTTTCCCAGGATGCCCAGGCTGCACGGGTTGTGTGAGTGTGCTTTTTGTTGAGTTTCTGAGAATAGTTTCCTCTGTCGTCAGTTGAGGAATTTAGCCACAGGAGCTGAAAAAAGGCCATGATGCAACATTTAGAGTCTTTATTTTGAGTGTGAAAAACCGAATGGTGGAGGAGAGGTGAAAGAGTGCCGTAGATGGTCCATGGTTCTGACAGAGAGAGGGTTGAGTCAGGATCAGTCAAAGCCTGGTTGTTAGATCACAGCTGACCTGATCATTGCTAGGGGATGGATAATGATTCCACAAGATCCTCCACTGCCTCTCTCTTTTGATAGGCTATATAACTTTAAATCTAAAGTGTGAAAGTTTTAAACACGCACCAAAGTTTCTGTATAGCAGAAACATAACTTTTACCTGCCTCCTCTGATTTATTTTTGATTAACAGGTCAACTTCTTAATTCCAGTGTGCTGCAGATTCTTAAAATAAAACTGATAATCTGACTCGTGCAGCCCTCTAGTCCTTTTGACTTTTATGAAAATGGATCATATAATCTTAGAGCTCAACATGAAAGCTTTAGCGCGATCTGGTTCAGCTCGGAAATCACTCTGGAAAGATGTCACCACAGTTTAAGAAGGGAGACTCTCTTTGCACCGTATTTTCAAAGTAGAAGATCTATTTTTGTCTGCAGGTCACGCTATGCCTACTCACTCCATGGTCTTTGGTTGCTGTGAATCATTCTTGCCTTAGAATTCATGAACACAGTGTGCTCCTTGGTATATAACATTAACCAATTCACTTGGCAGCCCGTGGTCAGAATCTGACCCTGTCATGACCTTGATCATTTATAAAAATGAATCAAATGAAAATAGAATTGAAAAGTACAACTTAATAAGAGAGATTAATGTTCACATAATGATGCAGCCATTCAGAAGTAATATCATTTCAGTTGTCAGTTGTTTGATTGTTAAAGATAAGTATTTCATAAGTAGGTTCATTAACCCATTCATCAGTTATGACTTATCGTTTTAACCACACCCTGGACCTTGTTCTACTTTATGGCATTGAAATCAATAACTTAACAGTTTTCCCAGAACATCCTCTTCTATCAGATCATTTCCTAATAACATTTGACTTCCGTGCCCTAGTCCCCACAGCAGAGGCCAGGCTCTCGAGTAGACGGAGCTCCCCCAACCTTCAGTGAGGTGATCTGGCACTAAAACCACCCGACATCCCCGACACCCAGCCACTACCATCGGACCGTGTCGTCCCTCAACCAACGCCCGACCCCCAGCCACTACCATCGGACTGTGTCGTCCCCCTGCAAATTATCCCATATGCTCATTTGTTAAGCGTCTCGAGATAACACTTATTATGAATTGGCGCTATACAAATAATGATGGATGGCTTGATTGATTGATTGATTGATTGACTATTTAAAACTCAGTAAAACAAAATTAAATTACTTTTTTTTCTTCTTTTTTTTACGTATTGTTCCTTTTTTTTGGAAGATTTATTTTTTGGTTTTTCATTTCTTTTTAAGATAGGACAGTGAATAGAGAGGGGGAGAAAGAGAGGAGCTTTAAACTGATTAATGATGTTGGTGACAAAACTTCACTGAATACCTCTCTAAATGAGGCAAATTTCAAAAAGGTAAAAGTAAAATCAGAGTCACTCCAAGTACATTGCATTCTGCAATAATGTAAGCATAATTAACTGTTAATTGACTGTTACTCAAATAGAAGATTTTAGCAAACATCACAAAATCCAGTTTATCAGTTTACCGGTAGTAATGGCTATTTTTCCAAACCATTAGGAACATTATTCAATAATGTAAATTGAAAGGACAAATTGATTTTGTGCCGTCTTCGCCACAGGAGATCCAGAAGAATGTCAGTTAAAGGAGGATGTTCAGTTGGCCAGCTGTTCGAGCAGCTCAATGGCTAACTATGAGGTTAAGCAATTAGTGCAGGTCAGTGGGAAAAAAATCATACATGACCTTCTAATTTAGCAGCGTATGCTTGTAACAAATTATTTCTTCTCTCCATAAACCTAATAATTAACTTTCCTATCAACACAGCAGAGGACACAAAACAGATAATCTGGCTGGAAGTGGCAGCAGAGCGTGGAGAACGGATGTGGCCTGCTAGGGAGATGATTAGAAACTACAAAGGGAAGATTTAGATCATGTTTGTAGGCGCGTGTGTGTGTGTGTGTGCGTGCGTGTGTGCGTGCGTGCGTGCGTGCGTGCGTGCGTGCGTGCGTGCGTGCGTGTGTGTGACTGTGCGTGTCGAATGCATCTGAATACCAGAGAGAGAGAGAGGGACACAATATAGCGGGAAAGGCAGAGGGGAGGAGGAGACAGAGAGAGGAGCAGGAAGGAGAATTGAGTATGCTTATGCATGTACATGGAAATCCTTACATAGCAGTTTGGCAGCAGAGGTCAGACAGACGGGGAGAGGTTAGGAGTCATTTATCACAGTGAATTAAGGGAAGAAGATCTCACAGTTGCAACGTCTTCTCCCCTGCTGAGATTGTAAGTAGAGCAAGTGGTAACAGAGGACAAGCAGAGGTCGTTGTCATCTTTGATTCAGTCCCTACTCTTAACTACCACAACCCTATGCATATAATTATTGGGTACTGAAGATTTATTGCACAGCAATACTCCTCAGTTCAAGTACTTAAATAACTATTTAAAAACAATTATCCTTCTCCACTCCAAAAACAAGTTCAGGCCTTGCTCTCTCTCAAAATAAACATGCAATATTAAGATTTGTAAAACATAATCTACTTGCCTATAAAACTAGTTCATTTTAGGCTACGATGTAAAAATGTAATTAAGCCTTATCAAAACAGCCTATGTTGGAAGTTTGTTCTAGACTTGTGCAAAATTAGAAGAAAAATGCCAAGAATCCCAGAACATTTTTATACAAAGCAATAAGAGGACAATTCCTCATGAAACCCTGGCAGCTCACAAGAGAGGGGATTATAGGTTATTGTAGATTAACGTAAACTATCATCAGGTACATAATTGAAACGTTATCATGTCTTAATATTTATTTTAAGGCCGTGGGGAGCAGTGGCTGCCATTTCTTTTCCTCCTTCGGGTAAATACATCTAAGGTGGTTTAATATTACTTAAAGCATGTCCTTCCTGAGCTAGGGGTGAGCGATATAAACAAAAAATAAAATCACGATTTTTGGGTGGGATTTTTTTCCAATAACTTTAATTGACGATGTTTTGCATCCCTTAAAAATGTGTTAAAAAACTCAAATGTGTTAGTAAAAGTATCATATTGAACTAGCTTGCTCTTGTTATTACCCATTTTAATAGCAACATTTGCAAAATATTGCACATCCATCTCTCTTGACCGCTTGAATTAGCACCATATCCTTTGCAATTTGATTGGTGACAGCGTTTGTCATTTCTTACCATCTGTTGCCCTTCTTGCTGAATGACTGCCAAAGTTAGCAGAGTGTGTTTTTGTTTTGTTGGAACCTGAGCGGCTCGGTCGTGGTTGTCTGCTCACTCCCAAAGCTTTTCATATTCTTCATATTCCGTGTGGTGGTTAATTTGCAGATGATGAAATAAGTTACTTGATGAGCTATCTGATCACTGCCTTTAACGGCAACCGCTTTCCCACATAGTCTGCAGATTTGCGTCTTTAGGTAACATCCGTCTTTTCAGAGCTGAACCTCCATGCGAGTGAGGATGAGCCACTTCTATTAATTACATCTAACAATGTCGATTCTCAAGATGCCGGTGTTTGAGTTTGTGTTTAAAGGATAAAAATACTTTTTTGGACAAAACAGCCATATTTATATTTTTTCTTCCCCAAAGTGAAAGACATGATTTTGTTTCTCAAAAGATCCCAACTTTAAACATTTACTTTTAGCTGTAGTGCTAACAGAGCTTTTTGAGTGTAACCAAACCCATGAAGATTAATGACTTGAAAATGTTTCCACTAAATGGTGTTGCACTTAAAGTTGTGTTGCACTGCCCATTTAAAGTGTGTGTGTGCATGCTCTGTTTTGGGGATGCAAAGTTGGTTAATTGGTCATTTTAAAGTCCATTAACTAAAAAAGTTTTGGTAAGTTGTTCAATTATTCATTTGCAGATAGAATCAGTGACCCATGAACATTGGGTATCCTACCGTTCGTCATTCTTTTTGCTTTCCATCTTTGAAAGAGGGGGCTGTACTGTATGTCTTCTTGTGTATTTTCGAGGGTAAATGCAAGCACATGTGCGTGAAGGGCACAGAGGAGTCAGCTGTCTCCCAGAGGAGGATTTTTTTTAAAGAGCCTCCCATGACCCGGCTTGATCTCGTCCCTTCATTCTTTAGTGGGGGCTGTGTGTACATCTCTGCGTATGTGTGTGCATGCTCTGTTTGGGGGATTTGCTGATCTTTCTAACGGCTGTCCCTCCGAAGAACAGGACTGTATACTCCCAACGATGGCTCATAGCTTTAATCTGACTGACAGCATGGTCCAGGTTTCAGCCAAGAAAACAGCCCACCAGCGTGGCCTGAATACCTGCCTGCTGCAGAATCTTATCTGCCATGAGATGACAGAGGAGAGGCTGCTCTGTTCCCAGGCAAATGCTGATCGGCCTGTCTCACTCTCTGCCTCTTTTGCCCGCCTGTCTGCTTGCTGTTTGTCAGCACAACACTGTGAGACCCACACTTGTCTGGACTCAGCTGGATGCGACAGTTTGACAGGCTGTCACAGCATCAAACTAAAAGGCTGGGATGACACTGTCATAGTTCCCTTCTGCAGGCATTCTGAAAGAGCACCTTTCACCTTTGATGCTTTATTTTTGGATCCAAACTGTACAGACATTTGAATTCATGTATATTTTATTTCAAAAGGAACAATAAACCAGTAAAACGTCATGATCTCCAGAGATGGTGCTATACCCTTTGTTTTTCTTCATGCAGATTCTGGTAAGGACAAGTACATTTTTTCTGGGGGGTAATTTACTTGATTAGATAATAGATATGTGTGTTTACTGGCCTACTTGCCTATGGATGCTACATGTAGGTAGTATCCTAGCTATTTCTGACACTCATGTAAGAACAACTCTAATTATTTTGGCTGTCTAATATCAATACAAGTGATTTAAAGTTCATAATGGTGAATCACACTTCAAATCAATTATTTTCAAAAGTTTAAATGACTGAGCACTGACTCACTGTTACTGTGTACACGACTAATAAGTCAAAACTACAAGAAACCCCTGCCACGTCAGTGAAAACACCCCCACAAGCCATCTGCCTGGTTTCTTCCTCCTCATGTGAATACATTTAGCTAAGATGCCCACTCATCAATCAGTGGGGCGGTTCCACAAGCCATCCAACACAGCTTGAACTAGAGGACCCTCATAATTGGATATTAAACCCCCGAAGAGTGGCAAGACAAACAACTGTGATGCCGACTGGAGACTCAGATATGCCGCTGCCATCGCTCTGGCAGAGATATGTGTGGTGCTATTCAATCTAGCGTCAGTCCCATCCTGCCTACCCTGAGGTTTTTCTGTCACACTGTCATAATTTCAATCTTTTGGATAAGAAATGTGTGCAGACACATTCACGCACACACACACACTGACACACTCACACAGGGGGGCACAGATGCAAGCAGGCATGGATGGGCTTGGCACGCACGTACGCAAACACAGCTGGCTTTAAATAGATGGTGGCAGTGCATGAAGGCTGGAAAGATTGCCATTTGTGCAGCTTAATCAAGAAATTATTTTGGGTTTTTTTTATTTTGGTCCCCGTTTTGTGCAGCTAGCTGCAGTTTAACAAGGACTCTGTAGACAGCAACAGAGCAGAATAAAGATTAAGAAGCAACCTGTTACTCCGAAACTTAAATTATATTGTAATTCCTATAGGCCTAAAGAGTTAAAAGGCTTGATATGGTGTTTTGCTTTCATAATCTGTTGTTTGAAATTGATGTTGAGGCATAAGATGAATGGATTCTAACCCTTGGTTTGCCAGGATAACTGATTCTACCCAACCTAAAAAGCCTCACCATTTTTCTTATAAGTTTCACGACCAAAAAAGTGGTAAAACTAGGAAAAATATTGGACATGCTTTTGAAAAATGGAGAGAGGTTAAGACCAATGCAGAGCTGGTTTAATACCAAAGCTTCAGTGTCCACAACATAGCAACCTGCGTGCCCATCGACTCTATGGTGGAGAGGACGGGGGGAGACAGCTCTCTCCAATGTTTTGAATTTGGACTGCAGTACTATTTTAACTGCTAGGTGTCAGAGTTATATATTGCTCCTTTAACGTATGCAAAGCCATTACACCTAATTATGTAATTCATGAAAATACATAAACAAAACAAATCAAACTTGATCAAATTTAAAAGTTAAATTGATTGTTTTTCTCAGGAAGCTGGAGTTGTATCCTTAAACCAACTTGAAGTTGAAAACAACATTCCAGGCTCCCTGCTGCTTCAAGAGACTTCCCATGAAATCACAGCCAAGAGACCGACTCTCAGAGAAACGCCTCATTCAGATTCAAAGTGGCATCAGCTGCTGACAGACAGCTCTGAATAAAAAACATGCCTGCTATGAGTGTCCTTTCTGGCTAACTGATCTGTGAGGACAAAGTGATTAAAATAAACAAGAGAGCAAACAAATAATATGAGGAACATCTTTCAGTGTGTGACAGATAGGAAAATGTCAATAGAGACCTGATCTGTATAACTGTAGGATCTCTCAGAGTCATTAATGTTTTAGAGAGTAAGGGAAAGTGATACTGTAAAGTAATGAAGGGCTGAAAAAGAGTGCTCTAATTACGATGGGTGTAAAGTTTCATCAAATGTGGGTCACTTACAGCTGTAACATTTTAATACTGCATGGAGACTTAACTATCTCCTAAAATAAGGCTAAATCCTGCAAGTAATGCTTCAGGCCAGATACTTCCAGTTCCTGGGAGTCAGAGCATCAAATGAGTATCTTGTTTTAATATGATTTTACGCTTATAAATATATTTTTTTTAAATGCAAAATTGAAATACATTCAACCCAATGACCCTTATTGAAATTGCTGCAAAGAAAATACATTTGGTTGACCAGTTTGGTTTGCAGAAGCAACAATATCACTATCAGCCAGCAGAGACATACAGTACTGTAAAAGTCTCTGTTGGCTGAAGAGTGAACATCCAGTTATCCCACTGCACTGGACAGCATGTGTTCACATCTATTCCTAGAAATCATTGCAGCATCAGCATCAACACAGACAGCCAACCTTCCTTGTGTCACAGCTGTAATCAACCCAGCAGGTACACACTGACACCCTGTCATTCCCTTAGGAGAAAGGCACTGCTCTTGTCATTATGATGTCTTAATAATTATCATCTAAGAATGCAACAAGGGGAAAAAGAGAAAGAAAGAGAGAAAGAGAGAGAGGCATGGGTAGTGTGGGAGAGGAGATAGAACACTGTACATGCTTGATGAATGAGGGTGTCAGCTGCACCCACCCAACTAGCGGCGCTGTCTCCGAGAGGGTCGGGCCCTGTACGCTGAGACCTGTCTCATTAACCACAGTGATCATGCATTAACAAGTGAGCCAAAGAGAGACACAGTGGAAAATAAATCATCCTCTTTAAGATAGTGTCATATCCACATTTTGTTATGTGTAGTAGCCATCTCGGAGCATTAAATGTAGCTTCGCTGCTGGTTATTCTGGCTTTTATAGAATATTACTCTCAGGAGAACACCCTATAGCATGTCTTTTAGATTGTGGAGTTATATTTGAATACAATATAGTATTCTGATTTATAGTAATTAATTTATACAAATAATCAACTAATAATCTGTTATTGTGCCAAATCGACCAGAGAAAAGGGACAGGAGGGGGCAGATACCTGCTTCCCTGCTCTCCATTGTTTTTGTGTCCTGCATTATTGATATGGAGCTGACATTTAACACTCTGCTTTTCTAAAGCCAAAGCCACAGAGCTTCCACCTGCAGCCCTGTGTCCATATAACCAAAGTGACAAACTGTCAAAGCCTCAAACTGATGTAACATCCCTATGATAAATGTAATGTTATGATTGTCAGTTTATTATGACATGCTTAAGTGCCTCTTTAACTACGAGCATGGTAGTTGTATTAACATATTCATAGAAAAACGGTTGTCTCTATGATGACTGGTAAAGCAAATACAGACGTCTTATTAGTCCTAACACAAAGGTGCACCTATAGTTTCTCTTGTATGACTGTTGCTCTGTTATGAATAAGGGGCGTGGCTGGAAGTCAGCCCAGGTCACTCCCTATGCTCCTATAGTACTACTACACTATACTACACTATGACAGAGCTGCTGGTTGTAGGAAAATCTTTAAGCAACCTTCAAAATCACCCGTTGCTTCTCTGCATGCAGGAAAGATCTCACTGAGCAAAGAAAACCTTACTGCAAATTCCGACAGATAAAAGGAACCGTCAGTCTCACACTTAGCGTATTTTCAGCACTCTTTGACAGCTCTGAAGATGCATTTAGATGCCTCTTTTGAAATAAAGATAAATGCATAAATATTAAGTCTGTGATGCAACGCTGACGCACGGAGGAACAGATGGACACCTTTGCTTTTTTGTCGTGTTTTCCAAATCAGTCATACAATCATTGTTTTCATCTTGCATGATTCTATGCAGGCAGAGAAGCTTTCCATGCACGCGTAAACAGCTGATACGGTTCATTATCCTATTACAGCATAGGACAACATACTGAACCGCGTAATGTAGCACATGAGCTGAGGTGTTTTTACTTTAGCCGGCGTACACGTTACCCAGTCTGTTCGGTTAAAAAAGCAAAGAAATAAACACAGCCTACCTCAGTTGGCCGTGACAGCTCCTTGTGTCGACTTGTAGCCGCGGTTGGAAACAATGTGGCACTCGCTGTAAAGATCTCAGTTTGAAGGCGCAGAAGTTTTGACGAGTCAGTGAATGAGGGATTACACACAGTGCCTGACGGATCTGTGGATCACACACCACTGTGTAGTGAACAAGGCAACGCCCCAAAACAAAACTGATCTGCTTGATACTCTGCCGGATCATAAAACGCGTGATCAAGATGTTGCTGTCCAACTCGGTTGTGCGCAACGCCGCGCGCTCTCACTCTCTCCCTACGCGGTCCCCAATCTAAACGCTCCCCAAGGACACGTGACCAACCCACTAGGGACGGGAATAGATTTCGTCCCCCCCATGGCAGCAGCTGGGATCGGTTACACAGCTGCTCCAGTGCCCGCGCAACAAACTCGAATTGAGCGCATCCTCCCCCTTCTCCACCTGCCTCAACCTCCCATGTGTCCTCACGGTGTCGCTATCATTTTTGTAACCTTAAGATATACTTCAGGCATAAAAATTGCATATATTTTTTCAAAATAGTTTTAAAGTAAAGGCAGCCCATTTATTGACTTGATATATTTGATATTATTAGAAGTCACAGTCGCACAATAAAAACAAACAAAAAAAACTCTTGATGACCAGCAAAACAATTGCACTTTTTTATTTTAATATTTCAAGTCTTAAGGTTTTTAAACATATTTCATCTCACTCCTTACTTTGCTGAATATGGTCTATTAACAGAGACTTATTTTGCCACAGTTTTGTTTTTGTCCTTTCTTTGGTCCTTTTATTCTTATGGGCGGAGCTTCAACTGATAAGGGTCATGTCAGGTATTTCAATGCACCAATTAAAATTGTGAGGACATTTGTATGGTGAGAACACACCCACACAGTCTTGATAAAAGCAACATAGAGGATATTTTCAGGGCTAACTCTTAGAATGTTTGTCCCAATAGTTAACCGTAATTCTTGTTCATTGAACCATCTACAATGGTATTCAGAAGTACCAAGAGTTTGAGAAACTTTTGCAAAGTGCTTAAAGAATGTGATGGGCCGATTCCTGTCTATCGTGTTTATCTTTTTATTTCAAATATTGTTTGTTAATACTTAGATTTGTACATTTAGGATTTTGTGATTCTCCAAAGATGTTTTTAATGTGCATACATATGCTACCTCTTCATTTTGCTTTTCAGTCAGTATATTCACACTTTGCAGTTAGAAGTTGGCCATTCCATCCTTTCTGTGACAGCTGATCATGAGCCATCACTTACTCCTGTATTGGGCTGACTGGACATATCTGGGGCTGACTTAGTATAGTGGCCTACATCAGAGAGAACTTGCTAGTCTTGCAACAATAAGGCTCCAAATGACCCACAACGCATTACTCTCTAAACCTTCCAGGTTCACTTCATACCGGCATTTTACTGAGTCTGGTTTCTGTTTGTTATTATTTTCTTCTTGTAATAAATTACAGTATAATTCCTATCAGTACATCTGTTGCTGTAAAAGAGTGCTACAAAAAATAACCAACCTAACACAATTATGGAACTACTGTGCTTATTGCAGAAAGTTGGTGAGGCGACCATGAATCAATGTTAGCCCACTGGCATTAGCCACAGTTAGCTTGGACGCTTCTTAGGCTATGTCCATTTAGCTTTTTAGAGAGCTGTTACCTGAGGATAGAGTGAAGTCAGCAGCACATGGGTAAAACTGCCTACCTTCTCTGGTCAAAACTAAAACAAACAATTGAATACTTACTCCATCAGATGGTACTATGCATTCCTCACCAAGAGACAGCAAAGGGTGAAGGTCAATTCAACCCTCTCTGATACACTGGAGATAAGTACAGGGGCCCCACAAGGATGCGTAAGCTCAGCTTTTTTATTTACATTATATACAAATAACTGTCGAAGCCAGCATTCATGCAACTACATCATCAAATATTCTGATGATGCAGCCTTGTTAAGTTTACTGACCCGGGATTCAGACACAGCAATCTACAGATCAGAAATAGCTGATGTTTTTAAGTGGTGTGAGGAACACAACCTATAATTAAATGTCAAGAAGACAAAATAATTAATCTTCGATCCAAGGTCACTAGGTGACCTCAGCCCTGTGTTGATTAACCAGGAGGAAATTGAACAAGTGTGCACATTCAAATACTTAGGACTGTACTTCGATTCTCAGCTCAGATGGACAGATCAGGTAGAGTATGTATGCTCAAAAATAAGTCAGCGTCTGCACTTTTTACATAGACTCAGGCTACATGGTGTTAATAAGGAAAATTACAACTTGGTTTGGTAACCTGCCTGTAAAACAAAAAGCACAACTGCAGAATCTGATTGGACGGGCGGGAAAAATAATCGGTATGCCACCCCCATCCTCTCTCCAGGAAATCTTTGAGGAGACGGTGAGGAGGCAAGGCCGCAAAATCGCTGGTGATCCAAATCATGTTCTTTACAGCGAATATGAGTTGTTGCCTTCAGGAAAAAGGTATAGGGTACCAAACTGCAAGTTAAATAGATATAAACTGTACTTCATACCTACCTCCATTAAATGTTAAATAGTGCAAGATAGTGTGCGTGTGAGAGTGAGAGATTCATAAAGGGACTGTGCAATAAAATCGATGGTAAGGGAAGTGCAATAGAATAATAGGAGTGCAATAAAATAATCAAGGGGAGACAATAAAGCAACTAACTTACTAACTAATTCAGGACCAGCATCGAAACTTAGGATGAGAACATACTGGATGCTGCATTGTTGACAGATGATTTATGATTCATTCAGTAGATATCTTATTATATATTATATATCTTATTGGACCTTTATAAGAGTCAAAGTGAGTCAAAGATGGATGGATGAAAACAATATTATTGTGCTATCATTAACTTGCAGTGCACATGCAACCAAAGGCTTTCCTTGTCATTACTGCTGTCTGTCTGCCCTGCATGAACAAGTAAAACAAATCGCCTTTGCAATGGAAATCTTGAACCTGTGGTGTAATGAGATAATAATTGTTTGCTACAATGACTGTCTAAGGTGGCAGGGCCTAGTATAAATGCTTGAAAACTGGAGTCCACTCCAAAACAGAGCTCACTTTTTCAGACAGCATTTATCAGACAGATCAGTGCTGAAGAGCTACATGCCACGAAAAGAAGTCAATTAAAATGTGTGTGCATGTTGTGTTTTTCTGTCACTTGCCTCATTTCCCACTAAAGCTTTTTAAAACCGAGGTTACAGGCCCGGAGATGACGATGAGACGAGCTGTCTTTTACAAGGCCCTGCAGGTGAACTAACGTAGGTGTGCTGCTGCTCAGAAACAGGGATTTGTCTGCTTAATTCCTGCCTTTGAAAAGCTTTCACAGGCCAATGGGACAGATGTTAAATAGTACCAGAGCTGAACAGTAGTACGAGTTGCAATCTTAATTACTGTAACTCCTCTGTGCAAGGAGCTCATTCAGTGGCGATGACTGGGGATGGCTTCATGCTGGAGGGAAAACTGTTGGGTCAGAGGTCTGTCTCTTTGTTACAGATGACTGCTCCATGTCATGCTTACTGTCAGTCATTATTATCAAACACAGGTCAGTATTGATTGGATGATGTTATACAGTAAATATGCCATGTTAAGTGCACATCACAGAGTTTCCCAACATGCTTTTTCAATCTAGTCAATTGAAGGATCAATCTCCATTAAGCCTGTAACTGCACGACCAAGAGGAAACATGAAGCACAAAGAAGATACTCACTAGGGGTCTCCAGCATTGAAATCCAGCAAATGAATCCAGCATCTACCTCAGAGAGTATATTTTTGCATACTGTATGATCCATAAAGTTGACCCACTCTGGATAAGGTGTGGTAAAGCCAGCGTTGAGTGTGTCCTTGAAATATCAAAGTTGGCAGGTAGATCTCTCAATCAGTGTAAAGACTGCAAAACTGATCTTCCTGTCAAACTCATATTAATGCTAAGCAGGCAGGTCTTATCTTTGTTAATGTATGAGTCACATCAGTACATAATGACTGATGCTGAGACTACCCCTGGCCTGATGTCAGCTTTTTCCAAACATACTTGAGGTTCTGTTCCATCTTGAAACTCTCTTAAATATCTCATTCATGCATATATTTAATTCATGCATTTATGCATACAAAACAAGATAATGTAAGAAGTCATATTGACTCAAAATGTCATCCAGCTCTTTCAAGCTGTTAACTAAATTCAACCTTTTCCGTATTTGAAAGAACTGCATGATCCTTTCAACTCACTCGGAATGAGATGTCCTTTATCATTTTGTCTTGCTTGTATGAAGGTAGAACTAACATTTAATGTTGCCCTTTAATAATGAACCAAATGTCCCAAGGATCTGAGACATACAGTATTTCTTCATCTACATAATTAAAAAAGCAATGAATACAGGACATTCCCTTTTGTTACTTTTATTTTATCTTTATTGAAGCTTGAATTTGTAGAAGAAAAATTACCTTTCTCACGCAAAAAATAAACCATACCATTTGATGTGACTTAAAGTCGTCTGGAGCATTTTTCAGGTGATGGAAAATGCAGTGCTACCCTTTTTTTTCCAGAGTGCTGTTCATCTCTTCAGATGTGATCTCCTGCTGTGAGTGGTATTAAAAATGTATTGTAATGTGAAAGAAATTAACATTTTGATCCTAAGATATCAACTGACATTGCCAAGTATTTCACATTTTATGTTTTGAAAGGCAGAGTCTTGTCTTTGATATTTCTTGTTGTGGAGCCACATTTCAAAACCATCTCCTAGGATAGGTTGGAAGGTACCCTGTGTAGTTTTTGACATCTAGTAGTGCTATAGCGTGCTTTATGAGTGGGTTCCTGTTTTTACCATTATGTAAATTGGTGTAAAAACTGCAGGATGTCATACTTAAAAATGGACTTTGCAAAAGATCAATTTGAAATAAAAAATGCACAGTCAATGAAATTTGTTGAGAAACACACATCCCCCTTTTAAATAAAACATCACCCCCCACCTCCCACCACCACCACCCCAAAGCTAAGCCCTTAGAGGTCAATACGAAGTGTTTAGTAATGTATGCAGATAAGTGGTAAATTGCACTATCTCTTACAAAGCTCCTTTCATTTACATGGAGATTAGCTCAAACCATATTGTTAATCATTACAGGCCTTATGAATAGTTAATTGGAGAGGGATAACTGAGTCTGGGGAAAGGTAATAATTAATGAGACTTGCTGCAGATGGGGCTTTATGGGATACTTGATTACATTTTGGAACTTTGAAAGACCCATTTTAAGTTGTTGTTTGGAGCAAGGGTAAGCTGTTGGCAGAGTCAGTTGTCTCTCAACAGGAAGGTTGAGGCTGCAGCCACATGTCCGAAGTGTCATTGGGCAAGGCATTTAACCCCAAGTTGCTTCAGCTGCTTTGTCGGCGTATGAATGGGATTAGTTACTTCTGATGGTCACTCTACATAGCAGCCTCTGCCATCAGTGTGTGAATGGGTAGGTGTGACCTGCCGTGTAAAAGCGCTATACAAGCTCAAGACCATTTAAGTTTTAAGTCAATTTAAAGAGATTAAACTTTAACAAAATTCAAAATAGTGACAGGTTGGAACATGGTTGTTCCTAAATGTTACGTGGACTGCATTGAGTAAGCTTCTCTGCCTTTGACTTACTGTATTTCGTGATCATTAAGAGCCTTCAAACTGACATAATGTTTTCTTTGTGTAAATCAATCTTAGCTTTTCCTGCAGATTATCTTTTTTATCTTGTGGTATAGTTCAAAAGTTGTGTTCAATATGAGGAGAAGTGTTTGCTGACAGCTTCAAAAAAAGTAACGACAAAGGGGAACAAAAGACTCAGAAATCCTCAAACTTTTAATCAGCGCTCAGCTGTCTGCCTGGAGGCTTAAGAAACAACATCACGCACAGTGGAGGCGTCCAAGGACTGCATAATACAGTATGTTATATATTATGTAAATATGAATCTCTTCTCTCCAACTGCGCACGTTTTAGCATTTGAAGTTTTAAAAACATTGCTTTGCAGCTCTGTGGATTTGGCCATGTTTGTTGTCTGTCTGGGGTTTTGGGGATCAGTGTTGGTATAAGAAGCTGCCAGCTGTCTCTCAGCTCCATGTCCAGTTGGTTCTCAGATCTCAGAGACAAAAAAGAAAATCCGGCTATCTCCCCAGCTCATAAATAAAGGCCTAAGCAGGAAATGATCTGATTGCAGGTGGTTGTAGGCTGGGATATTTCACTGCTGGGCCTGATTCTGTCTGTTTTTGATTCCACAGCTGTGAAACACTGCGGGTCACTTAAAGTAGCAAGAAAATGAAAGACGTTTGTGTAGCCTTATGTGATCTGAAGTAACTGATGAAATCTTTACATTAAATACACTGCTCACACCACAACATGTAGTTTTTTTTAGAGCTCACAATTCTATTTGTGAGCTCTCTACCCTCTTTTATAAAATCATACATTTCTGTTTTGCACTCTGAGCCAGTTTTGCAAACCTGACCTTAGATATATTGATATTAAAAAATAAGCCATTGATGCTCCTGTGATATTCGAAAATCACCTACATGAGCTTTATATCAGTTTGTATTTCTCTACCCTGAACCTTCTAGCTATAAGGCTACAGCTCTAGCCACATCACAATATGTCCCCTCCTGCAGTGCTTGCCATTGTAGGTCTATTATTTTCCAGTTGAATATGGTTTTTCAAAACCATAGTCACCACACCAGTGGGATTAAAGGCAAAGAATTTCTGCCTTACACAGAAAGCCACCATCCAGGACTCAAACAGTGGACTGTCTGTCCGTCAGTCAGCAAGGCTAACCACCACACCACTGTGCCACTTCTTGATACTTACTTGTTTGGGTTTATCAACTTCAAAGTCCAGTGTGGTCTGTGCCCCAGTGGGAGGTAGTCAGAACATTCCAGCTCCACAGGGAAGACCCCTGCCAGGGTTTCAAACCCTGAACCTTCTTCCATGTGATGCAGGAGTGCTAACAGCCACACTGAAGTGCCACCTTGCAGTGCTTGGTTTTTCAGGTTTATTAACTCTGCAGTGCATAATGACAGTTCTAAAGAGTGATCCAGACTTCAGTGGTAGAAAGTCAGAAAATTCATCCTACACAGAAAGGCCCGACCGGGGAATTGAACACAGACCCTCTTGCAAGCAAGTCTGCAGTCCATAAACCACCACACCACTGTCCTGTCTTGCTCTCCTGTTTGCTGTGATTCACTTTGCCCTTATATGCAGTGGCAAAGTAATTCATCAACAACCTTAGAAACAGCTGCAAAAGTTTCAGTATTTCAGCACAAGAAAATCCAAGAATCCTCCACAATCCTTATCTATCAGCGGATCCTTTGCAAGATTTTAAAAACCGAGCAGCCCCTTATATTCCCTATGTCAACAACAACACACGTGTTTTGGCTAAAACAAATAAGAGACAAATGATGCCAGTTTGAGGCTTGAAAACAAGTTACACATGTAAAACAATACTAGCATCTGATGCAATGGTTGAAGATAGTCAACATATCAATAGATGTCCAGCACAGGTTAAATATCGATAGTTTACAAAAGACAATTGAACTGCCCTTCTGGCACAGGTCAGAACAGAGCAAGAGTTAACTCTATCACAGGTTTAAAAAACATTCAGACCATATATGAATTTCATATTCTAACTTGTTAATGTACAGTTAGTGGAATATACTGCCATTAGCTATTATCCCCTAAAAGAAATGTTCTTAAGTCCATCCTTTGTGGTCTAAATGTTGTTTTTTGATAGACTCTTAAAATAAAAACTCCTCTGACATTAATAATGATTTCAAATAAATATATCTTAATCAGAAATAACCACACTTATCTCGAACTTAAAATTGGAATACCCGCCTCAACAAACTTCTCTCTGTGATGTCCTTGTTTCTGTTAATTGAACGTTAACATCAAAATCAAAAGTTTCTACTCCCTTGCTTAAACTGCAGTTATGGGCTTCATTCTTGTGTAGGACAGAGTTTATTTCAGGATAGTATTGAGCCAAATCCCTCCTGTAAAAAGTTCTAAAAGAAAGCTGTGAGTGTTTAGTTAGAGCCAGCTGGCTTTAGCTGTAGGAATCTGTTAGCATGGTCCAGTTTAATTCTCAAGCTGATTAAATGTCCCAGTCCATCACTGCATTAAGACACCTGACGACTACCACATACGGGCAGGATGAAACTTAACCCAGCTGCAGCGGCCTGAGGCGGTGGTCTAATGTCAAAGTGTGGTCGAACAAAATATCTGAGCATCTGCTCCAGCCTGCCAGGGACGCATCGGCAGATCAGGAAACCTGGAGGGGGTCTGTGATTATCTGGGGGCCCCGTCTGATACAGAGTGGTCGGCAGCGGCCCACAAGACGGTGTCGCCATCCTCAAATCGAATTGGGAAGGATTTAAAGGGTTTAAAGGCTTTGGTGCTCGGTGAGAGGGAATCAGATAGGGCTGAAGACGGCAGGAAAATGTAACAGGCTGAAGCTCGATAAAGGAGGAGCACAGATTAAGAGAGACAGAAAGAAGGAGATGGACGTAGTGAAGAAAAGGAGGAGATTATCTTGTTTAACTAAAGGTCATTTCAGAGAAGAGTCTTTGTGGCTTAAATTCTGTAAACAACACTAATATTCAAATAGGAGGGTTTGTTAACTGCAGCTATACTGCACATATGGCAGAAGGAAGAGCCTGAACTTTTCATGCTGTTGCTGCACCTGGTTTCTTTTTAATTAGAAATTTTTCTACACATAGGCATAGATTTCAGTCTTTAACATTAAGGCCAACAAACAGAATTTTTTGTAGAAAGTATGTCCTCTCATGGTAGGGATTGAATCCACACATCTGATGTTTTGCCACACTCCTGACTCACAAAAAAACATCCAAATGCTCCCCACAGGGAAAATTTAATGAGTCATTGCTTATTTTTCAAAGTAGTGGGTAAAAAATATCCATCGGGAAAACTGTGACCTACGTTTTGTCCTCTGAATGAAAACAAAAATAGTATATCTGCTCCAAAAGCACAGAAAACTCATCAAGACCAACTTCAAAATGTTTTCAGCATACTTGGCTGCCCACTTGAAACTTCATACAACCTAATGTGACAGGGAAAGTGTGTGTAAAACTGTAGCAGTACTATGCTGCTTGATCTGTGATCAGTTTTGACACTGCTGCGAGCGTCTCTTCGATTTTGTTCTGTGATCTCAAATCAAACCAAGTTTCCTCTCCACAAAACAGCAGATTTTCCTCAGCGAAAAAACACATTGCAGCTGCATGTTGTTTTTTTGTGCCAAAATGCCATTTTGTCATTCATTTCAGGCTTTTTTTTTGTTAATGTTCACCAATGCAAAGTAAACACTAGCCAAAGTGAAATCTAAGTGATTTTGGTGTTCAAGCTTTCATGTTTGGAAAGAAAAAGGAAATTGCATTAGGACTATGTCAGTGTCCCAACCTTTTTTGGCTCATAAACCCACTTTAACTTCACAAAACTCTGGTGACCAGACATCCAAAACACATGCAGCTTTTTGATAAAATTAACTTGTTTTCAATCATATAACAGTTTTTCTCCTGTGTTGCAAGTAAACATTCATTTAAGAACACTGTTAGTATTTTTTCATGTATATTATTGTGGACAGAGAGAGAAAGGCTGGGATGACATTTCTGCACAATGGGTGACAGACTGACAGACTCTGCAAGTTTTTTGTGTTGGCATGTTTGGCAATTTTCGGGCTAAATGGTGGTGCAGTGGTTAGTGCTGTTGCCTCACATTAAAGAGGTTCCTGGTTTGAATCCCCGTTGGACAGGGCCTATCTGTGTAGAGTTTACATGTTCTCCCTGTGCATGTGTGGGTTCTCTCCGGGTACTCCGGTTTCCTCCCACATTCCAAAAACATGCTAATTAGGTCAATTGGTGACTCTTAAGTGCCATATAGGTGTGAATGTGAGTGTGGCTGGTTGTCTGTCTCTATATGTCAGCCCTGTGATTGACTGGCGAACAGTCCAGGGTGTAACCGTATCCTGCAACCCCAAACAGGAAAAGCGGTATAGATAATGGATGGATGGAAATAAAATTTCAGGGGACCCCATTTGAATTACCTCTGCTGGTTCGTGTTGGCCTCGTGTTGCCCTCTGCTGGTTCGTGTCCTACCTCTCTGGGCGATCTTTTAGAGTGTCTTGGAATGGAGACATGTCCAAAGCGCACAGTTTACCCACAGGGGTGCCCCAAGGGTCAGTGCTTGGTCCCCTTCTCTTCTCCATATACACAAGCTCACTTGGTTCAATAATTCACTCTCATGGCTTCTCATACCACTGCTATGCTGACGATACCCAGCTCTTCCTGTCATTCCTGCCAGACGATGATACAGTCTCAACAAGAATCTTGTCATGCCTTGCTGGTATCTCTAAATGGATGAATGAACGCCACCTTCAACTCAACCTTTCAAAGGCTGAGCTCCTTGTCACCCCAGCCAGTCCCTCTATGCAACAACAGATCAATATCCAGCTTGGTACAACCAAACTCATGCCCACAAAGTCTGCCCGGAACCTGGATGTCATGATTGATGGACATCCAGACCAGCTAACATTTTAGGTTCAAGTGGCCTCGATTGCCCGGTCATGTTGATTTGCCCTGTACAACATCAGGAAGATCAGACCTTACCTGTCAGAACATGCTCCTGGTACAGGCTCTTGTGATATCACGCATTGACTATTGCAACTCTTTACTGGCAGGCCTTCCTACATGCACTGTCAAACCTCTGTAGATGATACAAAATGCAGCAGCACGACTGGTCTTCAACCTACCTAAAAGATCACATGTCACTCCACTGTTCATCTCCTTACACTGGCTCCCAGTTACTGCTCGTATCAAATTTAGAACTCTGCTGCTCGCTTACAAAACAACGACAAAAACGGCTCCTCCTTACCTATAAACTCTATAATCCAGGTCTACAATCCCTCCCGCCCACTACGCTCTGCCAATGAAAGGTGTCTGATCAAACCTTCACAGCAGGGACCTAAGACGCTAGACTCTTCTCCTCTGTTGCCCCCCGGTGGTGGAATGAACTTCCAAACTCCATTCAATCTGCAGAGTCCCTTTGCAATTTTAAGAAAAAGATAAAGACCCAGCTCTTTCAAGAATACCTACAACCTTAATGAAGATGATAACGATGGTCTCGATATTATTGATGTTGATGATGGTAATGACGATGGTTTTATTTGATAATGATGACTTTTAAGATGGTTTCTATACTTGTTAGAGCTCTTAAGAACTGTCATCAATGTTGTGCTTTGCCTCTGTGCATTGCCTGTCAGCACCTGTGTGTCCAATCGGACTTAAAGCTGTTTGTTTACACTTAATGATATGTTTCCTCTTTTCTAGATCCTTGCTTGTGTTGGACTTATTCTCTGATGTACGTCGCTTTGGAAAAAAATCACTGCTAAGTGAATTGTAGTATTGTAGAATTCCATGCGACCCTACGTGGGGTCGGGAACCCAAGGATGGGAAAGCCTGGACTATGTACAGCGTTTTTCCGGTGATGCATATACAGCATATAGAATATCTATATATCCATTCAGTGCTGCCAGCTATATCGAGCTTGAGAGATGCAGTGTGTTTGAGGACTAAGCAGTCACTGCTGCAGGGTGTTTAACTCGATGCTGGAAAGAAGCCCTGCCTGGTTGTTAGTGGTTTGGATGTGTGACATGTGGCAGGTAGGTGCAAAGTGACAGCACATTAACTCTAACTCCCCCTCTTTGTTTACCCACAGCGTTCCCAATTTGTGGACTGACAGGCTCTTAATGACCCCTACCAGAGGAGACCTTCTATCTGCCAAAACCTGAGGGTCAGGACCATTCGTTGCCATGGTTCCAAAACAATCTGACAAACTGTCAGTCCTCTGTGAGAGCCAATCAGCTGATAGGGGAAATAGGAGGGAAAATATATGCAACTTAATCATAAGGGTGATAAAACATGAATAGATAACAAAATCCAAATTGGGGGTGTTAAAATAAAAAAGAATATTGTTTAGCATTTAGATGAATTATAGAAAAAGTAGAAGAGGAGAATGGTTTTACAGATTTATCATTAATCTGCATTAAACAAAGGCTGACTTAAGTGACCGTTCATCCTGCAAGAAAAGAAAACGAATCGAGCAGAAATGTGTCAAAACTTTGTTTGTCGGAAAATGAGAGTGCTGCACAGAAATGTTGTTTGCCTCTCACCACCAGCAAGCCAGCAGCCCATAGAACAAGAACTCGCTGTGTTGTTGGACAAACATCAAAGGCAGAGGACTCAAATAGTTTTCCCCGTCACACTGGGTGACCCAGCAGCACCCCTTCTCTGCCATATGCACACACAAGTCAATAGAAAAACCATGCTTGAGCAATTCACACCAATAATGCAGAATCATTAACCACCTTCACTGTCTTTTAGCATCTATACTATTGCTATACTTTTTTGTCTGTAAAGTCAGATAACCCAGACACAGTATTACAATGGAGACGTGTCACAGTTGTCTTGACATTTGAGCTCTAAGTCATACAATCCTACCAGCACCGCCAAACTTCATACAACCCCACCAACCCACCACCCATGTGGCATTTGTGGAAATGTACACCAGTGGTTATTTTAACTAAAGTTAGCATGGTAGCAGTCAAACCCCACCTGGAGAGAGATGAGGATGTTTTCACACGTTTAGAATCCTGGGATACTGGTCCTTCAAATGGCCTTTAGTTCTTTTGAGGAGATATTATATTTCAAAGGTATGTTTAACTCCCAGCATGTGGAGATGATGAACAACTCTTTAGGAAACCTCCAGTCAAAAGACAGGGAGGTTTTAACTCTGTAGGACTTTTTAAAGAAAATGTAAGTTTAGAGATGTGGAACATATTCAGTTTCAGACCTCATCCTGTGAAGAGTATAATTTGTTTGTGACACCTATCAGCATAAATATTTGTACTCGGATTTGATCCAAGACTTTACTGAAAAGCTCACTGAAATACCCACTAATAGTGATTCTCATGGGTCTTTAATCTCAGAGAAAATCTTACAATTTTGTGCACATATTTTAATGAATAGGATTTAGATGAGGCACTACATCCGAAAGCAACAGACAAACTCCATTACCACAGAGAGCAGAATGAGACTAATCTTTCCTGTCATTATATTTCTTCTCTAACTTCACTTACATATTGAAGTCAATTATCCAGGGCAGGATTTGATGTGGCACCACAGTATCCGGAGAAGAGACTGAAGTTCAGTACATTTTCATTAAAGCTGTTTTTCCAGTACCAGTCAGTGTATACTATTATTAAAAAAAAAAAAAAAAAAAATCTTGACATTTTTGGTGCAGAATTAAATATCCAGTCCCTTTTTTCCCATCGCTTTAACTCACATGTTTGTGTAGGGAATCGTAAAGCATTACAACAATTTTATATAGTGGGGTCATACAAATTGTTACCAGTACTCTGTTCTTTGGCCTCCAAGTTTGTGGTCAATATTTAAAAAATATATTCCTCCATTTGAAATTTTGGTATAACTTCTATGTGTATTTTTTTGAAAAGGGATACTTCTTCTTCTTCTTTTTCTTCTACTATTATTTCTATCTTAGCTGTAAGGTGAATGAAACCTCCTTATACTCCAGAGAAACTGCTATGAGAGCACTCACACACATAATCCATAAAAAGTTGAGCAGTTTAGAATACAGATAAATTATACAAAGCATTGTTTCAGTGAGGCACAGACAGGCTGCTTCTCCTCTGTCACTGACCTGAGAATTTATCAGACACAACAAAGAACATGCAGGAAAACTTAAAAATGAAACGGCTCGACTGCAAAGATTCCCTTTGAAAACTGTGACTGTGTGACTGTGCATGTGGATGGACTCCAGGCCCCCTGCTGTGTGGTCTAATGGTGTGGGTCCAAAAAAAAAAGAAAAGGCGCTCTCCATGGAAAAAGCGATGGGATTTAATTAACAGTGATTGACAGGGCCCAGTAGTCTCAGTGCTGTTAACTGCAGCACTTTCCTTTTTATGCTGTCATGTTAGATACAACCTTGCTGCATATAAAAAAGGTTTAGTCATAGTTGTGACCTGAGGGAAGTACTCTGAGCACATTTATTTTGCAAGAAGGCAAGAACAATGTATAATTGGCCAAGTAATATTATTTCAGAGAACGTGGCAAAGAAGAGCTGCTAACTCTGCATCAGCTCTTCCTCTGGGAGGGGCTTAGTCACTCTCACCATTAATTTCATGCCTAAACGACTCTTTAATGTTGATGTGTCACTGTTTTAATTATTCAAAAAGTATGGCTAAACTTGTTCTGTGGACACAGGCTGCCTGCGTGTTCAACCTCAACCTGCCTCAGAGGGCACACATCCTCTCTGACTGACCAAACAAGCGCTGAGTGCCACAACTAGCCCGAGGAGCAAACAAACATGCATTCATCAGCGGCATCAGTCTGTCACTAAACTGTCACAACACGGCAGCTTTTTGGACGCATGAGCCTCCATTTCACTCCGTACAGAATCCATTTTTACCCACATCGCCCTCATCACTCTTGTAGGAAAGTAATTAAACGGTGAAGTAGTAAATAAACATCTCCATTGTTCTAATGCTCTTGTGAGGGCTGTGCAGTAATTAACCAGGAGGAGGTGGACTTTAAAAGGCAGACAGGGTCGATCAATGCTAATGCACATGCAGGACAGTGAGTAGTTCAGGCCTTCCCTTAAACACAGAGCATTATTGGTGGTCAATCAGGGAGAGTGCTCTGGTCATTTCCACTACAAATGAACTCATACATAAATGTTTTGGTGTGGCTTGGGCTTTGAATGTAATGACAAAGTTTTAATTCCCTATCTTGCACATGTTGTCTTCTGTGTCCATGAAGCTCACCTCAACTTTACACCTAATTTATTTTTATTGTGTAACTAATTCTGATTCAAAGTGTTAGCTCCCTTAACAATAACTACAACTTATCATCAGTATATAGTACATTCCAAATTTAGTCACAGAGTATATTTAACACCGAGAATAAGACACCATGGGATGTGTACCTGACCCGTATTGTTCATTTTGCTCTCCTGGAACTGTTGGCTCCTTCGCACATGTTGTATGGGAATGTGCCATGGGTTTTTGATTTGTGGAAGAAGGTGATTGATACCATCACGTTACTAACAGGGATTCAATTTCCAATGGACCCTGCTGTACATCTGTTAGATGATGAATCTCACCCTTCCCTTATACACGCAAAGTCTGGCTGGCAGGCCTGACAGCTGTTAAGAAGATTATAGTCCAGCGATGCAAACCTCCTAATGAAATCTCAAATACTCACTGGCTTGGAACTTTTTGGACATTTCTTACCTAGAACTGTCATCGGCAAGAATCATCAATGCCTAACATAACACAATTTTGAGAAGGACAAACCTTCTCTTCTACCTCATCAAGGAAAGTCAGTCTGTGTATGCACTGATACCCTGTTGGTTGGGAGTAATGTGGGGTGAGAATGGGGGTCAAACGTTCCAAATTATTGAAAAACAATGGACAGCCTTTTGTATTGTGCCATTCTTAACAATAAACAATAAAAAATAGGTGACCACTCACAAATTAACATTTGTTGGCTAATCTTTTACAAAAAACAACAAGCCTAATGAATGCGACGACACTTTGAGTTTTGATGTTTTTTTAAGTGGCTGTTAAAAAGCTGTGTGTTTGCTGTGTGTGATTTGAAAGCAGCAGATGACAAAAACAGATTAAACGTCACGTCTTAAATTCTATACCCAGGGTTTGGAACCAAGCTCTCTAAAGTGAGTGAAATAAATTCAAAAATGCATGTGTCAGACCTTTAAGTGCATGCTTTCAGCTTCAGCCTTTTCATTAGTTTTTTCTCCATTAAAAAAAATCAATACTATATTGATTGACATTAGCATATTTGCCCCATTTCGTGATATGTTCATCCACAGGATCATATCAGCAGCATGAGCACAGCTCGGTGATTACAGCGTGTGTCGATATGGATGTGGTTCAAACGTATTCAATTTAATCAACACCTCTGCTTTTATTTTCAGAAACACCTGAGGCCATATGATAGTGTTTTTGCCACGCCATGTTTTCCTGCATATTAATAAAAAAGTTTCTTGAAATTCTAGGCAGTTTGAAGTAAGAGAGGTGTTATTTGGGAGAAAGTCGTGACTGGAGTGTGCTTATGACTCAAAGAGGCTCAGTTGCGATGAATTTGAAAATGCTGGATCAGCAAAAAGATCAATCTGTGTTACTTCTTTTCTTCCCACACATACTGAGATCATTTTTTTCTCCAGTTTTCAAACAAAAATACAAGGTAAAGCACATAACGGATTACCAGTGTGTAGGCTGCAACAAAAATTCCTGTTAGGTTGAAATGTTTCCTTGAACTGAAAGGAAAAAACATTTACTGAGAGATGTTAGAAGAAAAGCCTAAAGTCTTCTGTCTAAAGAACATGGTCTGCTAAGCACTGATGTGTTTGATCTTCAAATAAGGCTGGAGACAAACGTAGTGAAGAGATCAAGGACATTTAAATCAAGGTTGCACTTCAAACATTGACAGGTGAATCAGAAATGGCAACACATATATTCTTCTGTGGGTTCCGCTGGCATTTTTCTTGGCTAGAATGAAAATCCTTTTCTCTACTCCTTTTTGCTTCTCGAGAAACCTCCTGCATTGTCATCATAATAAAGACTAGAGTCTTTACATTAAATATATATTTCACCTACATTATGGTTATGGATGTATTCTGATTGGGCAAAACAAGGTGTAGGATACGCACATCCAAAGAAAAACTTACACAGGTGCTGGATCGAAAATCAAACCAAAGTACAGAATAAAAAAGGATCTCCACAATGTGTTACATGCTCCCAACAAATCACACATCTTCTTCAGGCATTGTCAAGTCACATGTTCTGATAGGGTTCATTCAAAGCAATAAATCAATTAAACCATGAATGTTGCTGCACAATCAACATCTGAAATGCATTTTTAAACATCAGGTATTTGAATACTTATCACACTAGCTTGAAAAAGTCATTTTTAATCCTTTTTAAAATACCTTGCGACAGCAGAAGTAAGAGCCCTTCTCTTCAGGCTGAATGTATGAAAACAGTGTCTTGAATGTATGGAAGTCTTACAACTGAGAGCAAATGAGAGATATGTGATGAGTAAACTCAGGATCTGATGGAAAGCTAAAGCTTTGGGCAAACAGTGGAAGGATCTGACACTGAGTCAATACAAGTTTCCTCAGGGAGACACACTGAGGCAGAGGGGAAGAAATGTAAAAGGAAAGAGTGAAAGCATATAGAATTAAAGTTGAATAGGAACAGAGTGCGTGAGTGCATGTAGCCTGAGCCTTGACAGTCGGAGGGAAGAGAGCTCAGACCTCTGTTTCCTGACGGTAATTACTTCCCTGGCTCAACTCATGGCCTGAATCTCCTTCAGCAAACTAATACTCGCCTCTTGGGTTCTCAGGGCCGTATGTTCCTGTGATGAGAGATTGCCTGTTAAAGAGTTTGTGCTTCACTTTTTCCACAGTCCAGGCAAACTTCTAAGAGATGAGTGGACAGCAAATTTAATCCTCAGAGGGTGAGAGAGGTTTAGGATTATGGGCCATATCTCCCAAGCCAATGGGAGGATTTGAGTCTCTCTGGCCCTTAAGACTTGGCCAATCACGGCCTGAGGCAGAGGATCAAATGAACACTGGAGAGTGGAGCAGCAAAGAAATGATGCTCTATGATAGCCTCTGAGTAAAGGAGTGTCTCCTTTCTCTTCTGCAGGAAACTTTAGTACAAAATGTTTCCAAATGGTTGGTGTATAATGTTTGATTAAAAAACAGCAATCATTCTAATGTCAATGTACCACAACAGCCTGTTCCACCAGGAACATGCCAGTTTTAAAAGCTGTTCATTTTCATTTTGGTGAAATATTTATGTCATATTGAGAATATTTTGTGCTTGTTTGGTTTTCACTCCCAGCATGACATCATCTGTCAAACGGATACTAGGCATGAATGCATGCTGGCTTTCATCTGTTAGACTTGTTTTAATAAATGTTAATTCGTTAAATCAATATTTTATTTATTGTCTGATTTTGCAGTGCATTTTTTTTACATATCAATTGCTTTTTACCTCTAATTTGCATTGCAGTGCACAAACAAATCCCAACAAGAACCAAGTTACAACCAAAGATGCTCATTTAAACCACAATGGTATGTGCAGTAAAAAAAAAAACTTACCCTATTTTGAAAAATGTAGCTGTAATCAAGCTGCAGTACTCAGACCCACTTCTACACCATCACACATATAAACAAGCAAACACAACAGCACAAGGGGAGACATCACAAGAAGGCAGTCTGATGGAGATATTAAGGATTAAGAATCTTCCGTTTGCATGTACTGCCCTCTAGTGCTCGTACACCAGTGTTGCTCAACAACAGAAAAAAAACCCATTGAGTGTCATGTTGGGTTATCTTTGGCCCATCTACAGTATGTCCAACTTATTGAAATACTGAGACCCAGTAACTAAAGGCTTATTCTATTCAGCATCCATGTGTGAATAGAAAACCTTATACATTATAGACAGGTGCTGTATTATCTTTTTGCATTTACACTGAATGATGCCTCTATTTATCCAACCCACACATAATCTAAAAGCAATACCTGCAAACATGTGCTGTATATTTTGTTCCTCACATTCTTCTGCAATTCAAAGTGTCTGGAACAAACAGTTTTGAAAGTGCTATCTCTCCACATGAAAAAGACTAATGCAGTTTCAATGGCTTTCCAAAGAGGGGCAGTGCAAGAGCAACTATGGCTGGAGGCTTGTGTAATAATGGCCCTACTAATACTGATAGAAAATCTAATGAGTTCTCTTTAAATGCCTGAGATAAGATAAACATTCGAAGAACAAATCAAAGTTCGTCATATAAATAGTTTCAAGGTTACAGTGTTCTGGACAGAGCAGCACACATGGCTGTGGACTTTGTTAGGCTCCCTTGTCATATTTCCAGAACAGCTACCTTTTACAAATACAGATATCACATTGATGCTCTGATTTGCTAAAAGTTCAATATTTAGATTGAGATATTTTTCATAGGAAAATTAAGAAGTGATTATAATCATATGTATGACCTCGTCCAGGGCATCCTCCGAGGTTTTTTATTCAACTCCGTGGGAGCATTTAAGGTCTGTGACCGAGTTAACACTGACCTTCAAAAAGTCTCACCTGTTACCAAACACTCACACAATATCTCTTTAAACAGTTTTTTGTCATGACAGAAAGATGTCATTCACACAAACATGTTGAGGATGTGCCCGACGATAAGTTGGGAGAATTTTCTGTCGATGTACTAAACAGAGCAGTATACATAAGATGCTGCACTTCATAACACTCATTGGATCCCACGTTTGGTCAATGATTAGAGGACTGGATACTTAGAAATCTGCAACGCTACATGGCATCTGTCACAGTGAACCAGCTTTTCTTTTTTACCTGAATCAGGCAGACAGAAACAGTGCATATCTCAGTATAATTCATTATGTGTTTGGTCAGTCTGTAAGGTATTTGGTAAGGTGATGTACTTCAGCTTGTGAAGTCATATTCAATACTGAATAAAGATATCACAGTTGATAAGAATTAGTAGCAACAGCAGGATGCAAATAAGAGCAGCACAGTACACTTCTTCCTGTTTTTCTGTTTTTCTTTACTTTAAAAGGCAAAACATTTTTGAGTCTAAGTCGACTTGGTCTTTATGCTGAATTAAGGAGTTCTAGTATCACCTAAACTGCATCATATCTTTAGAGCTCTTATTGTAATTCAAAACTTACTTTTCCACCTCACCTGAACACATGAGAAAGTATTTTTTTCTTGACATTTGAAAGAAAATGATCCATACCAGGAAAGTCTTGCATGTCACAATACAGTCTGTATGTAATAATGTCCAAAAAGCTAATTGAAAGTTTTTTTTTCTGCTTGACCAGCCATGGCTTTAAGTTTTCCCACTGAGATACATGACGTAAAGGTAAAATGTAAAGGACAATTTTCCTGATAATTTTGGTGCATTTCTGCCACCAGCTGGTACTGTAGATGAAGTTTGAACAGGGATCTATACGGTCACTAATTCTAATAAGAATTAACAAACAAAACAAACAAACAAACAAACAAACAAACAAAAAAGAGAAACAAGAATAATAAATCAAAAATGCACTTTTATTTCCCTCAATGAAATTTTGGAACCCTTCCTGCTGCAGGTAATTGCAGTAAGTGGACAAACTAAGTAGGTGGGTCGTCAACCCCCCATAATGTTAATGGTTTACTCCAGGAAGTAGTACTATTGTTTGAATGAGCTGTATCAACTAGCTTAACATCTAAAGATAAAAAACAAGAGAAAACACAAAATAAAATGCTCTTAACCGACAAGGCTCATTACCGATAGAGGTTTCTTTATTTACACATGCAGGCAGGCTGACAACCCTTTAGAACTCAGCAAAGTAAGTTTTCAAACCAACGTAATTATTAATCCACATGTGATCTAACCTTTTGTTCTTAAGTGTTTTTATAGCACATGGCCGCAGGCAGAAATAAATAATTAGCAAGCAGTAGAGAAAAATCCATCATATTCTTAAATCATTAATAGACATTGAATTTGCTTTGACTCACTCTGAAGCCAGTCAGGCTAACTGGCAGCCCATAAAAACTCGTTCCACTAAACAGGTCTTCAATTATTCCACTTTTAAGTTTTACTCTGGGAAATGAACCAAAAACAAGCTTGCCCCAGAGCTGTAGACTAAAGGTGTGAGCTCACCTGTACAGCTTTAATGCCAACATATACAAACTCTTGTTGTTAATTTCAGACTCAAACCTCTGGGAAGGTGCATGATGGTCCTGCAGAGGAAATGTCCTTATGTTGGCACGTCAGTGTAAAAGCACATCATATAAAAAATACTCAGACCTACAGTAAGAAGCCAATCTGTTATTAAAGGTGCATTTAGGAAAGGCCAAGAATATATAAGTGTTTTTATGAGCAAATATCTGGTCATGTTTGCCTTGGGACAAACACTAAATTAATTTGAGAGTCTGGAGTGCTCAGAAGTTCAACCAGAGTAAGATGTGGTGAAGGTGCTCTTCAGTGGGGGACACAAACATTCAAAAAGATGGAAAAAAAAAAGGCACTCTTCTAAAGAAAATTAAAATAAAAAGCATTTATTATATTGGCTGTTTCATCATATAAACATTAAAAACAAAGTAAGTCCTCAAAAAGCTGGGTAACAACAGCCTCCTTCAGGACCTTAAGAAGGCTGTTTGTGCCACTACGCCTGGGTTGTTACCCAGCTTTTTCATGACTAACCTAGTTTTTTTTTCTTTTCAGAAGAGTGCCTAGGTTTTTCCATCTTTTTGAACACTAAATTAATTGCTCAAGGCAAGGCAAGTTTATTTATATAGCACCTTTCATACACCAGGCAATTCAAAGTGCTTTCTCAAAACAAATAGCGTTGACCTGTAAAGGTACATGTTGACTGAAACCAACAACTAAATAATTAGTAAAAGTCACTCATTAGATCTCCCAGAATGAGATCTATTTTGAGAGGATTCATTTGAGTGTTTTTAATCTTGTTGATGACAAACTGTTCCTAATCTCTGTTTATTTCTGTTATCTACGGTGGCCCTGAAGGTCAACTGTCTAAATATTTCACCTGCTGCAAGTACATTATATTGAAAGTTGTTCAAGGTATATTATTGCAATGGTAACTTACATGATCTGTGTCCCTTTTCTTTTTTCTGTTCTTTTTTTATTAACAATGTTTTATATTACAATTTATCGTATGAATCAACATCAAATAACAGCAAAGCATCTACACTAAACATTATACAAGAATGTATAAAAGCACTGTTCACCTTCTTCACACACAAATAGTAAAAAATAAAGAAATAAAAGGAATACTAAGGCAGTAACAATTTATAAGTCAAATCAATATGTAAACCAAATGCAGATTGTCCACATTTCTCCTCCAACAGATAGTTTGTTTTTCGTGAACGGTCGGATGCGCGAGTCGCTTGAAATGTTGCGGCCGCAAGGAATTGTGAGGCGGCAATTTCTCATCTCATTTCGTAAAGGATGGTCTAGTGTATCCTATGCTAAAGGAGGTTATAAAGGAAGCATTGACGCACCTTTCCTTAGCTTTTAGAATATTCAAACGGCTCTTGTCATGGCCGCCACTTAAATGCTTCCGGTTCATTCCACTCAGTTAGGAACCTTCGTAAGCAAAAAAGACAATTCGAATGCACCACTGGACTGGAGTACTAAACAATTCTGGCTGTATCCAATTATTTGGAAAATTGACTTTAAGGCATCCTGTCTTCCCACACTAAAACTTTCCTGTCAACAGTCAACACCCGAAGCCGGTCTAAGAAACTAGCACCGTAGACGACACACCGGAGACAGCACAGCAGAAGAGAGTCACATGTTTGTACTGACGTGACTTCAGTCCAATCGCAAACAAGTAGTATGGGCATACCCTTCCGGTTTGTGAAATACATTTGCAGCAGGTGACATTTATTTCGCAGCAGGTGAAATATATTCGCAGCAGGTGAAATATATTCGCAGCAGGTGAAATATTTAGACAGTTGACCTTCAGGGCCACCGTAGTTGTCCTTGATTGTGCTTTAATTAGCTTTAATAATGATAAATTATTTACATTCATAGTTTAAAGTAGCAGTTTACACTATGCTGCAACCTTCTATGTTATTTTTGTTCATTCTTGTCATTCAGCTGGGAGAATAAATATGTGTTACAGTGTCAGTGAAACATGCCTCTTATCACTTGTTTGTCTGCAAACTGCACATGAGAGCAGATAGTGGACGTCAGTGGTCTCCTGGCCTGACTGAAACTATCAGTGGTATTTGGACTGAATTTAGGAACATGCCGCTTATAGCAAGCCTTCACTATAGTTTCACTGACCTTGTATAGACAGCTGTTGGAGTTTGTCTGTTACAGGAAATTCTCCCCAAATTACTATTCTCTACAGTCTGTCGACTCCATTTAGCTCAGTGTAGTCTGTATTTTTGGAGACAAAATGTTTTCATCCAAAACAAGCAGTCAGAAAACACAGATGAATGTATTTGACACATTTGCAAGTTCAGCAAACCTTTCATTAAATTGACTCTAAGCAATTTTTTACCTTTGAAAGTTAGATGGGAAAACCCAACAAGGTTGAAATTATACTGCTACAGAGTTCTCCAGAGTGTGAACAGTTTGTAGCTCTGGTCAAAGAGAATATTTGTTCATCAGCTGTCAAAGGCAAAATATTTCCTGTTGCAAGTAAAGTGCAGCCAAAAATATTGACTATACACTTAAAAATCTGTTTAATGACAAACTTGTTAGCTTCTTGAATAAAAAAAAGATCCTTGTATTGGATGCATCAGGATGCATTTGCATTCACTCTCTAAAAGTGATATAAATGCTTCCATAACCACAGCAGAAAGTGATTGGCAGTAATAAGATCAAAATGAATGGATGGGGTAACTCTACTGTAGTGCTTAGTCCTGTCTACTTGTGATCAGGTCAACCTAGATGCATTTGGAAACAGTGTTTTCAGGGTCATTGGGGACAATCTGGGTAGTGGATTCCTGCCAAATGATTTTTTTTATTCCCCAATGTCTTAGTTTTGTAGTTCTGGCCATTGTTATTGCAAATAAATTAAATGCATTCATTTGCACAATGAATTCCAAAGAGGAAAGCAACATTCGTGGTCATCTTCAGCACAAAACAAGCCCGACAATTCTCACCCAATTAGGTGTGAGAAATATTCTAAATGCATCATCATAAGCCACCTGTAACATTTTATTGTATCTTTACTGTAATTGCACCACAAGTCAGCAGTAAAGTGGAGTACAGTAGGCTCTGTTTTAACATTGTACCTGCATAATGGAAATTTGCGTGCCATCATCATCTTCATCACTATCACTCAAATTTTCCCTGATAATGTGTTCAATATATTTTACTTTGTTCACCACACTCAGGGCAGAAAGAAGGAAGTTGTTGTAAGCCATGCACTAAAAGGTGACAAGATAAAGGCAAGTAATTATGGAAAGTGTTTGCCTTATAATGCGGAAGGTGTTTCCTATTGTCTATATTAGTAACATTACAAAATGTTCCCACTAGAGAGCAGCATCTACCCAAAAACTCCCCTCTGCCTTTCTTCCTTCCTTCTTTCCACAAACCAAGCTACAGCAGCTTGCTGCCTCAGGCTATCATTACACACTCAATAAAGCAATAGTCAGTCATTTTCTCTGCTTAATTGATCCCACTGCTGCCAAACAATGCATGGTTGTGACTCTTTTTGTAACCGCCGCAGAGACAGCGGCATGCCTCGGAGTAAGACATGCTTTTTTTGTAATTATGTTGCTGACGTGTTTCTGCGTGACCTGCCATCTGCAGACAGCATGCTGTACACTTGTTGCTCAGTGGCCGAGGTCAAGGCTCAGGGAGGCCGTATTTGCCTGTGATGACATTGTCCTGGTATTTAGCAGGGCTTGTGAAACAGTCGTCTGGAGGACAAGAACACAGCACACAAGGCTCTTACCTAATTTTAAAGACTGTTGTTGTGGGAACAGATATGGACATTGACTAAATCCTCAACAAAGGAAAGGGAGGCCTGATAAGATAGTATATGTTTATTATGCATGTAGAGAGCACCAGTCTCTTTCTCATGCATGCACATGCACAATAATCCCAAATTAAATTCTATGTTGCTTAGCTATACAACCTATGAAATGGATTTTTTAAATGACATAAACTTAACTTTGTTAACAAGATACATTATTAAACACAATAAAACATGAATGTATTTTTTATGGATTGGATTTCTTTATCGTATTCATAATTGTAGGAATGTACTTCACGTATGACAAGGTTTTTACCCTGAATATAAACCACATTGAGCTCACCTTGTGATGAAATATGCTCTATAGATAAAATGGCTATTTCTATCGCAGTCACTAAACAACAGGCTGTCTTTAGTCCGGCTGTCTATAGTGGCTGCCATTCATTAACCTTTCTGGATTCTTTAACCCAGGGTTGCAGGATGCTGGAGGGCACATTGGGAGAGAAGTGAGTCGTCTAACAGAAGGCTCCGTTATGCAATTATGTACATTCACATGATCCTGAAGAGTTTTTAAAGAACTCAAAGGAAACTCAAGTTTATGTGAAGGACATGCAAAGCCACACACACACACACACACACACACACACACACACACACACACACACACACACACACACACACACACACAGGCAGGCAGGCCTCTGTTGAGGTTAAGTTTTTTAAATGTAAGGAGCTGAAAACCAGTGATAACATTCTAATGACCTACAAAAGCAACTGGAATCATCAGCAAAAATATGTACTTTCTCTAACTCTCACAGCCACCAGCAGGTGGGACTCTGATAAGGTGAATTGCAAAAACACAACACAAAATAATCCATTGATGCAGTTTTCACTACTAATGCATGCACAGGGCTAGATCAGCAAGGAAATTAGATGTACTGTACTGGGTTTTCCACAGATGTACTGGTGCGGCTGTTGCTTCGTCGGACGTCTCTCAACCGGAAGGTTTGGGGGTTCGATCCCCAGCTCCTGCAGCAACATGTCCCATGTGTCCTTGGACAAGACAGAAGAATTGCTCCCGCTGCTTTGGCGGTGGCATATGCATGGGTATGAATGGGATAAGTTACTTCTGATGGACACTTTTCATAGCAGCTTCTGCCATCAGTGTGTGAATGGGTAGGTGTAGCATGCGGTGTAAAAGTGCTTTGAGTAGTCAGAAGACTAGAAAAGCGCCATACAAGCTCAAGTCTATTTACCATTTACCATTTCACAGGGGACGGGAAATATGACATAAGATGAAGTTTCTCACAGCTGGTTTATAGGAAAATATTTTGTAAGTAATTATGTAACTCCTCACATCTATTCAGTTTGTTGGCAAAGAAAGCTTAAACTGTGTTAAAACATAAAATTGATTTTTTTTTGATAATATAAGTCATGTAAAAACTACTTCAATAAAAGTGAGCAAAATGACTTAAAGCACACTTAACAATGATGTAACTTCTTTGTTGTTTCAAAATGATCAAAAATGTTATTCTTGCATTTAACATCTACTGCAAACACTAGTGTGTTTCATCTCTCTTTCGCAAATTAGCAAGTCTGATGTATTATCGTTTCTGTGTGGTTTTTTCAGCCTCCCTCTCTCAGCCACTCCTTGTACTGTCAGCATGGCAGGGTGGAGCTGACAGAGCGGCACATGTTTCAAGCATGCTCTGAGGCTGTACTCCCTTGCTGTCTGTTTCCCTTCCTCTTATAATGCGTGCACGACTGAGCTGAAAGAGAAAAGAGGGGAGGGCCCAGTGCGTGATACCAGTACTGCTTTTTACCAATCACAGGGGTTTCCCCACCCTCTCTGCCTCCCTCCATTCCTCCCTTTTTTTACGCTCCCTCCCACTGTCTCTTGACAAACCAACCAAAGACAAAAAAAAAAGTGCAGGGAGAAAAAAGTGATAAGCAGCTTCTGGGTTTTGCTTTCAAGCGCACTCCTGCTGAATCGGAGTGAGGGTGAGTGTGAATGTGTATGTGTTTGCAGGGCGTTCTCTCTGTCTCCTTCCACAGTAGCAACACAGCGGACGGCCCTGAACAAAAGGCTAAACGCAGCAGAGCCACAGGAGGCGAAAACTCAGGGATAGAAGCAGGCAGAGTGGCCCAGCGTGACGGCAACTTCTCAGGGGAGGAACTCAACCTGCCGTTTTTGCCCTCCTTGCCCTGAAGAGGAGACACAAGTCCAGTCTGTGTCTCTGTTTTGTCTTTCATTCAGCCTCTGCCATCCTCTCCAGAAAGTCCTGTACCTGCCCGCTCACACCTGGACATCTACCCCATCCATCCACCTGTCCATTCGAAGATGACCGACGATGACTGCCGCTCGCCCATCGGCCTGGACTGCTGCAGCTGCTGCCTGGACCTGGCAAACGGCTGCGATGACTCCCTGTCCAGCAGTCCATCAGAGGGCCTACCAGGAAGCCCCAGCAGCCCCAGTGTCAGCCACTTCCGCCAGCTCCGAAACCAGCTGATGTACCAGAACCTGAACACGGACAAACTGAACAACATCATGAGGCAGGACTCGCTGGAGTCCGTGGTGAGGGACCCCTGCTTCCTGCTCAACGAGGGGATCTGCAACAGCAACATTGACCAGACCATGCTGTCCATACTGCTCTACTTTCACAGGTATGTCTGGGGATTCACATCTGATACAGTAACACAAAGGGTCCCTATACAGTAGCACAACATATGTGTTTTTTAACTGAATATTTTTCTAACCTCTCTTAGGAACATTCAGTTCTTTCAAACTCTTTCGTTCAACTGTTACATCCACAGGTATCATATCTTAATACAATATCAAATAGTGCTGATATAAACCAGATGGCTAATCCAGTTTCTTTCATCAGCACTTCTTCTCAAAATGCTGATGTAAGAGTTTACAGCAGATTAAGCATTCGTCAAGTCTTCATATGATCCTCTTTGAGAAATAAAATCGGGTGAGACTTTGAGAGAGCCCATCTTTACTCCTGTAGATGCTGACTATGAGGTTGAATTTGGTTGTCCTTTTCTATGTCCAACACACAAAGCACTTTGTGGCTTTATTTGTATTCCTAAACATTTAAAGAAATTAAAGTAGGGATTCAAATTGTCCAAAAAATGTCCAAATATTTGTACAGCACTCCATGTCTATTTGCATGTACACCATCCATGTCTTTCATGACGCATATTCAACATGTTACATAACATTACACTGATAACTCTTAGAAGCCTCCTGGAAGCATCACACCACAGTGAGCTCTACCTCAAAACAACAAAACACAACTTGGAGGGAAAACAAGGGCAGAAAACAGAGTGAAATAAACCATAACCTGCAAGAAACCCCCTCACAAAAATACAAGGTTATTCTAAAGCAACACTTTGTCAGATTGATTCAATTAAAAGGATCTTTTACTGCAGGAGGTCAATTAAAATTGGCCTGGCACCCTTTCTGCTGCTGCCTCTTTCCAAAGAGTGTTAATGAAACAGAGTTTGGCAGCACACCGCAAAGTGCTTGACAGAAAGAAAAAGTTCAGCTTCAAAGATTCTGCCAGTTTGTTTAGCTGCTCCTGTCAAATAACTCCAGCCTCAAATTATCACTTAGCAGCCTTCCAGTCAGCTGCAGTTTTTTTTTTACCGTCACTCCGTGAACTTGTGAACCCCAGGCAGCAGCTACTGTACAGTTGTACATGGAAGAGGTAATATGACGTACAATCTTACTGGTTATCTGGGTAGTAAAATGCATGGATTGCAATGGGAAATATGGTTACCTTTTAAAAACACATACCTGTTATCTAAAAAGCAACCTTTGAATGTCAAACACTTTGCAGATGTCATCATTCATATAAACTGGAGATATATGCCAGATGTACAGTATGTCAGTAGAAGTACATCGTGCATTTGGTTATCAGGCAGTTACGTATAGTATTTTACGTTTATGGTATGGTACAGTTGGAGCTTGATGTCAGTATTGAACTTTGCACCCTCTCTTACCACTTCTTGTCAAAGGTCTATTTTTCTCAAGGTTACGATGTACTCTAAGCAACAGACTGACTACGCTGTATGCTGTTGACGCTTTTCAAGTTCTTTAACTCAGTTCAGAAAAACTGTATATTGACAACTTTTTTCATTACAACTCAATAATTAACTTTTTCTGGTTTCTGTTGTTTCCCAACCAAATCATAGAAGAAGAAAATCAAGTGGAAAAAGTGTTTTAGGCACAAGTTTTAGAGTTAATGCTGTTTGAAATCTTCCAAGAACAAACTTTATATGTGTGATATCTATCAATGTACATCAGGTTTAACTAGGTTTGTATTTACATGACGCCTCTTAATTCAAGTTTTATTAAGGAATTCACAATTTTAAACATAAACCACTTCCAAACTCCCGGGCTGTTGGAGACAGCTATTGGTTTCATGTTGTTTGTTTTTAATACCTGGATCAAGACATTATACAGTAGCCATTATTTATGTGTGAAAAAACATCATGTATGCAGGCTTTCCAGAGAACTTCCTCACACTTTATAGTTGCATCTGTTCAGTTGCGTAAACGCTTATTAACCTAACACCTTTTGAGGTGATTTCGTGTGTGCTGTGGAGCTCTATTACTCAATGAAGGAAAAGTCTGTTCTTGATTCATTTATGATAGCCAGGGCGTGTCATTAAGATGCTGTTTCTAATAATTAAGTAAGATTACGGGGGAAGAAACTTTGAGAAACAGAAACCAGAACTCCCTTTTGGCAAATAGAGGAAATGACTTTAGAGCAAATAGTGCTTTTCAAAGAAACATTGAATGTCAGGACATGCTCCTCACATGAACTTAGACTTTGAATTATTCCTGGATTTGCTCCAATAGGTAATTTTTCACAGCATTCAGTGTTTACACGATTATACATTGAATAATGTCTGTTGGCAGGCCTTTGTTAAATGTTACACAAGCCTTCTTTTCGCTCACATCTCTCTCTCTATACTCATAATGACACCGCTATAATTTAGCAGCTTCCTCCAGTTTGTCTTGTTTTATTTTTTATAGTAATAAACCAATAAGGACTTCATATATTTATTTTTTCGTATAAAATGTTACTAGTGACATAGTGAGATTTTCTGAATAACCTCCAGGTTATAAATGCTAATCCTTTCATTTCAACATGTCTGGCTTTGATGCATGTGTTCACTGCTGGCCTTGTCCATTGTGACCATGCATCGGTCTGTGCCGGCTCAACTGTTCAGTCTTACAAACGCAGTCTTACGCCAGAACACTTTGTTTCCTCGAGTGGGAATCACAGACACGGATCATGTGGCTGAGGCTTTCTCGCCGGATTAAAACATTGATTTCCAAAGTGTACCATTTTTCGCCTTTCCATGCAGAAACACAAACGCGCTCATTCATTCACACATGTACCCGCAGCCTAATCCTGTCAGTTGAAACAAGAAAGCCGCCTTGCTGAGCTGAGGTCTGCAAAAGTTCAGACATTTTTTCGATTGCTCGCTTTGGATGAAAGCATGGCTGAGGTTTTATACTGTGACCTCACCTTGGGTGGTCAATCTGCTGGGCGGCCATCACTCTCATTTGCCACTTGTTAACAGAACAAAATGTTCGGTATGGCCTGAGGAAGCTTGCCAGGACATCTTTTTTGGGCTTGAATATCAGCGTGAGGCAGTGGCCAGCAAACTTGTTATGTAAATGATTCAAGGGTTGAGAAAATGTGCTGCAAGGAGGATTTGAGCTCATAAGTCTTGTTTGGCGTTTGAGGCCAAGCCAGAAAGACATCAGGGGGCTGAATTTGTGATTTCCTAGGGATAAAACCAGAGGAAATGTGTTGATTTACTTTAGAGGCTTTAGAAAGCTACACTTTGCTGGAAAGGGAACAGTTTTCTTGCACACCTTCACCCCAGGCAATCAGTCAGTACTTAGCAGCCACTAAACACCCTCACATGGCAGGGTGAAGAGGGGTGAAGAGCCTGAAGCGATGACACAATGTTTATCACAGGGCTGCAGGGCTTTGACCAGTCAGTCAGCCAGTCAGTCAGCTCTGAAAGAACAAAGAGAAAAAGAACTTTGAGGCAACACAGAAAGATGTGACAAAGTGTCAAAGACCTCATAAAAGGAGTTTTCTCTGCAACAGCATCAAATGTGCACCTTTCAGCATGGGAAGATAACAGAGACATAATGTGACACCTGAAAGAGACAAAAATGATGTTTCACAAAGAGAGGGAGAGCTTAACACCAGTTGCTAAAGTGTTGTAAATGAGAAGAAGCTGCTTAAAAAAAAAGGTAGGCTGGAAGTAGACCGAGGATGACATAACTTGCTTCAGGTATGTTGAATCAAATAGGGAGAAAGAATGTTCCAGTCTGTGTGAGAAGGACAGGGAATATTTTGTCTGGCAAAAAATGTCAGTGAGTCTGGAGGTAAGTTAGCATGCAAGTCTTTTAGAGAATAAAAAATGTAGAAAAGAAAGCTCTCTGATGGATGAGTTACCCTCTTTGACAAGGTGTGATATTCTCCTGTGACTTCAAACACTTTGTTGCCATGAGGACCCAGGCCCTGTTACTGTGGTAATTGTATGCCTCTCTGGCCTGAGATGATCGCTGGCCGCTGGCTTTGGTCCACTTGACTACTGAACATGACCTAGCCCTCCCACAATGCTCTGTAGACAGGATCCAGCTGCGTCAGAGACCAAACTGTGCTGTGGAGCTCCACTCTGTGATCATATTTCAACCACAAACTAGTTCTGCTACAAAACCTGTATTCAATCTATCTACTTGGAATCCATGCAAGTTTTACATTTTGCGTAATGGTAAAAAACAAAACAATCGTCTCTTTCACTACTAAGGAAGCGTTAGCAACCCAGGGGATTTTATATAATTATTACAGTTGTTTTTTTTTATTAAACGGAAGTGGATTGATTTTCTTCAATTACGTGTGAAAAACCAACTTCAGTATCTTGTAAATGACTGCAGAGTGTCCTCTTCAGCTCATTTCCATACAGCTCACACCTGCACATTTATCTCATATCAGTCAAAGTGGAGCTGAATACAGGGCACGTCCACAAGCTCGGCCCTATGATGGTAAACTATTTGCATAGAAGACTTGGAAGCAAATTGATCCACCAATTTGAAGAACTCCAACAAGGACACTTATTTGCCTGTTTTATCCTATAGGGCTGAATTGTGTGCTTATGGAGTTTATGATTTGATCAAATTAAATGTGGACAAAGTGAAGGAGGGAGTGACAAGAATGTAAAGTGCTGAACAAGAAAACAAAACCGATTTGTTCTAATGGCATTAATGTGGTTGTACACTAATGAATAAATAAGTCTGGCATGTCAATGTTGTGAGAATAAGGTAAAGAAAACCCAGTTACCCCTGTTTTCTCTTTAATATTGACCACATTTGCCAGACAAAAGTTATATAATTGTGATAGGAAAAAGAAAATCTCACAGCACAGGACACGCTCATAACAAACATGCAGCACAATAACATATTAATTATTGCATAAGCTGTTACAATCTGAAACAGACCTGCACCAGTTTTGAAATTCCAATTTCGCATCCCTTTCATTGTCGCAGTTTTACCCCGCATAAAGAGCTTATATGTGTGAACCTGTGTCCAAAAGTTTATTTTCTTTGATCCAAGCTGGGTTTTTTCACAAAACAGTGGATAAACTACGTGTTTGAAGAGAGTTACATAAGTTCTTGGGTTACAGGTGGCCAGGCAAAAAAATGGTGGGATTAGCAGATAGAGAGCAAAGGGAAGGATGTTAGGGTGGGAAGAACACATTCATGGCCAGGCAAGCCTTAGGAGCAAATCCCGAACAAACAAGAGGCCATGAGGGCGAGGTCTGAGCGACTGTTAGGGGAGGGAGAGAGCGAGCTGAAGAGAGAGAGAGAGAGAGAGAGAGAGAGAGAGAGAGAGAGAGAGAGAGAGAGAGAGAGAGAGAGAGATGGAAAAAGTCAGAGGTAGACAAACAGCCAGACAGGAGGCTGGTGCAAAGACAAAACATAGACAGGACCTGCTAAAAATAGTGTGCTGTTGACACTGGGTGGACAGATAGAGGTAGACTGCATACTTCTGTGGTTAAAAAAAAAAAATCTCAACCTGTTACTATGGCTGGAGGAAGTCATTCTTTACTGGCGTGAGGAAGTAAAAAGTTACAACAAGTGTTTGTTTTATGGTTGTTTTTATGAGTTTCCTCAATAACACAGGCTTTGACTTCTTCTGTGTTTAAATGAGACATTCAGGGGGCAACAGCTGGATGCACAGTGAAAGAAAATACTTGATATAAAAACATCTTTAAATATGAATGGTGTGTTTGCACCCTGAATCAGCCCTGTGCTTCTTCTTCTTTGTGTCACTGTGGGATTCACAATGATGGCTTTTTAATGGACCTCTTGAGTTATGGCTTTGGTGTATTGTGAGTGAATAGGCTGCCCTCAATGTGGTGCCAGAAGGGGCCTGACCCCCTGCAGAATAGTTTATGTGCAAGTGTTTTTTGTCTGTTAGCGCGCTTGTGTTAACTCTTCTATGATAGCACTACACACTGTCCTGTTAGTCGTTGTTGATGTAGAACGGTACGGTATACGGTTGATCATTTTCTCCAAACACTCACCCTGCACTCCAGCACACTCACATCAGGGTCTGTCAACTTGCGTCATACCATTCATAACAATGCTACCCCCTGTGTACAGGTTTTTCCTTTACCACAACTGCTGTGGTTTCATGTTTGGTTGCCCTGAGCAACATGAAAAGCAAATCATCAAATTGTTGTTGCAGCACAGTATCTCTTTCTGTTCATTGTTTGCGGTCTCTAT
Source organism: Tautogolabrus adspersus (assembly GCA_020745685.1). NCBI lineage: Eukaryota > Metazoa > Chordata > Actinopteri > Labriformes > Labridae > Tautogolabrus > Tautogolabrus adspersus. The sequence goes on from CM036540.1 coordinate 16,574,826, forward strand.
ATTGGTTTTGCATTTTCTTCCCCCGTTTAAGAGTTATGTAACTCGTTTGTTTTAATCACACAGGCTTGTCATTTTCATTACAACGTGCATCAGAAGTGATGATGATAATTCATTATAGAACATATATGAATGCAATTTAAAGTACTTTACTTTGTTTTACAAATCTCATTTATTTCACTTTATGTGTTGTCGTTAATCAACATGTTTGTTCAGAGTGATGAACATGAAAAGCCTTAAACCAACAATGAACTTGTCCTACTTACAATGATTTGTTTTTTTTGCTAAAGCCTGTTAAAGCTCACTATACAGAATCAATACTGTCAAACACACCATGAGAACTGATGTTTATCCTGACAGGATCACAAACACTGTTCTATTGCCTTTAAGTATTCCTGCCACTTGACACTTTAGCAGATGAAAATAGTGCCACCAATTACATTTTAATTTTGTTCAGTTATTTTTATTTTTTTGCCAAAAGCTGAAGTACCCACCTGTTTAAAAAAAAAAGACACAGCAGGCAGGAATGAGTGTGACTGACAGCAGAGTGATGTTTAAGAAGGATTACTGATTTGTTGTTTTTGCTTTTGGTTTCTTAATTGTAAATTGTTGCAATAATGTTTAAATAACCTGAAATAAATATAATTTAAATATAATATAAATCCTGAAATATTTTTGTCAAACAATAGTGTACTTCTCAGTGACAGCTGCAAAGGTCAGGATGATGAATCATCAGTCTGTCTGGAAGACGGGAGACACTCCCTGTCAACACACACACACACACACACACACACACACACACACACACACACACACACACACACACTCATGCACAGTACAGCTTACAGTAGATAAAAGTGACCCACAGCATTATTGAGCAGAGGACTCCAGCTAAGCTCTTCTTTGAGTGGCAGAAAAGAGTCACAGTATGTACCAGAGCTGGATTATAAATCTATAAGTAACACATCAAGTTAGACCTCCAAGTGGAATCCTCCACATCAGAGAGAGAGCTGGACAAGTCTCAGAGAATGGATTTACAGCCATCTATTTTCCATATGGCACAATAAAAGTGATAAAATGATCAACATGGTATTTTTGGATAAATAAAGATACAGTGGAAAACTTAAATATGTGGATTTTACAGCACAAAGCACTCCGAATAAACACATGGTACAACATAACTCTTTTAATAAAAGAAAAAAAGAATCACTTATTTACTGAACACCATCGGGTACTTTCTGGATTGCATAATGGCAATTTGATGATTGTTATCATGCAGCGGTTATAAATCATAAATATTCAAGTGTCAAGGAAATACCGGCTGGATTCTCTTGTGGTTATGAAACACAATTTGTCGAAAATAATGTTGTGGTTTCGGATGAAGACTCTTTGTACTGAAGCCCCTGACGCCCAGCTTTGTAACATAAACAAGACTTGTTTAAAATGGGAAAGGCCATAAATAATAGACTTGAAGCCGAAGTTAAGGATCTCCTTTCGGGCAGCACATCAGAATGCAGACACCTGTAATAAAAGGAGCAGAAGCTTGGTAATATTTCAGAACAACAACAACAATAAATGTTCAAAAAGAGATTCAACAAATACGTCATGTGAGGGACGCAGTACAACAAATCCATTATTATCTCTTCTTTAATGTTTTTTGTGACACTCTCTTTGTCATGCTCTTCTTTATTTGCCACATATCCCTTTTTTTACTCTTTGTTTCTCTTTTTGTCCCTTCCTCTTTCTCTTTCTTTTCCATCTCAGTAATTCCTGTTGGCAGCTTCTGGACTTATAGAAGTTTTAATGAAAGTGGGGGTTGCATTGACCATTGCTTTCACTCTCTGCCTTATCAGTTTGGACCATGACTATGGCGCCGATTTAGATAATAAGGCAGCCTGTCAACGTTTGCCACGGCACACACTCCCACACAGCCCTGTACTTAAGCATGAGTAATAGTATCACAAACAGCAAATATCTTATAATTACACTCTTTAAATAGGCATTAGACTGTAATGCAGCTTGCATAATGCTTGATATCAGGCTGCAGCTTGCACACAACAATAGCCTATACCACAGCATTTGTCAGGCAATGGAAAATATTTGTCTCGCCTATAGTTCATGCTGTAGAGAGTAGATACATGGAAGCTGAAATGATGGAAGAATACCACCCAGGCTGAGCTACACTGCATGAGCTGCTGGTTAGAGGTTTTGTTCTGAGCTACTTTATTAGCATGGGTTTACACTGTGTAGGAAGTGAGAACATGTAATCCACAGTGACAGTAGCTTGAGTTAGAAGCAGTTGATCTTCAGTGGGAAAAAATGATTGTCTTTTTCCAGATCCATGGAAGAGAAGTAATTCAGCCCCCCTTGATATATAGAGGCAACATGTTGTTTCTACCAAATCATCAAATACACCAGCTTGGTCTGTGAACCGAAGCTTCCAAATATGACAATCGAGATACCACTCCAGAGCCAGTTAAGTACACACAGGGAAAGTTATCAATGATCCATACTCAACGCCTATTATTCAGTCAAGAAAGCGATTCTAAATACACATCATCCGTCCTGATGTTCAAAAGCTTGCTCAAAATCACTTCACATTTTATGACTTTACGACATTCAGCAAAATAAATGTGTGGTTAAAGTCACACGATGGTCACAGTTTGAAAATGTTTAAGCACAAAAACTACTTGTTCATGTTAAAGCAGCAAAGCTACTTCATTTTTGTTTGATCAACAAAGACCATATTTGGGTTTGAAAAATTACGTACAGATGTATGCTACTTATAGCTAACCCAGTTACATCTCATAAAAAGATCTAAAATGAGGAATCGTATCAAATTACATCATCAAAGTCCTCTTAAAACAATAACCTAGAACACAGGGACATCAAATGATGCTTGATGAGTACCTAAAGGGTCACTTACACAGCTGTCATATTTAATGGCACAGGTTGAGAATGGGAAAGCGGACATATTTTAAGCATGCAAAGTAAACGAAGTTGTGTAAAACTTCATAATTCTCGCATTTATTTTTCATTTTCTACAGGAACCCCTGAAGGGTTTTAAATACCCAGATTGGCTTTTATGTTCTATCTGATTCTTATTCCATCCATTTCTCTCTGTTTCATAATCCGGTGAACTTGCCCCTCACTGAATAAGTTTTCTTTTTTTCTTCTCACCACAATAGTCTGCTTCACAATGCAGCCAGGCAGTGCTTTCATGAAGCAGACGAGTGCCAGACCTATCATTAGCCTATCTCATTCTTCCTGGGCACTGTTCACACGCAGGTTGGGTACACGATGTACCCAACACAAACACACACACACACACACACACACACACACACACGCACACGCACACGCACACGCACACACACACACACACACGCACACACACACACACACACGCACACGCACACGCACACACACACACACACACACGCACGCACACGCACACACACGCACACGCACACACACACACACACACACGCACACGCACACGCACACAACCATTTTTCTCTCTGGGAAGAGAAAAATGGTTGAAATGCAGGTAAATTAGCTTGGAACGTCACAGCTCACCTGTCCCTCAGAAAAATACAAAGCATACCCTCATACACACTTACACAAGCACTCTCATGATATCTTTACCCCTGCAGGGCAGAGAAATAGTATTAGACATACTTTTGTAACGCTGTTGCCTCAACTGTTGCTCCTCGAGTAGCTCCTATGAATCTGGGAAAGAAAACAATGACCTCTCTGAACCTGTTCAGGTCACAAAGACACACTTTTTCAATAACATGTGAAAGGGTAAAGCACTGGCAAACACAAGTTTTATTTTTGTATTTACTGGAAAGCTTACATTTTTCTCTCCTGAATGTACTTCTGTGTTTGCCAGTAAACAAATTAGCAGTTTTTGGGTGGATGTGTACATTTAAGAGCCAAAAGTTTCCCGGACATTACCCTCATGTCATGCAATGAGGGAAAAGGGTAATGAGTTTAGTATTAAAAAGCATGGAAGTACATAGCTTCACTCAGGGATTATATGTCAAACTTAGTGAAGTGACATTATGCTGTTTTTTGGCCCATTAAACAATGATATAATGTGGATGTTTAACATAAATGAGTAATTGGATTCTTATTGGAGTCTCTGACATCTGCTTCCCCTCCTGCAATCGTATCTCTAATTTAATCTGCAGTACCTGAGTGGCATGTTAACATTTAGTCCAATCAAATCATTCTGAAGTGTTACCCTATTTTGAAAGACGCGTCCTGTGTTAAAATGGGCTTTTGCACAACATTGAGAGGACAAGGAAAATGAGCAAGAGAGTTCAATGCTGTCAAGTGAGGACACCGAGTCAACAACATGTTGTAATAGCAGCTCACACCTTCATGCAATGACTTTGTGTCATCAGATGTATCCAAGTATGCAAAAGAACATCTTATAACATTAAAAAATAAATTGTTTTTTCCCTTAGGCAAGGGTAGAGCTTGGCAAAGCAATATAATGTCATATAACTGCCACTTTGAATTACAGTTTACAGTTTACATGCTCTTAATAGAGCCAAGTGACTGGCAAATCCTTGTGAACCTTAATCAAACTCTGACTTTAGTGTAATGAATGTGGTTTCCTGTTTGTTCCTGGTTAGTCCAACTTTCCAAGCTCTCACTGGCTTCAAGTGTTCATGCTCCACAAAAAAGGAAGCGAAAATAAAAATAAAGAATGAGAACAAAATAAACTGAAAATGTAGAAGCGGAGGACAAAGAAAACAAGGAGCAGAACCTCCATTTTCTTCTGTGATGACAATGCCGTTTTTATAATGAGTCACTGCCTACACACAGCTGATTATATCTGCATTTCATTGCATGTAAACATGGCTCGTCATGTCAATAAGCTCCCCCCTAATCTAACTTGAACTGTAGAAAGGAAAGGCTAAAGGACGGAGGTCCAGTTTGGTCCCAGTTGCAGACAGTGGTAGCAGAATTAAAAGATGGAGCAGGTCTACAAAGCTCCTCTTCTCTCTCTGGATCCCCTTCCTGGCAGACAACAGTCGGCAAGAGAGAAAAATGACCGTACGTGCCAAGTTCCAGTGTGTCTGATTTTTTTTCTTTCTGGCTGCTCCCCAGCTCTGAGAGAAAGAGACGCAGATACAGAGTGACTCTAATGAGCGAAAATAACAAGACGCATCCCGTCCAATAAGGCCTCGCTTCAGTCTGCCTTTGTGTCACTGTTTCTAAAAGAGGCAGTCGTACCAGGGAACGTCCCGGGCTAGTCGTGTGTATCTGATTAAGTCTCCCTCCCTCCTGCAATCTAACTGTGCCATCATGAAGAGCAGTTAACACCAGTGACATTAGACGACCTCTCTTTGCATTCCTTCCAGTGTGGTTTCACAGACAGGAGTGAGTCATAGATCATCATTATGTTTGCACGCTCTGGTGTTTACGCAGTACAGGAGTAGGCTATCCTCTTATAAAATGTAATAGAGATCTTGGCAAGAAAATGTAGGACTCTGTGAGGAATGTTGTTGAATGCTTGAACTCTCTTTTCCTCCATTTCTTCCTCTATTTCTCCCAACTCGCTCCCTCCTTGCACACATCAAACAGATTCCATCCAAGCTGTTGTCCAAGTCCCTGACACAAGCCTTTCAGCGGCCTGCGATGCACACAAAGACCTATTTGTGACTCGCCTGAATACAAGGTGTCACATAAGGGGAAGTGGAGCCTGCAGAAGAGGGGAATATATGTAACACTTGAGGTCAGGACCTTTCAGTACTTTTGAGCAAATGGCGTGGAAGTAAGGTGGGGTCAGGAGGTTGTTGTTGTTTTTTTTTTGCATCAGAGGAGCTCCACACTGACAGTTGACTCCAGCTTCACCTTAACTCACAGCTCAGGGCTCAGCAAAGGTCAACTGAAACAAGTCATGAGAAATGTAAGATAATATTCAAATACTTGGACAAAACAGGGATGTACTGCGAGCGATAGATGGGTCTGATCTTGGATTCCATTTTTAAATTGTGTACCCTTAAAGAAACAGTTCACTTTTTAATCTTTTATTAATCACATCTACAGTCATAGTTATTTGTGAGGTGCATGGCTGTTTTCTCTCCCTTTCCTACGCATCTCCATCTGTTCCTCACCCTGCCTGACCCTGATATTTTTACTGATGAATCACCCTCAGGTTTGTTTAGCATGTTTAAGCACTGTTTTGCTATAGGCTTATATGCCAGGGTCACACTGTGTGGGAAGAAAACAGTGTACAAATCTGTTATGAAACTCTTTTTGGTTTTTTTTGGTTTTGGACACTGCCGAGTCGTAAGGATTCTCAGGTTAGAAATTGACCTTAAATCGACTGTTGCTGCGTATGGAGCATGTAGGAGAGCTGGAGTTTCTTAAATCCTCTGGGAAAAGAAGTGCTGAACTGTATATGCAGAAAAGAGAAGAAACACACCAAATAGACATCTAATAAGCACCAATCTAATCTAACAGACATGAATCAAATGGCAAAACTTTGGCTCAGTTTTTGATTTTAAATACAAACGTTCCATTATGTCCTGCATGGAGCAGATAGCCAACAATTTAACATCTTCTAATTGAGTGTATTGTTTTTTCCCAGTTATTTCCCCTATATTATTTCTATTTTCTCTTGGAATAAAAAGAACACAATGACCCACTCTGTTGTTTTATATGCATGTAAGAGCATGAGGGTAATGGCTGACGAGGGTTGTCTCAAGTTTGACCGGTCAAAAGTAGAATGTTCTGACACTTCATCCGTGAATAATCTGTGGGTGTATTGTAATGGCTGAATGCTCCTTCTGATTTCCAAGACAGAGTCCTGTTCTCACCAGAGGTTACATAACAAACAGACACACACACATCAGTGCGCAAATGTTGGCAAAACACTGGCAATCCTTCCATGTATTTGTTTTCCAGGATTTTATCACTTGAGTCATCATTCAATCATGTTTTAATCTGATCTTTCTGGCGGTTTCAGTGAGGTGTATTTCTAGTGTTTCTTTTGTTCCTAGGCCCACTTCCCATCTCTCTGTAGGGAAAAGGATGCTATTGTAGCTCATATCAGTGGGAAATTTAGAGAAACACCCTGATAAAAAAAACACAAAGTCTGGAGCTGTTTTTCTATGACAACTAGCGAGGGGTGGATATGAAAGGAAAAATAAGCAGGATATTTCCTCCTATTCATATTCAAATAAGCTTTCTAGAAAAAGATATCAGATTCAGACGAGCCAGTGCTAGTCCCTGCGTGTTTTCTCTGCAGTGATACCTAAGCCAGTGCATTGAAACCAGCATCACTGATAATACCCTCTCCTGGGGCTCGTCTTTTAGGAGTCTCTCATTTTCTCCTTATGTTGGCAACTTAACTGGAGTTTGCGTTTTTATTGAAACAGATGGTAACAAATGCAAGGGTTCATATTGGGTGGTCAACATTTAGCACATTTCTCTCAGTGCATCTTTTGGGAATCCCCATTTTTAGACATGGAGGCCTATCAGATAAATCTTAATGTGCCATTTCTAATATCTTGATATGATAAACTTAGAACTGCCATGGATTTTATATATTCACATACATGTGTTGTATACCTTCTTTGCTTCAAATCGATTTCGTATAAAACACTTTATTCTCTCACGAGTTCCAAGTCCATCATGGTAACAACATACATTTAAAATATATTTTACCCTGCAGCGATAATCTAACAAGTCAACAGCACCTGCTGTCACAAACACAATGAGACGTGCAGTGGGGCAGATTAAGGACTTAGATTCTTTACCATCATGATCCTGTGATAAGAGGCTAACACATTTTGCAGATGTCTCGTCTGTTACTGCTGCACAACATCCTGAACACACTCTATTATGTGTCTTCTAATGAACACAGGGAAGGGTTTGCTCTAGCATACCTAACTATTACTCATCTTTTCTGGACTTATAAGATAACGCTTAATGATAGTGTCCAAAGTTCCCTGTGTTTTGTTTCCTTCCTCTACGTTTGTTATTTCTAAAGAGCAGCAGCAGTTTTCATAAGTCCAATCAAAAACTCGATAAAACTTTCTTTTCATCTGATTAGGTTTTATTTCTTTTTTTACATTAGTCCTCTATCGGTCTATCTCCCTTTTAAATACACCAGCATACCCCCACACATCTCAAGGTAACCATGTTTTCTGTCAGTTATCTAAAGAACTGGGAGTACAGCCAACACCTCCTATCAGAGGAAACGCTGCCTAACAACAGCTGTGAAAGCCCTCTCCTCCCTCCCTCTCTCTCCTCTCATTTTCTCTTCCTCATTTTTGTATTTTCCTGTTTTGGTGTTTGGTAGCTTTCTGCACAGTCTTTGATACAAAGTGAGGGGCTGTCCTCAGTGCCGCAGAGCCCAGACACACACAGTATCTGGTGAGCTGATGAAAGGCCACCCCTTGGATGCTTGTTATCGCCCTAATTTGCGTGTCTGTCTGCCCAATTGTTTGACGTCTTTGGATGTTATTTTTCTTTTCTATTTTTACAGACACACAGCTCAAATAGCAGAACCAAAATAAAAATGGAAACAACAATATTCTTTAGTCACACAGTGTCCTTTTTACCCAAATGCAGGAAATATGACATAAAATTGTGGTTGGCTGTATCTTTGAAGGAAATGCGCATATCTTGCAGCATTTCCTCGACTTTCATGGGCGTGTTAAGAAGTGTTCCCGTGCCCTAACAAAGGTCATTTAAGTAATATACAGTATATTCTTAATGATGTATGCTCTGTTACACACATACAAATGTGTATGTACACACAAAAGTCTATCCTCTGCATTTTCCCCTTTGCAGTATAAATAAGAAAACACCTACAAGTCTCTACATGTGTGCAACCTAGTTTGTCCTTGACTTTAAGCACTAGTAGATTATTTATTTTTTTACATTTTTGGTTGAATGTTTTGAACAACAGAACGAGAGGGCATGATGTGGCATCATTTATGTGTGTTTTCTAGGTTTTCTAGGAATACAGCCAAGATCTAAGAAACTGAAATCACAAGCTTCAAAATGTCTTGTGTAAGGCTAATGTTCTTTCACCCTTACTCCTATCTCTTTGCATTTGTGCAGCTTTCGGTTTTATATACAGTGCAAAGTATTAAGCTCATTTTCCCTGATAAACAAACATGCATGACATGGCAGTAACACCTGAGCCAGAACATGCAGTAGACAACAACTTGCACAATGACGAGACAGGTCAGAGACAGGATAATAACCCGGGAGGGTTAGGCTGTCCTGAAGCTTGCCAGTCAGGTAGGATTTACTGCTGAGAGACTGTGTGAACAGACAGGAATAACAATGGCTGTTAGAGGAGGAGTGCAGCACAGACTGAGAGAGAGACAGAGAACTTAAACAGAAGAGCGAGGCAGCAGGACGACGGATGTGCACAAGGTGGCAGACCAGATACAAAAGTTAGACCATCAAGTGAGCCCCTCAGCTGCAAGATAAAACTATTTGACATGCTATAAAATAAAGGGCCATATTCAGTTTCTATTGTGAGTCTATCGAGTGTCTGTGTCGTAAAGGTTGGCAGCTTCCTTGCAGGCGCCACACTGTGTGCCTTCCTCTGCGGGTTGGACTGTAATTACAGTCGTACCAAGACAGAACACCACAGTCATTATGATGGTGAGATGAAGACAATCAGGCACATGCTGGAAAACAAAGATAATGACTTATGGTTTTAACTCTGAAGTGTGCTTTCAAAGCGTGCATGTGTATTTACGTACATGTCAGGAGTCATGCAATGGGTTTGGGAACCTGTGACATACCTCATTTTTGTTTCACTTCTGCAAATCCTGAAGTAGTTCCTGAAAAATAGCTTGTAAAGCTGACATTAGTTTCAGTTGTAAGTCCTAAGTGAATTAATTGTCATCAAGATGCCAAAAATAATGCATAATGAAGACACAAGTTCTTGCACTGCACTGACAGACAAGAAGATCTGTGCCCTACTTATTTATCATGGATCACATAAGATCCTACAAATGTGTCAGTCCAAATTTAATTTGCTTCATACTTCCGATACATCATCACGTATACATTGTTATTGTTGAACCACAGCTAGATGAACCCAATGAAAGATAGATGTCTTTATTACAGGTAATATATAAAGATATAGCTCCAACCTTGTCAGACAAACATGCTGCCAGTAACCTGCTCTTGTGTTCACCACAAAGCCAAGCCTGGCATATTTCTCCTGTTTCATGATGCTCTGCGGCGTGCGCTTGTGCTTTTGCAGGGCTGAAGCCAAACACAACCGTGGATCAGTATGCAGCTCCAGAACGCTCTGCCTGAGTTTTTGACCCCCAAGACCTCTCACGCTCTCATCCTCTCTTTGATATCTTCTCTGGAAACATTATTTTTTAGGGTCATGGGAACAAATTGGAATGCTTTGTTACTCTTACGCAAATAAACTGCATAAGTTAGAAGCATTTTCAACTTTCACCCTTACCTACACCTTACACCACTTCAGTGCTTGTGGGAACCTGGTCGTTAAACACCTGAACTCTCTGACTTGAGTAGATGAAGATAAAGTGACAGCTAACTGGCTCACGAACACTTGCTTTTGTGGGCAAATCTGTCCATCTTCAAAACAATAAAGGGCTCTTACGCACTTGTCGTGGCAGCTAAGAGATCAGAGATCTGATTAGAGGTTTTACGTCAGTCCGTGATATCTTTCCAGAAGATGTAAAGCGTAACGATCCTCTTCTTGTTTTTGCACCATGCACTTTCTAAACAGGCTGTCATTTTGATTGGTGCCAGAGAAGATATTTGTGAAGTTGAGTTTGCAATTCTTCCTGGATCTCAGCTCCTTGCAGTTTAAAACCTACATCTTCTAAAACATTAGTCATTAAAGTAAAAATCAAGCATAAACGGACCTTAATGTTTGAAAGGTGTCATGAGGGTAAAACATCTTTCTGTTTGTTATTTGAGAATGTGATCTTTGGCCTGCCAAACACTTGAAATCCACACGTCCACACATAGACAAAAGAGACAGTGTGTAGTGCATGTGCTTGCTTGTCTGCATGCATTTGTGTGTGTGTGTGTGTGTGTGTGTGTGTGTGTGTGTGTGTGTGTGTGTGTGTGTGTGTGTGTGTGTGTGTGTGCTTGCGTGCGTGTGTGTGTGTGTGTGTGTTTTATCTGCATACATCAGACCTCAAATGTGTGCCTATGTCCTTTTTTTTTGTATAAATGTTTTGATGCATGTTGTCCTTTTTATCATTCAAACAGTATGCACGCAAGAATATCTACTGTTGTTTCTTATGCTTGGATGCACACCTTAACTTGAATGGGAGTGTGTTTTTGTACCTGTGTGTTGCGTGCTAACAGATCCAAGAGTGCTCTCTGCTTTCATAAGTGAACTTTGGACCCCTTGGGTACACGTTGGAGGCCAGCCAATTCAGCCCACATTGTTTACCCAAGACTTTATACTAAGACTGGGAAGGTATATCGTGTTTGCTGGCTCTTCTGTGCAACACAGGAAGATGACATCTCAGAAAGACAATTTGTCTTGTGTACTCTCAAGCTACTCCAAATCCAAGAGTCGTTTTCAAGTAGAAGTATTTCCTGTTGTTTCTTGGAGCCAACTTGAACCTTTACTTTGCTTGTCTGCTAATTATCTGCTTCAAAATCCTCATATTTGAAAAGAATATTATATATGTATAAATGTTTGTTTCCATAAGAGATACATGTGTATTTTTGTATTATTTTTGGGCTGTTCCCCCCCCCCAGCCTTTTTGCAATTCACTTATTATTCAAAATTGTTTTGTTTGTACAAATTGGAAAGTAGTGGCCCTATTACAGTAATTTGTCAGCAACGACAACAACACTTGCTCCTTTAGTTCAAACATTTGCATTCATTGCAAAACAGCATGCTCAATGCGCTGTGGCTGAGAAGTGTTTTTCAAGGAGAATCCCATTAGAAAAAGAGAGGCTCATTTGTTTAGCCACAAATGCTCAAAGTGGAAAAAAACACACGGCTCGAAAAGACATCTGCTACAACTGTAGATGCTTCTATGTTTATTAAGTTCAGGTTATTTTATCATCTACACAAGGTAAGATGTCACTCCAGAGGACGTTCATCTGAATTTTCGGAGTTCAGCAGTGAAACCAAATATCCTGAAGTCAAGTTCTTATCTGTTTTCCTTGTCCTCAACCCGGGTGCATGTCTCGTAATGGACTGTGACCAAGTGGAAAAAAGAAAAAAAAACTGAAATGACCAATCAGGGGAGCTTATAAGACTTGCGTCTGTGCCTGAGGGGCAGGCTTTTTGGCTTTTTGAAGGCAGGATAGGCTGGGGTTCCTGTAAACTCCCAAACACCCTCTTAACTCTTGGGCCAGGCTGGATATCACTAAATTCCCGGTTTATTCAGATCACACAGCCGCTTTTGATGCTGATCTCTTCCTTTGACTAACTCACATCCTGATATAGGCCTTTCTTGTTGCTCTTTCAAACCTGCAAAATGACTATCAGTTACGTACACAGAAATAGTCTAATATTTGAGCCCTGGATAAGTGGAATTGCCTTCAAAATGTAGACATGGCTGTTAGGAGACAAGTTGAGCACATGTTTGCTACCTGCTTTGCAATTTGCAAGATGGTTCACTATCATTACCTAAATATAGTGAAAATTCCTAAATAATAAAGAAACTATTGCAAAGACAGTGTTACTGACCTGATATAAATCATGATACACAGGTTAGCTCCACAGCATAGAGGATGCAAGTGAGTAACTCTGAGTTAATGAACAGCTATGCATGCATCTCCACAGTTGAATAAGACTTACGTAAAGCTGTCTGTGCAGTGACAGAGAAACTCTTATATACAACTGGTGAGGAGCCTTATGGATTGTTGTATAACTGCATGTTATCAATTACAGATGTTGTTCAGCCATCGTAAAGCGCATAGATCCAGGGCAGATACAACAGTAATACAGTGTTAAAACCCTGCTGGAGATAATTTAAAGATACATCAGCTGAAGTCCACACTAATGAAGCTTGTCTGAGGAACCAGACTCGATGACTTCAAAGCATTTTATAACTGATTAAAATGTTCACTTGGATCGATCCTTTATGGATTCGTCATGAACTGCATACATACATTCATGTATTAACACACTATGTTATTACACACCCAGTGACAACTGTTTCATAAGTGACATCTTTTTTTTTCAACACGCAGAATTTGACATTGTATAAAGATGAAAAGAATGACTGATCTCTCATCACTTACAGTAAAATACACATTAGTTGACATAGTATGATTTATTAAAGTTACAACATTTTTCAAACTGTTCAATCTTTAAATATTTAAATAAAGACCTTGTGAGTAATTTGACAAACAGGAAAAGCATGCTGCACGGTTGCATTTGCTTTGGTTTCTTTTATTCTGAAAGTGCATCGACTTAACACTTACAGATCCTCATTAACTTTCCAGAATTTCCCAGTGAGAACAGTGATGTAATAAGTCTGTTTATAGCCTGAACATATTTGTTTCACAGCCTTCACGTGGGTGGCCGACATCTGGATATACATTTCAGTTTTTTCTTTACAGGAGATGTGGCTGCTTTATTGGATTTTTCTCATAAACGTTCCTTTAAGCTTTTCTTCTACCAAACTACAACATGAAACCTTTTAAGACACGTGGAAGTAGATGTAGGTCCGCACATCTGCTCCTCTCGTCGTCTGTGTCGGCCTGTCCTCTGTCAGTGGGGGATCCTCACCACGCAGGCAGGCTGAGGAAACATAGTGTACATGGTGTTCTCTCAGTCTTAAGCCCTCCTCTCTGTTCGCATGTGAGACACGCTGTTCAGAACTATACTCTCAAGTGAGATGGTTTTAATTTGTGACGCCATTTGAAAAGGAGAGTTGCTAAATATATGAGAGTTACCCTTTGAGAGAGAATAAAAGCAGCCTGTGAACGGTTTTAATGCAACTGTACAGCCTAATTTATGTGCATATTTACATATGAACACAGCGTAGCTTGATGTCCAACGGCACAGATGCTGTTATGTGCGATCAATCTAACTCCTCAATAGAACTGCTTCTGAAATAAAACACATACAGTGAGTAAGATCCCTGGAGTGAACGTCATAGATCTGGAGAGAACAATCAGTACCGAAGAGAAGCGGTCCAGGTCCTGTTTGTATGCAAATTCCGGATGTACAGAATTTGAACATGCTTCTATGTGCTTTCTATATGTCAATCCTGAAGTCTTTTCAAGGGCATCAAATGGTCTCACCTTCTGAGAATCTGTATACATTTCAGCCTTGTTTAAGAAATACCCCCCCCCCCCCCCCGCCGCCGCAGTATCATTTGCGTATTGTTCTATTATTACCAATAAGATTTACAGCTCTCTCTCCTGTGTCTGTGTGTGTGTGGAAAGAGGAAAACTGATTGAATTATGATCTGAGTCATTCCTGTGGTCTTGTTGAAAGAGAATAAAATGATTTGTTTGGCTTGTAGAGATCAGAAGAAGGCAGGCTGATGAAACTTCCTCAGGCTAGGATGAGTAAGTTTGTTGAAATGCAGCTATGGTCACTGCTGTCTTTGACTTGGAGTCTATAGGCGTATACTGAGATTAAACTACTTTAGATACTGTAACATTTTAGTTGACATTACCTCAGTATGATTGTTGAATAGAAACTGCATAGGAATATGAAGTCTTGGAGCTGTCAGTCAACAAAGTGCGGCAAAGCTTTCGACATGGTAACCATGACCATTGACTTTGCTCCAATTTGCAGATCAGTTGGACGGTGAACGTCATGCTGCAATGAATCTGATGTAGTTAGCAATGCTGGCTGGTTCACTTTCATTCATATTGTGACAAGTTCAGCCTGTCAGTCACAAGTCATTACATTGACACTCCACTTTTGTATAATATATCATGTCTGTCCTGTATGATTTGCACTACTGGACATGTCAAGGACTTATGTTATCTATGATTTATTGTTCCATGAATTCAGGTTGAAATCCCTCTAAATGTTTGGAAAGTATCAGAAATAATGCAAAATAAAAATAATAATAGTAAAGATTTTTCTGTTAAATTGAATACTCAGTAAATCACAGTTGCCAACTCGACTTACGATAACTTGGTATGTTCCTCTTCAGAGGGCAAGATAGTATGCAGTCTGTGCATGTAACAAAATCATACAAAAAATCACTCTCCAGATTTGATCAAACTATGATTTTTTTAATGGAAAAGTTAAACATCTAGTAGAATTTGGTTCTTAATTTTAGTGTCTTGTCTCACGTAGAAATATTTAATGCTTACTGTCTTTAGCAATGACCGCCAATGACTCGTCTCGTATTACCCGTGGGAAATTAGTCATTGCTCCATCGTCATATTGCAGGTGACAGCGGATTAGCTGTTAAGCTCAGCGGAGAAGCCTGCTGGAGTCTGTGGGAACGATTCTGTGTTTAGATGACACTGACGGTGAGAGTTTGCAGGGTGCCTATCATCCAGTCAAATCCAGATCGTGCCGACGAGGCCAGGCGTGTGAGAGCGAGCACGTATGCAAGCGTGTGTCCAACCACACACATAGACATACACACAGGAAAACAAAAACACAAGCAAGCACACAAACACGCGCTGGGGGGGGACAGCTCATCCAGGCCCTAGATCCCTCCAGTGTCCCAGTTGCTGGTGACTTAGGTCACACAGCTGCAGGCTCAGGCAGGCGTACACATGGCAGGACAGAGAGAGGGGTGAAGTGTGGAGATGGAAAGAGAGAGGTAATGAGAAGCAGAAGAGGTGGTAATATTAGAATGATGCTAGAAACAAAGTAAGAATAGAAAGAAGGATTTGGGGTTTTATATCCTGTTTCATTCATTCCTTAAGCTTGGACCAAAGACTCCAAAGATTTTTTTCCTTCCAGTATCAAAATGGCTTCCGGCCTAAAATGTGTTATCTGGTATTAAGTTCGCCAGTTAACACAGCTGTATATATCATAATTTATTATCGAATCAAAAATTCTACTTCTTTTAAACAATTGCTTACAACGAAAGGAATGAAATACATTTTTGGCTTCCACTTGTAACTCCTGTTTGAGAGTGGCAAAGAAGAACAGTGCGCTGCTAGCTAACAGTGAAACTTAAGTTAAAACTAGCTAAATGTTAGCAATCACTATGTTCTTATCATATATTGAAGGCAGTTATTATTGTGATTTAAAGTTTAGATCCCTGAGAAAGATTAAACACCAAATGAAATAGTTTCATGTAAAAAATTAAGGTTTCTCTGACACTCTTTGGTAAATACAGAACCTCACTGGAGGAACTTCATCAAGCTATTAGCTAAGTTGTTGCTAGCTTCCCTGCTTGTTTTTCTTTTGTTTAGGATTCAGCTGGCCAACAATTCAAACATACTGCATCCACACATGGTGAATAGTCTCAGGCTGTTAAAGAAAATGACAATTATGTGTATATTGTAAAACTCATTAGGGTTATCTGACACAACTCAAGTCTAGGAATGGATACATTTTATAAAGCAAAGAGCATTATTGGAACACCATAAATTAAAAATATATTATTTATCATGAAGGTATTGATTCTTGTAGCCAATAGCTTCAGATTTCCGCTTGAAGATATTCTCAAAATCAGTTTTTCAAATCTATTTTCATAGAATTTTTTGGTTTTCTCCTTTATTTGTAGATTGGAAAGATATAGAGTAACAGGAAATGTGGTGAGAGAGAGTGGGGGATGACATGTAACAACCAGCATCAGCACCGGGAATCAAGCCTGAAACCATTGTGACAATGATTGAAGCCTCTGTTCATTGGAACCTACTCTACCAACTGAGCTAAACCAGTGCCCGTTTATATCTATTTTTTCTTTTTCACTGTAGCGCACGCTCTTGTTTAAATCAAGCAGACTTTCTTTTTTCCTGTAAAAGCAATGAAGTGGTCTGTCTGTGAAGATGTTCAGCCATCATTTAACAGATCTATTTACTTACTGCACAGATGCTGCGGACCTTCTCCGTGACTGCCTCTCTGATTATGATGAATACACACTGCTAAACCCATTTTCATAATGACTTATTGATGAGAACATTGTAGCCCAACATATGGCACAGTTAGCAAAAAGAATTTAAAAAATGGTATCGCCTTGGAATGATTCCATGTGTATAAATCAGCTTCCCAGCTAGATTTACATTTCTCAGTGTTTCAACACTTGTATGATGGATTTCAGTGCAGTATGTACCCATTAGTCTGACGTCAGCAATCCCCAGAACACATACAGCTACATATAACTACACCACCTACAACAGCTTAGGGTTACAGTACACTACAGGAACATAGGCAGATGAATATGGACAGATGGCAGTGAACTCTGTAACCTTTTGTCCCAGACCTTGATCCAACCCAACTGTGTGTTTATCATAGGTGCAATGCAAGTGATGGCCATCCAGACTTTTAGGTACAACTATATGACATACTTTGTATTGTGTAAACACAGCATGTTTTATTAGAAAGTCTTTGCCCTCCTTTTTAACTACAGAATCATGAAAGAACAACACCCAGTAAGATTACAAACTCAAATTAATTTTAATACACCAGAAAGAAAAGATAATGAGCTGCTCTCTCGTAAATTTCCGTGGTAAAGTAAGCGACCTGTGACGAGTCAAAGGGCTCCGGCAAAGCTAATAACAAAGTTCGCTGCTATTTAACACTGCATGGGCAATTGACTCCACAACCTTTGACCTTTTGTAGAGCGTCTACCATAGGCGTCTACAGAGCCATTAGCACGATCACTTAACTGCATCCACACCCAGAGAGTCTAATACCTTGTCCTTTAGAACGCATAATCTGGAGTGTGTGTTTCCATGTGTACACTTGTTGGCATGAAAACATAGAGGGGAATCCTGTGAGCTAGAACGTACTGTAATTTCTTCATTTGGGGGTGTGTGGGGTTCACCATGCACCAATAACTCCCTCCTCTGGACCTATTTCAGTATTTTCACAGTAAATTTAGCCAAGACCATTCTCCACTTAAGCAAAGGGTAAATCTTTACAATATGAGTCAAATCTGTCTGACTTTTGCTGAATCACAGCCTGGTGCCAAATGCTGCTAAATCCCTGAGCTTGTTAACTGCAATATACTGCGCACGGCATCATTTACTGCGGTCCTCTTCGTCCTGTAATAAACTGCTATTAGTTCCAGTGAAGGCTACTTTAAATGAACTGATTACCACTTTGAAAGACTGAAATTAAATGGGGTAATTCCTAGGAAGGGAAAAGCATTAGAGTGTGCCTTTGTGTTGTCTCAGAGAAATCGAAAAAAAGTCAATTGAGCATCAGTTCCTTCCGTGTCTTCTCGGTGATAATGAAGTTCAACGTGTCGCACAGGCAGATGCTACATTGCACATGAGATCCTCTATCAAGGGATTAACAAGCTAAATACAAAACCCCGGCATAAGTTGGAAAGTACATGTGTGAAAAACAGTCGGATTCACTGTAATGCTGAGCTCATGACATGATGCTGTAACGTTTAAAGCCTTAAACTATTATTTAATCAGTGTTTAAAAAAACATTTTTTTTCTGTAATTCCACAACAACATAATCTATCACATCACTGCCATCTTAAAATGTTTTGGCTGAATATGTCCCATTCATTTTTCTCTTTATCCTGCATTCATTAACTTTTTAATCAGAATAAATTGCTGTTACAAAACACCCCATCATTTCATGGCACTCACTTAGATGTGCATGTGAAGCCCTACATGTTTGTACAGACAATACCGGTCATGTGTGTGAGGAGATAATTGTCTGGAGACATGTAATTACCTGGCACCACTTGTGTGGCACATAAACAAGAGGCGCTCTACAGTTTGCATTAGACTGCAAAGGAACAGACGTATCATTGTTTTTGATGTCACCCATTGCTCTCATAAGATGCAAAGACTCAGATTTTAGAATGAAAGTAAGGAATCCATCTTCATAGATGGAAGTGGCTAAACGTCATTAAATGTTTTTGAGGATGTTAAACTTCAAGTAAAAAATGAAAACATCTTTCAAATGAGATTGCATGACTTAGCACAATGCAGAAGGATTAAATGTTCTGGTTTGAAATAAATTGCTCCTGATTTGATGGGTGTAAACATGCCTTGTACAAGCCATCCATACCCTCTGATGATGCAAGACCTTTCAAATGCAGATCACCTTGGATCCACCGAAAATACCCCTGAATAATGATATTGACCAGGGATGGTTCCAAACTGAGCTAAGCCAACCTGAATTCCAGTTACAAGGAAAAAAATATGTGAGGTTTTAGTTGCTTTGAGGCCATTAATTCAACCAGAAATACTATCTAGTAATGCTCTACATTTACCCCCTTTAAAGTTAAGTCCTCTAAAGATAGACTGTAGACACATTTGCATATTCTGTAGTACTCCTGTATAAACGGGATAGAGTTGCCTCCTTTTCCCAACATTGTTGTCAAGCATGTACACCTTCATGGCAGAAAAGTGTACATCATTAATCTCCACCCAGGGATAAATGTTGAAATGCATTGGTAACAAACCAAAAGATGCTTCTTTGGAAAGGCGACACGCAGAAACCGGTTCCTTAAGGCTGTCTGTTATGTAACGTCTCAGACGACTGAGCTTCACAATCCGCACACAATATCAGATGTCTCCATTAGCAGAAAAAGGATTAACTAGAGACAGAGGTGTGAGAAATTTGTGCAGACCTGTCCAACTAAAGCCGTCTGCAATTAATCAT
Source organism: Tautogolabrus adspersus (assembly GCA_020745685.1). Classification (NCBI taxonomy): domain Eukaryota; kingdom Metazoa; phylum Chordata; class Actinopteri; order Labriformes; family Labridae; genus Tautogolabrus; species Tautogolabrus adspersus. Next base: position 16,594,558 of record CM036540.1, read on the forward strand.
GACGAGGGTAGCTAACTTTTGCTGTTACACCTTTACCTGCAGCAAAAGCTCTGCAAACATTAATACATTAATTACAAACATGTTGACAAGGAGGATTAGCTTAACTGACGAACATGAACGGCACACAGAGAATCTGAAATGTTACATAAAAAAATCACTGAGAAAAAATTACTCAGCATGATTTTCCTTGCAAATTATTGGCAGTTGTGTAACAATTTATCTTTAGTCTTTATGTTTTTTGCTCTTGCATAGCCTTCTTTATTTGGGACAGGTTTAGTTATGCAGCATGGAACAAAGGCCAAATTACATGTTCCCTCAGGATCTTTGGTTTTGTCTTTCTCTGTAGCAATGAAACAATTGACACCCTTTTGTGAAAGTCCTCTTCATTTTGTCTCATGGGCCCATTGTGTTCCACTGGACTGGTGACACATCATACAAGTGCCAGTCTGAGCGTGGCACTCACAGTTATGGCTGCATATCACGAAGAACCGACTCAATTGTCTCATTGTGCTTTGAGAACACAGTAGTCGAGAACAAACAACAGCAGACCAGAGAGCAAACAGTCGCAGTGCTCCTGCTTTTTCTCCATTTGGTTGCAAAGATGGGACAGACTCACACGCGTCCCACTCAGTTTCCCCCTGTTGGGACCCTGCCACCCTCTCCCAGGACGCTCTGCGCCCTACGCTTAGCCGAACCGCCCCCGAGGTTCTGCTGCCACCACCAGCACTTCAGCTATCCTGAGAGAGTGATGAGCTACTCGCCCCCTTACTCACCAGGTCTGTTCAAGAGGCCCGATCGGCGGTAAGTGTAGAGACGGGAGGTGGTCAAGATTTGGTCTGGTGTTAGAGGATGTCTGCCATGGTGAGTGAGTGACAAGTGTGCACTTCAAAGACAGTTCAGAAGAAGATGGAATGGATGATAATGGTGGTGTGTCATGAATTATTTGAAACGGCTTGGAATTGGATTGATCTGTAGAGAATAAAACAGAACAAGACATTTCTTAAATAAACCTTAGACATCATTCTCTGTTCTGATAAATGTTAAGTACAATGTTCTACGTTGTGTGTAAGCAGCCAGAATGACATCTCTACCAGCTGTTGGACAACAAAATCGGTTCTGTGATCATCTTCTACATGCACTGCATGTTTCAGACAACCTCTCACATAAAGTAATATTATATTCCATTCAAGGACAGAAATTGACATCCTGTTAAATTAATTGAAACCTCATGAGAAGGACCAAGGCCACATGCCTGGTTTACGTATATTCATGGCTCTGGAGCTAGGTGATGTGATAATAACAACCACCTCAAGGTGTTTTGATGTATGTTGAGCTGTGTATGTGGCGTGTTCAGTATTCATTGGATGTAACCAGGCCTGTTGGCCACACTGCCAGCTTCCTCAGGGACGGCCGCTGGCTACAGCCTATGGCAGAGCTGTGTGTTCCCAGACCACACGCTCACACACGCCATGCATTCCTAATTGTAAGAGTGCAGACTGGATGTGACCAGTAAAAAACTAAGACATTGTATCTTTTTGACCATGCAGTGATCTCAAACTGATTTTTTTTGTTACTCTGGTGTGGATTTTCACACCATTTTTCTTACATATTGAATCTGGTGTGCCAAAACCCTCAAATGCTGCTTATAAAAGAAGGCTTGAGTTTTCGTGTTTCAGCTTCATTCTTCTTCAGCCATCGGTGCAGATGAATCACGGTATTATATAACGCGGTTGGCTCTTGCACAGGGGACATCTGATGGAAAGCGTTGCCCATGGCCTAGCATAAGAGTGACTCACTGGCACGCCCCAAACATGGTCAGTCAACACGAGTTTCTCAGAATAAGATTGAGTTTTTTCTCTCCGAAATGCCGCAAAGGCCAATGTCTTTGGCACTTACACTGTTTAGAAACACGCTGTTCAGGTCAAACTACAACTACTATTGTTGTTAGTGTATGTCTTCCCCTTGTTAAGATTTGTGTTGGTGGGGTTAAAACATAAATGATAGAGGAACCCCCCTTTTAGCCTCTCATGTTTTTCTGCATGTGGCACATTAGGTATTCTTTCCTTCATTTCACAGCATGTTTTTGCTGTGCAGGACGGCTCCCTGTTGTCTGTAGTATCTGTGCATCTCAGCTTCAGCCACAGGCAATTGGAGCGACTCCCCCCGCCCCCCTTTTAAATGGGTATATCACAGCGGGGAAAGGTAATTCAGCAGCCCCTCATCACCAGAGCAGGGCCTGATATTAAACCTGGCAGCTGTACTGTCACAGCATGAAATCTGAGACGACAGGCACTATGGGTCCTAATGCCCAGTCAATGTGTTTTCTTCTTAGCCTTGTTAGGCCTACCCAGAGTCAGCCTTTCCACACTGATTGTTTCGTTACATAACAGAACTCCCTTTTCTCTGAAAAAATCCCAACAACATTAACCTTTGCTTACTTAACAGAAATCAGAACGTTTAGGGCTCTTTGTTGTCCTTTCAAAATTTACATTTCTTCCAACAGGGCATAGAAGGTAATGTTTGAGTTTCTATTGCATACAATTTCACGAACCTCATGGCTGCAACCATATATGTATAAATATGGGATTTGTATATATTAATACCAGTATGTTGGAGGGGGTCTGACTGGAACACTGGCCCTCTAAGTAGAGAATTTACATATAATTTGATTAGCTGGTTATGTTCTACAAGTCCTTGGTGTTTATGTGAAAAAAATTATCATGCAACAGGGGCTCTCTAATTGATATTTGATTAGTATTGAATCAGATAATTGTAACAACAAAAGGATCATAATGTGACAGCGTAGAGGTGCTGAGCAATTAAATTACAGCTATTAAAACCTGCATGGACGCCTCAGTAAAAACAAGGTCTATTGCTCAATAAAACCCACAGTCAACAGGGAAAATGCAGCAGGAAAAAAACACCATTTGGCGCCTGCCTTTTATTGTTTATTACTTTGCAGGAGGCTCAGAACATTTCTTCACATCACTCACATGTCGTATCAGTTAAGTTCAAAAGATCATCACAAGTGCAAGAGGTCATACACAAAAGAAAGCAGTGCTTCAGTTTTGTCCAACAGATCTGCATCTCACCTTCCAATGATGAATAATGAGTGGATGCGTAATATATAAGTTGTGGTTTACACAACAAATTAATTATAATTTTGTGAAGTTTGTTAGTCTAAGATATCCTTGACAGCTTTGACGTTAAATCCATGGTGAAGTAGGCCTAACATTATTTTTAACATGAAATCATATAGGCTTACATGCGAGCTGTATTAAAAGATAGAAAAGGACATAGATTTAAAGTATCCTGGGGAAATTTCCGTAAGATTTCCATGCAGGAAAAACAACCTGTAGATAAAAGGCTATATGAAAGGGTCGGGATAAGGTTTAGGACAATGGAAAATCCCCCAGTAAACAGCGTTTGCGGGAAGTAAGCTCCAGCCAAAAATATAGTTTCCTGTGGGCTGTTGTATTCTATGTTTTCACCACTAGAGGCCGGTAGAGTTCACACATAGGCTGAAAGGAAATTTACCGGGAGAGATTCTGGAAAAGTACCTATGCAGATATCAATCAATCGTGTAAGGATGGTGCAGGACATTCCGTTATAGCATGTACTGTAACAAACAACAATAAATTGATGGGAACATTATGTTATTGTTGTCAGTCATATCAAGTAACCTAGTAAAGGTCTGTTTGTGGATTTATTAAATTGCACAAGAAACTTGTAGCAAATCAAGAACTATTGAATGAATATTCTGACTGAAATATTCAAAGAAAACATACATCTCTCTAAATTAAATTGATGAGGTCTGCAATTCACATGGAGATCAGATGACACAAATTGTCAAGACACGCGACCTTTTTGTGGCTAAATCAAGTTTGTTTATTAGCAACACGAGATGTGAACATTTTGTGGTTACACGTCTTGTTCTCATGGTTATAATGTAGTTTGTATCAATGAATACAGATTTGGGTCTGTGGGTGAACTGCAGAGGTTAAGAGGGAGGGCAGAAAATGCTGCATTCAAATGCTCCCATTAAAATCGTTAGGCTACTTCAAGACTCTCCGATGTTTACTTCCAATATGCATGTTGAAACTCCTTATTGTTCCCGACTTTGTTTCTGTTTTTAGTTTAACTGGTTGAGAATTGCACAATATATTGTGTTGCATTATTTCAGGCTAGCAATAGCATCAAGTTTTTGATCCTTCACTTTATTAAACCAGCATGCATTGCATTCGGAGAGCCTGTTTACATAGCCACGTTTGATGCATTGTAATAGAAAGAAGTCTGGCGTTTTATAGTTGTAAGTTGTAAATTCCATTGCAACAATGTTATTGCTGTATGTGTTATTCTAACCTTTGCTTAGCACTACTAAAACATCAGCACAATAATAAAAATATTCCATCTTGTAAAGTCAGAGTCCCAAAAACAGCAGTAAAGTCCATTAGCAAGCCTCGTGGTTATTGGAGTATTAGTGCGTGATCATGCATGCTTCAAAAAATCCTCTCTTTCGTTTTATTATGTAAAAGTAGGCTAGGCTAGACTCGGTGTTTTTCTTCATGTCCTGAAATCAGTTTTTCATCGGTACATGAAGGCACCATAAAATCTGACCCACCAGCTCATTTGAATAATATATGCGCGCGTCATGTGACGTCAGAGGCGAGCCATATAAAAAGCAGCCTGGAGCAGAAATAGCATCAGACAGTCGCTTGTTTTCACCGGCGAGGCTTACAAACCGACACAGCACTGCTTTCGCAGCAGCAACGACTTAGTGCATCGCTACTAAAAAAGACGAAGCAAATCCGGATATAAAACACTTCGGTGACCAACCAGTCGCAAACGTGGCGAGAAGTATAATTCAAACGAGTGTGGTCCTGAACATGAGCACGGAGATGTTCGCGAAAACACCAATGGAGGTTGCCGTTTACCAGTTGCATAACTTCTCCATCTCATTCTTCTCCTCGCTAGTCGGAGGAGATGTTGTATCGGTCAAACTTGACAACAGGTAAATATCCGACAATACCAGCATGTGTTTAGAAACATAATGTTGTGTTTTTGCGTTTGCATTTTTCGTAACGCGAGCCTATTCTCGTTCTACCAGAGGCCTCAAAATACAAGTACAATAGTTTACAAGAAACAGGGTCCATTTGCAAAATCTATGTATTAACATATGCAAGCTGTGATCGTCTCTGCTGCTGTTTATTTGGACTTTGTACAGTTATCTGCCTGCGTGTTTGTAACACTTGGAATTTTCACCCTCGTTACACAATAACCTATATAAAAGCCTTATCTTCCTCCAAGAAATCCGCTATCAGCTCATAATTACACAGAAACAGTGTTAATAACAGATGCAGTTTTCCCTTTCTCTTTTGCAAACTTTCTGTTTCATTTTCATGGTACAGGGAATTCAGGAAGCATTGTTATTAAGAGTTTAACATTGTATTGACATGATGTGTACAGCAGTGTCTGACTGTGAACTGTACATTTATGGCCTCTTTTCTTCTTTTTCTACAGTGCCTCTGGTGCTAGCGTTGTGGCCATCGACAACAAGATCGAACAGGCCATGGTAAGCTGATTTAACAAATTCAAACACAACACAAAGACATGGACATACCTTACACTGTGATAATAATTCAAGTTGCACATTACAGTCAGTTCCTTTTTCTAAAGAAACTGTGTTCAAATACCATTTGATTGGAGACTGCAATGCAAAATCAGACTTTTAAACAAGCTAATATTGTTCTATTCAAAGTCATATCTAGTCATTTCCAATAGGTAATTGTGAACTCTTTGTGTGTTACCGGCATCAAAATATGACCTTTTTAGATGGTGTCTTTCAGTATAGAACAGGAAAACCTTCAGGCATTCTTTAAACCCAGTTTTCCACTGGCATTGTGTACAAAGCACATCTAAATGAATTCACTTCCAAGTTCCTGTTACATAAAGACAGCGCACGCTACTGTACTGCTTTGTGCATGTGACAGAGAAGAAAACGAATGCAGGAGATGAAGGCAGGAAATCCAAAAAATGGAGAGAGAAAACATTTTTTTCAAAGCAAAATCATTCAATACACCCTTAGGTCAAAGTTAGTATGTGTCAACTTGACTGTTTGCTTTATCTTAGATGAGATTCCTGCTGGTAAACACACCAATGAGAGTATAATAAATAAAAGTTGTGCTGTAAATTCAGTCTTTCATTCAGAGCATGCAACCAGTAAATTCTTAAAAAATGTCCCAGTTTTGACCTCATAACTGATCCATCTCTTGTTTGATTTGACAGGATCTTGTTAAGAACCACCTAATGTACGCTGTACGTGAGGAGGTGGAGATCCTAAAAGAGCAAATCAAGGAGCTGGCAGAGAAGAACAACCAGCTGGAGAGGGAGAACTACCTGTTGAAAAACCTGGCTAGTCCGGAGCAGCTGGAGAAGTTCCAGTCTCACGTCCCGACAGATGTACTGTTGGACAATCAGAGCTCCCACCTGTCCTCGGACCAGCAGCAGACCTGCATTCACATCACTGGCTCGGCTGTGTAAGTGGCTCTGCCTAGGGGCGGGCAGAGCCACTGTCTCCTAACAGTAATGGACCTCCATTTTTGAATGTAAGAGTAACAAAAGTCTCAGCCGCTGAGAAAACCTTCGACACACTGAAAGGTGAAGCATCGCGGTTGTAAATGACTGATGGGACACAAAAAGAACTGTTGACACTGATAAGCACAAAACAGAACTTTTAGACGCTCTGACTGGTGTGATGTCAGGCCCGTCCTCAGACACCGTCCAACTCTTTGTCGTAGTCTCCGTGTAGACAAAGGCGCTGGGAATAGAGAGCGGGCTGACTAAGTCACAGACGAGCGCTTGCTTTAAGATATGCCAAACTCTTCTTACAGCCACCCTTTTGCTCCAGAGAAGGGTGTGAGAAGGTGTTGATCGGGCTCGCCCTGCAGGTGCTAACTTGGAAAGTGCGTGGGCGATCACCAAGAGGAGACCCATCCGAGATGGTCTCAACAAGAAGAGCCCCATCATGTGGATTTGTCCGATCTTTAAAAACAAGTTTCAAGGACTCCCAGCAACACATTTCAGCCACATAAAAAGGACTTTTCCTGTACCTACAATGTATTGCACATGGTTCATGTACATTTAAGCATAACACAAATAATCAACAGAATAAGCTAAGGAAACGAGGTGGAGGTTGTTGCAGTATAGCCTGTTGGAGATGGTGGACCACCGCAGTATCAAAATACTGTTATGATTCATAACATGTAATCTTGTGTTGTCTGAAGTTGGGGCTTGCTGCTTGTGGGGGAAATTAATCCTGCTTTATCTGTTTTTGTTAGTGATTCTGAACAAAAATCAGCTGTTTGTTAAATAGGAGCATTGTACTGTGGTCTTAAGAGAGTTTTTATGTAAATTAGAGGGACAACATGTCTGCCCCTCTTTATGCCCGAGCTCTTCAGAGTCAAATATTACTACATTGTACATAAAAAGCCATAGTGGAGATGGCGAGCAAGCTTTTTTTCGCTGCAGATGCACTCCTGATATTAGCAGCGTCGTCCAGTATCTGACCCTTTTTCTTGCTCAGATGCCAAGTAGTAAAAAAAAAAACAATGGCATGACAACAGTGCCTGTCCATTATAAGAGAGGAACATATTTTCACGCCGAGTTCTACTGTTTGTCGTTTTCTAGCTACCAAAGACTTTTCCATTTTTATGTCTCACAATAACAGAAGCAAAAACAAAACCAGGACCATGTGTAAGAGTTCACAGGGAGAAGTCTTTTTTTGTTGCTAGAGCTAAAGTATCTATATGTTTTTGTAAAGATAATGGTATTGTTGCTGTAATGTATCCTCTGAAATGGTTGTTCGCTATGGTGTTTGGATACAACTGCACATTTGCAATAAACCTTATGTTTACAGAAAATAAGATGATGACACAATGTCTTTTGTTCTTACTCCTGCTCAAGTAGCGTGTGTTTTTATCCATTTTTAATAGATCACAGGGATTTTACAGTATTATGGAAATACAGTATCTACTGTATGGCAAGTTCCTGCTGTCACTCAGCAAAAGTTGTGTAGGGAAGCGTAATGAATTCCTGTTTCTCTGCCTTATACACAATGACACATTCATATAGGGAAATATCACTGACTGTACACCAGACCAGATTTGCCTTTAAATATATATATATATATATATTTTCCTGTTGGTGGGGATTTAGCAGGTTACATATTCAGCACAATGGAGAGATGTATTCATTGGAAATTCAGTCAGTGAAGACAGACCAGACAGCTGTATAAACACCCATTACTATTTCATTTTCTGGTACCGGAGTAAGAGGAAAACACACCGTCAAAACCCCATTTCATTTAAATTTCAGTGTAAACAAAACACAGTCTGTTCAAAAACTAACCCTGCATTCTTGGAAACCCATCACAACATTTCTGACTACACGCTGATTTCTGTTCAGCTTTTCGTAAGCCTTGTGTTTGTTTACAGGGTCAGCCTGACGAGCAGCATGTGATTTGTAGAATTCAACACAACATAAGACACGAGGTTCACAGAAAGGTAAATTCAGCATTTTGGCTGCACAGGCTTAGGGAGGGGGGGGGGGGGGGGGGAGGGGGGAATATTAGAAAGAACACCCTTTTTTTCCAAAGTCAAAAACAGTGAGACCACTAATGATAGTGAAGTAATGATAACTGGTTGCTGTTGGATTGGAATCTGCCGGAGTGAAAAAAACAGTTTGTCCTCTTGGCGTTTCCCTTCAGACAGATTGGCAGCCAGTGCGTGCAGCCTTGTGTGTAACTGGATCTGTTGTGGCTTCCCTGCTGCGTAGACCGGGCTCACATCCATCTATCGCTGAAAACACGGAGACTCAGAGTCACCACAGCAGATCAAATAGCACCAGAGTAAACATAGAGTCTTCCCCGTTGCTCACTTTAAAAGAAGAAACGGTGTTGTCTATTGGTGTTTTGTGTCAAAGAGACTGATTCTATGTGAAACCGATAGTCCGGATCAATAAGGCTTCTGTGGAATGAGTGCTTGATTTCATTAGTGGCAGGCGGGATGTGCACAATATTGACTGAGGGAGACATTTGTTACCAATAAGGAGGGCAACAGGCGTTTATTGGCTCTTTTGCACGAGATAATCAGAGTCACTCTTTCTCCTCACATCTAGATACCTGAACACCTCAAGCATGTCGATACACAAAGTGGTCCTGCAGTTTTCTCATACTTTTGCTGATGGCTAACACTGTGAAACCACACTGGAAAAGTCAGCAAGTGTCTGAAAACTATTAGGTATTTGGCTTGATTCCAGAGTCTGTTTTGACAATCAAATTGTTCTTCTATTTTGGGGCTGGTTTGGTAACAGTGTGTTCTAGGATCACTTTAGTGCATGTGGCTTTTTTTTATTTGAAAATAGTTCACCATAAATCTTCAGCTGCAACTGACGCCCATTTAGGAAAATTCTCCAAAAGCCATAGTTGTTTTTTTTTGCCTGTATTGTGTTTTCTAAGGTCATTCAGTTGATCTTTTTGAGTATTTTCAACCCCAACTTCTTAAATAAAGGTCATCAAGTCATGTACATTTTGTGAATCACTTGCCCTGTAACACATTTGGATGTAAAAAATATATATGATCAAGCAAAAAAAGTAATCTAGTTATGCATTTCTAGCCCAGATTGTCTAAATTACACAATCTACTTTCAAATCAAACATTGATCTGAGCCCTGGTTAAAAGCTCACTTGTGAATGTGTCAGATGTGTTCACAGTCCTGCTTTCGTTAATGACTGAAGACCTGCACCCATTTTTCACTTCCGCTGGATTTCCTAAAAAGGTAAAAGCGAACAAAATCTGAGTCACAGCATCACTCATTCCACATCCCTTTCCATTAAATGCAGTTAAATATTAAAAGTGTGAGAAGAGCCTCAGGTGAGGTATTACACTTTAGACAGGGGCTTGCTTGAAACCAGGCAGCCAAGGGAAGAGTTTGTGTTGGATTACTTGTGTTATGCAATGTAAAAAAAAAGAACATCTGGTTCGGATGGAAATTCAGGGGTTGTGCCGGGATAAGCGAGGCTTTGCCACAGTGCGGTTGGGTTCGCATGCAGGGGAATAATTTGGTGGGACTGCTTTCCATGCAGACATATACAACTTGTGTGTCCCCTGAATGTCAGCATATTCATCACGTCAAGATGAAAGAGTGCGCTGCATCAAACAAATGTCAGATTTCTGCTGTCTGTCATACTGCTCTGCTGTGTTCTGCCCTGTTCGTTCCATAAAAGGCCATTAAAGAGCTACGATTCTGTAATGACAACTCGTTATGTAAGATGAAAAATGTGCCACTATTGCCTTCTCATATTAATAAACTACTAACTAACTGTAGGGTTACAGCACTCCACACAATTTCATAACATGATAACATCAAAATCCTCCTTCACATCATTGAAGTAATTTGTTGAGGTTGTAAAATGTGTGTTACTGTGAAACTCTGAATAAAAGAGGGTCAAAGAACAAACACAACATTATCAGGCTCATGTCAAGGTTGCTGTGAACCTGTCCAACCTGGAGTTTATTGCTAACATATTAAAATATTAAGATCATTTTGTACTTTTACATAAGTACATCAATTCATTTATTTATTACTTGCTGGTCTTGGCAGTTTACCAGTTTACTGCTCCACCCTTATGTTATTAAGTAGATATGGTTCTCGCCTTGATAACAGTGCAGCCTCACACAGACAGGGTGTTGTTGCACCACATGCAGATGCTGGTTAGGCCTTGAATCCTGCTTAATCAAATAAATCCTTTGCTAAGCCCTTTTATATCTGATGTAGTCGTGTTTCCTCTGACACATTTCAATCTATTTTTGTCCACACATGGTGGACCGAACAATAGTCCTCAAAGTTGTCAACACAATAAATAAGAAAAAGGAGGTAGTAGGTGCAGGGCAGTGCAAAATCAGCAGACTGAGGAAGAAGATAGGCCCGCACACTACAAATGAGGTCAGAGCGTGGACCTGAGTGGGTTTGTGGCATAAAGATAGAAATGCACTAATTCTGTCATCATATCCCTCTATCAAGCTTTGGTTAAAAAAAGGTGACGGGGACACATTTTGAACATAACAATCCTCCTGCGATACTGTAGACAAAATATTGCACTTGGAAGCTTTTTCGAAGTTCATTGTCACCATTGTTGAATATTATTAGTATCCTAGCTTTTTTGGAGGAGGACCCTGATGAACCATTTGTTTATCCGGCTGCAATAGAGTCTGTAGGTCATGATCTGCAGTGTGTCATGTTTCTAATATTGGAAGTGTTAATCTCACCTGAGGATGTTGAAGAGTCTGACCTTAATCCACGCTGTGGGTTTGATTTATTACCTTGGCTAAATCCTGTTAGCACCTGCCTTACATAGTATTTGTTACAAGCAGTTTTATGAAAGCCATTTCCTGAACAGTTTATCTGTTCTATTTCAGAATCATGGACTTACTTATTGAAATGGTATCATTTTACTGAGATTGTATGAGACAAAAGAAAGATCAAATCAGATTCCGTTGCTTTCAGAAAAACAGAACACTTAAGTAGGCAAAATTAAAACAATACATTTAGCTTCTCAGAGGCTTGGTCCCTTGTTATTATGAGTGATTACGTGAAAACCACTCTTTTTCTCATAATATATCAGCTGTGTTTGTGTCCCAGCCGATCAAAGCCCCTGTAGGAATGCTTGCCATGGCAGGTCAGAACATCTTATTCAGAGAGACAAAAGGTCAAGAAGCCACTGGTTTCGGATTTATGGCGATACCCCTGCTCAGCCTGCACACAATTTAAAGCTCTGCAGCCCTCCCCCCCCCACACACCCTAACATGTGACACATGCAGGGTCAAAGGGGAGATGGTTGCATAACCTGCAAAACAAAGAAAATGTACATATCCCAAGCTGTGCCTTAATGTTTGTGCTTACTTCTCATGAGATGAACATATTAATCCCAACAAGGAACATTTCTGTAAAACTGTCCTTAAATGCGTGAAAGCAACATGATTTTGCACTTTAAATTTCTAACAAGGCTCTGCGGTGTTGTTTAAATGTGTTTTTTTGGGGATAGCTGTTTAGATAGTTTCAAAACAGATGAAGTCTGGTGATGGTTATTTTATGGGTACTGGTTGTGCCTCTATATAAAGAGTTGTCATATCTAGAGGAAAAGTTTATTTAAACTGCACATTGCAGTGCTGAGCAGCTGTAATTATGGACCGGCAGTGCCTTGATCTATAATTAACATCGTGCAGGCTGTATGTGACACAAGCAATAAGAATGCAAGTGAATATAATAACAGATGAAAGAAGTTTTTTTTGTGGTATACTTTAAGGAGAGGGTGAATTCAGTAAACCTCCACACATGTACAAAGACAAGAAGGAATTTTACAATGTTCAGTTTGTGGATCGGTTAACTGCAGCGTGTTTTCGGTCATATTACTTTCTACCACAAATACAGGCTTTAACAGTTATTTGGTTTGGCTTTTGGAAGGATTATGCAACTCTCCCTCTCTCCCACTGGTGTTAATTGTGTGACTGTGGCCTCGGTGAGGTAAACATCCCCCATCCTTGTGTTCTAGTTTCAGCCCATGTGAAGTGAGCCGTCTCAGAGCTGCAGGAAATTTAAGACGTAAACAGGGTAAGAAATGAACTCCAGAAAACCATGGGAATGTAGTTTTGTTATAAAAGAGTGTCCGTCTTGGTCAATCATACACACATTAAACAAAGTAACAGTCTATTTTATTAGTAACACTGTAATCATATGTTGTAAAATGAAACATCATAAGCACGACATCAATTAGCAACAATAGACACATTTCATGTGCAGGCTACAATGGGATTACCTTCTCGTCTATGATCCATTAAACCATCTTCATATCAGCACAAAGTCGCCAAATCCAGGTTAAGTCTCTTTTTATTATGTGCTGTGGGTGGATCTCAGGGTGGCCAAAGCAACAAGTCGTGTCAGGAAAAAGAGAACAGATGAGGATAATAACCAACATACTGGGACTGTCCTATTTATAGGGACACAGTACAGAAGAAAACATTCCTTTGTTGTGACTTATTATAAGTCAAAACACACCGGAGGGAGAGAAGCATGGACAATTATGGACAATTTAAACTATTCAATTATTCTATAATATATTGCAGGGATGCACATATTTTGCATCTAAAAAATATGTATAGCGAAACAGAAAAAAAAACATTAATAAAGAACAATTTTGTCATATTAGTTGTTAGTTATGTTTAGGCTCATGTCCTCCTATTAGACACTTGACAGATGAATAGCCAAAATAGGGTGCAGTTCCTCTAATGGCCCCTGGGGCAGGAATTAGGAGTGAGTCAGTAGTTAATAAAAGTTATTTTCCACGTTTGATTCAATTTATTATGCAGTAACTTTGATGACATTTAAGGTTAAAGTTCTGCATAATTAAGTCTGTGTCTGCCTCAACTTTGAAGTTCGAGCGTAAGTTCAGTCAGGAAGAATGTGTATCTGTCTACGCTGTCATAGTCTATTTTTTATTTATCCCTCTGCTCAGGGATAAAGTCACAGTCACATTTACGCTGTCATTCTCTTGGGCTGTCATGGTTTTGGGGCTAACATTGGATAATCAGCTGTGTTGTCAGCTGGCCACATCTAACCAATAGCATGGCGCCTCTCCTTCAGTGTTAGCCTATCATCGTTATGCTCCCTTTTTAAATATGAATCTTCCTCTGCCTTTAGTCCCTTCATGCTGATGTTTCTTGCGCCCCTTCAAATCCCTATCACGGCCCGTCTTTGCAGGAACATCAGCCATCCATTCTTCACCCATCAGGTCTCAGCAAGACATCAGCCTTCACCACCATCCGTGTCTGGACTCCATGCGGGGGGATTTATTCTGTTCCTGCTCAGAACAGTCATTCTCCGAACACATGTGCACATAAAAAACACCCCATAGAGTCTATGCACCAAAGACCTTCTGTCAAGACACATTTCCATGTTTCCTAGTGTGATACTGGAAATATTTTCTCTTTAATAATTGTCTCTTCTGATTGAAATAAGGTTGGTGCCAAGTCTGCTAAGCGTCCAATCAGCTACAAGTCACTCGACCTGACCTCTTTGGTATGCACCTTCTTCTTCAAGTATTCTGGTTCTACAATAACAAGATAGCAACAAACTAAATTTAAAATTTGATGCTGAAGATGGCAGTCCACAAAACAACGGGAGACTTTCTCCACTTGTGTGAACACTTAATGATGTTAATAGTGAGAAGGTTCAGAGAGGTGTTTTACAATGACCTTCTGACTTGTTGGCTCTCAAGTGTAGTTCTCAATTAAATAGGTGCTTTGAAAGCTTTCATATGTCTGCTGTGAATATGAAGTACATGGCTGACACAGGAGGCAATAGAGTTTTTTATAAGAGACGTTTTTCTAAAATACAGACAGAAGAACATCAGAGTACTTCATAGTTAATCGTGTTATTGTGATGTTTCACGTCTCCTGCAGACTGGAAAACTCGAGGTTTGCCGTGACAACATTTTTAGTCATAGATCAAATTTCCATTCGTTCCTGTAAATGTTTACTGACGCCTAGAAAGAAAAACATCTTAGGCTGTGGTGTTTAGAAAACACAAGAAACTGTTGTGTAATTTGAGAATTTGAGTTTGGAGAAGGAGATTGTCATTCCTCATTGTCATAGTCTCACATTTTTCCTATACATGTGAGCAAACTTTGTATAAAACATGATGATTTTCAGTAAATGTTTCTTGTGTTTGATCAAAACACAGCTTTAGAGCACGTGCTGTATGTATCACATGACCATTAGTGGCCTTCTTTCCCATGCTTTAGTATGTTTAAAAGTCTCCTCTTAGATGGCGGTCTTGTGAGCACTTCAGAGTTTCCAGACTGATTTCTTGGAAATTCACAAATGAAAGAAAAACAAGCTGACTCGGCAGAAGTTGAATTTCCTAGTGCTTTCCAGTTTCTCAACTCATCCTGGTTAAAAAAAAAAAAGTCTCAAAAAACAATGAAAACTTGTGACTTGCCACAAAAACATTTTAATTTCCATTCTTATTTCCCAGGCGTGTCTGACAGGTTCAACACAAGGACACTTAAATAACATGGTGATGCCAAAACCTTGTGTAACGCTGAGTCTGGCACCTCCTCGAGAACAATCCGGGAATGAAAATGTAAAAAAAACATAATGAGCTACTTCATTTACCTCACACGAGAAGAAGAATTCATCTCCTGTTTACGCCATGCTATACTCAGTTAGCTTTGAATCCTAAAAAATGGCACATATAATTATATCTCATTATCAAACACATATAATAAAATCATAATTACAGACTTGGTAACAGAAAGAGCGGGACAAGTCTGAGTTCACACCTGTACAGTCACGCTTTAACATAGGCAGCCCGCCTCATTGAACTCCTTCAGGATGGCAGAACAGCATGCTCTCTGATGCTTTATTGCCTTCCTGTGGTTTCCCGGGGTTGTGAACTTTATAAGGGTTGCTTTACAGTCGTTTAACCTGTCCCCAACTGTGTGCAGCTATTGTGGATCAGACAGGATTGCTGGCTACTGGGCCGAATCTTTATGTTGCTTTACTGGCAGCTATATGAACATGTTTTTTTCAAATTACAAGAAAAAAACCAACCCCTGTTGGTTTTTCTTTAACTTGTTTTTGCATTCCATGTGTTATTTAACACAGATGCCGCCTCAACCACTCACTTTCAGTCTGCCTTCTTTCTTGTTTTGTAACCGTTTTTTAATTTCTTCAGGATCAGACCTGTTCACATAAAGCTGCACCTCTGGCTCTGCACTGTTCATGGAGGGAGAGCATCGGTGGCATGCACCTTGCTCTTTCATGGCTAAAAGTTGAGGACAGACTATTAAGCAATCTCCTTGTCTTCTGTCGTTACATATGCACAATGGAAACGCCAAAGAGCCTGTACTCAAAGATCTCATATATCAATAACAGACACAGTCATATTACCAGACAGGTTACACATGGACGTGTAGTTGTCCCTGTTTGTACAGGGCTACCACTCAATGGAATGTGTTGCCCTGTCCCCTGAAAAAATCAACCAGTAAAATAATCTTTAATAAAGAACTGAAAAAAGTGATAGCTATACTATTTTCTGTTTTAATGTTAATTAAAAACTTGAGAAGACAGGGGTGAAGGGCCTATAGTGTTTAGTTCACGCGCTCCATGTACAGAGGCTGCATCAAAAGCAGGCAAACTCTCTCTCTCTCTCTCTCTCTCTCTCTCTCTCTCTCTCTAGCTCTCTCTATCCCTCTCTCTCTACCTGCATTTGTAAGATAATTCATCATAGTGCATAAAGGGACAAATGTGTCCCTGTTATTTAATGTTACTTTCTAATAATTCAAAATTGATTTATTAGATATGATAGTTAAAAAAAGAGTTAGTATACAATCCCACAGTCGTAACTAGACCTTATACATGTGTGTTAGCGGAGCAGGTCACACACTGTGTTTATTACATAACAGGTTTTTATTGACAGACACATTATTAACACAGATTCTGAACATCAACCCCGAGCGGTAAAGAACATGCAAACATACATTCAACTCTTTGACCCTGTTTTACATGATACCTCACAGCTAGAACACTGATATTTTACTGCCAAATGTGACACCTGCAGAACGCTTGCGGGCAAACTGAAAAATTACATAATTATTATCGTGTGGTCACATTGTAACCTTTGTTCTCTGAGTGAAGACGGTTCTCTGTTCCCTGTTTGCATGACGTTACTTATGAGACATTGTGATACTTCATTGTAATAAAGTATACACAAAATGTAAAAAAGTGTATTGAGACAGTGCAGAGATGGTCTCAATACACTTTTTTACATTTTGTGTACTTTATTACAATCATGCTCATAATGTTTCATAATAAAAGCACAATATTCGACAGACAAATGTGGACGGGAAAAGAACATGTTATTATTTTCATTGTATGTGTGTCTCCATATAAATCTAGTTTTCCATCGATTTAAAAGAATTAAATTGCATGCCAATTACCTGACGCCCATCACGCTGTTTAACTGTGTGAGTAAGAGCGCATCATAATTTAGCTTTAGCTTTTTAAGAGATGTGGTCTCAGTGAATGCATCCAGTGTAATTCATCAGTCATAAAGATGTGCATGTCCACAGCCTCTGTGATCTGTAAATCATTTGTCATCAAGCTTAGTCGGTGAGCTTTGAGGCTGCGAGGTGTCGACTTGCAGAGGAGACACATCAGCAAACAGCATTCCCAGCTGCTCTGCCTCAGACTGACAGCCTGAGAGAGGGGGGGGGGGGGGGGAGAGACAGACAGACAGACAGAAGCAAGCTATTAGCTAAGCATGGTGTGAGATGCACATAGTGCTGTTGTGAAGGCTTTGACAGGTTTCTAGGCTGCAGACATTGAACGTTACACAAGAAGCACATACTAGTCATACCCGGGGGGGCGGCAGTAGCTCAGTCCGTAGGGACTTGGTTTGGGAACCGGAGGGTCGCCGGTTCAAGTCCCGATGCGGACCAAAATATGGACGTTGGTCTGGTAGCTGGAGAGGTTCTCGAGCACTGCCGAGCACCGAACCTCCACAAGCTCAGGTGGCGCCTCCTGTGGGCTGCCACCGCACTCTGACATCTCTCCATTAATGCATGTCCACAGGTCTCGTTGTGCATGTGTGTGATTCAGGCCTGTGTGTGTGAGAAGCATGTCTCTAAAATAACAGAGTGCGAACCAGAATTTCCCCTCGGGGATTAATAAAGTATATAAAAAAAATAAAAAAATAAAATAAATACCCTCGCCCTGGAAAATGAAAAGCTGTCAGTGTGTCAAAGATAAGTCGAACCCAAAGACCGTGAAAGGGTCAAATACGTCCTTTGTCAGGAGTGTCTTATTTGAGAAAAACAACTTTGCGTAATGAAAACCACACAGAGAGTGTGAAGAAATGCAACAAATCAGCAACAATATGTCTGCTTCAGCAATAAAATGTCACATGTTAGCCTCACTCCCTTTCCCTCCTTTAGCGTTTTTTCATGTTTTGGCATTGTTGTGGTCATCCCTTATCCTCCCAGGCTGATTTGGAAAAGGTGCTGTGATCTAAGTCTTGGCTTCATTGGAGCCACGGTTGCAGACGATAAGGTTAGGAGTATAATCATAACGTGTCCTGGATTCCGGCGTGCCACCTCACTGTGTCGCTCTGCAGATTAGCGGTAAAGAACGCAGCATCAGTGCTATTGCATGGAAAGAAAGCGGGGAACACTCTCAATCACCCACACACACATGCCAATATTAAAAATAAACTAACGTGCTTTTAAAGCACACATGCAATGCAAACACACACACATGCAGCCAACACAAACACAACTCTGCTGGTGCACATTCTCTAGTGAGCTCATGCTGAGACTTATGCAACAGTTATTTATACAAACAGGTGCCCAACATACAGATCAGATTCTATAGTGGCGAGTTCAGAAGGTGCAAGAGTGCTGTGTCTGTGTGCTGAATTTGCTGAATACACATGTCAAAAGTGTCAAATTGACAAACCCAACTTCACTAGACTGTACTTGAGCCTCAGGTATTCAGCCAGAATTGTTTGTTATTTGCTTTCTTTTTATTAGTTTTCCACATAAAGTAAACAATCACAATTGGACCCAATACTGCAAAATAGAAATAAAATACTATACAGGATTATTACTTGGCATTAAATACCATAAATAAAGATAAGCAGCAGAACTACAGATAGACATTTAAAAAAAAAAAAAGGAAAGAAAGAAAGAAAAGAAAAAATTCATCAAGAATGTAGGAGGTGTGAAAAGTGCTTCAAGGAAGACATCTGAAACCACCATTTAAGAACATGAGAAGACTCATGACACACACATATTGACGCTGTAGGCTTCATGGAAGTGTTACATAAATGTGTAAGATAAACCCCCGCAGCATATTCCTCCCAGCTTTGCATTATACGAGCGTGTTCTTAGCTTGACAATGTAGACAACTCCTTAAAGTGATGTGTGTCAGGTTGTCACAACAGCCCTTCATTAAGAACAGCCTGTTTCAAGTGCTTTTAGAAACAGTCTGGAGTTGCTAAAACATCCTGTGACAGTAACAGTGACAGCTCAAGAGATTGTGTCTGAGAGTTAGTCTGAACCAACAAGTTCCATGTTTCTGTTAATCCTTGTTTTCTGAATGTTGCAGAAGTTTGAGGGTTTTTTTCAGCAACCCTTTAGAATTAATTCATCTATTTTGTTGTGAGATTTATAAAAATATGTCTTTCCTTTCTTTGTACTTTTTAAGATAATGGATGAATTCTTATTTATATCTGTAATAACTGTTTACTTCTATGAACGTCTGAACATTTTCTTTCATGTATGAAAATAGGTGACTAATTTTATTAGACTACATGAGAAGTGCATGCTGGGAAATGAATAAAATTCAAGTCATTTGTATATAGCGCAGTAAAAGCCAACGACATTATTAACTGATTGTATATGCACACTTCTGCACGACTCGCAGCTGTTTTACTTTTAAAACACTAAATCCTGTTTACATGTTTAAAACTTTTTTTTTGTATTATTTTTATATTATTTCACATAATTAAAATACTTTTTCTCTTCCCTTCAGATCCTTCATACATTCCCAACTTTCTGTCAAAGTGGAAACGATTACTTGGCAATAAACAAATTTGATTTCTGAAGTTATAAGCTCTAAAAAAAGCCAAGATGTTCAATCTGTAAATTATGCAGAATTCTCTCTATTTTGACCCTATCGAGAAAGGTCACAAAGGACTACTCTAAAATGTAAAAATGAAATCAAAATAAATCATGCAAAATATAGTGCTATTAAGAGACCTTTTTTATTCATTTTAAATAATGCTTTTTATGTATACTAACGTAACTATGCTTAACATTTTATATTTTTCATGCCTGTGAGCTAACATACCCTGCACACAGAGTGCAGACCTCGTTCCTAACTAATGAATAGCACCAATCTAACCAGCGGCAAAAAAGTGACAGCTGAGTGTGAGAATATATAGAACACGATATACATGAAACAGTATATGATATATGATGTGTGATGTTCTGGGAGTGGCTGAGTGTCCCAGCACTCACTGTACGTATTGAATGAGCTGGATACAGTTACCTCTTTGTGTGTAGTAGCAGTCAGTCAGACGGTCTGTTTGCCTTTTTTTGCATAACCACTTGGCCTTTTAACCTAGAACTCTTATTTAATCTCTGTAGGTCTGATGAAGTGCCACTTCAGCATCTAGTCAAAAGATTATTTTAGGGTACTTTAAGTAAAGTACGGGGGGGGGGGGGGAGTCTGCAGGAGAAACTTCAGGCTGCAAAAGAATCTTTGGGGAAAAAAACATATACAACACACATCCTAGAATGAATGACAAAAAATGAATGAATGAAAACACAGAGCTGAAGAAAGACTCCAAATAGAAAAATTAAAGGGACAAATCCATGGCTTGAATTGTATGTCACATGATTTAAAATAGGTTAGGACAGGACCGACTTTAAAAAAAAGTGTAGTATAGATCCAGACAGATAAAAAAGCACTCAAATAAAGCATGATCATTTGGATGGTCAATGGCCCCATAACTCTTAAACATCAAAAATCGATACAGTATATGACGCAATTTCAAACATTACTGGGAAGCCAGCCTTGCTAGCACAGACAAGCAGTACAGGGAGTGATGCCAGGGTCGGTCGCTGCCCTCCGACTTTATCATGTACAGCTCAGTTTGGCATCAGATGGCTATCCTGTTTTAGAACCACATAGAGAGACAGTGAAAGTGGCACTTTGTCTATCTGATGCTTTTGGCTGATGCAGGATATGGCTAACCAGAAAAATGCTAAAAATACTGATATGTTGTAGAAGGTCGGGTAGAAGGAGACGTGCTTGTCACATCTTCTTGTGCCCTGTCAGCAAAATGTATGTGTGTGTTTTTTATTATCCTGCAATGATAAAATGTATGTGGAAGTGTGCAGTGAAGTAAACAGCTGACACAGTAAGCTGTTTACTTATGTAACACCTGTGGTTTTGGTAAAGACAGAAGATTCCACATGTGTGTGCAGGTGCCAAAGTACAACGAAGAGACTTCCTCACACTGCTGTAAATGCATGACAAAAATGAGGTAAGTGTTACTAGGCCATGTGTTGTTTTCTAACTTTGAATAATTACATTTGCAAGTGAGGATTGAATATTCTGTTTTATGCAAGAAACTGTGTAAAAAGTATCAAATTCTTTCAGCTTCATGCAAAAGTTTCTTGGAGACATCATGTCTGAAACACAAACTACCATTTTCCCCGTGTGTTAGTCCTGCTGGCTGCCTGATCAAAGTCAATAGAGCATGAAATAGCCAGAGTATATTTTTCATTTCTGGTGGTCCATGCTGTTTAGAAGCTGCGACCAAATGGGAGATTTTTTAAGGCTTCAGAGTTGAGGACTAGGCTGAGGCTCTGGGCTTAGCTGTGGTGCCTCTATATTTGGTCTTTTTTTTTTTTTTTTTTTGGAAGAGGGGCTGGAGTAGCTAAAGAATATCATTCCCATGTGTCTCATAGCAGACAGAAGTGGAATTCAGTTTCTTATGTAAGACAGATTTTTTTCATTTTTGACTTGTCACGAAATGCAGTACGCTCCTGTATTTGATTACAGTCCTGAAACCAGAAGTGGTAAGATTTAACTTCAGTGTTCTTCTCCTTTTCTCTTCTCTAAGTTCATTTAGTTCACTTCCTTCTGGAACAGATTAAAAGCCTTCCAGATCCTTTGTGTCCAATTTTCAAAACATAACAAAAATTAGGTGTATAGCAAATGTTTGTTCAGTGCTATTGAAGCTCTAAAAATGAAGTTCATTCATTCAAAACAGCCCTATTCACTGTCAGGTGAAGTGCAGACGGACATCGTTTTCAGGGGGGAGGGGTCTGTAAGTCAGTCAGTCTCATGAGGCCAATCAGAAAGTACCGTGTGGTGTGACCGAGCCTGTGTTACATAAGCTCTAACAGAGCAGAGCAGAGACTGTCTACCTCTGCAGACACAACAATCTTCTCACGCAACACGCCAATGCTGAAGGTTTGTGTGCATGTACAAAATGTTTGTGTGCTTAAGCCTTGCTTGCTCACTGTGTTTGCTTTGAGACCCTGACATAACTGAACCACAACTTTTACTAATGATTTCACGCAGCCATTATTTAGGTCACTGGAATGCACCCAACTTAAAACCACTTGGATTATTGAATATTTTTAACCCATCAGTCAACTGTATTGCATGTGATGGCATAAAATCACTTTGTATTCTAATAAGCTTTGCAGGACAAGATTGAAATCTCTGATGTAACTGGGGTTCACATTTATCATGAAGAAATATGCATTTCTAACTGATTCTTTCAGCTAAATGTAGAAGATACAGATAATACCAGCCTTTGTAGCTGAGGTAATTAATCCTGCATACACAGGCTGTGCTCCACTTCCCTACTAGTTAGGATAAGGAGTCATTAGATCGTTCTTGTTTGTAATTCATTATCTCCGAATGTGTGTGTTCAGAGCATGCTGCTTCAGCTCCCTGTCACTAAGAGGACATAGCAAATAAATACATTGACTGAACTGATCTTAAAGAACAGATATTAATTGAACTGCAACACAGAAATACAAAATTCTGTCCATCGACTTTGACTGTATTTGTTTTGCAGCAAGGTGAAAACAAGAACTATATAGAAACACAGACTCAGACAACAGAATCAATAAACACAGTGAATATTAAATCTATAAAGTTCATCAGTTTACAACAGGAAACTGAGAATGTATAAATACGTCCATAAATCCATAATTTAAACCAAAATAAAAACTCATAAGTCATCAGTTTCATCTTTGGAGTTCAGTCGTTTGATGGCCTGAGTGACTTTGCTTTGCTATGGCATGATAACACCTGATTCTTGGGCCAACCAGCTAAAAGCTAAGTCAATCAAAGCAATAACAAGCAAAGCGCCTAAATTCTATTTTTTGTATCTATAACTTGCTGTAACACTTGATCAACTAAAGCCAGTGAAGTAAGACAATGACTATTCACCCAGATTCTGTGGAGAGTTACATTTATAGTTTTTTCACATTTACAGTTTGAAGCATTGCTACATTTGTATTAATAAAGGTTTTTTGCTCTCTTTGGGCCTAATCTGAGGGTCAAAAAGAAACAGACTGATGGAGGATCAAGCTCCAAGTGTTTGTCGAGCATTAAACACAGAGGAAATTATTGGCTGTGCTGTAAAAACAACCTTGGAATGAAGAAAACACAATGGCTGCTCACATTCCCCAAGGAAAAGGTTTTGTCTGAGCACGAGTCAAACAAGGTCAAGGTTTCAATTCTTTCTGTTGTTGGCCCATACTGACAAGAGGAAACATTTAGTGATGTGTTTCCTGCTGCACTTCATTGCTGTGTTCTTACACAGGAGAAAGGATGCTTTTTTTGTTGATGTAATTTATTTCCTGATTAGCAGAAATCAAATAATGAAACAGGTTCTCTAAATAGCTAGTGACGTGTTAAAAAATGAGGAAAGATGTTGTATTCAGAAAATGTGATAAAGGGCTCTATGAAGCAAATCAAGCCCATGACTGCGACCTCAGATTATTACATTTCACCTACTCTATATTTCGGGGATTTCCTGTGTTATGTCACTGAGATAAAATTAAATTGAGGAATGATTTTAGAAATCCTACTGGCTCTTCCTGGTGCTGCTTCAGCTGCAGTGTCGGACTCACAAAGCACTATTCAGGTCTGACTGTGCGTTTTTCAAGGAGTTTCCTGCGAGAAAGCTATTCTGGCTCCCTGACAACACAAACACCCTCGCTCTTCTGCAGCCACAGAGACTCGTGGGCCAGTTGGACAGGAAGGATCATCAGCCTACTTCAGAGTGATTTCCTCTCAGCTGTCAAAGCACCAGTCAGCCTCTGCAGAGCGAGTTAACTCCCTCATAATGTGGAGGTAGTTGCGCTGGCTTAGGGCCCAGCTGTTTCCTGTGTCTTCTGAATAAGGATGCTCTGAACTCTGTTCAAGAAACCATCTCTACTCAGGAGATAGTGGCATATTGGAAGACAAAGTGCTAATTTTTAAACAAACACAAAGTAACTCACCTCCTAATAAACAAGGATAAATAGCAAATTCAGGCTTTTGTTGTATTGTGCCGTAAGTTTTTCTGATTTAGTGAAATCCATCAACACCAATACAACATTTTTCAAAAGTGTATTATCGAATTAAAGTTCCTTTGAGGAACTTTTATTTCTGTTTATTTTTGCAACCCCTGTGGACAAAGCCAAGCATCTTATCTCTTTGCTGATTTTGTCCTGTACCTGCATGTGCAGTGTTTTCTGACAAAAGATCTCATCCTGCAGTGTTTTTTTAAACAAATCCCTCACTGTGAATCCTTGCCATGGAAAATGTAAACAAAGACCGTTTCTGCAGCATACTTTGAATCACCTTGTCTGACACCTGAAAAGTAGTAATGGTTCTAAAACAAAGACGCATCAGTTTTCTTTTTTTTGTTTGTTTCATAACCAGTTAAAAACTTGCATTGGGGTTTTAATACTTCACCATTTTAAGAGATGATCAACACATTCCCATGTCTGAAGGCTAAAAATCAAGATGGAGTCTGGAGCAATTAGCTTAGCATAAAGACTGGATGTAGGGGTAAATATCTAGTTTAAGTTTTCCCATTGTAACAGAATACAATTTAAAAGGCATTGTAGTGTTCCACTGACTAAAGCCTTAGCTTGACTATCTAAAAATGTCCTTGTCCGTACTCCACACTGAAAAATCCACAGGACCACTTGATACAAGTTTTACTGTTGACTTAGACCAAAATAAGAAAAAAAAGAATAATCCAATATATTCCAAACTTGAACAGAAAGATTAAGAGACTGCTTGTCTAAACTAAGCCCAATCAGGGCCTGTGTCCACAGACAGCGCATTTTGCGTTGGCAGCTCTCGTTTTCAGCGCCCTGAGTGCAAAAATGCCCTTGGCGTCAGTTGTTTGTTGTCCCTGCGCTAACAGCGCTCTCAGCTGTAAACAGTTCAACTTTTTAAAAAAGCACCAATGTAAATGTCACTTCTTCCTCACTGACCAATCAGAATCAAGGCAGGACGGGACTTAAAACATCAGCTTTGTCAACAACAATTTCAGAGGAGACGCTGATGTCCGATTCGTTTTTTTAGGGTACAATTTCTAGGTGTAGAGCTGCTGCTAATGCCGGGACACAACTCATTTACATTGTTTTCATGTTTTCTTGTTCTAATAATAATTATATTATGATATTAATCACACAGACTATTTAAAACACACGTAATGGACATCACCGAAGGAAGCAGAAGTTAACTCTTGTAACCTTGCAACAATAAGCGCTGGTGAGTAGCGCATTGAAATGGAGGTCGTGAGTGAATCCAGCACAAAAAGGGTTGTCTATAGGCCCTTAACTCCAAACTCCTCCCCTCCCTAGATCAAAACAAATGAAAGTGGTTTCAATAACTGGTGGCAAAGATGCCGTTTACCACACACTCGTGACATTTAATGCATTTAACTGATCCATGTAAGTTATTAATGTAAGTATTTAAACACTGAACTTATTATATAACTGTAAATATGAACCGTCACTGTATCCGTCTTTAAATAGGGTAGATAATGTAAATAATCCTTCCACATATTTTTAAATCAATTAACCATAAAAACAGTTTACATATGAACTTAAATTATTGCATGTTGACCACATATTTATCATGAAGACCATTTAGGCTCTTACAGGCATCATTTTTTAATCTCCGCAATCAAATACTAACAATACAAAAAATACGTTCTTATTTCTGGGGGCTTGACATGTTCTGGTCTATTTCTTGGCTAAAAGCAATTACTTCAAGGAATCTCTGTTGGTTGCCTGGCAACTGATGATGACAAGATTCCAAAATATTTAAGAATTCCCTTAAGGTACATAAAGTACATGTCATGTTTGTATATTTAGCATTTTTAGAAGTAACATGAATAGAAAATGATATGCTTATGAGTAATGACTACAATGCATTTATCTGATATCTCAGTGCTTCATAATCTAACATTGGATGCTTTTGTCGTGAGTTTTTCACTAATACAAAAAAGGAATTTGAAACATGCTACCTACAAACCTTACAGAAATCCCATAATTTCTCGACCATGAATCCAAGCAGGAGCCTAAGAAAAACTTCTGACCTTCCACTTCAAGTTGTGGCATGTGACATTTGAATCACCTGACCTATATTCACTCACATGTTGCATGTTGGCCTCACTCTAATCTCTGGCTCACTTGGTTTTGTTTTTAGGTCAAATACTTTGGATCACATGGAGAACATTCCTGCTGACCACCGTATGGGTAAACGTGTTTGAAGAGCGCCAACGCAGGACGGACTGGATGAGTGTATTTCTTCTGTTGAGCACAAATACAAAGGACAGATTAAGGTCATGGTTTCATAACTCGCTGTTTTTTGTCTTCGTCCAGTGTTCCTGCAAAAGTTCTTCAGGCCACTGCTCTGGTCAGACCTTTGCGAATTGATTGGTTCGGTTGAACTGCTTCCTGCCCTTTATTGGCCCCCAGACTATTATAATCCATTTACCAGAGCAGAGGTCAGGTGATCTGTTGTTTGAACATACTTGGTATGGCGCAGAAGCACGTCTGCACAGGAGTACACTGATGACATGAAGCTTGATATAATGGCTTTGTTTCATCAAATGTACTCAATATTCACTAAATCGTGCCATTTCATATCCACTCTACCTCAAGCCACCTTTTTTGGCACTACAATACATAGATACAGATTGAGATTATATATTTGTGCAATATAAATTATAGTGTAAGAGTGTAAAGTGTACGGTGTAATAATTTTAACAACAGTGTAGATACAGATCAGGCTTTAATCTAGAATAACTCTGTAAATCTAATCAGTACTGTTAATAAGAAACACAAACTTCCTTCCTTACTCAAATCCTTACTTCTAACTATGTTAGGCAGCTGATAGGGATTTTGATTTCACTGCAGCAGGAGACCTGTAATTGCATGACCGTTACATTGGAGCCCATTCTCAATATTGTGTGTTTGTAATCTCAAACTTGAAAGCGGATAAAAGAAAAGTTCACTTTTTTTCTAAGACCCTGCGTAATGAGCTCAAATGTGCTTATCACCACAAATAAGTTCATTTGTAAAGAACTGTGACACTTTCCCATGGTGATTAGGAGCCAGTCCTGTGCAGCGCTTTCACTCTTTAAACCAACCAAACACAAACCTTGACATGCATGTATGCACACAAACACGCAAAGTAAGGTTACATCAATGTTTCCACAGATAAATGCTTATTAGTTGTTGTTTTTAAATGGATCTGGATTCAGTTTGTGTTGACTGTCTGTGTACATCTTTTGTATGTAAGAGCATGTCCTGAAGATGCTGTAGTTAATTGACTTTGTTTAAAAGCATAATGAATGCCACAATGAAAGAGGCAAACATTCGGCTTTAATTTGCGATAGAACGCGTGGTGAGTTTTACGCGTATACGTTTGAATGAGCTCACTGTTTGTGGAGAGTAACACAACAGATGTTAAGAGATGACGCCATGATTGGATTTAACTCAAACAACCTCGAGCTTTCAAGTCCCGACAACACTGACAGGCATCTCATTTATACACCTATAAAACCAGTCAATGAAAATAGCTGCTGAATTGGCAGAAAGTGTTTTTAATGGGTCTTCAGTATAGCACGTGCCCAATAAAACGTTTTTTTGCAACCAGAGTCTGGGTAATGAATGTACAATTTCTCATCCGTTTAACTGCTCTTTTGCAATCCAACCATATAAATAATTGTCAAATCTAAATTGAGATGCACAATCCAACACACTCACAGAGCTGTGGTTAAGCAATACTCATGAAAACTATGTGTTGTGGCCTACACCAGAGACTCCGAGGGGTTTCGACGCAAAGCTGTAACACTATAAACAAAATGTTTTCATTGACACAGAATGTCATCCTTGTTGAAAATGACATTGCACGTTCCTGAGTGTTGCACATGCAGGAGTGACTTCATATCACAACAGCGGAGGCTCTTGTCTGTACTAGCTCTGACTGCATCATCGGGAGGCACCGATAGTTGTCTGAAAAATGTATGTCAATGCAGGCCAAAGAGTCCCATTGCATGTGCCAGGATGAGTCATTGGCTGACTACGCATGAATGTAGCTTTGTCTTAACAAACAAACAAAGCACAAAAGAATTGAACAAGTTGAGCAATTGCTTTGGTCACAATATCAACAAATAGGATTTTGTTGGGGGAATGCTGTGGGTATGTCAATAGGTCAGGGAAAGTGAGAGAAAAACAAACCAGAATCATGGCATGTTACTTTATCTGCTGATGCTAGATTGAGTCATTGTTGTGCCACACTAATATACATTGTCACATAAATGTTGATTGTTAATTTTACATTTTCACATTAATCGCACAGTATGTAAAATCCGTTGCCAGGGGGCTCTCAATCAAAAAAATTAACAAAAGATGACATCAAGGCTAGCGGGGGATCATGGGAATTCTCTCTGCTTCTCCCCCCCCCATCTCCCCTGGTGAAAACAAACTCCGTGTTGAACGTAGTCAATACGAACGAGCGAAGCCGACCTGAGAAAGAGAATATGTTTATCAACGATGTATCTAAGTATAATTTACATGACGTTTTTTATCACAGCAGCACATACAGCAACAGTACGGCCGCTTTCAGTAGCAACTCCCGCTTCCATATGCAGCGGTCTTTGACGTAACATCCGGTGTTTCCTTGGACTGTCATGGCGGCTAATCATGGCGGCCGCCGCGACAGACACGTCCCGTTACAACTATAAAATTACGGATTTCTCTGGCTGTGATAACTGTTGGAAATATTTGAAGTAATGTAAGTACTCAACAATAAAATATATATAACATGGGTTTAGTCAATTGTTATTTGAATTTAGATATTGAATGTAAACACTGTCATACAATTCTACATACTATACCTTTAAGCCATTTTCTTATTTTGTGGGTTCTTTGACAGTCATTATTATGTCACTGTGTCTCGATTGATGAGCAACTGAAAATGAGTTTAAAAGTTAAATTCTGGAGGGCACTTGTCTGATTGTCACAGAAAAACAACAATTGATATCCTATAAATGACAGTATTTCTGACACGTATGTTTAAAATGGGTACTGCAGTCCAAAATTCAAAACATTGAAGAGAGCTGTCATTTTTATGATTATATTTTACATATTGCTCCTTTAATCTTATGTACAAGTTGTTCCCAATTCAGTGCTCATTTTATTATCATCCTATGACCTTTGCATAAAAAATTTAAAACAAGTGAATTTGACTGCATGTTAAAAATCAGCAGTACTCCAATAGACACATCTGAGAAATGATTTGTTAAGTTGAATTTTCAAGTTTTCTACTGATGTGAGAAAAGAAAGAAATAGATTAAGCTTTAATTCAAAATGTAGTGTGTAGCCTTATTTGGTTATATAAGGCCTACTATTAGTACCTTTGAAGCTGTGAGGATTAGTACATTGAAAGTCTTTTGGATTGTTTTCCATGCTAGTTGGGTGCCTGTCACAGGCTGGTGGTGTTGGGGTTTTAGTGTTCACCCTTTGGTCTGCAGCCACTGAGGGAACAACTTGCTTCACAACCTGCTAAGGATAAATATAACCTGCCTGGCAAACGGATGTCTGACAAATTTGGATAAGCAAGAAGATTACATTGCTTGTAATCAACCGTTTATGTGATTTTGCCTTATTTGTCTCAAAATACTGAACTACAAATAGACAAAGTAGTTGGAGTTAACCGTAAGAATGGTACTTTCTAAGCATAGACATGACATGTGGATGTTATTACCTTAGGTAACTTTGTGTGTAGGGTTTCAAACTAAAGAGATACTCTTAAACTAATACTGCTGAACCCAAATAAACACAGTATATAATATTCAGAAAGTCTTGCTGTGCTCTCTTTATTTTCCCAAAGGGGGGTTAGAGGAGTGAAAGTGGTAAAACAAAGAAGATACTTTGTCTTCACCTCTGCTGTCTTTTTCATTCATACCGAGCAGCAGCAGCAGGGCAGCATGATGTTTTTGTATCATATTATTCAAACCAAAGTCTTTTTAAAACAGTATGTACTCCCTCTGTGCCACTGGTCCTCACCACACGGAGTTCATTTAACACATGTCTACCATTTTGATGTATAATCTCGTGGCCAGGCATTGAGGGAAATCCCATAATTCTCTGCAGAGGAGGGCACACGATGCTTCCTCCAAGGCTTTGGTCTGTTGAGCAGGAATAAATGTACTCTTTAGAAAGGCCAAGGATCTGTAATTTAGAAAAAACCTTCTAGGTTAATTTGCACCTAACTGGCGTTTGCATGTTGGTGGCCCAAAACAAGAGTGACAGGTTAATTGTTTGAAATGTAAGACCTTTATTCCCCAAAACATGCACTGTTACACCAGAGGGGTAAATGACACACTGTGCAGACAAAGCAATCATCGTTTTATACAGAACAGCATGTCAATGCAGCACTTCCCAACCAGCTTTCTCTGAACAGAGGTCAAATTGCATGACCTTTTGTGTATTTCTCTGGTTTTAATGTCTTGCCTTTGTAGGGAGTGAAGCATCTATTTCTGATAAAACAGCTCTGTTTATACAAAAATGATAATCATTGTTTTGTGTTGCAGTTTACAGTAAGATGTCCTCAGAAGAGGAGTTTATGTAAAACAAAAGTTAAGCTCAGTAATAAACCCTTATCATGCTTTGGTCTAGATTTGGAACCTTTAAGCAGGTAATGAAAAGAAACAACCTGTATTGGAACAAAAGAGGTCACATTGTCTGGAAATTATTGTTTGTGGTTTTTTCTAGGGCTGCACAGGACATACAAATTTAAGCTTACAAGCAAAAACCGTTCCAAATATATACTCTTGAGTATTGTAAGATCTCTTTTTCCCATGAGGCCTGCAGCTTTGTAGATCCCCCTGGAGTGGCACACGCAGGGAAATCGGCCTCCCTGACTGCTTCAAGGCCTCAGCGGCTATTTAAACAGCTGCACACATCAGCCTGATCTTAACAAGACTCCAGGGTTATAACAGATTAAATAAATCCACTGCATTTGCATAGCTTATTGCATAACACACGCCTGATCGTGGGCATGGTGTGAGCCAGCTTCTATTTATTATAGGTCCATTGCAGTAATGGAGATAATCCATGTGCTTGTTTCAGTGAGCCTAAGTGGAATTAGACTGTTTTCTGGGCACCAGCACAGGCCTCACCGACACACTTTGGACAATGGCCACCAGGCACCTAGTGTGTATCAACTTTGTGCAGCTTTTCTGTTGAAAGAAGCCGTGCCAGGACTCCTGCTGACACACATCTGTGCTGAGTTGAATTTCAACATCTGACCAGGGTGTGACCCATTTCCCTCTCTTTTTTTATTTCCTCTGGCCTGGGAAAAGAAGTTTGATTGAATCATGTTCAAGTGTTTCATTCAGCTGCTCAACACCTCCACTTGCTCCTTTCCCACTCTCTGATGGAGTATACCAAAGAGAACAAACCCAGCCTTAGGGCGCAATAACTTCTATTCTGGGACATGCAGCTTTTCTGTGGTTAGCAGTGGAGGGATTTCTTAGTCATATTTTGTCTGCTGATTATGGGTTTCCCTCTCCCACTGTTGCCATGGGGATAAAAGCAAGCTGAGACACACAACACATTTGGGGACAGGGAGATGTGCGAAATGAAAGGAAATGAGAACTCATCCCTCTTTCAGACATTAATCTTAAAATAGCTTCACGTCACACACAGAAACTAGGCGTGGGGGAAGGAGAAGCAACCCAAACACTGCTGCGTGTAATCATCCAGGGATGAGTAATTTCTTTCCTCTGGTGTGTTTCTCCAACAGGGACAGAGTCCTTTTTTTGCTCCTCGTAAGTGCAGACAGACGATCAGAGCGGCGTAAACCACAGACTCACTTCAAGTGTTCCCCTGGGATGATCTGCTCGACAGATAGGACGGTGGCTGCCTCTTTGCAAACAGAAAGAGCAATGAGCTCATTTCTAAATGCAAACCAAGAGCTCCAGTCATATCTGGTGTCGGGTTAGTGGGTGCGTATGGTGCAGCCCCTGATAAGTTATCAAAACTCTGTAGACATATAGAAATACATTCTGTTGCATAAGTTGTCTGACGGTAAGTGGTGACCCACGACCCCTATTTTATTAACTTTAAGCTTGATATTGAATCAATTAGAAGATTTTCCGCTTTCAAATATTATCCCTGCACGTACCTGAACTCAAATTCAGTTATAATCAATGTTCCTTTCCAAGGGAGTCTGACTCACAGAGTACTTTTCAGATCTACAAGTCAAGATAAAGAGTCATGCTTTTGCCCCAAGTCACAGTTTAATGGAGCACATGTCGGGCCTGATGTAACACAGAAACATGCAATGAAGTGTTACATGAAAACAACCACATGGGTCAAAAAAAATGTAAGTTATTGCTCAAACACTGACATATTCATGCAAAAGCTAGGACACATATGAAGAATGTGTATTTGTTTCACACAGTAGCAGACTGCCTTGCAGCTAGCGAAACCAACACATGATTAGCTCACATCAGGTCACTCACGTATTCATGCTTAAGTGATATAATCTACGTGTTAATTGTGTTTATACAAAATTAGGGCTTTGATAAAGTCAATGATTAACTTATCATATTTTTATTTCAGTTTTATATCTGCAGCTACACTTGAGTCTGCTAGATGAGTCTGCAGGATTTGACAGCAGCAGCAGTGATAACAATGAGTTTGACCCACATGCTGAAGCTGTTTGTAACAAGAGGCTTTAGATATCTAAACTGACAGAAGACGGTGGATTATATAAGAAAGGATGAGCATTGTCGTGAGTGTTTGAGTGTCAAACTGTGTTAGTGAATTCACCTATTGAGGAAAAAGGCTTTTTTCCCCCAGAAAAATACTTTATATAACGATGTTTACCATAGACCAGAGGTTAATCAGTTAGGAATAATTAAGGATTTATCTCTGTTTTATCAGTTGACCTTCATGCTGCCAGGTACCAGTGTACGTTTGCTCCTGATAAGAATTAGTCTTTATCAGTAACTTAACAGTTGCTCCGTATAGGTCTTAAATGACCCAGAAAGTACATGTCCAAACTAACAAAATACACCTGCTCCAGTCAGATGAGCATGAATATGTGCGACTGCTGCTTGGCGTTCCATTAGTTATGCAACGCACACAGTTGTCAAATCGAGCGGCCTTCAGCAGGTCCTTTTTGCTGCTGTGTGGCGTGTCTGACTGCAAACAGATGGGAATGTAAACACACAAGAG
The DNA here is from genome assembly GCA_020745685.1 of Tautogolabrus adspersus. NCBI lineage: Eukaryota > Metazoa > Chordata > Actinopteri > Labriformes > Labridae > Tautogolabrus > Tautogolabrus adspersus. The sequence continues at coordinate 16,627,967 of CM036540.1, forward strand.
TAATGTCTGGCACTAAACACACACAACAGGAATACTGTGGCTGGCTGGAGAAAAATACAGGGTTTGTTAAAGAGGGCTGCAGTTTCTGTCTCTTCAGTCTTTAGTTTCGAAAGGAATGGATGGGTAATTAGGTAATGACAGCCACACAAGCAGGGAAACAGATACAGCCTGACTGCATACATTCACCAGGGTGGCTCATATACATGTTTATGAGCAACACGGAGAAATGTGCTCTCCCAGTTTCATTTGTTTATCTTTCATGAACTAATGAAACTGGGAATAATTTGCAGTGATACAAAGGTGAAGAGACACACAAAAGCAAGAGATTGCAGAGAAAAAGTGAAATTTAGGGTGTCTCAGAATGCTGTTGGACAGATGTGACCAGCTGATAAGAACAGCTGTTATTTCAATTGACAGTCCTTCACAATGACAGCAGGATATTTTGAGTGAGCATGCCAGAGAGAACCAGAGAGAAGGAAATGCTGAATGATATGGGAAATAAAAAACAGACCCAGTGGCATGCAACACACTCTCCTCCTCATTGAACTTTCGCTAGAACTTCATTTCCTGGATTTAGGTTGGACAGGGCATACAAATGCAAACAGCACTGGATACCCTGTTGTATAACTGCCCTGGCAAGTCAAATTAAGGGAAAATCAAGGAAATTGTTTTCTTCCGAGGTATGCAGAGCTAAATAATACATTTATTCCCCCAGTTTTGGTATTCTAAATAACTTGAGCTCTGATATTTTTTTTTCCCCCACACCGCAGGTTATGTAAGGCTGCACGTTGCCCTACATAGTGGCTGCCCTGAGCAGACCACAGCCTGCAAACACTCCATCGAGCTTCCTTAAATTGTAACAGATAATGTGGACTAACTGCAGCATGCCTCGGGGCTGTGTCACGGGTGTGACTGTGCACCATATGGCCTTTACCCCTACATGATGCATAATGGCACTCTAAATATTCCTCAGTGACAGACTCATGGAGGAAATGTAGACACATCCTGGCACAGCTAAGCAGCGTTTGTTTAGGTCTGCTGGATGCAGCAGTAACACAGTTTGACATGTTGACCTGTGTGTTTAAGAGTGTGTTTCCTGAGACTGTCTCATGTTGTTTTAAGTGTTCTCTGTGCCGCTCGCTGCCCACACACAGGTAGGGGGGTGGGGGGGGTAGAGGTTGTCAGTACCATCTGGCACTGTTTACCCTGTTCAGCATTAGTAGCTGACAGCAACAAGTGTGTTATGTTAGTAGGCCTTTCATAAACTTCTACTCTTGTGTAATTTTGAAACTTAATTTTTTTAAACAACTTTGAATTGTTACAACACACAAGTACAGTCTATTGTTCAACTCATTTGGATTATTTTGTCAGTAACTTGGTCACTTGTAAGTCATGAGGGTTTTAGACAGATTATTCATTGCATAACAAATTTGTACTGTAAGTAAGTTGTCAGGCATCATTCTTCAAAGAAGAATGATGCCTGGCAACTCAAAATTCCACACAACCACAAGCTGCAGCCTACATGTTACAGTAGATACTATGATGTGAACACTAATACAAATACTCCTGCATCTTTCATCATCTCTTCTGTCTACTTTGAAGGGAAGGATATGCGAGTCACTCTCAGTATGACTCACCTACGTGTAGCGTGTGTTGTACTCTCCCGCCCTGCTTGGTTACCAATGACAACATCACCACGCTGTGCCATGGCAACTGTGTGTTGTCATTGTGGTGTGAGTTTATAATGCAAATGTAAGAAGTGAGCTATGAGAGTCAGTGAGAGACACACACCCTCGGAGAAATCAGCTGTGTCACTGTGAAAGGCTACTGCAGCATTCCTCTTATCATATCTGCTCTGCATCCTGAGAGTCCACACTCGGGGCTCTAATTCTTACTCTTATCTTATTCCCACAACCCCACCCCTCTTCAACTCAACAAGCCACCCTCTCCACTTTTCCTCTTGTCCTTTTGTTTCCCTTTTGAGTGTCCCACTTCTCATTGCTCCTTGAATTTTCTACGAACTTCTTGGACCCTCCAAATGTTCCATAAAGCATCTTTCTACATGTATCTTACTAACATGTTCTAATTTATTTTCCCTACAGTGAGTCCAGACTGCTTATTACACCTAAAAAGCACCAAAACCAAAGAGAACAAGTTGTAAAAAACAACACATTTTTATACAGTAAAGGGAAAAAAACAGTCAAAAACAGACACTAATATATCAAAAAGGAAAGAGTATTACATTGTAAAACTTCAGATCCCTTGAAAATTAAATATAGATCCATGAGTATGAAAACTTATCAGATAACAAAGACTGAAAAGAGGGTTTAAAAAAATGAACTACTGTTATAGAGAGGTATCCCAGGGGCAAACATTTTTCACTTATGTATATTATTGGGATTATGGCAGGTTAAACTGTGGAAGAATTATTATTTTTTAATTTGAAAATACCCCAAAAGGACATAGGGCATCCTAATATAGGAGGCCTAAAACTGAAGGTGACATTCATCAGCTGTCTCAGATGTTGTTGTATTCACTGTCTTCCGTGTGAGAAGGTCAAATCCCCTGTGTGGCTTTTCTATTTATTACAATAGATTAGGACCTCCTTTCATCCTCCTCACTTAGCACTTCACGCTACCTTTAGGGAACAGATGAAAGATAATTGAAGGGAATGAAGGGATTTCCCAGGAGCTCTTGTTCACTTAGATGTCTGGGATGCCTGGCGATATTCATTACAAAGGCACGTGTGTGTGGATCAACAGAGCCATGTTTGATTGGGAGGACTTGGCCAAAGGTCCCCATGGAGGTTAAAATGCCTTGATTTTTTTTGATTAGTATGTTATTTTGGATCTTGTCAAATCTTTCAAGCAGAACGTTAAAGACTAATGGCATGCAATGCTGACTGAATTTATCTTTTTATTTAATTATAGCTTAGTATTGTTCCTTTTAAATGTTCTGTTTTTTTTGTATGTATATGTACTTCGTATCATCAGTATCTCTTGCAATATGGACCAATTCAATTTAATAATGTAGCTTCAAGGCCTAGAGTTAATGTTCCAGAAGACTTTGCAGCTACCCCCCCACCCGCCCCCTCAACAGCTTACAAAAGTCCCATAAAAGTATCTTTGCAAAGCCAGGCTAGATAAAGGTGTACAGCCAATCCTGTTTGAAATTAAAACATAAACAGTGCTTATCCACGATTTGTGGGGGGGAAGGAAAGGAAAAAAAGTTGTTGTTTTTTATTGGGTAACTTGAACAAAGCCGTCTTCCTTGTTTAAGTTGCCTTATACATGTATGAACACATTAAGCCAATGTGAACCAATAACACTGCCAGAAAGCTTAGATGCCTATTTTATGGCAAACAAAGAAAAAGACACAGATACAGTCGGCATCAAGGGGAACGCCTGGAAAACGTCACATCCGTTTCACACTAACGGGGAAAAACAAACTACTAGACACAATGCAGAAGAGCTGCTGTGTGCCTTTCTGCACAACAAATAAACTGAACAATCCCAATCTAAAGCTTTATATTTTGCAGAACTGAAGCACAGAGCCAAGAAGGAGAACACTGTGGCTGCCAGCCATCCTGCGGGAGGACGAGCTTAGTCGCCTGTGGGATCCAAAATCCAAACATGTGTTTGTGAGTAGTCAGCACTTCAGCACAGTTAACTTAAACATTATGTGAACCTTATCCAAACAGTGTGAGATTGTTTCAGGGATACTATGAGTGTTGGGTTAATGGTTAAAAGGCAAGTGAACTACATACCACGTTATCTAAACTGAGTAGTAGCATTCCTCGCAACACATTGTACAACAGTTAACGAATACAACTCAATAATATAATCAGCAGTTTCTGGAATTCACTAAAACATGCTTTACTGTTAGTGTTTGTCTGGTACTGATATTATGTTAAGTGTAATTCTTTATATCTATAGAAAATGTGATTGTCTCATACATGGTGATTCAACCATGTAGCAAAAGATATCTGGGAATGACACTTTGGGCCATGTAATTGGATCATTCGTCCAGTCTTTTAAAACGTATGGACAATGATCCTATTTCATTCACTTTATTAATATATCTTTATTTGTCAATTGTATGTATTTACAGAAATGGAAAAAGATAAAAGAAAAAGATATGATCACTTTGTTCGTAGATTAACAAGATTACTCGAATGTTGGGGGGCAGTTTTTTTTACATCACCAAACTCTTAGAAACGAGCTGGACAACAACACATGATGTCAACTCTGGGAGTTGTTTTTTTTATAGCTGCTTCCTGTTTACCCTCCTCTGTGCATCAGTCAGCGCAAGCGTTGGGAAACACCTACCACTCGGCTCCCTGGGAGAGGCAGGGAGTAAGGGAGAAGTCAGCAGCAGGTCTATTGTCATCAGAGCCCCTTAGCAGGCCTTATATGGACAGACCCGCCCCTGAGAGAAAGCAGACAGAACAGACCCTGCAGGTGGGAGGGGAAAAAATAGAAACAGAAAGGCCGGTGATGGAATGGTTAAAGAATGACTAAGGAAAAGTAACATTCACATAAACGAGGAGGGAAAAACAACAACATGGATGGTCGACTATGGGGAATCCCCACCCCCCTGTCTGAGTCACCGTCAGGAAGGAGGCCAGACCCAGACAGTCTTTTCCTTAAACCCCCCCCTTTTCTCTTAAAAGTGTAAGTACTGTCTAGCCTGTAAAAAAAAGGGACACAAACAGCTGAGTAAGAAGATTTTTTAATATGAATTTGCTCTATTTTCAGTCATTCAGCCTTTACTTAAATCTCAAGAAATCATTGATGGCCTGCCCTCGTTTAGAATGAACTCGAGAGAACAAAGAAACAGAATAGCTATGCACAAAGAGAAGAGATAAAATAAATGACACAAACACAGTTTAGAAAAAATGGTGTTGAAAAAGCAATTTTTCTGTCTTTGCGAAAACTCGACCAAAAAAACCCCAAAGGTTGCTATGGCGATGGTAAAGAACTGTATGAAAAGAGGAAGATAATTGAAAGAGTACTTTGGGAGTGTTGTTACTTTCTGAACATTCACAAGCAAACTTATTGTAAAATAGGGAGGCCAATGTTGTTTCACTTCGTGTTTTTCTGTTGTGCTGATGCTGATTCATTTTGAGAAAACAAACATCTCTTATGTAATCTGTCTCTGTGATATCACCATCAACTGATTTTTTTGGTTTATTTACAGGAAATGTGGCAGGCTACCAAGGCGACAAAGTTCCTCCTTCACTCAATGACTGTGCTGCTGAAATCTGCTGAGACAGTGCACAGTAGCGCAGTGATGTCATCGTTTTCAAAGCCCGTCCTTTCACCATATTGGGTAAAGAAAACTAAAAATTCATACAATATGATTGGCTGTTGAAAATGTCATACCACCCTGCCGTCACAGCGGTTAAGCTCACACATCAGTTTCTAAAGTGGGCACATTACGTCGCGTATGCCGCTGCTATATTTGGTGTCAACATCAGCACTGCTGGTTGTCAATGATGCTTTTGATACAGAGGTGTTGGTACAAGAGCTTCATTCAGCTCCTCACCCTAGCCCACTCCTCACAAGCAGAAAACCTTTTCAGCGTCACAAGGGGGGTTTAAGGAGAGTAAGTGAGCTGTCACTAAGTGGATATTAACTGAAAAAGTGTTTGTTTAAACTTTACTGATCCGCCCCACACTGAAGTTCCATCTGTTTGGTTTTAGACTCTAGTAGGTTTATAACAAGAAAACAACAGAAATGTGTCTTTTTGTTCATGTTTGTTTGCTCTCAAACACTGTTAAGCATCAGTACGTGTGCATACAAATCTGTAAATGTAGAACATTGATGCAAATGTTCCAAGCCCAAGTTATTTTTCTCCTCCTCATTATACTGATTCTCATCTACAGCCCAATTAATACTTGTTTTCCTTCAGGCAGGGAAAGAGGCACCCATTATTAGCGCACCAAGAGAGTCGGGGGCCCTCTTAATTTCTTTTCCACTGATGACCTCACCTCTGCAATATGGCCTTTTCCTGGCCTCAACCTCAACTTTTCCCCACTAACTGAGTCAGCCAGTTCCCAGACTTAGGCTCTTCTTTTTCAGGCCTATAATTTCCATCATACCACCGGTAGGCAAACATATATAATTGCACTTATTTAATATGGAAAAAAAAAATAACTGAGAACTTTTCACAATGTTTTATTTTATTTTGGTGCTCTAGTTGGACAACAGCATAGGTCTGATACTGGGACACTTAAGGATTAGGTGTGCAAAGATGTTAGAAGGGACAACAGGTCAGCAACCAGGGCCAGAGACACTGACTGTGGCTGCCAGGGTGTTTAAGAGATAGTTCATTGCTGAATATGTGGGTCAAACCCAACACCCTGTAATTCCACGTGTCTGGAAATGGAATGAAAGGATTTATTAAAGCCACCTAGAAGCATTGACACACATAGGACAAGTGTCCAGCTTGTATACATAGTTTATAATAAATGTGGCACACAAATTCCAGTCAGCAAATTAGCACTCTTATGACACTGATGCAAAAAGGAAAGGGTAATTTGTTCTCCACTTGTGGCTGGTCAACTTATTGGTTCCTGCCCAGTAACTCAGCAGAACAAAACCCAGTCCTTTATTTTGCAAATTCTCATGTTTCTTCTTTTTGACTTCAGTTAAAACAGTGAAGAGTGTCACTCTGTGAAACCAGTCCAAAGTTCCAGCTTTCCTGCTTGACATGACAAACCTGGTGACACGTCTGGCCCCCTGACAGATGGGTGCTATACTGTAGAAGCCTGAACAAGAGCTGGACCCATCCCAATCCCATTAACAAAGTCATGAATGGCTGCCTCATCGTGTAAATAGTGCAAATAGTTTTTTTCCCCAGCACAGGTGGAGACTGTGAGTTTTTAATAGTAAACAAACACATTAACTCACATCCTTGGACAGGGCTGACTCCCTTATTTTAGAGGAGGGGGAGAAGGGGACCCACCCACAAACTCTCTTTTTCTGGCCTAGAAAATGGTTCATAATAACAGATCGTGGAGTGTTACAATTAGCTCACGTGGAAATAAAACTACAGGTTGGAAGCCATATGGTTTAAATCCCCACCAACTGTTTGTGTGTGCAAGTTGGCCTCATAAACCTGTGTTGTTTTTATTCGTTCACATTTTACTTCAAAGCCTTCTCATTTTTTCAAGTTTGGCTGAACTCATTCAAAGAAAATGTCACACAAGGGAATGACCTTATCATTCACTAATGTGGGCAGTCAGTCAGTCAGTCAGGCAGTCAGCTGACTGAGTAGTAAATGGAACAAGGTATATATTAATTGAATCCTTACTCATAAACATGAAGAAGCAGGCACACTGTCAGTACTCTTAGCTTTGAAATAGCTGTGAAATTTGATTCCATGCCTCTGAGTGAATGCATTAAATGGATTGTGATCAATGCTCGTCACTGTACAACCACCAGACTGCTTCACATGAAAGCCCTCCAAGTAATGTGCTCTATCAGTTAAAAGTACAGCATGTAACATATTAATCTAATAACCTACATACTGTTTGTGCCAACATTGGCTTATGCAACTAAACATACAAGCACATAACGCATGGTTCACATGAAAAGACAGTTGAGGAAGATAAGACTGAATGGCAGATATTTCTGCAGCATTAAATACTTCTAAACACATTTCCAAAACTATAAGAGTTAACAGTAAGCCAAATCCAAGGGTCCTATTTGACACCATCGGCAATATAGTCACTCCTGGTCTCACTGATGTGCCTGTCTTCCCCAACAAGGACTGAAGTGATCTTTTGTCTTTCTTTGTGGATAAGATTAGAGAGTGAAAAAGTGACAGAGATGCCATAGACCCCTTTTTGAACTTCGTCTTCTGCCTATCTAACTGACCTGGTGGTCAGCTTGAAACCTTCTTCGCGGACCTCTTACCAACTTCTCTACACAAGAAGGCGCTTCAAGCAAAGGTCCTCGTCTAGTTGCTATTATAAATACCTCATGTAATCAGCTTCCTCCTTCCTTTAAACCTCAAGTTGTGCCGCCTCTTCTTTAAAAGCCTATCCTGGACCTATAACTCCCTTAAAACTATAGGCAAATCTCTAAACTGCCTTTTATCTCAATTCTTTTAGTGACAACTCACTACTGTTTTAACTGACACATGTGATTCTCATAGACCTGGAAGTGTCAAAAACTGTAGGAAAACCCTAAAGTGTCTTAATTCAGTTTGAGAAAAGCATGGTTAAGGAATACCAGTGGTTCGATAGTTATCGTTTTTATTTTAGTCATTGCAAAAAGGGTCTTGAAATGTTATAAACTGGGTCCCCAGATACACAATTGAAATACTTAAATACTTGATATCTTTGGTTCTGTTGGTTTCTGTCAGTCGGCGTTTAAAGAGCAACATTAACAATGTAAGGAGATCCTTTTAGATTTATAACAAAGGAAAGAGGAAAAAGCTGAATATCAAAGCAATCCATAACTTTCATCCGTGAACACTGGGATCAAAAGAGCTTTGATCTGAAGGACCTCTATTCATTCAGCCTGTCTTAAGTGTGTGCAACAGACGGACTATATCCTACTGAATATCAATGGTAAAAAAACAAAAAAGTGCATACCGCTTGTTCTACTCCTAAAACAAATCAAAAAAGCAGCTGCATATAGCATATAGCTTATGTAGCAACGGGACACATCAAGATTTAAGGTTTAAACAGACAGTGAGCGAGAAGTGAGCGAGAAGTGAGCGAGCGGGAGGAGAGGAAATCTGTTGTCCATTAGTGACCATTTTATTTAGAAGGAAAAGCTATTTTTAGAACAAGACCCAAGGACAACAACACAAAACAAAAACAGGTATAGACATGACGTAAGGCTTTCTATATTTATAGCTGGAATGCTTTGGCTCTATTGTTTGCAGTTACTTTTTGCTTCATTTTGTTCCTGTGTGTTCTCAAGGCACAAGAGCAGCAAAAGGAAAAGAGCAGAGGCGAGAAGAAGAAAAGACGGGACAAAGAAAATCTGACTATTTCAACATCAGCTTTGTAAAGTCCACCCTGTTGACAGAGAGGAACATCTCTTTGGAAATATAAGAGTGTGTGCGTGCTGAGTTTCTGGGGAAGAAGGGAGTTAATCCTGCAGAGTAAAAACAGAACACAATTGTTTTATAGGGGGAGTTCAAAGGGAACATTGAAACGACAAGTTTTAACAGGTGGCTTATTAGTGTCTGGGACAGAAAGCGGTTTATAACGAAGAAATTAGGTCAGCAGAAAATGTGTTTGGCAGGACGGAATCACAGGTCTGAAAGAGGGAGTTGCCCTTTTTGTTGTTGATATAGGCCATCAGTGACATGGGAAGTAGGAGAGAGGAAGGCAGGGGGGGGAGGGGTGAGAGACAGAAACAAACACACACAGAGAGAGAGAGAGAGAGAGAGAGAGAGAGGCGTGTCTTTGCCTCTCTGCTCAGGCTAGCCATCTATCTTTGGCTGTGCTCACGCCCCAGCTGCTGCTGGTTCAAAGTACGGTCACTGGCAGAGAACCAGGCACAAGGCTGTGAAAAACACCCACACAGCCACTTCACATACAGAGGTTAGTCAAGAGAAACAGAATGTCTTTGGAACAAAGCGAAGTCTCAGTGTCGAGCCCAGTGTCATGCAGCTTTTGCAGCAGAAGCCCCCCAAAAAAGGTCCAACTTGTATTATAGAGGGAAAAAAGACTTTAATGTTCCTGAATGTAGGATTTCCGAATGTAATGTTTAATCAGGAAGTTAAATAGCACATATATGAATTCTACGGATCAAATAGTGCAGCAGATGTTACTGGTTTGGAGAAAAGACTGGTGGCAAGAGAGCATTCTCTACTAATGTTGCAGGTTCCATTCAAGAAGTCACTGTCTGACCCCAAGTGAGGTTAATCAGAGTGGGAAGCTTTGAGTTATGCAGTCTTCAGAGGTCATGAGGTCAAGGTAGATGTACTTTGGTTAAATCAATTAGCCGATGGTGGGCTGCAGCTTGTTAGCCGTTTGGCATGATTGACGTTATTGAACTACCCAGAGCGAAAGAAACAATTGCATTTAATAGAAAGGAAATAACCTCCATCACAATACTTTTTAAAATGGTTTGACCTGAGTTCAACGTTAGGATGCAGAAACTTTGAGTCCATATTACCCACCGCTGAGTAGAGTGACTTTAACTTGTTTGCTGGATCCTCTCCTGCACCTTTGGTCCTGTGCCAAACAATCTGGGCCAAGGTCTGGGTGTCAGTGTTAAGTAGAGGTTGAAGCCGGATGTATGTAGGTGAGAGTTTGTTTTGCTAAAGAATACAGGGTGGATATTGTATTCTTGTTGTTGCACGTTCATATGGTGTTAGTGCAAATGTCCTTGGGCTTTGCAGTGTGTGTGTGTGTGTGTGTGTGTGTGTGTGTGTGTGTGTGTGTGTGTGTGTGTGTGTGTGTGTGTGTGTGTGTGTGTGTGTGTGTGTGTGTGTGTGTGTTCTGTTCTTCTAGGCACGTGTCCCTGAACACTGACACTGCAGGTGAGCAGAAAGTCATGTTCAGCAACCATCCAGAACTTGATCCTGACGACCCGGATCAGACACTGGGGTCAGTAATATAAACAGAAGCAAACACACACTCACACACAGACTCACACACCCACCCACCCACCCACACACACACACGCACGCACGCACGCACACACACACACACACACACACACACACAAGAGTTGTATGATTTCCTTGTAGGGACTGACTTGTTCCTGCACTCTGAACGTGACTGTGCCAGAGTTGGTACAGTTATTGTTTCAGCCTGCCCGACTTGTCTCGGGCGTAGCTGATGCAATGTTCTGTTTTGCTCTTCTCTGGCAGTATGTACTGTATGATGGAGGCGCAGAACCTGAGACGTGAGGAGTGGACCCGTGCCAGTTTTTCACGTTGCTGCAATCACCGGATCAAGACTGATGAGAGTAAATTCAGCCAAAAAGAGAGATGATACTGGAGCTCTACCAGGGAGGCGGGTGCAGCCTGTGGCAAACATTTCTGGTGTGATTAATCGCTGACTTCCATGGAAGCAAGGCTAAGCCTGTTAATTATATCCAGCCAAAAAAGGATGCTTCATAGATGTGCTCCTTTCCCCTCTGTGCTTGTATGCTTTGCCTTTGTTTCCAAGAAAAGAGTTATACTTAAGAAGAAGAGATTCTACAAAAGCGGACCTCTTACTATTCCAAATATTCAACTGGTGCTTTAAATCCTTAATGTTGTACGCAATTTTCAAAAAGTACATTTTTTCTATCATTTGTTGATTTAAGCCATCAATCCTAATGCATCTCTTCCAGAACTACAGCATACCGTTTTATATGGATACATTAATTTAATTAGACATTTAACTCTTCAGATATTTCTTTTGCTGTGTCATAGATCACATTTTTATCTTCCCTTAACTACAAATCAGGCAACAAGATGAGCTCATCTTTTTTACTTCAGTCAAATCTTATCATGTTATACACGAGCTATGCTCTCTGCGAAAGAAAACGTATTACACTTGTTAACTGAGATGTGCATGTAGTGCATATTTTACGAGGAAACGTTTAAAGACAAATGCGATGTGGCAAGCGTAATGATGTGGAAAAACTTTACAGTCGACGAGTGATTTTAGACATATTAAATTCTCTGAAAACTTAACATCCTGAGGGCAACAACATCCTCTGACACGATGCCAAGTCTTTTCTTTAAGTAGGTGTGAGATCATTTCTTTGGAAACATTGATTTCCACAGAGAATCCTGAACAAAAAAACACTGACTCAAAGAAAAATGCACAATGTTTTTGAGAAATAATTCTCTCAGTCTCTCTCTCTCTCTCTCTCTCTCTCTCTCTATTTCAGAAATGAAATATGCTCATACAAATCTGCTGATTACTGTTTGAACCACAGATCTTGCTTGTATTTGTACGAATGAAATGATAACATGTACTTCAAATTCACATAAAGATTAAAAACAGGACGTGAGAGAAATCATTTCACAAGCCGAAACATTTCTAATTCTAATGTCTCTGAGCTCTGCACAGGAGAAACAAATGTTCTTTGTAACAGGAAACTATAAGTGAGCCCTGCCCTCTCACTTCCTGGAACAGGACAGATTTATTGGTACCATTACAAATATCAGGCAGCTTCTGAACACACATACGGGGCATGGTGGGTGCACTGAAGAGAATGTATTACTTGACAATCAATCTGAATGTTAGCATTAGAATAAGAACCATAGTATTGGCTTTGATTCATGCATCACCATTCAAACCTAATGACAAGCTGTTAAACTGCTGTTGTAGAAACAGCAAATAGTTCATCCTATTTTCTTAACAAATTCATCCATCACAAACAATACAGAGTTGATACATAAAATCATTTGCTTTCCAAAACAAACATAAATTAAAATCTGAAAATCCATTTTGGTTTTGTTCATTTTGTACATCTATCAGTCAACAACATTCACAGATCGACAAGTATCAACAAAGTAGGAATATAAGACATAAATGTATTTGAAATCAAACCTTTATTGTCCCATAAATGTCCCGATTTAGTGCCATTTTATTAAAAAAGTGTCAAAGTCACCATTTTTAAATGTATGCATGATTAACAGATTCTGGTCTGGGTAGACTGAAATAAATATTGTGCTGAATCGTCACTGTTCACGGCTGAGCGGCTGAGCGGCTTTCAGAGGAGAAAAATGCACAGGTTTTTAAATGTGTGTGACGCACATACATTTCCCAGCTAGGCCCAGGGTGGGCAGAGCAGGTACAGTGAGTCATATTCCTGCTGATTAGATCAGTAGCCCCATGCTGCTATTTGTGTTAGTGTGTATATAGTAGGCATGATGCAAGCCTTGCTTGCATCTGTGCCGACAATATGTTTCATGAATGAGCTGTTTCCAACACTGTGTCCAAGCCTTTTCCTGTTCAAGCTGTTGTATTGGCAGAGATCGGGCACCTGGCTTCCTGGTCTCAGGGGGCGGATGATCCGATAACCAGAGCTGGACGGCTACACCCGGCTGAGGTTTATTAACAGGGCAGTTTCAGGGAAGTAAGAAACAGTTAAACCTACACCTATTCCCATCTCTCTGTGAGGTGCTAATTCAGAAAGGAGGAAAGGGATTGGTCAGATTTGCAATATCCAATAAAGAGAATGATGCTTTTTGCGGTGGCCTAACAGGAAAAACATAAAGACCCTTTTTTTCTCCACTAAGCCAATTATCTAAAACAAGAAACCCCATGCTTTTCAGCACTCAAACTTTTCAAAAATATGAATTATACACAGTGCTTAACAAATTTATTAGACCACCACTTATGCCACAGCTGCCCTAATTTAACAGCACTGGTAATTACCCAACTCATTTTTTATGTTTCTGTAATGGTTAATACATCAGTGTGTAGAGGCTCTTTAACCAAAATTATTGTTATCCATGAATTTTCAAATTTACTGTTTTACAAAAAAAAAATCTTGATTAAGATGTCAAATTAGAGTTATTTATTTGCATTCCTGAACAGAAAAATGGGTTTTAGTGGTTGAATGTTATGCTTGATTAATTTCTGACTTCTCAGAGAAGCCCAGTGAGCGGGCTCAAATTTGGGTATAAAAATAGGAATTCAGTTTGAAATTGGGTTCATATACCAACAAGACAATGAGCCCAAGCATACTTCAAAGCTGTGCAGAGACTATTTGACCAAGAAAAAGGAATCTGGACTACTAGAACTCACGGACTGGCCAAGTCAAAGTCCGAATTTGAATCCTATTGAACAAATTTGGGATTTAGTAGATTCAAAAATTGATCACACAAAAGTTTCATCTAAAACAGCTAGAAACGATTTGGAACTCAATAACAAGAGAGACTGTAGAAAAGTTAATAAAAACAATGCATGCAAGAAAGTAAGCTGTTATCAAGACCAAAGGAGGCCTTACAAAATATAAAGTTCTTTGGTTATTATGTGTGAAAAAGGAGTATTTAGTTGTTTCAGTTTGTTATTTGCCAAATAAATACCAATAACATTTTTAGTTTTCAACACCGAGACAAAACAAAACAAAACAAGGAAATGATGACAGGACATCACCTAGATCAAGACTTCATGGAACCATGGAACAACATTTCACAACATATGTTACAAAACTACTGAAACACACTTACAAAAAAAGAGAGATCAATAGCACTCTGGTATGATGCCACTAGTTCTTGTAAAAGAAAACGGAGACTAGGAAACTTTTTATTTTTAAGCTAACACGATATGTATAGGGATATCTTAGCAAGATGTACAATAATCTACCTTATATCATTTGGAAGTTTTATACCTTTGAGGCAGGTGGTTCTAAACTTAAAATAGTAGTATTTCCTGGCTCCAGTATTGGTAGTTGTGTCGACACGAACACATTTCTGGAAACATTGAGTTTGGGGCCTAGGTTGCTGCTCCGACCACTGTACATGTGCATACCCATGTTCTTCCCAACACACGTGTTTGACTCCACAGGGACACTCATGAATGCAACACCAACCTTGCCAGGACATTCAAGATTTGCCTAAATAGACAGCCTCCTGCCTCTAAACCCTTATTAACTCCTACCAGCACAGGGATTAAGTTTGGGATCCAGACAGCTAACGAGCCTGTATGTGTCTGGTCACCCATTCACAATGCTTTATGACTGGCTGCAGCTCAAGCCCTCCCTCCTCCGCCGCCCCCCTGCAGAGGGACATTTGCAACACAAGTGCTTAGTTGAAGGGGAAGAAACTGGAGAGAGAGATAGGTGGTCAGAAGTGTGTTTCAAAGATTAGGTGGAGAAGAGGAAGGTGAGGGACACTCTGATAATATGACTTTATAAAGATGAAGTGGTACTTACTGTCTATCCATAATAATCAACTTAATTAAAGGTTAGGAGGGTCCTTGAATACAATTTCCCCCCTCTGTATCTATTCAAATGTTGTGAAAACTTTTGACATATTTTTATATACCAAATTAGGGGAAAATGACAACAACTATATACAGACATTGAGAAACCTCCACAAAAATGGCTGGTGAATTCATTAGAAAACTGCTATATTGATCTAACTTGTACAAGAGTTTTTTATATAGAGGTCAGAAAGGGCTTTGGGCACTGAGGCGGTATGAGCAAAGTTTTTCACGTGCACAGAGGCATGGGCCAGTCCACATGGAGAATGAACTCCTGCAGATTCACGTCTCCAACTTTTCTCAGGGTGTAAGCACGGGCTGTTCACTAACGACCACAGCACTCCTCAAAACGTGACTCAGAAGTATTGCCTCAATTTCACTATGCTTGGAATGCGACCTGCAACAGACACTGATAAAAAATACTAACAAAATAAGAGAAAGGGAAAACTGCAGACAACTTGGTTAAATAAAGATAAAAGTTGAATGGATGCAAAACCAAGAAGGTAAAGAGATTCTTGGAAAGTATCAAAATCTGAGTCACATTTTTCTTAAACGATCATGTTTGCAGATTCTATCTGAGCTGGTGTTGATATGATGAAAATGCATTGTCACTTTAAAGATGGAAAGTATTTTGCAAGACATTTCAGGGTGTGGGAAAATACTTTAACTTGCACAACAGCGTCATGATATTCCAGTTAACAGTTGAACAGAATGATTGCCTTTGGGAAGTCAAGAAGAGTTTAAGTAAATCAAAAATCAAAAATGTCAGGTAAGTTTGCACCTGTAGGGGTCAAGGCAATTGATTTTATACTATGAGCACCGGTTCAGCTCTGTATGTAGGTCAGATTTACTCTTGGCTCTTTCTCAGAGGCAGATATGACCCATTACTGAGATTTCACACATTAGGAGCACAGCACAGTGCATTAGGCAAACACAGTGAAGTGAGTGTTTGAAAGAAGTTCACTTTCCCACTCATGGTGTGCTATAACTGGAGCACAGAGCAAGAGTTGCAGCTCTTTATGAAACCAAGCGGAGTCCAATGAAGTGGGGAACTATACTGTACACCTGGCCTGTGGTCCGAATGTGATCAGGGAAGTAGACCAACATTTATTTTAATCTTCTACACCTTAAAACTTGGACCTAAAAAATGGGTGTGCTCATTTTCTGCAACCAACTCTGTGTGCTTTATTTGACAGATTGTATCTAACTAATGCATGTAGAACATAGATGCAGATATGAATGAAATGTACATACATCAAAACACCTGCACAAGCACTTTTATGATGTTGTAATGTCAGCACTTGAACGTGTAATTACACCTCCATAAATGAACCACAAACACTACAAAGAAACTGTTTCATAACCTCACCAGCAGGCCTGTCTGGCTAACAGCAGGTACATTAGGCACTAATGTTTGCGCCCGTGTGAGATGTTGTGACCTTGTTGCCAGTTTGCCGGAGTTATATAACGTCCCCAGACAGGTGAAAAAACATATGACCAATTAATAGTGTCTCCCTGGGGAGCAGCACAGCACAACTGACGCTATGACAGTACCAGCCGGCACAGACCGGTGCAGCTGCAGGTGAGGACACTGTTTGTTTGTATAAGAAGTGTGAGTGTTTGAGTTGCAGATTCCATGCAAGTTTTGGTGTGAACGCCCCTGAAGCCAGAATATTGTGCATGTTTGTCTTTATTATACCTCATAGGCGTAAAAAAATACAAATGCATAATTAGATTCTGAGATTCAGTAAAAGACAATAACTTGTTTATTTCTTTAACAATGTATATTTGAGCTTTTACAGTATGCCTTCATTTAAGAGAAAGAACAGTGGATAGAGTCAGAAATCAGGGAGAGAGAATGACATGCAAGAAAGGAGCCACAGGTCAGCTTCGAACCCGGGCTGCACTGTTTCGAGGACTATAGTAAGTAAGTAAGTACAACTTTATTTATATAGCACAGTTAAAATACGCTGTTACAAAGTGCTTCACAAATAAAAGCAATCAAACAAATCATACAGTGAGAAAAACATACATAAATAAATCACTAAATCACCAGTCTCCATACATGGGGCACACACACACACACACACACACACACACACACACACACACACACACACACACACACACACACACACACACACACACACACACACACACTTACCACTAGGCTACTGGCTCCCCCATGCTGAATTGATTTAATCTTTAAGATTTTCCTTTTGAGAAATTCAAGTAAAACTCTTTTTTTGTATTTCAGGCTTTTGTAAAGCAATTATGAATGATGCTAAATTCAAGTTAATATGTTAGGTAAAAATCAGATCAAACTCACTTTTAATTCTTCCAACATCCCAAAAATCAAACATCCTTTTTCACACTGAGCTGTTTCATTCTCAAAATGTTCCATAGCTAAAAGAGTTATTAATTCATAAATTGTGTCTTATAAAACATCCATAATGTTCTATTGATTACTTATACTCTGTATTTCTGACTTTTGTCACCCGATGTAAATTATGCTTATTTCACTGTTGTTTGTACAATGCAGAAAGAATGCAACTCTTTCTTTATTCTTCAAGAGTACTGCAGGTCACACTATATTTTCATCCTAAGAAGAATTTTTTAAAGTTATTTAGTGTTCTCATTATTTTGTTGATTTCTTTATGTAACCTCCTGTTTGTGCAAAATATGTGACTCTGTGAGTGTGTTCTCATGCAACGTCCCTCATCTGCTATTCCAGCTGAGATCACAGCCGACGCCCAGTGCAGGCCAATGTAATCCTGAGGTGATGACACACACACACACACACACACACACACACACACACACACACACACACACACACACACACACACACACACACACACACACACACACACACACACACACACACACACACACACACACAGGTTTAGCAATGGAAATCTGTTTCTGCAAAGCCTTGGGCTTATTTACGATATCATGCAACATATGCATATGACTTACTTTTACATGACTTACTTAACTTGTGTCTGTGAACAACACAGCACATTTATAAATGATGTTCTGTCGGTGTGCCCCGGGCAGATTCTTCAAAACAGAAATAGTTTAGCGATACCTCCAGTGGACAGTTATGAAACAATGTAGCAAGAGGTTATCTGCTCTATGTCAAGAGTAAGCATGCTGTTCTTTATTAGGACTGTGTTCAGTGTACATGTAATCAATAACAAATTAAACAGTGTGCCTGCAAAGTGTATTTCAGCTATTTGCATCTTATGAAACATACGTCAGATTTGCCAAATAGGTTAAGAAGTTGCCAGGATTCATGTAACTAAATGAGAGCGCAATACCTCACAGCTCATAATACTTTATATTATAATCAAAGCCTTTAATGTTGGGTCTGTCAGTTTTATAGTGCACTGTAATACAGAACATGAAGTGTGCTTTTTGAACTTGATGCCAGTTGCCTCACTGGCTGACAAATTACACCCTTTTCAGTGGCTGTTTTGGCATAAAGGTTTGCCATGGTTAAACGTGGTTATACAACAGCAGAAAGGTAGGGTTTCTTTAGAAAGAGGTCTAAATTAGCCTCTTGGTAATTTAATGCTGTAATGTGAGTAAATGAGAGCAATCTAAGAAGACAAATCTAAAGAGGGACATTTTCATCTTGGGAGATGCCTTGATGCTTAGGTCTCTGCTCAGAGTAAAAAAAGGTTAATGCCTGTTTTTACACTCTACTTCGAAGGCGTCCTTCAGACGTATATCACTGTTTGAGAGGCGGAATATCTGCAGTGTATACAAACACAGACATAAATACATTCACATAATCATAGGTATGGAAGTAAACATTCACACCAACACACATACACCCATACAAACATATACTCTGTAACATGTGATTTCCATCCCATGCAGCTTCCTTCTCTTACAAAATGGCATAATGACATTTTCTTCTTTCTGGTGGATCAAAAGTTATAACGAAACTGTAAAACTTTTAGTAATGTTACACATCATGACAATCAATGCCCCTCCTGAAGTAGTGATAGTAAAAACATGTTTTTTTTGGTATTTGTTAATGCTTCAAAAAAGTAACAAGCGGAAGCAAGATCCTTCCATACCATTCTTCATACATTCACGCCCATCTTCACCCTGTTGTTCAGTAGCAGCACAGACCTGCTGAGAGCACAAGAATAACTCCTCCGGCTTTTATACCTCAGCGAAATGCAGAAGTGGACCACGTGACAGGGGAAGTGGCGTCTCGATACATTTTTTCCCATCACGCCCTTACATGCTGTTGTGATGTACATCGCTAAGACACTCTGGTAACCTTTTTCTCTGACCACAAACTTCCTCTGCGTTCTTAAAAGATATCTGAAACTGTGGCGTAACGACCCCAACACAAGGGCCCAACCTTAGGGTGGCTCTGCTTCCTGTGATGAAAATACCTCCAAAGAAAGATTAGTTAACGCAATCTTTCAGGAGGTGTGTGAGAGCAACTTTTGACCTGAATGATGACATACATTAATAAAGATCATAAGTTAGCATCCTTAAGCTACCTCTATATAGAGTATAATGAAAGCCAATGAAATCGATCGTGATCAAGATTTATTACATGAAACTGTCTTTTAAAAGACATTGAGATTCTAATGTTAATCAACTGCATATCCCTGCGTGCACCTAGAAGAAGACATTAGCTGCTGTGTTAAATATATTGACCTAAAGTCAGTCAAATCCACCTCTTGTAAAATAGTTATGTAAATGTAACACAACATACGGCAGTTGTTGGTCTTTTTTGTTATATAACCTTTGGGTGTGTGCTGGGTTTCAAAAACAGCTTTGACATCCATCCTGTTCAAACAAGCCATCGACCCTTATCCCCCCAAATCTTATAAGCGTAGATTACATTCACTTACGGTAACTGGGAGGTGGTGTCCGCCAGTGTATTACAAGTCTTTGGGCATCCCAAGTAGACTTCTAAACGAAAACTGAATACATGGGGCTTTACAGTAATAATTTACTGTACCCTTGCTTCAGGGAAACAAAGCTTTAGCATCATAGTAGCTGATCAAATTTTGTTTTCTTCAAGCCGTTTGGCATCATCAACCACTAAGCAGGGGCTTATTTGTCTGCCAAGGAGAGGAGTCTCCTATGGGAACACTAAAAGCCAAGCAAATTAAAAGAGATTGGGCCAGATTACCGTAGCGAAAAAAGCAGCTTTATATGAGAGCCGTAAAATCAGCGCCAGGCAGTGTTTGTTTGTGTGCGAGTTAAAGAGCTGCTGGCAGCTGCTGGAAAGTTGTTGCGAAGATTGCAGCCAAGTTGCTACATGAGCTGAAACATTATTGATCAATCTGGACGGAGGGGGAATGTGAGAATAAGCGCTCATCTCTAAAGCAATGCTTATTCTTTTTCTGTAGTCTGAAGTCTCTCTGCTGTTTTTGAGAGGCTGGACGTGAATGTTTAAAAGTCAGTTAGACTCTGACAGGACCGCCAGAGACATAAAACAGACGCAGTACTCTGGCTCCCACCACACTTCTCAGGATACGGGAGGGAGGCCGTGGTAATGGCATGAAGGCACAAGTCAGTTTGGCTGCTCCGCTGAAGACACAAGTTACTCAAATGTCACAGCTTTCTAACACCATTTTCATGTCACCATAAAGGCCTGCGGTTGTTTTTCCAACCTTTTTGTACATCCAGGAAAACTCTATTCAGGATGCATGTCTTTGCCAGCAACACCTTCATCCACATTCATTTCAGATCCACAAATTCACACCTGGGCCAGTAATTACCTGTTTTCTGCTGTAGGCCACAGGTGTAAAACACATTTGTCACCGACACTTTTTGAAGTCTTTTGGTCGTTCCCCGAGAAATCCGGCTTTACCTGCTGGCACAGGTTGTCAGGGAAAGGACAGACATTAGAATACAAAATTATTAACTGTGTAAAATCATTGTATAACCCAGAAATTCAGTGGAAAGCCCCTGCATGGTAGCAAACAAGGTACACCTTCAGCACAACTGCTGATGCAACAATAATACAGACACACAGGTGGTACAGGTAGAAGAAGTGGGCCCTCTAGAGGCTCTTGTGCTTACAGCTGTCTATTGTTTCCACTTCATCTGGATACTGAGCAGTGACAGTTGAAAGTAACGTCTCCTAAAGGCCCACTTTTTCAAACTTTAATCTTTCAATCAAGTAACAGCTGGTTTTCAGTTTAAAAACTCAAATAATGAAACATGTGAGGTGTAAAACAGCCCCAAGAACCAACTTTGAAGCCTCACAACCATAACAGAGGTCTTTAAAGTTTGCTTGAACAAGAACTACAGTGTGTACTTTTCTGAAGAAAAAAAAAATACCATAGGTTTTTACACTATGTGCAAGTCTATCAGATTTGCAGTTAGATCATCATTAGAGTCACTTTCTGGATGTCCAGTCATCTTTTCCTGCAGAGCAGTGAGTGAGGAAACTTGTACTTCTGAGCCCCCTACAGGTAGATATGTTTATTGCACCCTGGCTCATGCCCACAGGGTGTATTTGATATCTGAAGAAAGAGCCAACATGCCTAAGCTCTCAAATGTGACAAGTAGAACAAAAAGCCAGACACATTCAGGTGTGAAAGATGACAAAGTGCTTAAGTGTATTCAGCATGTCAAGTGTATCACTTAGACTTTATTGCCTTATTTTACTGTAATGTGTCAAACTTTGTTTTCATTTTGGTGGTTAATATGTATTTTACACGACCAGTGAAATACATTTTCATATTATGTGGCTGTGTTTCCTACTTTAAATTTCCTTGTTCAGGGCAATGTCAAATTTGATGCAGCTCATTTTGATTTTTGGCGGCTTAAAATTCAGTGAAACTTATAAAAAGGAGAAGAAAAAAAAAGGATATGTAAAGAAAAAAAAAGTGCAACCAAAAAGTTCAAGCCACTGCTTCACGGGACTTTAACATCTTTACTTCATTCAATAAGATATTTTTTCCTGTCTTCTTCACAGATCACATGCACCTCCTTTTTTTAATCATGACTATATAAACCTGCTGAGTGGGAAAACAGCGTGACCTCGCCTGTCCCTGGCATACTGTGTCTCCTGTTTGCGGACTGGCACAACGCCCAGACGGCTGCTGCTTGCGTGCCACCTCTGTTTGGGTAGATTTGCATCTGGGCTCTAGAGAGAACTGGAATGATTCACCAGTCATTTGGTGTTTGTGTGTGTTTGAGTGTGTGTGTGTGTGTGTGTATTCTTAGCTGAGTGTGCTTTTTCACTGCACTCTGTTTTTTTCTCTTTGGATGACTCTCATTTCGCAGCGGAACTATTTCTGTATAATTCTCTCATGAGCAATACACAAAAACATAGCGGGGGAAGGATTACATGCACCATTTATAGAAACTTAAACGCAGATGTGTAGACTGAGAAACAGTTGCACAAGAGCATCACAGTAGGCACAGGAACACACAGAGAGGCTCCTTGAAAAAAAGGGATGACATACAGAAGAAAGAAAAACACAGAATTAAATACAAGAAAAAGGAAAATGTGAGATGCCTTTTTTTTGCCATATGCATGAGAAGAGGGGGTTTTCCTGACAAATTCATCGACTTTATGTGAAATCCCACCAGGGAGTTTGGAAAGGACACCTGCAAAAAACGCTCCCATTCATCACTCGGACCAGAGCATGTCAAGGCCTTTTATGTAAAGTACAGTGCATACAGTGCCAGCGGATAAAAGAAGAAGTTGGCACTGGTAGAAGCTATTATTGTCCCCAAGGGATGTTTAAATCATTGTAACCTCATTTGAAAGGGCTCTTTTTCACATTTTACAGCGCACATTATTACATGTGATCATATAGGGATTATTTCCAGAGCTTTAATGACACTAAAATGTGATGCAATGTAACTAATGCCTGTCCAGTAAAGCACACAAAGTGCCGGGCAAGTCCTCTCAGGGCTCTTTTTTTACTGAATTTAACATGATTCCCTTTAGTGCAAAACTTTACTTGAAGTTTTTTAAGGAAAGCTGGGTGTTCTTATATGAGGAATTCAGCAATATACTGTGAATGAGATGCATATGAATTCAAGCTTTTTATGTTACATTTATAATGTAATTGGCCCTTATATCTTCATGTGACGTCCTTGTCATGTGGACATCATTGGTAAGAAATGGGCTGCATCGAGGACACAACCTTCAGAGTTCATTATCTGATTATTTGCATTTTTTGACAGCAGCTCTCAAATAAGTGATATAAAGTTGCACCATTGCTCTTGTTCTTCACTATCTCTCTCTTTCCTTTTAACCTTGTTTGTCTTCAGGTCAGAGGAGATGTGCTTACAGTGCAGAATAGAACTGGACTATCCTGGAAAAAAAGTTGTTGGACTATTTAACAATCATTCAAACCCACATATCATCTGTAGATAATTCAATTCTGACAACAGATGACACCCCAACAACGAACAGGGTTGAGGATGACGCTTTCAGCAGATGCCCATTTTTTGTGGCATCCATTATGGCACCCCAAAAACAGACAGCAATCAAATAGGACTTCAAACTATGGCAAAGAAGATTGTGTAGCTTACTGTTTGTTCTGGTGGCTGACCGCAGAAAAAGTTGGCCAATACATCAAGAACGTGATTTGAAAAAAGGAATGGATCAGAAAAATTACTATAAAGCATTTCCAGAGTTTCTATGTCAAACAGACAATGAACTAAATGTATTAATATATCCCCTGCAAATCATTTGCTTTTCAACTCGATTACACTGCTAACAGCACAAGCCACTTTAAACTGAGTCAGTACACAACAACCAATACACAATAAATGACTATGTGCCAGTATATTTTGTACCTTATTAGCTTCTTCAAGAAGGTTGCCATTAGTCCTTTAAATAATGAATAACTTAGTGTTAGCTATGATGACTTACTTTATTGCTAATGTCTTACTACCCGCCTGCAAGCAAAACATAAGCAACACTTTGTGCCAATATGCCAGTGCGGCATATCAAAGTCATATACAACACAGTGTGTAGAGTAATTCATGTTCCACCTGCCATCGGCCTTGAGCTATAGGAAAACAGAATGCAGTTGATATTATTCAGCCAGGGTGTGAATAGTAGCATTCAAGTTTACTGTGTTGTATATATTATGTTTCAAATTACAGTCTTGTACGGAGCCAGGTTTCTTTAAGTCCCTAATAGTTAAAAACAGCGTGTTTCTCTTTCTGCCTTTAAGCTTTTCAGGGATCCGTTGCTGTGTGATGATGGTGTAGTTGGCACAGAGTTATCTCCTTCTGTTTGGGCTGGGTGGATTTAAGGTCAAGTTGGCAAAGCTGCAGCCGCATTGAGAAAAAAACATATCAACAACCTTGAGAGTGTACTCAAACACAACATGGCAAACCAAACAAGTGCAGAGAGCACACACAAACAAAGGCAGACACAGGGAGACCTGCAGGTTAAACTTGACTGAGAGTGGCAACAGGATGTTTTTAAATGCATCTCTGCAGGGTTTTGGTTATGTTTTCAGTGTGAAACTTAAAAAGTTGTGAACTTTAAAAAACACCCATGGGAACTTCCTTTTCAAAAAGCACAAATTAGCCAGTCCGAATGTGGTCACATTAAACTCATATAGGTGATAAGAGCTACTGGGGAGTCAATTCAAATATATAACATGTGCTCATACATTTAAGGGTAATATCAGTAGAAGGCCGTTATAATCAGTATCAACTGAATATTATTCAGCAGGAATTTTTCCAGCTTTGATTCCTTTCACTTTAATAGACATGCCATTGTTAGTGATGTTTTTCTGTGCATGGAGTCTGGTGTGTGTCTGTGCGTGTCTTTATGTGTGGGTGGTTTTCAGCCACTTCCTTTTGTAAAAAATCAACCAAGGACAGCATGTTCTGAAAATGACTGCTTTCACTTTGCAGAGCAGCCACAAAAAGGTCGATGACGAGTGCGCAAGCGGCATATTTTCTGAGTGACGGAGGCTTGCACCTTCTACAATGAGCCTCAAGGTTGTCTTCGACAAGTGCACGCTGACCTCCATGAACCAACACTGTTTTTATGTTATTGTATTGGTTTGTGGTCCTGTGAGAGGTGTGCGGAACAAAAACATCAGCACAGAAACACTTGTGTACACAATGGAATTGACAAAAGATAAACACATTGACTTCCTTGTCTGAATGTGGTTTATCAGTTGGCTTTGTTAATGTAGACTAGTTAATTTCACAACATTCATCATGCAGCTCATTTGCCTGCATGTCTCCAATCTGTATTGTCACCACAAGGGTGGTAAGTGCAATGTGCTTCATCCTAACGGTTTGCGGAAGATTAGCAATACAGGGAACAAAGGCTGCTGTTTTGGCTGACTGGCAAGGCCTTTCATGGGTTTAGTGGTGGCTGCTCTGTACATTTTGTTCAGCTGTGGGATATGTCTAGTGACAGCTTTGGCTGCCTTGCTGGAAGGTATCACGGAGACACTCGTAGAGCAGCACAGACATACTACTAGAGATTTGCTGAGCCTTAGTGTCCTCCCTGGAGAGGAATTTTGCTCAAATGGGCTTCAGCTTAGAGCTTCATCTTCAACCCTGTTTATTCTTATTCTTGTTCCCATGACCTACAATTGCTTTAGTGAAGAGAAAAGAATACATAAGGAGAAAAAAAAAATCCCTGAGCCTGCCAACTTTATTTGTTCGCTTCTTTTTCACTCTTTAATGAAATCTTGTTGAAGTTGGTGAGGTTGTTTACTTGATTTCCATTTTGTAACATTGAGGAGAGATGAGCAGCATATGTATATATGGAGAAGCATATTTTACAGAATTTATATGTTTTACAAAATCATAAATGAGACACAAATTAAAGCCTAATAATAATAATAATAATAATAATAATATTAATAGTACAAATAAAAATAATAATAATAGCCTATTGTATTTCTCTAATAAGTTACAAAGTGCTTTATAAATAGCTGATTCAAAGTTATATAAGTAAAGGTATTAAAAGATAGGCCTAACTATATGAAGGATATAGAAAAAGATTGAAAGGAGGGAAATAGGATTAGGAGGCACAGGTACATTGAATTAGGGATTTCTGAGTTGTCATTTATAAGTGAAATTCCGGAGGACGCAGTAATGATGACGTTGAACTTTGCGTCGTGTTGCGCCATCGGCTGGTAGGCAGCAAAGGAAGTCTGCTAACAACTTGGGATAGTTTACTACTATAGTTAGGCTAACCGCATGTATGGCTAGCATTGTCGAGAAGTGCCGAATCAATGCGTGGTAATGTTTTAAAAGCAAGGAGCGGGTCATGGACAGTTTTACTTCAATATTGCGGAAAAGGAGATATATTTCGTGTCCAGTGCGAGAATCCATCGACGGCTAATCCAGCAATGGGACTGCTTAAGCTAGCGTGGTGAAGGACATAATGACGCCAAACATGGAGGATAACGAGGACTAAGAGCAGAAAAATGAAGAAGACTGTCTGAACAAGCTGCACTTAAATGTAAGTGAACTTCGTGTGCTTAAAATAAGCTGCTTGTGCCACTTGCTGTGTGTGCTTTGGGCTAACGCTAGCTAGCTTGCGTTAGGAAGCTGCGATCGAGAGCTGCTGTTGGCTTGTGACGTCAGAGATGTCTGCTTGACAGTATGTTTAAATGCTCCCGGCTGAAAGTTTTTATACATTCAGGGAGGCTTTTTGTGATGGCTGTTTGTTGGATTCAGATTTTTTACTTGTTGTTGTTGTTGTTGTTGTTGTTGTTGTTGTTGTTTTATACTTTTATGAGCTTTTGAATTGTTCATTCTTCGGCCTAGCATAGGGAGTTGTATTCTCACATTTTACATTTAATAAAGTGCATTTTTAGTTCCAAGGAAAATTGAATCTTTAGGCTATTAGTGTATTCTTTTTAATGTATTCCTATCAATTGTTGTTGTTTATTTATGGCATAACAAGTCTGTAACCCATGCTATGATCTTCACAGGAGATCAGTAAATATCTAAACCTGATTAAAAAGTACATTGCAATTCAAATACCTGCCGAATCGAAAAACAGAGATGTAAAACATAAAAAGTCAAATGATATGCAAATCCAGAAGTGTGCATCACTTCAGACTGGGCTTTTAGTGCTTCACTTGTGATCATAAGCCCAGTAAGAAACATCTCAATGCCAGGCTGAGTGACAGGCTCCTCATCACGTAGACACCCACATGATCCAACTCCAGTGTTATCTAAGTTTGATCAGCGACACTGATAAAGGTGTATAGAGATACCTCCACATACACACACACATACACACACACACACACACACACACACACACACACACACACACACAAAAAAAGCTTTTACATAACCTAATCCTCTTAGTGCTGAACTTTAGCAAACTCTTCACTCCCTTAACATTCACTGCTCAGCAGCGACAATGCAATGACAGTTAGCCTGCTTCCTATCCCATGGCAAGACATACATGTGTTTCCTTAACAAATGTGTGTGTGTGTGTGCGCAAAACACTGTTTCTTTCTCTCCCAGCTTTCTGAGAACATCACGTAGCCCAATAACACAGATAACTGTTGTCATGAGTTTGTCTCTCTTGCACACACACACACACACACACACACACACACACACACACCACATAAGCGCAAGCAGAACAACACCCATTTACGATCATATGCATACAGTACAGTAGACGAATAGGCTTGTTGAATCCTTTTTAGTATAGACAATTGTATGGACTCTTGTTTAAATGTATTTAAAGCATGAAGACAGAAAACATTTGACTTATATTACACATCTTAACAGGAGTGCGAGCCATGGCTTTGATTGCTGGATATAAGCTGTTTTTTTTCACTCACAACCTGCATAACTGTTTCTTTTCTTATTGCTCCATACTGCTAGACACAGATCCACTGTTTACATGCAAGATTACATTCCTTTTCATAAACTGCATGTGAAATGTATTCTCTCGCCTTGTTCTCTTGAGTTATCGGCTTTTAAGATACTTGTGACCTCATGTGAGAAAATGGGGAACGATTGATGAGAATAGAACAAAATGTCCTAGACGCTCAGAGTTGAATCGGGGTCAGAAATTTAGGAAGGAAGGCGTGTGCTTCCTCCTACTGGTCGTTAATTGTAGTGTAGTCGGTCATTGGAAATGGTTCTATAACATGATTCAAGCTGTGCTACTTCTGTCTCAAACTGATGTATGTGGTGAAGCAGTTTATCTGACCATTTCTCAAGTAGGGAAGTCGGTTGTTATGATCCACAAAGCTGGTGCTGTTATATAAAAATGTAGATGCATTTACATTTGTTAAACTGCTTGAAAAACTATTGGTGTTTGTTGTTGGTGACTCACGCAGGCCAATACTTGTGTGCTTGTACAGTACTACAAAATGCAGTATGCTAAATCTAAACAGATTTTACATTTCATACTGGAACAATATTTGTAAGCGATTTTAGATAATACTCTTAATTTACCTTAACATCAGGGGAATTCTTTACGAAATTCAGAGTGTGCAGATTATTTCAGCAGTGCTTTCATTCCTGACATTTTTTCTCTATAACCAGAACCTCTTCACCAGCTGCTGCTTTAGTACATCCTCTTCAAGTTGTTAGAAACTGTGCTGTACATCACTGCGCTACTGTTCCGAAGCCCTATTAGGTCTGACTGCTTAGCTCTCGACCTGTGCCCTCAGTGAAGGCTAGTTTTGGGTCCTGGATTGTCGGGTTGTGATTTTCTTTGAATGGGGTTGAGAGTCAGAATCGTCTGGTACCAACCATTAAATCATGTTTTAGCTTCCTTAGATCACTCAGTCAGACAGCCAATGAACCTCTAGATCCTCATGGTTGAAACTGACACATGTGACAGTTTGAGGTGTGATGTTAGACAGTTATGTTCAAACAGCTCTACCTCCACTTGTATCTTCTTTAAAATTCATTTTTTATAAGGTTATTTAAAGTGATAGTTAGGGCTGGGTATTAGTAAAGACTTCACTAAATGATTCACATTATGATGCTGGGTCAATATATGATGCGTTTTTTGAGTGTTTGTGACAATCCGGCTCTTAGGCTGCAACAAAAATAGGAGTCGAAGACGAGGTATAGGAAAAAAAAATTAAAAAATGTATTTACAACAAATTAAATAAAATGTGAAACAAAATGAAACAGCCGCGACGTTCACACGGGTTGAGAGTACAAGATCAGAACCACTTCTATCCTGAGAAGAGGATTATATGGACGAGGACTACACCGGTCCAAGGTGTAGCACATCCCCTGATTACAACCCCGCCTTGACCGGAACCTGTAACAGAAGAGCAAACAAGCAAGCAGCACGGGAACACCAATAGGTGTGGAGGGGTTGTCACAGTGTTACTGAGTCAAAACTATTACATTCAGAATTTCTATTCCAATTTGTTAGAACATAGTGTCTTCACAACACCAGAAGTTTAGACTTCGATGTGTGTGTGGTGGTGTCAGTCTGCACAGACACTGGCCTTTTTCTGTATTTTCTGGTTTTCTCATCATGTTGCTGTTGTTTGAGACATTTTTGTGTGTCAGTCCTTGTGCAGTAGTGAAGAGCTCACAGCACACGCTCTGCAGATCTGGACTAAATGAAAACAAAGTGATCAGGTGACTAACGAGACTTGTGCAGCCAAATGAGCTGCCAAAAAGACTTGGGTATATGATGACCTGTGAATTTGAGTTGTGGCCGCGGTTTGACAGGACACACAGAGACACACAGCGCATACAAACAAAACTAATCCGTTTTTGCACAGTTTTGCAGAACTGTAAACATGTTTATTAGTTTGTCAGAGCTTAACCCCGAATAAATCTTAAATAACGTCTTATTTCCTTCCTTAACCACTTTATTTACATTAGCCCAGCTCCCCGCTTAACTTCCTCTCTAGGTCACTCGACCGCCGCTGCCCGCTAACTTGCTCTCAGCAGATATAGGGTCTAGGAGCCAGTATAGTAGCTGAACAGTGATATCTAAAGACGCAGAGATTGTTGAGATGACAGTAATTTGAGGGAAATATAAGGACATTTTTTAAACCATTAGCATATTGATGTGGGGGGCGGGGTAATTGGTGTAGTATTGTGCAAACAATGGGACACTATCAATAATGTTGTATTCCTAGTAAGATACATGACAAGATGCAGCATGCACTGATGTTTGCTGTTGTGTGCAGAAGGAAAAAGTCACATTTTGACTGTTTTCATCATGTGCTGTGATATCTGGACTTGAGTCTCATTCACAGCAAGCATAGATAACGCAGAGTGTGTTATCTTCCCTCTATAAGATGGGTTTATAAGGCATGCCCTTCAAGGTTTGAGGTCAGTGTGTGAATGTGTGTGTGTGTGTACACCTTATCACACCTTATCTTATTGATAGCACTTTAATCTCTAAGGATCACATCCTCCATGAGAAAATACTTGGACACTGTGTACTTTTGTTTAAAAAAAAAACACGACACCTTTTTGGGAGCTTATGCCCTGGATTCAACATGAAAAGCAAACGGAGTGAAAGGTAATGTGTGGTTACAAAGTGAGTACATTTCTCATCCTAATAACTGCAAAATATCGCTAACACATCGTAGGCATCAAAGGGAAATTGGACAGTAAAAATATATACATTTATCCCTTAGATTGAAATGCTGCTTTGAATTTAGTTGTCTGGAAATTTCAGCTCCCAGAAGGCAAAAAATAAAGGCTTGATTCCCAAACTGAATTTCCAAAAATCTACAATATTTCAGAGCCCAAAATACCTCGTCCTCCCAGAGGAGACTGTGAACTTCTCTCATTGCAACCACTATTCAAATAACCTGTCTCCCATGATCATTATCTTCAAGACGGCAGGGCTGTGTGTGGCTCTGCAGGAAAGTTTTCATCTGGGGAAGAGACAGCAGGAGGAGAAAACTGACAGTGGGAAGAATCTATCTCAGAAGCAGAGAGATACACAGGGAAGTGGGATTAAACTGTCCCTGGCCTCTTCATCCAGACACTTTGTAGTTGTGACCTACACACGAACCAGACACCGAGTTGCTGAGAGGGGTTAACAAGGGAAGTAATTAAGGAATAAAACTATCTGCCAGCACTTTCTTTTCTCTCTTTCTCCCTCTGACTTTTTTCCCTTCTCTATTCCTCTGCTGCTTCTCCTCCATCAACCCGACTTCCCCTCTCCCAGAGCCCTTTGTTGGCTCGCTGCTCCGCTCTAATCTGGCATGCCGTTCCCCTCCTAATTTGGGGACTCATTACAGGAGTGATTATCTCTCTGCACACTGTGTGAGTTAGGAAGGAAGGCGCTGATGGTGTAGGCTGTCGAGCGATCTGGGCTGCAGTTTATAGCGTGAAATATACTGTATATTATTCTGTGATATTCTGCCTGCTACAGTACAGAGGTTATGTGATGATGAGTTCGATGGTTATATTAGAGTAACTCCAGCCTCTGTCCTTCTTTACGGAAGTCTCTTCGTTCGGCCAAGCAGCCCAATGTGACTTAAAGGATTTGCTATATAAACAATAAGAGAGGGGAGCATGACTTAACTCATGATTCCATATGATTGGATTTTGAAGCTTATATAGATTATATTCCTGCATGATTTAGGCCATTATTCAATTTTTCTCAACCTTTCGGGGCAGTCTGGATTATATTGTGTAATAGTGAAACTACCTTGACAAAGTCAGAAGGAAAGCACCATCAAAATAAATCTTTACTGGTCTTGTTCTTATAGGTAAGATTAGACAGATTCTCTATTTGGTCAAGTTAGATGAAACAGTATAAATCTGATCCATCAGCATCCATCATTTTAAATGTGTGTGACTGTTCACTCAGTTAAGACTGGACCTCCACAGTTGGTGTTGTGTCCGAACCAATGCAGGGCTCAGAGACAAACATCCATTGATCCTTAAATAGATTTATTGGAGAGTTTAAATGAGGGAATTGCAGTAAAGAACATTTTCGATCATGCCCTCAGTGCAAGGAAGATTCTAGAAAGGTCGTATTTATTCCTACCACATGATGGCAGTAGAGAGCAGCGTTTCTGCTCCTGTCATAAGCAGCATGCTCCCCCTCCAAGAAACTGAACTCTGCTCAGTGGTGCTGGTTGCATATTTTTTTGCCGTTGCTGAAAGGAGAAAAAATACTTTGTCTTTCCCTTGGGGAATTATCATCTTTTCACTCTGATTAGTAATTAGCACAAAGAAAATCCTGCGTATATGCTGCTGCTGTGGATGTATGTCAGAGTTACGGGTCCTGTCCTGTACAATGGTGTAAAATCTGCATGGTTAAGGATTAGGTACCTTGCTCAAGGGCATCATGAAAGTACCAAAAAGGTGAAACACTTGAACTCACCACATGACTATTAAAGACTCACTTAATTTGAGTATTGAGGCTGAAACTAAACTGACCTGATTTTGGACCTGTTTTAAGTGAATATGTTGATGTGATAATAACAATGTATTTTAGCTTCTACGTTAGACTATCAGACCTAAAATGTTATAAATCATTCATCTAAATGTGTTAAATTTTCAGGCTCCGTGTTGCAGTTGCTACTAGAACTGATTAAAGTGGGCTCATAGAAGTGAAGAAAAAAACCTTGAACTGACCTTGATCCTAATGTGGACACTCATGCTTACACTCCTTAAGTACAGCATGTATAGAATACAAAAGATTAGATCCTCTACATGTAATGCAGAAAGAGGTTCAAAGTTAATCCTAGATGTGGCCATTGTGTGGGGCTGCCTGAGCAGTGATACAGCATGACAATGAGGCTAAATGTTCAGTCCCATTGTTGTTGAGGTAGTTCATTATCCTGCGTCTGATAGCACACACTCATGAAAGAGATGAGCGTAGGAGGATATTGTGTCAGAGGCTTGTAAGAAGCAATCCACTGGTTACGGATGAATTTAACTAATTAAACGAGTGTCCCATTAAAAGCAGGTTCTTGCTCCCGATGTGACCTGAATTAAAATGTGCCAAACTGTTCAGGCCCACAGGCGTTTTAAAGCAACTTTGTTTCTTTTAATAATCAAACATCCATTTGTGATTGTTCCTGCACACTCAGGGGTTCCATCCTTTGGCACTTACTGTCTGCAAGTTCGACATAAGGCAGCAATCAATTGCTAATTCACACACAAGTGGACAGGAGTCTTCAGTCAGGCCAGCAACTCAAAGGCACTATTTCAACAACTCCTCAGCCTGTTTGTATCCCAAGCGGCTGTTTGTAAAGATCCACAGTGACCACACAAATCCTGGGCCAGCATGATTGATGAGCCCCATGCGCAGGGCTAGAGCTGCCGATAAAGAGACTTGGATCGCCAGCAACTTTATTGATCGGCCCCGCCAAATAAAGATGACATTTGCTTGCTTTAATAGATCTTTTAATTTGTCATGCTAAGTGAAAATGTAATTCATTCTCAACAATGGCACACCTTTGAGAGGTCGTGTAGGGGGAATAAAAAAGGGAGGGAATACAGAAAAACAGAAAGAAAGCAATACAGCGAGACAAAAAAGGGAAAAGACAGACAGGAAATAGCAAAGAATGAAGAACTGAAAATGCTACTTAAACTGAAAAATATCAAATCTTGCTTTGCACACAAAACAGCTACACTTTTATACCTCTGTCTGTTTCTCTCTCTTTGACTCTCTATCTCTCTCTTTGACTATCTCTTTGACTCTCTCTCTCTCTCTCTCTCTCTCTCTCACACACACACACACACACACACGCACAGACTAAGGCACGTAAACACTCTTTATTCTGTATTTAGAAGAAAAGCCTTGGTGTTTCAACAGCTTTGGTATCAAGTTTGGGCAGAATAAAAGCGCAGACCTCCCTTTGAGGCACCTCATGTCATACAGGGAACATTGAGCCATCAAGCCAGGCAGCCAGAAATTACACATGGGGGCTTGTGATTTGGCCTTGGAGTTGGAGGATTGAGCTTTTGGATTTTCAAAGCCCCCCCCTAAAAAAAAACCCCAACTAAAAACAACATAAACACATCAGGGTGAGGCTCTATATCTGAACAATTTGTAGTTCATACTTAATATATTGCCAACTTCCCCATTTTCTCTCTGTCATCCCATCCCATTTCATCCCTCTTTCTCTGCCATCCAGCCTTGCTATCTCCGGGCACCCTCTCACCCTCCCCTTTCCGTTATCAAACGCTTTGTGATCAGGGCGCCGTGTGAGAGCCTCCTCCACGCCAGCATGCTGTGATTTGAGCAGCTTGCTGCTGAGGACCTGCTCGTCGGAGGCCGGATCAATAGGCGTGGATTCCGCACACAAAGCTGAGGTGACAGGCAGAGACTGTGAGAAAGGGGAGCGTGACCTTTGGAGAATACAATTTAAAACATCTCTGCGACTCGGGCTAAGTTAAGTCTGGCATCACGCTGCGCTTGCACTTGCAGATCGTTTATTTTCCTGGACAGTACCAATTGAGGGAGTGAAAGGGGACGAGGGGTCTGGGATTGGGATGGATGTGAGAATAGCCCAACAGACCGGTTAGGGCGGGAAGGGATGTAGACAAGAGCACCAATTTCAGAATGTTGTGCTAGTGGATTTACTTGTTTTTCTCCCTTTTTTTACTTTTGTGCTTCCCCTCGCACTTTTACCATGTCTTGTTTTATCACTTGCCCTGTAAAGGTTGTTTAAGGAAGCAGCCTGAAGCCGGTCTTCGCGGGCTCAACACACATCCTGCACACAGGGTTTCCCGGGGCTCATTTACATCCTATACACCAAAGAGATGGTTCAAGTCTGTACAATTACATTGAAGCACAGACAGAAAATCTATATTTGTCTGCCTTAATGATTCAGTTGCTTCTTTCTGTCTTTTTTCTCTCTCCCATTTGTGCACTGTGCCCTCCTGTTTCCTCATTCTCTTTCTCTGTGTGCAGCAACATGGCCCATACACCCTGCTCTTTACAAATAAAGGCTTATATGAGTTACTGAAGTGCTCAGTCCATGTTGAAGCCAGTTGAGAAGATGTAGATGCAATTTTAAAGGCATCAATGTGTAAATTGCTCATGACTAATAATTTATAGTTTATCAGGTGCAGTGATGGATTTAACAGTTTGACATACAGCGTGCTTTGGAGGGCTGTATTTTTCATGCACGATTGGCAGTTTAAAAGCATGTAATGTATGTATTCATGAAGCGTTTCATGAATAACTCGGTGTTCAGATGGAGCAAGTGGGATGTGCTGCTGCAATCTCACTTTTTCACAATTTTTTCCCCCATCTGAGCTGTCCTTCCTGTTTCCAAACAGCAGGGGGCAGTGTTAAACGAGGTATCTCTTTAAATTGTGACTTTTTGTCCTCGCAGACTGATGGGGCTGCTGCAGTCTTGTCTCGAGGAAGATGGGAAGAAAGAGAGAGACGAAAGATAGAGACCGGAAGAGTGTGTGTGTGTGTGTGTGTGTGTGTGTGGGGGGGGGGGTACTGCATTGCACAACACAACAGTGTATCAAGGGGGGCTGAAGAAAGCTGGTGGATTTACGTTTCTCTCCCTGGTTTTACATCTCAATTGTGTTTGGACAAGCCCCACTCTGCATGTGTAATTACCTCTGACACTGTTACTTTTTCCGGACACAAGTTCAGGCCTCGGCTGGGTGATTAGTATGCTTTGTGTCCTCTGGGGCACTCGTAAATACAAAAACCCAGGGCCCTCAGTGCGTTAGCCATATATTTGTTTTGTTTCTCTTCGTCTCTCTGTCCCCATTAATGTGAACTTACTCTTATTAATAGCTCTCAAGGACAAAGGGGGGTTCGTACGCAAGTCTTATTTTCTCTCTCTTGAAATCGCCAAGTGTTGGCCACATTATGAGATTTATGAATTATTCCAGGGGATTTGTCGTCTACATTTCCTGGTTGCGGCAGTGATGGATTGAAAGTAACACCCTATCACTGTAATTACAAATCATTTGATCTCCCATTCAGCTGGGACAAAAGGGAAATGACAACAGCCGTATTCCCTCCCTACAGAAGGGTTTACACTAATGTCTACAACAAACCATTCATGGCGAAAGATTACATCTTCGACGAAAATTAACATTCATCGCAACGCGGCTGAAGATTAAATCAATTTCCCTGCTTCCGTCACATCATGTTATCAGCCTTGAGATGGTAAACAGACAGTAAGTGCCATCTTCCTTGTGGTCCGGAGGCATTCTAACACACATCATAATGGGCCCCTATCTGCGTGGGGATGTTTACAACAGAGACAAGACGTACATCAATATTCACATTGGCTGAATTTATAAAGGAGCAAGCATTGGCACACATCCTAATTTAGCCAGCAGTTTGTAGCTGTCAGATAAGAATTAAAAGATCATCTGATGACAGCAAAGGATGCTATGCGTTTTTAATTTCTATGAGACCACACACAGTATACAGTTATTCTGCATATCTTGAAGTCCAGGCACATAAGTTTGCATGCATGCAATAAAAAAAAGTAGTAAGAGAAGTTCTAAAATTCACATAAAGGAGGATACAGTTTTCTTTTAATATACCCAACTACTTGTTCTTTTAGATTCCTTCAAACCATGTGTCCCCTTATTCATGTATCT
Source organism: Tautogolabrus adspersus (assembly GCA_020745685.1). NCBI lineage: Eukaryota > Metazoa > Chordata > Actinopteri > Labriformes > Labridae > Tautogolabrus > Tautogolabrus adspersus. Next base: position 16,664,385 of record CM036540.1, read on the forward strand.
TCTTTACAAAGCAGTGAGGAGTTTGGTGTGTGAATAATAAATGCCTACGATGACCCTTATTTTGCCCCCAAGCAAACACAGCTCTTCGTCTAGAAAACAAACATCCCCCAGGGGCACAAAATATTCTTCCCTCCCCCTCTGGCCTTGAGTCTTTTGCCCACAAAACAGGTGACACACATTGCGACAAAAACAGACTGACTCATCTGTCTCAATAGGGAGGTCTTACATTTCCTTCCCTCCCACAAGCCCTCCATTTGGCCCCCGCCACAAGAAGCCATCCTCGCTATTTGATGTTCCACGAAAAACCAATTAGCTGGTCGCATTTCCGCATGTAAATTAAATGACTTGTTTCCATGGAACCTGCAGGACCTCAAAGACATATTCCCGCTGCCGGCGTGTGTGACGTGAGGTCTGCCAGCATTAACATTTGATAAGAAGGGTCGTTTACAACTCCCAGCTGCTTGCCAGCACCAGACAGTGACCTTTCAAACAACAGTAAATTTTACAGACCTTTAAAAAAATGCACCCCGCCTCACCACACTCTGTCTCATCATCTCATATGATTTCCTTATTTTGACCGCAGCACGTAGGTGTTTAATATTCTCCCTTTACATAGCCAAACCCACACTAAGGCATTCCTCCGACCGTCCCGCTTTATATTTCAATTCCAACACCCCACAGCCTGGATTATTACTCATGAGGCTCTTATTTATTTATTCTATTTTTTATTTCAGCACAGACGCATTCTTCACTAAAGTATATTGGGTTACAAGGTGAGGCGAGTTTCTCCTCGCACTTTTCCTACACAGATTGCCTGTCTGCCTCCATGGTTGTCATAGCACAACCTCCTGCACATATCTGTGCAAAGCGTGGAATTAGAGGGATTATGGCAATGACTGATTTTCATCACTGGTCAGTAGTTTATCATTCCTGGAGCAAATCCCTCAAAACACAATTTGGTCATGTGCATTGCAAAACATGGTGCCAAACGATGCTTGATAGAGAAGAAGGAGCCGATTAGCCTCAAAGGGCAAGTAGTACACAGGCTCATTCAAAGGGCTGGTTGAATAATACATAAGTATTGCACAGCTACAGAGACAGTGGGGAAAAAAAAGGAAATGAATGGGCAGCACAAATCCGTAACAGTATGACAACCTTGAGAGGCAGGGGGACATTGATTGGAAGATACAACAATGCTCATACATGTTGAGCAAAAGGAGCCATTGTGTAAGCTCTTTCTATTATGCTATCCGCTTGCCATGGCAACAGCATGTTCGTAAGTTTTTTTTAAAAATCCTTCAATTTGTCGCCATGCTTGAAGTCATCTGATAATCAGTAAGAAAGTTTGAAGTGGCTTTATATTAGTGTCATAAAGAGTGGACTATAAATCTGTCTGCTTCTGCTCTCACTTAATGATCGTGATCTTCTTTAACCCCGACAGCAGGAATACAGCCTGAACCATGGGAACCGTGTTTCTGATCACGAATACAACTACATTATATTTCTCTGCAACGCAAACTCTAAAAGAAGTTTCTTTAGACACATAGATATATTCATTATATTTTTCAATTAACTTATTAAGCTGCACAAGTTCACAGAGGCCAAACTGAAAAACTCAGATTTAATCCTCACATTTTCTTCTCACATTAAAAAAGCTCTAAACATAAAATGGTTTACATTTTTCTTATTCAATGTCTTAGCCAATTAATAGAAACGTTCCATGACCAATCATTTTTGGTTACAAGTTAATTATTCTCTATCTGTACGCAGTAAGTCTCTAGAGATCTAACAATAACTAACACCGGGCTATTGTTGCTATCCAGTAATTTGTAGGGCTCGGTATTGGCAAGGACCTCACAATACAATACCAATCACGATAAATTGGTCACAATGCAATACGCATGGCAATACTTTTCAATAGTCTACAATTCACGGAAATTCAAAAGCCGAGCTCAGAGTAGAAATTGCTTTGGTTTTGAGTAGAAACTAATTCATTCAGAACTCCTATTCCAATTTATTCGAGCATAGGGTTTGGTATCACCAGTGGCCTGTTACATCAGCTATGTGTTTTTTTTTTATCTTACAGTGTACGCAACTAACCCTGTGTGTTAACTAGTACCAACTCAGATGAAATACTGATAACTGTAACAAAAGGCAAAATGAGGAAGATTGTCCCCAAAATACTGTTTAGACTTATTTTAAAATCAGGATACCCATGGGGTCTTAGAAGTTTTAAAATGTTTTAAAAAAAGAAGTTAAAATCGTCAAATTAAGGCCTCAAAAAGTTTTGACAGCTACAGGAGCGTAGGTTGTTCTCATTATTTAAGGGAATTGACATTTTTAATCCATATAATTTATCGATGTGGGAAGGTTGGAATATCCACATAATATCCTGAAACCAAATACCATTCTACTTTGCTGTAGCAATTTATTTACACAGCCCTACTAACTAGCATATCATCCCACAATGATATTGTCTTCTTTTCACACTCAAGTTTAAGTCTAATCTTTTTTTAAGGAGAAATCAAATGGTAGCGGTAGGCAAATGCAGCACCTTTCCCTCATAACATTTTCCTTCTAGGACCTGTGTCCACGGACGGCGCATTTGGTGCTGGCAACGCCCATCTTCAATATAAATTCAATGTCGTTCAGCGTTTTCAGCTCTCAGCGTTCAAAATGCAAAGGCTCAGCGCTTTCAGTTGAAAAAAGTTTATTTTTTGGAACAATTCCAAGCAGATCCATGTCACTTCTCACTCACCGACCAATCAAAATAAAGACAGAGCAGGACTTCTGATATCAGCTTTGTCAACAACAAAGCGGAGGAGAAACTAATCTGACATGTCTTTCGAGGGGTCGGCCACAATCTTAACTGCACGCCTCAGGGTCCTGGAGGTGTACAGGTCGTGGAGAGATGGTAGACTGCAGCCGATCACCTTCTCTGTAGAGCGGATGATACGCTGCAGCCTGCACTTGTCTTTTGCTGTGGCTGCAGCGTACCAGACTGTGATGCAGGAGGAGAGGATGGACTCGATGATGGCAGTGTAGAAGTGCACCATCATGGTCTTTGGCAGGTTGAACTTCTTCAGCTGCCGTACATCCTCTGCTGTCCTTTCTTGATGAGGGAGGTGATGTTCAGCTCCCACTTGAGGTCCTGGGCGATGGTGGTCCCCAGGAAGCGGAAAGACTCCACAGTAGACACCGTGGAGTCACCGATGGTGATGGGGCTGGGGGAGGCTGCGTTTTTCCTAAAGTCCACAACCATCTCCACTGTCTTCAGAGCGTTAAGCTCTAGGTTGTTTTCGCTGCACCAGGTCACCAGATGGTCAGCCTCCCACCTGTCGACTGCAGACTCATCCCCACCAGAGATGAGTCCAATGAGGGTGGTGCTGTCTGCAAACTTGAGGAGCTTGAAGACTGGTGACTGGAGGTGCAGCTGTTAGTGTACAGGGAGAAGAGCAGAGAAGAAAGAACGCTGCCTTGAGGGGAGCCAGTGCTGATGGTCCTGCTGTCCGAGACATTCTTCCCCAGCTTCACCTGCTGTCTAGAGCAGATGCTAAAGCCAGGACAGTATTCCTATTCCTTCGATATATCCTTCAATAAAAGCACATAAAGGACACGTAGCTATCTAAACACAGCTAATGGTCATTACCAAGGAAAGTGGAGGTTAACTTTTGTAACCTAGCAACATTAAGCACCAGTGAGAATGGCTCTGAAATCTGAGGTTGCCAGCGCAACAATACTGTTAATGGACAGAGGCCAATACTTACAGGTTCTATTATTTAACAACATTGTATCATCACTATATATCACTGCAGGTACACATTGCTGATGGTAATAAAGAGTACAATTTTACTGAACAAAACTGAAGATTTCAGTGGAGACATTATAATATCAGATTTGATTTGTACTTAACATAATCCACAAAATATATCCTTTGAATCTGCCATGAGGCTGCTACAGAGCTCTTATAAATGTGTCTTCTATCGGATCTCAGACAAAGTTTTATCTTTCTTACTACATAAAACCCTTCCACTGCTTCCAGAAAATGCATGTAAAGTGCGCCATGGCCACTCTTCAGCATATTGATGTGGTTTCGACACCTCTCAGCCCTTGCTGCCACCTGTATAGCCAGCGGTCAATCAATCCTTTTACCTCTCCCTTTTGGTCACAGCGAGTGGGTTTTGATAAATCTTTAGCGAAACGCAAGTGGGCTTTTCTGGCAGATTTATCAGCTTTCCTCTTTGCAAAGCACTCCCACATTAAACTCTATACCATAAGGAACTTTAGAAATCTCATTCTAGATGTAACACTGGCATTTTGTCTCTGTTTTTCAGCCAGATTATCAGAGTGTAATGTGGAAGAAAATAAGAATGAGACCAGGGAGTGTGGGTATAAGCTAATGAAGAAATGCTCCAAAGTGTATGGCAGAAACCAGGGAGACCTACATTACTTTTTACAATGGAGTTGAGCCATTAAGCAGAAAATATCTACAAAAAATGCATGAAACTGAAAATCAATGCAGCTGTTCAACAAATATACCTCAGACAATATATCATAACTGTACCAATTTTTGTTAAAGTTGTTACACTACCAACACTTTATGTATCAGCCTTCAATACTGCCTTAAAAGAGGTATAAAATACCGAGGAGCATGCCACCCAATTATCGTGTTGCAATAAAAAACAACAACAGTGCAATGCTATTAGAAAGTATAATGTTAGTCAAAGCTAGAAAAATGTAAGCAAAGATTGTTTAAATAACAATATAATGTATATTTATCAGAGTATTAATATCAGAGGGTACTCACTATCAGCACATACTCGTATGGGACGGGTATCGGTATCATCATTATTGCTATAATGGAAAAATAGTTAATTTCTCATTCTCAGTGGCACTTTTTTATTTTTTTGTGTGATCATTCTAAAATGTCAATACATCATTATTTTGTAAGTACTGCATGCTAGCGGCATTGAATGGCCTCACTTGTTAATATGAAGTACAGTACTAATGTTAGTTGGTGAGACTTAAACGTACAGTATGGAAAATCTGCCGCAAGGGGGCTCTCAATCAAAACAATAACAAAAGAGATGACGTCGCTCCTCGCAGGGTCTCATGGGATACCCCCCCCCCCCCCCCCCCCCCCCCCCCGGTGAAAAAAAGGAACTCCATGTTGAATCAATACGAACGGGCAAAACCGACCTGAGAAAGACAATATGTGTACTGACGATGTGCAAGTATAATTTACATGAAGTTTTTTATCACAGCAGCACATACAGCGACAGAACGGCAGCTTTCAGTAGCAGCTAGCGCTTAGCTAATACAGCGGTCTTTGACGTAACATCCGGTGTTTCCTTGACAACGATCAACATTTCGTGTCTGTCATGGCGGCTCATCATGGCAGCCGCCTACGAGACATGTCCAGTTACAACTATAAAATTACCGATTTCTCTGGCTTTGATAACTTTTGGAAATATTTGAGGTGATGTAAGTACTCAACTAAAAAATGGGTTTAGTCAATTTTTCAATTGAAGTTAGATATTTTAATGTAAACATTAGCATGCAATCTTACATACTGTACCTTTAAACTGGGCACTGCTGTCCAGAATGAAGTGCCCTAAAGACAAAAAAAGAATGCTCAAGGCTGTGCCTAAGGGTTTTTTGAGTGCTTACCAATACATGTGTACTGTCTAGCAAGTGTTTCCTCAAAAATGCTATAAGAATTTAAAGAAAGGGATCATCCTTCGTTGTTTCCTTTCAGTGTTTTTTTACTGTGTCATAATGAGGCTTCTCAAATGCCTGGATGACCAATCCTGGCATTTGTTTAAAGTACCTCTGTGATTAAAGTTTGGCATTTTCAGAAAGAGCAGTGGGTGTGACTCGTTCAGACTGGCATGCGTGATCCAAAGTGTATTGTGAAATAAGTCACACTTCCACCAGACAACTATGATACATGGTAGCCTTGCGATAAGACCAATGACAGTTAGTATAGCGCACTGCACATGGCTTGATAAGTGTGATGTAGAGGGATTTGGAAGGGATTTGGATAGATGTGAGGACTGTATGTAATCTTTCTCACCCTCCTTCAAATGAATCCTTTATTCCTTTAAGCCACATCTGATGGGACCTCAGCGGGCACTAAATCAAAACCTTTTCTCTTTCGTCTTCAGTCTCTCCGGATACGGAAATCCATCTAAGAACCTTCCCCACAACATTGTTAGTAAAATAACCAACACACACATTGCTGCAAGCATAAATAGGGGAGCTCTTTCTGTTTTTACCTCTCTCTCTCTCTCTGTCTCTCTCTCTCTCTCTCTCTCTCTCTCTCTCTCTCTCTCTCTCAAACACACACACACACACACACACACACACACACTGTAGCAGTCTACAAACCGCCAGATCATCACTTCACTTCAGGTGTGGCCACGATAGCAAATACTGTTGATTCCAACTTCTCCATCCCCCCTGCTGTTCTCTCTTTTTCAACGTATAATGCAGTGGCTTAAAACCTAAGCAGGGTGACCTCATGTCAAGCTAAGGCAGAGAACACCAACAGCCACAATAGTGTATACACATGAATGCTCCAAGTCCTTCAGAAAGATTTCTGCTGCTTGGCTTTGTCTTGCAAAACAGGGTTTTCCATTTTCTTTGTGCATTTTTTAAAATCCTTCATTCTCCTTATGATTCATGACATTGGCTGCGAGGCAAAAGGTGGACTCTTTTTTCTATTTATGCTGCTTTTGTGTGAGACGTATTAGACATGCTGGGATTGCAAAATGATGTTTAAACATCATACAGTTTAGTACAGGGGCTTGCATTAGGTATTTTGGTGATGCATTCTGTTGACATCCTTTCAGCTCCCTCTCTCTAATCTGTGTGTTATTATCTGGTCAATGCTGCCCGAGGAAGAGCTTTAGCCTGAAGGACTCTACCTGTGTGGACTGCATACTTTCAGCAATACAATATATCCTTGTGTTCCATGGTCATACTATGAATCTAAATGTATATAATTCAAGCCATAAGAAATATATTATTGCATTCAAAATATTTCTACCTGTCTAAATCAGCTATGCTTTCATTGGGGAAAATATGTCAAAGCATTCATTTATTTTAACTACAGACTTTTAGGAGTTACTCCCTGGCTTTGCTGATACCTTCCAGTTTTCTTTACACAATACTTTCTATGTGGTCATTACTGCTCTACATAATGGGAAACATGTTCCATTGCTCATTTGGCTACTGTACTCATTCTGGCTTTACAATCAGAGAGATAGTAGAGATAAACCCTCAGTGCTTCAAAATAATTCAATCAGCCAATTGAACAGTGACAAGGACACCAGACAACACACAAACACATGGCCAATTAAAACAGTTTTTGTTGGAGTCAGGTCCAGCTGATTTTTCAACTCTAAAAGTTGGCTTTGACAGTCATTTAATATTGGAGACCAACCAACGAGGGACCCACAAAAACACAACATGTTTTCACTTATCCAAAGAGAGCGGCTTTGATTACTTTTATCAGTTTTATCTTAACTGAATACATCTTACCTTTAGTTTCAAGCTGTGGCATACATTCATACACTTAGGGGGGCAAGTTCTAATTCAGGACCTATGTGCCTTTACATACAAGAATACATGATCTGTATTATTAAATGTACTATTTATTTGAAGGTCCCATACTCCTTTTCAACAAGTTTAAATAAGTCTCAGAAGTCCCCAAAACATTGGGGACGTTTCCAGCTCATCCTGTTAGGGTATAGTCTTTGTAGTGACCCTGGGACCCAGATGGACTCAAGTCTTTGAGGGTAAGTCCAAGTCAAGTCTCAAGTCTTTGTTTTTCAACACAAATCACACTGATAGACACACATCCTTCAAGGTTTGTCTCAGATGCAGCGTCAGGATTTGAATTTTTTGCTGGGCCTCTTACCTGAGGTACAACTGTTTCCTTTTCTTATACCATTTTTTGTTGACTTTTACAGATGTTTCTCTGAAACATTTACGATACAGAGACAGCTTGTGTTCCCACGCCGCCTTTTTAATATTTTAATTGACACACGCGACTAAAGCATGCTGCTCTCATTGTGCAAAAATACTACTATACGCAGCTCACTACGGTGTCTGTTGATGAGCTTGTCTCAACAAAAACACTTTGCTTTTAAAATTTAGAAAGCACCGGACCAGGTGGGTCAGCACTATTCGCCTTTTTTTGTGCAGCCGCTCTGATCACTTCGAATTGGAAATCCTTCAACTTTTCAGAAGGGAGATGTAGACGTCACCGGCTCCATGTCTGATCGGAGCTGCCATAGCAGTGCTCTGATTATTATTAAGCTCATCATTCGGTCAAAATAGGTCACCCACCCTCTGTTTGATGTTCAACATAGTGAAGGAGTAAATGATATCAAATATCAAACACACAGTAAAAAGCAGCAGAGCAGTGTGGTCATACAGTTTCTGTTATCAGCAGACTCTTGTCATAGAGACAGGAGGTACAAAAAAGTTTTTTTCTCCTTTGAGCTTTTACAATGTTGAAGATGTAACACACACACTGTTCATTTAACGGAAGTGTACAAATATGTGTACTGGCTAATAATCAGGTATTGACCTGTTTCCTTATTATTATTTAAACACAATAGCATTAGTCACATTACCACACAGAGCTCTGTCATAGGTTTTTTCCCCCATATCTGTTTATAGTTTTTGCACTTTTGCACTTTCTCAAATCACAATTACCTTTAGATTAGTTGTGCAGCACTAGTAATTCACATAATGTCAGCATATTTGTTTGGATAGTAGACCTGGACGTGGACACAAGGACATGCTATTTTTAAATTACACACCGTCTATTTTCAGTGACATAAAGTAAAAGATCACTTTGGATTCATATATCAATTTTTACCTGATCAAATCCCTGAATCAGCTCATATCCCTAGAGATTTGATTCAGGTAAATCTTTTTGAAAAGTGGAGATGAACACCCTTATTTTGTTCACCATATTGTGGATTGTGGAAGTCACAATCCAGTAGCAAGGTCTTTCAAAATCTTTCAACAAAGACCGGGCACCTTATAGGGAGAAAGTCCCAGAAAAGCTTAACTGTTGTCTGAGGTATGCCTGTAACTCCAGAGTCTATACTTGAAACAAAGTGCAGGCTTCTGGTTCACACACACAGGTATTAGCTCTAAAGTTATACAGCTAGCCCACCAAAAAGGGCAAACGGAAGAGGTCTCTCTTTAATTTAGAAACAAATCCATTAACATCATCTTTAAAGTGCAGAGAAGACCTGTGCATCCTGTAGTTATTTCTCCATCAACATCCACATTTTAAAGTCTCTTGTGTTCACAGGACAGCCTTCTCATAACGGACAAATACAAGGAAGGATGTCTTCTAAAACCAAAAATGAGTCAGTGCTTGATTAAGTATTGTCCTCTGGTTGACAGTTTTAATTCAATATATAAGTTTAGTGATGAATACGTTCTTAACTTTCCATTTCCTATGGTTGCATTGAGTTTCTTTATCTTCTTTATCTAGTGCTGCTGAATTCAAAGCACATTTGCTCTCTGCAAACAATGCAAATATTTGTGGATGATTCAGATGAAACCTGTAACATGTCATCCTTCAGCAAATCCCACACGCTGGGCCCCTTTCTCTCTGCCTTGTTGTGTGCTGCTTCTGCATTAGAGCTGCTGCTGTGTACTTCATCTTTATTTCCAACCAGAAGTGTGGCTGATGTGGTGGGGGGGAAGGTGACTCAATCTGGCTTAAGATATGGTGTGAAGAGCTGATTCTTGTAAATGAAAATTCAACACCACCACCAATGGCTTGGGAGAACTTTTATCTTGTTGGTGTTGCAGCACACACTGCTTTTTTTTGTTTTTGGCATGTCACTAAAAGAAAAGAGAAAAAAGAAAGAAAAAGTAAAGGAATAAACAGGCAGATAGACGCCACAATGCCATCATTGATTTTACCTTTAGTTTCTTATGAATTTAAACATCCCTTGCATTTCCATCTACTTCTGTAGTACTAGTTGTTTTATAATAATGCAGGGATTATGTCCCTGTTTTCATTGTCCATTGAAAATGTCCACCTCTCGGCCTCTAGCTGTCCAAGAGGTTTGCTCTCAAACGTTTTCGGTGAGTAATAAAAACAAGATATTTAACCTTGATTTTTAGCTGCTTCTCTGTGTTTCATAAATGTATTTATTTGTTGGCCTGTGCATAGGGGTCAGGATTGTGTTGGTGAGATTACAGCAGATGATAGTTGCAACAAGACCAGTTTCTTTCGGTAATACAATATGGTTCTGCTCCACACAGCTTTAACTGGGGATTCAGGTAAGCGAGCTCTCGTAGCTCCTTTAGTCTGTTAAAAAAAACAACTCCGGTCAGCCACCACCATTAATAGAATCTCACTCTGTGGGAGACATGAGGGTAAACTAGCTAATGAGCCAGCTAATTAAGTAGCCACGGGTGTAGACTTTTGAGCTTTGATAACATGGCGTTTGCGACCCCTCACTCCTCTCCAGAAAACCAACATGGGGGCAGCCAAACACAGAGCTTGAGGCTTCATATTCCAGGAGATCAGTGGATTATTTCACAGTGTTTACGTCCATTATTTAAACAGTCTGTGTGTACTACATCCTACATGTGTATGGGTTACTTTGCTGTTTAGTAGTGATAAGAAAGGATGTGTTCCTACTCAACCACTGGTAGGTTCAGTCGGGCCCATCTGAAGCATTATTCTTGCTTTGATACCAACTGATGAAGCCCATTTAACGACAGAATAACAAAAGAAGCATCTGGTCCCTCTGTCTCTTCCTACTCTAACTCTTTCTCCTTCTCTTTCTTACTGTCTGTGTCTCACTTGTCTCCTCTCCAAGTTCCCCCTCAACAACAGCCAGGCCAATTAAGAAATGGCTGTTGAAAGGGTAGCAATTATTCTTTTGCAAGACATACATGGCTCCTGCTTGCCTCCACACATTATTATCTCTCTGGTCTCCTACAGCGAGGTGCCCGGCCAACCATTCACTGCAACCCCTAACACTTCTGCCAGCCTCACTGCTTCTCCTCTCTATCTGGCTGTCTGCACTGATGAGGGCCAGATTGCATAGCATGGCAGTCTAAGGCCCATTGGTGGGCAGAGAAACACAAGATAATGGGTGGATTATTAGGGGAAGCCCTGTTGAGAGATATTTTTTTGATAGCTTTGCCACCACCCACGCACCCTATATTTCATCTCGTTTCTTGCGTTGCCTCGCTTCTCTCGTCTCTGCCCCCTTTTCCGTAGCTCTTGTAATTTCTTTTTTCCTCCTCGGTGATGATGATCCCTGACTGCCACATGCAAATGAAAGACGCTGCTGTGGGTTTAATGCTAATCAATACTGTGCAAATATTCATTTAAGGAGATGGCTGCACGGCAAGAGAGGGACCTTACCTACTTTAAATGCAGGGACCTGTGCTCTGTTTTTCTCAGAGCATTGTCATGGAAATTCACATGCATACATGCAGATCTACTCACACATATTCTATCTCTAAAAATCCAAAAAAAAAAAAAAAACCCAGCAAAGAAGTAGAGACATGGGTGGTAAAAAACAGGAGATAACAACTGAGAAGACCAAAAAGTGGAGTGGGTCGAATGCTTGCAAATAACCATTCCACCTGTATAAATAATAGAAACCGCTCTCACTGTCATTACATAAGGCTTTTGTGTGGAAATTGTGTATTGCTGTACCCAAGAAGTAAGTGCAAATGCAAAAAAAGGCAAAGGCTGTGAGTGCCACAGGCGTGGGCTCGGTGTTGGCTCCATCATCCATAAAAGCACATAAGTAGACACCTAAAGGGCTGGATTAAGAGCCCCACTGTGGGAAGAGCACCATGGGACATGTAAAACAGCCTGTTAATATAACTTCAATCTCTGCGAGTCAATCATTCTGGATATTTGGGAGAGAGAATACTAATAGAACATTAACTCAAGCTGCTTAAATCAGACTGTAGTGTTTAATTTAAGGCCGAACCAATATCCAAATGTAAACAAAAGTGTTGGCCCAGCACCAAGGTGCAGGATTTGAATTTCAAATGAAGTGACACGTCTTGAAAGTAATCTACAAATATATTCTGATTATTTTTTAAAGGTTAAATCACTGATAACTTTATTTATTTTTACCAGTAACAAAATATGAGTAAATCATATGCTTGAACCCTACTGATTTGGCCTTTTATTATAAGAATCTGGCCTTGATTCCCATTTAGATTTGAAAAAGCAGCTTGTTTGGAAAATGTTACATAGATTGAATATGAGTTGATAACCAAAAGTAAGAAAATCCAAAAGTGCTTAAAGGGATACTTCATCCATTTGCATTAAGCTTTGTATGAGTAGTAAACTTGTGGTTTTATTGAATGGTCTTGCATCCAGCCCTCATGAGCAACAACATCCACATCTAGGAGCAACTCTTGGTGACTACGGCCCCCAGATCTTCAGTCATATTTTTAACCCAAAGCTGTTGCGAGAAAGAGAAAGATCACTGTCTAAATTGCACGAGTAAACTTGCCAATGTAGTTGTATTTAGAGACCCTCCAGGAGTTTGCTTGCAATGTTTGATAATTAAAAATAAGAAAATCACCCAATATTGGGTGCCTAGCTGAGACTTCCATCTCTATTGCCGTGGTATTGAAGAAAGGCATTAATAATATCATTTGATTTTTACTAGTATATCAAAGCTCATAATTCTGGTATTGGGACAACCTTAAAACATTCAGATACAAAGACAACGATGACCCATAACTTAGAGGTCCAATGATTTATCGAGCAGGGACATAAAACATCAAACATTTTATGAGTTCATGCCTCTACATGCAGGATCAGCATGCTAACATTTTGTTTATGTTAAACTACAAACACTTAAATTTTAACTGGGAACATCTCTCTCTATCTTTTTTTTTTTTTAAACTTCTGGGTCCAATACTGGTGAAAAGGTGACAATTAGTGCCAGACATCCGAGAAAGTTTTCTTTTTTAAGTGCTTGTTAAGATAATTCAGTCCAGACCACAGACTGACACCTTTATCCCACATGCTGCTATGGAGGATAACATCAAATGTGTCTCAAAGAAGAAAAGAAACAAAAAGTGGTTTTACTGGGATATCAAGATGGATCAGTGTATTTATACTTCATTTAAATTTGAGTTATTCATCAAATGTTTAATGATAAATGCTCTTAATGCTTCTATTGACAATAAAATGATAATCTGGACCTTCTTTTTTTTCTAAGACGTGCATCATATGATCTTTTTTGTACTTTTAAAAACTTAATAAGTTACTTGTTCCAATAAGAGTCCTTATGTTAGCGTGTGGATACTATAATACATGTTAATGTGATGCACACGTGTCAGCAGATCTACTTCAGTTAAGTATAATCAAAGCCACATTTTTCACATGCTAATGTTTTACTTATCACTGTATTAATTAAAGTACTGTCAGCTCTGATTATGAGCTTATTTTTAGTTATTTCCTGTGATTTCTTTGATTAGATAAGGTGTGTAAGTGTGGGTGGTGGAGACCACGAGGAAAAGGGGGCTGGAGGGGTGAGTGTGGGTAACTCTCACTCCTTTTATTTTAACTCTGACAAATTTGCTTTTTCTTTCAAGTTCCATCCTCAGCAGACTCTTGTTTGGCCGTATCACAGTCCCTGAGAGACATCGTCCAATTGCCTGTCTTCTGTTAGCCCACCCCCACATACCACACACACACACACACACACACACACACACACACACACACACACACACACACACACACACACACACACACACACACACACACATGATTTGCCTGTGCGGCCTGTCTACAGCAGCTCTCCATTGAGATGCTATAGCTCTGAAGTAGGGCGGTGTGGCTACTGGCTGTAACCCTGAAATAGAATCATTGAAAACAAAATAACAGGAGAACATTCCTCTTGCTGTCATTTACAATAGCCACCCAGCTTGGCAGCACCTTGTTTTACAGCCAATCGATACATGGCTTTCATTGTCGCTGTGCTGCCGAGGTTGCACTGGAAACACATTTCAAACTCTTCTTTGTCTCAACTTCTCTCTTTCCTCCTCCAACCTCTCTGTACCGCTCTAACCTTATCCTTCCTTTACCGTCTTTTATCGTTTTTCAAGTTCTCTCTTCTGTTCCCCTCACTCTCTCGGGGGGGGTAGCCTTCTTAAATAGACTGATTTTCTTTTTGCGATCATTGGATAATACGAAAGCCAGGGAGAAATCTCCCAAAAGATAATCAATCAGTGTTCTCTACAACCCTAGTTATCTCTCCCAGAAGTTGCTCTCCTCTGTGCACGTCCCACTTAGATAATTGTTTATTATGGAGCCTAATTTGGGGATTGAATGCTACCAGGCAGCATGGCCACTTCTGCCTGAGGATGAAGACAGTTATCCACTAAGACACACGGATGCAGTTTCCACTCGCATCAATAAAGAAGGTCAGATCCTTATAAAGCAGGTTACTCACAGAAACACAAGCTCACGCACACACTAACTGAGACTGAGAGACGGCAGCTATAGCTGTCACCCAGCATTTTAAATAAATGGGTTTCCACCTGCCTTGTCCAACAAGCCTGCTAATTGTATTTTGTCTGACTTGGTGGCATTTGTCAGGCACCATCAGTCTTGTGTGGCACGTAAAAATTGACAGTCAACCTAGATGACATTGTGAGCGGTAGTCAGGTCAGAGCCCTGCGCTCCTCGGGGCCGAGGGTTTTGTTCAAACATTTTGCTTTGCCTCATTAATTCTCCCAGAAAAGAGGAAGGCAAGACTTAGTGCAGCATTATTTTTGGCTAGGTGCCATACCCTCTGCATTATTTCAGGACGGACAAGACGTCTGTTTCTACAATTCAGCCCATGGGTATACACAGAAAGGGTTAGAAACCACGATGTTAAATAATAGAATTTTTCCAAAGCTAAGATGTCTTTCAAATGTTAACACTTGAAATAGGTCATACAATGTCAGCATCAAGTCAAATTGAAAGTTAATGGTGTCAAACTGTGGCTGTGGATATTGAGTTTGAAATCGAAACACTTAGAAGAAGAAATATACGTTTTTGCGACTCCATGACGAGTAATGGCTTGCAAACTGTTGTTTTCTTTTGATTTATTTATTGTTTTCTATGCAAGAGAGGTGTTTTATGTTTTTGGCTGGTTATTAAGCATAATTTTCTTTTCTGATATTTGAAGTTGATTGTCTTTGTTTTGCAGAGGCCATCCCTTTTCCCTGTCCCTGCTTTGAACCACTAGATTGCTCTCACATATCAAGGGTTTCCATGCAAAGTCTCCGGACAGTGACGATGTCAAGACAATGGCGCTCATGTGGAAACATGTTTACAAAATGATATGCAGTAGCGCAGCAAATCACCATGCCCCCCACACTCTCACTTTTTGATCTCAAATGTCAATGCAGCACTGTGTGAATATAAACGCTTAACATTTACTGCTGAATAATGTGATGTAGACGAGGCATCTGTAGCGCTGACATTTTAGATCAGTGCCCCTATGTGTTCTGGAGGAGCTGTAAAAAAATAAAAAAAATAAAAAAAATTAATGTGTTAGAGGGTCTCAGCAGCTTAGAACGCTGCTAAATTGGAGACAAAAGCCGAGAGGGGAGTAAGGGAGCTGGAGAGCAGCAGCAGAAGGAAGAGTAGAGGAAGAAGGAGGAGGAAGGATGGGTGTTTCTTTTTTTTTAAATCCTCAGCTAAGAGAGAATTACACAGGAAGAAAAATGGCCATTGTGGCAGGCAGAGACAGTGGTAAATGGCGCGTCATTTTGCAGTAATTTACAAATCGCGGAGTGGAAACAAAATTAGATTAAGTGGGTCCGTTGAAATGGACCTGCTGCACATCACTATTAATTATGTGGCTGTCAAGGGTAAAGATTATTTATTTTCATGGCAGAGAGTGAAATCATGTTGTAGGTGACTGCTTTGGGGTTTTTAGGGGAGTCATTTTTCATGTGCACATGCACCTCTGAACAGAACAACAGAGAAACACGGACATTCAATCAAAGGCCACTAATGTCTACATTATCGTTCAGGGCAATAAATGACTTAACCTGCCTTATGGGAAATAATAGGCCCGACCACTGTTGCAATGTCATCGCTGACATTAACAAGGGAGGAAGTGTTTGCTTTGCCCCGAATGGTCAGATAAATGTTGTGTACTAAACAAAAGCTTAACCGAGCATGTGAATAAATGTTGTTCCTAATGTTCAGAGACATGATATAACTCCTAAACCCAGCATCATTTTACCATTACAGGAGGGACCAACACAAATGCATATGATATCTACATACTGTTCCATTGAGAACAGCTAGGAATGTACCTAACTAGTTTATTAAATGTTACATTGCTCAGGTCTTTACAGAAACAACATTTCATCTTACAAATGTTTACTGAACATCCTGACCGTCACCTTGTATGTACCTGCCTTTTCAGTGAGTAGTGACAAGGTCAAAACTAGAGCATATAGAACATCCTAATCCGCAGTCCTGCTTCTGTACTGCATACTCTATTGTACCTGGAGAGCTGTGGAGCATACACATATAGCCTTGGACATAACATGTTAGTCAGGAAATTGTAAGTTTTCTTGGACTTGTGTACAGTAGCTTGTATTAGGTCTTTCAATCTTCATCTAAAATCCAATTCAAATTTCATTCCTTATTTGTTATTTTTAAATTTTAAACGATTCTTTTAGCTCAGATTTCTGTATCATATACGATTCGTTTTGCTAAAATGTTATTATGAATTTGTATGTACATACTACAAGGAGTGTTGAAATTAATCATTTGTACGATGCATCACAATGCGGACGTGGACGATTCTGCATTGATAAAGGAACAGAACTCCCTATATCGTTATCAAAACTCACTTTGTAGCCCCACTAAAGCTGCCTTTGTTCAATGATAAACACATTCTATTTCCGTCATGTTCTTCGCAATAAAAGTTACCCGCCTATATGTCGTTGTAGTACTTTAAACGTGACAGATTTATACCATGAAACGTGGTGTTTTCAGCGGTTGCAACTTGACACGACTCAGAAATCTGAAATAAAAAACTCAGGAGAGAAAAGAAACTTTACACCAAAGTCCTGAGAAGTGAACATTAGAGGTGGGAAAAGAATCGATTAATTTAAAAATCAAGATATTTTGGGCTAATCAGTCACTCTAAGTGCTAAGGCTAGCTCTTTCACTCTGTAGAATGCCAAATGGAGCATCAACAAATTAAGCCAGTCTCACAGATGACTGGAGTAGATCCTGAAGTATGTACTAATTAAAAAATAGACTTTGATTCATGAATCAAGAATCGTTTTGAATCAAAAATAGATTCTGAATTGAATCGTGACCCCAACAATCGAAGAGTCGAATCAAATCGTGAGACACCCAAAGATTCCCAGCCCTAGTGAACTCACTGACTGAAGTCTAAGACTTATAATCATACCTATACATTACCTATATCATTTATTTATCTTGGTTTACAAGGTAAATACATTTATGTTGACATTGACGTCTGTAGCATTTTCTAAATGATAAAAAAGAAGTTCATATTTATCTGACTGGTTGTCTTCCATCCATTATCTTCCACTTATCGGGGCCCCTGTCGCTGTTGGCAGCAGGCTAAGCAAGTTGCCCCTGACTACCCTCTCCCCAGCAACTTATTCCAGATCCTCCTGGGGGATCCCAAAGCAATCCCAGGCCAGGTTTGAATCTGATTCGAATACTTTTCAAACTTTTAATTTTGATCCAAAAGCCTGAGCTTGTATAGGGCTTTTCTAGTCTTCTGACTACTCAAAGCACTTTTACTCTTCATGTCACTTTCACCCATTAACACCACATGTACACACTGATGGTAGAGATTGCTACATAAAGTGCTTAAACGCCCAACAGTATAAACTCCATTCACACACATTCACCTGCTGCCAAAGTAGCAGCAGGAGCAATTTGGGGTTCAGTGTCTTTCCTGAGGACCATTTGAGTGTGTGCCTAGTGTTTCTTCCTACAGATATAGATACTGATCTAACACTAGGCTAGATTATTCCACCTTTTTTCTGAACTCTGGTCTCAAATCTGATTTTTTTCTGGTCATAAATAAGTGCAATGGGAAGTAGCCTCTTGCTTTTATGATCACAATTATCTTAATAAAAGAACAACTGTGCTAACATCTGCCTTGAAACAAGTCTTTTCCACCTTTTCTAATTTGACCGAGAAGCCAGGAGTGAAACGTAGGTGTAATCATTTCTTTACCTACTTCAATGTTTTGTTTAGAAAATGTAGCTTCACTCACAGTGAAACATGTAAGGTAGGAACAATGAAGGGATTTTTTTAGCCACATTTAACACTAGTTTTCCTTTTGAATAAAATGAATACAAAGTTTTCTTTCTTTCTTTCTTTCTTTTTGGCATCTTCCGTAACTTGGAGGCAACACATGACTAGCTTTGTGGCGCCGACTGGCCGGGCCATAAGACAAGACCGTTGGCTGGTAGAGTAAGGCCCTGCTCCACTTTCCATCTGCTTGGCAGGCTGTCCCCAAATCATTAGGCCCTCGCATGGCTACCCAGCTGGGGGATGGGGATGGGGGTTGAAGTAGTAGGGGCCAGGACTGGCCCAGGACTAGTACCCCTGGCACTGGCTGTCCAGGGGGGGCATCTGGCAAACAGCACCCCAGGTCAGGCTATCTAAGAAAGGAGCATATCTGCGAGCGCTTCATGGATGGCTCACTGTCTGTCCCTGGCAGCTTGTCATTTGTCATTGCTGAGCAGCGATTTCAGGTGGGAACGTGATTAATTTCACTTTACCATTCAAAGAAATAAGCCCTATAAATCATCCTAAGCTCGGCCTGTGTGCAGGTTTTCCTTGTCGGCCCATCTGACAAATCTTTACCTGGTCCCTCTGCCCTGCACAGGCCTCATCTCGCCTCTGAGGTTGCAGCAAAAGAAAGTCTGTGTCAGACAGACAGCTCGGTGATGAGAAGTGTCCACTTGAAGACCGACCTGTAGAGAGAGGCAGACACTATGCATATACACACACACATTTGTATACCTCGTATATGGGGAAAGTGAGACAGAGGACATGCATAAGTCATCAACAAATATTAACACCTCCTCTGTCAATCTAATCGTCGCACATCTGACCATCTGTCCTTTCTAGATGAATGACAGGAAGAGAGAGAAGCTAAGACAGGATCAAATGAAACATGCTGATGATGTGGACCTGTCAGCAGAGTCTGTTGATGCAGGGGGGGTCTAGTTTATTACCAGAGTCACAGAACATATCACATCTAATATGTCAGAGGTAATAAGGACACTGTGCTGATGTGTGGCAGACTGCCAGCATGTCAGACAGGCACCCTGTTATGAAAGGCTTTTTCATTAATTTTACAGATGTGCCGCTGTTTTGTGAGTGATTTAACTAGTCTTTAACAAGGCTTCCTCCCCCTTTTCACTCCCTCTCTTGCTCGCTTTCTGAATTTGTAAAGGGTCGGGCTGATGACGGGTTCAGCACACATACCCAAACAGGAAGTACAGGATGAGATACTAATGAATAAAAACTGTCTCGGTATCGTTCATTTTTCAGGGAAATATCTTTTTTAAAAAGCCAATAGAATATGTATTTAAAAAAGCCTTTGCTCTGCGTCCGAGACAAACCTTAAAGGAGATGTGTCGGTCTGTGTGATTGTGTCAAGATGAAAAACTGGCCCTCGGTAGGCACTTACAACTGAAAGAAATCACTGATGTTACACTGTTTTAGATCCTTTCTTTGATGGTTTATTTTATAAGTCTATAATTGCTGCTAGATCTCTGGAAATAGCATATCCTCCTTGGAGATTCCCTCCCTCTTCTTTAACCTCCTGATACTAATCTTATTTAATTAAGTAATGACTTTCAAATTAATCTCAGATCTTGTGTGAGAGATGACACTTGTCCCAAAAAAAAGTATCTCAGTCGTGATTGATTAATTCAAGAGGAAGTGGATCATGCATGCAGCACATTAATAGTCCCTCTACTGCTGGTGGAAAGATGTATAATGGAGCATTATATGTAAGAAGAGATGTAGCAGAAGCTGATTGTCTCTGTGAAAAAAAAAGTCATTGACAGTGACAGATGAGGTTTGTGATGCATGGGGCGCAGTAGTTACCTGGAGTCACAATGACTTCACGTGCACATCTGATTCCAATAACAGAAGTCAGTCCATTTTCAGCTTTTCACAAAATCCATATTCACCCTAACAATACTGGTCTTGACTCCCCGGTGAGCTTAACAAATGCCACACAATCAGTCTTCTCCAGCCTTTGGCTATGGCCACAACATTTATTCCTGCACTAAACCAAGCGCGGCCAATCGATTGGCCTATACCGTGGTTGGAGCTTCTGTCAAAAACGGAAAAGCGACCCTGTTTCCAACCCCTCCTCCAAAAAGAGAAAATGAACATGAAAAAGAAATCACATTTACTGCACGGGAAGAAGAAAGGGGAGAGGAGGTGGTGAAAAATGATGAGAGTGAAATAAAGGATTCTTTTGCTGCACAAAAGATCTGAGTGTTTCCACTTCCATTTCCTGGTCTTCAGCTTCTCTTTCTCTGGCGTGCCGCAGTGTAGAAGCCAGATTGCATGACTAAATAGTCGTGTAGAGCTTACTCTATTTGATATTTATATTCCCATTGAAGTTTTCTTGTTCCTGAAGTTTTAATTGGGTGCTAATAAATAAATCATCCAGTCTCTTCCTCAACAGATGTGCAAGTGAGCGTTATGCTGCATAATATCTGTGTGCAATGCAGGTGTGTGCGCTTGCCTCATGTCACTGGTGCATGGGATGAGATGTACCAGCCAGGCCCCCTTAATCTCCTGTGCCGAGGCTCAGCGAAAGACTACATAACAAACAGAGGGATGTGACAGAACCTGGAAATGGATTTCTGTTTGCTTTGGCCTGTTTAACGCGGGAGAAATGCTTTGCACATCCGTGGAGGGTTTATCCCTAATATTCTCCATCTCTTAGGCGGGAAATCTTACTTTGTTTCAACCTTTTATAGTGTTGGTTTGTGTCTTTCAAATGCATACGCATCATTTGGAAATCTTTAACACTGCATTTTCAGTGACATAACCATTTAGCTTAGTTGTTTCTTAGGAGGACTGGCCTTCAGGTTAAAAAAGGAAATGCAGGGCAGCACCTCAATATGCACAGTGAATGGACCTGTCAACACGAAAATAAAGTCTGGAACATCCTTGTCAGCAACTCCTGATACATTCTGCATGATCATTGCATTAATAATAATAGACTTACAAAGCTAAAGACAAACAAATACTGTATGCATCATTGTCTGCAAGAAACTTTGGGAGAAGCATTTTTTTTTAACTTTCTATCTCAATAAAATGAGTCACGTGCATTTAAAGATCTGTCGGTGCAATGGTTCCCTGTGGGGGTTTTCTATGATAAAACCTTTATTTAAGGGACAGTACTAAAAAATCAGCAGCATGTCTAAAAGTTACGCTCGTGTTAAGCAGCTTTTATTCCAATGTTTGTCTTCCACAGTTAGTCAGTTTCCCAGTGTTCTCCCACTGAGCAGAGGCAGAGTTATGCTTCCTGGTTGCAAAGGTCGTTGCTCGAGGAATCACTGCAGTAAACCTACACGCCAACCAGCAGGAGGAATATTTTGTCCAGCAGCGACAGTGAAAGCTGGTTTTTATTCAGGCTTTAAGTTTTACAATACAATACAGCATTTGCGCTACTGTTAATCTTATTAAGTTTCTGGAAGGCAAACTAGATAAGTTAAGGAACTCGTTGCTGCCTCCCACAATCCAGGTCGGTACAGTTCAGAATGCTAGCATGTTGAGGACCAAGGGGCATTGATGTGCACGTGTTCATGAGCACCGCTATCAGCCAGAAAGTGGACCTCTGGGAATGTGTAAGGCAGATGTAATGCATATGTGGGCTTAGCATATAGACCAAGGTTTTATTGGAATATAAATATACACACAAATCTTTATCATTGATAAAATTCTGTCTTTATACAATTATGCTGTAAAATTGATTTCAGTATGCTAACAGCTAAATATAGCCTCTATGTTCAATACAGGCTGTTAGAAATAGGAATCACAAACTCTGAATATTGATGTACAAACTTCAACTCACAATTGATGAGAATATTGAATGTATGCTGCGTATCTTTTTGTTTTCTGACTGTCAAACAAAATCAAAACCGTATCACGATGTTAAAAACATCTCAGGCTAAAGTCTACACACTGGCATGATCAATTGTTGTGCTACAAAACAACAAGGAAGGCAAGTTGAAAAAGATCATTAACAAGAAAGACCTGATGATGAAGCGTTCTATTGTTGCTCCGTATACATGTTGTACTCTATGTCTTAACCCGGTCTTGTTCAGCAGCTGAGAGCTAGAGAGCTACATGTATTTGTGTAACTGTCAGTCTGTTAAGTAATGCTGTTTTGTATGGTTACTTTGTTTTGTGTAAGGACCCCCTTGAAAATAAGATGGTTCAACTCAAGGCTATCCTTTACTAAATAAATTCAAATGCCAGACACTTACAATTGAACTCTGCAGCATTTCAGATTAAAGTACTGTATTATTCATTGTATTAAGTTTCTCTTACTCATTTGATATTGAACTAATCTGTTGTATCTGTCACAACTACAAACATAAATAGATATGGGTATAGATCAGGGGTCACCAACCTTTTTGAACCTGAGGGCTACTTCATGGGTACTGAGTCATACGAAGGGCACCCAGTTTAATACACTCTTCTGAAATAACAAATTTGCTCTGTTTGCCTTTAGTTATATATTTTTATTAATGATTAATGATACTCATCTATGTGAAGACACTTTTCATTTATACAATATAATCTTTTACATTTAAAACAACTTTTTTTAATGGAACAATTTAAATTCACAACATTTCATGTGAAAAATCTTTTTTTTCACTAGCCAGTGACAAACCCTTTTAACAAATCATTAACTATGTATTGCACCTTGTTTGAAAAAGTTATCAATTATGTAATGTTTAAGAAAAATCAACTTGCATATTTTCAAATACATCTAATCACATTTTGAACTAATGACCTAGTCTGCTGCATTTTTACAAAATTATATCTGTTACATTTCATGAACACAATGTATCCTATTTTTGATTCAGCTTTGCAACTTCTTTGTTAGTGGGAAGACTGGCATTGCATGCTGTTCACCAGTGTATTGTAGTCTGGTGTGTAACTTGACACTGCAACTCTGAGTGAGTCTTGCAGGTGTGCATCAGTGAGGCGGGTTCTGTGTTTGTTCTTGATGAAGTTCATGTCAGAAAATGCTGATTCACAGAGATAGGTTGAACCAAACAGGCTGGCAACCTTCATAGCTGCTGTGCTTACACCACTGTACTTTTCTGTGTCAACAAGGCTCCAAAAGTTTGGTGCAGCCTGGTGGGCTTTGAGGTGCAGGTCATTTTGCAATGTTACAATTTCAATCTCCACCTGTCCAGCATTCAAGTTGAACGTTGCACTTAGTTGCTCAGCAATGTCAGTTATGTCCTTGTTCATGAAAGGATTGGAGATGAATAAGACACATGGCTCAAGCTGATCAAGGTCACAAAACCTATCCTCAAACTCTTGTCCAAGTCTGTTTATGACTTGACAGTACTTTTCTGCAACTTTGTCCAATGCCTCAGATGCAGAAGCATTGTCTTTCAGCACCGACTGCACAGAGGGAAAGTGCAGCATTTTTTTTCTCTGTAAATGCACAGAGAAAATGTTCATCTTGGCTTTAAATGCATTTAAAGCACTTATCATGTCAACCACAGTCTTACCTTTGCCTTGCAGCTCGCAGTTCAAGTGGTTTAGTTTCCCAGTAATGTCCGTTAGAAATGCGAGGTCAAGTGTCCACTCTGTGTCCTCTAGCAGCGAGACGTCTTCCCCTTTGGACTGCATAAACTCCTTGATTACACCCAAAAGTGACAGAAAACGAAGCAAAACTTGTCCTCTGCTCAGCCATCGGATTTCTGTGTGTAGCAACAGGTCCCCATATTCTGCTGACATCTCCTCCAATAGCACCTTGAATATCCTGTGCTGTTTCGCTTTGGAGCGGATGCTGTTGATGATTTTCACAACGGGAGTCATCACATGCTCAAAACCGATCACTTTTGCACATAACGCCTGCTGGTGAATGATGCAGTGGTAATGCAGAAGTTTTGGGAAGTCTGGGTCACCTTTACAGTGCGCGATGAAACCTGCATGTCGGCCGATCATAGCAGGAGCTCCGTCTGTAGTCACCGCTACTAGCTTTTCCAGTGGTACCTTTTTCTGTACGAAAAACTCCTTCACCGCGTTGTAAACGTCAACTCCCCTCGTAGTTGTCTTTAAGGGCAGTAGTGCCAGGAGTTCTTCTTTTGTGGAGAAATCTTCAAACACCATCCGGATAAAGACTGACAGCTGCGCTGTACTGCTGTTGTCCACGGACTCGTCGCACTGGATGCTAAACCACCTGCACCGCGCCAGATCCCGGTCCAGCTGCTCGGCCAGGTTAGTGGACATAGCTGACACCCGTCTAGTCATCGTCGATGCCCCCAGTTGGACATCGGAGAGAGTGGAGATTAGATCGGTTCCATTTTTCTCGTCTTTAAGTACAGTGTTGGCAATAATCATCATTGCTTCTTTGAAAACTTCTCCGTCTGAAAAGGCCTTCTTCTTCTTTATCAGAAAATGTGCAGCTCTAAACGAGGCTTCGGTTGCTTTTTGGGAGTTCTTTGCCGGCTTCGTGAAAAAAGACTGCTGCTTTCCCAAAGCTGCCTTTAGCTCACAGGCTTTTTCTGCCCGTAGCGCGCTTCCCGCGGGGTAGTTAGCATGGTAGCTTTTGTGTGTAGCAAAGTGTCTCTCCACATTGTGCCGCTTTACCGTCGCCACAGTCGCCCCGCAGATGAGACAAACGCAGTTTTCTTTCACACTTGTAAAAAAGAATTCTTCCTCCCATTCACTGTGAAAATGATAAGTTCTCTTCCTTTTTTCTGCCATGTTTTTGGGGTTACGTAAGAATGTGCATTCAGCTCCCTATCATTGCTGTTCCCGCACTAACCTAGTGCGTCAGAGGTCAGAGTTCGACTAAATTATCTATTCTAAACTTTCATGTATTATACAAATATTTTTAATTATTTTATTTTAAATATCTTGTCATTTTCCTATACATATAAATGCAAGTGTGATTAAAAAATAATTTATTCTAAAATTAATTTAATTTTTTTTAGACGCAGCTCACTGGTGGTGAGTTGTGCTATTTTTAGAACAGGCCTGCGGGCGCATCATATGGTCCTTGCGGGCGACCTGGTGCCCGCGGGCACAGTGTTGGTTACCCCTGGTATAGATAGATAGATGGATAAAAGCAATTAAAGCAAGTTTAAAAATGTGTTTGTTTCCACATGGATACAGGGCGTATTGTTCTGTCAGATGGGGATGTTTTCGGTTTGCCAGTTTAGATCATTTAGAGTTTATGCCCCGTATACAGTACAAGGGCTGAGTGACACACTTCATGACTCATGAACAAGTAACACATTATCCCCACTTAAAAGAAGAAATATACTGGTATGTAATTCACAACTGCAAAGTGAATAATATGTAACTGACAAAAAAAATGTTTCCAATGTCATCAAACCACATTTTCAAAATCACTGAAAAAAACAGATTGGTGTCATCATAAATTCTATAGCTGATCAATTCTGAACAGTTGCCTAACCTGTTCTACTTACTGTGTTACATGTGCTACACACATGTAACACATGTGCTACACACACTGTTAAACGTACAGTATGTAAAATCCGCCGCTAGGGGGCTCTCAATCAAAACAATAACAAAAGATGACGTCGAGGCTTGCGGTGTATTATGGAATTAAAAACGAACAAATCAATACGAACGGGCGAAACCGACCTGAGAAAGACAATATGTGTACTGACGATGTATCCAAATATAATTTACATGAAGTTTTTATCACAGCAGCACATACAGCGACAGAACGGCAGCTTTCTGTAGCAGCTAGCGCTAGCTTATGCAGCGGTCTTTGACGTAACATCCGGTGTTTCCTTGACAACGATCAACATTTCGTGTCTATCGTGGCGGCACATCATGTCGGCCGCCTACAAGACACGTCCCGTTTCAACTACAAAATTACGGATTTCTCTGGCTTTGATAACTTTTGGAAATATTTGAGGTAATGTAAGTACTCAACTAAAAAATATATATAACATGGGTTTAGTCAACTTTTAATTGAAGTTAGATATTTTAATGTAAACATTAGCATGCAATTCTACATACTGTACCTTTAAGCTTGAACTACTGACGTTTTACTGTCTTATTTTTGTTTGTTTCTGATAACTTAAAAACCAAGTCTTTGAACCTTTCAACGCAGCCTACATGTTAGTTTGTTTGTCCAATAGAAAATGGGCAACAGTTAGCTCAGATATGTCTGTTATAACAGTAAACACACAGAGAGATATTATCTCTACAATCTGAAATACTTTGAGACCTATCTCTGGTAAATTATATGGAATAACTCAAGCCAGTTTTATGCAAGTTTCTGCTATAGTGGTGGTACAATTCCATAAGAGCTGTCCTTTTTCCCGTTAACTAACAGCAGTGTCCAGCATGAACCTCACAACAACTTAATGAACTATTGTCACGTGCGGATATTTATAATGGCCCAGAGGATGAATGCTATTGACTTTTGTAATCCCCTGACTCTACCTCCAGTGCCTCCACAAGGTTTTTTTTATGGCTTTTGGAGACATTTCTCAGCAGCTCTTCCTCCTTCCTTTTACTATAAACATCATCAGCACAGCTCGCGGTTTGGTTTACTAGACAGTTTTTCTTTTCCCCTTTTCTGACTTGGATTAAAAATATGGAAATGACTAAGACTCCATCAAAGTTGGGGGAAAGTAATTAATTTTCAGGGAATTAACTTCAACTTATATCAGACTGTAGCAGGAAAACATTATGAACAATGTAATGACACTGGTCTTGTCTTATGGGAAATTTATTTACAACATTCAAGGCTTCATCGAAAATGTGCAAAGTGATTCACGGACCAACATATGTGTTAATATGTATGATATTTTGAGGTTTTGTCCCAATATGGCTGCTTGCAAACATGTTCTTTGGAGCCTTCGTTGACAATTTTTTGCTTTTGTATGCCTTCTTGTGAGTTCACGGGCCTTCATTTGTGCGCAACCCCATAGTGTGTAGGTGGAATTGTAAAACACAAGAATTGTATTCCTTCTGCTGTGAAGGCATTGTGCCAACCAGAATCCAGGAGGGCTGAGGGCGTTGTATGAAAATGCATGCACACATGCTGTTTACTTAAGCCTCCCATCCTTCCTCTCCCATCACTTCCCACATCTGAACACCTGGAACCAGGTCATGGGAGTGGGCAGAATTTATCGGAAGATTATAACCAATGATGTTGTCAAAAGCCAATAGCTGCCAAAAGGCTATAATGGAAGATGGCTTCCTGCTGATTATGCCCACCCTCAGCCTAATTAACATTGACTAATAAAACAACACTTGCACAGCAGGCTGCCATGTTAACTTCAGTAGAAACTTCCAAACAGATCACATTGGATGCTGGTTGATAATTCAAATATCTCACTTAACACATCTACCTAACATTCTCTCCTCTTTTTTCATCAAGACGACTTGAATTGAATGCCTCAAAATAGACATTAACTTTTAAGTGTGTTGTCAGCTTATAGGTTTAGCTTATAGCAGGATATCAATATAAAGCAGCAGTCCCTACAGGATTTGTCGGGTCTTTTTTTAGTGATAGTAATCGCCCAAATTGCCAAGTTTTGTTACGGCTTTTCTATAAAGGTGGAAGAACACTCCAACAAGCCGCCTATTGGCTGAGAAAGCAGTTTGTCTTGCGACATCGCTTTTGTTAGATTCCTGCTTCAAGCTGCCATTACAATACTGTTCACATTTGCAAAGGAGAATAACAATTTTCTATTTGAGAAAGAGCCGATATTAAAAAGAAGACATCAAATATTGGATACTGAAGTTCAAGGCCACATTGAGAAGCTCCTGAGAAAGAGATTGACACATCAGAGCCTGGGTGAAAGAAAGCACAGCTGTTTGCTTCGAAGCAGATAAAAGTCAACAGAGTTTAAAAAAGATATTAAAGACCCCATCAACATTACTATGCCCTCTGAATAACAAGGAAGTGAGTTTAGTGATAAACATGACAATGTGAGAAGTGGAATCAGTCTTTGGTCATATTAACATACTAGATGCGGTAGTTGGAAATAAATTGCTCAGTCACGCATGAAACGTGGGGTTCAGCTGAATTGGGCTGACTGTAGTGATGGCAACATCCCGACCTTCTGGAGGAACAGAATAACAGGTCCCAGCAGAATGGGACAGTTCAAGATCGTGGTCCACATACTAGAGTTCAACTGCAACAGCACCCAGACGCTGCTGCTGCTGCCGCCAGGCAAGGCACAGCTTAAAACAAGAAGGGCGACACAGGGGTCCAGGCAGAAGCTGAGTGGAATAGAAAACTGAGATAGTTATCAAGTCTTCTTGCTGATTACGTGTGTGAGCCAAGATAACCACAGGGATTCAGTAAAAGGAGTTTTCTTTAGATCTACACTTGGCAAAATATTGATGTTGTTTATGTTTCCTTTGGCTTTCTAGACAGTATGTGCTCATACTCCTTTTTTCTAGGACTAGAATTGGCTACTCTGTAAAAAAAAGATATAGCCATATGGATACACACAAATAGAGCAAAGAGAATGGAAGGCTCTGCTGCACACGGCCACTAGTAATTCATCTTTCTCTGTTCAGGGCATCCTAGCCGATCACAGGCTGCCCATCCTGTACCTGCTTATTAATTTAAAATCATTTGCTGCACCTCCAGGGGGGAGATAAATGCCAGGTGCAGAGACAGGCCAGTGGTGAACCTATAAAAACTATTACAGAAGCCCCTTCCTCACCCCTATTGCCATGTCCTGATAATAGCCTCACACTGCAGCAGTAAAGCCAAACCATAGGAGAGTAAGGAGTTTCTCGCTCTACCTCCCTCTGCCTTCTAGGCTCTACTGCCAAATTAGAGACACACACACACACACACACACACACACACACACACACACACACACACACACACACACACACACACACACACACACACACACCTATGAACACAAAGGCAACTGTTCAGCCAAGTTGCATAGAGCCCCCGCACTGCCTAAGGGCCCGCCCACCTATGTCAAAATGCAGCAGCGTTTCAAGGGCCATAAAAAGATGGCATCAAAGTGGCATTATCCCTCTGGACAAAGGAAAGCAAGAATAAGATAAATAGACAAATAACACTTCTGAACACAGAATTTGTAGTATTTGCAGTATTTGTTAAGGTTTGTACTACAGTGTCTATCAATAATAAGCATGCTTTAAACATAGCTGTTATAGGATTTTAGGGAAATAATCTTTCTGGTGTTGTGCACAAAGTTGAAAAGTAATCACTCACACAGGACTGAAACTCAAGTTCTTTAGTGTATATCCTTGGATTGTTCAACCCATCCATTTCCTGATACTTCCATGAAAGGACTTTAATGATATGAAACACAGAATGAAATAGTGTTCAAGTACTGGATAAAGTGCAAGAAAGCTGCTATTGAACATCTGTCTTTGTCAGTTCTCTGTCATCTGTAGGTCATGGTAACTCAAAGATGAATCAAAAAGGTAATTGAAATTGGTAAAAGCAAATACCAGTTACCTTTTGGATAAAACTTTGAAGCATATCAATATGATATCAGCTGAAAATATTGGTTGGGTTTTCTGCAAAAATAGATAGTCTTGCGGTATTCTACTAGATTTACAATATTGTTCAAATTATTTAGGTTAAAACTGAACACATCTGTAACACAAATCTTTTTTATTTTCATCGAACTGAAACCACGATCTTTGTCTAACCCTTACTGAGGCCCTCATGTTTAAATTTCACCTCAGAGCAGAGTGCTACCACAAACCCTGGACCATTTTGTGGAAACAACATCATTTGGAGTACAATTCAGTGATATACAAATGTATAACTATAACGTTAAAACATGGGTTGTAAGTAGCTATTGAAAGGACAAGTAATAAGGTACAGTATATTTGTTGGGGACGGGCTTGGTCGTGCAAAGCAGAGCAGATGTTGGATTTGTTCAGCCACCACTGTACTGGAACGAAGGGCGGCCAGCCTCCTGTGCAAGCAGAGCACAGTTCAGAGGTAGTGTGTACTCAAAGTTGGAAAAGAGTGCAAAAAAAACCACAGAAAAAGTGTGTGAAAATAGTTGCAAAGACTTCTGAGGTCTGCTACACAGTTTGAATCCAATTTCAGAACAAACTATACAGAAGTCTGGGGCATCTGCTTACCATCACAGCTGCATTTGAAGACACCATTTCTCATTCCCTGTCACTTTATCAGCAATAGTTATAGAAACAAATATGCCGAATAACAAAGTACCCTTGATGTCCCTTGGCAAAGCAGAATACATTTAAAACTATTTTAAGGACTTCAAAATCAAATGTATGGACTTCCCGTTGCATGGCTCTGGAGCGTATCTTATATTTTCTTCTTTACTGAATTGTCGGTAGGAAAGCTGCCCAGCAGGAGTTTGCTTTTGACCACAGGAAACTTGAATTGGCACATTTTAGATTCATCTGTAGAAAAGCATTTGATTCAAAGACTAAGTTTTCAGAAAATAAAACGGAGAAGACAAAAATGCACATCATGGAAGAAGATCATGTGAGGTTGGTAGATTCTGCCATTACAAATGTTTCCTTTCAGCGATTTTCAAAGCAGTTGCCTCATACCTCTACATTTCCTCTCAGTGATGTAAGTTGGATTTAAAAGAAGATATAGATGCCTGTGCAGGTTTTATATCTTAGGCTACAGAAAGAAATCACTTTATTACATCGTAACACATACTCTTACAAAAAATATGTTGGATCAATGAAGCAAGGACATTTTTTCTACTTCTGATTGTTGGCTTTAAAATGAATAGTGCAGGCTAGTCTATCTTGTGACTAATGTGTTTCATAACTGGCATTTTCGGTGTTTGTTGCTCTTCCTGAAATCAATTTTCTTTTGTTAAAAAGTTGTACAAGAAAAAAAGTATTTCTAACAAACCAAAACTCTCACCTTTGTGTTGCTTGCGCATGACTCTAGGCAAGTTATCTTCTCTTGTATTATCTTTGCTGTTTGGGCTGTGATGGCCATGTGGTAGGGTATGTAAGATTTAGAAGTTCTACGTGTGGCTATGATGTGCGGTGACAGCTAGCATGGGGGGGGGGGTGACTCTGGGACGCTGGAGCTCACTGTCCAGCCTTCCCGAGTTGTTTTTGATCAATCGGATGAAATACAATTGAAGGTAGGTTCCTACTTGACCACCTTGGTGATGCCCTGGCTCTTGCTGCCCATCTGACTACACGGTTGAGTTGTGGGGGCCAGAAGGGGACATGAGCTAGGGAAGGTAGTATCTGAGTTGTAACTATGCCTGGAGTTTGCATCAATGGAGCCTGGGTCTGGTTGTGGTGGCAACTTAGAGCCATAGGGTAGGTCAAGTTATGTGACCTATCAGTAGGGCATAGCAGCAAATTTGGGATGAGGGATGTCTTTACTGAGTGCTTATCCTTACATCAGGGAACTAGTATCTTGTGTTGTAACACAACATGTCCTTTGAAGATCACTCTGCTCTTCTCTAAAGTATTTGTTCTCCACTTTTTTCAAGAATAGTAACGTTGGTCCTCATGCCTGTGCGGCGCTGTCCGCAGTGCTGAAGCGGAACAGAGATGGAGTGACAGACTAACAGAACAATTAACTTATTGATTTCTTCACCTCCTTGCTTTTAATAGTCGCAAATACAACTTTTGGCCCTAAATTCCCCGTCCCATTGTAGTAATCGACAGACAGAGAACAACTGACGACCAAGTGAAGGGACAGTTACCGCATGAGATAAAGACAGTGAGAGAGAGAGAGAGAGAGAGAGAGAGCTTCAGCAGCCATACAAGATAATCCTTCCCCTCCTTATCTTGAGGTATGTTGTGAATACTATGACTCATCAATTTAAATACACCTTAAATTGTATTTTGTTTGCATTGACAATCTTATTTTTGTAACTTTTAATCACTAGCATCTACTGTAAGAGTTGTGCAGTGATTTTTTTTGAGAACTGATCTCTGTGACTTTCTTTTCCATGACCTCCAGATTTACAAACTAAGCCCTGAATATAATGCATGAAAAGTAGCAACCTCTCACAGAGGCAAACAAAGCTCTGCTCACAGACAGAACAACTGAAATGAGAAGAAAATAAAGACTTTAGGTAGGACTGAACAATTTATCGTTTTAGCATCGCATTGGCGATGTGCCCATGTGCTCCTCTCTGTTAGCTGACTTTGACACATTGAAATCTTGAATGGTCATCTTTCTTTGAGTGCCATTTGTTAACAGCAGGCACGTGTCTTTTTTTTTGTTTAATTTTTTATTTATAACAAATCACTGGAATGAGCGTATAGTCCTTCTCCAACATTGGTCAGTACTACTTTATTTGTGGAGTCCCAAAGTTTTTTTTTACATGAAAGTTCAGAAGTGTATAATGTTAATCCAAGCTATACTTTATCAAAACAAAAATATTTAATCTGCAAAAAATCTCATCTTCTTCAAATGATGAACCTGTGGCTACATTTCTTGTGTGTGGCTGCATTTTATAATTGAGCCGCACTGAACAAAAAGATGTCACTTATTTTTTAATGAAGTCAGATATGAGTCTAATAAGACACGTCAGACATATATTTATTTATATGATCTTATTCAAGTCGGTCTTATTTGTCTGCATAATTTAGTTATTTTAATAAATATTGTTTTATGAACACATTTTCAATATAGTCTGCGGTCGTAAGGTGTTTACACATTGTGAATTCCACCCACACACCTTTTTCTTCAATTGGATTTTTATCTGTGCACTTGTTGTTTTCTAGTTAATTTTTGAATACAAATTGTCCATCAGCGTACATTCATTATGAAAGCTGATGGAGAATATATAAATCAGAAGATACAAAGAAAGATAAACATTGTGGATGAAAAGCTTAATTCTGGTATCTGCTGCTTTCTCCATACACTCTGCGGCTATTAGCATGAGAATTGTGAGAGCAATGTATTGAGACTCCTACACATTTCTAATTCATCACATTGAAAAAAAAAAAAATCTCTGTAGATACAGGTTTTTTTATCTTCTCATTCTCTCTCTCTGACTTATATCACATCTGGGCTTTTTTTTCTTCACGCTTCAGAACCAAAGCTTCATGTTTATTTTTAGGGAGGCATAAACAAGAGAAAGGCTTTAAGGGCTGAGATGAAAACAACTGGCCATAAAGTGCAGCAAAAATGAATAATCCATCCTCGATCTAATCCACCGCTCGCCATGGAACTACAAGAGTGTCAGCGGAACTCACTGGGAGTCTGAAACACCCAAATCCCATTAAGCCTTTGTCGAGGAAAAAGGCTGACATTTTGTGGTCTAATTAAAAAATTTTCCAGCAAAGAATTGGTGAATGGTTAACAATAATTAAGAAGTGGCAGGGGAGGCTACTACTGGGACATGACCACATAAACTGGCGAGCCTCTGAGCTTCGTCCATTTTTCTTTGACAAGTGAATATGTCAGAAAGAAAAAAGTAAGGCAGAGACCTCTCTGATATATTATTACTCATATTACAGATGGGCTAACATTTTTCTCTGAACTTTAATTATTCAAATTGTAAATTGTGTCGTTGCATGCGCTGCATTAAATAGATTAATGCAGCCGTTAAATTATCAGTTGTTATCATAATCAGCTATTTAACCACACTGCTCTATGTGCATGTTGTGGCAGCTGTGTTTGTGGAACTGTTTATACAATCATGCAGTCCCTCTGTTTCCCGCTCATTTGCATTTCCTCCGAATGTCTCCAAGCAACAAAGTGAGGGGGGCGGAGCTAGAGGGGTCTCAAACATGACCCTCCCCCTGGACACTCTTTTGTCCATCCCTCTCTTGGCTTTTTCTCCCACTCTGCTGTCAAGGCACATCCTTAGAAACCACACGGGTGTCACCATACTTCTTCTTCCAAAGACACAAGGAGGGCAGACACTCTTTTAATCATCCCTTCTCGCCTCTACTCTTCTCCTCGGCGGTCAAAATAACAAAAGCTGTCACACAGACTCACGTCGTCTCCTAGTGATCATAACGGATAATTACCCTCCCCCTGGGACTATAGACCGGCCCCCGTCACCCCCTGAAGCACTATTTCACAGCGAATCCCCGGCACTTGTGAAATGACTGTGTGTCAGTAACAAGCTCAGAGTGGCAGTGATTCAGGCAGAGATATAGCCAAGACAGGCCAAGCTAAAAGTACATCAACCTTCAACCTTTATCCACAGATTCTGATAATAAAAAAAACTCCATCTTTTCTGCCAAAAAAACATTTATAAATCAATGAGACAGGATGAGTGTCAAAAATAGTTCAGTGCAGTCATTTTTCAAGTGGGACATCATCCTGATTGTCCAGGCGACTTATTAGTTTGACCAAAAGGGGGCAGTGTTGCTACTTTACAAAGAAAAGGTGGGAACTGACGGACTGTCTGGTTGCTGCAGTACATGAGGAGGTGAGTGATTGAATGAGTGAGGAAAGTGAAAGAGTGAATGGGTGATTGAGTGAAAGACGAGAGCAGATAACATGCTCACTGACTGACAGAGGGGAAGCTACAGCGGGCAGCATCGATCCCACCGCGGCAACAGACCCGCAGCCTCACATGTGGTTGCTCCTCCGGCCTCTGGGCACAGCCAGATGCTGGATTATCAGCCCGCATGATTGCATCTCTGGGCAAATGTTTTATCAGATACCACACCAAGTGATGGTCTTCACACAATATTTGAGCAGTTGACAGTGGCTGCCTTTTTTTTTTTTTTTCTTGATGTAGAGGTCTGGGATGCAGTCAGGATTTGTTCAAATGCTTCATTGCAAATTCAAAAGATTCTAAAGATATCTTTTACTGTATATACGTGCAGTGCATTAAAATGAAACTGATCACTGAAGAATGAATCAAGTTAAATATATCAGTGAGATGCTGAGTAAGTTAAACCACAAGGAATATGTTGGTCACAAGGGAATATTAAAATCAAAAGCAACAAACAGAGACGGAGATTCTGCAGTTTTTAGAGCAATTTATCAGACGTCCATTCAACTATATGATGTCCAATTTTCAGTGAGATCTGCCCGGGGCTTTTTTTAAATTAGGATTCAGACTACAATTTAGCCTGTCTTCATTCAGTCAGTGTAAAAAAGCTAATTCTATTTGTATCTTTATTGGGTGGAATTAAAGGAAAAGTAAAGAAAAGACAGAACAGTTTTAGGAAAGATGTTAAAGAATAAAAAAGCTGCTGTTTTAAAACTTTATTGTGAAAATACAGCTAAAGTTGTTACAGATGTATGAGTTCCAATTGCAAAGACTGGATTTATGGCAGAATAAAAGAGTCAGTAACTATCAAACTCAATTTGTACAGTTTTGTCTCAGAGGGCTTTAGACCTCAAACTAAATCCTCCCAGATCATGTGGAATCACAGAGGCAGGAGAAATGGCAGGCAACCTTGTGATGAATGAAGCTATTCCAATCCCTCCTCACCCTCCTTCTTTTTTTTTTAAACTCTCGCTCTCATCTCTGCTGACATACCTTGTACCTACACAGCCAATCATAGCATAGAACACAGTGAAAATCATCTTAGAAAAGCAATTCACTCCTTCCACTTTTGGTGTCGAGATCGTAATTTGTAAACCACAGAGAAAAACTGGAGAACCCGTCCGGAGGCCTGCTATTTAAGATCAGTAAACACCGGCCTTATGACGCCTTCCTTTCCTGCAATATCGCACATCCACTTCTCCCCTCTGTTCCCCTTTTCTCCTTCTGCTCTGTCTCTTTGGTCTTTGGATGAGAAGAGGAGGTGGAAAAAAAAAATGTTTCAGGCGAAATCTATAATCAAGATCCCTCATCCTCCTCCCCCCTGGTGCGGCCAATTGGTATTCTGAAGACTCTTCCGGCCCCCTATGGCGTTCCCAATCTCCAACTAGGAAGGAAAGAATAGGGAGCCACTAAGCCCCTGGATGGAGGATGCCTCGCTGTGGATTAATGGGTAGAAGAACAAATGAAGTCCAGGAGAGGGTTTATATCTATCAATATAAAGTAGCAGATTAGGCATAGAGATGGCTGTGTTTCTGTTTTCATTTGTCAAACTGTTTGGCCACATTAGTCCATCGACAGAATCAGCATAGCATGGAGAAATTAGAACAGGATCAATGGGCAGAGGGGAGCACTGCAGCTCCTGCATCTGAAAATAGAAAGACAAAGTTGTTATGGTTCGGTATATATCAAGTGCACAGAATCGTGTATGAGGACAGCCAAGAAACACAGGTTATCAATTTTCATTCATTTTTAGAAGTATTTTTTTGTACCGGTACAGATTCCCTCTTCTATACTAGTGCAATCAACATTATATACATTGTTTTGATGAGGATTTTAGCCAGATACTGATACCATCAGTATTGTAACATAGCTTCTTTTTCTTATTTGCATTTGAATTTATAATGGGTATAATTTTGATTTACTCATGTAATCAGTTGGATTGACTGAATGATCTGTTGGGTGTTAGGATAACTTGTTTTAATTAAGATGAATAACAGGTCAATTATATATTTTTACTCCATTTTTTTCTGTCTCATTAAACTTTACAAACAAGCCTGAGCAGTGGACTTCCTGAATCAGTGAAGAATTTGTTATAACCAACAAAAATATTTCATTCAGCACACTTAAATTCTGCCTTTTTAGAAAATATTATTTCAATGAAGTCTGACCCTTCATCCAAATCCAACTTTAGATGAGCCAATAGCAAATACAAATGAGGACGAAGAGATAATTCGGTTCCATTTTTGACCTGCAGAAAAGAAAGCAGCAGCTTTCTAACTCAGAGGCAAAATATTTGGCAAAATATCATCATGCTTTCCTTTCCTTCAGAGCTCCTTATATTATAGCTGCAAGCCTTGAAAGTGTTTGTATTTTTTTCTCTCTCCTCTTTTTAACCTTTCAGGTGCTTTCAGAAGCTTCAACCTCTGTGCCCGTCTCAGACAACCTTGGTCGATCCTGTAATGAATTTAGCCAGCAGCAATAACAGTGCCAATCAATAGCAATCCGTGGTATGTCATTGACAGGTTAGACACTGTAATATTTGGCCATGGCGGCTAGTCAAAGGAATCAAAGGAAGTGCAGCAGTTGTTATTCAGCACTTCAGCCAAGTGGGCATGGACTGGTAACCTCACCCCTGCTGACATCTACAATGAAACACAGCAATAACAATATGGTATATCAAGCATCGATCATCTACAAATAGCTTCTTAAATGCTGTAGAGGAAGACAAAATCATGACATGACCTACATCTTTACAAGCATTTACACTACCTGCAAAAGTTCCACTGCAGAATGCACTGCTTCTCTGCCATCATTTCGGGGGAAAAGGGTTTCTAGAGGACGGTTAACTATTAAATATGCCTCTCAACCTTATTTCAAAAACGTACAGAGTTACATTTCTTCATCATTATGTGAACAGATGATTGAAAAATTGTATTTTCTTCAACATCCGCTTCATGCTAACAACCATGAACAGAAGGCCACTTGGTTGGCTTAAATGAAGCTTTAAAAAACATTCCTTGTGTGTCCAGTAACTCTTCAGTTTTTCCATTCTTTCCTTCATTGAAGCAAATACAGTAAAAAAAAAAATCTTGTACAAATGATGCATAAAACCAACAAAACTGATTGAAATGTTAGGTTATGTGACTTGAATGTTTATTTGGACCCCTTTTAGCATAAGCTAGATTCTTGCAGACCCCAGGATTAATACTGCAGTTTCTTTGTTCTCTCAGTGATTTAAAAAAAAATATGTGTGGAGTATTTTGCTGTTTAATATCATTTTGGAGTGGATAATGCTTTTTCTAACACCAAAGGAAGATCATTTGCGAAAGATTGTATAATATATAATATTGTACAAGCGTGGCCCTAGGAAGCTTCCTAGGAAGCTTCATTGAGGTACTCAACCAGGGTTGGAAATTAACTTTTTCGCCCGTCTGCCACTGTGGCTGGTGGATTCAAAAATCTACCGGTCACTTTTTTTTTTTACCTGCCACTTTATTACCAGAAGCAAAATGTCATGACATATAATAAGAACTCAAGGCTTACATTATTACAATAATTTACTATTTTATTAAAGGAATTTCTTTCAACTATGAAAGAAAATGCTGACATCTTTTTTCTCACTTATAAACAGAAAAAAAATTAAGTTTTGTAGTTTAGTATTTTGAGGCTGGTAAGAGTTTCCATTCAGTTGTGTCCTTAAAGGCTGATTTAGCTGCACCTATAAGCTCGACTGAGAGGCAAGATAATCAATTAGTTGTTTTAAAAGCATAGCTTTTAGGAGAGCCATCACAATCATCAAAGTTTTCTGCTGGACAGACTTTCATTTAGAAAGACGTTTAGTCACTGGGTTCACTTCTCAGGACGTTGTAGTTTCTAACTGAATCCGTGAGGTTTAAAGTTTTGTTTCTCTAGTGCTGAAAATGCCCTATTTCCTGATATCGCTTTCACAATAAAAGCCCGTCATCGACATTTAAACCTGGAACTTTTATTGTGAAGACCTTGTCGGATTTAGAATGTCTTAGTTATCGAGTGGAAGACGTTTTAGCGGAGCTACGATTAGCGATAAGGCTGTAAGTAGTAAACGTATTGACAGTCGCTCTTTTGACGACTTGTCACCTCCATGGCCCGCTTCTTTTAATCATCTTGGACTTAAGACAGCAAGGCATCAGTTTAAACACCAGTTAGACCGGCTGAAATTGAGAGGCTAATCCGGGCTGCGCTTTGCCAAAGAGACACAGAGTCAAGCCATTTCAGCGGATAGCCTATCATTGTAAATACTGGCACGAGGAGGAGGCGGAGCCGTGTGGGCCTGAACGACTGCCTGACTCTTCTCAAGTCAGAGCGAAACAAGCAGGAGAACAGGGATTATTTTAACGCTGTTTGTTGTCACTAAGCACTCATTTATGTTACTTTCATTCACCCGCCACCGTGACAGATAGGTTGAGCAAATTCAACCGTCACTGCAAATATCACCCGTATTTGGCGGGGGACGGGTGCTAATTTCAAACCCTGTACTCAACACAGCAGATTTCTAGAGTGGAAAAATCGTGAGTTTGACTAAAAAAACTTTTGCTTGTATGTCAAAGCATTTAGGAAACAGATGTTTTTAATAGTGCTATATAAATACAGTTATTATTATTATTATTAATATTAATATTATGTGCGCAACCATAGGAGGCGATTATGAGCCTAAGTGCTTAAGGAACTTACCACCAATGTATTCTTCTCTAGATGGTTTAATTCTATGACTTGTCATAAGTAATTTGAATTTAGCGGCACTGACATTGTTAAACTTAAAAATACAAGTTTACCTCCCATGAGCTAATCTATCAGTATTCTATGGCTGTACAGCATTTTTAAGTTTTTAAGTTAGACTTAGTTATGAAATAATTATTCAGATGATTTGCTGTCTTCTGGTTAAGTTAAAAATGTATCTCCACAGTGTTTCCACCATATAGAGAATCCAAGTTATTCAATAAGTGTTAACTATCATGTTTCATTTATTACTTGTTATTATTTCTTGTCTAATTGAGATACAAAATTGCTTAGTTATTTAGATGTAATACATTTGTGCCTATTTTCGGGGGTAACATATTGTCTCTATAGAAACAACATGAACTGCTTTTTTTTTTCTTTCTCTCACCTTTAAGCTCCAAGTGATATATTAGCTTGTCGTTTTTGCTAAATTTGTTGTTGACAGCCGATAGCCTGCAGACAGCACCCAAACGTCTGGTTACCTGCTTGATTTGTCTTTGTTGTCATGAGAGATGATTTGAATGAACATCCTATCATAAAGCATTTCGACTTGTGAAGCCACCAGTGTCCGAGGGTTTTGCCAAAAACACCAGTGGACTGACAACGGCTCAGAAGCTCTGCGACTAACAATAGAGAGAAAAACTCCTCCACATGCTCCCTGCTCTGTCCCTCCATAACAAAGCCATCACACACATTTGCAAGGTTGGTTATGTCATGTTCCTTTTACAAAGCAATAACCTCCAGCTAGAGAGACTCCAAGGGATAGGAATTTTACTTCTCATAGTCATTTGTATGTGTCGAGGTGTCTGCTGTGGCAAATTGCAATTCCACATCCCATAAGGTCAGTCCCCGCACTTCCTCCTTGTTTCTCTTTCTTTGGGCAGAAAATGTCTCTCAATAAGGGCACAATGGTAAAATGCAAAAAGAAGGTCTTAATCTCCCTTAGAGGGTTTAAGTGGAAAAGATCTGCTGCCACTGTGACTCCAAACATTCTAATTCTAATATCCTAAAAGAAAGGCACTGAGATCAACCAGAAACAACAATCACTGCATGGTCATATTCTAATCACTTTTAACACAATAATGAGATACATTTAAAATGCATTAAGCGTGTTATACACATGATATGTTATATTGCAAATTATACCAATAGTGAGATTGTGTTTTGCTAATTTCTTTCAGAAGACATAGATGTAATAAATTACATCTGTGTCTCATAAAATGATTTTCTCCCCACTTCTTGTTAAAGAATGACACACCCATACTTGTTATAAACTCATAGCAGGAATGTGCAACGTATCAAACCAGGAAGCCAGGCATATCTTCTTAAATCATGTGCATGATTAAAGCGTACAGCCACAAAGCTCAAAATGCAATAAAGACTCAAAACATTGCAAATAAAAGATAAAATGCCAGCCTTGCAACATCACAAATCCAACAATCATAGTATAAAAACATGAACATTGTCAGCAGACATTAAAAGAGTAAAAGGGGAAGGATAATAGACTGCTTTTATCATCTTAACTGTCTTCAGACAGAAACTCTATTCTAAGTCCTTCATCCAAAAGGTCAAAACTGTCCCCTAAAAATCAGGCTGTTCAACACGCCCTCCTTTTTCTTATCACTATCATCTCTGCTCTGCTTTCACTTTTTTTTTTCAATTTATTTCCTTTTGTTCTTCGTCCCCTCTTTCACTTTTTTCCCTCTTTGTTACTTTCACACACTTTCTCTCCTGGTTGGGGAGGCATGAATGCGGGCGGCAGATGGCCGGGATGTTTCACGTCTCAGAGGGATCGTGCTCGTCTCATTCCCCCTCCTCTCTGCTTGCCAGGAGGTCAGCAAGGTGGGCTGAAGAGTAATTGGCAACTGGCAGGCAGAGAGCTGACACAAGGGCTGTTGAGGGCAACATTAATTGACAATTGTAAATAACAAATGGAGCTGATGATTCAAATTACCTGTCCACATGATCCCCTCCATTAATTGTGTCCTGAAACGTGACCCAACATAACAAATGGTATTTAAAAAATTTGTCTCGGCTAATGCCAGGAGTTTGCAGCCAGAGTGGAAAAAAAAAGAGAGGTAGAGAGAGGAGGAAGAGTGAGAGCGAGAGAAACACATCAAGGAACAGATTGTTAATATCAGCCGTTTCATCTGGCCGATTGTGAAATAAATGGCAATGGGGCTTGCAGTAACATGGTGCGACACGCCGCGGCGTCTAATGGGACGAGCAGATCTCCACCAGCAGGGACCTAATGAAGTGAGACATCGTTTTTCACCCGGCGACCACGACAATGTCAAGGTGCCGCAACACGCCATTTGTGAAACGAGGGTGGCAGGACATCACCTGCTCAGCTGATGGCGCGTGTGCTGACCAGCCAGGCATCAAACCTCCAAACTACACTTGGATGACTTTGGAAAATCGGGCATCAATATCATCAATCGACCTTCTGCTGACCATGAAAAAGACGCCCTTATCCCCTTGTTCTCCATGTTGTTTGGCCGCACACCCACAGGACAACACAACTCAGATGGGAGACACAGGAGGCGACCTTGTCGAACATAGTGCACTGGGACATGTTTCTATTATTACAGGTCTGGAGGCAGAACACAGAGCATGTTTTACGGGGAGGGCTTTTGACTGATGATGGGGGGGAAAGTTGCAGAAAGGCTGCAGTAGC
This sequence comes from Tautogolabrus adspersus, assembly GCA_020745685.1. Lineage (NCBI taxonomy): Eukaryota > Metazoa > Chordata > Actinopteri > Labriformes > Labridae > Tautogolabrus > Tautogolabrus adspersus. Next base: position 16,706,575 of record CM036540.1, read on the forward strand.
ATTTGATTTAGTGGCTTCTCACAGCACTGTAATGAGGAGTAATTCTGTCTTGACATCCCTACATCTCCCTTTTCCCCTTTTCTTTCTCTGTCCCTCCATTCCTATCTTCCTCGCACTTCACCTTTGCCTTTGGCATCCCCCTCCATCAGCGTGGTTTGTCACAATTTTAAGACTTCGCTGCAGCTCGCTTCTGAGTTTTAGTGCTCCTTCTGCAGGCGAAAAAAAGCCCGACATGCGCCTTATTAACCAAAGGGATTCTACATGTATCTTCATTAGCAGACTATTAAGAAGACGACATGCAAATGCGAGAAGTGACGTCTTCTAACCAATTTCCGCTAGGGAGATTAAAGATAAATGAGATGATTTATAAATCAATGAATATGTATCGTTAATTTTTGAAAATTCAGAGGCAGATGAAATAAATTGCTGCAATGAATAGTTCACTTTCTTAAGTTGTCGGTCCTGCACCTATGCCAGTCCAGTAGGAGATTTGCCTTTTCCATTCCTATTAACCACCTTGTAAATGACTCACTCTGGAACAGTCCTCCAGGGTTGGCTTGGAAGCAATGTCTGAAAGCCTTGGCTTTCACCATGTTTTAGCCTCTTCAACAGAATGGGATGTTCGTCCACAAAGACTGTTAGAAGGTGCTGAGGACAGAAAACTCTATTCTGCTAGCATTTCACCAACGCTAATGGTCACAAGGCATTTTCAAAACAGAATGTGCTAAGAAATGTTATGAAACCGTCGCCATAGAGCCACATTCAGCTCCAAGGACCGTAGGAGTTGTGCAAAGAAGGAAAAAAGCAGATCTATTGGCAGTGGCCAGATAATGGACGGCCGTGATTTTAACTGTCAGTAATGATCAGCCAATGGTGTAATAAACAAAGCTAATCTGAGAAAGCTGAAAGGGCATGAGGGTTCAAAGAGAATACATGCAGTCAATGTGTGGTATGCTATTAATGAAGAGAACTGCAGCAGAGTTTCAAAGCTCTGCTGCAGTTGTTTTTTTCTCCTTCATATTGCTTTGCTTTCCCACTAGAGTGGAGGAGTCAACTGTAATTTCTCTGCTGCAGATAAATTCAAAATGGAAACAGACATTACTCTCTCTCTCTCTCTCGCTCTTTTGCACTCCTTGTCTTAATTAGCCCATGCAAAAGCCAACAAGTTACTCTCAATTGAATGCATCTACTTGAGAAGGTCCATTCAAAGCTTACATTTCTTCAGACCTTTTGTAGGATTGACTGTAACCAAAGGTTCCTCCTTACGTCTGTGATTGCTTTAATACCTGCACACATCCTGCCATTATCTTTATGACATGGCCAAACACAGGCCAAGGAAACCTGTGACTGTTCTGTGCTCATTAAACTTAGCACCGTGGAGCTAACTATCAGGGTCACTGCCAGGTTTGGAAATAGCACCCGCCGCCCGCCAAATGGGGTTGTTTTTCTGCAGGGTTGGGTGAATTTGCTCAATCTATCAGCCACAGTAGGGCAGGCAAATAAAAGTAACATAATGGGAGTGATTTGTGACAGAAATGTCAACTGAATCCTGCTTCTTGTTTCCGCTCTGCCCTGGTTACTACGCTCTGACAATAGAGCCGTATAACTTGTCAACTCATTTCATGTTTTAATATCTTTGAAGTATTGGATGGCACTAATAATATGCATTTTCATATAAAAACCTTTATTTAATTAAATGTAACCTTTAACCAGCTAAAAAGAGCCAGCAATGTCAATATGTATTCATTCACCCTAACCCTCCGAATGTCTTTATATCTTTAAATATAAATGTTGAAGGATTTCATAAAATATCAAACCTCAATTTTACTTGAATGCCAACTTTCACAGTCTAAGTCAGACAGTACAATTCCTAAAGCATCTAGAAACTTGACTGGAAATATAAGAAATTCACATGTGATGTCAAAATGTCATGTTTCATTAAGCATCTCAAAAATCTCAGTGAAAAGGAGTATTCATTACTATAAGGCAACCTTTTTCAAAAAGCTTGTTTAGTTTAGATCATTTCTGTGTGGATCAGGACTGTCAATCAAAATCGCCCCCATTCATTGGATATTGCAAAAGTCCAAACCTCCCTGGACACCGAGCCACTTTTTATCAGCTTTTCTCCCTTATGTAAAAAAAAACATCCACACACAAAAAAAGGGTGATAAACCAAACTTTGTGGAGTTCTGTTTAAAAAAAAGAAAGAAAAGTAAACCTACATTTCAGACAGGTGACCAGTGAAGCTGAGCGGAGTGACTCTAGCCGAACTAATGGCTTTCAGTGGGCAGGCACGGGGATGTTGAAGTTAAAGGAGGGAGGACACCGCTCTGAGCAAAAAGAAACGGTTTGGCAAAGCCCAGAGTGCTTTAGCATGACTCCAACACAGCTCACCAAAACAATGCCCACTGTTTCTCCCAATCCACTGCATGACAAGCCGTCATCTTCACCAGTTGATGTGCAGCCAGGAATGGCATGAAGGGGCAAATATCTGAGGGAGAGAGAAGGCGATGGAAAGAGATCAGATCGATAGATCAGATAATTACGTGTATTAGGGATGTAACGATTCACTCACCTCCCGATACGATACGATTCACGATACTGGGTTCACGATACGATTCTTTCACGATTTATTTTACAAAATGAGACTGAAGAAAAATTATAACTAAAAAAGATTCCTTAATTTTTTCATGAAAGCACTAATGCACCTCGTAATCTCTTTGGCTCTTACACTCGTTTGGGTGAGCAGGGCTACAAACCTGTTTCTTAGTATAGTTTGGCTTCACAGCTGCCATAGTAACGCCTGCTTGTTACAACCAACCGCCTCTGCTCTACAGCTGCTGACACTCATCACATGCAGGGTCCCAAATTAACTTTTTTACTTTTTGAATGAAAGAATTCACTGGTCAAACATATTTTTTAACGTCAGAAATAACAAATTGTGTTTTTCTGTCACATACACATCTGTTACAGTACATTTAATTGAGAAGGCATTATGTTCTGTTGAATCAATCACAGATTAAAGTCACAGATTCAATCATTTTATCAGATCAGGGAATTGAGAAATTAAAAAATATATTTGCTGGCCTTTATTTTTTAAATAGGTATACCCAGACCCCCCCTGCTCCCCTCTGAACCCCCCCCCCCCGCATTACAACATTACAGACTAAAAACTAAAATCCATCAGAGAATAATACATTATTATTCCACAAAACAAGTGTTCTCTTGATTTAGCTTTGACATTATTAGACACTTATACAATATAATCAGCCTGTTCTTTATTAGACATGTGTGTATCTCTGACTGCTCCTGCTGCGCGTGCATTTAGCGCGCACTATATCTGCAGTGTTTATAACGCAGCGCTGTTTCACAGAGTCTGAGTGGAGACGTTCACAGAGTCTGAGTGGAGACGTTCACAGACTGAGACTACAGCAGGCTGTGAGAGGACGTTGCTATCATTATGTTAGCTGCAGACGAGTGAACGGAGAAAAGTCGAACCGGCCGTTTGACCGGATCACATGTTCCCGACTCGGTCCGTACGGATCACGGATCAACTGTAGGCTACGTGCTGATGCACTTTAAGTTAAAAGGGGCGCGCGCGCGCTGTGTGTGTGTGTATTTGTGCGCGTGTTTGCGCTGAAATTGGTGTGTCTCAGGCAGCGTGCTCCGCGATGCTCTCAGTCATGACAGCAGAGAGAGGAGTAGGGAAAGCCGGCTGCAGCTAAATAAAACGTGCTTAATACTCATAGCATAGTTTTTATGACTTTCTGGTCAAATATTTACCCGCCCTGTGGCAGATAACCCTCTGAAATGTACTCGACAAACGGAAAATCTACCCGCATTTGGCGCTTGGCGGGTGTGGATTTCGGACCCTGTTACTGCGATTCATTTTTCAGAGAATCGATGTGAACCTTGACAGCTTTGAATCGATTTTTAACTGCCTCACGATTAATCTTTACATCCCTAACGTGTATACAGATAGATTAAGGGCGGTACGTAGTTAGCTTGCTGATTGCAAAAGGTGAGGCCCTGAGGAAGAATGGGCTCAGACTCTTGAGGGCAGATTGAACCGGAGCAGAGTAGTTTTGCTACACATGATTGGGCGGGACATTTGTATATTTAATTATTGGTTTGAAATTTCTTCACACCAAATATCAGAAAGTTTTCTAAAAGTTGAATGACAACATTTTAAAAAACGTTTGAAGGTCATTTCTTATACTGTAACAGAGCTGATGATATGTAAATAGGATCATAAATAACGTAGGGAGAAGCTTTTTGTAGATTTGGGATTCCAGAGGCTTTACAAATGTCTAAATATGAATTTCATTGGTAGTTGGCAAAAGTAGCAAAGCGTTGCTCCTTTTGAATTATTTCTTGCTATGATGTTCACGGCTTGTTTTCTCTCCTTTTAAATAAATAATTTGAGATTTTTTACATGATTTTTTCTTTTTTCTTTTTAAGACTAACATGAGGATGAGTGACACCAATCTTTGTGTCTGTATGCTACGTACAAGGCAGGAGCCGGCTGCTAATTAGCTTAGCTTAGCCATATGATAGTTTACGAGGCGAAACAGTTTCATATCTTTGATAACGGGAAAACAAATGAAGTCACAAAATGTCCATTTCTTTAACCGTCAATTTAGCTGAGACTGTCACGAGGTTTGCGGTTGAGGTTTAGCTGCACAGAGTTTCATGTAATCTCTGAACCCATCAGCTATTGTGTGATGGAGAGATATGCCTCCTGCAGCGATGGCCAACTGGGCTTACAACAGAGCTATCCATTAGGGATGAAGGACTACCAGGCAAGACCTCCTTTTCTGTCCAGGTCATTGTTTACAGTCTGACTAGCAACTACAGGAGCTAGAGCAGGGGTGCCCAACCTTTTTTGAACCAAGATCTACTTTTAAAGTCGCCAGTCTGCCGAGATCTAGTCCACATAGGGAGCCGTAGCCATTACCGACAGCCTTCAAACACATTTAATACGCACACAACAAACAGAAAATACAACAATAAATACAATATATTTACTGACACACTTTTTCTTTTCTTACTCTAATCTTAGGGTTTATTTTAATATTCCGTTTGTATTTATATCAAATGTGTTTTTCCCTCTAAATTAATTTAGTTTCTGCAACAAACCACTTTAATCTGCTCAATGTATCCACGCATGCGCACAGATACAAACACGACTACGCCTCACGTTTTGAAAAGTTCTACTCGATAATCCGTTATTTAAAGGAGTTCAGAACAGCATCAGCAGCAAGCAGCTGTACATTAACATTATTAAAACGAAGCATGAGACGCTTCAGTTTTGAGTGGAGCACGGTGCATTTACAAGAGAGGTGTACGGACAGTGGACCTTATCTCTCTCTTTCTCTGAACCTGATGTGATTCTGCGCTCTTGGTTTAGTCTTATTTCTCCGCAGGAGTCGAGAGGGAATTTGTTTTTTTAACGGGAGTTTTGCTCCTCACGGCTCTGTTCCCTGCGCGCCTGCACTCTCTCACGCGCTCTCTCTCCCCTGCTCTCTCTCTCTGTCACTCGCACTCTCTCTCTCGTTCTCTCGCGCACACAGCAATTTTATGAATAAATTGCATTTTATAGTGAGTAAACATCTCGCGATCGACTGAGAATCAGTCCGCGATCTACTTGTCGATCGCAATCGACTCGTTGGGCACCCCTGAGGTAGAGTCTAGAAACATCTCTTATTTAGTTTGCTGGCTGCACATGCATTTGGATGTATGCTTATAAAAACATCGTTGTCAGATGATAGCTGTTGCATTTCAGCTGATGCCTTTAGCCTCTTAATTTAGCACACAGACAGATTTTTCCTACAATTAAAGCCCACTCAAACCCTTGTAGACAATTATGGACTACAAATGGAAACCAGAACTCCCAAAAGTGCACAATTTGTTCCCAGATTCAGTTTTTTTGTATTAACAATCTGCTTGGTTTAAGTTTAATCAGCAACAACACCTGACATGTTTGCGTTTTCACTAGTTAACAGACGTCTCCTCTGGGATTTCTTTCTCTCCATGTCTTCCTCATGTGAACTTGAGTCTCCTAAGTACAGAGCGGCTTTACAGCTTCCCCCTATATCCACTGATTTCTGGTCCTGAAATATTTATCATCTGGGTGAGAAGGGGCTAGGGTTGTGCCGCATGGATCTGATCCACCTGTGGGGGGGAGAGGATTGTGCTGAAATAGCCAAACTCCACACCGTCTTTATCTCGAGTCCCAAAACCGTGAAGTGTACGTTCTGCTTCACCTTCAGTCACAGAATTGAGAAAGTGGCCTCTGGGAGACTCTTTTTTTTGGGTTTACAAAATATTCTTCAAAACAGAGGTTAAAAGAGCGAATATCCGTGGGTATTCATTCATACTTAATATCGCAGAAGATTTATACTCGGCTCTGCTTACACCTGAGTCTGATAACAAGTGAGCTCATCTTTCTCCCATCTTTTCAGCTTCAACGAAGAAGGAAATATAGCACAGCTGTTCCCATTTACTGTGCTTACATGTTGCTTTCTATCAAGATAACTTAAACGTAGTATCAAAGTGATTTTCATGAATTATAGAAGAATTCAGGATAAAAGAGAAACACGACATGGATCATTACAGATTCTCTTTATCTTACAGCTTTCGTTGATTACAGACACCTCGGCATGCTTATAGTTATAAGGATAAAGAAAAGGGATAATCACAGGAATGATAATTAATGCTTCACAGGTTATCTGTGACACAACCTCAGCATCTCACTGCAGCTATATACATCAATGTGATTTTACGGTTATATATCTGATTCACCGCAGCATCTCTTTACGGTCATTAAACAGGTTGCATGTGCAGGTCACAGGAGCTTTTCCCTCTGTCACTCTTTGCCTTCCTGGCAGCGCTGTTTTATTACAGTTACTAGAGCGCGAGCTAAAGGACAGCTTAGGGAACAGTCCATCCACCTTGTGCCTCCACTGCTCAGTTCATGTGGAGCAGGTGAAGGTCAGTCTGAAGCTGAGGGGATATCAAAGCCAGTGTGAGTGTTAGACCTCTCTGTCACTTTATGTTCTCTTCAGAAAAGTCTCCTTCGCTCTCTCTTCCTTCTGTACACCCCAGACTTTCTCTGTGACCTCTCTCTTTTCCCCCTTTTCCTTTTCTCTTTCTTGCTCTCGGTGTGCCCGCCAACTTCCCCCTCGCTATCTTTTTTTAAGCCCTTTCTTCCTCTTTGTGTGTGTTTCAGATTTAACATAGCCTTGATACAAGTCACTTTCTCTTCCCTGTGGCACTGTCTGTTGAAGTGCTGACTCCAGATCTTCACATTCAGTTTGTCCCCTGCAGCCTGCACATCTGCAAAAGCTACAGCAAACATCAGCCGCACCAAGTGTGGAATAGTCGTAGGTTGAACTGGCAAAGATGTAACCTATGACAGGCTACCTCGGCATGATCAGTCTGTATGATAATGACTTAAGATTGTTTTTTAAAGATGCATGTCAAGGATTTTTTTTGCAAAAATGTGCATCAATCATTGTAAAAGATGTGCAATAATTAATTGGCAAAACACTGGATGCTATAGTGTTACTATAGGTTGCAAACACACTCTGGGAAATTCTACAACTGCTTTATTAATAGAACCTTTTTTCCTAAACTAGCGTACAAACATGCCTTTAAAGATATGTGTTTGTAATGTTGCCTACTGAGCATATACATCCCAGCAGTTTGGGTTGAGTGGCTTCCTCTTGAAGTCGTTTTTTGAGGCTTTAAGAAGCACTTTCTTCACAGCAGTTTCAATGATTTGGCTGTTGAGTAGTCGGCTTGTTCCCAGATTGAACAAAATCGTGACATTTTTAACTTCCAGGCACATGCTTGTCTAAGATGGGCTCTAATTCACCAGCAACCCTGCACATGCATGTCTGCTTGTACATAAAAAAGTCAGCTCTGTGAGATTTCTTAAAGCATGAAACAATAAACATCGTCTACCATGCACTCTTTTGTTTTTAATTTCAACAACTCAACATTTGCTTTTAAGAATAGTTCAATCTTATGTTTCCAAAAGAGCTACCTTAACCTCTAGTTATTTATCACTGCTGTCCAACATTCAATCATTTTTATATAGAAAGTGTCAAAGCCCTTCTGATTATCTCCTGAACCTTTAAGAATGGAGCTGGTCTTTTCTGTACCTTTTTAAAAATTGTATTAAGAAAAACCCATCCCTCATGAGCAAGCACTTGGCCCCAGTGACAAGAAAACAGATTCCCTTTAACAGGCAGAAAACCTTGAGCGGACCAGACCAATTGGTGGACGACCATCTACACCATCCTGGAGCTTTGTTATGATGGAGCTGCAGCAACTTCAGAACCTTGGACAATAATATAATTTAGTATTAGAGTTGTTTCATATTTTCAAAACTGTATATGTATATATATTATTAGCTAACGTTACTCCATGAAAACACACCTGTCGCGGTCTGACTCTGGACTCTGGCAGGGATGGAGGTTGCATTTGTTGCTGGAGATGATGCTGAGCTCCTCTTTAGAAAGCTGGAATAAAGTTTGAAGTCAGTATGTTAGTTTATACAGCTGTGCAGAGTATAGTAACGTTAGTTTCTATAGCAACATGAGGGCGAAACTTTTGACCAGCGAGAAAGTTTGCACTTAGCGCTGCTCAGATAAGTAGCAACCGGAGCTAACGTAACAATATACTGTTTGTATTATCATGCTACAGGCTGAACTTCTGCTGACATGGACCGACTTGGCATACGAACAACCGCTAACGAGTCGACATCTTTTGTCGCCGTGCATCAGTCAAAGTCTGCCCAATTATCTCCGACACATAGGTTAGCATGCTAGCGTTGCTAAATCGGAGGACCCTAACGTTATTCTGCTATTCTGGTCGTTATATGATAACGTCATCTACCTGTCGACATAGACTGAATGTTTTTTGGTGAAACGACTCTATAACTATGATGCAAGGAAACAAGACACAAAGTTTGAAACGAGCTACTCACCAGTTACAAGCCCAGCGTCGGACTTGCAGCCCACTGTTTCTTGAAGCTCTCTCCAACGTGTAAAAGCCTGTCCAATATTTCCTCTGGTCCAGTCACGCTCACTTTTTCTCTTCATATCTTCATTAGTCACTGTACTTTTGCTCTTAGCCTCAGCCATTGTTTCAAACAGCACAAACACGGGCTAACTTACTGGCCACTTCATTGCGTACTCTGTTGACTGCAGTAGTGCCGTAAAGCGATGCGTACTTCTCGCGAGATAACTGCGGGACGCGGTTAAAAAGTTACATACCCCAGTTTGAGCGAGAGGACCGCTGTGCGGACCTTAGACAGTCAACATTCTCTCTGCTGAGAGCTGTTGAGCTCTTAGATCAATTTTGAAACGACATATACTATAGGTGGAAAAGTTACATATTGTTGCATTAAAATGTGGTAATGCAGTAAACAATGCAGATCCATGAAAAGAGTTTCACAAGAGGAAGTTGGTGTCCTTGTGCTGGTAGTTCATAATTGCCACAAGAAAAACAACAATACTTTTAATTTAATTTCCATGGGAGAATAAAACATGTGCTGTTCGGGTCCTTGGAGAACCATTGCCCATTGGAAGAAAAAGCTCAATGACACAGGATCATTACGGGGTGCAAGGACTGAGTCTTACATATAAACAGTTTGTATGTGCTGTAATCATTCGCTCTATTTCACTGTCAAACAAAAGTGATTCCAATATAAGTGACACCAAAGTAAATGTACAGTCCTAGTTTGTGCAAAAATGTATTCTCCTGCTCCTGCAATCAAAGTTACAACAATCAAAAGGAGATCTTTCAAAGTAAAACCCTTTGTAGTTTACGATTCCTTCTTTTGTCTTTTTACAATCCCCCCACTGCTGCTCAGCACAAAAAAAGTCTTCTGATAAACATAGAGAAATTGAACAAATAGACAGTTAACAAGCAGGAGAGATGGATATAAAGACACACTAAGGTTAGGAAGGAAGGAAGGAAACAAAGAAAGTTGCTAATAAAATGATACAGGATTTTGGGACTGTAATGTTCCAAAAGGTTAATACGACACTATGAGCTCTTTAACATAAGACTGTACCAACACATGCTTAAAGATTGTAGGTCAACCACTCCAGAGACTCTATCAGCCTACAACATAAACATGGTATGTGTTATCAGCATTGTCTCTGACCCTAACCATGCTCTGAACAGTGAAAATTAGGTTCTAAAATGTAATATGGAACTTAATCCCGGATCAAAGGGCGCTAAAGACCTCTGAACATTTGATGGTTGATATGAACTGTTGTGTCCAATGTTTCTTTGTATATTCGTATCTTATCTTTAAATATATGTTGTAAAGGGAGCTGCTGTGATGCAAGACAAATTGAAGACTTCTTCTGACGAGAAAGTTCTACCTTTCAAACTGTCAATATCCAAGAGTATCATAGTTGGCAAGGTAAGGTAAGCTTGGAAATGTCCATGTTATATCTGGTCTAGTATTTAAAAAAAAAAAGAAAACCTGGCACATGATTATGCTGTTGAAGTTTTTTAATCACAGGGATAACGTGAGGGCTCAACTGAAAACGTGACTGTAAAGTTCCCCTAATTGAATTGTGATATCAAATGAAATTGGGTTATTTTGCACTATTCTGCAAATAATCTATTCTCAGATCATGTGCAATGAAAAAATTATCTAATTTTACTCACTCCCTTTTGATCTGATTGATTGCTGGCTACTATTAAGTATCCTCATTCCTATTAAGCACTACTGAATGGGCTGAGTCGTTTATTCCCTGTGCTTGACTGCTTAACCGAAATAAACCTCGGGATAATTGCTATAGGAGAGTACGGGGGTGGCAAATCGAGGTTGTGCGGTGCCCTACAGCCTATTTATAGATGTTCAGCCAACTGCTTTCTGAAATAAAGTGAGAGCTTGCTCGTGCCATTGTGTGGGTGCTAATGTGTGGGTGTGGGTGGGATCTTGAATATTTGGGGGCGTTAATAGGTGGTTGCATGTGCATTTTCTAAATGAACTTACATTTGCAAGCGTCTGAGTGTGTTTGTGACTTCAGTATTTCTGCTCGTGAACACGTGTGTATTTGTGTGTGGTGCATACAGTAATTGCATGGACTTCACAAGGTCATATCTCTCAAAGGCATGCAGACTGCCTTTGTTCATATGCAGGCTTTAAGAACATGCTTCATGTGTATCCTGCAAAGAGCTTATCACAGATGTGTCTTTATGATTCATTCAAAACAGATGATTTTAAACTATTTTTCTTAAGTTTCACCTTTTTGCATCAGCTTGAAAAAACGATATCTGTTTGTGCAAGTGAGGAATAGCTTGTGTGTTTGATATTTCACGAATCAATATGTCATTTTACATTTGTGAAGTCTAGTCCAAGGCTAATCTCAAATCAACAGAACCTCAAAGGCGCCAGCACTGATGGAATTCTGGCAGTAAAACTTTTTTTTCCAATAAATTCCATCTAAAAAAAAAAAATCCTTGTACAAGAGACATATCTGTTGTGGCTGCATTTGACACTACTGGACTTTAACTTGAACGTCTTGACTCTTTGTGGCTGGGAGCATTATGCAACCAAAGATGTTGTTGATCCATCTCTGATGTACACAAAAGACATGTTCTACTTTATTTATGTGACCTTCATGTGGCTCTGATGACAAACACCCACTCATACTTCGCTTTGAGAAAAGCCAGCACTGCTTGCATAAACACATTCAAGTCTGGTTGTGTAAACGCCCTGACTGAATTAAAACCTTTACCCTCACACTGAAATGCTTGGCACAATTTTCTTGTAAATGTTGAGACTTAAAGTTTATCTGATTGCTAGTTATTCTTAAAGAGTGCTTTACTTAAGTTTGTGTGGATTGTAGAGTCAAATATCGACCACACTTGGTATTTCTATTTGATATATTGCTATACAAAATGCACATTGAAACGTGTTGACAACTTTGCACAGTAACATCCTCTCATTCATCCCTCTTCACTCTGAAACACTGTAAGCCATGGTGATAGTAGAAATATTTCCAATAAGGAATAGACAAATCATGTCCTCTGCAAGCAGAGTTGCAAGTCTGAATATCAATGAGCACAAATGTATTATCTCTCTTTCTAATTTCTATTCAGATATTCCTGACTAGCTGCTACAGATCAGTGATTGGCTCTCTGAATGGAAATCATGAAGCTTGTACCTGTAAAGCAAGATTAAAATGTTTGAAATTGTAATTTGACATTTCCCAGAACCCTCTTGGTTTGAACCAGTTCTATGTAAGAATCGGTTAAGACGAATCAAAGGCAATCTATGGACTTAAGCATGGTTCTGAAACAAAAATTGACAATAAATAGAATAATGGACAAGCCATGCTTTGTTAGGCTGTCATTTAGTCAGCATGCTAACTAAGCTACAGTTACGTAAACTAATGTTCGCTAGATATCTACCATGATTCCTCAGATTGTATGTGAGCATGCCAACTTTCGTTAGCTAACACTGAACTTAAAGAATAGCTGAGGCTAAGTTTTTGAATTCTTTGTTGATGTTTAAACCAAACTAACTACTATTATCCCTACAGGCTCTACGGCTATAAACGTTGCTCATAATCTCTATTTAAAGACCTAATTACAAGGCTAAATTTAACTGTAAACCCAAATCCAACAAAACAAAGAATAACTAGGGTTCTCAGGAGGATCACAGGGTAAGTCTAGACAAACACACAAAAGCAAACAATATAAACCACAGACATACACGCACCAGATTAAATGAAGCATCAAATGAAGGGTCCCGAACATCTGCCTGACTCTACTGGTTTACTCCGCTGTAAGGTATGCTGAGCGACACGGTAATGAAAGCCACTGTTCATCTGACGTTAATTGATCAAGCGGGTCCCGTGGGGACATTTATGTGAACAAAAGGAACAATTGCATTATTCAAGTCTCTTGAAAAGTGGAATCAATTAGTTATGTATCAGGCCCTGTGGTATCAAGGATAAAATAAATGAGGGTGGGAATCCCTGTGTTTCCAAGACAGACGTAGGCGATAGTGACACAACGGATGAAGGAGACATAAGTACGTCTATTATTACTTTCATACATTGTTTAATTTCATGTGATGGGATTTAGACTATTAAGGGAAAACAATGTATCACCAATATTATATTTCTCTTCTAGACAGCAGAGTAGTTTTCAAATCTATCCGGCAGGAAATATAAAACTGTACTGTGTTTCTGTTAAACCGTCAGGGCATGGAACCCCATTTAGGATTAGAGTTTAATGGAGCTTTTGGGCCTGAATCTGCTCTCAACAAGGCTGCTTCCTCGCCCAGCCATAGCCCCCCCCAGCTAAAACTGCAGGTGATTATGCATGGCTGTCAATTCCATTTAGCCCACGGATCCAAACTTCAAAAAACTGGACAAGAAGCCTTCAAGTTTGCCCTGTCCATGCAGATGCTGGTGTTTATTTACCCAATACAGGACACCAGTGTGTGTCTTGGTAGTGATAAGGAGTAATCTGGAGGGTACACATTTGGCAGAAATCATTGTTGTGCTCGTGATGGTCCACGGCTCAATTTATATTTCATTATGCCCACTCCATGACTGGCATTTTCAAGTTGGGGATATGAAAGATTCCATGCAATGACACATCATCCCCTCTGTTCCACAGTTCATTTTCTAAACCCCAGACCTAGAGCCCCAAGACATGTTTCCAAGAAATCATTGTTTAAGGCACTAATTTCAGTGGCAAGCCTTGAAAATCTTATCGGGGGTTTGCTGTTATTTGACATTGCCTCTGGCTTGGAATATTTAAACCAATCTTCTCCATGCTGTCCATAGATGAGAATTGTGGGAGAAAAAAAGGCTTTGGTGGCCCAAGCTAAATTAATTTGGACTCCTCCTGTTGAATATTAGCCTTTCTTGGAGAAGATCAGTCCAAAGTTGCATTTCCGTTACATCTATGTTTATACTATAAGTTGGCATGTCTTACTTCTATCATATCTACTCTCGGAAAAAATTGGCACATCATTTTGGGAAGGTCTACGAGCAGTAATGCCGTCAACAGTGATTTAGCCCCAGAATTTTGACATGATGGATGAACAAAGAGTATTTTTTTTACACTTCCAAGGGACTGTTGTGGCGGATGGATGAGGATAGTTAGGCTATATTGAGTTGGCTCAGTATTTACCTTGGAAAGCAGGCCGAGGCAAAGTATTTTATTTGAAACAACAGCAGCTTTGATGGAGCCTGAAACTTCTTTTAAACTTCCAGTGATTTAGCTGCCACCGCCGACAACTAAATTCAGTTGTCAAGTCATACCAAACACCCCCCCCCCCCCCCCCCCCCACCCCCCCCCCCCCCCCCCCCCCCCCCCCCCCCCCCCCCCCCCCCCCCCCCCCCCCCCCACCCCCCCCCCCCCCCCCCACCCCCCCCCACCCCCCCCCCCCCCCCCCCCCCCCCCCCCCCCCCACCCCCCCCCCCCCCCCCCCCCCCCCCCCCCCCCCCCCCCCCCCCCCCCCCCCCCCCCCCCCCCCCCCCCTTACTGCCACGGATTTCTTTTGTTGCCAATAAATGAGAGATTATTTTAACATCTATCATTGAAGCGCTGGGAAAGTGTGAAGCTTTTAGAGATTTTAGACACATAACTCCACTACGGCTGTGCTTGTATCGCTCAGGGCACCGCTATTTAGTTTAATATGCACAACGTAAAGCATTGGACTCAATCTTTATCTCCTCCAAGTCTTCAGCACCAACATATAATCTGATGATTGAAATGAATCGATGCCAAAGAAATGAATCACATACGTACCCCCCAGTCACTAGGGCAACTTTTACAGTTACACGTTTTTTAAGATAATTACACGAAAGCTGCTCTAAGGTTAATTCATCCACAAAATGTGATATGAAATGTAAACATTCTTGTTATTATCTTAGTAGGATCAGCTGGTATTGACTCATAAATTGGATTGGAGAGGCTGGGGGACATAGTCAGTTTTTATGCATGATGATGCAGCCCCTGCTCTGTCACTGCGGAAGAGCTCTAAGGCCTTACTTGCAGCAGAATCGCAATACAATCTCACAAAAGCAAAGCAGTAATACACATTGTGAATTATCTTTACGAGGAAACTCCAAACAGGCTCATTTTATCTGATGGACTGAGAGTGAACTGAAAATAGTAAGAAAGTCAAGCGTCACCGAGCACCTACCTTGGCTGCATTAGCACCCACATTTTGGCATCATCCTGGTGATAGAGAGTGTCTCTCAGAGTCGCTTGAGAGACAATATTCTACAAAGACGAGACCGAGATTGTCCAGTCCAGAGCGTCGGGCAGGAGCTTGTCACCTTGTGGAAGGTGCAGAAAGCAGAATTGGTCTAGTAAAAATGAGAAGTGACAGGATATTGATTTGCTTATCGCTGCTGTGCAGACACACAGATGTGAAGGGCAAGAGAAGGGGGTGGGGGGGGTTGGGGTGGCAGTGGTTATCAGGCTTTCACGTCTGATAGGGAAACTGAAAAAAGAAAAAAAGAAGATTTATCAGCTGATTGCCTCGCCTCAATTTTGGTTCCCCTTCTTCATGTGCTTAACTGTAAAACGGCACATACTTTTGAAAGTAAATAAAAAAAGTGCGCTGGATTTGGTTTCGGTAAACTTGGCAGCACTGCCTTAAATGCTTATTGACGTGGCTCATCAGTATTCTCTTTACTGTTATTGCTAAACATAGATAGACATGCTAATTAAATTACACGGTACAATCACAGTGTGAAGTCGACGAAGCCTATTTCATGGTGTTTTAAGTAACTAGCACTACTAGATTGACATTTTTACATAGTGTGATGAGTAGAGCTGATACTCTAATACTGATACTAACAGAAAGTGCATGACTTAAATAAAGTTTGAACTAAAGCAGCACAAGGGTCACGAAGATGTTGCCCCAGAAATGTACACATTCTGTCTTATAAAGAAATAAAAAGAAAGAGAGAGAAATAAAGAGGAGAGAGTTTTGGGAGAAAAAGTCCGTTTGAATAAAGTACAAAAGCAGTCGAGGCGATGTGACTCATTTTGAAGAGGGAATGGGGCGATATGATCAAAAGTCTAGATACAATAATAAATTGCTGCTGAATTCGCAGTGCAGCTGAAATGATTAACACATGATTTAAATATTAATCATGTTAACATTTTGGTGAGAACAGCTGATAGCAAACTATGATAAAAGGCAGAAGCTGCAGTAATCCAACTGATATATTTTAATGTTAAAACCTGTTACCCCCCAAAAAAAACGAAAAAGAAAAAAAACTGGCAAAGCAAATCAAGATTAACATAAAAAGGAAGAATTTCTGAACTAACTTGATGAAAACAGAAGTTTAGAAACAATTCAGAAACACTGACCTAGAAGCCTTAATGGTGCTATATTTAGTGCTGTTTCGTTCTAACAGAGGCCTTAACACGTTGAATCCTGCTATGAGCTTACAAGGACGCAGTGCTTTCTGGTTCTATGTACGCTGTATGAGTCACTGTTAACAAGACAGGAGAAACCAATTTTATCTTATGCCAAATTGTCAAAATACAGTTAACATTTTCTCAGACATGATCAAGACAAATCCTCTACCTGTCAGCTGTATCCAGTGATTATCCTGCAGAAAGTGCCTCTGCTTTCAGGATTATAATGGCAAAATGAAATGTATTAATGCTTCTGACACCAAGTAGCAAGGCTGAGACAGAAAGGTACCTGGGAAAAGATGAAGAAATTAATTATGGAAATATATCTATAATTACAGAAAAAACGTATCTGTCAGAAAGAGCCGACACATTTCATTTCAACTGAAAAAACACTCCAGAAGTTTTCCAACCGACCTGGTTGCTATATAACGTGCAAAGTTCTCTTCATAGTTAAATCTTTAAACACCAAATTGACATAGTACACAAAAGTTACTGCAATCAGTCAACCTGGAACAATATGTTTCCAAACACACATTTTCAGGGATTTTGTAGAGCCCAGAAATGTGAGCAGGTGTATAAGACTCAAGCTGTCAGTATACATCAACTCCAGTGCTTGTCAGATGGTTGAACAATGTTTGAAAAACCCCTCCCCTGACACTATCAACAGGGAGCAGGGGGGATGTTTCAGAAAGCAAGAAGCATGGCCAATTGAAGCAGTGATTGACCAACTGTACAGCGGTAAGACAGTGAGCAGGAATTGAAACTGGTTCATCTTCATTTGAATCTCACACCATTTTTGTTTCATTTACGTAATTGAAACAAGTGCAACACTAAAGGAAATCATTCAAAGACATTTCTGCTGGATCTCCATTGCAAGTGGAAAAAAATGGTGGTGGTGTGGGGGAATCAGAAATCTGCTGGCGAAGTTTGACACCTTTTGGTAATTTGACTCAAGGATGTACCTGAGCTTCTTTTTTCTTCTTCAAGAGAAAGTGTTTGACAGCTTTGTTTAAAAATAGGCATCCAAATTGATCTCTCAACTTTCGTCTTTAATAGAAAGATCATACCCTCGCATGGGGAAAAGACGGGAAAAAAAAAAGAAGACAGGCAAGGCACGAGAAGGAGACTGATTAAATTGTCTTCATTTACTTAACCGGCTGCTAATATTTCAATTAGAGCAACTGGAGGCAGTGACAGTGTAGGGTTAAAAATGGAACAGGGGGGTAGAATTAGTCCAACTGATTAATAGGAGGAAATGAAGACTTCTCCGCACACAGGAGACATCCCTCCGGTGTCGTTCATCACTGACACCCCCCTCTCCATGTTCTTGTCATTCAATTTACAGCTTGAAAAAAGAAAAACCTTTTATTCCCTTACATTCCACAAGCAGACCACAGAGGGACTTTGTTTTACGTGTAATGTCAACCTGCAAAAGGTGCATGCACGAGCTGCTGGCAGCGGCAGCCAAGCTTAGGGTGAGTTTGACTGAAAGCACATTGGAGACTTCCTCTCCCCTCCTCTGCCTTTTCCCATTACCATAAAGCCACTCACTCATGATAACCATTAATGTAGCGTCTTATTAAAAACCTATCAATACTGCTGCTGCCAGGGCACTAATGGCCAGGAATCCCTCTCAGTTAAATCTCGACTTTGGTCTCCACTCCGGACTAATGAGAGCAATCGCTCAGCATCTCTTTGGGCTAAATCACCTTTATTTGTATCTGCCTTCTCGTGCTGTTGGCAATTTATAGAACAGGGTGCAGTGAGAGATGCATGGCAGCGAAGCCTGGGGGCCTTAGGTTTAGGGGGTGGGCGGATGGGGGAGTTTAGGAGAGTGAAAGAGAGAGACCATGCTTACTTGGACATTGTACTCTTTCCTGCTAGGGATCGCGGCGAGCCGTTAATTGTTCAACATAGGCGCTTGGGCAATAAAAGAAGGCCCCTCTGCTGCTGCCACTGATGAGGCATTGTTTTCTGGGAAAAAAAGTTGATCTCCAGTGCAGAACCGTAGAATCACAGGGAGGGCACACTTGATGCCGGAGCGCCACAGGAGTCTGCCCTTCTAACTCATGGGAGGAATTGAACATTGCTCTATCAATCTAGGCATTTTACAGCTCAGGCCTCTCAGCCGTGAGAAATGTGGGGGAGGGCTTATAGTGCTGCTCATTGTCCAGGATCTAAAAAAAACAACCCTGCATGGTTTGGGAGGTGTTAGTTATGACAGGGGCTCACTTTTCATCCATTGGATGGGGACTCTGTAACACAACCTGATGAGGAATTGTTTTGCAACATTTGAATGAGATTTGTATTTATTTGCGGTGCAACCACTCACTTCATCTCTCTGCTCAGAAGTAAAGGCTTTATTGTGTATACCAGAGAATAATAAGTAATGGCTTTTGTTTCATAATCATTATAAAACAAGAAAAATATGTGAGAAATAAAAAGATTTAGAGCAATACTCTCTGCCCTCGTGGTACACCCCTGAGCTATTGTGTGAAACGACTGTTTTAGGCTGTAAGATCTAAGAAAAGATCCGCAAACACATATGCCATCAACACCCTCTTTCAATCTCATTAAGTTGCTCATTTTCACCCCTTTTAACTGCCAAGTAAATGGCATCTCTGCTAGTGAGGGTTAAACACCTTACCAAACACTCATATCAGCTTTCAGAGCAGCAGACAGTCATCTTCAAACTCAGAGAGACGGCTGGTTTACATCAGCTTTCCATGCTAAGATTGAGGCCATTTTGAGTTCAAAGTGCTCAATATTTTAAATTTCTGAATCTGTTATAAAATGATTTGCTTGCAACCATTCAAACTTTCTGCTGACGCAAAGCCGATTGATGAAAACAAAGTGTGAAATATTCTGTTTGACCGCTGAAAAGTAAAAGACATCATCAAGCAGGACGCTGGGCAAAGCTACACTGCAGTACTTCACTGCAGCAATGCAAATGATGCACATTCACATTTAATTAAACATTATTAAATGTGACTAAATATCAAGAGAGTAATAAAAACGTAAGTGCAATCAATTATCCCAACCAGTTCTTTTTTATTGCAGGTGCCCTCATAATTGTCTTATGTACTGTCGTTTGCCTTGTTGATATCCAACCCCACAATACGAACAATCCTAAGAGCTTAGGCCCTCAACATGGCCTAAGTAGCCCTACAAAGGACATCTTAAACTCCTGAAAGGCGTCTCTCTTTGAAATGTCCCCTACTGTCACCTCTGTCGATAAGGAAAAAGCTGAACAGCCACGCCATACATGACAAAGGCTCTGGCTGGCAGCAAAGGTAACCAAGGGTAGTGAGCCATTTAATATTTATGACACATGTCGAATCACTGAAAATCACCTATTCATTAGTGCCTATATACAGCTGCAGCCCTGCAGGAGCGAGGTAGAGGGAGATGTATGTGTGGGTTTTTGATACACTTGTAATAACCGCCACCAAACAAGGCCAATAACAGTTTTTTATGTTATAGCCGTCGTAATCATCGTCAGTCTGGGAGGCGCTTCAGTCTTGAACCGCTAGAGAGGGCCCCGGCTGCCAAGAGTGCTGGTAATATAAATGCACTTTGAAGAATGGAAGGGATGGCATGCTGCTGGAGAGGCGCCAGCTCCACATCCAAAAGCTGCAGAATCACAGTGCCGCTGACTCAGGCAATGACACTGTCTTTCTTCCTCCTGTCTATCTCTCTGGACATGCCTGTTCAGAGTGCACGCAGAACCTCTTTTTCTGTGTTTCACTAGGTAGAAGGTAAAAACAAATGAAGTCACTTAGTTTACAAATGCAAGCTTTTTTCTTTTTGAAAGAAGGAAGCTTTATTCTAAAAAGGAAAAAAAAATCATAAATCCCTTTCTTTTTTTTTTGATGTACTGCATGCACTGGGGGGCAGCATTGCTATGTTGGGGGCGTCTAACTTTGTGCATAATAACTTGATTTAGCCATGTTGGCAAGGAGCTCCTGCAAAATTAGCAATCCAGCAGTCACATCGCATAAAGACTGCAGATGTGAGGATGTAAGGAGGAAGAAAAAAAAATCATCCGCTAACAGACTGAGCTGACATTGTGATCCAGCCAACTGAGATGTGCCTCCTAAGTAGCTTCCATGGTTTGTCGTCAGCATGCTACACTGCACTCATAAGAGATTTTCATTCATTACTGCATAACAAGTGGATGAAGACGTGAGAGCTGCTAGCGTCAGTAGCAGGCACTCATTAACGCTGATGTGGACAGTATGCTTACAAAGGGGGGGGGGTCTGCTCTTGATATAAAGCTAATGATAGACTGTGCTGAGATGATGACTGTGTACTGTTAGTAATCTCCAATAAGCGTCCCAGCAACGGTGGTTTTATGGATGTTATGTCCTTCCCTGTTTCCTTTATAAAACAATGTTTCGGGCTTCACTGTTCATCCAGCTCGTGGTTAAGCAAACAAATCTCCTGATAAATCCATTCAACAGCTATACAAGCTCTTCTTCATCAACCATATAGAAAAAGAAAACAAACCACGGAAGGACAAGGTCTACTCTGGCAAGGAAACGGCTCCTGATGAGCTTTATTGCCCCTAAAGACTATTCCCAGACGGATGTTTGGAGCGCTGCATGCGGATGAGACGGATCTGAATGTCTCCTACGAGTGTCGTTGCACCCAGTAAATGTCACAGAAGAAGACGATATATGGCCGTCATGCCGAGCTGCATTAAAGCAGAAGGAAAAAAAATGCTGTGAATTTACTGGACATCGGTGACAAATTGAGTGTCAAAAAGTACCATTGTCATTTACTATCATCATCCTTAGGAATGGCTGCTGTAGATTTATGCACACAGGCGGATGTGTGTTAGCTTGGAAAGAAGAAGTGCGAGTGAGAAGAAATTGGAGAAACAGCCTCTTTTGGTATCGACCTCTTAGTCTCTGTGTGGGTTTTCTGTGTATGTGCGCCCGCTCAGTAACCCTGTGCATGTTTGAGTGTGTCAAAACAGTGCAGCACTCCCATCCAGCTCCTATCGCTCCAGGATTGTATCCCTCCAACTGCAGGTCACAAAGTGACATTGTGCTTTTATGGCTGCTCTCCATGGTGCTTCACATAAGGCCCGAAATGACTAAATCCCTCAGCCAGTGTCCCTGACCTCCAGCATCCCTGTTAGTGCTGCTGCATTCACACTCTTTGATGTGGCCCTGAATTAGAATCGGTCATCGGCCTCATTCCAGGGATTGATACCGCCGCCGCTGTTCACATGCCTACAGGTCTTCAGAGCTTGGTGGTCTGCTGGTGTCTGATTGTCTGTCCGCGGATCGCCCCTCGTCTTCTCTCCGGCACTGAAATGGGCAAAATGATCAGTACAATAACCTTGAAAAAAAAAAAAGGTCTTCCTCTTTTTTACCAGTATGTTTAAGCTTGAAGTAGTGCAAAAAAAAAAAAAAATTGTAAAGCTCCACAAGATGTCATGAGAAAGTGTCCAGCTGCTGTCCACCCACATCCCTGCACATAAAAGGACTCATTTTTATGAAGAGAAGTGAAGCGATGAGATTAAACATCCTGCAAATGAATCACATTTACTCCAAAAGTTATCGGACGGAAATTAAATGTGGCAGGAAGAAACTTTTTGTTTCGGTCAGTTAGGGTACAGTTACTTGTTAATGCACGTGCACACACACACACAGCTGTCTGGTGAACTGTATGTCCTCCACTCCTGGAGATAAAGTTGCAGTCAGCTGAGTGACTAATTCAACCAATCACATTTCATTCTTCTATTTATGCTGTCACACTTAAATCGAACAGTACACAAAGAAGCTCAACAGTGGCTGATATATATATATATATATAAAAAAAACAACACAATATATTATCATGTGGAGAAAATGCACAATGGAGAACACTGCAATTATTGCTCTCCGGTCTATTATTACTTGTCTTTTTCTCTTTTTTTTGCATTGGCTGATAATTGAATTTAATTATTCAGGGTCTGTCTTTTTTAATATGTTTTCCTCATTTCCTGGCAAATTGATTAGGTATACCAATCTTCTCTCGTCTTCTTTTCTTGCATGCACATATCTCTTGTCATTGTAGGCTCAATTTATTCTAAATACGTTTCACATTATTTTAAGTTTAATGTAAATAATTCAAGTGTTGCTGAATGTGCCATTTGTGCCAAAACACCTGTATTGCATATTTAAATGACAAAAGAGTATCCGGGAGTGGAACCCTGTCGGATGTGTCAACAGTTATTTTTCATAATGCTAATAATAACTCTGAAGCATTGTCAAGTCTACTCGTCAGAGAGGTGAAAATTAATATTTTACCATATTCACACATCAGAAAACAGCACCAAGTGTTCTCTTTTTTCGTCTACTTGCCGTGTGTTGTCCCTCAACCTCATTACAGAGGACCAGGTGATATTGACCTCATTTTTCGGTCTTGTTTGGTAACCCCTCTCATTGGCCTGCTAACGGATGACAAATGCATTATTGAACGGCAACCAAGCCAAACCAAACTCCACATTCATAATGAAATACAAGCAGGGGTGAAAGTAGGTGATGCTGCTAAGCGAGTCGGCAAAGACAAACCAGGAGACTTTAGATAGCTGCGAAACAGCTCAAGGGTATTCTATATGAGGCTCCCCCCCCTGAGATTTGCTCTGGACTCAAGCCGGGCTGCTGGAGAGATATTGCAGGATACAAGTGTTAATGAGAATCTACTTATCACAGCCAGAGGTGTTATCTGTCGCTTTGTCTCATCTGTGTAGGTTCAATATGCAGCAGATTGTCATGTTATATGATAGAAGATGAAGATGCGCTGTGATGAATACCAGAAATAAGGATACAAGGAAGTTTTATTGACATTTAAGAACATGTTTGAACATGAAAATGATACTCAAGTCCAAATAAAAAAAGGAAATACCTGCAACAATAATAAAACATTTGGTAGAAAGAAAAGGGGGGGGGTGCAAAAAAAATAAATAAAGACTATACATTCAAAATAGAAGCCATTCAAAAAAGCCTTAAGACAGTTTGGTAGTTATAACCTCCATGATTATGGGTGAGGGGAGAACATCAGTTACACCACACAATAGAACAGTGAGGAAAATGTTCATGTTGCTTTCAGACTGATTTTTTTGGGGCAGCTTGAAATATTCTGGCTCCCTAAAATGTGTTATTCATAAACAAAGCTTCTCTGTGGAATACAGTCTTTGGGATACAGTGCTGCCCTTTTTCTTCCCAGCGATGCCCGGATATATTTTTTAGAGTATCACGGATAGGGGTTCTCCTCTATGCCACCTTTCACCAGATCCCTTACTAATTGTTTCTGTCTCCAAGGTAGCCCGGCTGCTCTTTGATGTTCAAACCCCTTCCTCCTCACAAAGGAGACTGACGATAGGAGCAGAGAGAGAGGCAGATGGGCCGCGACAGGATGCTGCGAACCTGACGTCTCTCTCCCCCTTTCAAGTGCTCTGGTTCAATCAGCCCTCGCCGCACAAGCTGTTGTGGAGCACCTTTGAAATCACGGTGTCTGCACAATAGTCTTGACTGTTAATGACTTCTTGTAAAGTTCCAAAGCGGCTCTGATTACACACCCTCATGCACACGCGCGTGTAGCAGGGGGGTGCAGACAGGAACAACGGCGCACATAAACATGTGTACGCTCACAACTTGCTTGGTCGCACAAACACACAAAGGGCTGTATGTGTGCTCAGACACATGCTTGGTATCTTAGGCAACAACCCTGGAAACCAGAGTGAGGACAAAGTAAACAATTAATATGTTAATAAGGCTGATCAGTGCAGCCGGCGTGCTTTTGTGGAAAAAAAGATGTGCATATCAAATGTTCACGGTCCAAAGAATCATCATAAAGCCATCTGAGAAAATATCAAAAGAGCATGTTCTAAAAAAATAAGCATTTTTGATAACTGTTCACCATTAAACAGGGCTGCTGATTTCAAATAGAAGTGTGCATGTCAGGCAACAAAAGGATTCTCTTCTTGGTTTGTAACATCTTTTTAAAAAAAGTCCCAGAGTTCTGCAGCCATCTTCCAGAAGTGGTATCAAACAGTACAAGATGTCAAACAAGCAGGTGTTCACCCCTGAAAAAAAAAGTGTTGCACCACAGCTAACAGCATGCCTTGAAAATACAGTTAATGTACCGGCCTGCCTTGGAAGGAGAAGGGGGAATGCAGTTCTCGCCAGAGCTGAAACTGCAAGGACTGGCCTTAATTAGGTGGTAGGCATAGAGAAACTGGCAAGTTGAAGTTTTTCTGTGTGTGTGTGTTTCTCTGTGTGTCTGAGCAGGAAAAAGAAAGACAGTACAGCGGCTGTCCTCTGCCTAAACTGGTGAGGCTTATTACTCAAACGTTCCAAAGTGTTATCTCGCTGTCAGAACTGTCAGGTCAGGCTTCACCTTTACAAACCACTGGCCAAGTGTGATAAGCAAAGTTTTACCGGCCCCAGTGGCCTTTGTACACCTGCGGGTGCTCACAGGGTTGTTGATCAGTGCCACAGAAATAACGATTACATCACCAGAAAAGTTTGGATCTTTTGGCTTCTATGAGGTTTAAAAATACATTTTCAAAAAAATAACCCATACTATACAGTTTCACCTCACTCCCAGTCTTCTCCCACCTACTCACATTTCAATGTACTCACAAAATGAAGCAGCTCAGATGAAATAGTGTTCAGTATCTTCAGATATTTCACACAAAAAAAACCCAAAAGAAGGAGAAAACATATCAGTGACAGTGTCATCATTATTCTACTTTGGGGTTCATAACATCTGCTTTATACGATTTCCTTGGATCTTGACTCTTATTAGCTAGCCTGCCTTTATTGTAAAAAGTATGATCTCCAAGTTAATGTCAGTGTTATGAGAGACCAGGGGGGGGGGGGGTTAGACAAGTTCGGCTATTATTGCATTTCTAGTTGCTAATGAAAGCCAGTAAAGGTCATATCTCTGTGATCGTGCTAATTTAAGGGGCAAATTTCATATCCTCCACATCGTTTTTATGTTATTGTCTCTTTGACACACTGTGATTAATCATCACAACCAAAAAAAATAGACTTAAGAAAAGAGAATTATAGAGAACACATGCTCAAACCCATACATGCACCTGTTCTTTTTACTTCCCCTGTAGGGTTTTAGTGGTATACCTTTAAAGAACAAACACAACTGTCACCTCTACATTGATGATTCAAAGGGTGCAGGATTTTGACGAGGATCATAAGATCATTTTTTTCCTTCCTGCTCTTATTGCAAAGAGTAGCTTTATTTCAGGTGCCTTGCCGAGAGATGCGGTGAAGGAGAGGTCTATTAGGGGGACTGTCAGAGGTGATGGACACTCTCGCGGTGATGTTTTTGTCAGTTTAATTTGTGGGAGACGGTACACCTCTCCACAATCATAGACCCCTTTTTATTCATTTTTAGTTTTACCCAGTAAAAAGAACGAAAACACAGACAGCAAAGAAAACAGATGCAGATAAACAATTGTAATTTGGTTTACCAAGTGTGGCTTACAGTACTTTAGCTGTGCTAGGCGCACTACCCAGCCTTCGGTCCTCTCTGCACGTGAACATCATGTCTGTGTTTAATGTTGGTTACACATTGCTTCTTTTGATATACCAGTTTAATCCTACACAGCATACATACATTTTTATCGTACATTTTCTAGATGAAAATACTGCCAGACCAGGCTTCTCTTAAGTGCTATCCATCCACAGTACTTGTTTACGTCATTAATTCTTGCAGAAGAGCCAGGAGAAGGAAGCCTAGTTAGCTGGGGCTACAGCCAGTCGATGGCTACAGCAGCCCCCGGTGAGTGGCGGGTGGCTAAAGTTTGAGCACAGAATTTGATTGACATTAAGGGCCAACTTATACAAATATTGATAATGCATTTAAATGACCAGTAATTCTGGTGCCGACTAGCAAGTGGGTGATGACGTTTAATGGTTTAGTCTGCTAGTCACTCACTTCCCTACTCCTTATTCCCTCAAACATTCTGGTGAGCAGATTCACAAAAACAAATCAAAAAGATTCAGAGGTTGAGCTGCATTCACTTTGTTTAAGTACATCGACAACTTAATCTGCCCCCTCTTCATTTCTGCATACAGTTTTTTTTATTATTACAGAACTACTCTGTACAACACAAATTAAAGACAGCTTTAAAATCCCTACTCCAGTCTCTTAGCTGTGCAAGGTACATTCCAATTTAAGAGCAGTGCATTATCTTTGCTTCAGGTCTTAGATCGAGAAAAAAAGAGACAAATTGATTCAGTGCATAAAGGACTTAAACTGTGTAAAGTGTTGATGCAAGCTAAGTGAACTAGATCTATGGCCTAATGCTGGAAAATAGCTAAAACTCAAAAGCAATTACAGTCTCGTCTGGCTTTACAAAACAATAGTTTATTA
The DNA here is from genome assembly GCA_020745685.1 of Tautogolabrus adspersus. Lineage (NCBI taxonomy): Eukaryota > Metazoa > Chordata > Actinopteri > Labriformes > Labridae > Tautogolabrus > Tautogolabrus adspersus. Next base: position 16,733,404 of record CM036540.1, read on the forward strand.
GCCTTATGACTCCCAGACAATCCTGTGCAGCCAAACTTACTCTCTTCCTCATTCATCCAAATTAGCACGAGTAGCAGACAAGTAAATGACTGCAGCTCATTTTGCCTTCAGCTAAAGCAATATCACAAATACATCCAAACAACCCTCCTCGTGCCTGGATATTCACCATTAAACATACAACATAGCCAACTTCATGTATACTTCATGGGTAATATTTCAGCAGACATGTATGCTCTCAGAGCTTTGATTGCTGATGTCCATGGGAGAGTGCAGTAGAGACCTTGCGATCTGAGACAGTTAGCACAGCCCCCCATCCATCGGGGTAATTAGGCCCATGTTTGGTCAAACAAATCGGTTCAATGGAGAAATCCGATACTTGACCAATCTACCATAACCAAATTAGTGTTGTAATTACTCACAGGACATGTCTTCATTAATAATCACTGCATCTTTTGTCGTAACAAAATATCAATGGTGCACACCTTAACTGAATTGAAAACCGATATTAGCTTCCTCTCAGGCAGAATTTAAAGAATGTTGGTATCTTTTCTTTTTATTTTGCACAAATAACCAACAGCCAACCTTGTCTTACTTTCATATAGGAAGCTGAGTGCTTGCGCCGTGAGAATGAGAAAATGTTCATGCAGCTTCCTGAATAACAATGCTCAGAATAAGTCCAGACTGTGAAATTCAATTGGTGGGCAAATATCAATGCAGGACAGACAAAGGATTATGGAGCTACTGAAGTTCATGGCTGTGGCTCACACTGCTGGAGGAAAAAAAATAAAATAAAGATGGAAAGGTTTCTACTGAATGTTTCATAGAGCCAGTGTTACTCTCTCACATTCTATACAGCTTCTATGTCATATACTGTACAAGGTACAATGAGCTTTCATAACAACTTTTTTAAATGTGGGGTTATAGGAGGTTTTTTATAATCAGTTTTAAGTTCATTGCAGACAGTAGATACTGGGACATTAAATCATTTACAAACATATGTAGTCCAAAAGAAAACAGTGTTTCTTAAAGGTACAATATGTAGAATTGTATTCACATTTTTACACGTAAATAAGTCAATTCATTAAAAATGGACTAAACCTATTTTAAATATTTTTGTGTTGTTGTTGAGAACTTGCATTAATTCAAATATTTCCAACAGTTATCAAAGCCAGAGATTTTTTTAAATATTTTTTATATTCTTTGACACTAAAAATCTTTGAGATTAAAAATCTCTTTTTCCAGAGTGTCCTTAGCCAAGACAGGCAGCAGCACAATTAACAGAGTTTCACACGAACAACGAGCAGCCAAACAAACAAATACAAAAATACATGATTAGACATTAAAAGACACAAAAAACAAATCTAAACAGCAAATGTTTGACAAGATCATCCACAAACATATCAGGGAGAACATCTACAGCCGGATGTGCCCGCCTCCAAGTCATTTATCTTCCTCTTAAAAGCATCCAATGAGAGAAGTTCGTTGAGTTTCAGCTCTTTTTGTAATCCGCTCCAAGTAAAGGGAGCAGCAAATGTAAACGCCTTTTTCCCCGCTTCAGTTCTGACTTTTGGAACAGACAATTTATCAGTTGTGTTATAGTTGTTAGAGGAGTTAAAAGAGGATGTGTCTTGTGGCAGCGGCTGCTGTGACAGACACAACATGTTTGTTGTTGCCATGGAAACACCGGATGTTAAGTCAAAGACCGCTGCAGAAGGAAGCAAGAACTGCTACTGAAAGCTGCCGTACTGTTGCTGTATTTGCTGCTGTAATAAACATGTAAATTATTCTTGGACACATTAGCTTGTCCGTAAACATGTTCTCTTCCTCAGGTCGCTTTCACCCGTTCGTCTTGACTACGGTCAACTTAGAGTTTGTTTTCATCGGGGGTGGGATGTGGGTAGCAGAGAGAATAACTCCCATGATTCACTGCTAGCCTCGACGTCATCTTTTGTCATTGTTTTGAAAAGGCGCCCCCTGGCGGCGGAATTTACATACTGTACGTTTAAACTAAAATTATTGTCTTTATGTGGGAATTTTTTTACGTGTCCAAAGTACTTTTATCTCGTCACTCGTCAATAGCGGTACATAGCTAAGCTTCTATGGAGGATTATGGCTCCAAACAGGAGCTGACAGACAGTATGTAATACACTAAATAAAAGTACCTCATACAGTCCCACTTAAAAAAACCCAAACCATCCCTTTTGAAGGATTGCTAAATGCATCATGTATTACCGCAACCACAACTCATAAACAGGAAAAGGGTTCCCATCATCAAACCATTTCCTATTTTTGTAAATCTTTTCTCCCCTCACATTGACTTCAATTGATTTCCTTTCAAAGAATTACTGTAGGCGTTTGTTTTGTTGACTGCTGATTTGGATGGAAGTATGTTTCACCTTGAAACTTTTATTTGCGATCTAATAATAGATTATTTTAAATAAGTGAAACAATGATTTAAAAACTAGAGTGGGTAAAACCACCAGTGTGCTTTTAAATAATAGATCATACAGGGTGTGTTTGTGTTTGCCTTATTCTCACTTTTTGTCCCACATATGCTGTTGTTTGGGTTGTGTCAGAGGTTCAACAACATTCACCAACTTAAATCTTTAAAGCCCGTCCTGCTGGAATTGAGACTGGTACCCCTCTGCTTCAATCTCTGTTGATATAGAAGCTAGAGTTTGTGTGTGCGTGTGTGTGTGTGTGTGTGTGTGTGTGTGTGTGTTGCTGGGGGAGCGTAAGCCTTTGATTACAGAACTGCTTCCCTCCCTGTCTGTTGTGCAGACAAGAGTGTCTCAGCACTAATGACAAAATGAGGTTAACATTGAATCTCTGAGATGATGCGTTGCCTCCCACCGGACATCCTCTCGTCCTTGCTTTTTTTTTTTCTTCTTCTTCTCCGTGTGCCACAGGAACAATGCAGACAAGCAGAAGTGATTGTGTTCTGTGTCAACACGATGTGACTGCAGCCCAATGTTTGTGACAATAGATGGACCGTGCTGCCATGGGAAATCAATTCCATAGGTGTCAACAGAGACGATCGAGATGGTCATTGTGAGGTGGGAGTGGGCCGGGGTGGGAAGGTCTTCGTGCATCTGTGTGTACTGCCTGTCTATAATCAGGCATGTGCCTGCAAAGGTTTTAACATAATGTGTCTTTGAATGTTTCTGCATTTAGCAAGTAATAACCATGTACGTTAAAGGCTACTGTTGCATTAGTGCAAAGGGAATTATTGATGGAAATATATCAAACGTATAAATACACCCTTTAGACACCTAACCCACACCACCAATCAGCAAAGCAGTTTATAGTCAGGGTTAAATAATATGGCTGTCAAATATATTTCCAAAGAGCCAATTTAGAGATTTTATACTGGCCTATATTTAGATTCAACGTCAGTGGGTTACAAAAATAAGAAAACAGGAGAATCATTGATTTGTAATCAGAAGCGTGCTAAAATAACAATCTTAGAAATCAAGGTAGCAAACACATGATTTGTACAATTCACAATCAAAAATATTCAAATAACTTTTAAAGTGACTGGAGGACAGAAACCATGCTTCTTGCTTGATATAAACTCTCAGGTATCAAAGTAATAAACCCAAAATCCTTTCAAGAAGTGCACTGAAAAATGACACTAGTTTCACACAAAATCCTGCAGTTCGCTGAGTGTCCGCTTGAGGCTGGCTCCAGGAACACCCGAAGTCACCTACACACTTATTCCAAGAGCTCGTTTTTTACAGCAGAAAGGAACATGTTTACATCTAGGCCTGGGTGATATGACTAAAAATGTTATCACGATTAAAAATGTCAAAATCAGTCGATATCATGAATTATCACGATAATGTTAACTCATTATTTCTTTGATATTTAAAAGCTGATTTTTGCTCCTGAGTGCAAGTTGAAGAAACCAGATGGGTCATTGTGGTTTAATTATTCTTTATTGTGAGAACATGACAAACTCTACTTGAACACAGAAACATTTCACCATCATAAAATGCTGATAAGACAGTTAGCTGCTGGGCAGTAACACATTGCTTACTGGCCCGCTGCTTACTGAGGGTCCACACCATTGATTGTTTTCATTATTCACAATACGGTCCACACTAACACTCGCTTGGGACGTGATTGGTGATTTCTTTCCTTCAGTGTGTTTTTAACGGGTCATATTGTGTCAAACAGTGAAAGGTCTGTGGTGTTGCCTGTTTTAGCTGCTCTTGTCTTCGGCACAGTTTACAGAGAACGTTACTCTGTTTTTTGTCGGACTGTAAATATCCTAAATATCTGTAAACTCCTGCAGCTGAGCGGCCTTTTCTTGTTGATGATGTTTTCTCCGTGCTTTGAGCTAGGATCAGCGTTTTCTTCAGTGTCACCATCGCTCATTTCCGCTGTGTTTCCTTTCCGCTCCAAGCATCTGTAAGCCCGCCCACCCATATCCCTGCGACATGATTGGCTGTTCGTCGTCTTTTCTTCTATTCATTGTCAAGTGGCAACTAGCGTTCAAGGCACATTAGTGCCCCCCCCTTTCCCAGTGGTTGTGTGGTGTAATTACAGGTTTAAATCTATCAAATGTTTTATATTTCTTTTGAGAATAAATATATCGCAATAATTATCGTAATCGTTTAATCACCCACACCTATTTACATCCTGGCCCAAAAAACAATATTGGTCTGATTAGTTATTGTGCTCAGTTTTCCTCATTTATGTAACTACTTAGGTCCTTATGATGAGTGTACTTACATTGTATTTTGTAACTATACTTTTACTATCTTGATATTACATTTTAGTAACCAAAGCCTAGAAGTTATTCTGTGATAAACCAACAAAAAAATCATCTTTTAAGTGCTACACATTTTTCAGCAGTGTCATTTTTTGTGTCTCCTTGAACTGTGTGTTTTTATTTAAAGTGAGTTATGTGGGTAATTGGCACAATCTGCACACTTGGTCTAAATGTATTATGAATCCCATTTCCCCCATGGATGTCGACTTTGTCCCATTGATCATTACAAAGAAAAGTATGGCTCTTTGTCGACTCACTGCGATAATTATGATGATTAACCAAAGAAGCCTAATTGAATTCACACAATCAATCATCATTTTATCAACGGCATTGATGAAAAGCACAGAACATTCACACACACTCTAAAAAGACACCTAAGTCATGACTAGCAGATGTTCCAACAGCTGCAGTCTCTCCGTAAAAGAAAAGAAGTTGCTTTAATTGAATACCTCGCTCTTTATTTATAGCATTTCAATGGCGTTTTATAGCTTGTGGTTGAGTCCTTATGAACGACATCTTAGAGCATATGACAGGTTAAGACTGAATCAAATATCCTGAAGTGGGGAGTTATTAAGATAACAGCAACTTTAAAGAAAAGAAAAGGAAAACCAGACCTTGAATAAAGTGTTTTCTTTTTTTTTAATTTTTAAGAATCAAAGTGTGTTTTGGGAGCACTTTGAATAAGCGCCTCTTTATGGAAACCAATGGACTCTGGACTTTTCAAAGGGTTTATTGACAATAACAACAGAACAACCCTAGCTGGGTCCGTTCAGTACATACAACATATGTGTAAATTTAAAAATGTGTTTAGCTTTAGTCATATAATTTTAGTATTGCATTCCAACAGCAATCCAAAAGAGGTATGAATGAGACATGACATGTAGAATGCATTAAAGCCCAGTTCTTCTAGTCAATGGGTGTGTCATGCAGCAGCTCTTTTTTGGTTGTTTTTCTTGTTTGTTTTACTGATTTTTTTCCCCAAAGCAAAATACACCAGTTCAATAGTCATACACAAATTCCATATATTTAACCTCAATCGTTTGAACCAACATTTTACCAAAAATAGCCAGGGAAATCACTGAGTTAAACATTTCTACCAAAATATTCCAACAATCAGTTCAGCTAATATTTCCATCACGTGTTTACTCCTTTAGTAACAGCCCAATGTTGTGACTGGTTTAAAAAACAAAAGGTAAACAGTTACTCAGGTTCCCCCCACTCAAACCCACCTTTGGTCTTTAGCCCCCCTGAAGCTCTTCTTGAAAAATCGCCTCATTAGGTTTTACTTGTAGCAGCACATTTTTAAACAAGGTGTTTGTGGAAGACTAAGTCTCTGTATTAGCAGCACCATCGTGCACACATGCTGCTAGTCAACACTGAATGTGACCCAAATACTTAAAAGTATTTTATGACTCTATGAACAAATTTACCCACAACCCTCCCACTGGTGGTATCTGCCAGCAATTATTTGGAGCAACCCCACAGGAAGAGCCATCTGTAGCCGATTTCAATTTACACACACACACACACACACACACACACACACACACACACACACACACACACACACACACACACACACACACACACACACACATACACACACACACACACACACACATTCACACGAACACACACACATACACCTTAAAACGCCTTAAAATCTTTAATTGAGATGGATTGGGTCATCCAATTAACCCAAACACACTTGGGTGTCCTTTGTGCAGTTGAAGCCTTTGCTTTGGGGTATTGTCACAAATCTTTAAGTCACCACAGAGCTAGTACACCTGTCCTCACTGTCTTTATAAAGCTTAATTAGGTTGAGCTCTTCTTCAATCAAACGCTTTTTTTTCGACTTTTCTTTTTTCTACCCTTCCACAGTGATACGCTAAAAAACGTATGCGTTAACAGAAAAGTGATGACAAGGAGGCACTGCGATGTCATAGGCATTCATCTAGAAAGAACATAAGACCACACATGATAATTCAAATGAATGAAATTATCAATTTGATGCTTTTAACGGCATATGGTGAGAAAATCCTCTTTCCGTGTATCTTATGCTAAGAGTACAATTAATAATCTCAATTGATCTGCACATTTTTCTTGTTCTCAACATGTTTAAGGACCCTTTTTACTTCATATATCATTTAGTGGTGGATATCCATACTTAAGTCTAAGTGGGTTGGATTTTTGTTCCAAGCAGCAAGATGCTCAAGGTCACCGTATTCTGACCTGACTCTTATCAGCAATTTAACAATGATTAATAGTCATGGCAGATTCAAGAGAAATGGAACGACAAATGCAGAAAACATACCTTCCTAGTAAAATTCTGAGGTTTTAATTTGAAGTTGAAGTTACCACATCAGCCTTTTCTTCCCCTTGAATTACAGATAATAGGACCTGCCATATTTAATTGTTGAGGGGAAGTACAGCAGGCTCATCTTTTGGGGCCATTTAATTTGAAACACTGTTTTTCCAGACAGGGAGCGCAGCCAGAAGTCATGCAGAGAAAATAGTCTTAATTGTTTAATCCGTATCAGTTATGCACCATATGGGAGAAATAACAGGTGCTGTGTGATGGGATAAACAATACTACTAAACAAATGTCTAAGGGGGAGTCTACACTAGTTTGTGTCTTTTAAGATCAATTTGTCTTGGCTCCCCCCCCCCCCCCCCCCCCCCTCCTCCTTAGACCAGCTAATAATATGCGCATGAATTAAAGAAAAGCGCTGCAGCTTTAAATGCTCTGCTAAAATCTTAAACTCTGTTCGCCTATTTCTTTACATACACAGAGGACAGGCTGTAAAAGCTGTCAACGTTGACATTCATTTATCAGGGCCTCTTTTACGACTTGGATGCTTATTTATTTGTATTTAAAATCCATTTAACCAGAAAAAACTCATTGACATTAAGGATCTCATTTACAAGAGTGTCCCATCCAGCAGGCGGCAGCACATCAAACAAGTTACAGAGATAAAACACAGAGCATGTACAAACACAGATCAACATATCCTGAGTCACAGAGCAAAAAAGTCATCAGTCAAAGCTGGAGCATCCTCCTCCAATGCCTTGAATCTACTTTTAAAAAGGTACAGAGACCAAATCCTCCTGCAGGAGATTCCAGGCAGCAGGAGCTGCGAACCTGAAACTCCTTTTCCTCGTTCAAGACGGACACACTTTGGGAACAGATAACCACAATATGTTTTGGGACTGTGTCACAGAGCAACAACTGTGGCGTTCATCACTTTTCACATAAACTAAATGACACAAGTAGAAGGGAAACAGGTTAACTATAGCCTTGTAAATAAAGACATGCCAATGATTTGGTCTACGAAGAGACAATGCAGGCCAGCAACTCGAGTGTTCAGAGTACAATGAGGAGTTAGGGCCCTGTGATTTGTTAGGAACCTCAATGCTCCACGGTACACAGTGTCCAAAGATTTAAGGCATTGGGAAAATGTGTGCATACAAAACATCCCCATAGTTGATCAGAGGCAGAAAAGAGGCAGCAACAAGTCGTTTTATTTTTTTGCAGAAAAACATAATTCTGAAATAAAAACCCAGCCGCAGCTTTATCGTCTTTCCCCGTTTCTAAATATTAACCCAAAAACACAAATCACCAGCCAAAGATTCCGAGGTATTTGAAAGATGATACAGACTCAGTCACATAACCCTGAAATGTAAATAAAACATGGAAATGTGTTTTACTAACCCTAACCCTTTAAAAACAATTCATGTTAGATAGCAGCTTTTAAAATACAGACTTAATTGTCTCATCCCGTCTTTGTACATTCATAATTAATTCCACAATGGCGTAGTAATGGTGTCAAAGTCTGTGAATTCACATTGCGTTTCAGGAACGTTTGAGGACACACAGGGCTCCACATCAGACTCATGGTCGGACATGCACTCACACACAGCGCTGTGCTCCCCCGCTAAAACCGTATCGCCTCTGTAACGCCTCTGTTAGTTCATCTGAAGACGGTACGGAGGGGCGATCACTTCGTCCCCCCATAACGCCTCCACAACATTCAGATTGAAGGCGAAACGTCACAAATGTCAGTCTGAATAGGGCTATAGACGTATGTTATTAGAGTATATGAATGGTGTTTTTTTCGGTAGACATTTGTTCTTTGACTCGCTTGGCAATGGCCGCTCCATCATTGCGTCTTAATTGCCATATCATTAATCACACTATAATCAGAGTCAAGTTAATTTTGACACAAAGGCTCTATTTCCTAAAGGTATTATTAACAGAACTGTCATTAGAGAGAGTAGGGAAAAGTGTCTTTGTAGGTTCTCTCTCAAACTGCTGCAGTTGATTCTATACATGCTGTATATGGTGTGCTTTGTTGCTCCAATGCTTTTGGTTGCCTGGTTACACACTGTGCCCTGGTCATTCATTGTGGAGGTCTACATATGGGCAACAAACGGTAAAGGAAAAAAAAGGATAGGAAAAATGGCCCTGTGGGAACATTATGTTTTCATCTGTAGGTGGGCTTCAAATAGTTACAAGAAAAAAAACAAGATAAAAAGAAAAAAGATATAACCCAAGTTTTGAAAATATTTTGTTTTATGTATGCATATAATGTAGAGGTGGGAAAAAAATATTTTATTTTTATGTAAAAATCGTGATTCTTATCTTCTTAGATCTTAAAAACTTACAAAAATAAAAAATTTTGGGGGATAATCAGTCACTCTCTGCTAAGTGCTAAAGCTAGCTCTTTCACTCAGTAGAATGCCAAATGGAGCAGCAAGAAATACAGCTAGTCGCACAGATGACTGGAGTGGATCCTGTAGTATGTACTAATTCAAATATAGACTTTGAATCCATGGATCAAGAGTCGTTTTGAATCGAAAAGAGATTCTGAATCAAATCGTGACCCCAAGAATCAAAATTGCAATCGAATCGATTCGTCAGACACCCAAAATCTCCCAGCCCTAATATACAGTATTATGTATAATTATACTATGGTCTAGGTAAATACTTGATTCTGATTGGCTGCAAGTTAGTCAATTAACTCCAGAGATGTGGGCAACGATGAGAAAGTACTTGTTAAACGGTCTGTTCACCCTGAATTAATGTGCTAGCTATGTCTCTCTCTCTTTAAAAAAAAATCCATTAATACCCTCAGAAACAGCGACTCAGTCAAAGCCTCCATTTACAACTCGGGCGACTCTTTTACAAACTATCATCAAGTTACAATAAAGGACACTTTTTGAAGCTGATCGGAGAATTTGACATCTTTAATGAAGAAAGAAAAACCGGGAGCTGGAGAGGGGAAACTTGTGTTGTTGTGCAGTGTGTAGTCCTCTGATCTCAACTTTCAAGACATTTACTGCCCCTTTAACTTACTGGTGCTCCAGATTAGATATGTGATAACGTTACACCTCATTCACTGTCCACTAGCTCTCTGCTTTAGGCTGTGGCCAACTGTAAATATCATGTCTTTTTCGTGAGAACCATGGTATGGATTCTGGGACAGTAGCATAGCTGGTTGGCTATGAAGTCATGTTAATCACACTGTCAAATGATGTTTACTTTATGTCAACCATAAATAATGCACTAGACTCTGATAGTAGCGTTTAGCCTCATAGCCAAAGCAGTCCATGAGCAGCATTGGAGCCTGGAAATATCTCCTGTTGCCAGCTCATAGCCAGGGCCCGTTCCATTTCCTTTTTTTCCTGGAGACGCAGACAATTTTCCACTGCATCAGAGTTTTATGGGATGGTAATGACTTTTACTGGTGTTTGTAAGAAGCCTCAGGTATTCCAAGAGAAACAGAGTGACAGATTGTGTTATTATTTTGGTTGCAAAATGATTGCAAACATAGTCTCTCCCCAGCCCCCTAATGGATCATGGTAGAAGTGGGATACTGCTCTTTGAGGTAAACGAACCTATACTTCTCTAAACGTTGTCTCTACAGTATGAAAGCAATACGATATTCTCTGTTTCCATATCTAAGATGGTCATTTGTACTTTTATCTCCTGCCATGTTGTTACAATTAGACCACATGTACCTGGTTTATTTAGCTGGGAGGACCTCCAAACTCCACAATCTAAAACCACAGTAGTTCAGAGCACCTTCTTTTCAATGCTACTTCCTTTGCAATTCCTGTAAATAACTGTAATCCCCTGCTGTCTCCTCTTTTGTACAATTCTCCCCTGGGAGTGGAGGGTATCATTAATTCTAGCTTGTGTATCATCTTTATTTATCATATTTTCATATCCCATACTGTTATAATTTCTGTCAGGACTGACAATGTATAGATTTGCTGAACTGTCACTGACAAATAGTTCATATTTAAGAGTGCGAGTGCTGGCTAACAGTCACAGCAAACTCCACTGATGTACGATTTATAAGGATGTAAAGATTAATTGTAAAATCGTGAAAAAAATCAATTCAAAGGTGTCAAATTCACATTGGTGCTCTGAAAAATGAATCACGATAATATCGTGAACGTCAGCAGCTGCAGAACCGAGGCGGTTGGCAGCTGCAGAGCAAGACTTTGAAATTGAGGACGCAACCCCGTCTTTGAAATCGGAGGTGTGGAAGCATTTCGGCTTCCCCAAGACAGAAAATGAAAGAAGTGAGAAGATAACAGACGAGACAAAAACTGTGTGCAAATATAGAAGACAGGGAACTACACAAATAGCACAACCAACATGATGCAGCATTTTATCGACACCACAATAAGAAGCTCCAATCACCATCACACTGACAAGCGGGTTTGAAGCCCCTAAAGGAATCTTTCTCAGTCATAATTTGTCTATAGTCTTATTTTGTAAAATAAATCGTGAGAGAATCATATTGTGAAACCAGTATCGTATCGTATCGTGAGTTTAGTGAATCGTTACATCCCTAACGATTTGTATATTTATTTTGCTCTTGCAGGAGCTGGAGCACAACACAGAAATCCACCGGTAACAATATTTCATTGAGAGCAGGCTTTTAATGTTGGAAAGTCAGGATATTCCACTGGTCCTTTTACCAGCATTACAAATCATGTTCTTGTTCCAATGCATACCTTAAATATGCTTTCTTCCCCCCTACCCACCCTGTGATTTTGCCGACAGGAAGCTGAGAGGATTACTGAAAGCTGCAGCCAGCTTTACACTGTTGGGTCTGCAGTCTGGTCTGCGGACAGCTTTAAAGTTTACCTGTCGCATCCTACACTCAGACTAGGACATACAGTCAAAATACAGATTATTGTGTTTCCAGACATTCACACACAACACATCAGCACTGAAGAATACACAAGGATACCTTTTGCTTTCCTCCGTTTTTTGCCCCCCCCTCCTCCTGTGTCTGACCAAACAGAATCATGCAATCTGCTCTTCAAACTCCTCTCCAATTCCTCGGCAGGCTTCAGAAAGGGTTTCGTTTGATAGCGGCAATCCCGGAAAGGTCACAGGCATCAAGAAAATAGACGGAATGAGCCAAGAGGATTTCAAGCTGTATTAATGAGGACCCCCTCGGCCAGCACCCGTCTTAGAGGTCAGGCCATCACCTAAAATGATAAAGATTTATCATGGGGAGGCAGAGGCTGGTCAAAGCATTCTCTTATCTCCAGCTCTGCTCTTTTTACAGCAGCAACTACTGTCAAGAGTCTCACATGGATGAAAGACTTGGCTACTCTTCACCGCTGTTGCAAACCTCCAGAAATATTCTGATGTCGGTAAATAATTCATCCACTATATTTTGTACTCTTTGAGAATTTTTGAGGAGGTGCGAGAACATTATGCCACGCTCTCTGCACGGGGAGACCCTCACTGGAAATTCGGTGGCACAGGTCCACATCCAAAGAGCTGCTGTAATATATTCGCCCCATTTTGCATTCAAAGCTTGCTTCTTTAATTCAAGCCTTTGCATGTCTGTTTGCATGTAAAATATGCCATGATACAATTTTCTTATATTGATACTAAAAAATTGAAACAGTTTTACAAAATGTAAAACTTCGACACACATATCATACTAAAGGGAAACAAACACAAATGCTATTAAAATGATGTGAAGATATGCTGTAAGATGAGTAACGAGTAGACCTTTACTTTACACACATCGTTGTTCGTGACATTACAATTTGATAACAGGAGATGTGTTCCAGTAGCACAGCGCATGGTGCTGCAAACCAACTTCAAATGTATACAGCGGGTCATGTATATGTATTTGTCTCTACCAAAGGATTCCTGTGATGTTGGAACAGCAGTGGCCCCTGAAGAGAAAAACATTGTTGATATGCTTGCCGTGGTGTGTGTGTGTGAGTGTGTGTGTGCGTGTTTCAGTTTGAAGCCTTTCTTCATGGATAGTACAGCTGTGTACTCTAGATTTGATGTGAAAGCTGCTTTGAGAGAAATACTAACAGCAATCATCAGGTTTGAAATCATTTCAACTGAATGGAGAACAAAACCGCGCTGGTATGTTTAAAGTGATTTGGTGTAAAACTATTGCACTCATCCTTGGAGCATGTGCATATTTGCAGTACTATTTTCCTCAGATTTTTACAGTACTTTTTTTACTTTGGGTTGTTTCTACCGACTTGGGATTAAAATGACAAAGCCAGAGTGAGAAATGTGCATATATTAACTGTTCTAACGAAATCTTTCTCTACACTGTCTCTTTCACGTTTCACACTTTGATATGATTTGTAATTCTTCTGAAATCGCTCTAGTTTGGCAAGATTTAGGCACTAAACAAACTTTGTTTGCTTTATGAACAAATCATGGTTTGGGTCAAAATAATGGAGCAATGCCTGCAAGCAGACAACCAATTCAATCTTCACTGCTTAAACCCTTGAATGATTCCTCAAATTCATCTGGCAAAGTTAACCTCCCAACATGGTGGTCTATTTAAGCTCTATTTTTTTCCATAACTCCAGCTGCTCTGTCAATGCTGCTACTGCCGACACCAGTTCTGCACTTGTTCATTTTTCAGCTCCACCACCTTGATGCTAAACCTCAACTATGTTCTGCTGCTGCCATTCACATTTCAAACGTGAACTTTTTGACTTAACGGCATAAGTATGGAAGGTACGGTTATGTAACTATGTAACAAAGGAATGTGAGGAACCTGAAAATCAAGCCAGCAAGAAGTCATTATTAGCTATTTGTTTCACTTTTGACTGCATGGTGTCAGTCAGGTGTTTTTAACCCATGTAACCATCCTTAATATTCATTACACACGAACGTTACTCAAACACATCCTGAAGTTTCAAAAGAGATAATGATGTTTACTCTGAATCCAAAATGAACGTTCAAAGCCAGAATCGTATTTTCATATCAGAACCTTTTTATTAGTCCTCATCCTACCTCACTGTATGTCTTAAATAAAGAACACTCTGTTGGGAATGGACACAATTCTCCGTGGACCAAATCAAAACATTACATTTGTTAACAACAATAAGATGGTTCCTAATGTCAGCTGTCCCCACGAGAGCGTTTTCAATTACCACTGAGAAGAATGGAACCCATTGAAGTCACAGTATTGCTTTTCAATAACAGCAGAGCTTTTCACAGTTTGTGGTCAATCAATCAATCAACCAATCAATAAGTCATGCAGGCTCTAGAAACACATACCAATCAAACCTGAATCGTAATTTGCAGATTGTTATTATTTTTTTGGACTGATGTTGTAAAGAGCGGGTTACATGGCTTAAAAAGATTTAGCTCGACTATATCTTTGTCTTGTATTCCTTCTCCCCAAACACATTTGCTTTGGAAATAGAGTTCAGCCGCAGAGAGCAGCCATCGCAGGCCACACCATCCGCTAAATGTTTAACTTTCCTAAAGGAGTCATTCAAAACAAGAACGGGAACTTGTCTATTGGGAAATACCTCCGGATTAGGGGGGCTGAAAGATTGAAAAAGTAATTTGAAAAATAATGGGCTTTTTAATGACTAAACCTATGGGACACCCAGATGTGCTCTTTGTTAATTTTCACTAGTGTAATGTAAAATTCCAACTGCTTAATTACTCTAGGACACACAAAGCAACTGGTTTTTAACGAAGCAATTATGGGAACAGCTTCTACTACATTGCACCACAGCTCCCATCCCTCACCGGCTCATTCCTTCAAGAAGCGCTACTTTATGGTACAAAGTTATCAAGCTTTAATATGTCTTAAGCAATGACAGAAAACCCAGAGTTTTCTTTCTTTTTTTTTTCTCAAATCAAAGGTTTGTTTTGGCCCCGGAGACCTCAGATCATTTGAATGTGGCCTAATTCTCATTTTCTTACACAACAAAGTGGCCTAATAATGAATTGTTCATAAATAATACCAATACCACTGCTCTGAGCTTTTCTGATATGTTCTGTGCTGAATGGCAGAGCAGTTTTCCTGGAATGCATTCATTTATCAATTTCCAGAGGAGGATGACAAAAAGGAATCAATGAATACATTTCATTGTTATATATTATTTGTGGAAGTCCCAGCTTGCTGCAACTGATTCTAGCATTGTTGCATCATGTGATTTTCTTTGGCTGTAGCCTTCAACCAAGGAGAAATAATTTGAAGAACAACATCTTTTGACATTTACTTTTTGATTTATTAATTTCTTCCTTCCGGAAACAATCCCGAAGCATTAACCCCAACCCTGTACCCCCACCCCTACCTCCAGACTTCCTGAGGACCAGCTGTTGGTAAATATCATGACAATATTAGATGCTTTATCCGTTGCTCTAATGGTGAAATATCAGATGTCCAAGCTCTGGAGACATTAACATTTAGAACAATCGATACAAGTTGCACATTTTACAAGAGACATTTTCCAGCTGAGAGGGAAACTTGCCTGATGCTACAGTATGTGTCATTCATTAACGGATGCTGTTAAGATCATTGTGATTTGTAGGGCTTGCCGTGGACTTGTCAGGCTTTTTAATCAGGTTTGCATTTTCTGGATTTACATACTGTAGATGGACATTATATGTACAGACATTGGAATAACAAAGCCTACGTCCCTTTAGAATTTAGTTTTGCTATGAAGTTGTTTCATTAAGTTATTCATGTGCTCCACAAAAGAGACAAAAAAAATATGTGTTTATATTCAAATGGCAGCAGCATAAAGGAAAGGGAATGGAAATTGTATTACCATCCCTTTGTTTTACATCAATAGGAATGTCACTGTAACCTTTGTAATAAATTACACCAAAAGGTGCAGTACTTTCTGTAATAGATCACTGCAGTTTCTTTTTTTCCCCCCTTTTATTTAATTTAATTATTTAATTATTTAATTAAGGGGGAGAAAAAAAAATCAACCTACCTTAGCTTCAACTTCAAAAAATTAAAATTGTGCCTTTGAGATGCAAATGCTCCAACAATATTCTTCATGTCGGATCTAAATTGCTAATGTACACAGTGTATAAGCCCAGTGTCCCCCTTTCAAGGCGGGATATCTTGGAGACATGAACCTGATGGTGTTGCTGTTGATCAAAGGCCTGAGCCGTGTCAGGCCGCTCCCCCAGAGACTCATTGAAATGCATTGGAACATGCATAACCCTTGTTGAATGTTTATGTTGTCTAACAGCTGCAAACTTGTAATTAATCAACCTTCAGGCAGGACAGTAAAGCAAGAAGTCGTTTAGAATGTATCATAGCATAAAAAAATGGACATGTGCAACAAAACCTGGGATGATTTCACCTTTAATAAGAATCAAAAAGTGCTACTGTGTCATAAAAACACGTCTAAATTCTATCCCTGGGAACAGTCTCTCTATATTCCACCAGTTTCCCCATGACACCAGGCTCCTCTGTTTGATCCCATACAGGGTAGCACCTTGATAGACCAACTATATGGATTAATAGCACTAGTTACAACGCAGCCTGAGGCCCCCTGTATCCACGTTAATAGAGCCTATCCATTCCTGTCAGCTACTGGGGACTGACGGAATTGCAGGGGGCGGCTGTGTATCCACACTGCGACTCATAAGCCCTCAGACATCGCTTGAGCTGGACGACTGCAATTTTCATTTAAAATCAAATACAGTACATTACTTTGAGATCTATCAAACATAGTGTGACAATTTGTCTCTTAAAATGGTCTCTGACTCCCTTTCTCTCTCTCTCTGTCTCTCTCTCTCTCTCTCTCTCTGTCTCTCTCTCTCTCTCTCTCTCTCTCTCTCTACCTCTACTTCTCTCTGGACCTGCCGGATAGTTTTTTTTTTTTTTTTTTTTTTTTTTAGTGCAGGTTGGTTGTGAAGTCCAAACTGAGGGATTCACATGTTTCTCTTTGTGTGCAATGGTTTCAAGAGCAGGTTTATCTTAGCAGAAAGTATTGAGTTGTTCCTGGCTCTATACTGTAGATCACATTGCGGTAGCAGATCTTTCCTTCATGGCGCCACTTGTGCGACACATGAACACATTTATAAACAATAAAGCTGGGAGTAATTGATTAGTCACACTTTTAACAGAAAAAAAAAAAAATGTGTTTATTTCTTTATTGTTTCTTTATTGTTGTCACAAACCAGTTAATTAAAAAAAAAAAAAAAAATTAATATACTTTTATTAATCCCCGAGGGGAAATTCTGGTTCGCACTCTGTTATTGAGACACATGCTTCTCACACACACAGGCCTGAATCACACACATGCACAAACACGACCTGTGGACATGCATTAATGGAGAGATGTCAGAGTGCGGTGGCAGTCCACAGGAGGCGGTGAGGAGGCGGTGAGGAGGCGGCTGAGCTGGTGGGGGTTCGGTGCATTGCTCAAGGTCTGGCACCTCTCCAGCTACCAGACCAACTTCCATATTTGGGTCCACATCAGGACTTGACTTGGCGACCCTCTGGTTCCCAACCCAAGTCCCTACGGACTGAGCTACTGCCGCCCATTTTCTAATGCTATTTTCTCTGGGTTAGCTTGGTTAAATGTAAATCGTGTAAGTTGGTAAGTCCTCAAATATCCCTATGGGCATGTTTTTTCAGACTCAGAATGAGATCTCTAAAGCTGACATTATTTAACACGTACAAAAAAAGTTCATTTATCAAGTTAAATGAAAGAAACTGTGTAGACTCCTACTCAACTTTATGTATCCAGAATCTTTTATGTAAAACAATTTCATTGAAAAGTTGAAAGGGGCCTCTTTGAAACGACGTTTCTCTTTACAATCATTGTTACCACTCTCAATGCATACTGAAGCTTCACAAATGTTTTTCACATCTTGCACTGTACCTCTTTGTGCTACTCTTTGCCCTTGAGATTTCAAGTTGCATACCAATCCAATTAGTTGAAAAGTCAAGATAAACATACTTCTCAAACTCTGATTTAAGGGTCGCACAGAACAACTTTCAGCCTTCAGCAAATGGATACAAAAAAAAATATAGAAGAAAATCAGCCTCCCTGTGCCCAATGAAGGTCACACATCCAAGTTACAATAAGCAAAGGCAGATTATTGAGCAGAGGTGGACTCTAAAATTTGAAATGGTTAAAGTTTGGTCATGGATAAGTAACACACATTTAGTGAAGAAATGGAATTGACTCATAGCAGGAAACAGGGTTGTCGGAGGTGAAGGCGGATGAATTCAAGCATCCAACACACCGTCTGCAGCACTTCCTTCCCACTGCAACAGTCTGCAGTTAGGGAACTCTACATCTCCACTCGGGTAATCCTTACTTGCTGGGGGAATGTATTTCTGGCACTCTTCATGCGTGAAGCCGGTATTTTAAGTGGCATTGTACTCATCTCATGATATTTCAAGAGGCTTGGCTCTCAATTTAGTCAAATAAAAGTCATCTTCTTTAGAGATTTTGATATTCACAGCAGCAAAGTCGACTTCACTTTCACTTTGCTACTGCAGGCATGAGGGGAAGAAAAAAAAAAAAAAACCTGAGCAGCATGTTGGAATATAGTAGTAGATAGATGCTGAAAACGTGAAACATGACTTCACTCAAAAACAGTGAACACAAGATGCATGATGGCAAAAATGATTTAAATAGAGCTTTTTCAAATTCTGGGCTCATTTATGATCATATCTGTCTTGCCTCATGAAGCATTTTGTCATTACACTGAGTGACGGTTCATTTTGTGGTGATAGTGGAAAGATCACTCAGTCTGGGTTTCAACAGGATGTAATGCACTAATCACTTTGTAACCCTTGCTAAAAGGTTTAAATAATAGGACCGCTGCTTTCAAGGAAAAAATGTCTCTGAGCAATGTGTCAATGTTGATCACGGCAGGCTAACTCCTCCCGTGCTAATGGCACACTGCATCTAACAAAATCCCAATTAAAACAGTACCATTAATGCACTTCAAGGCTGCTACAGTGTAAGCATCTTGACAGAGAAAAAGGAGGACACCTTGAAAGAAGAAAGGAGAAGGTGATATTCACTTCTGTCAAGTTGCATATTTCTCCTTTCTCTACAGCTAATAATGACAAGGTTGCTCTTTGATGCAGGCGAGACAGTTTTTCATTTTCCACTGACTTCAAATTCCAGGTATTTAATCCTCCCTGGAAATGCCAAGCTTTGAGGATGTTACTCCAACTGTTCTTCAGAGTTCGGTGCCTCAGGAGGGTTGTGCAAATATGAAAAACAAAGTGTAAGAAATTATTTCCTCCTTGTTGTTTTTAGTTTCGGCTCCTGTTTTCTCAATACTTGGCAGCTTGGGTTTCATGCTCACCTCTCGGTGTGAACGTGACTCAAAGCCACCGCCGCGGTGTGAGGAGAATTCAGAATGAGGAGGAACCCTCTGCTCTCTCTCTGCTGTGATTAGGGAAGTGTGCAGTCAGGGAAAGCCGTAAACACGTTCACACACCCACACGTTTAAACACTACCAAAAAGAGACCGGCATGTACGCACAATTCACTCTCGCATTCACAGAAACACCGACAAATGTCAACCCATGCACATTATCGAAGCGTGGCAGCCAACAAAACGGCAAACAAATGAGGTTTTATCCCCAAGCCTGTCCACATGCCCTCGTGAGAAAAAGCAGACATGCAGCATTTAGTCTTATACGACAACAGCTTTATATACTTTTAACAATGCTGAAGCGTTTTTTTTATTTGACACCCCGAGTTTCCTGCATGCTGTTGGAGCACTAAAGAGGCTCTCACACTGACTGTAGGGATTATTCAAGCATTCTGAGGGATGTTTCAAGGCCCTTCTACAGAAGGTCTTTAAAACCTTTTCAGATTATAAAGGTTTTCTTCACCTCAAAGGACAATGTGCAAAAATGTTTAGAATTTGTTGTGAAAAACTCTCCTCCTTCGACTCGATTTTACAAAAGGGTTTCAGAATTCCCTTTCTGAAAGAATTCATGTTGTGAAAGCAGAGAATAAGCCAGAGGTTTTTTACCACAAAGAGTGTTCGACGAGGATTGTTGCTTCTGTACCCATTAGTGTCCATCTCTACACCGATGATACTCTTCTGTTTTGTTCTGATAACTCTGTTGAGAACCTTCAACTTTTTAAATTTTTTGTCATATCACTTGCGCTTATGGCCAGCAAATATCCAATTCATGCATTTCTCAAAGACATTATTTTTGTCAGATCCAACTTCCTGCTTACTCACACCAAAGTAGTTGAAGCTCTTTTTCCTCAGTTCTGGATAATGGTGAAATAATCGACAGATATGCTTGATACAATTGGTATGGTTTTCTCTGAACTTTCACCACCCTTAAAACATCTATGCTTGACTTCACTCTACCCAACCAGACTCACTCTACCAATGTCTAAAGCTTGGGACTGTAGGTTCAGGATCAGCATGAAGTTTCTGTGATCCACACTCCCAAGGTCAACGCACTTGAGTCTCCTGAACAATTCAAGGCAATGATTAAAACTACTTCAACTCCATGTGTAATAGTTTTCACCTTGTTGGTTGATTTGTATCTCTGTCCTTCTGTGTAACTTTACATCATTGCATTTGAGGGGAAACGTCAATGATTTTTTTTAGGCCTAAATTGCGTTTTTAATAAATCAGTGAATGTTCACTGTTTTCAATGAGTCTTGCACCCGAGCATTACCTTCATCATGACTGCCACAATCCTCGCCTTATAGCCAAATTCTGTCTATAATGATGATTTGAGGTGGGCTCAATCATCCCTATCTTTCTGCTGTAATGGCCGATGAGACTTTGATTTAAGAGCTGTAATTGGTTTCCAGTAGGGCCAGTGTCAGTTTTTCTATTCCCTGGTAACCCTCGTGTACAGTTTAAGGACATGGCTGCTTGTCACAAGTACAGGCTTGACTGGTCAGGGAAGAAGATATCCACTGGAGACACTTGGGTTCTTCTGGCACGACTCTCCGTCCGTAATGGCCTCCATTCACAGGCTCTTCATGAAAGGTTTTACATGGGAACTCCAAAGGCTAATTGGCCCATAGAGATCAAGCTTATTGTTAGTTCTGCATGGCTTCCAGCAGCCATGGCTGCCATATGAGTGCCTAATCACCAAAGGGCTCCACACCTGACTAAACAAAGAGTACTTTTTCTTAATTCCCAAAAAAGTGTCTCTCATCCTTTATCTATTCTCGTTTTGCTTCACATACTCTCTCTCTTTCTCCCTTTCCCTCTGTCTCTTATGGCTAAGGTTAAATAACAGGTCAGGAATTACTTTATTAATACCTATGGATTTTATTTTTTAATTAAACCTTCCCTATGCTTGAATGCTTAAAGCCAATCATCAAATGACTCCACTAAAAGCCCTGGAGGTTGAGCCCCGTTGCTGGTGCAATAAGTCAGCATTATTATGTGTAAACACTTGTTTGATTGCTCTGTTAAAGGAACACCATTTTCAACGATTTTTCTCAGAGAAAAGAAGTGCCACTTGTATTTTAAACTACATTCATAAAAGCACATATTTCTTAACAGATGTGGCAAAAAGACAGCAGACTCTCATGTCACCTAATTTTTCGGGACACAGTTCCATTACCTCTAATTAGCCCTTCACTAAGGATATGGCGGCATAAAGTAAAAGGTGACATGAAAAGCTATTTTAACCACGGATGAAGCTGCATTCAGGGGACACCTGTGACGGTGAAATTCCCTGGAGGTTTAAGTTAAAATCCCTGAATGCATAAAAGCCTGCTGCAATATCAAAGGGTAAGGGTTGGACGTCATCGCGCTTTAATATCCTTGTCCGTCATTTTGATTTGAATACACACCTGATTGCTCCACACTGATAAAGCATTCAAGCGCCCACAGCTCTCCCATTGTAAAGACACTCAGACTGCACAAGCTCTGCTCCTGAAGTGGTAGAAAAAGGAATGTTTCCTGTACTGATGTGCCATCAGGATATCTCCAGCGTCTTTTGGTGTACAATTGCATTCTATGTTGTGAAATTGTTGCAAAGAAAGCAGTGTGAATGAGAGGATTACAAACCATTGTTTGTTGGATTCAATCACTTAAAGAAAATACTGTATAGGACAAGTGTTCAAGGAAAGTATATGAGGCATTTCCAAGAATAAAATCTATTTACAAGTTTTCACAATCACAACTTTTTTAAAGTCAGAGTCACATCTCCAGCTCACGTGTGATTGTGTACAAAACATGCCGAGTGTTGATGTCTTAAAGCATGAGAACCCGCCTCCTTACTAATTAATGAGATATTTGTAGCTTTCATTCCGCATGTTAATGGATCATAAGACATGCAGGAGACAGGAGTGGTCCTGAGCAGTTAAGTAGCTCATTATGCGACAAGGCTCCATTTAGAAAGGATACAGAGTCTCTGCAGGAAGAGGTATATTTAGTCCCTTAACTATTGATGACTCACTCACCATCCCCATTGATCCATGTATAATTTAATCCGCACCACTCTGATATTTAATCATTAATATTTATTACATATGTTCGTTAAAATGACTTCAAAGGAAATATTAGAGGTGCCAAGTATCGTCTAAGTGGCAGTTTTTGACAGCAGATTTTCTTTTTTCTTTTATAGAGCTGAGTAAACAATGAAAAAAAAAAGGAGGGGTGAGGGGTTCAATTTTGTTTCTAGCTTTTTTTTTTCACTGAGGTGAGTTTGAAGATTTCCTTCTTTAGAAGAGTGTTTTATAACTTATTTTGCAAGATGTGTAAGGACAAGACATTATTCTGTTGCAGAAAATGTGAAAAGGAAAAAATCCCGACTCAACCTCTTTCGTCTTTGTTTGAGCCTACGCTTGTTGGCTTGACTTTTGTTTAAAGAAGACCTAGCACTGCAGTGTTTGTGTGTGTTTGTGTGAGTGTTACTCTGAGAAACAAACCTGAGGTCACAGTTTGAACAAAGACTGCAGGACACAGAATAGAGGCTGTGTGGTCATGGTGTACATCCCCTCAATTACTTTCAATCAGAGGAACAAATTCAAAAGCCAAACAATTTGAGCCATCTATCAGCTCTAACAGCTCTGCGGGCAGCAGTCCGGCACTGTTGTATCACTCTAGCATCTAATATAATTGGATAATGGTGAGCGCAACACAAATGCTATTTTACCTTCTATAATTTTCTACAAACAAAGAGATAAATTCAAGATGGTCTGCTATTGAATACTCATTAAGTTTAAGTAATTTGTGACCTAATTGGTACTTACTGCACAATAGTGCAAGAAAATTACTTTTGGATTGAACAGGGGGCTTTAAATTAACCCTTTAAAGCAATGTAGGGGATTAGCACAGTTCAACAACAATGCATTTCAAATTATATTAAGAAGTGATTTTTCCTCTTAATTGTGCAGTCATCTCATTAATGAGTGCGATGGATGACCTACATTCCCCCAACATTACTTTTGGGGAGGGGGAGCTCTTTCTTTCAGATAATGAGGTTTGTGTCTCTTTTTATCCCAAAAAAAGACTTCCAAATTCAAGTCAAGTTTCGTCCTTTTATTTTGTTCCGTGAAGAAATATTCCCACGCCTTTTATGATTATATAAGTACTTCTAAATGTACGTGACTCTTTAAAAGTGAAAACTTGCGTGTTTGAGGGCATCACGCCACAGAAGACGAACAGCCGTTGCTTCATTTTACCGATCAAATTCATTCACAAGTCACTACACAATGTCTTCATAGCAACCACACAAACAGGTTAGAATGCTATTTTTACATTTCCCCCTATACTTTGATGCCAAACCACCACGGTGTGTTATCAGTTTGCCCAATGCTCAACACGCAGCCGGTGCGTTGTATCTGATGAGAAAGCATATTCAATTATTAACTGATCTACCTCTGCTGATTCCCATTTCCTCACAGATAAAAAGGCCTATTAGACTTATTTCCTCCTCGTAGATAGAATGAAATATCATGTCTTTTAATGGATAGGCCTATTTTAATCTCCCACATTAATACTTTAGTATGCAGGATATTATTGTTCTGTACCAATGACTATAATTAGTTTTGTTTAATAATCTCTGTCAATCCTAAAATTGCTCACTTGCTGCGCTCCACATCTCGTCGGGAAGATCATTAATTTCAGTCTTTATCCGGTGGTGGGATGAAGAACGCCCATGATTAGGTTGAACTGGTGAACTGGGAGTCATGTTTTAGGCATGAGAGACGTGGCGGAGAGGTTAACAGCGCACACGTTAACAGCGTGTTTTTTCTCTGCAAGGCTGCTTGGATGCTGTTATTTCTTGAGGCTAGAGCTGCATGAAAGGAACGGATCATGACTCACAAATGGTCTGCCTTTAAATCTAAAGCACTAAATAAATGTGGAGAAATACAGAGTTTGAACGTCTGTTAGAAGAAATGTAAAAACCATTAAGGAAATATTGTACGGACAAAGTTTGATAAGTTTAAATCAGTAATTATACTCCAATGTGTTACAGCCGAGGACGCCCACAGCGAAGGTCAAGTTCTAGTAGATGTGTCATATCATGACTCAGAATTTAAAACATTGGTTTCACTCTCGGTTAAACCTTTGTGTTGGTTTCTTGATCTGAACTCTAATATCCCCCCTCAGGCACTATACATTGTGTATGCTTGATCTTTAACAGATATGTCTAGTTCATAAGCAGCTCAATACACAAAAAAAAGCCCAAGATATCCATGGCCTGCCAAGTATGTCAAGAAACTACATGTAAAAAAAAAAGTGAAGTTGTTGTTGTTGTTGAGTTCAGCTCCGAGTCAGAGGGGAGAATGTGGCTGTCAGCTAAAAAAGTCCGTGGAGTTACGACATACTTTCTCGACATGGTTATTGATTACACCCAGGAGCACATTCATTAAGTCATTCTGCTGCTTGTAATTGAAGTGGAGTTAGAGCATTCACTAAGAGTGGTTGAGGTACTTTTTAAAACACAAATTCTGTTTTAACTTTACTTAAATGCTTAAATGTGCTCCCTTTCTTAGGAGAAGACTTTGATGAGAACAGCCTACAGTGACAGTTGTCCATCACAACACCAACATAGACAAACTCATGTTAAGAACTGGTGTTTCCACTCACTCCCACGGCAGGAGGAATCTGTAGCACAGAGTTGTTCCTAACAGTTTAAACCTATTTTTCAGTCCATTTAGATACCTGCGAGCAGATTAAAGCTCTCTCACTATTGTTGGTAACAATCACAAGGCGTGATACAACTTTCTCCTGACAGCATCATTACCCTCTCTCTCTCCGTGTCTCCCTGCCTCCTCCTCTCCTCAATGGCAAAGTCAAACTGGCAATGCCCTCCAATCACATTACTGTATACCCGGGAACATTTAAATGCTAATGTTATAAGCTCACATGCCTAATATGATAAGCTGACAAGCTTATTATAAGCTGTGAAGTTTTTAAGAGTTTCCCCCATTAGTTATCACAGGAGGCATTAAATTGCATCGCTGCACTGTGCCAGGAGGTATGGAGTTAAATTCCCCAGCAGAAGAGATTATTTTGGCTTCTCTCTGACAGCGCTGTACGGTGGCAGGATCGTACATGATGGTTTGTCAAGAGACACGGCGGTGCGCAGGGAGTGCAGCGCAAGTGGTTTGAGCTCCATGGGTACGAGTGTGTGTGCACGTGTGTCACTGTGTGTGTCTATATACAGTAGATGATAGTTTATCTAATGGAAAGGTTGGAAGTGCTCAGGCTAATCACTATAACAATGACATGTTTATCAGAACAGACACAAATATAATAACCTACCCCCGATTGAAAACACATCTCTTTTTTTGAAACAACGTTTTGTTCATATAGAAAGAACATGTCAATCCTTGCAGTCACAGTTATGGATGTAACTGTTTTTTCAAAAGTATAGTGTGAAGAGATTTCTATTTCCTGAAGCAACATAATATCCAGGTGCAATCCTTGTGTGCTACATGACTCGCACATTAAAGTCCCTTTGGACATATTCCCAATAGGCTCAGTTGGGGATGGTGTTTCCTTACTGAATTCCAAAGGGATGCAACAACAGATGGTGAAATTTACACAGTAAGTCAAAGGAAAATAAACCGTTGCTCAAAAGTTTCCGAGATGAGTGTCCAACAATGATTCCTTGGTCATTATTCCTTAAATGTCCTAAACTTTACGTTTGATGAAACACAATATTACAGACTCTGATAGTGTGGGCTTCTAATTAGAGGTGGGGGAAAAAATCGATTCATGTAAAAATGGAGTCTTCTCTTCTAAGATTTAAAATCAATTCATGACTTCCAAAAATCAATTTTCTTATTAATTGTTTTTTTTTTTTTTAGCTCTTTAACTCATTAGAATGCCAAATAGAGCAACAAGAAATGCATCAATAGACCTTGAATCCATGGATCCATGACTCCAGAATCGTTTTGAATCGAAAATCGATTCTGAATCGAATCGTGACCCCAAGAATCGAAATGGAATCGAATCGTGAGACACCCAAAGATTCCCAGCCCTAGTTATAATGCATTATGTTCTCCTTCGCTTCATCCAGAACAATTCTTTTATCAACAAGCAGTTTCTTGGAAGTACATTGAGATTTGTTTAAAACCTGAGTCGAATTCTTTCTATGCATTAATATACTTTCTGATTCTAATTAATCTTCTCGCTGGTGTTAGCAAGTGACTCCGTCAGTCTTTTCATTGGAAACCCGTTCTGATATTCTCAAAATCATACACAAAGACTAAGTGATCTTGAGAGAAAACCTTGTAATTTCCCATGATTCAATTGAGCCATTTACATTTGGGGTATTTACATGTTAATCAGCCCTCTGTTCCACAGCAGTCCCATTGATTAACCTTATCACTGGATGATATCCTTTGGACACATCATGAACGACGGGGATGCGAACGACTGGCTTGGGCCTTGCTCCATGAACAGTCGCCGTTCTCAATTAGTCAGTAATACTGCATCTGAGTAACAGCTGGCAGCTCCTGTCTGTCTAATCTCTCACTGCAGCTGTGCTGGAACAGGCAACATGCTAGCCTAATTAGCCATGCTGTCTCTATGGGAAAATGAAGCCTTGGGGTCCTAGATCAATGTTGCTGTCCCTTATTCACTCTGCTCCTCCACCGTGCATATAGAAAACCGCTCAGAGCCCCACTCACGGAAAGATACAATAAAAAGCCATTGTTGTCACTGAAATGGTTTTATTACCCTCAGCGAGGAAGTATCATCATGTTGTTTCTCTGTTAGCGCAAAGAGATGTTTAGATATGTGGCAAAATTAGACACTTGCGCGTCTTCTCTCAGCGGCGCACTCATGTCAATTTTCTGCATTGCTACAGATGTGATTTTAAATTGATTGGACTAGATAACTTCTTTATCAGGTTTTCCAGCTAATGATTTGTTTACTACGCCAACAGCACAGGCACACACACACACACACACACACACACACACACACACACACACACACACACACACACACACACACACACACACACACACACACACACACACACACACACACACACACACACACACACACACACACACACACACACACAGTTCTTCACACAGAACAAGCTGAAGCAGTTCATCGTTTTTTTTATTTTTTCTTTATTTTTTTTATTCTTATTTTTGTCACTGAAGTTGCTGAGGCAATGATGTGGAATTGGGTTTTGCAGCCAGTCAGCCAGTATTGCCGATCCTTGTTAGACACTTATTTGCCTGGTATGTTGTTAGCATCTTAAGCATTGGAGAGGAGAGAAATGAAGCCAAGGATTTAACAGCATGCTTTCGGGTAATGAACAACAGGGCAACTTGAAAACGATGCACCCAGTTTAAGACAGCAATCTGAATTTTCTCTGAAGTGTACTTACAGACTACAGCCCCAGTGTTCAAACTCAAAATAAGTCCAGCCTCTTGGATTAGTAAAAGAAGTTCTCTGTATTCTACACCTAGATGTAAATGAAATGGGTAGCAAAGTGGGTGAGACACGAGCAGATTTACAGTTTCTATAATTAAGGTTTAACACATTACCAATCCACGTGCCTCTGTATAAGGTGCTAGCAAGCACATACCTTTTTTTCACTGCTTCAATACACAGCAGCAATTAAAGTGGACTAATGTCAGCCACATCAACACATGTTTGGCACATGGATGGCAGCCTGCTATACTGAGTGCCAAACTGTCAAACTCTCATTTCCTGCATGTTATGTGAGGAAGGCTCAGGTAGTACAGAATGCATGTTGATGGGATCCAGTTGGAGAAAAAAGGAAATGCAATCCCTTGTCTTTACGATTTGTTTAAGGTTGTGGATTGAATCATAGACATTCATTGTGATTTTTTTTTTAGAGGTCAATTGGACATATTTAAGAAAAATACACACTGAGAGAAACAAATAGATTTTACATTATACAAGAGTCGTCGTAAAGTATTGCAGAGTTTTTTTTTTTATTAACAACATCCAGCATTTGCAAACCAACTTGCAGACTCTGAAATGTCAGGGACTTCAGGAAGTTAAACTTCCTCCAACAGCTTTCAGGGTGTTTTGTTTGATGCGGAGATGCAGGGTGTCATTGCTATGACCCCTGTTTGCTGTAACACCACCTCCCTCCTCCACCCCTGCTCAGCGGGGCCCAGCGTGGGTCACAAACCTGTAATAAACAGGAGGGGCCGAGGCGCGATTTGGGAAAAAATGGGCACTTTCCGCGGCATCTGAAAACGTCTAGAGTAATGCACTAAATTATTGGGGTCAGTGACTCCACCCGCTCTGTTGATTTGTCTGTGGACACAGAAGGCTCACACTGACATTGAAGGACATTTTTCCTTCACCAAGGACTGTAAATTAAGAGACAAGCCTGCACCAGAGCGGCTTATGTGAGGCAGCATGATTGAGGTGTATAGCAAACCCTTGCTGATGCAAAATACACAAACAAAACCTGTTAGGGTTTAAGGTTAAAAAGAGTATATAAAGACATAAGATAATCATGTCATTTCTATATTAACGATGACAAATAGATGTGTGTCTATGGAGCTGCAGAGGATCTGTCATTTTACCAAAAACATACACACGCACACACAAAGCAGCAGGAGTGTATTTTTAAACATCCGGCATCCACACAGTTGCACAATTGCAGCTAATCAGCCTAATGAGGCAAAGATTGCTGCAGTAATCAGGCGTCATTAGGTTTATGAGTATTTATTATCTGTGGCACGGAAATAATAAAGAAGAGCACCTCTTGTTGATGACACACAAAGGAGCGTAGCCCTGCAATCTGTTTATTAATGAAGCTCTGTCACCTGGCCACCACAACTCAACAGACCGGGTCATCCATCAATGCTGGGCCCTGACACACACAAGATAGATGTACTTCCCTGTTCTGACCTGAATGTTAGACATTTCAAAGCTGGCAACAAAGACCTGCACATGGTTCAGGTTGTTGTGAAGGTGGCCCCGGGCAGAGCATTGCCCCCTTGTTTCCTCCTCTCTTGTTGTGTGTCTGCGTGCATACAAGCGCATCCACATCTGTGGCACAGAAACACAGCATATGCAAGTGTGGAGAGTCGATTTGTTTGCCTTCAGTTCCAACCGTGCCTCATCTCGTTTGGCTGTGAGCAATGTTTCACGCTGGTTTGAGCCAGTTTGGGTGACTAGGGGATGAAGCTTCAATGCGGGTCTCCTCCATGTTTTCTCCCTTTTATTTTAGCTACTTGCAAGTGATGTCATGCTTGTTAGGGATCAAATTTCATACTCAAAGAGGCCACCCTCTCTATTGTGCTTGCTTTATGTTTGAACAACATTGCCTTTTTGGAAATGGTTTTTAACATCTTTGCTGAAAGTGTTGGAAAATTAGACTGTGTGGGCAAGGTGTATGTGGGAGGAAGAGTGAGACAGCTGTATACACTTGTCTAAAGAACGTTGAGACCATTGTTCATTGGCTGTGAAATAAAGAAAGAAAAACAGGCCATTGCTTCTATCATCTGATTCTTCCTGGGTGAGGAGTATCAAGAGATTCAAAGTGATAATGTGAAGAGCAGTTTTTTTTCTGTGCCTGTTATGTAACTTGAATAAGTGTCCTGAGCATCTCTTTAACCCACAGAAAAGCTGAGAAGGCCATGTTCCATTCAGGTACAAGTGTTTATTGCTTCACATTTTTTTTGTCTTGTTCTTTTAAGATACCGTGTCTCTTTACTGAAACAAACTTTAACAAAAGAGAGAGACAGAAAGAGAGATTTCTCATAGGTCGAAAGTCAGTTCACTTCACTAAAGCCAAAATACGAACGAAAAGTTCTCTCTCTGCCAATGTTTGCTTTTCTGACAATCTAACTGTTACCCTGAAAGGTAGAGTTTAACTTTCGTTCGCATATATGTCGATTAAAATGCAACTTTTGCAGCACCTTTTCACCCTGCCAGATCAGTGTTTGTGGGCAAAGCAGTCCCGCTCCCATAGCCACAGATCCAGCTCACTGTATCTGAAAACAGGCTTACATTAGCCAAGAGCTATTTCACAGGGACAGCCAAGCAGAAAAATAATTCAAAGGCTTGCTTATCAAGAAAGCTGGTGTGAAAGTTCAACAAATGATTATTCCTGAGTCAATGTTCACATAACTGGGGGTCTGAAATGGGAATGGATGTCAGGCAGAGATTCTGATTCAGTGAATTAATTGCTATCACAAGCAGCCAGGGTGGATGAGAGTTTGAGGCCGCCCGTCGCTGCTTCACTCGCCCCACAGGATCTCCATATGTGACGACACTAAACAGAATCAGTCTAGAGGGGTGGGATGATTGGTGAAACTATTCCCTTCTTGGTTTGCAACAGATGAGTAAATTGGTGTATCACTCTATACACCACTTTCTTATATATAAAATTGCATTGGGTAAAAAATGGAAAATAGGTACATCTCTGCGTCTTTGCAAATTCCACAGAGGCAGCTCAATCTGATATGTTAGATGAGTGTGTCCCTTTATATCAAGACAGAAAATAGTTCCTTTCCAGCTCTTGCCCAGTCTATTAGGGAGTTGTGTCGTACCAAGTTTTTCCTCATTTCCATTTCATTAATCTATTCATCACAAAGAAAAATGCATGAACCCCCCTGGTTATACGTTGTCCTGCTAAATGTCTTGAAACTGCTGCTGTGGGAATCAAGAGACATGTGCTGCCAATGCAAAAAGACACATTTTCAATAAAATATGTGCTTGATATTGCATCAGGTCAGCTTAACTTTTAGCTGGTTGGACTTTAATACAGATCAGTCCTTCAACTTCCTTGTGAAATATCCCAGCAACCAGTGGATGGTTCACCATGAAACTGTGTACTCTGTAAACTCCAGGTCCTACAATCAGTTTTATTATCTTTTTACAAGTGCTTTATTGGATCCATCATAACCTTCTACATAACAGCCTGGTTTGGGCGCTGTGAGAGGAATCCAACTCAATCCTCTCAACAAGATCATAAGAATGAGCTGCAAAAATCATTGGACCGGACCTAGATCCACCAAGTATTATTTACAACCAACCAAATAAAATGCAAGGACAGTAAATAGCCTCGGAAACCTCACACACACACTACGCAACTACATACAACCACTCACCTTCAGGCTTGGATACAGGTCACTTCATGCAATCCTGCCATGTCAGGCTACTTCCATTAGACCCATTACTGCCGAGTGCCTACTGAGTTATGCTCGGCCACAATCATGAATTATAAATGAAGATATTTAGGCCTTCTTACTCCTACTGGTTGACATTTTAAACAGCTTTCTACCACAATTATATGTTTAAGTCAATCATTGCCAAATCCTATCTTCACATTCACACAGCGCTGGATAAAATGAGTGTAGCTGAAGTCCAATCCAGGGGAAACCAACACTATGGGTTGTTTGTATTACTTTTCGACAAACCAAATCATCTCAGGAGTATTGGTAGGTTTTATGTTCCAAAAACAACTTTGGTGACAGAGTTTTCCTTTCAGGTTTTACCTTTTTTTTAATGGATGTATACAGCTATCTATCCAACACTCAATTGGTTAGCTGGCTGCGGACTTTATCCAGACATTGATGTCCTTTTTTACTTAGAGTTTGATAAGTTATTCAACCCATTAACTTTAAGTTTTAAGGTAATTTTTTATTGACCAAATGGTAACGCTTTACTTTACAGGTCCGCAAATTTGTCGTAATTAGGTGATAATTAGATGATAATTAGACAAACTTTTTTATTATTTCTTTGAAATTACCCCCGAATTTCATGACAATTGGGTGAAAATTAGCACGTAACTTCTTTGAAATAATTAATTTGATGAAGAAAATCATAGAATATCTTCAATATGACTTTGTGAACAACAGCAGCTGATGTGATTTAGGATTCAGTAATAAATGTCTGAGTTAGAATGACAGCTGAGTTCATTTAGTTTTATAGGAGTTCCACTGTTAATCTTTTTTTGATTAATCATATAAAGCTGATCTCAGTCATTTATTACCAAAAGCTGTAATCATTATTGCTTACAATTAAATTCGGGCATTATTTCAAATAAGTTAAGTGCTAATTTTCACCCAATTGTCATGAAATTCGGGGGTAATTATTGTCTAATTATTACCTAATTACGACGAACTTTGCAGACCTGTAAAGTAAAGTGTTACCGACCAAATCATTTTTAGTACTCATAAACAAACGTTGCAGATGTTACAACAAAACTGATTTAATGAGCCATTCACAGTTTTCACTGTACCGGCCGTGTGTACTTAGACTTGCATGGCTTAATCTTTGATCTGCTAAACCATGCTAGGATCATTATTGTCACCGTAGCCTTGTTTAAATATACGTGATTGTTCTTTGTTATCTTACACACTTCTTAATGTAGCTTATCCTATTGAATGGTAAGCCCATGCTATACTGTATAAATACAGTAATTCATTTGTTTTAACATATAGCTTTGAGTCGACATGCCTTTGAAAACAACAAACAAAATATCATACACAACATGTGCGTTATGTGAATCAACGGGGATTTATAAAAGATAATTATACAACACAGCGTCTCATTGTCAGATCCCATAATGTGACAGGGCAGCTAGAGAAAAATGTCACGAGTGTTTTCTGAATTGATTCCTCCCACAGCGAACATGTTCATTTCAGGTGAAGAAAAGAGGAGGGAGGAGAAACAGGATGAAGGGCCCTGGGACTGATTATGATAAATGTCACACTTTGAATCATATGTTTTTACTAAAAATATCTGACAGACCAAAGGAAGATTTATGAGTCTGTGGAATATTTGTATTTTCTCTTTGGCTTCACCATGGAAGTGCCCTGGCACAGTCAGCACCAATTCAAACACAGCTGGCCTGCTTGGGGAAATTCATCTACCTTCATTAGGAATGCCAAAGTGACTCTGAAGATGCAATTCATTAATCCTCGGCAGTGAACAGTGTTCTTCATATTGTTATGGAAAATCAATGTGATTGAGCTGGACGACTGCCAGCTCGCGTTTTCTGTTGAAGAGCCATGGAACACAACTCTAATTTATGCAGGCAGCATCACCAGATCAAGGCGAAAAAATCCCAAAACACATCACACAGTGTTAGCCTTACTTAACCGCAGGGTCAACATAATCACAGACAAACAGTGTGCTCACAGTGCAGGTGGGATTCTGACAGCATACAAATGGGAATGATATGATATTGCAGCACTTGGCTTCACCCTGCAGTTTGCTCAGGCATGAATCTACAGGTCGTCAGCTCACACACATGAAGTGATCACAAGTGACACAACATAGGTGCCAGCGTACTGATGATGCAACTGGTTAGCTTTCAAGTTAAGACTACTTGCATCCATTACCTGTGAAACATTTTTTTCCCCCCCCGACTGGAAAGCTTTGAGCTTTGATTGGTGGGGCTTTAGTGGCTTTAGTTCTGCACCTGGTTCTGGAGCTTGGTTTTTCTATTTGTTTATTTTTGTGACAAGTATCACACTACCTCAGTCTGTTACTTTGCACTCTTACAGTGCCCATAGATTCAAAATAGTAACACAACACAATTTACCTTTAATGGGTCTTTTTCTGATAATTGCACATAATTTGCATTCTGCTCTAATTAAACCCAAAAGCTCCTGAAGGCTTCAAAAGAGGGAAGTAGTTTCTAATACACTTCAGAGTTTTTAAAGCCCCCCTCAGATTACGATTCAGGCAGAGGAAATGCTGATCTGTAGAGACAATTTGATTGAACTTAAATAATAAAACTGCTATTTGATATTCAGAAAAAAGAATACAAAACTGTAACTTACATATTTCAAAATGTCAAAGGCTCAGGGAGCCCTTGGGTATTCTGTAGCTAAGTCTGAGGAGTCTGGCAGACATAGGTTTTTAGATTCTGTTGCTGTTCCAAGATTATGTGGAGGATCATTTGAAGTACTTTCAGGGCCTTGAGCACTCCCAAGAATATGTTATAACGGTAACTGATACAGAATGGGAATCATTTCACACTTTAAGTTTGACATTCAGAGCAACATGTGGCATAGACCGTAGATACAACGACTTTCTGTTTCTTTTTTCTGAGAATATGTAGGGGGAGGGGGAAGGAGATGTTTTAGTAGTGGGGTGTTCTTCAGTCCCATAGAGCATTGGTGCAAGGTAGGTAGTGAGCATGTTGGTGGGAGAGAGAAAAGCACACAAGGGGAAATAGAGACAGGTGTAATTATCCAAAGTTTTCTGATTCATCTCAAAGTAAAGTGGGGAGAATCACAAAGTCTACCAGATGGTGAAAAACGACAGTTAGGTACATTTCAGCTAATTAAACCATCGGCATGTCTTTGATAATAAATCATTTTAAAGTCAAATAAAATCCAATAAAAAAAACATTATTGAGAATGTTTCTGAGTTCATTAAACTTTGTGTCAAATCATTTAGTTTTAAAAACTTAGAATGGTTGTTTGTGGTGATTTCCGCTTAAAGCAATATAAAACAACTCAAAGTGTCTATTCCAAACTTAAGAGTGCCGCAGCACACTTTGAAATACAAAATGATTCCAGACTATATCGCACCAACACAACTATCATGACAGCATTGTAAACTATACTTGGCAGGGTCTGTCTTGGGTCCAAAATAGTTTGAAACAATCTCTCTCAGCTGCTTACATTTGCATCATATCCTTTACAATGTAGTTGGTGACAGTATTTGTTTTTTCTGTCGCCCTTCTCATCATGAGTCACTCACTCTTTTCCTAAGTGACTCTGCCAAAGTTTGATGAGTTTGTTTTTGTGTTGTCGGTCCCTGAGCAGGACAGTCGTGGTCGACTGCTCACTGCCTAAGCTTTTCATTTTCTTCATATTCTGTGCCGTGGTTACTTGGCAGTTATTTGGCGTACCACTTACTTTAATGGAGAACACTTTCTGAGATTGGTGAATTTTGGGCAACGTCCTACTTTTGGAAGCCAAAACCACCTCAATGTGAGTGAGGAGGATTCCACTGCTGGTGGTGTTTGTGTTTCATCTCCTGCCTCTGTTTGTTTACTCATTTTGAACTTCAGCCATGCAGGCAGCTACGTTAGCTGAGCTTGTGTTGTTATGCGTGAACACTTAATGTGTTCTCAACACACATGCAGTGATTTTTGCAAAAAGAGTGACACACTTGTTATTGTCACTTCGCACATAGTTTAAATACACAATTAAGATATTATCTTGGACGATATACATCACACACTCCTGCTCCATATAACATCATTGGGCGGATGCATGCCCATGTCTCTCTTATTCTAATACCAAATGTTAACTAAAATACATTTTTGACAAGAAAGACATATGAAGTACTGCATTTTGATTAAATCAAATGTTAGCCAGCTAGCGTTATTGCTAACATTGGCTGAGGAGGTGGCTAACACAGGATAACGACTTACCAGTAAAATGAACACATTTCCAAACTTCCTTCTCTACAACCTCATCTTGATGTTTTAGAGAACTCGTAAACACTTAATAATAAAATCATCTCTTTGGCCATGAGGATTTTGAACTTGCACCAAAGGATGTCAGCCTTTGCCCTGTTGGCATGGTATCACTGGGCTACTTGTGTATGTTTAATTAGTGTTGAGAACTGACAGGCCCGCTGCTCCCAGTTCCTTGATGTTTCTGGTTGCCTTTGGCATCACTGACCACATAATCATTGCTGGGCACATCAGGGACAGGGCTTGATTTTCAAAGCCTTTCGCTCCACTGATTCGCTGTGCATCCATGAGATTGATCACAGTGGTTTATCTGTGGCAACATGTGCTTCATCCCTTCAGATTTGGGAGGTGGTTGCCTGAAGGGGTTGTGTCCTTGCTCCGGCTCTGGCTGAGGCACTGCATGAGCTGAGAGAGAGGAGGAGGAGGAGGGACACTGTGACAGCAATACAGCCACGGCCCATCAGAAGCTGCCTGTGGGCCCCCTTGTGATTAAAGCGGCGAGAGGCAGAAAGAAAGGCACAGAGAGAGAGGAAGAATGGGAGAGATAGGAAGAGAGAGAGGGAGATACAGATATATCATCTGTTGCTTGAAAAGAGGACCGATAAGTGTGGCCTTACATTCATTTAGTTTTCTACACAATTAAACCAAAATGATTTCTTATCTTTCCTCCCTTACTAAACTGTCAGCGTATCAAAAGATTGAAACATTGCTGCAAGCTTGATGGCAAAATAATATCATAACGACTAAGACAGAAAAAAAAAACACAGCCCCCCTCTGTAAACAAGGCTGTGTTTGGATGCATAAACCGTATAATATTTCTCTCACATTTAAGAAAAGAACGGGAGAGAGCATCTCCACAGTGATTACAAAGCACGAGTGGAATTTTAATAGATGGAAATAAATGTAGTGGCACTAAATCAAAGCAGGAGGTAGCTGCTACTGTTTTTGGTATTCAGAAGATGGTGCTATTTGTTTGAGTATGCATTGTATTCATGAATCTGTTTATTCGCTCCCTGTGGCTTTCACAGCTGCCCTCTGCAGTAAGATTGTGTTTTATCAACACTGCTTGACACAGCCAGGAGTCCTTCCTACAAACATATGCACATTCTATATTAATTTGTTCCAGGTTTCAGGGAGGAAAAAAAAATACACAAAATATGTTGACATCAAACCTATTCAGCTCAAATTGGAGCTCCTTTGCTACTGTGGAGTAAAAGCCATGCATATTAGATTTTTTTTTTTCCTGAATGGAAGACAACCTTTGTTACTGTGGCTGCTAACACTAGCACAAAAAGATCAACAAGCCCTCGTTGGAATATTTGTTTCTTCTGCTGGTATTATAATCCAAGCACAATGCATGCAGTCTAATTAAGAGAGGCGTGATCACCTTTTTCCCCCGAGTTTGCATTGTGTATCTGTGAGAGATTTCAGATTTAATGATTTGTTCAGTGTCACAGGAAGTCCAAAACAAAGTACCTGCTTTAAGAGCATGATTAGATCTGGATGTCAAATAAAAAAAAAATGTAATTAGCGTAAGGAGGTTGAGATGAATTCATTGCTTGTGTGATCTTGTCTAATGCTTTTTTTTCGTCACTGAAGCTCTTTGCACCAGTGGCAGACAGAAGAGGGACTTATGGGGTTGGTAAAAAAAAAAAAAAAAAGGAAAGAGTTTGAGTAATTTACACTAATTTGAGCCACCTCAAATCTCAGAGCCTATTCCACAGGAGACCTAGAGAGCTTTTTGAGACAGTCAAAGAACTGTGCTTGTGCAGCCAGGAGAACAAGATCATTATTTCTATCACACTTGTTCTATATACTGTAAGCCAGAGACAAGGCCAGAGGGAAGGGAATTGGCATTGATTTTTCTTTAGAAATTGATTTTTCTCTTCACTGACAACAGAGTGAAGGCTTCACAAAAAAATATCAACAGGAGTGAATTTTGAATGAACAGCAGCAGTTCATGAGGTCCAACCATCTCCAGGATTCAAACGTTTCATGTGGTCATACATGGACACAATACAAGGACACAAAATCAACTCATTAGAAATAAATATTCTATAACATTAGAGTAAGTTATGGTAATATAAATAATACATATTTAAAGAGGACATTTTATCCCCCTTTTCCACCTTTTCAAACAGTCCCATGTGGTCTAAATGAAACATCTGTGATGTGCTTTGGTCAAAATATAACATGAATCAAGCACCAGAGGAGGTTTGTGACCCTGTATAAACCAGCTCTCTCAGAACGCTCCGTTTTGGTGTGTGTGTCTCTTTAAATGCAATGAGCCCCCCCTGATTTTTCCCGGTAGACATCACTCCTCTGTATTGAGAACAAAAATGGCCGACCAGCGCAAAACTTTTGCTCTAGGCTGAAGGGTGGAGTCCATGGGTGAAGATATCAGGGAGGGGGAGGTTATTTTTTTTACCACGATCCAACTTGTTGAGAACATTTTAAACGGAGCAATTTTCTCTGTGTTGTAAGACTTATGAAAACCACAAACAAAGGACTGGATGGGTTTATTTCACATTTTGTGGGTCGATAGACACTCAGGTTACCCAAATATATGTTAAAAAAATGCTGCAGAAGTGGATTTTTCACAATATGTTCCCTTGAACACTTAATTACTCTGACAGACGGTATGTTAAAGTATTTCAGGTTTGTTTTAATTGGAGTTAAACAGTTCAAAAAAAGAAAACACTTCAAAACTGTTTAAAAAAAAAAGAAGAAAACAAAACATTTCTTGCACCAGCCCTTTGACCACAATATTGAGTTCTCACACAGAGAGAAACTATTGTTTAAGAAGTAGACAATAATTCCTCCGCCTACCACAACCTTGAAATGCCAGAAGACAGTGACAGGCTGTGTAATTGGGAATCTGCTCTTAAGTAGAAAGTAATCAAGGTTCATTCTGCCTCAACACGGCACTTATCAAGCACAGGAATAGAAATGTATAAGTGGAGATTTGGACCTAATTCTTTCACTACTTACTAAAAAAAACCAAGCAAACATTTACCAAGATAATGGAGTATAATTAAACAAGGTATGTGGATCTGCAGCACAGTTAAAGCTCATTCTCCCTGAAAGGCTTTGCAGGAAGGATTGTAGAATGTGAAGAAGACTTAAGTTTGTATTAATGGCGTTAAAACATCGTAATCCTGCTAATATCTGAACCTGTGCACATATGTTCTCCTTACTTTTTTACTGCTGTGTTGTGCCAAGGGTTGTAAGGGAAGCATTCACTGCTGCTGTTTGTTTTGTATCATAAACTGTTTTTTTTTTTGTTATTCATTGGCTATGATACAAAAACATCATTGTTCCGTCTTCCATCTGTCTATTTTGTTCTACCAGAAAAAACAAAAAAAACTCTGTCACAACCCAAGCAAAGCAGAAGTGGAAGGCAGACTGAGGGAGGTATGGTTGTAAATCACAGCAGTTCATTGGAATAGGACGCCTCAGTATGCTGCTCTTCAGGAACGCATTTTGTTGAAAATGCAACATTTTACCTTTTACATGGAAGTCTTCCCTGAAGCTGCGTAGGTATTTACACTCTCACGCTGACTGAACATGAAGCCCTGAGCTCTCTAAGGAGGACTCTATTGAGATCAATTTTTAATGGGAAACAGTCATTAATTGTTGGAATGTACATCTAGGACGGAGAGTTCACATCAAACATCTAGCTGAGTTTATATGTCAGCTGACTGTGTGTGACAGTGATGAGTACGGCCTGTCTTGTTGCTGTGGCACACTGGCATTGCTTGTATAAGGTCATGCGCCATATTAATGTAATTATGCAAAACCATTGGACTCAAAAAGGCTGTCCAGAACTGACACATCCCATTCAATTAGAAGGGTTCACATATTGTAACTGATGTACTTATACTTCTTAGTGAGTGACACATATTCACAACAACAGATTTCATCACTCTGGGCCAATTTGATACGCTTCCAATTTGGCACTGACTGAGCATGTATGAAGTGACATGCTGCGGCAAATACAGAGCGTTTCTAAGAAAGCACGGGATTAGTTGCTTCTTTCTCCGCTACTGTTATTAATATAACCATCAGTGTGCAGGGGATTTAATTATTACTGAAAGGTGGAACAAAGAAGTGGCTTTACTTTAACACTGGCAAAAAGCTTTCCTCAGAATGATGACTGAAGGAAGTGAGATCAGAAGCAATTAAGTACTGCGGGAGGAAAGTCACAGGGCTGTAAATCTTACCACGACGCAGCACTTGGGTTTGGGTTGTTGTTAATTATCCGAGTAGCTTTCACAATTGAGAGAAAAAAAGACTTTTCCTTATTGATTTTTGATTGTATAGTTCCAGATGTACACAACTGTTTTCTACTGATCCCAGAGTTTAGAAATTGTTGAACTCTTGATAGCAACTTTTTGATTCCATTGAAGTTTAACGGTCTGAAAAAAATGCTGCTTCAAACTATGTGAAAGTTCATCATTCCTAACCTCTCGCATGGAACATTTCCAGGCCTGCTGTTGTAGCCCAGATACCCTCTGCAGTCTAGATTGACAAGCGTTAAATAGCTTAGCAGAGGCTCCTATATGCTCTATTATCACAAGAGGACATATCGACTGTTCCTGTTTAATGCATCAAGACTCCTCCTGTAGCACCCTGTCTCTGGCCTTCATCTATGATTCATTTTTATTACCCATCATTCCCGGGACACAGGCCCCCTGAGGCTTCTACATGGCACGTGCGGGTGGAGCGGAAGTTAGCTGACACCTAATCTGCTCAATGTTGGAGCGGTGTTATTTAATGGAACTCTCGGTGAATCCTGATTCATTGACAAATGGGGCTGGAAGGAGAACAAGCATTCAGTGTACATACACAAAACACATAATGTGGCGAACGCAAGGTTACTGCTCATGTCCTATAATGAAATGAAAATTCATAGCAACCCTCCCTCCCCTTTCATGTCAGAACAAGCCAACGCCGACCACCACATCCTTCTGCATTTTTTCAGATTACTTTAATCAAAATCACTTTGACCAACATGCAGTGATTCTCGATGCCGACAACTCCCCTGCAGATAATTTCCCTGTGTGCCTCTGTGTACATATTCCCCTTTCTTCGCTCCCCTATCAAATTTAATCAGTCTCAGTTTTCCTCACAAGCCACGGCAGCATGGCCAGTAAAAATGCATCACGACTGACAAAAGCAGAGCTCTATTAATTCCTCAACCCACTGTGGCTGCAGGTCTCATGTTATATTTGTCTTAGCTTGGCAGGAGGCCTTGTGTATGTAAATGGAGTTTAATATGTTGAGCGTTATTTGACCATGACTTCAACCTCTTTGTCCTTACTAAACATTATATGTGTCCATATGCAAAGGGAATGATACTTTGTGAGTGACAATGATATTCATTTGTTAATGAAAAAATAGATATTGATTGAAAGTATATCAAAAATCAAAGTATCTTTTCTTTGTCAATTTCAGAACCGTATCAGCTTTGTGTGACAACAAGAAAGCCTCAGACCGACTTGCGGGGCTTCAGGTGTAGCCAGCGGTAAGTGATAAAGGACTTCCAAATAAGACTTTGTTTTTTTGCCATTGTTTGAAGTCAGACAGCACTTGCATCCAGATAACTGTTTTAAGACATTTAGCAAAGGAAAACAGCCACCAGCAGCATCTGCCTGAACCTTGGTACAAGGTAGGGGGGAGTCTAAGCTTTAATGTTGTCAACAAATGTTGATCCAACCATCTGAAAGGCACCGCAGGGATCTGGACTCATTGGACCACGCCAAGAGTTTCTAAATCTTTGATTGTCCAATTTTGGTGAGCTTATGTTGACGTTAGCTTTAGCTTCCATTTCTTTGCTGATAGAAATGTGAAATGCTTCATTGACCTTATGTTTCAGCATGTTTTTGTGTGTTAATGTTGACTTCTTATCAGATTTAGCTAATATTGCATCAAAAGTTATACAACTAATATAAGGGCATGTTGACATTACTATCAGAATACTATGCACTACTGTCTCAATAGTGTGTGACTAACGATGAAGAGCAAACATAGTCGGGAAAGTTAACAATTACACAGAAAAGTGTTGGCAACAAAAATAACATTTATTTTCTTGTAGCTCCTTAAATCCCCAAATGAGACTCCCTGAGAGTGTTTGTCTATCTCTGGGAGGGGTGACGTTTAAAGTCACTTCTCTCAACTTTCTGTCCCGTGCTGATGCTTGACACTTTGGCTAACTCCCATTTGATTGGCTGATTGGATTTCCGTGTTGACCAATAAATGAACACCTAGGAAACTGTCAAATTATGTTTATTTAACAAAATATCTAAATCTTCTACCATGTAGGAAACACAAGGTCAGGGTATTGTATTGCATTTAGTTACCATTTCATGACAATACTCTTCAACGTCAGTAACATATTCATTACTTACTCCTTACAAAGGCACCTTAGTTAATGAGTCATTCAAACAGACATTTGGCCAATGAATGGCCTGTAACAGTAAGCCTGTCTCAAACCAACACTTAGCTGGTGTTAACTACATAATAAAAAAAAATCCCATTGGAAGCCTCCAACCTTCATATCCTCCCACTCTCTCAGTGCAGCCACAAAGAAACAGCTTCTACACTGACTCTTGCTGCCTTACAAACTAGCACTAATTTGTTCACTTGTTGTGGTATTTATTCCAAGCCCCCTTTTTTCAGCGACTCATTGAGTTTATTGATTCATTGAGTGCTGTTGCAGTCATTTTCTCTAATGGATATGCAGCAGACTGAAATCACAAAGGCAAAATATCATCCTTTTTCGCTGGAAGCAGTGCTCTGCAATAATTTGACTGACGACCATTTGGATTAATGTTTGTTGTCATGATGCATGCACTGCATGTACAGTATTTCCTGGACTTTGAGTGCATCTGATGCTTTGATTCAATACACGGATTTCAGAAACACTACATTTGTTAGGTGCTGGGCAGTTAGGGGAATGAAGGTTTCTCCCAGTGTAAATGATCATGTTTCAGAATAAAAGCTGCACATTAGTTCTACAAAGCACAATATTGATGCTTGCATTGTTAGTTCACTTACTCACTCAGAACAAAAAAACAAAGCCTCCTGGAGCTATAAAAGGTGTTCAGAAGTAATTGACGCACAGAAGCATCCCCCTTAAAGTCACCCATCAAGGACACATACGTTTATTTCACATCTCTGATAGTGGCTCTGAGCTCTCACCGTGGACCAGAAAGGGCACATACCTGGAGGATACTGTTGTCTAGAGTGTTTCAGGCCTGTCAGCTTTTGACAGCAGCAACAAAGAAAACCAACCAGAATAGGTGCAGGGTGAGAAAAGCCTTAGCAGGTTTATACCATCACTCTATCTTCTTCCACAAGACGGGATGGAGGGATGTCGCCTGCGTCAAGGTGGCTTCTTGCAGCTTTCATTGTTTGATTAATAAGTAATCTGTGAAAATGT
Source organism: Tautogolabrus adspersus (assembly GCA_020745685.1). NCBI lineage: Eukaryota > Metazoa > Chordata > Actinopteri > Labriformes > Labridae > Tautogolabrus > Tautogolabrus adspersus. The sequence continues at coordinate 16,776,784 of CM036540.1, forward strand.
AGCAATATTCTAAAGGCTTTCAGGCAACCTGGCTGTGATGCTGCAAATGCATTGGCAATCTATCTCTTTAAAAATGAATATGTTAAAGAACAAGAGTTCCATTAGCTTTCCTATTGCATGTCCATTCCACCTTGTTCTCCAGCCTCATGCACTCAGGCTAAGTGTTGTGTTGAGAGACAGGAACACTGAAGTCTGTGGGATATTATGTGATGGTGCTGGGGAAGAGTTCATGAAGTCAAAGCAAAAGAAAAAGGGTAGACTTTTTACTATAAATGAGTCCCCCCAAAGAAGTTGCAATGTCTCGAGTGCAACAACTCACGTAAGGTTCAATTATATAGCATTCTCTGTGACCTTGCCATTTTGCCCAATCACAGCGACTCTTTGGCATATTTGTGTCTTTTCAAATAACTACACAGTGGATCTATTAAACTAAAGCCAATAGTTGATGTGTCTGTCTTGCCATGGTGAAAACTTTTAGCCATCTTCTTTGGTGTCCCATGATCCCTGTGCCTATACGAGAGGCTTTAAAGTAACATTATGTAGGCATTCAGTTTGGTGTCCACCTACAGTAAGGTCTCTGAGTCCCAGACGGGTTAACTCAGTAGTGCCGTAAAGCTGCATGCACTTTTCGGAACAGAACCGCGACCCACTGCCAAACTTACGTAGTGCTTTAAGCAGGCGACCAGGGCGATTAGTGGACAATGGAGAAATACTATTTTCCCTGTTGAAAGTTGTTGTACTATTAGATCGACTTTAAATCTATTTAAGGTAAAAAGTTTCATATTAATGCTTTCATTTTCCACTAATTTGTGTGTAAGTTTTGATCTCAGAGTCATGGTTCAGTGAGATATCATCCGATAGCATGTGATTGCAGATGCAAGTCAAAGACACATTTCTGCTTTTGCAGGCACAGAACGTGTTTTTCTATTCACTTCTATAACTCCACCTTTCTCTTATCAATGGTTTGACACTAACCAGTAACATAGCATACATGTTATCAATACTGTGGAGTTTCTCTTTCTCTGAATTGGATAGCGTTGTATTGTCCAAGCACAGTGGGGAATGAGGATTCAATGGCAAATTACTGTAGTTTCTTTCCTTTTTGACACATTTTGTTTGGCATCTTGACACTGAAATCGACCCTGAGGGATCCCAGAAAACAATCAGTTTGCTCAGCCACAGGATTGCTTTATTAGAGCACTTTACCCAGTCACTCTTAATGAATAAGGAATGAGTGAGACTTTTATAAAAAAAAAGATAAAAAATAAACTGCCACAAAAAACAGACAGTTTGCCTGAAACAATCACGGGAAAAAGTGGAATCCATTCAATTCCTGGAGGGACTGATGAATGTTTGTATAATGACGTATATCTAGTTTAACTCGACAGTTTAACAGAATTAATTGGTCACTTACAATCACTGAAAAAAAACTAATACGTGCCATTTTTGTCCATCTGTGTCAAAACATGGCATCTCTTGCATTTCTCAGTGAGCATTTTTCCTGCAGCTCAGTATCGGAATGTTTTGACTGATATAATATCAAGCTTATGTTCTCTGATAGGAATGATGTGCATTAACCAGCGTGAAAAGCTGCCAACAATAGGTTTCTGTCAAGCAAACACGAATAGAAATGTCACTCCTGTCAGAGACGGATGCTGACCAAAGTTCTTGCTCTGTCTCTCATTGTCTGCCTCTCCCCGTCTCGCTCTTGACAGAAACTCACTTTGACGACTTGAAAGGACGACTCTGTTTCTTCCATAATTCAAATATTTCAGAGCTTGGTATTAGACTAAGACCCAAACACCCTCCCCCCGTATGTCAGTGGTGGCCGTGCCTGGATGAGGAAAACCAGCCCCTGGAATGCACTGAAACATTTATGCGGGGGTTATTTCTACTTCAAGGAATTTTTCCTTTTTATGACTTTATTTCTGATGCAACATTGTGCAAATTCATCTGGCTGAATTATTCATTAATTGAAATAAAGCCACTGAGCGTAGATCAGCCCGGGCTTTATCATACCGCCTTAAACATTTATGGCACAGTGTCTTATGTGTTTGCAAATTTTGTATTTTAAGGAAAAATACTCATGCAACACAGTGTTGCCGATATTAAAGGAAACATTAACAACTGGGAAATAAGTCAGGGGTCATTCTTGAAATTGTATTATTATTATTTCAGAATATTAAGTGGACGCATGCAGCGAGGCATCATGCTGCATTGTAACTTATATTACACCCCTGCTTTTGGGGGAGTAATAAAGAAACATGATTAGTACTGCCCTGGAGAGCTGACTTGGAGTTTTGCCTAATTCGTCACTACACTAGTACTGTGCAGTGTCACCTCAGGGATGATTGGAAATGTTTCTTTCTTTCTCTTTGTGCATCACAAATCACTTAGGCTGTAAATTAATAGCACAACAGATAGTGACTGGAAACTGAATGTGCTGCTAATACTTTGCATATTCATTTTGAAAATAATTGAATTGTGGAATGTGCAAATTACACTTCAGTAGGGGGAAATAGAGCAATTACCTCACCAATATCTATGCTTGTTTATGGAACAATACATAAATCACATGGTATGTCCTTCGCTGACTTACTCTGACAGGATATAGTAACAGTCCATAAGTTGCCCATGTTACAATAACCTCACTAGGAGGTCTTTTTTTTGAAAGATATTTTAAGGGATTTTTTTTGTCTTTATTGGACAGGACAGCTGAAGAGAGACAGGAAATGTTGGGAGGGGAGAGTGGATGATGACGTGCAGCAAAGGGCCGAGGTCTGATTCGAACCCACGGTGGCTGCGATGAGGAATATAGCCTCTGTACACGGGGCGCACAACATAACCACTAGGCTACAGGCGCCCCCAGTAGGAGGTCTTTTAAAACAGAATAAAACATTCGCTGTGAAAGTTTAAAAAAACACAAGTGTTAGAAGCAAAGAAATAACACTGTGTTTCCCATCTACCATGATTTCGCTGTTCTCAAGGCCACACTCATTTTAAGAGTCACACCACATTTCCACAAAAAAACGTTCCTTCCTACATTTTTTTGCAGCACTGCTTACTGAACGATGTTTCAAAGACGATTATGCTCGTTTGAAGACAAACAAATAATGCAGAAAATGTTTCCAAAATGTAGGATCATGATGAGTTCGGCCAGACTTTTCTTTAGCACTTTCACAATGTCAAACACACGTGAAGAACAGTCGTGATATGCACAACTAAGAAAAAGAAATGCACAATGCTATATTCTGTAAAGTACATCATCAAACTCCTGATGGCTCTTTTTTTAGATCGTTAATGAGATAGACTCATTTATAAATGTAATTCTGTAACGTTTGTGGGGCGGTCACAAACTTACACATGCACCACCCCTCTTGGCATTAGCTCTGCACTGTCACTTCCTCATCTCCCACAGTTTTCATCATGCAAACACACACACACAGAAACACCATGCCTGTGCTTTGAATGCACCAGTAGGCGAGGATAAGCTATGGTTTCAGTCACACATATCTAATGCTCGACACAGAAACAGCAACAAAGGCTTGCAACATTCAGTTTGCAGCCTTCAAACAGGGATTTGACATAAAAGAGAGAGTTTGATGGAGGGAGAGAGAAACAGTGAGCCAGAAGGATGATTCATTATCAAAAGAAATATTCTGGATGAAACGCAGTATGAGCTGCTTTTCTTTTTTCTTTTTTCTTTACATTGTCACAATTAAATGCACTTTTTGATTCTGGAGGTCAATCAATAATTTGTTTTATTTCTAATGAATCTCTCCGATTTTAAACTCCATGTGTCTCACGTAGACAACAGAACATGCTACATTATCATTAAAGTCTCTTCTGTCGGCTGTGAGGCTACAGCTTGTTTACTGTTACACACTGACATGTGAGCCGCTTGTTATTTTAATGAGCATTGTAAAGGTTTGACAGCAATGTCATGTAAATCACAAATTCTCATATTTTTCCACCAAACATGGTGGTGGATGTGTACGTAGAATTTATTGTCTAATAAAAAAAATCACCAAGCAACATTTATTTCATCAAATATATTCTCATACATACGTCACAATTAGATCGTCTGAATCTAACTCTGCCGGAGGAACTTAGGAAAAAGTATGAAATACAAATAGTAGCCTTTTGTGAGAGATCATTAGAAATGTCAGCAACTCTCAAATGACCCTAAATGCAAAGAGCCTAATGGAGCAAAGTGCCAGTGCTTGATGATGATGATGATAACTTCAGAATTGAGCTCAAACTGGCATTAAAAATTAACTGACTTACACATCATTCACATTAGCTTCAGTCTCAGAACATTACCGTGGTGATTTAAAGTGCGACGGCGGAGTGCAGCTTGCAGTTCCTGACCCCTCGGTACATCGCAGTGTCAAGCCATCGGCTCACATCATTCTGCCTGATCTCCAGTTCATTTCAGGGGAATTAGCAGCAGTTTAATAAAAGCTTGTTGCCTGCGAGGTCAGTTAACTGTCTGACCACGCAGAAGTGACACATCTGCACTCAATGCTTCTTCTTGATCAAGTAATCCACCCAAAGAGGCGGACAGTCGATTCCACAGTTTGATCAGGTATCCTTGATGGCTTCATGTCAAACATAAAGTTTGAAGGTGCATTCAGTGAAAGCTCATAAAGATTTTCAAGAGACCATCTGGCTAATGAGGGAGCTAAACAACATGTAAAAAAACACACGTACACTACAGAATGAAGCCACGCAAATTCACTTTTTAAGTTGAATCTTCTATCAATAAGCATGGTCATTTGACTTTTCAGTACTTATACAGATTTGTAGTTTTTTTTATGTTTAAAAAAGAAAGTCTTGCATGAGCTTCCAGTGTGGCTTCAGGAGCTAGCTCGTGCAGTTTCACTTGATTGACAGGTTCTGTTGGTGGTCAAGAGGGGAGTTCCAGGTATGACCACTCTACCTGTCAGCACATTTTACTTTAGAAAATGATTACTTAGTGTGTTGCATTACAGAACTATTTCTGGACTATTTCAAACATTTCACTAGAAAATATAGAGCGTCTCATTGGGATCCAACGACATTTTACATGAACATCAGCATTTATTTTGCTCTCAGTTGTGTTTCTGTTTCTGTCCGTGTAACTATCAAACAATCAATCAATCTTTATTTGTTCAGCGCCAATTCATAATTCATAACAACTGTTATATGAAGACACTTTACAAAAAGCATGTAAATGACCTTACTTATTGTTATAGGACCCAACATTAATCCATCATGAGCACTAAGCAACATTTAGCAAAGTTACAGTTGCAAGGAAAAACGTCCTTTTAAGAGGCAGAAACGTCGAGCAGAACCAGACTCGCAATCTTCCGAAACTGGGCTGGGTCTGAAAAATGGGATAGAGAGATGCAGGAAGAAGGAGAAGGACATATAGAGCGGCAACAACAACAACAATGAATAAAATCATAAATCCTTACATGGTGCAGATATCGTCTCTTCTTGTTTTAACCTTAATGAATGTATTTTGCAGCACAGGTTCTTGAAAATGATACATACTTGAATTTTTTGGCTGCAAGAAAAAAGAAACAGTCACTGCTAACCTCTCTGAAGTGTAAAGTAAAAAAAAAAAAAAAAAGAGGAACAGCTTTGTTTAACATTTAGAAAACTGAACTTCTGCTTTCTGCCTCAAGAATGAAAATACTGAGAGTTGATTCCCCCCTCCGTGTAAAATAGGGCAAAGTCATTTTAGTGAGAGCTCCGGCATATTGAGAATGAATCTTACATTTTAAAAGGATTCCAGGTGATGATAATTGCTTTTCGGTGTTGGAAATGCGGGCTTTAGTTCATGCATGCTTAAAAGAAGGCATTTTAAATAAAGTATGACGTAATGGTGGCTGGGTTATTCTGCTTCACCGGTCAGCATTCATGTTCTATCTCCAAGCAAGAGTGCCATAAATCTTCTCTAATGGAACTTTACTTTGAACTCAGTCATTGTTTTTTTTTGTTGTATTTTTGAAATCACTTTTACTTTTGACATTTTAAAACACAGGGATATGATGCTGCACATTTTCAAAATAAATACAAATGTGAACCTTAAATAGCAGAATATTGTTGTAGAGCACATTGTGACTGAATATAATCTTATTTAAGTTACATATTAAATGTATACAGCAACACTCTGCTCTTCAGCGTTTGGAAAAAACATGTAAAAAACACAATAAGAGCTGCAGGGGGTTCATATCCAACTGACACTGTACGGTCTCTCTCTCTCTCTCTCTCTCTCTCTCTTGCACCAGCTGCACAAGAGCATGTCCACTAAACTTTTACATTTCCCCGTGACATGGGCTGCTCTGGATTCACAGGCAGGACCACTTGTAATGGAGAGGTGAAAATTACGGCCAAAACAGCTGAGCCAAGGCCACCCCGGATCCCTCTCTGCTGCCACACTATTCGTATCGTTATCTGTTCTGTAGCAGACCAGTTCTCCTTCACCCATGTCCCAGTTAGGCTACAATGAGTGCAGGCTGTAAGCCGAGTGAGCCGCTGTGTTGGATATTCTGCATGCAGGAAGTTTCCAAACATTGCCACTTCAGGGACCAATTTCTTGTAATAAAGTGGACTGGCTCATGTTGGGAGTCATGTTCACACAGGAGTACATATCTGTTGTAGCAGCAAAACGTCAATGTCTCCTATGTAGTTCTCTTTCCATCATCCTCTCCAATCTTTGTGTACAATGGTTCAGTTCTTGTGTTCTTTTCGGGCTGTCTTCTTTCTCGTCTGCCTGGGTGATGTGCCATTACAGTTTAAATGTCCTCTGACTGCTTCCATTAGTGTCACCATTTTTCACTGTCATGTTAATTTTTGATGGAGAAGGCAAATGTCAGGGCCACCCGTCTGTCCTGAGCCAGAGGATGATGAAGACAGAATGGAAACACACTTGTATATTAAGAGTTAAGGATAAGGATCAGGAACTGCTGGAGTCACTTAAAGTATCCCCACAGAGGAGCGGTATGAAGTTAACATTGGTATGTACACAGCATGACATCGTTGCGATTGTCAGTTATTGTTTCTTTCTAGATCTAAATCCCTGTTTCCACCAAGCAGTCCGGTTTGGTTCAGCACAGTTTGGTACAGTAAATCCTGAACTTGCTTGCATTTCCACAGCCAACCGTACACTTATTTGTGAAGCGGAGTATAAGCCAGATAGCCTCGTCAGCTATGTAATAGTGTGACATCACAGCAGCCCAACACAGTGTAGCCAGCTATTAAGTAAGTTAAACGTTCAAGAAGAACAGGGACACAGTAAACAAGGGACCCTTTAGGGTCAGAATCGGTACCCTTGGCACCCCAACAGAAGGGTACCAAAAAAGTAGGACGGTACGAATCCCTTATTTTGGTGCCCGTCCCAACTTTTGACGGTGGAAACGCCAATAAATGTGTACCGTACCGAACCGAACTGAACCAGACCGCTTGGTGGAAACGGGGCTTTAGGCTCCCTCCAGCAGAGCTCATATAATCAATATGTGTCAGGATAAATCATATAAATAGAAGAACATATACTCAGAATAGAAGACGTGAACAGTGTAGTAGCTAAGATTTGCAACATAATATAATTGAATGTAATGTAAGCACATATATTCTCCATATCTATATATTTTATTACACTTCAAATGATTCGATCTAGGTTATTTGCCATTATATCCTCCCTCTGTATTCATTTGTGTTTTATTACTGTAGTCAAGCCGCAGCATCTCCCTGTATCACAAATATGTAAAGGTCGGCCTTTGATTGGCTCATTTCGCTTAAGAAAATAAATCACAGAGAGCTCAATAGATGAGTCAAAAGTAATATTCACTTTGTGACCTCAAACATTTCACTTTTGTACTGTTCCCTTTAGCTCTTTTCATTCTTTTCAATCTGTAATGAGTTCCTTTTTGTGTGGTTAGTACAATGTTGTAACCTTCGATCTGGATACTGGATGTTCCTTGTTTTATTTCAAAATAAAAGCGGTTTTGTATTCAAATGCGACGTTAAAAAAAAAAACTAAGTTAAGGCAGAAAAAAATCAAAATGAAATCATAAGAATGCGATTCATCATGATCCACTATTGAAATTCAGTGATTCATTTTGATCTACAATTCTACAAATCATTTAGCAGACGCTTTTATCCAAAGCGACGTCGGACACAGGCAGTGCACAGAGGCAAAGCACAACATCGACGGCTGACAGAGTTCTAATCAGCATCAAAACCATCCTAAAATCACCATTACCAAACAAAACCTTCGTCATCTAAATATTGATCATATGACAGCCCTCCTGCCGTTTGATTTGATTCTTGAAGCATCTTACTCAATAGATTCATAATGAAAAAGACTTTCAGGAGCTTTAAGTACTTATTCCTCCTAACGTTTATAAAAGGGGGTTGTCCTATCTTGAACTTCAACGTGTAACATTTTCTGATAATGCATTTTTTTTTTTTTAGCATTTCGTCAAATTTGCCCAAACCTCTGTCCATTTTTAAAAAATGAACCAAACTTGATAGAAATTATATGATTTTTTATATAACCTTAAATTTACTTTGATTTGAGCAGATCTGTAAAAAAAAAAAAAAAAAACACATTCTCTGTATTGCCTTTTGACCTGCTTTTGGCACATATCATATTTATCTGAGAAGTCCTGCAACATGCCTGTGTGACAGTCCGCCCAAGGTTGTTGCCCTTTAATTTGGCACAGACTGTCTAATCAGATCATGTGTTGGAAGATGGCTGTTGCTGATGTCATGGAAAGGACAACTGGGACACACAGGGGTTGATCGGCTATATAAAGATTTCAATACATATCAGAGGCTTTTGAAAAAAAAACATCTAAGAAGAAAATAAATGACAACAATCACACTTTACAGTTCAAATAAACCCAATGGTGCTACCTTTATAAATTCCTTACTGGTTCTCATCTGCAATACGTCGTAATAACCAAAGTGGCTTGTTTATGAATCAGTTTCTTTAAACATAAACCCACATTATCCCCCTGACTTTCCCCCTCATGTTATTAGATGACATTTGAGGACATATAATCTACATTACACTTTCTAAGCATTTGAATCTCACCAATTAAAGCCCACATATTAAAAAGCAGCAATTACACAAATCTGAAATAGACATTTTGTTTGCACTTGAATCTTTAAATAGGCCTGATACAACATTTTACAGTTTGATCTTGGGTCCGCCTCTATTCCAGAAATCCTGCAGTTCTTTCACACCAGCAGAGCGTATCACTATCATCTGAATCATTAAATCAAATTAATGATGCATAATATTCAGCATGCTTCTTCGTCCAAGGTTCTTTCTGGTGGAGGTTAAACTCCTCAAATACTAATAGTGTGTATGTGTTCATGCAAGCTTTAAAAAGAGAAAAAAGTGGACAAATCAGGGATGGGCTTTATTAGATATTAACCCTAGGAAAGGGCTGATCTTAATTATCTCTATCACAGCAGTTCAAAGGACTTTTGTTTTTTATCTTTTTGCTTGCTTTTGCCTTTAGCTAGTTTGCTTTATACTCAGGACTTTTCTCAATCAGGGACAGTGTGAGTACATGGCTATCTCTCCCTCTTTATATCTAGTTACAGTGTAACGTTGACACGTATGCTCAAGCCACCTCATTAGCAGTGCAGATTCCCTGGTTATCAGAAGGCATGCCTTGTAAGATATGTAGGAGCTAGCAGCCTCTCTATGTATCATCAGCACAGTCAGCTTTTGAAATGCCCCTTTAGATTCATGTCTCAGTTTGCTTTGTGAGTCAAGGTCATGTCAATGATAGATTGGACGGAGCTCTTGTGCCTGAATTTAGCCCCTTTATCTCTTTAAATCACTGCCTTAAGGCTCCAAATTGAGAAAACAGCCAGGGTCTCATTTCCAAAACCATCTGAGCATAATAAGTATGAGCTGTCCAATGGCATTTATGTGTCTATCTGCTGGAGTGCAGAGACAGAGTGCAGGCAGCGCCAAGGACCCATTATTTCAGACCCCCACAGACTCAGGGAATTGCAAAGGTGCCTCTCTACATACCTCAGCACATTTCCATTTGCTGCATTATCATAAAATGTGTGTCTAAATCCATTTTTCCTCAAATTCTATTATACTGGATTTCATGTATCTAAACGTGCAATGATAAGTTCAGTTGTAATATATAGTTCAGTGATTTTTTTTGAAAAACTTTTTTTCAGGCTTTTTTTTTCCTTTATTAGATAAGAAAGTGAAGAGTGACAGGAAATGTTGGGAGAGGAATGGGGGATAACATGAGGCAAAAAATCCCCCAAAAAGTGCATCAAAAGATATTTACACAGATCTTCAAATATGTAGAGAAAATACAGTCTGTTTTAAGATCTGAAAATACTCACTATAGTCATCAGTTACAATATCTCCATACATTTCCATTTATAGTGTCAGATAAATACCCAAAATATCAAAGAAAATTCCAGAAATTTTCAGTGACGACCTCCAAAAAATTTCCATTAAGAGTCTCAGATCTTCTCTCGGATCTTTATTCTTTGTAGCTGCAGCGTCAAGCAAGCTGTATTCTCCATGACTGCTCTCCTCCTTTAAATGGGAACTTTCAGCTTCTTCGCTCTGGCTGTCGGTCTCCTAAGGGGACAACAAAACACTACAGAGAGACTTTAGTACCTGCAGCTATAGCACTACTTAACAAAGCTAGCACCAGATGATGCAAACTAAAATAAAATCTCCAAAACTTTAATTAAAAGAACAAAAATTTAATTCCAGAAAATTTCCAATAAAATTTCAAAATATTGAATTAAAAATGTCCCCAAAGTTCCCCTCAGAAGTTTCCAATAATTCACAACAAAAGTTTACAAAAACAATTCTAATGAGCAAAAGTAGAGAGAGTTCTAATGAAAAGTCCCCTGAATCTCCAAGTAAATCTCGAAAAATGTCCAGGAAATTCCTGATTTTTTCCATAAGAAGTCCATCAAATAAAGTCTGCTACAAAAGTTTCTGAAATTTTCGAAAGCCCGGTGAAAATTTTTGAAAATTGCCGAAATATTCTGATGAAATGTATGGGGGGGAAAAAGGTCCATTACAAATTTGAAAAAAATATCCAACCAAAGTCACTGACATCAGAGTATTCTGAATTTATCTCAAACTTTCTGACAACTCCCCACAAAAGATGACCTAATTTACAAAAAATCCATGATTCTAAACTACTCCTATTAGGTCTTGTGAACTCTTTTTTCCCCCCCAATAACCCCTGGATACAGTGTGGTGCTGTTCTAATACTTACACTCCTAGTTATAATCTTGCATGTATTGTTCATCCCCTGACAAGTCTTCATGCCTCCTTGATTTGCTCAGTTATTATTTTGAGGCAAACTGCTGAGTAAGTTACAAACACATTATGTTATGAATTCCGTTTCAAGAAACGTCGCACATCATGAAAAATGGTTGTGTTAAGAACAATGTGGGCTGCAGCTCTACAAACAAACAGGAAGTGAACTGATGTCTTATCTTAGGTTGCTGCAGAGCCTTTGACCCGCTCTTTGTTTATCCCATCAGTGCAGGACTCCCAGCTCGCCTTGTCTCACACCAGTAGCCTCTCCATGTTACTAATGACAGGCCTGGCCTAAGAGAAGGTGCTTAACCAACAACTGGCATTTGGCACTGTTTTATCATTAGACACGCATGTTTCCTAAATGCAAGCTCCGAGGAACAGAATAATTATACAAACCAATTCTGGCTGTTGTTAATTAGTCTGATGAGAGGTGGGCTGAAAGTGTCACCATCGCAGGTTAGGAGATGTAACTTCCTGCGAAGCCTGATGGAGAATCTCAGCATGCTACTTAGAAGCCGTTAAGTGCTTCTATAAGCCCATATGCTACCGCAAACTACGTCTGACTCATCACTGTCAAAACCGCTTCGCAGGTGCATGTTTTGTCTGCTCTCATGTGGGTTCTAATGCTATAAATCTGGCAGTCTGAAGAAGTGAGAATCCATTGTTTTGAGCAGAAAACAAGCAGAGCAAGAAAGCGTGACCATTAAACACAGCTTGATCTGTTTTCTACTTAGTTTTGAATTCGTAATTGTATTTTTAAGTAGTACTAAATTAGCATTTTGTAGTAACACTCAGATACAGGAATACTTCAATGTTGTCACAAAGTTTACTTTATGGGAATGACAAATAAGGGATGACTAAAATCTGATCTAAAGTCTGTGCAGGGACATTTGTCTCCTTGATAAAGACGACAACAAAGCAGACAATGATTTCTAATGCTTGAATATATAACTGTTATTTATCTAAAAGCTCTGTTATTATGTGATCACACATTAATGGTGCTGATAGGTGTTGTGTTGCAAGCAGAGAATAATGATCTGGTTTGACAGGATTACAAAATATAGTCCTCTGATCATCACAAAGTCATTATTTTGAAGCTCTTAAGAAAACACTGCTTGAACTTCAAGCAACATCTGGGCTCCTGCTGCTGCTGTTAATTATTTTCAGCATTGATGAAACTTCCTCAATTTGTTTGTTTGTTTTTATTTATTCAATCAATGGTTTGGTCAAGAAACTATCTCACAGTGGAGCCCTGATGGTAAATGGACTTGAGCTTAGGCCTGGGCGATATGACTAAAAATGTTATCACGATAAAAAATGTCATATCAGTCGATATCGATAATTATCACGATAAATGTTAAATCATTACTTCTTTCAAATTTAAAAGCTGATTTTTGCTCCTGAGTGAAAGTTGAAGAAACCAGATGTTTAATTATGGTTTAATTATTCTTTATTGTCAGAATATGACAAACTATAGTTAAACAGGAACATGTCACCATCATAAGCTCAATGCACGGAGCTGGAAACGCTGATATGACAGTTAGCTGCTGGGCAGTAACACTTAGCCTACTGACCCGCTGCTTACTGAGGGTCCACACCATACACTGTTTATATTATTTACAATACAGTCCACAGTAACACTGGTTTGGGACGTTTGGTCATTTCTTTCCTTCAGCGTGTTTTTAACGGGTCATATTGTGTCAAACAGTGAAGGGTCTGTATGTTGCACGTTTTAGCTTCACTCGTCTTCGGCACAGTAAGCAGAGCATGTTACTCGTTTTTTGTCGGACTGTAAATATCCAAAATGTCTCCAAACTCCCGCAGCTGAGCGGTCTTTCTTGTCGTGTTGTCGACGATGTTTCCTCCTGCTTTGAGCTGGCAGGCTCAGCGCTTTCCTCTGTGTCACTAGCGCTAATTTCGGCTGTGTTTTCAATGCGCTCCGATCGTCTGTAAGCCCGCCTACCCATATCCCTGCGACATGATTGGCTGTTCGACGTTGTTTTCTTCTTCTCTTTAATGTTGGGTGGCAACTAGCGTTCAATGTGCATTAGCGCCCCCCGTTTCCCAGTGGTTGGGCGGTGTAATTACAGGTTAAATTCTATCGAACATTTTTAATATTTATTGTAAGAAAAATTATATTGCGATAATTATCGTTATCGTTTTATCGCCCAGGCCTACTTGAGCTTGTACAGTATAGTGCTTTTCTAGACTTCTGACTACTCAAAGCGCTTTTACACCGCCGGTCACATCTACACATTCACACACTGATGGCAGATGTTGCTAAGTGTCCATCAGTATTAATTAATCCCACGTGCATACGCTGCCGACGAAGCAGAGGGAGCGATTCGGGGTTAAGTGTCTTGCCCAGGGACACATCAGACATGTTGCTGCAGGAGCTGGGGATCGAACCCCCGACCTTTCGGTTGAGAGACGACGACTCTACCAACTGAGCCACAGCCCCCCGTAATTACATGTTTTTTCTAGAGTGTTTTAATGTTCATGTCTTTGACATACTATTATCCCAGAAACAAAATATAGAATTAGTAAACAATGAAAAACACAAGTTGATGGATCCACTTCTGCTAAATCTTCAACTGAAGCCTTCTTAGCATTAACACTTCATGATTTATGTTTGCTATTATGCTTTGTGAATGTATGTCACGACATTCTGTCAGGAGTCAAGGACAGCAGGTTTTGAAGTAAGACTGACACTCCCACACAACAAGAATACTAACTTTTCCCTGTCGTCCTCTTTTCATTGATATGAGACGTCTGAGTGGCGGCCTTGGACCGCTTTGTCCTGCCCACCTTTGTGTGATTATGAATTCAAAGCCTCGGCTGCTGAGCTGGTGTTATGATAATGCAAAGCCCCCCTCTGTGATATACAAAATTGGTTCTGACAACAGGCTAGCTGTTAGATTCACTCTGCCCTCAGACCATAGATTTAACATATAACACACATCACACAGACTCCTCTCCCCCGGTAAGAGTGGGGTATGGAGATTTTGGAGGAGGGGGAGGGGAGTGGAGGGTAACTATTCCTGAAAGATGTGAGTGGCCAAGAAATTCATAAAACACTGTCGTTTTTTCCCCCCTGACACATAGACTCGCTCGCATCTCCCTGAGGACCTCCCCTTGAGTTGAGGGAAATGTGCCCTTGACAGTCCCAACGTCAGCTGTGATTTTGTCACTCAGTGGGCAAAAGACATTGCAGCGCTACAGACAGACCTCTCTAATGCAAATAACTAGAGGGGGTCTACCCTCCTGATAACTCTGTTTCTAGCGAGGGTTGGCACCTCTTTTACAACTTTCAAAAAAGAAAAAACCCCACAGAGTTTGAAGTGAAAAACGTTACATGAGACTCGTGTGCGTCTGACTCTCATTATAACATCAGTTAGAGGCTGTACTGAGTGTTACACAGACTCTTAGCTTCCTCATTATTTCTGCAGGTACACCCAGATTTCTCCTTTTAGCTACAAACATCTGCGTGCTGGAGAAAATTAAAGCAACAGCTCTCGAGTGCATCCACAAATGAGGTTGCTGACACCGGAGGAAGGAGGGGGGGGGGACGTCTACTTCACTGAGCGGCGGAGGTGAATCAACAGATTTGGCTTCTAATCGAAGAGTGAGAAAAAAAAACAAAAAAAAGACAGACGTATACAGACACATCAACCTGTGAGAGGACATCAGTAATGGGCTCACATTTTCGTAATCTCCTTTGATGGATTCAGGCCATGATTTTCATTTAGTCCAAAAGAGATAACCAAACTGTCAGCTGTGCTGCTGCTTTGCTTTAATCTCCGCCTGCAGCCAATAATCACCCTGCAACCCACAACCCTTTGTCAATTGTTAATCTTGTATTGAAGACATTTAGATGCCAGGATGGTATTCTGCATCCTAGGATAATCCAGGAGGCCACTGAGGAAAGGCAAATTGGATTCATTATTAAATTTTGCATTATTAAAAAGACAAATGAATTGAATTCTCCGAAGAATTTGTGGAATCAATTTAAAAAACAATCATTAAGATGCAGATGCACATAACGTCTCCTGCGGACTGACGGAAAAGATTAGCAGTCACATTTTAAACACACATCTTCCCGGTGTACTGTTTGCTGCCGTAGATTAAAGCAAGTTATCTTAAAGGCATTTAGCACATGGTTAGGCGTGCGACTGTGTAAACACACATATGACATGTTTGTTTAAAAGACAGCAGAAGAAGAAGCTGCTAAGATGTGTCACTACCTGGGTCCATAGATTTATCTGATCTGCTTATAAACAGAAAACGGACTCATCTTTGAATCCATTTCTCATATTTGATGTTAAAGTTAAGCTATTTTAAAAACTTCTATACATCAGTCATCTGACACTGCCGATGTGATTGAATGCATCTTGACATTCACCGATGAATATCTCCAGACATCCCACAAGTTAAAAAGTGCAGCGCGTGTGCTTCACTTAATGGAACAACAGCCTGTGGTTGAAATGAATCAAACAGAGATTGATTGGAGGGTCACTCCTGGCAATTTTGTAGGTGATTATATTAGCACAGGCCTTCACATTTAAATGAAAAATCTTAAATAACTTCCCGTTTGCTATTTGCCTTCACTGGGGAGCATACAACGCAGGATATGCCGCGGCATGCTCAAACATCAGGAAGGCAAAAGGAGCCTGATTAAAGTTTATCTTTCAGGGGGCAATAAGTCTACTGGCATTCATTATTGCTTGTCAGATTGTAAATGGTGTGTGGGAACAAAGTTATGCAAGCTCACACACGTATGTTAAGGGGGGGCAGTGATTTAGTCACGTCGTCCCTCCACGCTCTAACCTGTTTGTCCCCGGGTGTGTCAATGATCTGTCTGACTGGAGACAACATCTAACAGAGGGGAAACAAAACATTCAGACACGGACGCGCGCTGTCTGCGAGATGTGCCCCACATCACATCGCTGAGTGTTTTATTCATGAGAGGAAATTAAATAATCTCTCTGTAAATTGGGAAAGCTTCGAGGAATTAAGTACCCATCCCCTGATGACCCTAAAACAATTAGTTTGGGGAACATTTTTGAACAAAATTCGGGCAGCTTTATTATGACAGGATTATCTTTGGCTAATTCGTAGAAAATGCAAAGGGAATCTTACACACAGCAATCAACCAGTGAGTAACAGTCCCACCTGTGTCATGTCATACTCCACCTTAAATGTAGTGAGTGAACTGTGTTCAGATTACGTTTAAAGCAAGATATCAAGAACACTGACTAAATGAATGCTGGAGGAATATTGTTATTAATTGTACATACTGTGAGTTTGTATTTGAACAGAAGCATTACAAATTGTTGTCTTACAGGAATTTAGTTTTTACAGTCCAACAAAAAGAGTTTCAGTTCAATAATTATTTAACATTTGTGTCTGGAAAAAACAAACTGTCCTCTTATGATTCAGATACAAATTAAGCGCTAATGTTCAAATATTCATATAATAAAGCAGCATTCTGAATGAAAGAGGAAACAAACACCAAAAAACGCACAATACACATACAATAAAAAACAATGCTGAGGATTGTGTTTTTAAACATACCAGCATCAGGAGTGGTTTCTGTGGTCACCAGTGCTAAGCAGCATTTTTCAGATTTCTTATCATTTCCAAAACCAAGTGCATTTTTTGTTCAGACAAACTTAAGCTTGTTAAACCTGCGGTACCTGAAGCCACATTGAGGTTCATGTCTTTAGTTTTCTACTTAAGGTCGAGGCAAAGCTGCATAAAGAACATCGTGATATCAAACTGACAGCAGCAACAAAAATAGCACATGAACTGAACCTCTCCCTTTGCTTGTTGACATAGAGTGACACATACTGTATGTAGCATATAGCTCGAGTTTATAAGGCTCAAAGAACAAGAACTAAAACAGCTCTTAGTTGCTCTTTTAATCCTTTAGAGGAGTATGTGAACTTGTTAAGAGTCGGTGTGGCTTCCTTATTGCTTTGACAATACCTGTGAGTAAGACTATCACAGGTAGAACACATCTGGACACAAACATACGATGCTTGACTTTGTTCTGAGAGAAGATATTAAAAAACTATTACAAAAATCCCTTGTTACCTGCTTTGACGGGTTGTGATTAGCTGTGTTGTCTGAGCAAAAAAAAAAAAAGAGCTCCTAGCGTCCAGAGGAACACAATGTCTCACACAGATTTCTGTAATGTAATACTTGTGGCAGCACACACATCATCTTTGGCCTGAGGAAGTGACTCATACATGTCTTTCAGAGAGAGTCATGCTTTGAACTCGTTATATTATGTGGCTTTGTGTTCTCCTGCCTTACAAGCCTGAGACCAGTCTGCGATTGGTCTTGTGGATGCAGGGGTGTGAGGCCTCGCTGAAGACCCTGGAGCGAGTCAATAAAATATAGCAACAACAGGTCTGTGCTCTGATTATCACTCCCATGGCTTCAGGGGCATTCAGTACAACATGCTGGACAAATGATTTGATTAACGTTCACAGCTAAAAAAAAATATTTTCAACTTACTTGTAGAAAGAATTTAGTTGTGGGACTTCAGGTGATCTCTGCATTTGACCTAATCTACAGGGGGCTGCTTTGTAGTTGTATATAAGGCTGTCGATACCAACATCATGTGATTAGTACTTCGGGGGATGAGGTCATGGGTGGGGGGTCATTTTGGGGGGTAAATTCCCGTTCTACATTTTAAAGGTGGGTATTCCGTGACTCTGTGTATTTATTCTGTTGTAATACAAAACCTTCATTTGAAGGATATTGACATCATTTAAGCTTTATGTTCAAAAACAGTGAAGTGCACAAAGTGATACTGATTTTCCTAAATGTAGCTCATCTTAAGTCAGAAAAGTTTCACAACTTAAATCAGTAAATATCTGATTAAAAAGTATGCAAACAATTTTAGAGTCTGACCGAGCCTTCAGTGTGATACACAGGGTCGTTTTTGGTGGTACTCAAAATGTGCTGCAGTTCAGCACAGAGTCTGTCTCTATTATGAATCAATTCCTGGCAGTGTGCAGGAGGCTCTGAGACATTTAAACATATTGGAGAATTCGGACAGTAAACTCTGACTTCTATATTTTCTCATGATTTGTTGTTGTTTAGTTTATTTCAGTGTTTTTTCCTTTCACAGATATTGGTCAGACTTTTGTTGGAGTTGGATTTCACGCTCTGTATGAGTAAGCTTTTGTTTTACTTTTGTGTCTTTTGTTAAACTAAACTCATTTTGGTTTCATTTGGGATCGGGTACTCATTCCTCGTTTTTATAATTGTGACATATTCCTTCCATATTTTGGCTGTGGACATTTGCCAGTGTATCCAGTACACCTGAGCAAAAACAATGACATCTTACACAACAGTTCTGCTATAAATCCAACCGTCATGAAGGGTACATTTGTCTGTTTCAGAGAGGTGTTCATTCAACTTTATGGTCATTTTGGAGGCTGTCGATTGTGGTGCTGAACCTGAAACTGAAACCTAAACACTAGAAAGCCAGACTTGATTGAAACATTTTTGTATTGGACCACGTCAGTTTTAACAATGTGTACCTGATAACCCAACAACTAAGTCTGGTCAATGTATTTGAGGATGACATCCTGAAAAGCATATATTTAAAGAAAAATACATGTGTGTCTAATATCTTTGTGTCTTTGGACCAACTATAAAAAGTCATTCCCCAGTGTGTTATGTTAGTTAACAAAGATCAGACTAAAGTGTGGTTTCTGCACCAACACACTATATGTTTCAAGAGTTGTCATTTTAAGGCTATACAGTTTGTTGAATGTCTTTAAATCAAAGTATCTCCTAACTGCACCGGGCTTCTGACAGAGACAAATGAGCACAGACACATTTTAAAATCGTGTTTTAAAAAAAAATCAAGCTTCAAAACTCTTGAAACCTTCTTCCTCACAAAATCCGTCTGCCACACATGCTCCAAACTATATCTGAAACAGATTCGCTGTTTGTGTTGGACTAACCTTTGACACTTACAAAAACTAACATCCTTGCCGCTCACTGTACCTTGCCCTTGGTTGTTCATACTGCGATATTCCACAAAGGCGGCTGTATGAGATCCGAATAGGGTACACTGACTGTCTTCCTCGATATCTTGTAGAAACCCATGTACAGTGCCAGAATTTAAATCAGTTCATGAATATGGAACGGTCCAGTTGGAATTTCCGTACGGTAAAGCAGCTTGTCACTCAGAACGTCAGCATCAACTTTTGCCCTTACAAGCCTGAAATACAAAATTCAGAGACTATGATAAATCTGGCAGGCCGGGCTGCTGACAGCTGTGTGGGGCTCCAGAAGAATGACCTGCTAACTGTGTACCGCATGTATAGGGGGTTCTGATCCACTGCCCCACAGACAGAAGACAGAGACGCAAGCAGACAAGGGAATTGGGAGGGTCTACATGCGGATACAACAAACCAAGCATGCGTTCAACTGCATCCCTTGGGCTCGGAGGTTGTCAACGGGCTTGTTTTTCCACCCGTCAGGACTGTAGTTTACTTTCCAAGATTAGAGAGGAATAAAATAGTGCACATGAAAAGAGAAAGCTGGATTTTTGATTTGGGTTTTAATGTGCCAACTGTAATTTCCAAAAGTTGGTTTTTTCACTTTTGATTCCAGGATAAAATTGGCATTACAAGAACATCCTTGATTTTCTTTGAACCTTTTTTGAAGCACATTAAATAACCATCAGACCTGAGGTTTGATGAAGTGTAACCAAGAACTTGGAGAAACCATCAGCTTTTCTACTGCTTTAACAAGATAAGCCATAGCGCGATCTCCCTGAGTGAAACTGGTACTTTCTGCTCTTCCTCCAATGCAGATTATTGTATTTCTGGTTTAGTCTGTCATAATAATTCCACATGTCAATAAGATTACATTATGCAGCTGATCCAAGTTGATCCAGAAATCCTAATCCCAAAGCCCAAGAAAGCTTGGTTTCTAACACCCCCAATCTTCTTAGAAGAAGTCTAGCCTCCATCCAGGGCTCTAACAGGACTGTGGCTGCCTTGTGGGAAAGCTAGTGTCTTTCTTGTCCTGGGTCTCAGGCTAAGGATGGTTGATGGAGGGTGGTCAGAGCATGTACCGCCATTACGTATTCTGCACCCATCTGTACCCCAATAATTAGACTCATTCCACGCCCGGCGAACTCACAGTGACCTGTTTTTGCAGAGGGAATCAAGGCTGTAGGTTGTTCTTGGGATATATCCAATCCAATTGAGTGGATGAGAAGTGACAGAGGCATAAAAGCCCAGAGAGCCATGCTGCAGATTCTGAACACGTAATTAGCCTCCGTCCCGGGAGGACATGCGGTGAGTCTGCTTATTCCAGACCATACATTAGCAATGACATCCTTCTGCAAGTAGACAGTGCCAAAATGAACACTCCTTTACAGAGAGAAGGGGGGGGTGGGGGGAATATAAAATAATTAGCACACATTAGCATGAAATTCAGCTCTTGGAGCTTAAAACATGAGCAAAGTTGATAGCAAAGGTTTTGTTAATTTTTTTTTCTTTCCATGGTGTTCCTTCTTGAAGTGGAAAATGGCATCTCCGCTTTCACCAAAAAATGTGAAGAGCGTAACTGATTGATTAGCTGAGTGAAATTAAATCACTGCAACAGGTTTGACAGCGGGCTTACCTCAAAGATACGGCTCATTCTAAAAGCAATCAATCCTTAATTGTTCCACTTCATGAACACAGAACACAAAAAGAAAGTGCAGATTAGCATGGCAGCAACAATGATTATGTTTTCATTAATTTTCTTTCATAAAACTATCTGCTTAATTAAAACCACTGGGTTTCTTTGCCAATCAGCCTTTTCTAAAATAACAATTTTCCCTCGGTTTGTTTATGTTCACTGCACATTATATTTTCTTTTCAGTGTGGGTCCATTTAGGACTGACTGAAGTGGTCTTTAATTTGCAATTGCATCCCAGCTCTCACTTAGCTTTGTAATCTCTTTAACCTGTAGTGCTGTGATCAGAAGGCTGTTTCCTTCTTACAGCTGAGGCCTTGGCCATGCTAGAGAAGCAGCTCTCAGTTTGAGATTATCCTTTTACCCTTGAGTGGGATTCTCAACTGGAGGGATTCAAAGATGGAGCTTGAGGGACACAGATTGCCATCTCTCCTCTGCCCCCTCCTCTTCCAAGCTTTCTCTCAGTTTTGTCTCACTTCTTCTTCATGTTGACTGTGAAACACGGAGTTCACTTATTCACCCCATAGTGCTGGTGAATATGTTTTAAAAGAGGTACATGTTTAATAATGCACATTAACAGCTCATTGAAAACCAGCACACGACAGAATTGTACTGTATATACAGGATTCTGCTTAAATCAAAGAGCTTTGAATGCATGAGCCTTAGCTCATTTACATTCTCGTTTGGGTCAATGCCATTGAGAAATCCAGGCTGGCTGCCAACTCACAGCAAGCAAAAATCTGTTTTAGTGTGAATAAAGGTGCGAGTGAAAGCAAAGATAGCAATGTGAAGAGTGAGATATGCTTTAGAATTTCAAAACAAGCGCCTGCAAACTCCTGGCAAGTTCAAAACTGCCTTAATGTTTTGGTAAATCCAGACTGTATGATCAAACCTACACCTTCCCTTTCCTATTCATGCCAGTTTTCATTGCCTGGTGGCAGTTGTCGAGTTTGTCACTTGTGTTGACGCTAATGCTAATCCTGGGTGTCAAACAAAATCAACTTACTGTCCAACTTACAGAGGAAGAACTAAGAGTATTATCTCCCCACACAAACGGAGGTGCCGCGGTGTTCATCAGTGTGAGCCCTGCTTATATATTCAGATCCATCCCTGCACACAGGGAGGATCGTTTGATGTTTATGGTAGAGATTTCATGTCATGAGCAGATTATCAGAGGAAAGGTTGGCTGGAGATAGAGCATAATAATGGGCAGTATTGATTATGGGCATTTTGGTGGTAGTTTAGAAAGACAGCTTAATGTTTTTTTTCTCAAGCAAAGACATGAAAAAATAGAAAAAAAAGTTGACATCATACAGAAATAGTGTGGTCTTCACACAGCAGGCAGCTGAAGATGCAAGGTTTTCAGACATACAAAGAAAATGCAACAGCCATGTGTGCACTCTCACAAGACTCCAGCTTGCTTCTGAAGCCATTTTTAATGTGCATCAATCTGTGCAATCTCCCCCCCCCAAAAAAAGAAAGAAAAAAAAGTCCATCTCAGCCAGCAAAGGAGATGAATAAATGAGAGTGTCTGACAGAGCAGTCATAGTCGAGATCAAAGGAGAAGGAGATAATTAACAGCAGACTAATTGGTAACCACCCCAAGTTTTCATCAGATATGAAAAAGACTGCAGCTTTGCTGGGTATTAATTGGAGGAGAATGTGCATTAAATATGTCCGGGTGAGGTGTTTTCAGCCGAAGATGGCTTGACACAATATTTCTGCGCTGCCAAGTGTCAGAAATAATGAATGAATATCAAGTAAGTCGGGAAAAAAAAAAAATCTGTGAAAAATGCCACAATAACAGCACTCAGCGGTGCCAAATGTAAATACATGTGTCATTTTGTGTACAGCAGTTGTCAGCTATAATATTGCAAAATGTATTGTGCTTGCCTTTGTGACATAACTATTTTTCCTGTGCATGTGTGTCTACTGTTAGCATGTAGACTAGGGTTTTAAGATATTACCAGAGAACATAAGTGTGTTTTTTTCTTCTTGGTTATTTTTTGTCTGCATACAGAATGATTTGCCATCATCTTCAGATTTTCTGTGCTTGGTGTCTCCTCAGAGCACTCCTCTTCACACAAAGATTGTGGTAAGGGCATCATGCTCCAAGTCCCACAATGCCAAACCACACATTGCCAGAGTACTGAGCTGTGTCAAAAATTCACGAACCATGCCAGTCATGCTGCTCATGAATATTCGATGAGGAATCTTGTAAAAATGTTAATGGACAAATGTTAATAGCTTGCATGAAAACGTTGGCCAGAAATATAGGGTTCTCCAGCATTTGTCTCCATCTTTAATGTGGCTGTAGAAGCCTCTCTGCATGTATGGTCTGTCGGGTCCCATTGCACAGAGAACTAGAGCTGTGAGCAGAGTGGCAGCAAAATCAATAATGGACTTGACCCATGAGAAATTTTAAAAGTACTATGCTACTTTTGACAGCATGGTAGTATATTGAGGAAGTTTTCTCTTTTTACAAGTGGGTGGTAGACACAGCTGAACATGAAAGGGAAGATCAAGTATACAGGCCTGTAGTATTAATGAGTCAACACAGGCCTAATAAACCGCATGTATCAATTTATCATTTTATCTGGCAACACGTGTGGAAATACCGCCTGGGGGGCTTGAGGCAGTGCAGCGGTCTCAGGTGGGGCATTTAAAGGCAGTATTTATAAGGCTGAAAATGTCTCATTCAGCGATGAGATATGGCATTGTTAGCGGCTCAAGTCGGCAGTATGCTCAGTGATACTATTGTGGAGTTCTACTCTGCACTTAAAAGGCTTACATACTAAGATGTTCTGCATCTCTTATTACATTCGAAAGGGACGGCTTAGAGGTCAACTTTGACTTCTTAAAGATGCCATGATATGGAACGGTATAAGAGAAAGCTACCAACCTTTGTTTGCTACAATACTGACATCCACCACAGGTCAGGTGTAAGTAAATCTGTCTATACAGGCATGGGTGAAAAAAACAAACCTCAAGAGCTTACAAGTAGTTATTGTA
Organism: Tautogolabrus adspersus; assembly: GCA_020745685.1. Taxonomy (NCBI): domain Eukaryota; kingdom Metazoa; phylum Chordata; class Actinopteri; order Labriformes; family Labridae; genus Tautogolabrus; species Tautogolabrus adspersus. The sequence goes on from CM036540.1 coordinate 16,800,836, forward strand.
AAATCAGTAAGAAAAAAAAAAAGAGAGAACATGTTGATACATACATGCATTACTTATTTACTCAAATGTGTGCATTGGAACACAAAGACCTCATCTATACTCTACTGCAGAATCATAGTGTAGGTTTTTTTTTGGAAACCAACTGAAGCATAGAGTCTGAAAGCAAACTACACGTTGAGGGCATAACAAAGGACTTTAGCCAAGTGCTTTTAGGGGCATGCACACAGCAGTATTCAGGCCTCTGTTGTCACAAGTGGGTGTTAATGGAAAATACATATTTAAAAAGCACTGACTGTTCTGTTGATCCAATTCAACATTTTTCTCTTTAGTACAAAGTAGGGATGCACAGATTGTGAAAAATCAGGGCCAACACGGATGTTTAAATGAACTTCTTTCGGTGTAGGACTCAAACAAGGCCACCATTTTTTGTCATGTTTGACCATGAAAACCGATCAGAGTTTGCTCAATAGGAGACTTTTTCTGCTCAATGAAAACACTCTGAATCAGCAGTAGGTAAAGTGGATGCCAGCATTAAATTGATACGACTCAACAGACAAACATCGGCTAGTGACATTGGTTCATGCCACATTATTTGCTGTTGTGCGGATGTCTGTCAATAGTACAAAACTGGAAAACATGGTTCATAATGAAACAAATGTCTCTGGCTGAATTGGATGTTGTGTTCTTTCTTATCTTCGTGGCTTCGTGGTTATTTTCATGTGTTTTTGTCAGTTTTCTCATGTGGCCCACCTTGGTCATGTACATTTGAGGTGCAGCTGCAAAGCCTTTGCAGAAGAATTTAATGTTTCAATACACGGTGCAGGATGAGATTTTTTTTTTTACGATTCCAACGACACAACAGCCGTGACTGTGTCATGACAAACGGTGACCTTTGGAAGAAAACTGCCGCAGTGACTTTGTGCTGAATGGAGTTGGTTTAAACAGTCAACAGAAATCTGATGGTGGGGGAAGAAAAAAAAAAAAGACATTTGTTTTGACACATCAGTGGAATGTAAGAGTTTTATCTTTCAATGAACATGAACTTATTCGATGTAAACAGAAATGAGGCAAAACTAGAAACAAAGGAACTTGGAAGCAAAGTATTTGAGATTCAAACGTGTGTCAAACAAAATCAGTTTTTTGAGAGCTCTAATTTTCAAACTCGTTTTTGTTTTGTTACTAAGCCTTTAGAAAAGAATACCCAGTGATCTTGGTAAATTTCCATATAATTATACATTTGGGATAGCTGGTGAAAACATCCAGATCTGTCATTGCAATCCTTCTATTCAAGGGGCAGTATGTGCCTAAAATGGTTCAAATGTTTTGTATGTCTTTTGGTCTAACCGCCTTAATGGAGCTGAATATCACTGACATCGTTTCTCCTCCTTCCCTTTTTTTTTTCTACAACGGAGGAGCACAAACCAAAATGATGATCTGATACATAAAGCTATGTTTGTTTATGTAGCACATATATGACAACTGCAACTTGTAAACAAATCAAGGCTCTGTGTTCTTTGAAATGCTTTCATTTCCTCAACAGTTGCTTACAAGCCAACAGTGTAATAAGTCCCCAAGGAACGGTTCTTTGCCCAATTGGAGAAGTAAAAAAAAAAAAAAAAATCTCTTCAAAAAATGTTAAATTAGGTGTGCGGATTATTCAGGTAGAAGTGAGAGCCATGGTGGTTGTACTTGACAGTGAGTTATTTAGTTGCAGGTACACACAAACACAGTATTACACGCTCACATCCCCCACTGGGAGCTGTGGGTCTAAAAATGAAAGGCCTAACAACACACATTTAAATCTCAGAGGGACGCAGATGTCTCCAGTCTTTCTTGAACTGCGCCAGGTCTCGTTACATCTTCCTCTGAAGTCGTGTATTTCATTGTTTCTTGGATATATATTGTGTGTTTTTCAATATATTGTATGGCATGTCTGAGCTGTGATCCCTGCACTCCCAGAGACATGGAAAGAGATAGTGCCTCAGGGACCTTGTTGTGAACCGATACTTAAACACCTGCTTGTTTGCACAGTTCCATATACAATTTACCTTCCCTGATATACCCGCTGAGATTGTCATGAGAGTTCAAGAAGGTAAGCAAAAGGGAAGATTCAGGACATAGTTAGGATAGGATGCTACCTCGTTCTAGCTAGGTCACTGACTCAGTTCTCATTACCAACAACATCTTGCACAACCAGTAGACAGTATATACATCACATACAAAGCTTTAAATTACATGTGTTGCAGATATTTATTAAGTTCTTGTAGTTGGTCAAATCATTTGAAGTAGGAGCAACAACAATGATTCCCAACCTTTTTCCTTGGAGCCCACCCTACTTCAATCTAAGAAAAGCTAACATCAGAATAAGCCTACACACACATACACGTATGTTCTTAACAAAAGACCTTTGTATAAAGTATCCAGTAGGTGTGTTTTTCATGAAGTTAGTTCAAATGTGCAGTCCCAATTTGGACAACCTCAGAGCAAATAAAGGCGTGCTATTTTTTTTGCTCTTCGTGACACATATACTGTATGTTCCTCCACCAGCAGGGCCCTGGGTCTATAGTGAACGAGCGTGATTCAGACCTGGTCTGATTGATACAAAGACATTGGGTTCGTATCAAACTTTTTATTCCCCCTTTATGGAAAAAAAAAGGGGAATAAGTACCTATCCAAATATGACCGATCAAAAAAGTCCTTTTTACTCTGACCTTGAACAACGTGGGTTAAACAAATCTGTCTGATTGCCTCCGTTTTTTTAACTTGGTGATATTTCACTTCTTGATCTTGCTCTAGAACACTGTGGATATGTTATAATCAAAAACCTTTCACTGGATATGAATGTGGATATTGAAAGCAGTAGGCAGCAAATAATGTAGCTTATAAAGATGTGTTTTACCTGAATCTATGAAAATCCCAAATGAAGGCCCTGTTTTGCATTTCTATTCCACATCCCCACACTATGTTGGTCACACACACATTACATCTTTCTTTTTTTTTTACTGTATACCTCTGCCAGATGCGCAGATTCTATATAAAACACATTGTATGCTTTGAATAATCAAGGACATAGAATAATAGAAGTGGTTTGTTGGTTACACTCCACTTCCTCTGTAACAACCTGCAATAAGAAAGAAATTGTTAGAAGTTCTGAAGGCATGTTGGTGTGTACTGCGAGTGAATATAACCCACAAAAAAAAGACAAAAGAATGGGCCTCAAACCCCAAAAAAAGAAAAGAGGAAGTTTGATCACTTCCTTTATTTAAAATCAAATCATTCTTTCCTTTTTTTCTATAATTGTGACCATGTTTTTTTTTTTTTTTTTTACTAACTGTGTTGTCAGGTGTGTTTCTTTATTGTCCTTTGTTGAGTGGACTTTTATTGTATTGCGTCACTTTTATGTGGGACTACAGATGGAAATTAGCGACTCGCTAAATCTGCTGCAAACACCTTTTCATTTTTCTTTGTATAAATGCTCAATGTCATTGCACGCTGTGAAACCAACTATCATTTAAAAAGCCTTCATTGATGTTTAGTTAAGCTTGTACTGTGTAACATGTAAAGTGTCTCAAGTTGCAGGATTAAAAACATTGGCCTACTTCCTTGTAAACATGAAATCAACCCTTCAATCAAGGAGAACCCCATTTTCCCAAAAATGGAGCTGATAGCTGCAGGCAACTGTTTCTGCAAATTAGAAAACATGAGTAGTACATCTGAGACTCATGGAGGGCTGCACAGTATTTCCATTTAGATTTCATTCCATCTTTTGAGGGGGGTGGGTTTTTGTATGTATTATGTTACATATTTTAACTTGATCTCATATTGTATAGTTTACCAACCATCGTTACAAGTCGTCCTCCCTTTTTACTTCAGTGGACATGGAGGAGTTCAGATTTGATCAATACCAATTCCTTAATCAATAGATTCACCCGAGGCCCTCTGATAGACTGTTGAGAGATTCAGCTTAAAGAAGGATTTTCAAAGCCCCAGATCAACAAGGAGCAGCACATTTTAAACATCTTCAAATCCACTGTTATATGAAAATAAGAGTGAAATACACACACGAGTGTTTGATACAGAACATGAAATAGTTAAATATTCAGCAGAGATGTTGGTTTGAACAGTGCGGCGGAACGTGCCAGTGTTCACAGATAGAAAACAAACAGTCCACCAAGGCATTGTTGTCAACAAAGAGGCAGCGAAAGCTTTATCTTTTCAAACGCTGGTGCCATGTTGAGGACAGGGCAGAATATGGAATTATAGCACAATAATACAGATTGGCTGGTAACAAGGTTAGAGGCTGATAGGATTTGGGGAGAACCTTGTGCTGCATTTCAGCGCAAGGGTGACTGGAGTCTCAAGCCCTGGTTAAGAATAATGGTTTCCCTTCAGGAGGATGTGAAATTGGATTGCTCATACAAAGTGCTTGCTGAGGATAAACCTGTGTTATCCAATTATCCACCTAAACTACATTAAAAAAATAACACTGAAGGTGTGGAGTCCTGGAAACACTGTTGACCTAGACTGAAAATACACAGAGAATACACAAATATAAAGAAACTGCTTGTGCTTTCACATCAAAGTCAAAGTGAAAAAAATTACCCTGTGGATATTTTTCTGTATCCACCTTGTGACGGTGTAGAAAAGATGTCATTCTCACTCCTCTGTTAAGCTCCCCTCAACATAACAGAGCCAATGTCTGTGTAACAGAGCCAATGCAGATAGCACCGTTGCCCAACAGAGGGCAATAGTTTATTGCATAATGCATTTCACACCAAAGAGCAGATTTGTATATTCATTATTCTTTTACTTCTCATAATCCTTTTTCTTCACTTTTTTTTTTTTTTTCTTCAATGGTCATCTTTGCGGCAGCAGTGACATCCACTGCAGAGCCACTCCACGACTAGTGTTACACTGTTGACAGAAGGCTGCTGCAACTGCACAAAAAACTGACCTTGAAGAATCAGTGCTTTCAATTCAGCAAGGTATGTCTGCTTTAAGACGAATATCAGATGCTTTACCATAGACATTCAAGTGTCATGGCCAGGGACATTGTTTCTGGGATGTTACGGGCATGCGCACAGCCCTGTTGCTCCCACAATTACTGACATTCATTTTCCCACTTTTGTTCATGGTATCAACTGGGGAAAACAAAAGACTTCAGACATGTGACACAACGTGCCAAGATCAACTCATTTCTACACAAATGCACTGTAGAAGAAAGTCACTGTGTGCACCATTTAATGACCAACTCAAATCCCTTCTTTCATAACAATCATCATCATGTAGCTTGGAATTTGCAATTGTTTCACAGTGATGATGTACATATAGCAGGGCAAGTCTTAACTTGCTATTGCAGCTCATTTAGAAGCGGAATTTCCATTTCCTAATGAGAGTGATTCTCAATAGGAAATACAAAAGCCTTTCTACTTCTAAAGGAGTCAGTCAGCACACATTTGCATGAAAAAGCCTTTGATTATGATAGATATGGCCTGCAGTCTCAAAAACACTGGCCTGGGGTGGCTCTCCAGTTAGCTAGCCTCCAGATATGGCTGAGATTGTTCTCTGATATGAAAAATTATGCACCATGTTGCTCTGCTTAGAAATGTGGAAGTGACTCGCCTTACTCATGTTTGGAATTATTGAAGATTACATACTAATTAGACACTAATCCAAACACACAAACACTGAATTCTAAAACTTTTTTAGAGCTGTTCAGCATTTGCATTCGACCACATGGGGACGATAAGTTATGAGATGCAATGAGTTCATAAAGACAGTTTTATTGTTGGCAGGATATATTAAACAGCCAGCATGGGACTCGGCATTCCAGACAGACGGACAAAGCAAAAGATTAAAAGTGAAACTTCTAAAGTGAGAAATAAGATGAAAACCACTGGGCTCTGAAAAAATAGAGGACCAATGAATTAGTTATCAACCATTACTGACAAACCCTGCCGACTTCATGCCTCTTAAAACGCAAAGGGGGGAGTGTGGGGGTGTCCAGGGAGTTAACAAAATATTCTACATTTGCTATCATGCTCTTTAGTATATGTTATAAGTTACAAATATAGGGAATGTAAAGCAGTGTGATCTAAGGATAGCAGAAGTGCTGTAAGATGTTTTTTTCTTCTTTCTAAGTGGCAGTACAGTGGACCTCCTACTGTATGACAGATTGTTCTTAAACACAGTAATTAGTGTGTCTGATGCTGTGAAAACACATTTATTAAAAGTAGGGGGGCAGGGTTTCTGGGGAGCCAAAGTCTGGCCCTACCTGGGCTTTTCGGCCCCCTGTAGGCATGCAAAGTATCCGTAAGAAATCTCAGCAGGTATATGCAAAGCCCTCTGTGCTGAGGGTGATCAACTTTAGAAAGGCTGCAGACCTGCGAGCGGGCTTTCTTTGAAGGGCGCAGCAGTAATGACCTGTCTCACTGCATGGCCTCAGAATCTGCCATTGTGGCGTTGCTGTCCAATAGGCCAAGAGTGCCACCAATGCAAGGCAGGGCGGGATCGCAGGCTCCGGGGTCAGCCTTGTCACACTGGGGCACTAGGGATCACGTTGGGCCTCTGACAGGTCTGGTTTAGGCGAAGAACATGGAGGGGAGTCGAATCACCCGTTGGCCCCCTGACACCCACCACCACACAAACCCGTGATTCCCTGCAGCAGAGGGATGATTATCTGCATGACAGAGCAGGGTGCATTTGCAGCCAGTGACTGTGATAGTCCCTGGCAGCGAGCATTTTTTAGTCCACTGTCTCATGCTGTTGTTAATTTGATGACAGGGAGTCCTGCACAGCTGCAGGAGAGGGTGTGCGGTTGCTTTTCATAAATAATATCACTTAGTTTAACCACAACATGGGGCGGATGTAATGCAAATAGAAAAGGATCACAACCAAATCCACCAGAATATTAAAAAAGGTGATTTAATTTGAATGCTTCTCTGTCTGGTTTGTAACTCAGTTGCTGTTGCTTGTGGGTAATACGGAACAACCTTCAGTAAAGTGGAGGCTATCATAATTCCAGTCTCTACAAACATGACATGAGCTCTCCAGAAGCTCGTACGACATCCTGGCAGCATGAAATTTCAATGTAATGACTCATTCTCCACCAGTGGTATTGTGTAAGATAAGTATAATGGAGTCTTCATGCTGTAAGTGACACTGAGGGGAAAGCTGGAATGTGTTGATTTTTACAGTATTTGAGTAATTCTCTGATAAAGTACAGAAAAGTGAGACTAGATAACATCAGGTGGAAGTTTACAATGGTCATATCCATCCTCCCCTCTGCATCAGCTTCCATTCTGTGATAAAAAGGAATTCATAGTGGCAAATCATCAAAAGTGAAATGAAGATGAGAGAGAAATGGTCATGTTCTGTAGTTATTCTGTCAGAATAAATGATAGCAATTAAATAATAGATAGTTGAATTTGAAAGGGAATGGGTTCATTGTGTGGAAGCCTCTCTGTGATTACAAAGGGATTGAATCTTTCTTTACATGCAACGGGAAGTCTCATCTTTTTTTTTTTTTTTTTCTGGCCCAGGCTGTAAATCCTCGACAGGTCATAGCTGGAAACTTCATCTCTCCATGTCCCAATTAGAGCCCGGAGCATCCCGAAGCCTACTGTTATGTGACATGGCGTCATATGAGCCGAGAGGCAAGGCCTGGTTCAGAACAACACTCTGGGTATGAACAAAGCGTCAGCGTCTGATTTTGCTTTCTGGTATCACCCTGAGACGATCTGCAGTACAGTTGAGGAGTTTTCAGGCTATGCAGATGTTTCAGTGCTCATGAAGCCCGCGGTGATGGAAGCAAAGGAGGACTGAACTGCCACCGGGGATGTAGCTTGTTTTCTCAGCGATACTGCTCAAGTATGATGTTTTGTCTGTTGCACAGAGGAAGGACTGCAATTCAGATTGAAGAAGCAGGGATTAACATGTGTTGGATAGAAATTTCCAATCAGCACTTGAGCTTTCTAATAAATCTGTTCACACTGCTATATCTATCTCAGCGAGAAGGAGAAAGTTCCTATGGCAGATGGATATACGTATATATATTAGTTGAATTTGTATTTCTTACTTCTTTATGAATGTGTTGTATAATTTAAAAGTAGAACTGGATTGTTTCAGCTGCTCTTAATGTGGTCATGTTACTTAGTTCCAGATGTTTTGTTTGTCAAGCCGATATAGTAAAATGAGGGTTATTTCTGTCCATTTCTCCAATCCATCACACCACAATTTGATCAACACATTTAGTTGTGACTTTAGCCATCTCCAACATGTGACCAGTGAACCGTGTACTCAAGCTCCGACCATGGACTGATCTGTATCACCGTTTAGTGAAGTGAAAGTAACTCAAATAGTCAAGAAGAAAAAGCATCAACACAAGCAGCAGCGACTGTAGCTCTACTGAGTTCAACAAGCAACTGCAATGTACAAATACATTATTCATTGTCTGGACATCTAAGGCAGTTAGATTTACTGATGATTTTTTTGATATTCTTTATCTCCTCTCTCTTAATTCCACTGGACTGCTTTCTTTGTTAATTTCCTATCTCTGACAAAAAATATATACAGCAAGAGACGTTAACAAAACCACATTCAAATATATTCCTGTGAATGTTCAGAAGTTAAATCAAAGAAATATGATTAAACTATGCCCAAAAGTGACAGGGCTTTCTTGTGCATTGCTCTCGTGTCGGCCATGAATAAACAAGCAGCGCTGGAACATAGAAATCAGCAGGCTGAGGGCAAAAGAGAGTTATTTGTTGCTTTCTGAATGACAATGCATCTCAGATAACATAAATATGATTAATGTGTCGGACTAAAAGGAAAGCAGTAAAATTGCATGCCAATAACATTTCAGGGCCGTTTCATCCTTTTTGTGGAGGATGCTTTTAAATGCCATGGAGAAAGGATTGTAGGGCATCCGTGTTTGCTTTTGTGTTCCACAATTACCTCAACAGTGATTGAGCATAATGACACTCAGCTGTACATGCTGGATGACCTTTTCTGTGATGCAAATGAACTAAAGGGTATGGTATGGTTTTATACTTCTGTCCCAGGATTGACTGAGTCACACTTGTATTGCTTTTTATGATGGTTTACCTGATTATGCCTGACATATAAGTAACTGCCTACTTCTCTTGTATTGACAGTTCAATTCTTTACAGTGTTCAAAGTATTACAAATTTCCATTTTTGTGTCTTTCAAATATTTGCTTCTTAAAGAAAGAATGTGCTACCTTTTTGATCCAGTAGATGTCGCCCTTGAGCACCAGCATGAAACCACAACAAACTGCAGTTTGGCTGCACCTCTGCCATACTAAAAGCCTGCCGCTCTCCTCCAGCGGCACACCTCCAGCCCACCTCCTCTTGAGTTCACACGGAGGAGTTTAGCGCAAGCGGCGGACAAAATTGTCCCTTGGCCACAGCTGATTGCCTGTGACCTGCATTGTTGTGTTAGCAGGCTAAAGTTAGCACACTGTAGTAAGCTCGTAGCTTCGCATTGCACATAAATTGACATGCAATGACCGTACCTGAAAACGCTAACTTGACATAACAATAAGCAGTGAGTAGGCTATGTTTTTCTGCTTTTTTGTTGTTGTGTGTGTTTTTGTTTGTTTTTCTGTGCTGCGCTGTGCGCGCACTGATGCTCTTTTACACAACTGAAGTTCCTAACGGATAAATAAAGTTATTTGAAGTGGAGTTGAAGAGTTCTTGACTAAAACAGTTTTTATATGCAGGACCGTCCGGTCCATGTAAACATAATGTAAACACGGCTCGGACAACAACACAGCCGGCGGGACTCACGCATCTCACTCATTGTCAACAGTCATGACTCAGAGAGACATAGGCTAAACTTGATTTCTGTTGTATTTCTGTGTAAAATGTTGCACATTCTTACTTTAAGAATACTCTCTTTTTCAAGACTTATAGGTTCAGACAGGTAAAAAAAAAAAAAAAAAAGAGCCCCAGTTAATTAAACATTTAGATCTCCATCTGCCTGTTGTAATATCTTTAATTGACTGGAATTTATTCCTTCATTACAGTCCAGTCCATCCAGCAGATTTTCAGCCTGGCATTAATAATATGTCACAAATTTACTGGCTTACAGTGTTAGGAAAACAAACCATGCTGATCAAATAAAAGTCTTATAAATCTGATCCTTTGATTTTTCCTGGGAGCAATGGTGGTGAAGGACAGAAACAGAGTGCAGGGCTGCGACTGTAAATCCAGGACAGTTACTGCTCGATACCATCAACAAGGGCAATGGAGGTATAAATGGTCCCAATAAAGGTTAGAGGTTTTTTATGGTTGTGTCTAGGGCTCTTATTATTTCTACTACTATAGAGATAGATGGTTCCTCACCAGTGTTTCTTGTTTTTGGTAGCATTAATTAGGATAGGAAATGTTGCATTGCGACATTAATATGATACTATTTTTGCCTTACATATGAAGCAACAGAGCAAAAAAAAAAACCTACACCGTGAGCCACTGAAGTGTATTTAAGATGCTGGCATTTCAGTACTTTAACCCTTTTTTCATGAAGTGTGAGGTGAAGTCTTGTGGGATAATCTAGTGCTCCTAGCTAGCTGTGTGGAAAATGTGTCACACAATAGCTAATGTTGCTCCCAGGGATTGGGTGGGATTTGGAAGGTTGGGGAACACTAAGAACCATTGGTGGGAGATGTGGCACAGAAAATGACTTACCTGAAGGAATAACTGTCAACCCCTTTCTCACAGTGAGGCATGACAATAGTCAGAAATGTATAAAGATCAGAGGTGTAGCTTTTATTTGAGTTGCTCCGTACTTCCTGAAAAGTGAAGTGGTTAAGTGGTAGAGTAGCACAAACCTATAATCTACATTACATGATGTTCACAAGTGATTTGTTCACGGAAAGAGTGTCTTATACATTTCTCAATGTGTTTTAAATAACTAATACAAAAATCATAAAAAATCATTGTTTCATTAGTATGTATATGATAAGTTGATTTTCAAAAACAAATGAAATGACCAAACTAAAAACCTTTGCTTATGACCAATAACCTTTGAAAATCATACATCTTCACGAGTCTGTCACCATAATGTAAATATGACGAGCAGAAGGGAGAAACGTAGGCGTTACTGTTGCAGCATCAAAGTGTGTGTAGGGCAGAGGACAGGTTGGATGCAAAGGTCAACAAAAAATCGGACTCTAATAATTGATTTATAACAGCACTGGAAGCCACAGATAGATTATTTCAGCCTACATCAGATAAGAAAACCACTTGATCAGTTCTAAAGACATGGACAAATGAAGTATGCTGTTGTTCAGGTTGGAGGACTTGAGCCTGAACTTGCTAACAACCTGTTCTGAGCACAACACATGCTTAAAGGTGCACTGTGTAGATTTGGTAGTGAAATTTGAAAGTTGGAGAAGTGAAACAATTCTATGCTCTATATATTTTGAACTGAATACACAAACGTTACTCAAAGTAAAAAATGGGTTCCAGGAACACTGTTTGGAGCTAAAAAGCTACCAGGAGAGTTACGGTTCAACTGTTGCGGACCCCCCACCATAACTTCTCGTGTAGCATTTTATCTTCAAACAGTGTTCCAGGGACCACATTTTCCTTGGAGGACAGTTTGTGTAAAGAGTTATGAACATAAACCACAGAATCTGTACACTTCTCCAACTTTCACATTTGTCTACCAAAACTCCATAGTGCCCCTTTAAGAAGTGAAGCTGAATAAGTAAAACAAAAAAAGCTACACAATTACCTGCAACGAAAAAATGTATTTCCATGTGTATGCATCGATACACAAAATCAGTGATGGAAAAAAAATAGTAACTTATACTCTTATACTATTATTTGGCAAAAACTGCATGGAAAATGTCTTCTATTTGGGATATGTAGGCTACAGAGTTTATATAGTGATACCATTATTTTCTGTTTGAGTAAAACAGCTTAAAGAAACCCTGGGCAAAAACAAACAGTCTTATGTATTAAGCACAAGTGTTGAAACATTACCTGTAATATGGATCTACCTGTCTCCGAGCAAAGCTGCCAGTAGTGTTGTTAGAGTTACCTTTCACTCCTTAATTGTGTCCTTCAGATTGAAAACCAATGCTCATGTCCTCCCTCTTTTAAATGGGCCTTTTTCTGTTGCACATCAGGCGTCTCAGTACTTTCTGCTCTTATTGGTTTCAGCCATTGTGTCTGCTATTACTTTTTCTGCAGTCTCATCTTGATAGCCACAGCTCACTGCAGGCTCTGTCCCTATGACATACTCGCGCAGCAAATGGCCCAAAACGCACCCCGAAACCTCCCCAGCACTATTAAAAAGCCAATTCAGGCAAATGGGAAAACTTTGGCACACAAGGTGGTAATCAGACACAGTGCTAATGTATTAAAATGTGTTGAGGGAAAGTGAATAGTACCCCTGGACATATCTGTTATGTTTTGTTTTTAATATTACTCAGTACTGCAGTTCTTTTGTTTTAAATCTGATGCAGTTTGGGTAATTTTTAGTTTTTCTTACATGACCTATTCAAGCTTTAATGGATGATTTTTCACCATTTTTCATTTGTGTTATTCCATAGCTTAACAGTACATGAGTGGATCACGCTTCTGTGTAAGAAACAACTACAATGTGTTTTTTTTAAAGTAACGTTTGAATGCTTTTCCTTGATGATGAAAAAAAAACTAGGTTAATTGTTATGTTAATAGCTGAAAATCTGATGACAGAGGTTAAAAAATCTCCTCTTTGGGCATTTTTCTTCTTTTGCTTTACTGCTTGAATAAGTACAGACTTGATAAGAAGCCAAACATCATCTGAGTTTAAAAACTGCACAAAAACTGGAACATTTGGGTGGTATGACTGTGTGTACTGTGCACCGCCTAAAGCCTTCTCTTTATAAATAGAATAAGCATAATAAGCATCTCGAGTGCCTAACATGACTCATTTGCTTAACAAGACCTGAGTGTTGGCACAATGGAAAACATTAATTATTCGTAACACCTGAGCTGGTAATTTGTAAGTCTTATGAGTTTGTGCGTCTGGATTATGCATGGCTGTTAAAAGTGCCTCCACACTCACAGCACACACTGCAGGAGTGGATTTCATCAACATGGCCTGCTATAAATCCTTGGCTCAGCAGAGGCTACAGTTTATCACAAGCACAAATCTGCTCCCCTTTCTTACTTGATCCATTCACTGATACCGAAAGGAATTCAATCAGGCCGAGCTTCCTGACATAAAAAGGATTTCTCATTGCTGTGGCGGGGCTATACTGCTGGACTGACTTCAATGGCTCACCGGACCTTTAAGGATGCTCTTTTGTTGCACAACATTAAAGGTGACCTCTGTCTTTATCCAGGTGATTGAGCAGGTGCTAATACTCATCATAGGTCTGAATTGAGAGATTGCTTGGCAACATCATACCTCATTGAGGACAAAATGGGCAGAATCCTCTTATTTTCCCAGTCCCTTACCAAAGTGACTGCAGCAGTGAGCCTGCACTGACTTCATTTAAGAATTGCCGCATAGAAAGGCTGCACTATAGTTGAGAAAAGGGCAATTTCTACAAGATAGCATCATGTGCTGGGTTTTTGCTTAAAAACGTTTGAGTTTACAGAAGTACAGCTAGTCATTTAATAGGGCAATCCAACACAGAGGCCTGTATGGGGCAGATTGAGTGTCCCTTTTAATGGTAAATGTTTCTGTCCACTTGTGTCAATTTCAGATTATTTTAGCTGAAGTAGTTTTGGAACAAAAAAAGCTAAGAATATTAAACTAGAGAAACAGGTTTCCATGTTTAATAGGATTGGTCTAAAGCATGAATTGTTAAATCATTCAACAACTCACAATTCCAACTTTACATTTTGAGGGTTTGCGGTTCGTCTAAATTTTCTTTTTTTTACAAGTTTAACAATATCAAGACTGTTAACTAACACAGGCACATTGGATTCTCAAAATGTATGGTCTACAGATTCACTACAAAGCCCATGAGCCAGAAAAATACTTTTTTTTTCCATATGTGAAACAAATGTGGTGATAGAGGTTTCAAGAATATTCAAAGACTTAATTCATAGCTATAAGAAGTGCAGCATGATATTAACTTTATGATAAAGAACTATCACTAGGGCACCCGTGTAGCTCAGTAGGTAGAGCAGGCACCCCGTGCGCAGAGGCTATATGATGGGTTCCATTTGATCACGGAATTCGAAGGTGCCGGTCTGATACGTCACCAGCAAAGCCCCACTGAAATCAGAATTCCGACTTGGAAACTCGGAACCCGAGTTAAAATCCAACATGGCTGCTACGTGCATCAACAGTAACGTTTAAGGTGTAACTTTTCTGTTTTTAAGTAACGTTAGTATGTGCAAACTGTGGACATGATGCTATGTTATTTTCACACACAAACGTAGTGTGTGTGTTATGGCCAGGTATTAGCTCACAAAACAAAGGTACTCCTGGAGTCGTCCATGTTGCTTGTTCCACTTGTTGCCAACTCACAACTGGAACACGGTTAACTCGGGTGTGACGTCAGTCCCAGCTCCGAGATCCGAGTTCCGGGCTAAATGGAAGACACCAATAGTAGACCTCTTTCTCCTCTGCCCTGTCAAAAATAAAAGCCCCCAAATAATCCTTAAAAAATAAGAACTATTAATTTGCATGACACTCCAGCATGCAGCATCAGCAGGCGTGATGGCCTCAGGGAGTGCAGTTCCTGTGATTTACTACAGGGTACGATTATGCATGTCTAACAATCAATACACTTGTGTGTTTCCTACAGACATTTGGGGCAAAGAGTGATGCTTTCATAATGTTTAAGTGAATCAATAGCCTGAAATTCAGTCAGAAAGGAGGAAGCAAAACTTCAAATTCAATCAGTATCCCAGCAATGGAAAAGCAGCTTCCATAGATATTGATTCTCCATCTGTGGAATTCTACAAATACAATTTCACCTTGGGAGGATAAACATGGAATTTACAACAAATACCAGCAGAAGTATGTAATTTTACAGGGACGAGGAAAACTGCAGAGCTGGAATTTTGTGCGTTTGATTTGAGTTGATTTTGAGATGAAAATGTGATGGTTTTATTCACCATCATAAAAACTCTGACTGTTATTCTACCACTAAGTATAGTTATGAGTTACAACTCCCAAAGGCAATGAATGTGCTGAAATGACTTGCCTCTTTTTTTTGTGTCCCGTACATAAAGCATTACATGAATGTTTTCTTGCAGGAAAAAGGATAGCTGACCCCGTCTACATAGAAGTCCTGGCCTTGCCCACAGCTTTAAAAAAACAAAGCATTTCTCATTTATCTGCCAGACTAAATGTTTTCTTTCATTTCATGCCTCTTATTCGGATTAAGAAGTACATGACACTATGTAAAAGAAGTTTCCAGCTCTCTCACGTGTTGCAAAAGTTTAGCTTTTCCTCTCAATTTGTTTTATTTTCGCTCCTACGCCTGCTGATGAGCCTTAAGTCTTTCAACTTTTTTTATCAGTTCACGTCAATAAACATCAAGCTGGAAAGAGTTTTTAAAAAGCATGTTTAGGAGTTCACTTTGACTCCAATAGAATTAACAGGAAACATGATTTCAGCCGTTGTCCACTTTTCCCTTTGATTATACAGGATTTCTAATACTAAATAGAAGAGTCTTTTTTTTTTCTGCTTTTCCCTCATGTTGCTCTTTTGAACACATTTTTGTCACTGAGCTCAATGGAAAGACAGGTCATTAAGAAATAGCAAGCAGTGCAGAGGCCACATCCTGACTGCGTGACTGCAAAACATAAATAATTGATGTTGATTGAAACAAACTTTCTGGTCCAAGTCTTCCAAACTTTAATAATCGTGATTTACATCTGAGCTCTCATGAAGAATAAACAAAGATATATGCTTTAATTCCCTTGTTGTCACAGACCATGCCAGCCGTTCTGTGCCTGAAGCGATTCTTACTGTCTGCTGGGTGCCACAAATACCAGCACCTTGGACTGTTCTTTTGGCCAAAGGCTAAACTCCACATTAACACACAGATTTATTCACAGCCCTGAAAATATTAAACAATGGCAGTCGTGTTGTCATTACGGCACTGATCACGCCATTTACTCCCTCACGTTAAAGGGGAACTTAGCTAAGATGCTGTGCCAAGTAGCATCATTTATTGCATTAGTGGCTTGGCATTTCCAAATGCTTTCTTCTAACTTTCCCCTAAGCGATCATGCTGTGCTCGCGTATGTGAAAACCATGGCACGACTTAATACAACACTCCGGCTTTCATTCATTTTGCTCTATGAACATGTGATTCATTAACGCACCATTCACCCAATTTAGTGGGTCTCTGAGGTCACAGCACTGATGGTGAACCACTAACTCTGAGGATAGCGGATGAGCATTCTGCGAGCTATAATCCTACCATGATGGGAGACAAAAAAGGAAAGGCAAAAAATGCTGCTGAGGGCTGTGTGTGTATGTGTGGGTGGGAGTGTACAGCCTGCTGTGGCCACCATGCTGGCTTTATTAGTTTAGCGTCACAAGCATCTCTCTACAGAGAGTGTGTTTGTGGCAGGATGGTGGAGAAGTAATGCTGTGTTTGTCTGTGCATGCGTGGGTGTGGGTGCTTGTTGGGCGGGTAAATGGGCATGTAGGTCCGTCTACTTCTATCTGTGTTTGTATTTATAACGGAGTAATTTATTAGGGCCCGAAGCACTGACAAGTGCGTAGGACCCTATTGAAACCCTTGCGATTATTTTTCTTTTTTTTTTTGTTCCGCCACTTCGAAGCCACTTTTGAGGGCCTGAACGTGAATGAAAACTCACCAAAATGTGCAAGGTCATCAGGTCTGGCGAAAAATTTGATATTTTCGCCTTTTCGTAAAAAAAGTTTGCAAAATGGCTCAAGGGCGCCCCCTTGAAATTTTCAAAAAGGCCTCCCCATAGAGGTTTTTTTGTCCTACATGCATGAAAATGTGTATGCACATTAACCATGTCAGGACCTACATAAAATCCTCTTACACCCATAGTCAAAACATTACAGGAAGTCAGCCATATTTTTTTTAATTTTAAAAAAATGGCTCAAAATGGCTCAAATTGGCATTTCACAGGTCACCTATTTGAATTAAGTTGTTCGAAAGCGTTCATCCGATCGACGAAAACTCAGTGTTACTGTGTTCTAGACATGTTCAACATATTAAATTGTGCTCTACTCATCGAAAACTCAAAGGGCGTGGCCGTGGCGTGCGTTCAAAGTTTAACGTGCGTTTTGGCACATTGCCAAAAAAGTAAATGCTTATAACTCTAATAGGGAGTCATCAATCATCACCAAAAAATTCATGCATGATATATAGCCTGCCCTGAACATATCCATGATTGAATTTTTTTGATAAGTCACAGCACCACCTGTTGACAACAGGAAGTCACTACTTTTCAATTACCACTAGCCATTGCTGCACAGTAGCTCAATTCCCCCTCAAAATTGTTGTGGACCATGCTAACACCTTGGCCATACAAGACCTTCAAGCTCAAACACCTACGTCCAACGCTGTCATTCTACGGACGCATCGTTCGCCATCAAACAGGAAGTAGTTTTTTCACAGGCTTAACATTGTCCTACACTCCCGAAACGTCATACATATAATCCTGGTGGTGAAGTCAAACTTTTTGTATTCTTAAAATGAGTGGGCGTGGCTTAATGGCTCAGTAGCGCCCCCTATAATATTTCAAACACTCAGCCCCGGCGGCACGTTGAACCTACAATTCTGAATTTTTCTATGCATATCCATCTTGCCAAGACCAACAAAAAACCCTCTTACACCCATGCTCGAAATCCAACAGGAAGTCCAGTAGGATTTTTTGAAAGTAAAAAAAACGCCATTCTCGATCGTTTACAGGACACCTATTTGAAGTAACTTGTTCGAAAGCGCTCATCCGATTAATGAAAACTGAGTGTTACTGTGTTCTAGACATGTTCAACATAATAAATTGTGCTCTACTCTTCGAAAACTCAAAGGGCGTGGCCGTGGCGTGCGGTCAAACTTTGATGTCTCAACGCGCCACTTTTAACCTTTCCAAAAGGCCTCTCCATAGAAATGTTTTCACGTACATGCATAACAATTTTCAAGCACATTAACCATGTCAGGACCTACATAAAATCCTCTGGCACCCATATACAAAAACTAACAGGTAGTCCGCCATCATTTTTTTTGTGTGTAAAAAAATGCCTCAATTTTGTATTTCACAGGCTACCTATTTGAACGTATTTCCCCGAGCCACCATTTATCAGATCATCACAAAATTAGTGTCAGTGTGTTCTAGACATGTTAAAGATCCAAAGTTATGTGAAACCAAGATTCTACATAAAAGGGCGTGGCCATAGTGTACTGTCAAACTTTGATGTCTCGTGCACTCCCATGAAATTCTTTTAAAAGAACCCCCCCAGAGGTTTTTTCCCCGACATGCATGACATTTTTTCTGCATATTAACCATGTCAGGACTTACATAAAATGCCGCAGTGCCCATGGTCAAAACCCAAAAGGAAGTCCACCATAATTTTTTGAAAGTATAAATAATGACCAAATTTTGCATTTTCAGTCTTCCTATTTTAACATACTTCCCTGACACCCTGTTCATGCAATCATTGCGAACTCAGTGTCAGTGTGTTCTACACATGTTTAAGATCTTTCGTTGTACTCTGCATGATTTTACATAAAAGGGCATGGTCTCGGTGTACTGTCAAACTTTCACTTTTACACAAATCAAACTGTAAGGCCTGCTGCTTGGTCACGTCTCGCCGTTGCACTGCCGCGGTCGCAACACACCCCGACATGCACGAAGTGCTTCGGGCCCTTCATCACCGCTTGCGGTTTTAATTCAGTTTGTAGTTCTGTAGATTTGTTTAGTTTTTTGTTTTTGTAAGTGTCTATCTGGAGATGTGCATGATTGTGTGTATATTGAACCCTGTGATTTTTTTCTCTGACATGATTCTCCAAGAAATTCACAGATGCTGATGCAAGGCATTTTCAAAGTAAAAGCCTGTGAGGGCCAAAACAAACACATAATGAAATCCTCTAAATGGCAACTTTCAAAGCAATGATCTAATAAAGAGGCCTGACCCGCAGAATTCTAATTATTGCTTAAAAATGCCTAATTTGAATTTTCTGCAACCCCAGAGGTTGTTTTCTAAGAAAGTGGGGACTCACTGCAGCAGTCTCTCTTTCAGATGCATATATATCTTTGGGATAGAGACGAGGTGCAAGGTGCACTTCTTCAGGCATGAACAGCAAATAAGAGAAAAGGTGGGGTAGGTGTTGCAAAATTGAACAGCTGCGCTAGTAAATAAGGTTTATGTGGCAAGGGGAGAGCAGTCTCTCATCGGTCACCACGGTAACTGTGAACGTTGTTGATCCCTTGGGGGAGGAAGAGGCGTCTATTTCCTCACACCAACACGCTCACCTCCAGTGCTCAAAGTAGCACTTTATCCAAAGCTAATCCCCAAGTGTTAAACAAAGGTTTCATTTGTAAACAATGCAAAACATCGGTGCTAAGTAAGGTCCAGGTTTGTTCTTGCTTTGTCTTCATGGCTGTGGGGGAATATAACAAAAAGTGAAATGAGTTTCATGGGGGTGTAAGATTTTGGTTGTTGACCAAGTGACAGGGAAACTATGAGACCTTGATTCAAGCTGTCCTAAAGTAGTCAAAGTGATAGTTAAACACAGTGCGGCTGCCAGGAGAATAGCAGTAGGGGGCCAGAAAACTATCTCCTTTTTTAGACGTTTGCCAAAAAACTGGCTGTGGACCAGATTCAAATTCTCACTATGAATGCGAAACAGCAATTATTTTGTGTTTGCTGTGGTTTCTTGTCGTGCATACGGTGGTATATTTTCAGAAAACACAGATGGAAACAGTGAACTGTTAAGATTTTGACTTAGTTTCAATGACACCTTTTTTTTTGTTTTGTTTTTGCTGTGATTTTGCTCCTGATTAATGATTGTGTAGCAACAAACACTCTATTGTGTCTCCTTTATCACTAAGACAAAAAAAAAAGTCACAAACAAATTCATAAAAGTGGAAACCAAGTGGAGAAAAAGTTCTACTCCTGAGGATAAATATGACATTAAACTATGTGGAGTTGTCTTTTGTTCATTAAACGTTACAGTGTTTTTAGAGAGGGGGGGATCAGCATTGACTGTCAAATCATTGCAGGAGGGAGCAGAGGAGACTAGCGAGTACTTCTCCCTGAGGCAGAAACCAAAGCTCCTCTTGTTTCACTGTTGATCTCTCCCTGGTTGACATGTCCTGTTTTCCTCCCCGGCCTGTTCAAAGGGCTAACAGGCTCATTTAAGCCATTTCTACAGGGAGACGTGGATGTAGTCATTTGAATAGAGTTGCTTGGACCAGACTGGTGGTGGCATGGCTTCCTGTGCATTCAGGCCAATTCGTGATTGCCGAGCAGGGAGCCATTGTAGATTTCCTCACTATCCTTTTCATCCAGTACAAATCAGCCATTCAGTGAGCGTGTGCTTTTTGAACTTCATTTACCCTTTGGAAAGAAAAAGATGCAAGAGGAACGTGCCGCAATAAAACAAGCCTGTTAAGCTATTGTGATGTAAATGATCCACACTTTTATTGGGAGGAGGTGGCGAGGGATTTTTACGAGGCTTTAACAACAGGTCTTGCTATTTTGTGTAGTCTTTTCTCAAATATTATAACCCCATTAGAGAGAACCACTTTTTTTTGAAGAGCCATCTAAACATGTAGAGCCAAAATGGTTACAACAAAAAGTTAACAAATCCATGTAGAGCAAAAAGTCAGACTTTGTTTTGGCAGTGGAATTGAATATAATAGTTTTCGGAGGCCTTGCGCCGTCTGACCTGACAGTGCTTGAAGAGCCTCTCTGCTCTTTCTATCAGTTTGCATTTCATCATACACTAAACCGTTTTATTGAAAGCTGTGTGCATGCACTGACATCCTGCCATTCAAAATTAAGTTTGATTTGGAGAGATGTATCCGTTGAAACCAAACAAACACTAGCCTCGAACAAGGCCTGTCACCGGCTCTTTTGAGACATATTTTCCCTCCTGATGTGTTTGACGGAGACGTGAACCTATGAAGGGGCATGAAAAAGAATCAAACAGCTCAAAGATATGTGATCTTACTTCAACCAAATGCATGTGCTGCTGGACTTATACAGATTCAACATGGTATGCGTAGCCCAGAATTTCACAAATGCAAAACAGTCAGAATAACAAGTTTTTTTTTTTTTTTTTGTTTTTTTTTTGGGGGGGGGATTTCCTAGCAAAATCCTCTCCCAAGAAAATAAGTGAGAATGATCCTTTTAATGCCGTTTCTACAAGAAACAAAAACAATTCTGTTAAATCACTTTATTTGTAGTATTATTACTCCGATCATTTGCATACTTTCCTCTTTTCCCCAAGGCAATATTTGCCTTCAGCAGTGCACCAACTGTGTTTTACAAGGTCGAAGCTCCGGGCTACACCTGCACACTTAACGCCACATGGTAAGCAATTCATCACTCTAATGATTCCTTTGAGATTACCGGCCAATGCATTTTATAAATTATTTATTTTTGGTGATAAAATAGAAGGAAATGGAAAACCCCTCCATTTTGGGGCATTTGGTTGAAGGATGTAAAGTAAGGTAGTGGTTTGGTGGCTTTCTCCCTGTTGCCCCTGGCCCTGGTGTAATAAAAGTCCTGGTTATAATATATGGGGAGGAAGAATAGTGGTGAACATTTGTATTAGGGGATTTCAGTTCATTGGATTTTGAGATTCCCCACTCGCCTACATGTTATTTTATTTTTTTCCCACTTCTCTGTAGAGATGGTCTGAGATCCCCCCCCCCCCCACACACACACACACACACACACACACACACACACACACACACACACACACACACACACACACACACACACACACAACAGGATATTGGATCCTAAATATTGAACATGGTTAATATTTACAAGGTAAGGCCACAACTTTCTTCCGAGCAGTTTAGGGAAAGTAAAATCGTTTTTAACAGACTTTTAAAGGTACAGTATGTAGAATTGCATGCTAATGTTTACATTAAAATATCTAACTTCAATTAAAAGTTGACTAAACCCATGTTATATATATTTTTTAGTTCAGTACTTACATCACCTCAAATATTTCCAAAAGTTATCAAAGCCAGAGAAATCCGTAATTTTATAGTTGTAACGTGACGTGTCTTGTAGTCGACCACCATGATGAGCCGCCACGATAGACAGGAAATGTTGATCGTTGTCAAGGAAACACCGGATGTTACGTCAAAGACCGCTGCATAAGCTAGCGCTAGCTGCTACTGAAAGCTGCCGTTCTGTCTCTGTATGTGCTGCTGTGATAAAAACGTCATGTAAATTGTACTTGGATACATCGTCAGTACACATATTGTCTTTCTCAGGTCGGTTTCACCCGTTTGTATTGATTCGTTCGTTTTTACTCCCATAATACACCGCAAGCCTCGACGTCATCTTCTGTTATTGTTTTGATTAAGAGCCCCCTAGCGGCAGATTTTACATACTGTACGTTTAACTGCAGGAACATCTGGTAGGATATTTTTTAGAATATCAGAACTTTGCTTACTTTGTCAGAAGGGGGAACCGGAACCAAAATGTTGTGATATCTAGCATGCATCCCAAATTAAGAGCAATGGAGAGATGCTGTTTCTTTAATGAGAAGCTGCTTCTTTCAGAGTTTAATTTCATAACCAGGTACTTTTGTTTTGGAAGGGACACCTGCCCCTTATTTATTTCTTTGAAAACTTCATTAGTAACAAATGACAGAGGCATGCTAACAGGAAAACAAGCAGAGCTCCTACAAACAAGCTGCAGCTTCTGGCTTGCAGCCCCTCAGACCTGCTGCTTCATCCAGAGAAGCTCCGACTTGAGTTACATTCTTCTTAAGCACTGTGCTCGTGATGTGTGGCATCGACAGATTCGACACAAGATAAAAGGTTGGAGATCAGTGTGTCTTTACTTTTATCAAACAGTGCCAGTGGCATAAATTATCCGTCAGTGGGGAAATGACAGTGCAGTTTGCTATGTAGGCTACTGTTTTGGAGCTTTAAAAAAAAGATGGGAATGTTCTGGTGACACAAGTTAATTTTATTTGAGAGCAATGGAATTACCGTATCTGATCAGTGCATTGCCTGGTCTACTCTCTTACACCAGTCCCCATGTTTTAGGCAGTATCAGAGGATTTTTTTGATACTTGCATTGATGTCATGACAAATACATTTTTAGTGACAATTAAGTTTTATTTTGGGGGATCTTACGTATCCAGAGTTGCCATACTTTAGGATGGGACAGCTTTGGTTCAAATTAAACACCAGAGGTCTTTTCTCTCTCTCTCTCTCTCTCTCTCTCTCTCTCTCTCTCTCTCTCTCTCTCTCTCTCTCTCTCTCTCTTTGAATGTAGGTGAAATCATTCATTTTAAAAATGCTGCTACATCTAATATCCATCACAGAGTTTCCTGAGGATGTGGAGTAATGATCCCTGGGATGGAGAAAAGTCCAGGAAGCTGAGCCATATTGAGGAATTTGAGTGCTTTTTTTAATAAGCAATCAAGTACTCCCAAGGTCATCCATTTATGTAAAAAAAAAAAAGCTCTTAAGGTTTTTAGTTTTTCTATTTTTTATTTTCAAATCTACAAACTTTAAAGGATTTCCAAAGCCTGCAGAGACCCTTGCATATCTCACACTCTTGTCATATTTCTTTAAGTTAATAAAACAAACTAAAATACAAGTTTTTGGGATCTGTGAAATAAGATAGTTCAGGGTGCTGTCATGCTCCTGCAGATTGGAACCTGGAGCCTGAGATATGATAATTTAAACAGCTGATACTATTTCAGTGGGATTTTTTTTGTTGCAGTTAACATGCCATACTAGTTTTCACTGATCCATCCCAGTTGTTTTATGCACAGTGGAAGGACTATACAAATTTAGATTTGCCAAGCATATCAACTTATCTTATACACATTCAACAAACTCATCGGGGCATGCCCACGCTTTCATTAAGGGTCTCAAACGGATTGGTGCTGGAGAGAAAGTAGGGCTTTAAAGAGAGTTCAAATTCAAATGCATGCTCATATATATTGTATAGGACTCATGCATGTGCATTAGCATCCCATAATACTCTGGATTTGATTTATTAATCCACTTGTTTCCCTAAATCACTTCACTCCTGCAAGTCAGACTTTGGGGACGTTAATAATGGAACAAAAATGCAGAAATCAAAGCTTGTGAAAGCTGGTGCAAAAAAGAAATGTCAATGCCAAATAAAAGTGGGAATTTGAATGACTTAAAGTCGTTACCTCAGCCTGCTTAAGCATGCTTCTTAATTTACATTTCACTTTGGTTGAAACTCCAGAAAATATTCACTTTAGTGTTTTATTTGCTCGTGTTTATTTCAAGCTTTAAAAGCCTACGAGCAATCGGTGGCTTTAAAGCACTCACTGACTGTCGGTGTCCACTCTGTTTGACAACAAATAAAAATAATATTGAGCATAATGTCAGCCTGACCTGTGGTTCTACAAGTTGGTGCATCAAACAGTTTTCACAACCAACTCTCAGTACATTAAAGTGGCTTTACAGAGTCAGAGCAAAATGAAAAACAACAATCAAGCATACATCTTCCATTTTCTCACTTCATTTGTCTGGAAAAAGCACATTTAAAAAAAAATGTATTTTTCAACCCTGCTTTGGCCTGAACTAAGCAAAACAAGGCCGATTTTTTTTTTCTTTTTGGCATGACACATAACAACAGAGCCACAGTGCAAATAATGGTGTTCTGGCAGAAGTGGCTGACATGCAGGGTTCCACTTCACAAAGCTCACTTCACTTGTGCCCTGAGGACATTTTTGGAGTGAAACTTTGCTTTGACCTGATTTAAGTGCGAGGAGAAACAAGAACAGCGACTGGAGCTGCTCTTGAAAGTGACCTCTTCCTTTTCCTCCTTTTTTTTTTTTGGGTTCATGTGATCCTCTCTTGTGAAATTCGTTCATGTCGCTCTCTGCAGGGTGATCAGAGATCAGAGGTCAGGGTCAGACATAAAGCTGTGCCCGTGTGCTCAGGAGGGAATCTGTGTCTTACTCGAAACACTTAAGCAGGGCAGGTTACAGGGCTGATTATAGGACGCTTCCTTACCACTGGGCCACCCTACTGACCGTAAAGCTTACGGTGACCTTTCCGAATGTCATATCCCCAACACCAGTGCTGTGGGATAATGGGCTGCACTGTCACATAGCCATAGCTGCAAATAAAAAAGAATACATGAGCACTAAACCTTTCTACGGCATACAGGAATACAAAACGTGATAAAAATCATAAAGCAAAAATGTAATCCTGACATGAACTGATCGATAGTCTGTCCATCAATCAATCTCAGGCTAACAAGTCTATCAATATGCTGACACTGCCAATGATCCAGACACTTGACCTTTTCCATGGCTTAAATCTTGGCAAGGGGGGCCTGAGAGGGTCTGACAGTGTGTTTCAAATGGGATGAATCACAATTTAGATTTTATTGGCAGGGTCAGAAATTAACAGGAGCCCGGGGGCGGGGGGCGGGCGGGGGGGGGGGGGGGGGGGGGGGGGGGGACAAAACATGCCTGAAAGTTCAAACCATGTCCATGAAATTCAAACTAAAGAGATTAGTATGGCCACTCATACCATCTTTTGCCTTTTCACATTATATGCATGGATGTCAAATATTATATCCATCCATTATCCATGTCCATATGTTCGGGGTCGCGGGGGGGGGCTGGAGCTGATCCCAGCTGCCATTGGGCGAGAGGCGGGGTACACCGTGGACTGTTCGCCAGTCAATCACAGGGCTGACATATAGAGACAAACAACCAGCCACACTCACTCAAGTGACCTAATGAGCATGTCTTTGGACTGTGGGAGGAAGTCTGAGATTTTTTAATTTGAAGGAGTGGAGAAAAAAAATATATCACCCGTCCTCTGTATTCACATTTTTCACGTTATTTGAAACGAAAGATACTCACTCAAAACCTAAAGTAAAAAAACAAAACAGTAGTTATCTTAAAACTCATGCAATTCAAAAAGTGTTTTGGAGCCGTTTAGATCCCAACACAAACACACACATAATAGAGCATTTATTCATCTACCACTGCAAAATTCTGTGCTGATGTGAATGCAGGCAATAGCCCCTTATTGATTCTCTTTCCTGGATATAAACACTCCTCTGAGGAGGGGAGGAGATTAAAAGAAACTGACAAGTTAGAGAAACAGTTTTTCCCTGAAGAAAGAAAGAAAAAACTCCCAAAATGTGTTCAATCATTGCATTATTTTACAGTTCACACAAATTTCCCTTGAAAACGATCACGATGTGTGAACAGGAGGGAGTCAGATCAGACCAGATTAGTGAGGAACAGCTCTCCTAAATCGACCAAAAGCCTGGACAAGAATAGCAATGATTTACTTTCACTAGTCAGGCCAACTGGGCCAACATGCTCGTCATTTTTACCTCCATGCACAAGCTGTAACTTTCCCCACCATCTGATGTACACAAATGTGCTGTGATAATTCTATTTATAGATACATTCTCAGCACAAAGCAGTTACATGATAGCTAAACACTTCCATGCTAACAAATGTGTAGGAGAAAAACATGTTTTTCTCATCACTGCATAAGAGATGTTGCTGAGAACAGATAGTATATACTGTAGTTATACAGTCGTGGTGACAGGATTCACTTGAATGAATGCATCTATAATCTGGCATTGTTTAACACTTTTAAACGAGGTGTTGAGTGCTGAAAAATGATCAGAAGTGGTGTGAGCAACTTTTAAGACATTTCTGGGACTTTTTTTCCTCAATCGTGCTTATTGATTTTCTACATCTGCGACTCTGTTTTTCCTGCGTTCTTTCTGTCTTTGTGACCTTCAAAGTGTCCATGTGACCACATCCCTCTGGCCATGTGTGGAATCAATGCCCTTTTAAGACCAATTATCCTTAGAAATGCTTTATATAACACAGATAGGCATCCGCTTTTAAGAGCTTTGTTAGCGTGTTCTGTGTTTTCACTTTGTGGTTTAGAATGTTTCACCGGTGACGCGTGTTTCCAGAGATTATCGTGAATTTACTGCAACGCACTTACAGCCTGGAACCTGTTAACAGAAAGTACACACGGCCAATTTCAATACATCGGCTTCATTCATGCAGGCACACAGCACAATCACACGCCCACACGTACACACACAAGAGAGCCAAGAGACAAATGCGGGTAAATACCTGATATGACAGATCCAATCCTACGTGTGTAACGTAAACTGGGATGGATAGGTGCGCCCCTAAACAAAAGATTAATAAAGAGTTGTGGTCCTGAGATGTGACGAGGGCTCCAGCATTACACCCATTCGTCTTTCACTTTACTTTTCCTCCAGGCCGTAATATTTCTCATCAATCAGCAACTTGGGTGTCAAGTGAGAACAATTCAGCACAAAGTGAATGTCAAGCTCTCTTCACTGCTCATTTTCCAATCTGGCAAATGAGTGGGCTCTCTGATCCTGATGAATATATATTGATAGTGTGAAGATGGTGTGCATACAGGACCAGATGACCTCACATGCTAATGTGCAGGAGACAACTTCCACCGATAGCCAAACAAATGGAAATCTCGTCCTCTGCTACGTGGGAACTGAAACTTCAAACCACTTATCTCTTAATTCAAACATTCACCATTAATTAGCCTAAACATTAAGTTTAGCCTAAACATTAAGTTTAGGCTAATTAAACATATCACCTATTATTTCTCATCCTTTTGTTCCCCTATAAATATCTTTACCACCTTATGCTAGACTTTAATTACTGCAGTATTTCCATATATGTGTGCATAGCAACACATTTCTGCAGTTGAGCTCATTAGCAACTTTGCCCTTAAACAGACACTTACAGTATATACACTGTAATACTTCAGGGATTGCATTGCTGTTAAACTTTTAAATTAGCATAGCAGAGGTTGTTTGCCTCTCTGCTTGATCGTCACTTTTTTAATTATGTTTTAATGTTAACAATTAGCACCGAAGTGGAGTCAGCAAAACTTGATTGAAATCCTTCATAAACAAAGGCTGTCTTCATATGTTTTATTGTTAAGAATAATTCAGAAAGAAAGCGGACACATTTCAAAAAGAAATGGAACAATGGATGGATTTGTTTCATATTTGACTCCTTACATTTTAACTTTGCATGCTAACATGAAAGTCCAGAGTAATAAATTGACCCCCTCTAAAGAATGAAAAAATAATAGCACTAAGTCGGCTTTGAACTACAAGATACAAACACGACGTTTGAATGACACATAGTCAGTCATGACTTATGGATGGCCGTCAGCACTTTGCAGAGCACATGAATTACGATGCTGTTTACACATCAAGTCCTGACAAACACCAATACTTTATAACCTGAGAAATTATTTGCAATCAATTTTTATGGTGCTTATGCTGTGTGATTAAGCTAAAAGCTGC
Organism: Tautogolabrus adspersus; assembly: GCA_020745685.1. Classification (NCBI taxonomy): domain Eukaryota; kingdom Metazoa; phylum Chordata; class Actinopteri; order Labriformes; family Labridae; genus Tautogolabrus; species Tautogolabrus adspersus. Next base: position 16,829,351 of record CM036540.1, read on the forward strand.
CGTCAGTGGACAATGGCCCCTAACATGTCAGATGAAGTCCTTCGTCATATATCTTTGCATTGAGACCTGTCAGCTATTACCATGACGCAGGAGCGTGTCCAGACATTGTAGACTGGCAATGACTTAGACAGGGTTGGCATTAAAATGTGTGTGTGCATGAACACATGCCTGAATAACATTTATTTAGTATTTATGTCTCAACTCATTGTATACCTCTACTCTTAAAATGATTATTAGTTCATGTTTTTTTTGTAATGGGACAAGTAAGCAAGTCAATCTTTGCCCACCCTACAACATTTACAGCCTAAGCTAGAAATAAGATGTGAAACAAATGTGAAGATTAACACTTCACATTTTCCGCCCTTTTTCTTTTTACTCTTTGAAGAAGTATCTCCTATGCTTGCAGTAAAAAATATCAACCATAGACTGTAAATATTAATGGAGGAAGCCTTAGTGACGTCAGCCGTCTGTTACGGCAGGGGGTGCTGGAGGCTCATCGGCAGCCGCCGCCATGTTGGAATTGCTGTCTCAGCCTAACTTTCAGTCAACCTAATGACAGGCTTAGAGCCGAAGCGGAGGTGGTTTTTAAGCCTCTTGACGAACCGTTACATCGTGGCCACCTGTCAATCATGTCAGCTACGCGCCTAACTATAGATAACACATATTGTTTTCAGAATCAAAACGGAGCCATTTTTAAAAAATTCAAGTGGACATTCGACAAACTGAAGGATTTTGCGCTTCCGCATTGCCTTCATTTTTCAAGACCTGAGGTTGCTGCTTTATATCAACCCACGAAAATATGCTAAATTCAAATGGAACTAAAACTACTCCCTGTCTGTTTCTAGGGAACCCAACAGGTTTGGTAAAATTTTAGTCTTGCATTTGGGCTGGCTGATTGACAATCACAGTTTAAGATGAGGTGGAACCTAGGGTTGCCAATTACATTTCAGGGCCTGTGCCAGCCAGAGCTTTCCCCTTTGGCACGCCCTTTCTGTGCAGAACAAAGCCACATTTTTTAATAAAACCATGCCTTCTTCTATCTACCGCCGATGCACTGTTTATGTGGCAATCAATACATATCTTGAACCAAAATATTTATCTCAGGGCAGCCTTAGCCTTGAGCATCTCATGCACACCTAGCAGAATGTAGCTTCATGCTTCAATTTTATTTGAGGGATCATTTCTTGGCTGTCAGCAGCACTTGGCTCTGGCCTCACTCAGAAACACAAACATCGGAATAGGAGGTGCCGATTGGTCATTTGATGCTGTCACTTTCTTTTTACACTGCCCACTTACTTCTCAACACGTCACTCTGCAGAATAGCAAAGTAAGTGTCAGCGCTGAAGTGTGTTCCTCTAACCTAACCGCACACCCACCGGTCCACCCACCAATCCATCTCAGCCATCCATCCGTTCAGCCATACAATAAATGTCACAAGTAAAAAAAAAAAAAAAAAAAGGAGAGAGACAAGCACTGACAATGACATGTCGACCATCTGTTCCTCTGTTAGAAAGGAGGATTTATTGTGTGTGACCATGCTGGAGATAGTAGTTAAAGTGGAGGTTATGTGGTCCTGTGTTATCTAATTCTATTTTAAGACTCAAGCCAGTCGAAATCTTTGTATAGCATAAAATAACGAAAGATGGAACACGCCCACAAGAGCTATTTGTGGAGAGTAATAGTTTCAAAATAATGAGACCATCACTTTCCTCTGAATTGGCTTTGAGTGTAAGTGTTGATAGTGAGTTAAATTCATCTTTTAAAGTTCTTGTTAAAAGAGTCTTCAGTTGTTTCTGGTAAAGAAAGTCTGCCTTTGAAGGTTTTTTTTTTAATTAAATTACAAACTCCTAAAGTGACACCAAGATAATAGATCTGCTAAAGTGCTTTAAACGCACAGTGTGTAAAATCCGCCGCCAGGGGCCTCTCAATCAAAACAATAACAAAAGATGACGTCGAGGCTAGCGGGGAATCATGGGAATTCTCTCTGCTACTTCATCGTAAAGTATTTTAAGAGTAGTATAAAAGTTATTTGTTTATCTAAAGTTTAAAGTGTGGTAATGAAAATGTTATTTTCAGAGATGGGGATGAAGCCGTATCGTCAGAAGTGTCTCGATACCGTCGTGGACCTGTGAAAAAGATTTAAGAAGATGCAAAGGAAAAAAAATCCAGCCATGCTAAAGACTCTAAAGCAGGCCTATTCAACTGGCGGCACAGGGGCCAACTCCAGTCCGCGGATGACATCAGACTGGTCCACGGATCAGTTGTATTTACAATAAAAAAATAAATAACGAATAAACAGGGGGGAAACTTGTGAATGACTGTCATTGTTGCCACAGTGAAGTTTTAATAACAGCAGAGCGCTCCTGTTTTATAGAACATCTTTGGTCCTGTGCTCGCAGCCTATCACAAGCTTGTGTTGTACGCACTGTAGCCTATAGGGGCTTGCTTGTCCTTAGCTTTCTGAAAATGTGGCCCCCTGAACAATATAGTTGAATAGCCCTGCTCTAAAGGAAGCAATTGCCTAACATAGTATAGAGTAGGTTAGGATAATTATAGCTGTTATACTGTGAGTACACTTGATTTGTTTACAAGGTTCAGCTGGTACAGTTTTGACTTATCTCATACCCTGTCTCAATGTTCAATCTCTCTTTGGTAAATGACCTTTTTTTCCAATCTTCAATCATCTTTTTGTTTTTTATATATTGCAATAAATATCGTACCCTGGACAGATTTGGATATCGTTACATCCCTAGTGGTTATTAAGCCATGTTACGAGCTGTTTTGATTTTGCAACTTGTGTGATCAGTTATACTCCGTGAGAAATGTATTTCATTTGACTTGAAGATGACTATTTTCTCTTTGTTTCTTTTAAAATATGCAATACTTAAGGAATATGGTTCAGGGCAAACAAGCTTTCAAATCATTACATGAATCTTTCATTACCTAAGAATTAAAGTCAAAATATTGCTCTGTTCAAATCTTAAGGGTCTTTTCCTAGATGCTAAAAACACACTGTTTGGGTCAAAATAGCCTCAAGCTATACTTAGTTGTTTTAATCCAGTTTGAATTGTATTATTTATACTGTTGTTGATGTATTTACGACAAAGAATTATTTTTTTCTGACCTATCTCAAACCTGCTCAAGTCCTCAAAATGTCACAGATACTTTTTTTGGTTTAAAGAAAATATGTTCGACTTCCAAAAACCTTAATAGTTCCTTACTTTCCTTAATATATCCGATATATTCCTTAATAGCTCCTCAATCATTTTCAGACATGTCTGTCCACCTGTCAGTTATATACAATATATGATGTCATATAATCAAAGTGTTCATTGCAGGCCTGAAATGTTAGAGTGCCGTCGTCCAATAGAAAATGCAGTTCAGCTGCCAGTTAAAGATTAAGTGCAATTATTTTAATTCTATCAGGAAATGCTTGCTCTGTCTTTCTGACACGAGCAGTGCTTTTGATGGCCCATTTAATTTGTCACTGTTTCTCTCTGCTCAGCCAATTTCCATTAGGTGGAGGCAGAGTGGCTCCGCTCAACACGAGTACTAACACTCGTTTCTTGTTGGCCGTCATGTCCGAAACACAAGCATCTAGTTTGTATTCCCTCTCTCAGGCCCGGCGCCTGCCTCGCTTGCTCGTTCGATCGCTCAACCATGACAGACTGAATCCCTCGCTTTTTGCTCATCTTCCCCACTTAACTTTGATAGTGGGAAAGAAAAAATTTGCATGTTTTAGATCAAGAGATTAAAGAGAAACACAACAAAAAAAATCATTACTGGCATCTTACTTAGGAACACCTTCTAGTTGCCAGTCACCAAGGCAACCCCCCCCCCCCCCCCCCCCCCCCCCCCCCACACACACACACACACACACCATGTCTTTCCCTTTTTCCTCCCCGCTCTCTGCTGTTGTCTCATGGACTACTGTGAACTCTTAAACTGTGTATTGTTGATCAATCTGAGCATTTGTTGAAATGTGAATTTATTTAAGGTCATTTTCAGGTTTCTTGTAAGGGAGCAGGTCAGGGTCTCTAAATGTACTCACATTTTAATGAGAATAATGAAGACCATTCTGAAGACTCTCTTTATAAGACTCCTGCTTTTCTGCCGTTACATACTGTACTTATCTGTGCTACAAATGTCAACCACCTTTTACATTCAAAACATCCCCATAGAAACTGTAACTATGAGAAACCAAAGTAATTAAATTCCCAATGTCCCCACCCCTACCCCAACACCGACACAATACATAACTTCACAGTGGCAAATGGGATGAGAATCAAGGTAGAATCATAGCTTTATACACGTTTTTTAATCCAAACATCTCATTATTAAAGTGATCATAAATTTGAGGGGAAATTCTTCACATACATGCTTGTTAGGAAAGTTTGTGTTACTTGTTAGTCACAATTAGGGATATAAATGATTCATCGTTAAAGGTACAGTATGTAGAATTGCATGCTAATGTTTACATTAAAATATCTAACTTCAATTAAAAATGGACTAAACCCATGTTATATATATTTTTTAGTTGAGTACTTACATCACCTCAAATATTTCCAAAAGTTACCAAAGCCAGAGAAATCCGTAATTTTATAGTTGTAACGGTACGTGTCTTGTAGGCGGCCGCCATGATGAGCCGCCACGATAGACAGGAAATGTTGATTGTTGTCAAGGAAACACCGGATGTTACGTCAAAGACCGCTGCATAAGCTAGCTGCTACTGAAAGCTGCCGTTCTGTCGCTGTATGTGCTGCTGTGATATAAAACGTCATGTAAATTATACTTGGATACATCGTCAGTACACATATTGTCTTTCTCAGGTCGGTTTCACCCGTTCGTATTGATTTGTTCGTTTTTTCCCATAATACACTGCAAGCCTCGACAACATCTTTTGTTATTGTTTTGATTGAGAGCCCCCTAGCGGCGGATTTTACATACTGTACGTTTAATCGATTAATCGCTGTTAAGAATTTAACCAATTAAAAATGACGTCGGCAGTCACATGTAATACCATTTTATTCCAAAAGAGGGCGCCCTTCACCTTTGCAACTCAGAAAACTACTGTTACTACTAAAGGAAGAAGACGTACGGAGAAAAGTGAGGCGAAAATGAGTGTTTTCTGTTTTCTGCAGCTGGACTCAGTGTGAATAGACTGCACACAAGACTCAGCCCTGATCACTTAAATGTGCTCATCTTTCAAAAAAAACACTAGACCGTACATATGTTATGGTGAGTACTTTATGCACTCACAACTCACTCCTGAACGTGTAGATATGTTAATTTGCCTACAAAGCAGAAGCATGAAGTGTACTGTGAAGAGGCTCAAATGGTTTTATTTCAATTTTATACAGAACTTTATGTTGATTTTAAAAAGGAATTTCATTTGGTCAGCCTTGTTAGTCTAGAAACGGTGTAAGTACCAGATGTGCTTGGGTGTTCAGATCGACACAGGGTCTTGTGCCTGCTAGTGACGTCACACGTTTTTTTTCCTGTTATATGACCCCTAATGACTGATCTGACATATTTATTGATCCAATGGTACATTGTTTAGCTAAAGTTACATCTGTGTTTCCATTTTTTTTTACACCAAAACAACATTAAAAAACAGAAAAAAAGGCAAAGGTACAAGACTGTGTGCATGATTTTCGTCCGAAGTTAAGGAACTACCCATCCCACAATCCATTGCGAATTATATCGTTTGTATATCATAAGTAAGTAACTTTTGTCGTTTTTAGTGTGCATACTGTTAATGCAAGTGTTGTACTATCTCTTTGTTTGTGTTGTGGAAAATATCAACTACATTCACTGTGGCATGACAAGGTTATTAGTACATTTCGTGTGAGCTAACTAACTAGCTAGCTAGCCTGCTAGCGAGACTTATATGTTCGCATCTGATTCGGATACGGCTCATAGGGGCGGGAAACATTGCCATGGTAACGGCAAGCCTAACCAATCAGAAACACTCTATGATCGTGGGAAGTATAGGTCTTTGCCCCGATACCACGAATAAAGCTTCATGTTGTGTGACGTCGTTCAATAAGGACAGTCGTACCTTTAAAAGAGCAAGAGACTTGTTGTTTTACAGTTTGTATTTATTGAATTAATGTTTAAAGTAACTACTGTGCTGCTATGATGGTTTCAATAAAACATAAACTGAGAAAAAAATGTGCATTTTGGAGCTCATTAATTATTCATGATTAATCGATAATTGATCGTTAACGTGTTCAATTATTGGTTACGAAAACAATACTGAAATTGGCAATCCTAGTCACAATGCAAATAAACAAGATAAAATCTTTATAATCCAGAAAAGAGGCCCTGCTCATTTAAGTTTACTCAATTTTACTGAACAATAAGTCGTCTATTGGAGAAGCTTCATGGCTAAGTGGAGTATTTCTTTCTATATCCAACTTCTCCCCTGGGTCACAGCTTTGGGAGAGTTGCAGACAAAGTGAGTATGGGTTAGAATTTAATCCACACATTTCACCCTAAAGCCCTGATCTCTTTAACAACCCCCATTTACACCTGTTTTTTCCCCCTGGGTTTCATTTTGATGATGTGTTCACATAGCATGCTTGCCATCCTGGAAGTTGAATTAACCAAAATTCAACTTTTCGGTAGAAGTCACCTTTATGCCAGAAATGTATTTTATGGAATTAATGCCTTTGTCATGTAATCCTCTTTGAAACAGAGGAGGGAAAGTGAAGCAAAAGCATCTCATAAAAAGCTAAGCCAATCCCATAGGGATTTTGTTTAAAACCTGGCAGGAGTCTAACAAACTCTGACTAATAAGTGCATCTTTGCAGTCAGAGTTTTTCTAAGGACAGCGAGCTCGTTGAAGGAGAAACCCACATTCTGCAGATTAAGCTCAAGTCTGGAGGATCAGTTAAGAGTTCTCCTTCTATTCCAAGAAATTTCACACTGCAAAACCTTCTTTCAATATGGTATGCAATTAGTTTATTCAGAGTCTTATTTGCAGACATAAGTGTGAATCAAATGCATCTCTATTTTTCCACAGGATAAAAGTAAATCACCTTAAAACTAAAAGGTGAGGTTGATTTTCCAGGAAAACAAAAAGCCTGCATATTTTTCTTGGCTTGGCACAGTGTAATACGGTAAAGGCTTTGGGCACGCTGGTAGGTAAATTTCATTTGCTCGTGGTGCCTTCTCTATTGAGCACGGAGAATTGCAGCAGGCAAGGCCAGAGGCCAAGCAAATTTTGCCCATCTAACCTATTCCCATGAATTATAGAATACGTTCTGCATGAGCACAGCTGAGCCGTCTGATATATGAATTTGATGGCTAGTTCCCACAGGTTTTTGCACTGAATGAGAGGTGCACCATTCATGACAAACAAAGAAAAGGACCACGTATTTAAATTAATAATGCTGCTATAATCCTAAAGCTCTCGAAAGAGGAGTGACATTTTCTTTTGCCAGACACAATTTGTAATTGAAAATATACCTCAAAGATGTTGTCAGAGTAATGCATTAGTGACATCAACTCACAAAGGCCTTTTATTAGAGGAAATAAATCAGTGTCAGCCACAAATACAAGTACTGAGAGGCCGAATTATACGTCATGGGCATATTTCCATATGGAAATGAAATGGCATCATTCTTAGGAGTTCTGGGAAAATAAGATAGAATTGAAACCTTTCTCTCTTTCTCTGCTTCACTGATTCAAGATAACCACTGTGGAGACTAATGCTTTTGGAATCAGCCTAGATGCCCTGTTAGACTACCAATACTTCTAAGTCTCTGATTTAAGAGGCTACAGACAGAGTGCACACAGCCAAGCCTCACTGTCCTCATAAGCCCCGAGTAGAAAGTGCATAGATGTAGTAAGGATGACCACTTAGAAGGCTTTTTTTTGCTGTGAAATGGATGTTAAAGTTGCTAATTATGCTATTTTACAAACTGCTGGTCCATGTTATTTGAAATGAAATGATTTCGTAGCTTGCATTCAGTGCACCCTCTGTTGTGAGAAGTCAGCTTGATTACCAACAAAGTGGTGAAAATATTCAAATTGATCTCACTTAGAATCCGACAGAATTGCCTTTCTTTTATGTCTGACTTTTTGAAGTGGCTCAAGTACATATTAATTTGATAACAGTGCACAAGGGTAACTAGCTTAGATTCATTTTTGTTCCAGGGCTAGAATTGTACTTCTGCAGTTGGAGAGAGCACGAGAGAGAGAGAGGGGGACAAAGGGGCCAAGGTTTAAGAGTCACAGGCCGCTACTTCATTCAGTCATAAATAGGGAAGTTGCTGCAGAGGGGAGCACTGATTGGCTCCACAGATAACATGGAATAGAATCAACAGTTTCGTACTTTCACTTTCATGTAGACTCACACAAATTCAGTAAAAAGTGTTCCCAAGGTTTTCAATTTTTCTGCAATTCTAAGGCCCCCAGTCTATCACAAAACATGTGTGTTATGAATTATGAGTGTTTTATGGGTCAGCTAAGGAGATGTGTTCCATGTTTCTGCTTCTCTCTCAGTACAATAAGACCTCGGTGTTCCTCAGACAGATGTAAGGAGCAAAACGTTGACCTTTTTCCGTCTATACCAACAGCACGTTCAAGAGGTACTACAACCCAAGACATCAGCTCTCGATATAGAGCAATCATTTCTTCCTGATTAACTTCTGTCTTCCCAGTGCACATACAAGGGCACCCTGACATACCAGGTCCCTGGGTGCACACCAGGACACCCTGATTGTGCATCCATCTTCACTGAGTGTGGATGAGGATACAGCCGAGGCTGCTAATCAGCATCAAACAGAGCCGGGGATGAGGTGAAAAGAGGCCCTTTATTTGTTATTGTCTTGTAAGTTTCTTAACTTCAAAGTAGAAAAATAATAAAACCCAACCCCGGTGCTTAAGTATGAGAGGGGTGCACACACACAATTCATTTTGGGACCAAAATTTAATAAATTCAAAAGTTGTTTTGTTGATATTTGTTCCAGCGATGCCAGCCCTCAACTAGGCTGACTAGGGACAAATGTCAGTGTGCCTCCAGTTCCTTTTTTAATGAAAAACACAAACCTGAAAGCCTGTTATGATTTTCAAACGTGTCTGACAAATCTCCCCAATATTTCATACTTTGTATTCATGCATATTAGAAAAGAAACGTTGCCTTAATCACAGTTACACACTTGGTTTGACTGACAATGCCCATAAAGAAATTCTTGAGTTTGTCTCATTGTGACAAATGCTGCATTTTTTTTTTCACGTTGATGGAGGTGTATTCAAACAATTTAAATGTACTTAATTGTGTGATGTCACAGCCCAATCTTTCATTATTATTTATGGCGCTGTTCACAATGTTTAATGGCCCAGAGGATCTTCAGATAAAGGCAAACAGAAGCCACTGAAGAGAATCCACCAGAAGGAAAATTAATCACAAGCTCATGGTTTGCTGTTTCTCTGAAGCACAAACACAAAGAAAGAAATGGAGAAGAAATATAAATAGAGAGGGAGAGATCCATCAATCAGAAGCATCCGTCATTCTTTTGATGTGATGGAATAAGGTTTGATCATAGTTACATAAGGGCTGTACCTGTTTGTCAGGTGCATCTCAAATGTACTGATAATAATGGCAGCCGGGTATAGGCCGCTGGAAGAGTAAAGTTGTTAAGGTAGCAGGGAAACTTTGTCCTCACCAATTAGTGGGCGACTAATTGACTTCTAAATTTACTGTGTGGATAATCACACTGGGATTTGTGTGCCCAGTGTGTGTTTAAGGCCTTTGAATGAGACCTTTTCAGCCAGACACCATTTAAACTAGCGTAAAATTATAGGTTACTTTAGCACAGAGTCGCATACAAAAAACATCAGACAAGATGTAGAAACTTACACAGGGGTGTTATTGCATTTTAACTAGGGCTGTCACTAGTAACTTGTTAAACCAAATGAATAAAGATCACAAATTACTTCATACTTGTTTTTAAATTGTGATTCATCCCATGCTATTTAGTCCCTTTAGGCGCAGCACGGTTAAGCGTCTGCAGTGTCTACCTCAGGCGCATCACACCCATGGGTTTTTTAGGTGTTGAGACAACCACGTTTTACTGAAACGTAATTTCATCCTCCACATGTGTTATTGAGACAGGGAGTCATTGATGAAAACCTGTTGGTCAAGTCAAATTTATTCAGTGGCAATTCAGTCAATCCTAGCTGTTCGACTAACCCGCCAGGCAAGAGAAGCACGGTAAAATGATGTGCATTCAGAAAAGAATCCTGTAATCATCACTGAGTCGGAGCTCAGAGGTATCAAACCTTCTGAAAGATGTTCAGTCACTTAAACTGATGTTTTTTAAGATTTATTCCACATCCCAAAACAATGTTAGAGGTTTAGATCTTAAGACAACAAACATTTTGTTTACCTCTTGGTCATTCTTTTGGCAGAAGTCCCCTATGCAGTCTTTCAAAATAAAAGCTGATTTAATATTAAAATTACTAATGAAGGGCTTAGGCTTATGGCAACAAGAAAGGAAAAATAAAAGCATTACAAAGATACGTTTTTTTGAGTCAGAGTGTAATCTATGGGATACTCACACTAGATGTTCATATAGTTAGTAATGTGAATTTTCTTTTGTAACTTTGTCTTGTTGTGTGATGTGTCGTTATTGGATATAAAATGAAACAGGATGTGTTGATTTGCTAGAGCTCCACGCACATGGGGCACAACCCAACCGCTTGGGGGGCTTTGGCAGGATGCTTATATGTTTAAAGTGTGTTGCTCTTGTGTTGTACAGCAGCTTTCTGAAGCTTCCATCCACACTATGTATCTATGTGAACAAATTCATGCTCTACATTATTCAAGCGCAGTGTGAGTCTTGTATGCTGAGCTGTGTCGATATAAGATACTGTAAAAGAAAACGTACAGTAATTTTGAATTTTGAGGATCAATAGGAGCCAGAGTACCTCAAGGAAAGCATGTGTTGTGTCATGTGGGGAGTTGTTCCAGGGGGTTAAGAACAGTCAGAATTCTTCTTCTTTTATCAGAGAAATGTTTTTTTTGCTTTATGTGGTATTGTAAGCTGGTCCTGGTTTGTCTCTGCTAGAAATAAAACTATCTTCTTTTCTCTATTTGTTCTTTTAAAGCTGGTCCCAGTGCATCATGCGTCTGTACTATTTATGTGCAGCAGTTTTTTGTTTTTATAACCTCCAAGTTGCATCCTTAGATTAAAAATAGATGTGTTTTTCTAGTTGTGGATTAAAATCATAAAACTGGAAGTTTGTTTAAAAGTCACCAACAACATGAGCCTTAGCTGGGGAATTTAGTGTCATCAAAATAGATATTTTAAAAGAAGTATTTTATCTGTATAGTCTAAGCCCTTTAATCAAACAGAGCTTCATCATGAAAAGTATTTTTTACAGTACAGTGCCTCTCCATTTTGCATATACATAAAGCTAAATTTAAGATATATATTTGTATAAAGTACAGCTTAGTTATTGAGACCTGAATTCTAGGTCTCCCATCACCTTCAGCAATCATTACGTCATTTGTGTCTAATAACATCCCACATGTAATCTGTGGTCAGCTTTGGCAGTCAAAAGCATGGCAGGAGTTTCACTTTTCTGCTCACAGCTTCTGTCAGTGAGTCAGCTGCACTTGTACTGTTCAGCATTGTCCATCCCCTCTGGCTTTCCATTGGAGCCAAAAGACAAGCTTGAAAGCCGTGACGGGTGTTTAGGATTGACTGATTGACAAACACAAATACACTCTGCTGGATAACGACCTCAGATAGTCAACTGTGTAGAAACAGCAGACACAATGTTGTGTACTTTAGCATGACTTCTGTAAAAACTAGGCAAAAAAAACTATTTGCATTCTTTTCTTACAGTTGTATACAATTATATATTTTTTTACACCCATTACAACCTGTTTGACCCCACTGACTTCCTTCCCTTGCCTCCACCCCCTCCCACACATGCTTTTACACACATGAGTGGAAAAGAAAGTGACATTTTCCAGCAAGCTTTGTTACCCATCAGTCATTGTTAGTGTGTGTCATGGAGAGAAAGCCCTCAGAGCGCTGAGGGAGTCCAGAGTGGAGTGTGGAGCAGAGGCCTCCGAGTGTTGGGGGGGGACAAAGGAGCAAGCTGGATTTGATGCTTGTGAGTGTCAAATGCACACTGTCCACTGACTTTGGCTGAAATAAAAGTGTTAAATAGCAGAAAATGTTGCTTTGCATCAAATCTTCTCAATAAAGACCATCAAACAATGTGTGTTCCTGCAAATCAATCTATATTTGTAAAGCGCAGATTCATAACAAATGTTATCTCAAGACATTTACAAAATGAGTAAGCAAGTAAAAAGACCTTACGAAAGCCGTTTTCACATAGGACTGCTCCGGAGATTCTCCCGACCTTGCTGTTCACATATGCTCCTCACAGCGGGAGACTAACCCTGTCAGACGGGAGGGGGGGTGGGTGGTCTCCTGAGGTAAAACGTTACGTAAAAAAAACAGAAGTAGCGGACGAAGCAATAGAGTCCGCTATACGACGCTATAATGAGAATATTTTCCTTTATATCAATGCTGTAGTCCAGCAGAATGACAACATCAACAAAAGAGCGGAGAACAACATACTGGCAAACAGAAAACGTAATGAAACCTTTAAATATGTGCACGGAGGTCGTAGTGGTCGCTTGTATACATTATATGCACCGTGCAGCAGTAACAGTATATAAACGTCACTCCCCCTCCTATTGGCTCGAGGTGAATTCTCCAGAAAATATCCTGCGGCGTTCTCACATCAGCTCACTCAGACTTGCTGTGGAAAAAATACTAGGAGAAAACTCTGGGTGAAGGCCGAGCGAAAAATGTGGCTGTTTGCGTTCACATATACACCTCCTCCTGGTAATCTCAGGAGATTTCTGCAAGTGTGAAAGCCCTATACCTGTTACAAAGACCCAACATTAATCAATCATTAGCACAGCACTAAGCTACATTTAGCAAAGTTACTGTTGCAAGGAAAGACTTCCGTTAAGAGGCAGAAAGCTCGAGCAGAACCAGACTCGTGTTAAACAGCCATCTGCTGAAAGAGGGACAGATAGAGATGCAGGAAGAAGAAGGAGAAGGATAGGGACAAAATAAAGTCATGTTTTTCTGTGTAGAGTACAATTAGCACCTACTCACTGCCACTGTATGCAAATAGCCAATGTCAATCATTACAAAATTAGTCTTTAGAAAGGTACTTTTCTAAGCTTTACGCTGCTGTCATAACACTGTAAGCCTGCCCTTATTAAATCTATGCATTGTTTCGATTGTTAGACCTGTCTTGGATCAAAATATGTCTCTTGTATATACAGCCTACATAAAGGTATTTCACTTTTTTTTTTACCTTTTACAAATATATGCTCTTTTTTTGTGTACAATCCAAATGATTTTGCATAAGATATATCCTTAAGGCTTTAATGCAAATGGGTTTTTCTTTCACGTTTTGCTAAATAATATCAAAAACAAATACATAACTTAGACTTGTGCATTTAACCAGTACCACTGTCCAAAGAGAATAGCAGGCTCCCTGAGGTCAATGCTTGAGATGGAGAGGCTTGTTATTATGAGGCCTAAATATTTGATTTCACTCCTGCACAGTCCATGGACTCCCACAGTATAGTATTTTAAACATTTTATGAGAATCCATAACTTGGTGGGCTTAATTAGTGAGTATCACTAAATGGATGCATTGCATGTGCGCCTTTAATAAAGCATAACAACTCCCTGACCTCCAAAGGAACATTTGGTTCCCTTTATGCATGAACAGCAGGCTTTTTCCTTCAAACAGTGGTATACGTCCAAGTAACCGTCAGCAAATATTGGCAGTTTGATTGCTTTGTTATTGATAGCCTCTTGCTTGTTCGTCCCTCACCCCATCTCCAATGTGTATGGGTGTGCATACCATGTGAGATAGGAAGGAAGAAATGGAGATTCAAACATGCAGGGAAGGGAAAAATCTTGCTTGTACGAATAACACGGAGGAGATGGGAACAAGAGGAGGCTTTAGACAATAGAACAGAGCGTCTTTGGGTTCGCACATTGTTACCACAGCAGTTTTAGAGCTGTGGCTGTGGAACCGAAGCGACAAAGCAAACCTGGAAACTTCTAAGTGCTTACATTTTAAATTCAACTTGCAAAACTTCTTTTCAATGCACACGAGTGAAAATTCCTATCATTGATTAAAAAGACCCCTCAGCCAATCAGAATGGCAGCCCACCTTATAATGCAAGATATGTTTTATAATCAATGCATATGCTGCATATTGCAATAACTATAAAGAAAATGAAGATAATAGTCCAGTCTGAATGAGGTTGGTCCTCAGATTGCTGTTGGACCTATCATCATTATACCACCTGCAAGAGAGACAGAGTTAGAGACAGAGAGATAGGGAGGGGAACAGGGACAGGGAGAGAGGGGGGAAAATAAATGATGAAAAGGGGCGGGGGGGGGGAGATCTAGCTTATCGACATTATTGTTAAATACATACAATCACAGGATCACAGGCAGAAAAATTCCTAAAGACCTGCTGGAGTGTCAGTACTTGACTCTCCACTCTTGTATCCCTCCATCCCTCCAGAATCACTTTCATAGCGGGTGTACTAGTGCATAAAGTCTTCCATGGCTGAGACCTGACAGCCTTAGATGCCAAAAATCCATCTTCCAATGTAATTTAGCACAGAGGGAGCTGGGAAGATGGAGAAATTATACAGGACTCGAGTCAGAGTTTTAAAGGTAGCAGTGAAGGCCCACAGACACATTTGAAATGATGACAGGTTGCAGGAATCTGACAAGTCAAAAGTTAGGGACTCCTAAAATAAAATTTCAGTCACTTTCTTGAGGCCCTTGTGACAACGTAGAGTACTGAGGTGCTGCCTCCCTCCTCGTCTTTGTTTCTATAGGTGCAAGATAACTAGCCGCCCAACCAATATACCTCCGAAGCCTTCTCATCTCTCACCTCGGCCGAGGAAAATGACAGAGGTAAAGTAATGGAAATTGTTGGAAATTGACTCTGTGGATTGGAATCGTATCGGCAGTACAGTCTGAGTGAATTATAAAGAAACTGCATGAGTTTTAACTGTGGATGCAATTTTCCAAATTCCAAAGTGTGTCAATATTCTGCCTTTTTTTAAGGTTTAGTTTGTATAAAAGTTTGCTGCTGTTTCAAGTCAATTACAAATTTGAAGTTACGATGCTTGAAGAAATTCAGACCCTTGCTATTATGTATGATTCGTGCAACAATGTGAATTTAACGCTGAAGAAAACTTCAAGGTTGTCTTTTATTATGTTTGTCAGGGCAAGAGTCTCTTTAATTATTCAATTTCTAAAGGTCAGTTAGATAATATATTCACAAAATAGATTAGTGTTTGAATCCAAATGATGCAAATGACATCAAAAAACATTCTTCTTCTTCTTCTTCTCTGGATTCACAACTTTTTTTAAAAACCTGCTCAAACATTGTCAGCAGAAGTCACTCCTTCCAGTCAAAGCAGTATCTCTGGCAGGAGAGCTTCATTGTAGATTCATTTCATTAAATCTGTGCATGATTTTAAAGTTTCAAAAATGGTGCGGAATAGAGGATTCAGGCGAAAAGTTATTGTTAGAGCTGAAAGAGGAACTGGCAACAAATGCAGTATAATATTTATGGTGCAAGGTTGCCAAAATTGAAGAAAAAAATCACACAGCTTACCAACAGGGTTGAATTAAAGCTCACAGTTAATTGTTAGCTTCAATGAGGAACGCTGTTTGGCTCAATGTTTGTGACCCCTGTGGACAACAAGACCTGCTTTATCTCTGAGCTGATCTTGTCCTATATGTGTCGGTAATGTTTTCTGAAAAAAACAAAAATCCCTTCTTACTTTCTATTAACAATCAAATGGATCATTCATTGGGAAGATTTGCTTCGGAAAACGTTACAAATAACAGAGACTTTTAACACTTAAGCCCTGAAAGCAGACACATGCTTTATAATTAACTATTTAGAAAAAATCAGATTCAGATTTAGACAACTTCATTAATCCCAAAAGGGCAATTCAGTTTCACAGCCTACCGAGTCATTGAAAGAAGACAATAGCATTCACATGTCAGTTACAACAATTTAACAGATCAACAGGTCGCCAAATGAAAAACCAGAGCTAGCAAATCTAGAAATTCATAAATACAACGCCAGAATGTATCTAATAAATAAATGAATTGACCTAACAGGTTACCTAAGTCTATAGTAGCAGTCCATACAGTGCATACTGTCCATCAGATCTTGTAGTTGATGGTCTTGTTTGATTTTGTAGGTTATAAAGAGAGAGCAGTGTTAATTTCAGCAGTAAACTTCATAACCAGTTTAAAACTCCTCACAGGAGCTTTAATGGCTCTACAGAGTCATACTTCCTGTTTACATTTGCCAGTGCATAACAGGTTATGTAGTCATCAACCTAAATGCATGCTTCTCTATGATACAGATTAGAAATTAAAACAATTAAAAACATCCAAATGTTTCCATCATCTTTTAATTTGTGTTTAAAATGTAAATCATATGTATTCTTAAGCCTTTTTTAAAGGAGACTTTCTGACACTGTTGGGAAAGTTTATCTATACAATATCTACCTTTGTAGACCCAGTTGACACATGATCATGACATTTGCTATGTACAGAATAAAGTGAGCATACAAGTGGAAAAAACTACAAAATATTCTCCTCGTAAAAAAACTGTGCAAGAACGTGTTGTACCCACAGACATTTCAGTTGGTGGAATTTATAAGTATAGCCTAGCTCACGTTACGTAGCAATAAATGGCATGCCTAGCTAAGACTGAAAGTTATGACATAAGCCTGTACAGAAGTACAACAGGTCAAAATGTACCATGCAACAAGCTGTTTACTATATAAAGACTTTAAAGATCCCATATTATGCCCTTTTTGGGGTTCATATATCTATTTTATGTGCCTACTAAAGTACGTTCACAATCGATAATGTTCAAAAAAAGTGTCTGTTTTCATGTACTGCCGATCGATGCAGCCCGTCTCATCTGCCTGTGTTTGTTACGCTCAGAAAGTGCCCACATCAGGGTCCCCACGTGTGCCAAGTCTGACCTGATTGGTTGGCCGATCTGCTCTGTTGTAATTGGTCAGTCGTTCGGACAATTCTCGGAAATGTTACGCCCCTTTTACCATATTGGGAAAGCAGCTAATGCAGCTAATGCAGCATGAGCTTGTGCTTGCCACAACGAGCCAATGGGCTTGGATCAGTGACATCATCGCAGTGTGATATCACACTGCCAATTTTCAACGAGGGGGGCTAGAACCGAGCGTTACATGCAGCTACTGCTACTGCTAACAGGAGGAGGTAGGAGAAGCCGCGTTTCCGCGGACTTTGAATTTTTGCACATAGATGTGCCTAAACATGCACAAGACACCTGGAAAACAAACTAAAGAGCATATAAAACCAGAAAAAGCATAATATGGGACCTTTAAAGCCTAAAACAGTAGGTGCTACTTAAAGGTTCAGTGTATCATATGCGTCAAAAATTGTTGTGTGTTGTGTCTAAGTCTTAGGGAAATACAGTCTCTCTAAAGTGACAGTATAGTTAGTTGTTAATAAGATTACTTAAAAGCCATATATTATGCTCACTTTCAATACGTTTAAGTAAGTCTAAGAGGTCCCCAAAACATTTGTTGTTTCTTGATAAAAATCCACTCTGATCCTGTATTTGATCATGCCTATAAACCCCTCTATTTCAGCCCTGCTCAGAACAGGCTGTTCTGTGTCTGTAGCTTTAAATGCAAGTGAGCTGTGTTCGACCACGCACCTCTAGAAAGGGAGGCTGGCTTGGGCTGTCTTGCACAATTCCATATTTTTTACGGGGAGAAGGCAGATTCAGAGGGCCAAACAAACACCTAGCTGTGGGAGTGTCATACACCTGGGGGAGGGGTTACTGCCCTTTGTGATGTCATGAAGGGAAAATCTCCAAACGGCCTGTGTGAGCCCACATTTTCTGAAAAGTGGAGCAGGCAATAGACTAAGAGGATGGACTTTTCTCATAATTTGGGGGTTTGGAAACAGGCCACTGACACATGTATTAGTGTTAGAGAAGCATGGTGAAGTTTATTTTGCATAATATGTGACCTTTACATTTCAATTTTGTATAAAGCTTCTTGTCTAGCACCTTTTATACCCCTTTCAGCTGGCAATAAAATAATCATGATTAAGAAATACTAAAATAATCATTGTTGTTGGATGTGAAGAAAAAAAAACATGCAAGTGTGAAAAGTTCAAAAGGGTAACATTTTGAGAAAATGTCTAAATTAATTTAACATACATGAATACATTTGGGGGAAAAAATGCAACTTGGCTTCCGTGATACGGGACAATCAGTGCGGATCAGAGCCAGAACAACACATCCCTTCACATAGTGGTGATAACAGCTGAACACAGTTATCCGGGATATATCAATGATACAGCGTGGTGGTAAACAGATTATATACAACGACTGAAATCAAATTGACGACCCTCGACGGACATTAATCCACATTTCGGTGGCTGTTAGCCTAATTTTACTATAAAACACGAGCTCTCCCTCTGAGCCACCACACAGCAATCAGAAAGAAAGCCAAGTGTGATGTGGACAACGTGCTCATGTCCCTCAGAGGAACATGATCCAACTGTCACATGCCAAAATGCCACAGGCTTGATTGACAGTCTTGTGTTAAACTGCATGTTTGAACTCATTAGCACATTAAAGCCTCGCTACATGGAGGACCCCCAGTCATTGTGTATTAATGTTGTACTCTTGATTCTTTCAAGTCGTCACTCAACGCAGCACCCTCGTGGAAACACTGAAATGTAATGGCAATGCAATTTTAAAAAGGCTTTAAAAAAATGTGGAAATCCATTGATACTTCAGACTTATTACTTATTTGCTCAAAGAACACGATGAACCCCATGCAGGCTTTTTACAATGGTAGTCTAAACACATACATTTGCATGCATAATGTTCCAGATAGACTCACACATGCTCTTGCACATGTGCACACAAAGCACGTCAGTCAAAAGTCAGCATGGTTCTCTCTTCACAGCAGCTGTAATTCTAGTCTCAATCATAGCACAGAGCTGAGAGCTCAGCATCAGTCAAGTCCACCCACTCCTATTCTCACATCTGTCACATCAAACAATCATGTTGAACTTTAGGGTTCAAAACATCTCTCAAGCTTTGTTCCAAAGAGAAGGAACAGGGAGCAGTACGGGACGTATAAACATGTGTTTGTGCCAGGCTTGTATTTTGGAACAATGGGGTTAGTTGCAGGACACAAGTGCAAAGATATACATGTGCATACAGCGTCTTTGTTCAGATTTATTACCCAGGTACAGCACAGGTTACACAAAGGCTTTTCGCTTTGAATAGACAAATGCTTGCATTATCATTTTGAAGCTGTGACTGTCACCCTAATGCAGCCATCATGAAAGTGATTGACGTTTGCTGTTTTCCTCCTCAGAGGCATTCTAAAGATGGCTAGTGGCAGTCTCAATGCGCTCTTCATTTTTAACTAACAGGGACAGCACATGGCTGGAAGCTGTCGCCTTGTTGGTCCTTGTTTGACACTGATGCATTTCTATCCCAACTGGAAATGTTTGGTCAATAGCCAGCCTCAGTATATACTGTTTCCCGTGTGGTTGTCTTTGAGATCATGCACTGCGTTTTGTCTTTCATGTTGAAAATATATCATAGATTTCGGTTAGGAGATTGCTTAAAAAAAAATGGAAACCTTGTTGTTAAAATTTCCCCGGAATTAAATATATTCAGAAGTTGATGCTAAACCTAAAGAGGATGCTCTGACAATTTAGTCCACTGAGTGACAAGAAAATGCCCTTTAGCATAATGAGACTTTGACAATTAAATTCCACTCTGGCACACTTTTCCACCCAGGTTATAAATAATTAATTTGAAGAAGTAAGCAGTCAAGAGAATGTCATGTCTCATTTGGTCGCGCTGAGCGACAGTGACGAGCCCTAAACATGCGGCTTACGGGATCCTATTGGAGGGTTGTTCTGGATATCCTGTGTCGCAGCGACACAGTTTTGTGAGAGAGTCTCAGTAAGAGGAGTGATGTTCAGAGCGGGGATTTTATTTAGCTAATTCTCTAAGCTCACATTAAGGGTTTGATAAATGTTTCAGGAGCGCCCTCACTTTTTGAGCATAAATCAATGAGAATGAGTAAATATGCCACAGAGGATCCCAAAGGAGGCTACCAGGAGTTTAGGAGAGATGAGATAAACATCTTATACATAAATGTGGTCCAATAAGTTATGTGTTCGGTCTAAAAAACATTTGAATAAAATTATTCTTCATATCAGTTCGAGTTTGTTCACCAAAACAACTTCCCACTTAAAAAGAAAAAGCGACTTGATCAACCACATTAAAAAGGAAATGGCAAGAAAAAGTATGAACTCTTACCTTTCAGGCTTGACTTTTGTATTGCACGATTGTTGACGTGCAATCAAAAGCATTTTAGATGCAAAAGTCTTGCACACTATTGTCTTTCACAGTGAGTTTTTTTTCGGAGCAAATCCAGCAACCGTTCTTTGAAACAATCCCTTTCTAAAAGATTTTGAGAGTAGACAGTGTTGAGCCTTCAATATAGAAGAGCATCCGTCTAACCCTCCATTCAAACTCACTGTATGATGCAAGTCAATGCAAGTCAATATTTTACGTGATTTCACTGAAATTACCATGCATGCCATACAGGGTCAACATGCTCCAAAAATCCAGAGCTTTCTCTGCCCATGTGAACGTCACATTCTCCCTTCCACCCCCTGCAATCTGGTGATGGAAATATATTCCTGTTTCAGGCTGACATGCAGTATCGCACAGGTCATATCAGTCTTTTGATCCAGCAGCCATTAATAATCATAGGGCATGGAAAAAAAAAACTCAACTTGCATATAGTCAGGCCCATTAATAAATGATAGCTCTGATCCAATTAAAAAGCCTTGCAAAGGAGGGTTTCTCCGGGTGTCCTCACAGAACATTTTTTGAAGGCACGCAGGCCTGTAAATAATCAAGCCTGAGGCGATCCGGCCCTTAGTACCCAGGAGATGCCGGCTGTGTCAACAGTGTGGCACTGTGCTGTCACCACATATCACTCCTGAGCTCCCTCACAGGCCTCACCCGTGTGAAAACACCACAGCCCTTATCTTTCCCCTCCTTACCACGCCGCCATGTTAGCAATACAGTATACACAATGGCGCCAACCAAATATACAAAAAACCATCTTCCTTTTTTTTTGCCTGCTCCATTTGGCTTCCTGTCTGAGACATTGAGCTTTGCAAACAGAATACACAGTCATAAATTGTGGATATATCACCAAGCAGAGATATTATAGAACTTGGTAATGCGCCCCTCTGTATTAGCATTAATCCCTTTCAAATTTACAATAAAATTTGTACATTTAATACCGCTATCAGTAGCTCATGAATAAAAACATTGTCCCCACTGTGTCTAAGCCACTATTCCTGCAGATATCCCTAAGAGCTTTAGCTGGAATAAATAGCTTGCCACTGTTCTTGCATCACCGTAAGTCCTTTTCTTATGCCATATTTTAGTATTTAATTAATGCATCATGCTGCTCCTAGCTAACGAATAATGTCAGCCACTGAATCCGTCACTAAAAATGGGTGATTAATGCTTTTCTGGATTTTGCTGGTCACGCTTTTGTTTACATGTAGTGCATAGACTGGTCATTAAGATGAGAATCCATGTGACTTGCCATCATTAGAGAAACAGACACGCTCATCCAGGTTGGCGTTTAGCTTAGTGCCTGAGGCTGGATAGTGCCCTAAAATACAAGCCGTACTGTGTGCAGAGCAGCCTGTGACCTTCTTCTACAGACACATTATTACTCCAGAACAATATGACGGGACATGGGAACAAAATGATCTTAATTAGTAGAAGGAGCTGGTGTCTGAAACCTGCAGGTTCACACCAGCCTACCAGTCCACTCTGCAGCACCTTATTATCACTTAATGACTTCCATTGAATTAAACACATCAGCCCAACTTTAAATGCATCATGAGAGAATACGCTGAGTTTAATAGAGTGGTCTGTGACACTTTTTCATGCCGGAGACGGGAGGAAATTATTAGTTATGGGCAGTTTTGTGTATAATATGCGCTCCCTCACTGAATGAAATGTTTAGCATAATTTTGCATTAATTTAAGCTCTGACAAAGTATTAGCATTTCTCACTTTTCTGAACCATGAACATCTGTATTTTCAGACGGGAAGTGCCACCACTCAGACATCAATTTGACATTGTCATTACAGCTGAGAGTGGCCTTGACTTTCAAATGAATATAATTCCATTTTGATTTTTGACACACGAGCAAGGCAATAAACAGTCCGGGTTAAAACGTTTTCATTTCTCTAATGCAGCACAGTGCCGCTGAACGGGCCCTCGTAGGTTAAACAATGTGATTATTTAGCGAACAATCATGTTGCATTGGAAAATGCAATGAAACATGTTCATGTTCGCTTAGCCTGTTTTCAAGGTCATACAACAAACATTTTGTGAAGGGGATCTCTTTGGCTTTGAGTAACTTTCAATCAGTGTTCAATGACAAATAATGTGAGCACTAAATATTCCATGATCTCACTGAAGAATGCAAACCTAGGAGCAAAGAAACACCAAGGTTGGGTTTAGTTTAACTTATCATTCAACGTAAGCGTTCAAACTTGTGCTGATCTGAACTGAGATGTAAGAGGGTTACAGGCCGTGTATGTAGCTCTAACTTAAATCCAAAGTTATATGTCTCCTTTTGCCTCCTAAAATAAGAAAGTGTAAACTCATTACAATTCCTGTGATAATATGCCTGATTACAAGTACACACTGTTGCTGATCTCCAGTACAAATTAAGATGCTTGTCCGTGATGACTTATTTGCCCCATACAATAATTGACATATCCCTAAAGTGCAAGCAAAGCATTAACTCGGGGACAAAAATAGACGTGAATGCTGTGTATTTATCGATGAAATAATCGCCAAGCTGCAGTTCATTAGGCCCCGCTTTATGTTTCGCTTTTAATTATTGGCCCTGGAAGATGTTACATGACAGGATCTTTAATCACCTGAGACAGAGGCTTGCTTCAAAAGGACACCTTGCTGACACGCTGAGCCGGGAATGTGTCTGCAATGCAGATTCCCCTGATCTCTATGAGTACATGTGTCACATCACCTTGATAATTAACAAAGGGATGTGTCAATTACCACCGGGCAATCAGGAAAGCCGTGCCAGCAGGTGGGCTGTGAGGATGGTGGATTTCAATCGCAGTTCAGGCACCGCTGCTGCCAATCAGAGGAGTACTCACCTCTGCATAAAGGTGGAGGGGGAGAGACCAGCAGCACCAGCAGCGTTCCCACAGCAAATATTCAAAGAAGGGCAAATTGGACTCAGCTCAGTGGAGCAAAGAGGGCACAGAGAGAAAACCCTGCTACTGCCTTGTTGTGCACATGCGTACTGCGTATCTGCTGTTCTCACAGAGATAATCTGCATTTCAGCCTCATATGACTCACCCAAGACTAGAGGAATATGACACAATTTATAAATCTTAACCAGTCTGGAAATGCATTGCATGACACTCAATGGAAGATTTCACAGCGAAGCAGTTTGAGATTTATTATTAAGTCTTTAATGTACTAACAGCACAAAGACATGAGGTGTTTCTGCTGTCTGTACCTGTCACTGAAGCGCCTGCTGTGACTTTTTTATTCAGCAGGAATGTGCATGATCCAACATGAATAAGCATATATTAGTATGCACTTCAAAATGAATGCAGAATTAGGGCAAGGCCTTGGCTGAACTGAGCAATTCAAACAGGCGTAATTCAGTAAATCTAGGGGAGCAAACACAGATGAATTAATGTAATAGTGCTGCGGTTAAACTAGTAGTTTATTAGTTTTGGGGAAGGAGTTTCCAAATGACTCTCCGCTGTAATGTAATCAGTGATTAGGATTGTGATTTAACATTTCTGGGTCACTTCATTCTGGGCTCTCATTTGCTGCTGGCAGACCTTGCTGAAACAAATCTCTTATTCCTGCACAAAACACGAGCAGAGCAGATGTGGGCTCTGATTGAACAGAAATACACAACAAATCACACTCTGGATTTGTGTGTATTCCATGCAGACTGTGCCCCAGAAATGCGTGAGCTTGGCATGACTTTTTTTTTTTTTTTATCCTTCATGCAACCTCCAGCATGCAACTTTTGTCCAGCAGCTGTACAGTAAGAGCAACGACAACATTGACACATTTAACCCCGGTAAAGATCGTAGTATAATCTGTATGATCTGTGCATAACTTCTTCCACCTCTCCATGAAGTAGCTGTGGTTAACAGAGGGCAGCTCACGAGGCGTCATGTGTTTCTCAAGGCGCATTCACACATACTCCGTGCGCCGCGGTCCGTCTGCGCCACTGTTTTGTTCCGTCGGACGGCGCGCGCCCATTCACACTGGATCCGTTTCTGGAACGTCAGCTGTACACACATCACGGGAGAACTACAAGATCACGCGAGAATAAAGAGAAACACGTGCAGACAACATGTCTCTTTTTTCTTTCTGAGGATGATTTGTTGTTTGTTTGGTGCCTGTTTTGACGTTACGTTGATAAAGGGATGAAAAATACGATCGCGAGTCCGTATATTGTGTTTTATTTTAAAATTGACCGGATGCTCTGTGCGTTTCCTTGTCTGACTTCCTGTCCGGGTTGTGATATTCTGTCTAGCTTGACGCGTGTCTGCAGCGTACGCCGTCGAAAATAGACCTGCAGCGTATTTGAAACGGAGCAGAGCAACGTGGCGCTGGTGGCACGCTCCGGAGACGGACCGCAGCGCCCGCTGTGTGAACACAATGATTGACTAGAGTGGCGGCTAACAACGGCGTAGTGCGCGGCCCTGACGGACCGCGTCGCGCACGAAGTATGTGTGAATGCGCCTTCAGTCTCTACCAGTTTAGATGTGTTACTATGGTGCCTTTAGATTAGAGTGGCATCAGTGAGATGTCACAATCTTCACAATGCAGGTTTATCACTGTAGCTCTTCTTCCTGTGTCTTGTGTCTTTTTGAAGGCATTATCTGTATCTTATGATGCAGTGCGGTTTAGGGGGGACCCTGTCTAAAATAGAACTTTGGATCCAGATCAGAATTTAGTAAAAGGCTGCTGTCATGACGTGTTGGAAACCAAGGATGTTTTTTTCAGTGACATGATGTATGCATCTTACTGAATGTGTGTGTTACATCACTGAAACGTTCGCCTGATTCAGTAGGTGCATGTGGTGTTTGAAAGCATCTATGCTTCTTTAAGCCTGCAGCATCACTCAGGTATAGCAACAAAAAGGCTGGCAGCATGGATGGTGTGATTTTTGTCAAATGGCTTCATTTGTTGTAACAAAATATTGAAACTAATCAGCTTGGTTTTAAATACTCTTGGATTCCATGTTGATGCCAAAAAGCATGACATGGATCAGCTCCGTTATTTACTCTGCAGATAAAAAAGGGAAAATGGTTAATCATGGAAGTGCACATCTAAAATGTAAAACATTATCGTTAAGTTTTGTGGGTTAATGTGTATTAAACAGAAAAAAAGAGGCTGATGGAATAGAAACATTATTCTAAGCTGCATGCAGTCTTATTCATATATGTATGATGCATTATAAACAGCATACAGTATACTACATGTTTTCTAATGAGAATCTAAATAAGATATTGAAAGCTGACATCTACATTTATCTGGAGAAGATGCTAATGAGGGGTGTGAGGGGGAACCTTTCCTATATTTCTCACTGACACACACTGTTCACTGTTAGAACATTTCATATTTTAGTGTTTGTGTTCGTTTTGACCCGCCTGTCTTTTGATACCAGAATGACTTTCTGTCCCCACAGGGATTGTTAAAGTTTCATATCTCTCTGTCATCTTTCTTCCCTCCATCTTTCCTTCTTTTTCTTTAAAAAAAAAAAAAAAAAAAGTCCAATATTATTAGATCACTGCTGTGGATTTTTTTTATGTTGGCTGTGAAAATAAATCATTTTTATGGGTGTGTTTTAACAAACTCTTGATGACAACTGAGCAGAATAAATAATATATACAGGCGCTAAACAAGAGCAAAGACAGGGAAGTAAAAAAAAGAAAACTATACAAATGGCCCAAGGCTTTTACTGTAGATGCATGAAATATGCCTGTTGAGGCCATGATGCTCATTCATCATTCATGTTTTTTAACAAATTTCAGTTTTCTTTCTCTCAGACAAAAACTTTTGATTCATGACACAGAAATAAAATACAAATAATTGAGATCATAGAATAGATTTTTAAAACAAGAGCGATGTTGTGCTATTAAGTAGTCTGACATATTACAGAAGAGAGGGTGAGTAAAACATGAAAAGCATCTTATTCAGGTATTATGTGAGGTTAATATGTGAAGGTCAGAATGGTACACATTGGGCAAGATCCACAAAAGAGTTGCGCTACTTTTGCGTGTGCTGTGCAAGTGAGAGAAAAAGGGAAGCGTGGAAACCAACAAGGGTGAAATGCACACAAACTGCACACTGAGGCACATAGCGTCCCGGGGCGCGCCTGTCTCATTTGCATGTATGTACATTAGGGAACATCCAAAATTACAGTGCAAAATTGTATCAAAATGAACCATAAAAAAGCTTCCCCTCCCCTCCTTGCTCATCATCTTTATGTGGGCAAAACAACTCCATCAGCTCAGAGTGCAGCTCGGTGCAAAGCAAAGGTGCAGACGGCTTTTCTCCACATTCAGACGCAAACCGATAACAAACTGCGCGGAGCAGGAAAACTTATATTAGGCATACTATATATATTAGTGCAAATTCTTTTGTAAATGGTTTTCTTAAATGGGGCAGATTACGCCGGGTGCTATTTTTTAGCTCAACTCATTAGCACATTAGTGGGCGCAATCCATTCTTAGTGGATCTGTCCCAAAGTGCACAAAGTGAGATTTAAATCCGTGTGTAGAATCATTTGGGTTGTAAAGGCTTTCTATACGTCTCTATGGAAACCAAAGCAACTCACAAAGTTGCACAACTGCAATCTATTCATGTCACAAACTATAAACATGATATCTCGAAGTATTAAAATAACTCAATTCAGAATATTTAAACATTATGAAAAGATGAACCATTTTTAATACAGGGCCAAATCATGCAAACGTTATTCTAGGACACTTTACATAAAGAGCAACTTTAGAACATGTTCTTTGTTATGTTTTAAGAGAGCCACCATGAGCAATTTGCAACTTTGGCAAGGGAAACATTTCTTTTAACAGGCAGAGTCCCTGTGCAGAACCAGACTCATTGGGGAAAGGTTATCTAACACTAGTGGACGGGCTGAGGAAGTGGGATAGAAGGAGAGGCAGAAAAGGAGAAGGATGGATGGAGACAGACCGGGAGATGTAAACACAGCAGCAAAGAGTCAATTCAGGACAAGATATAGCAGCAAAAATCAAAACAGCTTAGTTAAACAAAGGGTATGAAGGTCAGCTTGTTAAGTATTTTGACTTTTTTGTCAGCTTCATTTGTGTGTATCTTGTGCTGTGGACACCTGTCTGTTTTTTTGTTATAAAGAGGCAGTATATCCAATTACCATCTATACATTTGTTGTTAATGAAGCCTGAACTCGTACTTTTCATATTTTCTTTGGATTTTAAGGAAAAAAAAGGTCAGGATGATGCTTGACTGCCAGATAAGCAATTAAAATACCTGAACCTCTCAAGTCCATATAAAGCAGGAGCGAGCGTTGTCATGAAAACAAGCTGTACGCTTTGCTAATTGAGAACATGTTGCTCTTCAGTACCTAAAGGAACACCATTTCCAGTCATGTAATGTCATTTATACGAACTTGAATCAAGGAAACAGGCACTTCCAAGTCTTTCTCTTTTGTGTGCGTTATACTCCAGTGTAAGCTGTCCGGTAAAGTCAAAGAGCCATTAAATCATCTTAAAGTTTTAATGTCACAACTCATAAATCTTTGAGTATCACCGAGGATCCATAAGTCTAAACAAAGCCAGCTCTGAGATACGTTACCCAGAGTCCCCTGCTGAAGGCCTGGCTGCCTCAGGAGTGGAAAGCTGTATCTTTGAGGAGAACACGCCCCCCCCCCCCCCCCCCCCCCCCCCCGTACTCATACTGCTCGAGGGGACAACAGTGAGCCGCTGTAGTTTCCCATCTGAAGTGACAATCCTGACAGAGTAAAAGTAATGGCGGCCCTAAACAGTGGGCAACGGATCTGACAAACATTTAGATGCTATCTCCCAGTTACAGTGAAAAAGTGCGCCGCTGCTCCAAGCACACCAGCGTAGCCAGTGGCAACACCAGCCAGACATGTAATCCCTTTGGACAGGAGAGCACCTCATCAAGCACAGGCCTAAATCTAAGTAATTGACAAACGCAGGGAAATAATGGATTAAGCACGAATGGATAGCCAAGAATATTTCCATGAATAAAGGTTCTAACTGGCATTATTGCTCTCCAGCTTACGACCATTAAGGCAATGATTGAGGAGGATAATACAATTGTAATCTAAGGAGAACAATGTGTATTTAAATGTGTTTATGCCTTATTATTTGACAGAAAAAGTTTCTGTTTTATTGATCTGAACAGTAATATATAAAAAAAAAAGTATAAAATGGCATATTGTTCCATACTGTTATTGCATTATGTATTATTTTCTTGAACAATAGTCTTGACAAACAATCCACTGCATGCGTCAGGCTGAAATGACTGTACAACTGCATTCTTTACTCTTAGTCGGCTTCTTACACTCATTGTACAAAGCAGTTGTGCGGCACAGTAAACCAACCAATATTTCCTCATCTCGTTTATGTCCCCTCTGGGTCACACTCACTATCTGGGCAAAGACTTCATCACACAAACACACACACATATAAACAGACACTCAGCCTATTTACAGATGCAATTTTATCCTGGCTGCTGCAAAGATAATTCCACGTTGCTTGTTTGATGGTGTTCTCAAATCCATTTTCATGTCTGCCTGTGTCTTCAACCTCGCCCCGTGTGCCAGCGACGCTGTATCCAAAATTTTTTAATGAGGTCAAATAGATCACAGCCTTTTCTGAAGGGGGATTCTGAGGGTGCTACCCTGGAGATATTGTGGCCATTTAAAACCAATTTCCTGCAATTTTACTAAAGCTTTTCATATTTCATGTCCATCACAAACTGTTACTTTGACTGATTGTACAGAAGTTGTAATCATCGCAGCAGCTCAGTGGTTCTGTAATTGGGATGCCATTTGTTCCTGGAAAGTCGTTACGGCACCTCTCTATGAATTGGCGCTATACATTGTGAAGTCATACATTCATACACTGAAATGCATTTCGAGGAAATGACAGTGTGCTCTCCTGACATGCAGGGATCTACTTATTCCTCAGTCCCAGTTCCTCCAGAAATACACTGTGTTCTTTACACTCATCATCAGGCGTAGACATTTTTCATTTTTATGAAGAAATATTCATTTTAAATAGAATCTGTTTGCACCTCAAATATGTCGCGGTGGATATAATAAGGCCCACTTTCGATCCTTTGTACAAAACCTTCATATTAAAACGCCAACATTTTTCAGCAAACATCCACCGTCACCTTTAACTGCCCTCTTTAGTCATTTAGCATCACATTATACCTGCGTTGTTGTTCACAACGTTCCTCTGCCTGCTCATAAAAACATTCCACTGCAGCATCAAAGTGGTCAAATCATCACAGTGAACCTGAAATGTAAAGACACTCTGACTCTGGCCTTCTATCAGAATCAACTTCAGCCAATAGACAAGCCAATGAAAGACCTCATACAGTATATAAAAGATAAATTAAATGTAATATCAATTTAACACAACCATAGCATTTCTTTACATACAAAATATTTGCTTGATTATTAAAACAACATAAAATAAAAGTCTCTTCTTATTTCTTAGTCCTCACAAAATGTTGAAATTATACTGAATTGTATCTATTTTGCTGAATGTTCCCATGGGGATGGATCGTGTTTTCTGATTGATAGCATTTAAAGGGACACCCTAAAAGTTACGAATTATCCTCAGTGCAAGTCTAAGGAAGACAGAAAATGAAGTCACTTTAAAAGAGATGAGAAGTGTCCACTGTCAGCAGCAGTAGAGATCACAGGGGTGGAGGTATCTCACTTGTTTCTCTGCCTTCACTGTGTTGTTCATGCAATGTTTCCTCTCATTACTGTAAATGTCCTCTAACAACTCCAACAACCAAACCCATGTCTATCTCTCTGCACGCACTGGGAGAGAGAAAGGGCCCATTTTCTGTGTTCCAGTCGCCTCATGTGGCCCAGTTTAAGAAGTATGACTTAATGGCCAAGAATCAAGGAGAGAGGGAGAGGAGAAAACAACACAAAGCATTAGAATTTAGCTCGGCAGAAAAACTAGGGTGTTCTTTAAATGTACTTTTTTAGCGAGAGCAAAATGATTCCAACTTGCTCCAGTGAGATACACAGCTTAATTTTCATCAACTGGTCAAATTAAAGGTATAATATGTAGAATTGTATTGGAATGCTTACACTAAAACATTTTAAATTAATTAAAAATGGACTAAACGTAGGTTACTTTTTGTGTTGAATACTTACATTACCTCAAATATTTCCAAAAGTTATCAAAGGCAGAGAAATCCTTCATTTTATAGTTCTACGGGACGTGTCTTGTGGTGGGGACCACCATGACAGAGCCGCCATGACAGACACAACTAGTTCATTGCTGCAAAGGAAACACCGTATGTTACGTCAAAGACTGCTTGTTGCCGTGGGAACACTGGAAGTTACATGAAAGACCGCTAGCAGGAACTGCAACTAAAAGCTGTCGTACTGTTGCTGTATGTGCAGCTGTGTTAAAAACATCATGTAAATTATACTTGGCTACATTAGCTCGTCGGTAAACATATTCTCTTCCTCAGGTCGGTTTCGCCCGTTCATCTTCACTACAGTCATATTGACGTTTGTTTTCATTGGGGTTGTTGGGGTTTGGGGTAGCAGAGAGAATCACTCCCATGATTTCCCGCCAGCCTGGACGTCATCTTTTGTTATTGTTTCAAAATGTAACGCTGTAAGTAAAAAAGTAGTATTAAAAATGTGTCATTAAATAGCATCTATAACCATGTATTTGAAATAAAATGTTAATGTAACGGAACCCATTCAAAAATATGTTTTTCACAAAATAGGTCAAAAGAAGGCCCTCATAAGAAGTAAAAAATGTTGAAATGATGATGGTGGAAAATAGAGCACCTCATCAATATTGTTAAGTCTAATTTCGTTCCCATAATAGGATATTAATTCCAAAGTGGACAGATGGCACCATTTGCATGTCTACCAGCACTCTTAGGGATCAAGCAACAATTTTGCACTTCACTGCAACTGTCTCATAAGAAGGTCATCCATTAAGTTATGCACAGCTTTAAAAGCCTTTTCATGTATTATGAAATTAATTTTAAAAAGGGGGGGAGGGAGGAGGTTAGCACGTGGAATCTCAGTCTTCACTGGACCGGCTAAAGTTGAATTACTGCATTGAAAAGAAAAGACACAATGTTTCTTATACAACCATTCATTTATTAAGAATTACAATGCTGCTTTATTCCAGTAATGATCACACACACACAAACTTGACGCACGTTGGGCAGAAAACAGAAAACCCTTGTTGACCTTGAGTCGCCCTTTAGACCTTGTACCTCTTTGGGGGGAAATGCTGGGAACTTGAGCTCATTGTCATTACAGAGGGTAAAATGTTGTGGGGATCATCTACATCTCTGATTTAATGATGCATTGTGAAATCTTATGAGAGTCACTTATGTCCCATAAAATCCCTGGACAAAGCTGTAAAATCAATGATCTGTTTTGTTACTTAATGAGTAGCTCAACTGTGGAAAGGTTGGTCCTTTTCGATTCTTGTGCCCCACCCCTTAAAGTACAAACGCTGCCGTGTGGCATCAAAAATAAAGTTCTTATATTTATTTTTTTTAACTGCGTATTTGCCTGTAATGACCCACTAAACTGTAGCCCACGGTTGCATGATTACACAAAGTCTAACCTTTGTTTTGTTTCCCCTTTTCTAAGGAGTAAATGTGAGTTGGGTATTTTGCTGCCCTTTGTACCACAGTGCACTGGATGTCTTCCATAATATTGTACCTGCTAATCTCAGCGGGGTATTAAAACTGGAATGATTGGTATGCAGCCTTAATGTGGGAGAGTTAAGAGTTAGGGGTGAGAGAAAGGATATAAAACCAACCAGGGGAAAAATTAATATGAGGCAAGGTAGTGGAACTGATAGTATTCTATAATGTGTTGGCACAGAGATTGGAGGAAGAGAAAGAGAGAGAAAAAAAAATGTCACCAAATATAAAGTGATGAAAGTTTGCAGATTGTTTGGAACATTTTCTTGTAGAGGAACAGAATATGCTGTGACGCTAAACCATAAGAGAAACTTTCACCGTTTGATGATATTCACTGGGCCTATTTTCTTTAAAACAGGGAATTAAATTGTTTTTTTTTCTTCTTTTAAAAAACTTTGTCAGTGGAAAGTAAAGGTATGTTGTGAGGCTGTATTATCCAGGTGAGGAAGCGATTATGTATTCTACCCCAGCCTTGTAAATCCATAATCATTAACATCTGCTCTTGCTTTCTTTATTGAACTATTTCGCCCATGTGTGGTCCACTTATCCTTGTTAACTCCACTTTAGCCAGCTCAGCACATAGATCGAAGGAGAGATAGAAAGGGAAAAAGAGGGAGAGACAAACAGAAAGAAGAAGAAGAGAACAAGAGGGCACCTTTGGAAGACAAAATAAATAACTTCTGGCTCTATTTTAAGCTTTTAGCTGCAGGCGTGCTCGCTGCACACGTGGTCTCTTGCCTGTATTTTGTCCTAGGAAGTAATTCTTTAGCCTACTGTATTTTGACAGCTGACCCATGGATTTGCTGTCGGGTTGCGGGGTGGCTTGAAATAATATCTATAATTGCCTCTCTACACTATTGATTCAGACAAGGAAAAAATCAGAGCACAGCATGTATACTGAGATTTCTTGACTGCTGAAATTAAAAACTCATTAGAAATCCCATTGACCTTGTCCCTATTACAAGTTTACGGTAAAGCCAGCTGTTTCAGGCTTACACAAGAACTGCTGTGCTGATTTTACATAAGTGTTAGAAGCAGTAACTGTAGCTGGTTGTAGTTTTGAAGGTGGCTGATGAAAACCCTGTGTGACCTATTAATATCAAGTGACACTGGACATCAATATGTACAGGCCCTGTCAATATCCACAACATCCTGTATAGAAGATATGTGTCATCCCAAAAGACTCTCCTAGTAATTACATTACATGGAATTCATTTTAAACAAGCAATTATTATGGGTCCATTTTCTGACTTGATACCGTGTTCTGAATGCAAATAAAACTGTGAAGGTCAAAGTGTAGCTGAAAGTTGCAGATACTAGGGTGCCGCTGTGGATCAGTGTTAGAGTCAGCAGACTCTTCACCGGAAGGTTCGATCCTGAGCTCCTGCAGTCACATGTCAAAGTGTCCATGGGCAAGACACAGAACCCCAAATGTGTTCCTCTTGGGGTGTCAGCGGCGTGTGAATGTGTGTGAATGGGTTTAGTTCAGTAGTTCTCAGTCTCAGGACCCACCATCAACTCCTTACTGAGAAATCAAAACCCAGACTTTTTCACTTTTAAAAAAAATAAAAGATTGTACAGTTTGGACCTCAGACGGTACAAACTGTACAAAGAGACAAAACTAAAATTAACACATTTTTTCCAGGCAAACATTAGCGACCGACTGAAAAACAGCTCAGTGATCCCTCCTTGATCCATCAGTTGAGAAACTCTGGATTGGTTGATATACTACTGGACACTTTACACCTCTGCCATCAGTGTGTGAATGTGATGTGAAAAGGGTGAATGTGACATGCGGTGTACAAAGCGCTTTGAGTAGTCAAAAGAAGAAAAGCACTACACAAGCTCAAGTCTGGTTACTATCCATCAACACATTGCCCTTGTCATTGCTTGTCTCGTTAGTAGTTTCACATTGTTCTTATTTATCCATGACCCTTGACTTTGCCTAATCAAGGGGTTGGTAAAAAACAAGTCCTTCATCCCACTGGACCACATTACTACATTTTTTCTACCCACAGATATGACCCACTTCAGTGTCTGTATTGTATAAACATGGACGCGCGTTAACCTTGAAACCTTGAAATATGTTGAAGTTTAGTTAGACTTTAGCACAAACATTAACTGGTGAGGTTTGAAAATGAATGCAGTGGTTTTGGTTTAAATGAGTGATTTAGATAAGTCATTTAAATGGATTACAAGGACCTTTTTTTCTAGTAGCTTTATGTAAGTGGCCATTTTTACAAATGTGATGTGTGATTAGCAGATGACTTTTACCTATTACTATAAGGGTTCATATTTTCATGCATACTTTGTAGTGATATATTCTCCTTTTGTGTCATTTACTCACGTATGCCTTTGCTGCCACATTACTATATCCACAAGATGTCCTGGTGGAAATGATATTATTCATAATAATGATATTAATGATGATGAACGTCAGTAAGTGCAAGCTGTTTTGTTTGCACTCACTGACATTGTTTCCTCTTTTCTAGATCCTTGCTTGTGTTGTTCTTACTCTGTGATGTACGTCGCTTTGGATAAAAGCGTCTGCTAAGCGAATAGTAGAATGATAACAATGAACAGCAATGAATTATGTATGGGCCATAATTCAGCTGTTGCATGATTTCACGTCATTATTGTTCTTTCAGTGAAGACACTGACATTCTGGGTGGGAACAAAATCCCAACCTTCTTTTTATAAAAGTAAAAAAATATCACATGTATAAATATAAATGTTAAGAAGGTACAGTTATTTTAGGAACAATCATGAATTTAATCTTCCCAAAAAATCTTGAACAGTGTGAAGAATTGAGGTTGAAAAATCTATATTTATAGCGCTCCTCTCGCAGGTGACCTTTGGGAAGTACAGAGCAAACACTTTGATGTTCCCACTTTGATGTTTCTGGACTGACCAGTTTGGACACTAAATAAACAAGTATGAGCCGCTGAACTAACACCAGATTTGACGGCAAAGACAGGTGCTGCCAAACTGATAGACAGATGGAGGAAAAATGTTAATGTTTAATTTATCATAACCGTTAGCTTACATTTCAACACATTCCTGTGAGATCTAATAACTGCGAGCAGACACCTGTTAAAAACCTACATTTAAAAAAAGAAGAAACTAGGACTAAAATACTGTCCGTAAATATTAAACAAACAATCTCATCAATCTGATTTCGCTGCTTTCATTTCTTCAGGATGCAGCAATTTCTTTGTGTTTTTTCCACCAAAGAATTGTGTTAAGAGCAGCACACGTAACAACTGTAACCGACTATAAGCTGAATGACATACATGTTTTATTACTGAGTGAGGTAAATCTTTATTAATCCAGAAATATGTCACACCTCCTCTCTGAGCTGTTAGATCAGGTTACATAAAGTTATTTCACATCATTATCTATGTAGTCATATATAATCTTTTAGCACAGAACCGTGATTTTTTTATCATTTTCAAAAACAATAAAAGTGTTTCTTAATCAGTGACAACTCCTTACCGTTGCTTCTTCATGTACTTCTCTTAAATGATCTCCCAGTTCACCTAAAAACAACCTTCAAGCACATGACTTCCCTTTCAGTAACCTGAAACAGCTCTCTGTCTCGCTCTTTCCTCCTCTCTCTCTCTCTCTCTCTCTCTCTCTCTCTCTCTCTCTCTCTCTCTAAACCTCTTACTCTTTCTCATAGGTGATCAGGCCCATAACTAGAATATTATTTACTGGATTGGCAATGTTGAAGTTAATGTTGCAAAAATTCCCTTTCTACAGTCGGATTGCGGCTCTAATGAGGCTTCACTGATACAGCTCTGATGGCTCTGCAGAGGAGACGGGTGCTTCAGGAGGAATGTCAAACACCTACCTCTACATTCTTGTGTACCATCATTAGGGTCATTTAGTATTTCCACTGAATGGCACGGCAGAGGCCGGTGACAGCAAAGAGCAAAAAGTCTGTAAAAAAAATCACCTTGCGCCTGGCACGTGCGAGAGACTCAAAGTGTATTTGCATGTTTGAGAGGGAGAGTGCAGGCTGTATCTGCCTTTTTGAGCTCTAAGTGCACATAGATGTATTGATTTTAAAGTCGTTTCAGTGATCAGAGGCGCTTGCAGAGAAGCCTTGCATACCATGAAAAGCTATTTTGAAAAAGTCCGGCCTAGTGGAAGAATTCTGGATGAAGTGATTTTCATGTTTTAGAAACTGCTGGCTGCTTTTAGTGAGTTTATATTCAGCATCGGTGTTATCCTGTCATGCACATGACAGTATACCGTCTATGAAAAGTCTCTCAGGTGCCATAATTTATGAAAATACCCCCACTTGTTCATGTTAGGTTTGGTCCATTTGATCATGTGATGGAATTTCAAAGTCTTCCTGGAAGACGCAGCTTTGACAGCACAGGTCAGCCAAGACTGTCATGACATTTGCGGCTGACACGTGTTAAATCTGTGAGGAGGATTGTGCGGCCGCTGACTGACATTACAAATTAACAGAGGCTGGAAGAAAAACACCTTCCTGATGAAAAAGTTAAGTGGACAGTCGGGCAGTCGGCTACAAAAGCAATGTATTCTCTGGCACTCTTCACTCTTTTTTTTTTGATGGACTTTTAGATTTCATTTTTTCTACTCGCTTACTTTCCATCCAATCCTTTTGAGGAGAGGACTGTCTTTGTGCTGAACTCCTACTTTTGTGTGACCCAAGGACCCTATTCAAAGAAGTGAGGGGCTTTAGGTTCACTCAGCTCTATATTCTATATTCTTTGACAGATACAATGTCAACTAAAGCAAAATGTACTTTTCTATTACAAAAACTCAGTCGGGTACACTATGTATAAAGACAAGACGATGACCATGACTTCTAAGAACCAAACTTACTGAAATGGTTAGAAAATTCTGATTATCAGTCATAAAGATTTGATTTAACCTTTGATCCTGCCAGTGGAAATTCTGTTAACGAAAAATATGCCAAAAAATGTTTTGTCAACAATCCATGACAAAGATGAGACGACGACGACGAGCTCAAAAAGATCTTTGATGTTTAAACTCTGACCGCAAGTATGTTTTGTTAGCAATACGAGGCGGGACTTAAATATCAGAGGTGGTCTGTTGAACACTCAAAATCCATGATATTTCCCCCCTTGTGCTTGTGTTTAATGACTTTAAACTCCTCCCTGACAGACCAGTTGTCAAGTCAACAGTAATTTTCAAACACTTCCCTTTTTCATCGCTCTCTTTAGCTGCTGTCATTAACTTTTCCATCTGTAACACGTTCATTTTCCTGTGGTCAAGTTAACAGTGTATCTAACTCTGATCTAACAGAATTCCCTGATTTTCTTTCAAAATAAAAGCAGGTTTGTACCCAAACAGGAAGTAAAGTGCTCTTAGCTTAAGACAGTACAAAAAATAAAAGATAAAACAAAATAAAAAAACTGATTTTTAAAATGCAAAATAATGGGTTTTTTAAACATGCGATTAAAAATATGATTTATCATCCAGAGGAGAGAACACGTTTTGACTTAAATTGAAAATGTTTTGACGTGTCGTCGAGTAAAAATCTCGAGAACTATAGAAGCATTTTCATCATAAGACTAAGACTAAATCTAAAATAGCTGCCAAAACTAAAACTGCATCCTGATAATTACAAAAAAGAGTACAGCCACCACTGCTCTTTTTGTTAAGTGTCCTGCGATAATCTCTGTTAATAGTTGCTGCTATATAAATAATAAGTAATTGATTGACTTTACCATCAATAATGTTCTGCAGGCGCATCCTGTATGATATGATCAATTATAGATATTAAACATCCAGAGTCAAAGACTAATGGAATTTCTCTAAATATGGAGCCCTGATTGCCAATGATATTAAGTCATGTATTCCATGTATTGTATTTCATGTATTTAAATGAATAGTAAATCTGTGCTTCCTTTGTATGAGGAGGACTTTGACGACGATGGGATTAAATGTTTGTTAAGATACAGTCGGGAAAATGTTCCAAAGCCTTCAGTCAAGCAGCTCAAATCCACATCCCAAAGCTCTCCAAACTTTTACCTGCTGGGATCTGTCAGAAGCATTTAGAGCTTTAGCTTTTACACTTCACAGAGAATTAAACATGGAGCTTTTTCCAACACTGTGGGCTCAACATCATACAGGCCTAATACATCCATGTTAAACAGTTGTCAAGATTAACACAGCCAAATATGTTTACATATCTTTGCCTTTGGCTGGGAGAGGAACTTCGAAGCTGAGGTCTCGGAGTGCGACTTTGTGATGTCTGTGTGATATTGGTAGGCATCATGGGAGTTCCTCGGCCTGTTGATGAAAAACTGCCAAATCTTTCATTTTCCTCCAGAAATGCCAGGGCTCGAATCCCCCCCCCTCACTCTTTTCATGTTATCTGGGGGACTTGTGGCCAAAGTGAGTGATCTT
The DNA here is from genome assembly GCA_020745685.1 of Tautogolabrus adspersus. Taxonomy (NCBI): domain Eukaryota; kingdom Metazoa; phylum Chordata; class Actinopteri; order Labriformes; family Labridae; genus Tautogolabrus; species Tautogolabrus adspersus. The sequence continues at coordinate 16,867,973 of CM036540.1, forward strand.
GCCTTGAGGCGACGACTTGGAAGTCTGAAACTTTCCACTGGTTCATAATTTTGCCCTGGACAGGTAAATTTATATCTTTGTAATCAAGTTTAAAACTCATGAAAGACTGCTACTGTCTGCAGGGAGTCTATTTAATGTGCATGCTTTTTTGTGTATGCTGTGCTGAGTGTGCATGTATCCCATACAAACAGTATTCTCTTATTCTTCAAATGCCGAAAAAGCCATCATCAAACTCTTTGTGTGCACTGCATTGTCTCTGTCATTAGTCATACACCTCTATAAATATTCAATCACCTTGACTAGCAGCCCAACACCAAGTTTCCCAAAAACAATCTCCCCAACCGTTACATTATTTATTTCGGTGCCCTCCTATGAATTATTTTTCTTGTTCAACTGTAATGCCTTCCTTTTTTTTCCTGTTTTACTTTCCAGAAAACAAAAGCCAAATCTAAAGCATGCTCCAGCTTATGAATGTAGTTATACATTTAAGAGCTGTGTGTGCTTCTGAATGTAGATGCTGCTCCAGAAATGACATCAAGGTTCTTGTTGTACACAGGGAGAAATATTGTGTACTGTAACAAGAGACAAGAATGGGAGGAGATTATTTTAGATTTCCTCTATTTTATGTCCCATCATTTCTAATTTCACTTTCAGCCATAGCCTTTGTAGAAACAGAGAAAGAAACTAAATATTCATGTGTCATTGAGCTTTTAACGGATAAATACCTTCCTGAATATGCCGACCCATTGAATGCTATTCACTTCTGTTTGCTTGTTAGGTCTGGGCTCCATCATCAGTGGACCACAAACACCAGCTCATTGTTTAAGGCTGATATTCAGCCTAGCAGGTCATTAGTCCTTGTCTGTGCCATTGCTCATATTCAAAAAACCATGTTCTTTTCATCATTCAGCCCATTTAAGCTCCATTTTCCTGAGCCATTTTTTGGTGATGAATTGGCCCCAACAGTAGCACTTCAATCAGGCCCGATTTTCTGTAACAGGTTAGAAAATGAGAGAGAAAATGATATGGAAATAAATCACATTTTGCTACATGATCAGAACCGCAGTCTGAGTCGGAGCTGCTCTCTCTGCCTTGAGTCAATTACTCATTACACACAGCTATTGACCTTTCTTCCAACAGGAAGTTCAGTGAATATCTCTGCAAGGATTGTAATTGACAAGATGTCTCTTTTAATAGAAAAATGCCCACATTTCCTCACGAGTTAATTATAAATTCAATAGTGGACCCATTGGCCACAGCCACAGAGAAAGGTTAGTATAGACATTTGTACCTGCCAGGCCACCCGTACATGAACACATAATTTATTCCTGACAGGGAACCCATTAACACTTGTACTTTTATACCATTTAATACTTGACAGTGTCACAATTTTAAAATTCACATCCATATACAGTTCATCCAGGAGTGTGTGATATGAAAATAGACACTTTTAAGTAATTTGTGCAGTGTGAAGTAGCAGATATACTGCAGCAATGTTTAACGTTAGACTGAGTAGGCTTGTCGCTGCCAGTGCATACTTTACAGTGCTTCCATTTCCAAAGTGAGAATGATGTAATCGTCGAGCGATTTAGTCCTGTATTATGGGACGATTTTTGAAGTGGCAGCACATCCATCAACATAAGGAAAACATGACACGTCTTGGCTATGATACACACAGATTTGCCCTTCATTTGCCCTGGAGCCTCTGGCTGAACTCTCCATCATCAACATACACTAAAGCTTAACGGTAAACAATTTCTGCTCAGACTTATCTGCTGAAAACTTGTGATACATTCTGACACATAAACTCCAGCAGTACCTGAATGGTTCAGAAATCCCATCACATCAGACATCTCAACCTTCACAACCTCTCCGCTTATCTTAAGTGAGGCTGATGGGACAAAAGGAGGAGGTGACACTGTGGGCATGTCTTCTTCAGAAAAGGGCACACACTAAAGCTGTTACATTTCACCATTGAGGACTTTAAAGATCACAATTCTGCATGTTTACAAGCTTATTATTATTTATTCATTAAACTCTTTTTGTATGGTGGCCAACAAGGACAAATGTGCTGCAGTGGCCCAAGAGAGACACAGGTTGGATTTTTCTTAGGAATGTCTTTTTTGGGTTTGGGTTTTTGTGCATTTGCATTTGCATAGGCTCATTTGCTGTTAATGCAATTATTTCAGATTTTAGCAACATGTTTTTCGATATTTTCCATGTTTGAATTTGTCATGGACTCATTTTAATTACATGGCTTCCTAAAATGCTTGATTCTTCCAATGGAAATAGTTTGAGCGGTTGCAGCCTGTTAGTCTTTTTGGGCCACTGTCTTTATGCCAGTCGAAGTAGAAACATTTGAAAAAAGCACTCACTGGTATCATGCTGATCATAAAAGAAGTCAACCTGAAGACTTACAACTTGGAGCCACTTTGCCAACAAGGAGAGAAGATGTAGGCTACATGGAGAAAAAACCCCAGATAAGCCAAAAATATTTTCCAACAATGAATAAGAAACATGAAAGAAAGCACAGTGTTAATCATCCTTTCTGCTGTAATCACCTTAAAGGATGACGCTGAGCCACACTGCCAATCTTCATCATTCCTCTCCCTGTGACTCACTCCGACATTTTCCCAGCAAAATGCATCAATAGATGTGAATTGGCCTGTAAAGTTCCTGTTGCCTTCTGCTCCTCACAATGTAAGATTCCATTCTGCTTTATCAAAAACCCTGCTGATTGATATCCTTGTCAAACTGCAGCCATAATTCATCCATGCGACCTGAACAGTGTTCCATTTTTGTAGCAGTGTGGTACGGTTTAGCTTTCAGGCAATAATTTTCATATCTGGCAGCAAATTCCGACTGTCACATGAATCAAAGACAGCGGCTGTAATGATATAATTCATTCGGGGGTTTTGAAAGCTGCATTTGTGACATAAATAGTGCAAGTGAACACAGATTGAGAGCTGTCCCTTGTAAAAGAGTGTGAAAGTTTTACCTTGTGTCACATAAACCATTAACCACAAAGACTCTATATTTGCATGGCAATTTAAGGATGTACCATATTAATCAGTCCCTCCAGAATTTCACTGACTTCTTCTGTGATTGATAAGGTCCACGGTGCATGATTTCACCACAGCTTTTATTTTCAATTCAAACGCACACTTTGTGTGGGTCTTTTTATTCCCTGACTGGGCTTATAGAAAACATAAGAACAGCATTAATCCTTTTAATTTGATTGTAGATAAACGCTTAGTTAACAGTATAGGATGGCTATCTTGCACTTCTATTTCAATAAATGCTTCAAACTATTCACTTCAGTCAAGCTCACTGTCAAGCTTAATGTTTGACTTAGACAAAGTCTGACTAAGTTCACAGAGACATACAAAATACACAGAATCAAGTGCTAATATTACACTGTCTAAGCACTAAAGACACATGTCTATATTAAAGACAAATGTCTAAACAAAAGACAACAGTAGTGGCTCGTTTCTGAACAAAGAAAACAAATACAATTCACATTAGTGCATGTCTTCAGCCACAACATCATTCTCAGTAACCTCAGTAAAGTGCATTAATTACTTCAAAATACATTTTTAACAGAATTATGCAAATGCAGCTGTGACATTGTTAACAGTTTCACATGAGCATAAAATACATTACATGAAAAATAAACTCACTTTTCACTCCAGTGTGCAGCCTGCACCTAAAGACACACACACCTGGATCTCAACTCAGCTCATCTCCCCTCTAAAGAGTCAAAATAACATAAAACACACACTTTGTAAGAACAGTTAGCAAATAGCTCAATGCTACTGTATATACTTGGACTTTTGCCTTTTTTTTTTTTTGAGTGGTCAATTGAATGTATGACCACTCACGCTGCCCTGCTGTTCAGTCTGTCTCCCAGCGCCGCAGCTAACACACAAGCTCAACACGTTTTCCTCGACCTACAAAAATCTTCAGGAATACACAATCATCATTCATCAGCCTTACTCTGTAAACTTTAATATAACTATATCCAATGCTGCTGCGGACTATTTTTGGATTATATTAATGTTTACAAGTATATCTTCTTTTCAATGGACAGATACACACCTCAGTGATCCCACGTTTCGCGGTCGTTTGTTAACGCACACTGTTGTGCGTCTACAAAAGTAAAATACTTTGGCACAATAATTGAGCCTGTGCAGTGCAGCCCATGACATTACAGGGATCTACTATTTCCATCTGAAAAGGTTTTTGCTTTTTCAGTGGACTAAGGAGCAAAAACACTCCACTTGACGATGAAATACGGATGAATGGTGGTCCCTGCTGTTCCAGACTGATGAAAAGACAAGAGTATGAAGGAAAATCCACGCGGGTACATGCATCAATCATGCCACACATCAGTCTGGGCACGGTGATGTGTGGACTTTTCTCTCTGTAGCACATATTTGGACCCTTGATAAAAGAGAAGCGATGGTTCAATGCCACAGGGCAGCAGAGTGCTCTTGCCAATCAGGTGCATCCATAACAGCATGGAGGCACTGCCGTGGAAGGATTTTTTCAGCAGGGTAACACCCCGTGCCATATGAGCAGAAATGTCCAGGAACGGCTCCATGAACATGACAGTAAATTCGGCTTTCTGGAAAGGACTGCCCAGTCGCAAGATTTCAATCCAATTGAGCATCTGCTGGATGAGATTGAACATTTGGAGCAGAGATCTACTTCCAGTCAACTTGATGCTACTGTGAAAGCACTGCAGTCAACATTGGCTAGCATCTCTGTGAGACCCTTTTGACAAGATTGTGGAGGTTATTACCTAACAGATGACACTGTGAAGGGGAAAACATGGGATGTGAATTCTTAAAAAATATATCTTTGAAGTGTTGGTACCATCTGTCATTCAGGAGGTGAAAACACATCAAGAGAAAAAAGAAAGTTTTTTTAAAACTATTGTTGCTTTATGAGTGCCCATACTTACAATCCCTAGTGAAGTTTATATCTGATATATAATGAACGCTTCAGTAAAATCAGTCTGGGGAAAACATCATAACTTTATAGCTGAGTGTTAATTACTTATTTACTTATTCATACTTATATCTGGAGACAATGCCTGGATAACCTAGCTTAGCATCAAGCTAGTACACATTCTACGAAGTGAAAGGTCCTTTCAAATACATTTTCTCAGCCCAAATCCCCTTTTAAACAAAAAAATTACCAACGTTTCACTGGTGTTTTTGTACAAATTTAACAAAGGCCCTAAAATCGTCCAAAATCACACCAGTGGTATCAATCTTGAGGTATAGCTCTTGATAACAGAACAAATCAGCATATTTCTAAAACTATCCAACCAATCCTTACATTCATAAACCAAGTGAAGTGTTTCTTGATTAAGCATGCACACCGACATCTGTAATGGAAAAGTAACGGATACCAATTTTCTTATTAGTAGGTACTGAATTACCTGTAAAAAAAAATCCTGTCAAATATTTTTAAGCTCATAACACCTGTACAATATGAAATTTCCATCTTTACACGTAATTTCTGTAAAAGTTAAACAAGCAAGCTCACTTTTTTCTCCTGTTTTCAGTCGTTATGCTAAGCTATGCTAACTTAGCTTAGCATAACGACTGAAAAAGGTATGTAATTTTTACCAACTAAATAAATAAGCTGTTTTTATTATACCATAATGTGCAACTACTCTTTAAATGTTTCATAAAGCAGGAGACGGGTTTCTTGATTGATAATGTTAATTTATTTCTGTAATTCATACAAAGGTCCACCTTGTGCAATAACAAAATGTACTCAAATGCAATAGTGAACAGAACACAGCTGCATCATATCATCAATAAGTGCTGAACTTATTATAATTATAATAACATCCAATAACAGAGTGTGCTCTCAGAGTCATTTAAGTGTGGTAAAGTGATGATGCATCAACATTAATCTTTCTTTTCTATTGCATTCTGTGGAAATGCATCTCTTGGGAAGTTGAGGAAACCTCTTGACACGCTGTTTCCTCTTCATTACCCAACCAGCTGTTGTTCCTAATTAGCCTAAAGGCAGTCTCTCTTTCTCTTATATCCATGGGTCTCATTCAACTGGTGACATATTGTCTGCCCAGACAGAGTGAGGACCAGCCACCAGGAAAAAAAAGGGAGTTTGTTGTCACTGAGAGTTTGTCCAAATACTTGAGTTTAACTGAAGCTCTGAAGAAACTGACTTCAAGGAACCAGCAGTGTCGATTTATTGATATTTGTTCATTTAAAGTAGACATTTGGGATTAGTAATTCGAAATAGTTCTATTCTTTTAAAAAAAAAAAAGGTAAAAAAAATGAAACACGCATTTAGATAACACTGCATCATACAAAGATGTGATGTTGTAGATGGAGAAAACATGTATACAAATATACAACAAGTTTTAAATGCAGCACATTTCTGTTTTCGGTTGTGTTTTCTCGATAATATTGGGCTTTCTGTTTTCCAGGTTTTTTCTTTTTGTCATATTTGTTTTGTTGATTTCCCCATTGCTTTGTTTGGTGTAATTTCATTTGTTTACCTAAGTAGCAATACATTCAGCTTTCAGTGCAGAATATATGTAGTTTGGCTCTAAGGCAAAATTCTATTCTCCTTTGTTAGAAACTATTCTGCACACAAGACTTTTTGCAGAGTAATCACTTACAGCAGGACAGAAAAAGTTAATGATGTGTTGACTTTTATACAGTGTGTAACGGCCCACTAAGACTATATAAGAGCACAGTCCCTTAAAGCCAAAATAATTTAGAGGTTTTCATGCATCAATGAGATCACTTTATAAAGTCAAAGTATGAATAAAGCTCCCAAATCAAATGCTGCATCAGCCTGTTCCTCATTGTCTTTATAAAGGCAAACGCTCCCTCATCACACTGCACGAAAACAAGAACAATGTACAAAGGGAACATCCTCGTCTGTACAACTTAGCTTCAAAGTCTGTGTTGGGAATATCAACACCTGAGCAATTTATCTGTACGTATTCACACGAGTCTTTGCAAATAATCAGCATCAGTCCCTGACAGGGTGCTGCAGGTGTAGATTAGCTCCCACTCAGATTACAGCCTCATGAATCCTCATAGATGGAATATGTACCCCGACGCCTAGTGAGTGAAACTGCTTGTGGTGTGCCAGAGGAGAATTACTCCCCTGATGTATCACATTAATATGTGATAAACAACCTTGCATTGCCAGATTACAATAAATAATTCACTGCCCTTCAGAGGATGTAATATGTGCCTGCACAGATTATTTACAACTTTGAAATTATTCTTTTAATCTCTTACAGCAAGCTGCCAAGGTGAACCCGAAGTAAATAATGCATGGCAAAAGTTTATTCCTGCTATATATTCCTTTGTGTGTGACTTTATTTTCTATCATTTCTCAAAGAATGGCTGAACAACTCGAGGATTGTTGGAGTGTGTACTGGTTCTCTTGTGTTGCTTTGTTCAAATTCAGGTTGGGATAATTTCCAGTGTTATTTACTGTTTCTCTCAGTTTCTCAAGGTTCATGCTTTGTCCAAAGCAAGCAGTCCTCTACCAGAAAGAGATTGTGGGGTATGTAAGATTTATTTTGAATTTCAAAGAAGATACAAACAGTTTCATGTATGGCATGCGCAGACCATCAGTAGTTCAACTGGAAGTACAGTAGATGCTTTCTATACCAGCCTTACTGAAGAAGTCATTTTGATAGCATCAAAGTATCAACCTCTGAATTGCTTTTTTGGTTAAAGAAGGTTTAAATCTGCATTTTTAATCCTTGGAGAATATCTGACAAATTTAAATGCAAAGCATATAAACATAGTAGGGCCCGACGGATTTGGGTTTTTTTCCGATACAGATATTGGGAAAGATGAAAAAAAAGCCGATACCGATGCAGCCGATATCTTTCTTAGATCTATGTTCAATCTGTAGAGATAAATATAGATATAGATATGCACATTTATTGCCTTGATCATCCCTCAAATGCAGTTATCAAACACTTGTGGAAAATATTTATAATGAAAACAAGATGGTCACTCAACTAGAAAATGTAACTGCGCATGTACATGCATCACCGCTCGACACTCTGGAGAGTGATAATGCTCGTTGTAATCCATACACACTCCTGCACACTCTGAAGGAAGGAAAACTGCTAGTTTAACTCAATGACTCAAATGAAATGCTATTGGCCTGGTGAATAAATCTAGTAAAATCTGCGCTTATCTGCGATAAAATTAGCTGATACTACCTTTGGATATGCTAATATCAGCCGATATTATTGGCTGGCTGATTAATCGGTCAGGCTCTAAAACAGACATCAAATACATTACAGAGAAAAGAAGCGTGTGGAGGAAAAGACGCTCTCCTTTGTGCAAATGGAAATATTATCTCCTTAATGGACAAGCAGCAAGTCTCAGCAGATTTGTTGTCCTGATTCAGGTTGAAAAGCATCCACCTCAGGAGTCTGGTAAATATTCTGTAAAAAAAAAAGAGTGTTGTTTTTCTCCTGTTGAGACCACAAGGCAGTTCAAGGAAGTGAAAGTATTTGTTTTGCAAGTGGGTTTTGCCTTAAGCCAGAGTTTTCACAGTCATAAAGGTAGCTTTGTTTTAACCTACCTTAATCATTACAGTCACTAATGTCTTGCTCCTAACCTGCTTCAGAGAACAAGATGTTGACAGTTTCAGATTTATAACATTTATAAAAATGGATAATATTTATCAAAGAAGATGTGAGCATCAGTTTCCCTGTAGAAGTGTCGTCCTCGCTGTAAATTCTCTTTTACACAAAAGTCTTCATGGTAATTCAAATACAATGTAGGCTAAATGATTATTATGGCCATCATCTTTCTTTTCTTTTTTCCCCCTTAGATTTTCAGGTTTAGTTTTTATTTTCTGTCAGTTTTCAATATCAAAAAGTTGCATCGCCCATTCCGCTCATCCAAAATACATTGAATGTCAAAAATAAATGTAAAAAAAAAAAAATAGTTATAAATAAAACATTTAGCCATTGTAGATCTTGGTCACTTATTATGTGACTCAAAGTGTTTTCCTGTTAGCTTTGGAAAAGCTTCCATTAAGGTTGAAGTAATGCAGTGTGCTTGGTTTATTGGTTGTCATGGAAACTGACAACTGGCCTACACACGATTATGGGTTTACCAATCAACCAATCTGATCTTCTGGTGATTACATATGAAGTTGATCAAACCTAAAACACCATTTAGTTGTACAGTGTGTGTCTATAATATGAGGTTTTGAAACTAGAGACAGCGCAGTATGTATGCACTATACTTACTACACAAATGTAGTTTAAATGAACAAAGAAGCCAATGTCTGTCTCTTTATTCGATCATGTTCCTAACCCCAGCTGTTGTCCCTTATAATGAAAAGCCGCTCGAGTCAGAGGAACAACACATCTGTAGAATCCACCTGCAGCACTGAAGACAATAATCACATTTTGGGTTTCTTTTTTCTTAAAAGCATGCTGTGGCGGATAGACGCTTTGATCTAACCTTGATAGTGAACTTACTTCACCACAGGCGACATGCAAATAAGATGCTTCCCAATTATTACTGAAAAGCCAATTTTGGATGAGTCACTTTTACAAATATGGGAGTAGTCAGATATCAACACAGCTGACAAGGGAGGATCCTTTTTATAAGCTGAGAAGCAAAAGGCTAAAAATGTTCAGAAGGGGTGCGAAAAATAAAATGCATCTCTACGTCAATCAGACTGAAGTACTGAAAGTAACAAAATCCAAGACAAGTATTAGAAATAGTATTTGTTTTGTTTTTGTACATTTTGTACATTTACGTTTGCTTATCATAAAATGAACAGCATTACATGGAGCTCAGCCTGACAGGTGGAGAAAATCAAACTCAAATTTTACAGCCACCAAACCCCGAGGCTACTAAGGCTACTTATATCACCCGCCCCATGAATCTGTAAAGCAAAGCACCTTTACTGTTGCCTCTTTTTTTTTTGAATGTACAACCACCTTGGCTGTTCAGTGCCTTAAGCTACTGTGTTTTAACTTCAGGAAACACAGCTGCCATGTTTCAAATCTTTCAGATGGGAAGATTAGTGTGTTAACGCCCGAGGATTACAGTCAGTGCTCCATCAGCAGTTCTCTGTCTGTCTGCAGCCATTCGTCCGCATAGAACTACTGTTCCTCTCCTACACAAAAATCTATACAACAAGAGGTATTGAGTGATGCAAAGGTAAAGAGAGTGTAGCTTTGCTGTTAAAGGGAAACCATTAAATCGATGACTTACAACCAATATGACTGAAGATGATGACCATTACCATCATCCTCATAATCATTGGCTTGTTCTAAGGGTTTATGAAGGAATGACATATGACTAAATAATCACATAAAAAAAGCAGTTATTCAGCAAAATATGTTTTTATTCAAACTTGTTGAATTGTATTACATTTAAAAAGCATTCTGTCTAACTGAGCTATAAGTGCTGTCATTCATTTGTATGGAGAGAGGGACATGTTAAGATTCATTAATTTAATGGAAACGTTCCAAGGACATTTGCAAAATGTATTTTGCACCTCTCAACATCTCATTTAATTTTGTTTTGATATCTGATGGAGAGCTGAAATGAAGCTAAATACAAATACATTCCTTGTATTTTATTAATAGGCATCACCATGATGCACTGTGTTGCCATGGCGGCTTCTGTGTACACGAAACACAGACCCAAACAGAGGGGATTATCCTTGGAACTTTTCCATTGCACTTCTTGCGTGTAATGTGAGGTCAGCGGGGTTGACGGAAATGTTTGGTAATGTATGCAATTATTAGCCTGATCAGCCATCTAATTAGCATCACTGGTTTAGCTTAATATGCTGTTTGTGGCGAGACATTACAGAGGTCGAATGACTTCTCAAAAGTTGGTTTCATTAAGATCATTTTCAAAACGGATTTCTGCAGGAATAAACACCGTCGATCGTTTGCTCCGATGCTCAAAATGTCTCATGTTTACATTCTGCAGATGAATAACATCTTGAGAGAGCCAAAGGTGGCAGCAGTAAAATGTTGTCTCAAAAGGTAAAACTGTCTTACTTCAGGTCAGGGTGGATGTCACATTAGCAAGATCTTGTAGTGCTGAATAGTTGAGATAGTAACAATTAGACATGCCGCTCTTTGATACTTATTCATCAACTGCTGACATGAACACATCAATTCCCTTCCCTGGTTTTAATTAGTCATCTCTCATAGCTTGAGCCGCTCTAATATTACAGTATACGTCTCTTTTATTAATTCACATAGGTTCCTCTGATGTCAGCATATAAGATCTTGACAGGGGAGTCATGTTTCAGCTGGGAGCTGGTGGGTTATTAAAGAGATATCACTCATATTGTCAAGTGGAAGGAAGTGTTAATTCAGCATTTGATATGTAATGGGAGGTGATTTATTTGATTCCAACAGAAGTAATTCATTGCAATGATAGTGGAAAAACACATACAGCATGTCGTGCTATTGTAGTGTATTGTGTTCTTTTTTTATGGACACACTTTTTTCGGGAGCCACAGGGTGAATTATCTTTGTGTGATGTATTCTTTGGCTCGGAGATAACTAAAGGAATAATGTACACACTGTAGTCACGGCCAGATAAAGCCAGACGAGGCCGCGCCACTTCTCAAGACAATTTGCTCGCCTTAAAAAGAGGAGTATGGTCACATCTCCAAGGGCTTGACTCCTCGCCGTAACCCCCAAAAATGATGACACAGTAATCTATCGAAAATCCAAGAGCTCAGCATTTTTCTCAGTGTAACTTGAATTTGATGGCAGCCTTTCTCGGCGTGACAATACAGCAGGGAGGGAGGCATCCTTTAAGATGTGGAGATGAGGAAAAAAGGGAAGGAATAGCCTCTCTATGATGTAATAGCAAACCTTTGCATCCAAAATATCTTTGTTGATAAAACCTTAGCCTTACCCCATTGTTTGAAAAGGTTGATAAGGCTTTCTATAAAGCCCAATACAATTATTTTACTATTACTTTTAATATTATTCCTTGATGCTGTTAATCATTTTCCCAGCTACTCATCCTCTCATCACGCACTTCAGCCTTCAGGAAGGTGAAGATGGCTGCTCTCTGACATGTGATTAGCGGAGCTTAATCTCCCACAAATCTTTCTCTGGTCAGGGTGAAATAACTGCTCGCTGCATTTACAAAAAAAAAGAGTCATTTTTTTGTCAACTTTCCAAAAAGAGTCATTTTTTTGTAATCACTCTTTCAGAATCATTAACAAAAATTACTGTGGTGAAAACATCTATTCAAGAGAAGGCACAGTCATTCAGGGTGCAGACTTTTACAAGATTGTTTTTTCTTTGTCTGCTTTTTTCTTTTTCTTTTGAAGGTCATTCACCCACTGTGCCGTTGCGAGTGATTTTAATCACAGTATTACATTGACAGGGTTATACAACGAATGGATCAATGCAATGTTCACGACAGAGGGAAAGTTTCTTCGCCCCTTCATTGTGACTGCTAGGATAAGACGGCTGACGGCAACATACAATCTTCAAGTACAAATACAGCTAAGCCGCTAAGCTCATGATTGGTGTGGGAACACAGTATGTAAGCAAATGACTGAGGAGGCGGAAAGGGCCCCGCTGATTTCTCAATTATACTTCTTCCTCAGGCTCGGGAGAGACAAAAAAGCAAAACTGCATCATTGACACTCTCACCCTGAGGTATTGTTGTCCAACAAAAAGGCCTAATAGAGCTTGTTCCATGTGCTGAAGGCTCATGCTGCCGACGGACGGCACAGAGCAAGGTTACACATTGTAACAAGGCGACAACTGCACACACTCTGGCTTTGGCTTTCAAGACAACTTTCATCTTGTGTGTGGTGCATGGAGATGGAATGATCTGAAGCATTCTTTCTCCATGAAAGAAACATGTACAAATATGTGTCCTACAGTGTTTGCATTGCACTGGGTAAATCTGCTGGTGGATGCGGATAAGAAGAAGGAAACCACAACACATGCAAGCACCACAAACAAAATATCTCAGATTGCATGAAAAACACAACCATTTTAGACACCCTTTTCATTTATTGGTTTCTTTTTTCCCCCCCTTTTTCTTCATCAGGACCCTCCCCAATAAACCATACGTGCTGGGAACAAGCACGTGAAATCCCACTAATGTTTTAAACATGTAGGCATACTGCAATAAACATCAGCATTTGCATTCACACTGCAGTGATAAGTAGGTTACCCTAGAATAGGAATACATCCTCTGCGGTGCACCATTGTTGTTAAATACTTAATGGTGCTGCCAGTATCTTCAAGGCGCACCTGTCCCGTTGTTTTGTTAGTCTGATTAGAGTGTGAAAGAGCTGTAGGGAAAAGGAATCAATAGGGAGCTGCGTGTTAAGTCAACTCTGCGTGAACATACTTTAGAAATGGCATATTTGTTTCTGAGGAGAAATGGCCCCACAAGTATTTTTCCACCATTATCTCATCAGGTACTAATCTACGTTAGCATTGTGGCTAAGAAAAGGCTATCTGCTGTTTGATTACAGCTCTGATAGTTATAGATCCAACACAATAATAACTTAATCTCAGTGCCTTGCCTGCATGAAAATAAAAATGTGTATTCAGTGGAATAAGCTCCATGCTCATATATGTTTCGTCTATTGTTATTAGTAAATTATACCATTCACAGCACTAGGAGATGCATTTCAATGCACAGAGTTGGCTACCGGCCACACTTTAGAGTCTCATTCAAATTTAATTACACACATGTGCCTCTGATATCCGGTGATGGAGTGCACTGTTGCTATGAATAAACCAATTAACAGGGTAGTCATTTCTACCTGTGGTGCCCCCTCCGTGGATACAGCGCTTCAGCAGAAAAGTATGAAAAGGTTCATCTCAGAGCTAGACTCTTTGTTCAAGAGCATAACCCTTGTATTATTAAATTCATAATCCCAAAAGTAAAAGTAAGAATTGCTGCTGCAGTGTTTTTGTTGACATTCAACTGTGCTCATATCATGCTGCGCGAATCAGATTTTACAAAGACAACAAAAACAAAGTGGGAGGAATAAGACTGTTCACAACAATGTTAGCAGTTCATCATGTAGAGATGAACATCTAAACTATGTTTCTATAACCCAAGATTCACTAACTCTGAGCTATGACCACTGCTGGCTTCTACATTAACTGGGTTCAGAGCGGACTTTCCATGGAAATAAGGTAGTGTTAGAGCAGCAGCAACAATGAGCTCGTATCTGAGGCATACGCAGTAGTCCAACTGGAATCTTCTTTACATGTTGCCTCAGATTAATCCCAAATTCCTTCTTTCAGTCGAGCTCTACCCGTTAAAGGGTTTAAAGACGTATTTGCAGCTATTCAACAGATCACATTATCATTCAAGTGTATGGAGAAGCAGAATGCACATAGCAACAGCCGCTGGAAAGTACCTGTCATTCTCTCTGTATGAAGGGTGTGGGAGTTCTCCCCCTCCCTGCCGATCTCTTGTCTATTTTCAGTGATACGGTATCCAAGCCAGCAATCACATAATTAAGGCCCTTCATCATATTTATTCATCCTCAAAGGTTTCTGACAACCTACAACTGTTTTCCACCCCCACCGCTAAACCTTGTACAAACATGAATACCCTTGGCAATATCTTGATAATTTGATGCATTTTGTTTTTGGCTTCATTCATATTTGAGTGTTCAGACGGTATACTGACAGCGCTAATAAGGTGATGAATGAAGCTTTTCTTTTGTCTTGAGCAATGCACAATGAGGTTGTGATAAATCAGCATATCAATGGTCAGCTTGGTCTGTTGCCTAAAGCCTCAAAATCTGATGATGAAGGCACCACTCCAATTCAGAACCCATTGTCTATGTTCTGGGGGATATATAGCCTGTATGGGTACGGCCACCAACTTTTATTGGCTTCCAGTGCAGCCAGCGGTCAGGGTTACAGTAAAATGCTTTGGGCCAAGACGTCCTTTTCCAAGCATTGCCGTCATATACAGTCCTATCGCGAACTTGTGAAGCCAGAATAGAGCTAGTCTTCAGAAACAACATCTAAGAGCAGATCGTTTGCCGCAACTGCACGCAAATCAGAGTTTATATAGATTAATTCAAGACAGATCTTCATCAGATGACCACCTATGTGAGACTGGATTACATAACAGCAGATTGTATTTAGCTACGTTTGCTCTCCAAACAAACTGTTCTCCTGCTTACAGCATATGCCCACTGAAAAGCTAGTGGACTATACAGCTTGGACTGTACAGAAACCAGAACACTGACAATCAAAATCAAATTGTTAAAAATTCTGAATTTATAAGCGTATTTTGCTTTACATTCACTTACTTTGCATGTTTGACTTTTGTATTGTAATAAACATGGAGAAGAGTTTATCCATGTGAAACTGTCACAAATGGTTAAGTTTAATGGCCAAGACAACTTGGTTAGGTTTAAGCACCAAAAGTAAATGTTGTAGTAGGACAAACACCATAGTTTGGTTCATTAGTGCTAATATACATACGCAAGTAACTTACATCACAACCACACAGATTTTAAAACAATAACATATGCAGTTATGCTACTAACTTTCATTTCATAACTTTAAGAAAGTCAACCTCTGAAAACAAGTTGCTTTCTACCACCTCTGTTCTCCTGAATTCACGTCCAATGATTGTTTGAACCTTCCATTAACCCCCACCTGCACCCCAAGCAACCCTTTTGTGATATTTATACTACTTTACGTTAAATTTACGTTTTTTGTTTACTTCAAAGCAAAAAACGTAGTGGACAGAATAGACACTAACGGGGTACCTACAGTGACACATTGTAATGGGTTGGGTCACTGACCATTCTTCCATATCTGAAGACTTGGGAATGAGAATGTGCTGGCAGTATGTGCACGACAAGACTCACCCATTCTCAGCTTGAATATTCGGTATAGGCTTCACTGAAAGCCTCACACGCAACTTGCTAGAAACTGTTTCACAACAAGACTATGATCATCATCACCTAATCATTAATGTATGATTCCAGCATCCCAACAGGGTAATACACTATCATTGTGCTTATGATTAAAGGTTTATAAGCCTGTGTGTGTGGCCACCTTAAGAGCATCCATGGATAATTTAAGCAGCACCAGGGAGCAATGTAAAGCCAGGAAGACCAACTTCGCTCCACAGAGTTGTATAGTGTCCATCTGATGCCCCTCTCATGTGAAATATTGAAGGAAGCCTATAATAGACCTATTGCAAGTTTCCAGCAAGAGCCAACCGAAATCTGAGCATCTTTTATGCCTGAGTGCTGTGAAAACCAAGAAGGAGACAGTATGTGAAAATGTCTCGCTTCAATTTTGGGTCAATTTGAGGTAGAAATGGGGACATTTTATTAAAGGCAAAGTAGAGTCAAAAGTGAATAGAAATCTGTAGGCTAAATGCTTTTCAAAAGTTCTCTCCTTAAAGCTCCACTCTTCTTTCTTTTGATGCTCTCTGGTCGTGATGTAAATGTCTACGTCCATCATCATTATCCATGTGTGAGTGGGTGTGTGGGAGCAAGGTCTCTGTGCGTTCCTGTGTGTGCAATATTGGTTAGTTATCTGGTACTGAAATTCCTACATGCTATCCTCCTGCAGATACCTGTTTCCAAGGTGTAGAAGTCAAGATTTGTTAGGCTGCAGTACAATAATAATCGGGCTGGAGGTGTGGGTCGAGCTGTAAAATCAGTACAGCTGCAATTCAGTGCAACACTTCAATCATCTGCACAGCCGACAGGGGGAAAGGCCTCATTTAAATCATCTAATGTAAACAAATTAAAACCCAAAGAGAAAGTTTGATATAATTAATCTGAGTAGATCACAAGAAAAGGCTGCACACATCGCCCTAATGACTGCTGGGTAAATGACTAAATAAATATGCAACGTTTAAGATGGAGAGTGGGTTCACTTCCAGTTTTCTAGTGTAGTGCGCCACAGTTCTGGTGGCTAGGCACGCTGCCAGCACCAACTCATGAGGGTGTTGTGTCGTTAACGAACAAGCCCCACACAGCTCCATTCTTTGCCTCCTACAATTTAAGACACAAGACGGGAGTGTGTGCCAATGACAGTGCAGGGAGTGATGCCAGAGACTGCACAATGTGGGGGAAGTGCTAATGATCAACAGTCTCTCCTAAAACACGCAGCTGGAGCTGGAAGACAGGAGGGAGTAGTAAAAAAACAAAACAAGTCTTATACTAACCTATGAGTTTGATATCACTCTGTTGTGAGAATTCTAACTCTCTATCCTTTCTTTATAACTGGAATTCTTTG
The DNA here is from genome assembly GCA_020745685.1 of Tautogolabrus adspersus. NCBI lineage: Eukaryota > Metazoa > Chordata > Actinopteri > Labriformes > Labridae > Tautogolabrus > Tautogolabrus adspersus. The sequence continues at coordinate 16,885,269 of CM036540.1, forward strand.
ATTTTCCTAAGGTAAATATCTTAAACACAAATGTTTCAATATACAGGGAGGGAAGGTTCAGATTCTCACCACTAAGCTGGTTTAATTACATTAGTCCTTAAAGTTATGGGGCTTTGTTTCTGTGAATGACTGAATTGGAAGTTTGCATGAACAGAACAGCCAATTAGGTCACTGAACTGATTATTTGGCCAAGCTGTTACAGTATTTGTCCCAAAAAATAAAAAGGATATGGCTTTCTGTGTGGTTAACGGCTCTAACTGACTGACCAAAAAGTCTGTGCTTTTTCTTGGAGTATTATTCTTGGTTCCTTCAATTGTTTGCAGTAGGTATTCTGGGCCTGCCAGAACCAGGTTGTTAGCTTGTTCAGTGTTTATTAATCATTTATTTTGTTGACCAATCGGAGTCAGGATTGTTGCTGGCTCTTACCCTAAAGGGATTATAGCATTATAGTGGCTATGTCTATAATTTTTCAAATCTATGGTAATTTTGAATGTTTGTATTACCTATTACCGTAAATCCTCAAATAATTACCGGTAGTCAATTAGTGGTTAGGCACCTTTTTACGGCCGGGGGGCGCAGCACACCTGAACTAATAAGAGACAGCCCACTTTTACAAGCTGGGGTAGTATTACAATGCTAATTCACCTTTTTATACATATAGTGCAACTTTAAATGCTTTTTAACTGTAGTGTATTTTAAACTGCGCTGCTTTTCTTGCCCTTACGGTAAAGATCATCACACGAGATACTACTCAGCCAATCAAATGCTTTCCTCAGACCAGGCATTGCAAGTGAACAGAAACACCTGCAGGAGTCATCAAGTAAGTCAGGGAAAAGTAGACATGGTGTGCTCTGAAAATTAGAAACTAAGACAGCAAAAAAGGAGAGTTTCATTATGGATGGACTCTCGTATATTCATTTTCCCTGAAGGCAGTTTTAAACAGTATGACTCGTATGTTTCAACACCCTCACATTCGTTTAATGACATCACTAATGTTCCATTAATGTTGTTTTGGTTTTGGGTCAACATAAAAATCCTTTTGCTGACACAGGAATTACCCAACATCATTTTAGCTGGGATTTTAAATCTTAACAGGTCAAACTGAAGCTGCTTCCTCTCACTAAACAAGAGATGTGTGAGAGTGGGACATAAGAGGAAAAGAGAGAGAGAAGCAGATGTTGAAACTGTTAAATTTTTAAACATGTGTGGAGAGTGTATATTCTAAAATAGGTTTTGAAAATAACAGGTAACAGCAGATGGCAGCAGTTACGGTACATTTTCAGTCCCTGTGATAGGGCAGGGGGTATTTGTTCACAAATATTCACTTTGTACTCCAATATGAACAATTAAACTTCTCAGACAGAGATCATTTTATATTAAGGCCTGCCTCCTTATTTTTCCATAATCATTTTGTCACAGTACAGAAACATTTTTCTTTTTGCAAGGTCTACTATAGAGTACACTACAAAAAACAAAATGACAGAAACAAAACACTATCGCAGCAGCACAGCATAACGGGTCACAGCACCTCTCCCTCCCCTCAGTACCACATTTGGGGCGGATGTCCGGAAATTGGTCTGGTAGCTGGAGAGGTGCCAGTTAACTTCCTGAGCACTGCCGAGGTGCCCTTGAGCAAGGCACCGAACCCCCCCACCAGCTCAGGAGCGCTCGCTGTGGGCAGCCCCCTCACTCTGAAACCTCTCCATTAATGCATGTCCATAGGATCCTGTTTGTGCATGTGTGTGTATTTCAGCCTATGTTTGTGTAGCATGTCATTAGACAGAGTGTAAAAACGAATTTCCCCTCGCGGGATTAATAAAGTATAAATTATTATTATAATTTATTGATGTGATTTAAGAATGTTTATGATAAATTACTATCTATTGGACCCGGCCATTAATAGATCTATGGAAGCTACCCCACATTTGAGTATATTTTGAGTCTTTCAGCTTGGTTAACATCAGTTCACATGAAGCTGTCGCAGTCATGAGTTCAATCTAGTCCTTACTACTAGGCGTGCTTGAGTTTTTCCAGTTCTACAATATGATCCTGGTCGCATTAAGAAAGCCTGCAAGGACTGACCCAAAATGTCCCTTTGTGATTCCATATGGGAGAATGGATTTGTCTCCAAGAAGACAAAGACGAGCTGTGATGGGCACCAACCCCTTCAACAACTCCTCGATTGCCTGCACCACTTTGGACCAGAATGGAGAAACCATTGGGCAATCCCAATTGAGGTGTGAAAAGGTAAACATGGAGCCTTTACATTTCCAGCTCTCAATAAGACCAAGCTGTTTAGGTGTGTCTGGAGTCCAATAACATCTATGGATTATTCTATAATGTGTAAATTTACAAGCCAACCCGAATAATTATTATTTGAGGATTTACCGTGTATGTCGTCTGGCTGGATTTTTTTTACAAACCTTTGACAGGATTACATAATACTCACACACATAACATATATGATCTTAATATTTTTGTTCTTTGTATGCATAAAAAAAAACAGCACACTTTGTTCAACTTTATTTGACTTATGCGTTATATAACTTCAATCTTATTTCATGTTAACATCTATTTCTGGTGCTTTCATGATTAGAAAAAATCTAACTTATGAAGCAGGCTGAGCTCCTGACTTTAATTTACTTTATTGAGACTCGTCACATGTCACTTGTTTTCACTCATCTCTCCCCTGTCTGGAAAAAACCTGCTATTTAAAGCAATTACCCAGAGGACAAAAGTGTTTTCCAATACAAAAACAAAGTGGATTGCCATTGTTATGAACAGGGCACAATTTTCCAAAACATTTGATGCATAAACAGAGTCCACGTATGGTCTTTTGCAACTGACTCTCCTTATGTTGCTGGAGTCATTCATTTCAGACTTTAAAAGAAACACTATTAAGATGGATGCACTCCAAACAACAGCCGTTCACATGCTATGCTGTCTTGATTGCAGGGAAATTATTTTTGTGCACTGAAGGTAGTTCTTGTTGCTGAGCCGAAGTTAATTAGAAACAAGTCTTCTGTAAACATTTTTCATTCTAACTTTGTCAAACAACTTTCACAGTAGGAAAGTTCCAAGTTGACTTCACCTCTCTGAAGAATCTGTCAGTCACAAAAGTACCACAACACACATTGTTGTGGAATTCTTTTCTTCACACTATCCAACGTGTGTGTCTGGGGAATTGATTACCTTGGTAGAGTTCTTGAGTTATAACAATATCTATAAAGATCTCTATAGCAACTTGGTAAATCAATGCTGTGTTATTAAAAGTCACTCAACATTTTACTCCAAGATGCCTCCTAACATTTTGTTTTAAAAGTCAATTACACAATCAATAAGGAGAAAATGTTTCAACTGGATATTAGAAAAGATCAAATGTGTCACAGTCAATATTATTAAACCAACTTCTTGTGTGTCCCTAAGGATATATTTTGAATCACACTGAATGTCTTTGAAAGGGCAAACAAGTGTTCAAACTATGACTAGAAGCAGTTTTTCTTAAGGCTTCTGTAAGGTGGCTTATTGGCACTGGCCTCGATGATTACTGAGGTTCATATAACTGCTGAAGTCAGGCTTCTTCCGGAGCATCAAGTGTAATTAGTCGGTTGGACTTGGGGTGACAAATGAACTTATGTTTAAGAGTAACCATGTTATAGTGACCCGCTCCTTGATCCCTGGCCCAGGTCATTACCTCAGGGAGTCCGTCTGTAAGACACAGGAGGTGAGAGAGTCCACTGATTGCCCTCAGGAGGATCACAGCGGCCTGCCTGCAGGACTGGACATCTCGTCAAGGCTCAGTGGCTCAGTGAAAATGAATGGCCCCCACACACACACTTCGGGATAGGACCCTGGCTACCTAACAAGCCAATCACAAAAGCCAATTAGGACCCAGGTTCTGCTTCGGGGATACAGAGAGTCCAAAGCTTGGGGAAGTGATTTTAGTATTGGCCCTGGTCTATAACCAGGAGGAGAACATCAGTGTGTTCAAAGTTGGGCTGTGGATCAATTTCACCGCTGGACCAAATCAGAGTTCCCTTGGTCCAGTGTGCATGGAGTGAATGCAACATTACCTGATTTAACTTAGTGTTTTGACAACTTTTCCAAGGCTCTACATGATCTTCTCAGTGGGCGTACTTGGTTTCTTGGTTTGTCCATTTTTTTAGTCCAAATGTCGAGTTGATCAAGTATTCAGTCTTTTTCCACTTGGATCATTATCTCTTTTACTTAGTACACATTTTGTGAATTAAGACACATTGTACCTCTACCTGATTGTCCTGAGGGTTCAACTTTTCCAATAACTTCTGTGTGAAAGTCTAAGACATAGAATACTTTTGGCATTTCTGTAGGATCTCTTCACCTCGAATCCTCTTATAGCTTGAACATCGGGAACATCGGAGGAAGGGTTACAGTAAGGACACAAAGATGAAGTGTGTTTAGGGTAGATGTGTTTAAGAATGTTGTTTAAATAATGTGAAAAACAAATACAAGGAGAGAGAGAGAGAGAGACAGAGAGTTAAAGTGCACTCAACAATAAAAGTTCCATATCTCAGAATTGACCGAATAATGAAAAAGTTAATTACAATCAGTTATTCTGACCCTTTATACGGATATTTTCCAAAAGTTGCTCTTAAAAGTCAAATCAGAGGCAGAAAATGCTTCAGAGTGTTTTTAGTTCTCCTCCTGCTCAATAGTGTGGCCTTTCACGGCTGTGAACCCATTAAGTCTTTAATAATGGCACAATTACTCAACTCTTTTCCTGCGAGTTGACTGCAAAAAAACTAAATGATCCTCAAAATGAAGTGTTTAGTGTTTCAATATCTGTGTGAAGAAACGGTGAAAGCAAACAGCCATTGCAAGTGCTTGTGAACGTTCTTCAACAAAAATCAGGACAATGTTAAACACTCTGTGAAGATACTGACGATAATTTGCAGCTGAATAACTTAATAGGCTGATTAAATGTCTGTGGAGATCCAATACAGTATCATTTTCAGGTGTATACTCATGATACACAGTAAGTCAAAGGTAACATCCCCAAGGCCTCTGTTTGATCTCTAATCAGACTGCACAGGGGTTAAGAGTCTGCTCTTCTCTTAAAGGGCCTGCCCTCATAGCTTTACATGGAAATCATTTAGATGAAAGTGAGGTCAACTGGTCTGAAATCATTAAACATCTTATTAGGGCAGCAGGGTTTTTTTGGTGTGTTTTTATTACAAGGACTTTGTTGCACAAAGATCATACAAAATATAGACTCAGGGGCATATGAGATGAAAAAATAGTGAGTCCAAAAACTGCTCAGTAACTTAAGCTGGGCTCATGCACACACACACACAGAAACACACACACACACACACACACACACACACACACACACACACACACACACAGAAACACACACACACACACACACACACGCACACACACACACACACACAGAAACACACACACACACACACACACACACGCACACACACACACACAGAAACACACACACACACACACACACGCACACACACACACACACACACACACACGCGCACACACACACACACACACACACACACACACACAGACACACACACAAACACTACATTTTAGCAGTGTGAATCTCACCTTTACATGATCAATATATTTAAATCTCAATTCCATCCAGGGATAATTCATTAAAATATAAAACCATTCGGTCGGATTTGATTTGCTTGCAAATTGATTATAGAAGTGAAGAAAGGGGATGATAAATGTAACATCTTAAAATAACGTGCATGTGTGTGTTTAAGAGGGACAAAAGAAGAGGCCTACTGTACAAACAAATATTTTGACATTATGTATGTGGACTAGAGTTCATGAAAAAACAGAAAGAGGTCTGAACAATGACACAAGTAAAATACAAATCTAAATAAGAACAGATCATGACAGTAAGGGGAAGAAATATTAAATTAGTTTTTACTGCCACAGAAATATTGCTCTTCTCACTTCATTGGCTTAATATAATCCAGTTTATACTAAAAACTAAACTTTTCGTCCCTCAAGAGGAACAAATCAAAGACAACTTAACAGTTTTAATATTTCGGATGTTGTTTTCTCGATCTTGTAAGACACCAAGCTAAATAGTGAGCACCATAACGTTAACGTTATTTCTTGAAAAAGTAAAAGGTCAGCGTCAGAGTCTCACAAGACTGAATCCGCTGAGTATAGTTTGCAGAACAAGCTATGAGAACTAGCAGTAATGGCAAAGGAAACCAGTTTAAATAACATTAAAACCAGGTCATCTTCCAGTTTGTTTGACATTTTTACGGATCCAGGGCTTCATAAACCATGCACTCAGATCTTTAACAGGGAGGTCAGATACTGATCCATATCGGTTAATCTTTACACCCCTAGTACATTTAAGCATGATACCCAGTTTCTCCTGGCGTATACTTTCAATTCTGTTTAAATTGGCTAAATGTCAAAAAATATCTTTCATTAAGACTACTGTAGTGACCCCATTACAACTGGAGTGAATAGACTTTGTTTAATATCTTCAAAGATAGAAACATTATTATCAGGGCCACAGCTTTTTTTCTCTCCTCTCTCTCCTCCCCTTTTGCCCTCAATCCTTTCTTCCTGCTATTTATGATTTGTCTACTACTTTTTGATTTTTCTTGCTTGCTCGATCCTCACATCCTCTAAGCGAACAGGTTTCCCCCCCTCTTCCTATCACCTATCACTTATCACCTGTTCTTATCAGCATGTATTTGCTACCTGTCTTCCACACTGCTTCTTATATCAAATAAGTGTTTGTGTAGAGAAGGTTTTGTGTTGCTAGAATGCATGTCAGCTTGTTTCTAAGTGTTCAAGCCAGTCCTTTTTTTTCCATAAAAACAAGCAAGTTCCTCCGACGTCGTTCTGATGACCTGTAGCTCCAACAGCAAGGTCCTGCTAATTTTCTGAGTTGTTTGCGCTCCTCCTGCCCTCCACGGTGCTGACTGCAGATATGAACATGGAAAATGTTAATTGCTTATAAACAAATCCTCTACACCAGTGTATGCACTCTGCTCCACTCACCTGTTGCTAGGTTTACAAACTGTTACAAAAACTGTGAAACCAAATCTGACACTGTGAGGTGTGAGAAACATTTGTGCCAAGTTGTTGAGAATAAAATGCACTAGGGAACTATGTTTTTTTCTTCCCTACTACTTGGCAGTTCTTGAAATAATGTATGGATTCAATGTTATACATTCCAGGATTGCTCAGATTTAACCATTTCACAGCTAGGATCCTAAAATGCTTTTACCACTGTTTCAAACAAAATACCTGCCAGTCCCCATCATGTCATCCTCATCAGCTTAGAAATACGTATACTTTTTTGGTAAACATGTTATACTGCTGTTGTTTAAATACTTTCTTATGCAATTTGAAACAGAAGTAAACAGTCAGAAAATCCTCCAAAGTTTAAAGACAGAATTTGTGTTGTTTCATCCCAGAAACATATTTTGTAAGTTCTGCTGTCTAATGCACATTACAATTACTAATTGTCAAAAAAAATGTGAATGTTTGTAGAAAATGTAGAATTATTATCAAGTATATGCAGACAATTTGTAACAGAATCTATTAAGACTTTGTATTCAGTATTGCACACAACGCTTCTTAATAGCAGACAAGCAGCAATTTTCATATACTTACACAGTATACTTTCTCTTTAACCGTTCCCATTGGCTGATTATCTTGGTTCTATTCATGTATCTTTTCAACATATTTTATCCATGAAAGCTGGCAGGGCGTTATGGATCTGCTTAAAGGGCCTAAGCCCTGACCCACCCACTTGTGCAGCTGGCCCACCCTAATGACTGGGAGAAGATAGACTTTCCTTGCTCATACTTTTAAAGATTAATATTTGAATGTGATTAAACACCTAGAATACAGTTATAGCCTTTGAAGAATGTATAGACGTTATAATTTTGCAGCTGTCTATGTGAAGTCTTGAAAAAATCTAATCAGGCCATCTTACACTACCCAGTCTGGTTAAAAATAGTGTGGGAGCGCTCCTGCACAAGTCATGTTACTCTAAGCAGCAGATGGCTCCTTGCTGGACAGAGGGTTCAGTCAATGGGACAGAGAGAGGGCTACATGTGGAGGACAAGAACTCAACTTTCAACTAGGTAAAAAATCAGTACATTTATCAATGATGGATGTCCATCTTTCTTCATCCATCTCATCCACAGTGACTGCCTCTGAGAGTCATGTCTCTTTTCATAGCCTAGCTGTAAAAACATTTCCTATTGAGATTGACAAATCAAACAAAGTTTTAAACAAAGTAGGAAAAACAGGACGTAGTGCTGGATGCTCTTACCTGGTCTGATTGTCTCTAATTTGTCTTAAAAGCACATATAGACCTTTTCTTTTGACATAAGCTCAAAAACAGACATAGTTTTGTAGTGTGCCACCTTTTCTAATTAGAAGTAAATGTAGCTCGCCCGTCAACGATAAGTCTCTCTCCCTCCTCGCAATCAAAATAAACAGATATTAATCGACTGAGGTCATCAAATAGGAGTTATTTTAAATAGGAGTTACAAAACAGTGTTCTGAAAATAATCTAACTTTACCATCCATAGCAAAGCATAAAAAATGTGATTATGACTTTTATTATTGATCATTATTTTTGCATACAGTATCAGTTGATATACGAGTAGTCGGAAGGTAGACAAAAACTGTCTTTGGATCCCAAATGTTTCAGAGAAATATCCCATGGCATGGCATTGTTTTATAAAAGGTTTAAGTTAATAGAGTCGTCTTTGGCTGTGAATATATTCATACCTCTGTTTCAGTTAACACTGGGGTAACATTTTCATTTTCCAACCATCAGGGACAGGTTAGAGGAGCTTATGAGCTTGGAGCCCTTCCTGTTCATGCCACACCATATTTCCCCTTCTCTGTCAGTGGATTATCCAAACTTTTGTTGTTGACCATGAAAGCAACTCAATCTTGTTATCACTTATGCACCAACATCTACCCAACAAAAGACTTCCCAAATCCTTTGCCATGGTTCGGTTTTAATAGTCTTAGCAGCATTAGACTGAGTGGCCACAAAAGGAAGATCATTCCTTCCCTCCCCCACAATTAAAAAGAAGATTAGAGGAATGCCTGAAATCCACTGCATGTTTACGACATGGGAGGAATACTGAGAGTGCCTGCTTTCCTGATCAGAGGAAGTTCACACCAAAATCATGCTGACATGTTTCTTCTGACAGACATGTCAGAAGACAATATGATTTTAGGTTAAGCAAATGTGATAAATCATTGTGATTATGTTATCAGCGAGGAATGATATTGACATTCTATCCCAGTAACTTACCTGACTCTTAGACTAATCCCGAGATTTGTGTTTGATTTTCTGACGACATAGCCAAGCTTGTAAATGCAATGTTAAATCTCAGATCAAAGCTGGTTCTCTGTCACATTAACAGCTGGTTCTCAAGCAACACCTTTTTCCCTCCCATTTTTTTCCAAATGTGTTTAAAAAGGAACTTTTTTTAGGTACGGGGCCAGATTTAGATCACATCCAGAGAAGACTACCTCAAATAAATGTGTTTGACTTTCACTGGATTCATGATGCATATTATTTTTAAAAATCCCCTGAAACTCACACCACCATATTTCAATGAGAGAAAGAAAAAGTGGATGGATGGATACTTTATTGATCCCGGGGGAATTCCCTTGTTCATTCAGAGTAAATTTAAATTATCAAAATTATTCCAAAGACGCAAGTAGAAACAGAAACAGAAACAAAAACTAAAGTTCCACAATAATCAAGAAACTGTAAGAACAGTACTATTTGTGCTCATTTATCATTTAATAAGTGTAGAGTCCACAGCAAATTATAAGTAGCCTCTTTTCTCTCTTTGCTAGTTTTATCAGATGTATATTCACCGATGATCATTAATGATGTTCATTTGCTGAAGAACACACTAAAAGTAGGGAATTCTAAAATAGATCAAATTGTGAATTTGTAAGTATGCTCTGGCTTTTGCAGCAAACATGTAGCTGTGGAGTCCCTGTGGGTCGTATTTTGATGATTATTAGCCTTACATTTATTTGTGCACACAAGTTTAGAAAAATCAGCTTGCATTACGAAAATCTCCCAAATATTTCAATGGGCTGTTTTCCTTAAAGTTTCAGAGGTGCACCTGGTTTGTAAAGAACACAATTAACCGGGGGGTAGATGAAAAAGACTATGTCAGTCCTTATTTAACTGCTATGCAGGCTCTGTCATTTCCGTGCACCTATCTGAGCAGCCTGGGGAAATTAAGGTTTCTTTGTCAGCTTTCAGCTGGCTTTGGCCGCTTCTGTTTCTCCATTTGATCAATACAAATTCACAGGTGCTGCTCTGTATAATGTGAGCCAGCAGTACAACAGAGGAGAACATGAAGGGGTGGAAGCTGTTCACATTTAATTGAAGACAATTTCATCCACATGTACTAAACAAAGAATACAGTTATTGTGGCACACCAGAGAGAAATATCTACATCTCTTAGGCACAACATTATCCCAAGGCATGAACTTACCCTGTTGAACAGGTATTGAGTTATTTCTGGTTTATTGCAGCAATAATTAGCGTATAATATTTTAGTGTAAATATTAGTGAATTAGTGGTATTCTTTTTTAAGTATTGCAACTAGTATAACACAACGACAAACTGAGAAAGTAAAGGGGTTATATTTTTCTAAAGGAAAATATTGTAATAAAGAAATATGGCATATTGTAAACAGAAAAGGTATATATTGCATTGCAGTTGAAATAGTGTTGAAACAGTGTCTGTGTGAGTGTGTGAGAGTGGGGATGCTGTACTACTCTGAAGTAGTCTGAGTGGAGACGAATTGACACATTAGTGCCGGGGCTCTTTAACGATTTGTCAAAGGAAATTAGAGCGACTGCTCTTTATGACGGTGCTGCATAGGAAAGTAACTGGGGGAGAATAATTCAGTCTCAATTCATTCTACGCTGAAGGCAGGTCAGGGTTGAATTGCACCATTTGGCTTTCGAAACTAATGTCCATGCATATCTTGATTGCCTGAACAAAAGCGCAGGGTGGCCTTTATGGGTCCTGGAGGACGGGTGCGGGGAGGGCTCAGCCTGTAATGCTCATTGCTGGAGATGATCACTGACAGCTATAACCTTAAGGCACTATTACCACCAGCAGCAACCATCATTTGGTTATTACATTCAACAATGTAGTCTAATGGGTTTGCCAATGTAGCTGTGCTACAGTATGCTGCCTCACTAAGGCAATTGCTGACAACTTTGTTTCCCCACACTGAATACTTAGTGAATTAAGGATAACAAAGGCATTTAAATAAGGACTGATCATACATTAAGTCCCATATAATGACAATAACAAACTAATAGGGCTCAAAACAGCTGGTTTTCTGGTTCTCATACTGCACACAGCTTGAGTCAACATCATGATTAATTATATGGTAACCTTCAAAAGCTACTCTAATGCAATTTTAAAATCTTATATTGTTTTTGGAACAATAAGATTGTGGATTTTTTTCATCATGTAACTTGTTTTTTCAACAAGTAATTGGCAGAATCACATTTCCCAACAATTAAACCACATTTGCAATAAGGTGCCTTTTTTAGAGCCCAAACATTCTATTGTTTGCAAGTCAATTATCTGTCTGTTTTAAAGCAATCAAGGTTCCTGTCCTTTCTGCTGAAACACATGTTATTTGAAAGATGAGCCATCCCTTAGAGAACCGATGCACCCAATGCAGTCTACGATTAGAGTTCACCCTTCAAACGGTACAGAACAGGGTGGTATTGACTGATTCCACTTCACTGGAGTTAGTGGAGATTGACACATAATGAAAGCACAGCGGGGATGAGAAAACGAGGAGAAAGTATACATGCTTTCTTGGTGCTTTCAGACATCTGACTTCTTCACCATTAACTGTAAATGTTCACCATTCCAGCAGCTATGGTTTAAAATTGTAACCATTGGTCTGTACGCACAGATAGAGCCCATTAGCAGCTTCTTCAAGCCAGCTGACTCATAGGTCCAGTTTTGACTTGTCAAAACAATACGTTTAAGTCAAGAAAAGATAACTAAGACCTCCTAAACTTGACAAGGTTTGGTTGAGACTAAATGATTTTTGGTACTTAAAAAAATGTCTGTAGAAATGTATCTCAGATTGGTTCGTTCTAAAGATTCACTCAGGGTGGGAAGCTTCTGTTAATAGGAAATAATGGTGTATTGCTGTGTTTCAGCAGAGAATATGGCACATTGTTATATTTCACTTCCCCATTGATCAGTACCTAAAAAGACATGAACAATAACCTATTAACTACAAGTAGACACCAAAATGAAGTTGGCTTAGATTACTCTTAACTGAGAAGTTACACCTTACCCATCCTCTCTGGTAAAACCATTAAACAGCAATGTTAGCTAGGAAGTGGCTGAAAGGTAATGATAACTGTTGTCTCAAAGTAGCATACCGTCAAACTTCTATTAATAGCCAGGGCTTTGATTTACTTGTCAGTCTACGAAATGATCCTGACTTTATTTGGGACAGGTGTCAATATGAAATGGGCTTTTGATTATTTTCAAACAAAAAAGAATATTTAACTGTGTACAAAATTAGGATATCAATAAACTACATTTTATAAATCCCTCATTTGACCTTGCTTTGTAAGACAGCATGCAAACCTGCTTCACGACCTGTACAGTACACATATAAGAGCCTTATTCTGTCTTTCTTAGACAGATGTTGTAGTTTATCTTTATATTTTGTGTTGTGCTGCTTTTTCTCATTAGTTTTGATCCACAAACAATTTAAACACTAAATGCATGGGGGCCTCTAATTAAGAGCTGCTTTTATTTGTCAAAATGTGTGGCAACACCAGGCCAGTAAAAGGGACTGGGCCTTAATTTGAGATGGGATTTTATTAGAAGTTTTACGGTATGTGTTAACAGGTGTGTGTTTTTTTTAACCTTTGATATAATATGGCAGCTGGGTGAAATAGTTCAATCTCAATATGCCTGCAAACAGGAGTTGTTTATCTGGATTCAACTAGGATGGCCACATTGCTACAGGCTTTAAAAGTGGGGAAGTAGATTTTAATAAGATGTTTCAACATCTCTTCATCAAGCATGTAAGGGCGAAGCACAGCACCAACCTCCTCACCAGCTTTCTGCAATAAAAATGACCACATCTTTATCCAAATAACCAGCATCATAGAATTATGCAGATATGTCTGACAGACTGTTGGATTAACAACATTTAGAACCTGGGGCTTTAACTACAAGGTCTCCTGCTAGATTGTTATCTCCCAAGACCAAAACCTACTCTTGAAAAAAAAAGCATGAAACACCAACATTTCTGAAGTCTGTCTGTAGTCGCATATATGGAGAGAGATCTGTGTGTGTGTGTGTGTGTGTGTGTGTGTGTGTGTGTGCGTGTGTGTGTGTGTGTGTGTGTGTGTGTGTGTGTGTGTGTGTGTGTGTGTGTGTGGGGGGAGGCGAATGCATTCTGGAGATTTTGAGATATTAAGTAGGCAGTCTTTTTGCATGGACAGTTGGGGGAGGACCTCTCTGAAATCTTCACTGGGTGCAGGAGAAGAAGGGTGCCTTGCTTCCTACTTCAAGGACATCGCTTTCTGAACTCTGCTGGAGAAACAGCTGGATGTTGCCAGCCAGCTTGCACACTAGCAGGGAACTCGGTGTCGTCATCAGTATGCCATAAGATCTTTAGCCTTAGAATCTCCCCACTGCTGCATCTAAGAAAACACTCTCCTGTCCAGACCTACAGAGCAAGTTTGAGAGTGAAACCTCTGTGAAATAGGACTGCAATAACCTACTATGTTAGCATTGTGTTAACATGGGGGCTTTTGCTGTGTCTAATATGTTAGCAGACTAGAAATACCACAACTATAAATGAAAACCTAAATTCTGTAACCACCAAGTGAGTATCATTTTGTGCCGAGAAAACATAAATTCCTTAATACAAGCATCTTCGAATGGATGACGTTTGGAAGCTTTAAATGAACTACACCCTATTTATATGAATTTTTAATCACTATCAGGAAACTGACCGGCTGTCTCAAATTACCACAGATGATACAGTCTGAGGTGTAATTAAAAAACAATTAGTAAAATGTGGCAGGCTAAGAGCACCTTCACCTCCCCTCAGTTAAATGAGGTCATTAAGCATGCTGGAGATGACTTTTAGGTAACATCCAGATGTGTGTAGGCAGGAGCCATCAGAAGAAAGCATATTTGAATTTGGTGCTGCAAAAATATATCAATGTTAGAACGTGAATTGGATAATCTAAGCAACTGATGAAGACATTTTGGCACTGATTTGACTAGCGTCAGTGTTTTTCTGTTCATTCGAAATACAAAGCCAAGCTCATACAATAGCTTTCTTGTTTTCGGTACAATTATTCATTTTGTTCATTAAAGTGTGTGTCTGTCAGCAAGAAGCTTTGATAATAGTTTTGAAAACATTTCTAAGATCCTTAATGGAGCGCTGCAATCTCGATTTCACTGATAAGTACTGTAGGTTTTAACATATTCAGTAGCAGTGGATGCAGTGGCGTGGAGCATTGGGGCGGCAGTAGCTCAGTCCGTAGGGACTTGGGTTGGGAATCGGAGGGTCGCTGGTTCAAGTCCCATGCGGACCAAATCTGGAAATTGGTCTGGTAGCTGGAGCCAGACCAGTCCTGAGCACTGCCGAGGTGCCCTTGAGCAAGGCACCGAACCCCCCCCCCCTCCACCAGCTCAGGAGCGCCTGCTGTGGGCCGCTCCGTCACTCTGACATCTCTCCATTAGTGCATGTCCATAGGATCCTGTTTGTGCATGTGTATATATCAGCCTATGTGTGTGTTGCATGACTTAACAGAGTGTAAAAACAAAATTTCCCCTTGCGGGGATCAATAAAAAGTAAATCTTAAATCTTAATAGTTCTGGTGTAGAGCTTCAATTACTAGTCTGGAGACTAGGAAATATCCAACATTCAGTTATACCTGCTTGATAATCTTTGTGCTGGCTTATGTGGGAAGGTGATTGCCTCAGTGATGACACTGACCAGTGCATGACATGAGTAAAACATTTTAAACACTGGATTGATATGAAACGCAGCTTTTGAAATAAATGTAGGGAATATCCACTGCAACTTTACTTCATCATCTGTAAACCAAATGTTAGGATAGCTTTTTAATACATGTGCACATCAGAGATGCTGAAAACATGTTCACATCGTTTTCTAACTACACTTTAAAATGGAGGCTAGTACTTGATATGTGTTGACACAGTGGATTAATAAATCGTCTGTTAATCTGCAATAACATCTGCTTTGACAGCTTTGAATTGAAACTTAAAAAAAAAAGGCAGTTACCTCACCATACTTGTTAAAGGCATACAGCTTTAAATGCGTTAGCTTTTGGGGGTTGACATGGGTTCATATATGTCAAATGAAGAGGTAAAAAGTCTACGACTGGAGAGGGTTATTGAGCATTGAACTACAACACACTTTGATTTGTGATGAGAAGTTTCATGAAACACAGACAGAAACATGATCCTCTTAATTCTCCAAAAAACATTAATGGTGCCTTCAGCCTTCTGTCACTGCTTATGTTCATTTATTGGCTTTTATTTTCTCTCTAACACTTTTCTCTCCGTCCCTCGAATACTAATCTGTTACACTTTGTTTCTCAGCTCTTGTGTTCCAACAGCTTTAAATGGTGGAGATTTTGAACAACAAATCCCTTTTTTTTTTTAGATTTTACACTGTCAATCTGTCAATCGTATCTTAGGGTGAACATGGAAGGCTTAAAGTTAAAAAATTGAAATGTTGGGGGGGGGGGGGAATTGGCACAGATTCACTTCTCTTTGTTAAATGGGCCCTATTAGCTGTTTAATATTTGGCCCCATCTGGTAAGGGGGGTCTTATAAGCACCAAACATTCTTCTGCTTCTGATCGATTTGATTTTTTCTGCACGACTTTATGATTATGATATAGACGTTTTGTCCTTTATTGTGTCTTTTTCAAATCTATTGTAGTGTTCACAACAATGGATACTTGTATAAACATGTGCACAACAGAGTTGTAAAGTTTCTGCACTTGCCCAGCCCTGCAGAATTTCTAATGTTCCTTTATACAAGCGGCTTATAGCTGACATATAATTAAGTATGACATTATTTTGTTTTGTTTATACACTCCTAAGAATGGCAAACACCATAAAAATGTCAATATAATCCAGAATGTGATTCATTTCTGTGACACATGGTCATGCAATAAAGATGTGATCTTGTAGGGGGGTTTTTTGAGAGAAAGAGTGAGATGATATGCTGCAGATTACTAATCCGTGCACATTTGTAAACTATGGGTATGGATTAGTAAACACCTTCTTATTTGTTCTTAACTGAGTTTTCTGGGCTCTGTGCAACACAACAAAACTCCCTCGAAAAGTTTCACTTGTGATTCCGTTATCACAACAAGTGAGCGTCGTCTGAGGAGGATGGTAATCAAGACAGAGCAAAACCAGAGAGATTGAAATCACATCAGCAGCAAGCGGCTTCGCAAGTAAAAATAAAAAAAATGAACAGGGTTTGAAGTTTTGTATCTTGACTTCAAAGACCCTGAACAGCTGACCTCTCTCTCTTTTTCTCTGTTCTCTCTCCCGTCACCTACAGTACAAACCTGTGACGTGTACGCAATGGCTACAAAGTGAGGGGAATCAATCACATACTAGTTAAATGGTCTTAAATGCCAATCCCATGTGCAGAAAATATATCTTGGCGGCTGTTAATATAGCTGGACAGCCTGCCCATACAATGCAAACACGACATTGCTAGATCTCACATTTCAAGTGCCAAAACCCGCCCTACTCTGCTTCTGATTGGCTAGTTGTTTTTCCCCTCAAAGCCTCACGCTGGAGAGCCGGCACAGTTTCAGAGTCCTTTAAGGCCTGAACAGGTTATTTATGTAAAGTTACTCTCACATGTATTCCCACATTTTCTGATTCGAGGCTGGATTATTAGAAATGTAAACGTACAGGTAAACACCCATGCTCAAATTTAAAAAAAAAAAAAGGTTATCAATAATAACTGCCAGGCTCTGTACTTCAATATAATAAGATAGAATTTGCAACAATGACAAACAGCTAAAAATATGAAAAAGCAGTCATATCAGTAGTCACTCTCGTGCATTGCTTTGGGGCATTTTCAGAAATCTTCGGAGACCCTCTGTTGAAACCAGCTTCCTTATTGCCCTCCTTGTTTAATTTCTCAGCCCAAGGAAATGAGAAGTTAAGAGTTTTTTTTTTTTCTTGTCTGCTCTTTTTGTCGCTGTCTTCATACCCTCCAGCTCTATGAAGGTCCATAATTTCAGTGGTGTATCACGCAGCCTTCTCTGTTTACTGGCACTGCTTTTAAATTAAAAGTCACAATCTGAGTGTCAAGCAATTGTTTTTTGCCTCATGGCCATGAAGTCATCAACTATTTTAAGTGAAGATGCACCCTTTTCCCTGGTGGTGCTCTGTGGGATTAAATGGCAATTGTATGTCGATATCACTTTGCATTAATTAGACTGTGATGAGTTCTGTAGTTCACAATAACATACATCCTCAAACATACTCAGGCAATTGACTTGACAGAATTGCACTTTAACTTTGAGTATCATTTTTTCTCTGTATTATATGTACTGCACTTTTTCTCCCGAGCTTGTTAGAATCCATGTCGGCTTACAGTTCACAAGTTTGGTCAGTGATGTGTTCGTGGCCTTTAAGCTCCTATTCATCCACACAGTGTGACCTGCAGCGTACTGACATGACAGTGACACGGCTGGTGTTTCACAGCAGGACTACACGCCTACAGCCAAGTCAGAATACTAACCCTCACCATCACTTTAGACTGAAATTATTCTGATATCAATACATATGACTTAAATGTTATCTGCTTTTAGTTCCCTGTTTGATAACTTCAAGCAGTATAGAAGGACATAGCGGTTATTATATTACGAAACAAAAAAAATTAAACCTGTAAAATACAAAACTATGAGATCAATATTGAAATCCACTGTTTATTGTTTTAGTAGGTTGTACAATAGTTCATAAC
Organism: Tautogolabrus adspersus; assembly: GCA_020745685.1. Classification (NCBI taxonomy): domain Eukaryota; kingdom Metazoa; phylum Chordata; class Actinopteri; order Labriformes; family Labridae; genus Tautogolabrus; species Tautogolabrus adspersus. The sequence continues at coordinate 16,903,366 of CM036540.1, forward strand.
TATTTTTGAACACATAAGTTCATGAAACATTAACAGATATTTTTTGTATGTTTCACTAAGGAATTTTAGTGAACTTCATGTGTCTCATTTTTTAATTTAGTTCATTCATTTTGCAGTGTTGCTTCCGACACGTTTAACTGTCTCTGCTGCATGCGCTCTTGAAAAACACCATTATTGACTGTGAATCAAGTTTGGCTGTTTTCTGAAAGATCATGTAATTAAACACTGTTGCTATTTCAGCACATTACTTTCTTTGCTACGAGTTTTGCTGCAAAATCTAGGCACTGGAATCAGGGCGAGCAAAGCACTACACCTGTTACCACGGCAACGGTGCAAACAGAAAAGAGCTGAGGAAGTGAGTGGGAACAAGCAAAGTCTCTTACTTCATCTCATCTTCCTTTTTAATAAGAATCTATAGCAATGTATAAGAACCTGCACGCATAAGGCACCATCAGCTGCTGCTGCTGCTGCTGCTGCTGCTGCTGCTGCTGCTGCTGCCAGGTTTCGCACGTGTGTGTGGTGGTGGGGTTGATGCAGAGGCTTTTTTAAACCCATCTAGGATGTACTTTTTGACCTAACATCTGGAAAAAGAATCCAGGAATAACATCGCAGTGAAAAACAACAGGTTGTAATTATAAAGTCACAAGATCTACAGAGTGGCAAGAACACACAGGTACATGCATCACTCTGTGTGGCCAAGTATAGCCTGCATTCAAAGACAGTATCCTAGGGGTTTTATAACCGTACAAAGAGACACATGTATAATTATATATATATATAACGTTCAATTGCAATTCTGGGGAATAAAAGCTATACAATTAAATAAGCATTCATTTTAGGCTTTAAAGGCATCCATTTGAGAGGCAATATTTTGCTGTGTGTGTGTGTGTGTGCTTTTAATTCCTTCAAAATGTACCACATACTTACCATATTAATGTACAATTGGGTTATCCTTCTTTCAAGGTCCCAAGCTTTAAATTAATATGACATCTTTGGCAAGGGAACCAGAATGGCTTTTAAAAGAATTTAATAAAAAGCATCGCTGATGAAATTAGCTAATGCCCATTGACATTTTATCCCGAGCATTATAAGAATAACTGGATCCAGTGATCGTATTCCCCCCTTGATTCTGTGGCTATACCGTCTGAGAGATTTTAATTGAATCAAGAGTGAAAAGTTATCCTTAAGGACACATGTGGCACAGAGGTTTACTCCCGGGCAGTGACAATGCTTCTATGTTGAATTGGACCAAAGAAAACAGGTACATTCTTCTCTCCTGCGTTGTTTGCTTTTGCCAGTATATTGATGGCAAAACATTTAGTAGAGTGATTGATTAACTAAGACCTGAGATCCCAGATTTCACCACACTTTTTGATACAACAATGCACATAATCGTCCAACAAACAGAATTCACAGAGCAAACAGCTGTTACAAAACCGTGGTCCCTGCAATCGTTCATGTACGGTTTTCATCTTACATTCTATATACGCACCCCACACACGCACAGACACACACACTCTGGTATAAATCCTTGTGCTTGTTTTCTATCACATGTCAGCTCTAATGATGGAGGCCCACACAGAAGATTCCAGCAGACAAAGAAGCAGTAACCGTATGTCTCGGTAAACCCATGAGAGCAGCAGCCTGTGAAACACAGCAGCCTTCACTTTTATGTCCCTCCTCCTCTGTGTGTTTGTTGGTAAAGTTGTGAGTAAATTTGCCATTAAAATGGCAGCAAGAACCATAGTTTTTTTTCAAGGCCTCTAAATCCATTTGAAGAATTCTGGCTTGTGTATAATAGCAGGAATGCTAGGGTTTTTATTTGCCACGCTGTAGCTCAAAGACGGATGAAAGTACTGCGTTTTTTAGAACATTATTTATTTAATTCCTTTAAAAGTCTATTTTTCTCGCGTTATTTATACACTAAAAAAAAAAAAGATGTAGTCTACAGCTTGTTTACTCTTCAAAGAAACTGTTCTCCTCCTGTGATTAAACTGGATAAGGTCATGATGACAACTGTGTTTAAAGTGAAACATTTAAAGACGCCTGCCCACATTGTGTAAGACATCCTCATTTGATGAAATATGATTCATGGCCTTTAGCGATACATCTTTAAAGTCAGTGTCACTTTAGTTTGGTGGATTCTTTCCTTGCTATTTTAAACACATTCACAAACTTTATTTGACACTAAAAACAGTATTGTTTTGAGACACATTGTCTTAATATAACTAACATGTAGTCATTTACTGACAGTTTTAAAAAGTAACAATAACAATAAGATTCAAACATTGGTTTAAACTCAACAAGTTTTGTCTCTAGTAATAGTCTTCAAGGAGACCTTATTAACATCCACTTCAGCTGTATGGTTAGCTGACTTTGAGCCATCGTATCAAAGATTCTGACAACTCCCCTCTAAATCTGAGTGTACAGTCACTGCCTCACTGAGAGTCCAATTAGTCTGAGCTACAGAATCCAACATCTCATATAAAAATACAAGCAATTAAAATATTGAGAAACACATAATCTCCTTTAAACTTCACTTTTTGTCTTTCTCTTGTATAAAGTGTTGGACACTGGACTCTTTCCTATAACCTCTGAGTTATTTCAGGCTGTTAAACAGCATGTACTGCATGTACCTATACGCAATGATTGCAGAAACAGTTACACAAAGTGAAAATGAGGGGGGGGGGGGGGGGGGGTCAATAAGAGTCAGCTGCCAGTCTAGCTGCGATCTGAGAAAGGGTCTTTTGAATCCCTTGGTTTTATTGACGTGTATTAGGCTTCATTATGAAAACTAAATATGCAAATATTTAATTCACACTAAATCTTCTTGGCCAGTTTTCCTGGCATGCACTATTCCAGTTTACCAAGATTCTGGCACGTGAACCAAACAGATCATTTTGAACTTGGCAAGTTCATCCGATGCCATTATCATTAAACTCAGCCATCTTGAATGACTAATGTACACATTGTCTGGGGTTTTTATATCTTTAAGATGCAGATCTTTAGAAGAGCTGAAGTGAACTCAGCGTCTGATGGACTCTTGGTATGTGTCGTTTCTGTTTTAGCCCTGCAAACAATTCATGTTGAACATTTTCTATATATAGAAGAGGACCACTGCTTGATGACGTTTGCTAAATAAATCTATTTTTTTGTGATCAAGCTGTTATTGACACCATTCATTTAGGTACAACATTTATACAGAGATAAACCAATGGTGAGAACAACCCCCCCTTCCAATCCATCCAGCTACAGCGTCCCCTGGAACAACCCTTCAACCCCTCCCACCCCACCCCTCATGGTCTCACTCAAATGAACAGTGGACATCTCACACTTTACTCTCGAGGCACTGAGGTCATTATGGTGGAAATCTGGGATGCTGCGTCTCGCCAAAGATTGAGAACTGCTTTATTAATCCTTGCTGTGGATAATTCAAGCATCACTATATCATGGAAATAGGCTAATTTGCTTAGCTGCAGTTAAGCCGGCTAGCTAAATTCTCCTCTGTTTTTTCCAGATAAATTCAATTTGGAGTCATCATTAAGAAACAACATAATTGGGTCAACTGGAATGTTATGGGTAATCAAGTCAGATATCATTGAAGTTATTTCACCCCAAAATGCATGCACCTCTCCCAGACCATTTCAATCTTTATTTTTAAAAGAAAGCATTTTTCTAAGATTGCCATTTGGGTTCCAGATTTGGAGTACCATATGCACTCCTTACTCTCTAGTATCTGAACAAGTTTTAAAGGAGTCATTGATATACTAAGTAATTATCAAGTTGAACAGTACTGGAGCTCATCAGCACCTTAACAAATGTGTGCAACCAAGTGCTCTGACATCAAATGATACAAAAACATCACGTTAAATATGATTTATTTATAATAATATTTATTATTACTCATCACTTGGACACTTATTTTCCATATGTTTCTGTCGTTATTGAAGCCGTTGGATATATTCAGTATATGAAAGGGATGTATCTTTACCTTCTGCCCAATCTGCAGCCAATCTTCATCTGTTCACCAGCCATATCCTGAAGAGGAATGAGCCGTTATAGAGAAATGGAACATATGGGATATTAGGGTGTGTTTAGTGTTTGGATTAAACGAAGCGTTTGAAGGATGTTTGGAGCTTTTGAAGAGCATCCTGCATCCTGCACATGTTTCCTTTTGCTACAAGAGGAAAACAAGTTAGTCCCATTGTGCATGTGAACTCTTGTAGTAACACTAATCAGCAATAAATACATTACCCTCCATTAACACTTGAGCTCTGCCTGGCTCTCCTCTAGTCCAAGAGAACACACAATTAACACCAGTCACGAGAACCGAGGCAACTCTTAGCTGTTATCATTGCTCATGTGAGCACATGATGTGTCACCAGAGCAGAAATAAAAAAGTGGTGAGCTGACTCGAGTTTCACACGAGGGTAAGAGCACATTTTTATTTATCACTTACAAAAGAACAACAGTCTTACAAACACTCAAAGCCACTTAAGCTTAGGTGACTTTTTCAGAAGAAAAAAAATATTACCACAATAATTCAGTCAGTCAAATAAAAGTAACAAAAGAGGTGTAAGAAATAGTCTATATATCCCTACCTTAATAACATGAGCTTCAGATGCTCTGATGAAAAATGGATAATCCCCAAACCTTGGTTTGGTAATCCAATTATAAACACTGGAAATGAAGCTCAAGGGTAATTGGCCCCTCTTTGTTGAACAATAAGCGCAGACTAACAGAACATGTCTCAGCACAATTTGCTTTCAGTAGTTTTCTCATACAACATCTGTTACCATAGATACCTAAAAAAAAGTGTACTCAACAAAACTAATACAAAAGGTAAAAAAATGAAATGCTTTGTAAAGTGTCTCACTAGTAGATTATAAATCATGTTAAGTGCCCTTGGAGAGTGTTGTTTGCCTTTTTAAAGGGAACATTGAAGCGTTTTGTTCATGACAGCAACAGAAAATATGACGTCAAACTTTGTACAAATAGTCTCATTAAGGACTGTCATGTTTAGAAGAATGAAATGTTTCCTTGAGGAATCACTTCAGGACAAGAAGCAGTCCTTTACCCGCCCATTTAAAAACCTCTGTATGTTTGTCCATTCAAGTTATAATACGTGCATATTTATAACTACAAGAGTCAACAAAAATATGAATCATCTTTACATTATGTGTTGTTGTAGTAGAATTATTACCAGCATGGTGTCCGTACTGTATGAGCTGGTTTGCAGATGTATTTGACTTTTGTGCATGAATAAAAAAGAGTCTGTGCCACGAGGTGGCAGGACACCACGAGGACGTGACAGACATCATAGTAAGAGAAACATTTTTGATTCAAAGTTGTTCTGGTTGTGTATTCATGTCAGTTTTGTACATTTTGTAATTTCATTATTTATGGAGTTATTGTGTGTTTTCTTTGTGTTTTTAATATTTTATATAGCTGTTTTTTTACAAAATGAATAAAGAAAGCAGAGGAAACCGAAACCTAACGTCGACTTATAGAGAACTTGAGGTCATCTTTCATTGTGCTCATCTTGCCCTGGTTTCTTACAAAAGCTGATGCCTTCAGAATCTGCAGCGAGGTACCAGGTGTGAAGGTAGTGGTAGATTCCAGAACATAAATAACACCAAAAAAAAAGTAGAAGAGAAAAAAAAAAAAAAGAAACACGAAAAAAGGCCTCTGGGCAAATATCTGTTTTACACAGGCTGAGCCTCTGGGTGGCTGCTGGCAAGAAACTCGACAAATGAGAGTGCTTGGTTGGTTGTTTAGAGGCTTCGAGGCCATTTGCCTTCATGTGACAGTTTGTTTATCTGTCACCACATTTTTAGGAATCGATTTACTATAAACTTTTATTTCGTCTCAGATTAGCGGGATATGGGATGGTTCCGGCAGATCTGTTCTTGCAGGTTGTAGTTTGGATGCATTTGTCTAATTTTCAAGCTCTGTTCTGTGGCCTTCAGATCAACTACAGGTCAACAACAGGTCTGATGTTGGATTGCCAGTCTTCACTATGAGGGCTTTTCAATGGCATTAACACTACAGGGCCTGACGCTGTAACATTTCGGTGCAAATTAAATGAAAGAGACAAGACACTTCAACCTTCCATCTGGAGAAAAAGAAAGTCTGTCATTCAAAATGTTGCGTTGTGATTGTGGTACAGAAAAGGCAACAATTCATTTGAAAAATCCCCAGAGACCTGTTTGTAATCATCAATGAACAAATAGTAGAACAGATGCTTTATAAGATCAGATAAAACATGATATTATATATTTCAATCAGTTCTACAAACATTAAAGATTCCAGCACAACATAGACTCTCTGCATATGGTGCACTGAAGAGCCACAAAGGATGCATCAGACTGCATGCACAAACAACCTAATGCATGAAAACTCCATATAAAGCCAATAGCTGCTCTTAAATGGGATACTGAAGGCAGCACAGTGACCATCAACCGGCGAAAAATTGAATCAGCGAGGCATTGTTCCTCAGAGAAACTCTTTCTGCTCCTGTGCTTCCGCTTTCTGGGGACAAACACTAGATTTTTATGACCTGGCAAAGGTTCTGCAAACACCTTCCCTCCAGTGACTCACTTATACCCAGTCTGTCTGCAATAAACAGGATAAACAACATTCTGTAGCATGGTAGTGTTTGCAGCAACATATGTCCTTTGTCGTAATTAGCTGTAATCATAAAAAGAATGTACATCTACATAGGGAAGCATCGTGTTAGAAGCCTTTCCGCCTGCTTATTGTGTGAAGAAACTCTTTCATTCTTACAGAAGATTACAATAACGTTTGAGTAGTGAGTATTTTATTTCTCATAAATGGATGTTTTGGTCATTCATTGTGCCAACAAATTGCTGCTTCATTTCTATAAAAATAAAATGTAAAAAGGAATGTTGTAATAGATTTGTATGAATTCTTCAGAAACTGACTCATCAGTAGCAGTATATATGAGCAGCAGTAGAGGGATATTGATGAGCCATCAGTCAGCTCATTCATTTCATCAGTATATTGTAGGAGCCTGCTGTAGCTGGATAGAGAATTACCCATCAGCAGCAAGCTGCTTCTAAGCGTCTGACACTGTGCTACAGTCTTGCAGTGTGGGTGATTTGCCCTCTCTATTTGCCGCCTCTTCCCAAATGCGCTTCAGATTTCTATCCTCCTACATGCATATTACATTCATAAGGCTGAGGCATATGCATGAGCGCTCCAGACTGTTTTTATCTTCTGCTTTTTTTTTTCTTCTTTTTTTTTTTGCACATCTGTATGTAAACCAGCAGGGAAGGGGCTCGGGTGTGTAGATGAGGCAGACACACTGTAGCCACTGTCACAGCTGTATGCTGAGTCCCTGAGGGAGAGCTCCACCAGCCACCCTGTAAAAAAGTGCCAGAGCACATCTGGGTCCCAGCAGGTGCTCTGAAGTCCCATGATAGATTGCTGCTAAACCTTTGGAGTGGTGTCCTTGTGCAGCAGTATGGAGCTTTACATTCAGTTTGGGATAAAGCTCAAATGTTGGAATAGGGAGCAGATATGGGCTTAACTTATTATAAAGGAGCAAAGAAAAAACAGCTTTAGTGAGGATAGTAAAAGTGTTTTTGATGTTCTGATGCCAGTTGGCCAAACACAGTCCTGTAACAGTTGCATTTTAACACTTTTTTTTTTTTTTTTTTCCTTTTTTCAATTAAATAATCAAACGTGACATGCTGTCCTCTATCATCCATCCATCTATGTAAATTATAATAGTGTTGTGTCAGGAGTTTTGGGCCTTTAAGGACAAACTGTAAACATTGTTTACATTTTTATTGAAGCAAGGGAAAGGACAGAACAAGGATAGCCAAATGTCACCCTGTCTCATCATTATTCTGTGCTGCCATGTGCCAATATCACCAGAGATAAGCAAGCGCAGGGTAATTGCAAAGATAACTCTCATTTAAGCAAGCTCTAATACCTGTCTGTGGCTTTTAATTGGAGATGTACTTTGTAGAGTGTCGCTGACCTTCGCGTCCCATGTTATTTATCAGTTGAAATATCAAATTTATATTTGACAGTATCTGTGAGAGCAGTGATGAATGATTGATTTAGAAGTCACAGTGTCTAATTACCTTCTACAAATACAAAAAAAAAAGAACATTTTTTTGAGTGATGTGTGAGCTGCACAGCTGAAGGGAAAAATAAACCTCCCGAAATGTGTTCATTATTTGCTTGTGTCAATTTTTTTTTTTGCTCACTGACAGTCACACTTTTTTGACTGTTTCCTTTCCTTACAATTATCAGTATTCCCATTAGCAGCATATTTCTTATTGTGCTACTGAGGGTTTTTTTTTATGTTTCCATAATACCATTTTACAATTACTGTGTCAGCTGGGGAGCTGAATAGGTTAACAAGTTGATTTTTAAGGATGTGAGCATCTGCAAGCTCCATTATACCGTTTAAATATACATAGAATGCAAAACATGAATAAATCAAAAAGCACAAATGAAGGATTTTATTCCATGCACTCATCAAACTGAGTATATTATTAAAATGTGAGCTAGTGTACAGCAAGAGCCACCGACTACTGTAGCTGCACACATGTGCTACACACTATAGTATGTATTTAGTGTAAAACAAACAACAATGCTGCTGCTGCATTAGACACACATTGCCCTGAAGCAGAAATGAGAAATGAAGTCTCAAGTCCAGCAGGGATCACATGATCCTCTCACACGACATGCATGACCTGTCTGTCTGCAAATTAATATTTTTCATACAATTCCTCCACTGGCCTATGGGAATTAAAGGCTGACTCCGAAATCAATAAGAAGAAAAGCAACACATTCATAAAAAAATAAAAAATAAAAAGATGGAAGGCAAAAACAAAACATTAGGAGGAGATGCATTTCTTAGAGATGAATTTTCAATAAGCAGAGAGAAAACAAGTAAACAACAATGCAGATGTTCGGTTTCAATAATTCAAAAGTCTTTGGCATCACTGTCACTGATGGAATCATACAAAGATCCCCTGATAGGGAGCAGTGGCCTTAGGTTTTACACAGCTGACAGGAGGCTGAAGGTGGAGCAGAGCAGCATTTAGTGCAATGACAGCAAAGAGACCTAACAGGCACAGCAAGCTAGTTTAAATGTTATTCTTTCTAAACAATGCTGCAAGCACATTGGGAGTTCATTTGGTCATGATTGTATGGCAGAGACTTAGAAAAAATCCTGAATAATTCTACACTTAATGATTTATGAATCTTACAACTGAGAAAAATAGCTGCAATAGCTCTGAGAAAAGAGGTGCTCCTCCATATTTATCCTAACACCATGAGCACAAAACATGTCTAAAGGTAAGAATTTAACCCCCAAAGTATATTCACACCACAAAACCAAATTAACCATATAGACTTTATAAATATGGACAAAGCACTGGTGTCACCAATTGGTTACTTGACTGTGTTACATGTAGCCTTAAGTTTTGTAATTGGCCACTGCCATGTTGGTTTTTCTGGAGCCATTAGTTAACAAAGAGAAGAGGCAAATGCCGAAAAATCATAGCTAAACAGTCTGCACCCTCTAGATTCCAAAAGAAAGAGATTTTATTTGTAGTCGTCGCTGAGCACAGCTAGCTGTCTTTTGTCACTATACCGTTCGTTGTGATCTCTCCGGGGGAAAAGCCAACAGCAACAGTCAGCAACCATGAGTCTGGCTGACAAATAAATAAATGCATGATTAAAGATAAACAAGCTAACATTTGGAATAAGCTGAATGTTTGCCAGCACTTTGAGTCCAAGACACATTTTCCCAAGGGGAAGACAACGTGTAATTTACTGTACCGTACATTATCGTATCGCATCATATCGTACTGTACCGTACTGTACCTTACCGTATCGTATCGTATCGTATTTCAGTTATTGCGAGAGCAGTGTACCTGCTTCTTACTTTAAAAAATACACTATAATACTAGAAGAGCTTAGTCCTCTTGGAGGGCCAGTTAGTGCCATACAACAAAGACAGCCTTATTTCTGTTAAATCAAAAGGGTTTGGTCAGGGACTCAAAAGGTCAGCAACTCGATTGACTGTGTTGATGTTTAGCAGACAGAAAGCATTCATCACCTGTCACTCAAAGAGACGACGACCCATAACTTCATGGCTTAATAGAATAAAAACAGGAGGGTTTCGTAAAAATGTTCCCCAGCCCAGTTGTCATGAATACAAAATAAGCACCAGAGACTAAAACCATTCTTCTGCGCCAGGCTGCTTACATGTTAACTTATGCTGTGCAAATGGGCATTTAAACCTTGGACCTAATAGAGAGTTTGGGCCTCAAGTGGACACTCAAAGAACTACAGTTTATTTGCACTTCCACATTGGCTTCAGTTTTTGACAGCAGCTTTGTTGAGAATGACTTATTATAAAATATAAATTGATCAGTTGGAAAAAAAGGCTGAAATAATAAATCAGAGATGCTCTTCAAATAAAACTGTCTTAAGAAACTCTGGACTTTGAAAATGTAAAAACAACAAAATAAATCTTGCAAAAAAGGTCTTGCCCTCACTGACTTGACAATTCTGATTTCTTTAAATTCTGCATACTGATATGTTCAATGACAAATCTATTTAAAAGCATTAATCAGTAGCTTGTGTTTACCCTTATATAATATTTGTTTGGAACTTAGAGGGACGTGGAGATAACGTCACATGTTTACATAAGTGGGTCGGTTACAGGCTCGGCCAACACACTTTGAGGCAGAAAAGCTGTTGTGAAAAGCTATTGTACTTTGGGAGCAGACCCAAGTTTGAAAATAGCTAAGTGGAATTTGATTCGAGCTGTGTTCTTCCACCGCCAGGTCTGAGGAAAAAACACAGTGTATGTTTGTGCATCTGAATCTTCTCCCCTTCAACTTGTCTGGGCTTTGATTTCTTGACATATTCCCTTGCTGCTTTTTTGCTTCAATGCTCTGTGCACTGTGTTGTCTCCCATCTTCTTGTATCCGTCTCCTATCTCATCCCACATGTGCTTCCAGGCAATGCGAGGATCACACTCGGCTTTCCATAAAGATAACATTGCAGAGTTAAACAGATGGAGTATAAATGTTGTCTCAGTGATAAGTATAGTCTAAGATACAGCAACAGATTATGCATACTATCTTGAATTTTCAACAAAAAAATGAAATCTTGAGTAAAGTTAGTGACTTGTTGTGTGCACAATGCATGTAAGACATGTTTCATCGTGATAATTTTCATCAACAGTGTGAGCCTACATGCATGGTAAAGGCACACACTGTGCAAAAATGTACATCATCATGAATATGTCTATTCTGAAGCTTGCATCCATAGCAGCATAGCTAACATTTTGTATGTTTTGTGCAGATCGTTGATAATAAATGTTTACCTTTCGTTAAAGTGACGAGACGGGACTAAAATGTTAGCACTTGCTGTCAGACATTCAAAATCCAGGATATTTTACCCCGAGCACGGTGCGTTTTATCTGTTGGTCAAAATACAAGCAGGAGAGAAGAGAGGTGTGTGCGTGCTGTCAAGCAGAGCCTGTGCATGCATGTGTGTGTGCAGTGAAGCAGATGGACATAGACAGCATGAATTGACGTGATAATGAGTATTAACAAGCTAATGATATCCTGGCCAAGTGAGTAAGGTGTGTTTGGTAGCATAATATTAGTGATCTTATGAGTTTAAGACTTCCCTTAATTAAGATGCATAAAACACGTTTTTTTTAAGTTAAATCTGTAGTTCTTCTGTGCTAAAATGTATGCCATGGGTAGACGTCAAAGAACTAATACCACACTGAAAGTATCCCACTTCAGGTAAAAGTCCTGCATTCAAATTATGTCAGCATTTTCATCAGCATGATGTTTAAGTACTGAAAGTGCAGTAGTTTTTCATTTGTTTACTAATGTATTAAATTTACAGGTTGGCTCATTGAATGAGTTTAACAGAGAGAAAACATTTTGACTAAATGTAATGACATTTAACAACTTTTTATTGACTCGAACTGTAGAGGAAGATTTTGACTCAAATGTGACTAAAACCAAGAGTGTGTCTAAAGACTAAAGATGTAAACAGCTGCCAAAATATGACACTAATACTATTTTGTAGTTCTGTTCCCATACCTTGCCAAACCTACACAAACAGATAAAATAACTCAAACGTTATTAATAATACTTCTAGTACTAGTATAGTTTTTTCTTGAATTTTGTTGTTGAGGTTAACAACACTCCCCGCTTATATTATGTCTTCATAATACTGGGCCAACCCCCAGGAAATATCTTGTTGGCTTTGTGAGAACCATTATCTCACAATTAAAAAGTTAAAAAGCTTAACATAGCACATTTGATTTTAGTAAGAGAAGGGCTCATTCAGGACAGAATTTTACCAATGTAGAGGTCTGCTTGATCTCAGTGCTTCATTCGACACAGTTTACCGCAATATATTACTCTGCCGACTGGAAAGCTAGGTGGGAGTTTCTGTCACAGTACTACACTGGTTTAAATCGTACTTAAAAGACAGAGACTTCTTCATGTCTATTGGTAACTTCAAATCTGAGCAAACAAAAATTACTGGTGGAGTTCTCCAAGGTTCCATCCTGGGGCCTCTTCTGTTTAACATCTACATGTTCCCACTTTCTCAGATTGTAGAAAACAATAAAATAAGTTATCATAACTACGCAGACGACACACAGATATATATTACAATGTCGCCAGGCGACAAGCACTGGGTAAATACATAGAGCAAAGCGATGTGTGGAAATGTTCTTCAGTTAAACAAAGACAAAACAGAGGTTGTTGTTTTTGGAGCAACGGAGGAGCGAGTAAGAGTCAGCACGCAGCTTCAGTCAGTAAGATTGAAAACCACAGACCAGAAATCTGGGTGTAGTCATGGACTCTGACCTAAATTTTAATAGCCATATTAGATAATTACAAAGTAAGACTACTACCACCTGAAGAATATATCAAGAATTAGAGGACTTATGTCCCTGCAGAACCTGGAAAAACTTGTACAGTATGCAGTCATCTTGATGACGCCTCTCAACCGGAAGGTCGAGGGTTCGATCCCCAGCTGAACAACATGTCCGATGTGTCCTTGGGCAAGACACTTAACCCCGCATTGCTCCCACTGCTTCGGTGGCGGTGTATGAATGGATTAGTGTTGTACTTACTCTCTGATGTACGTCGCTTAAGAGCGTCTGCTAAGTGAATTGTAACATTGTAACAGTGTCTTTACAGGTGTGCCTAAAACATCAGTCAGACAACTGCAGCTGATTCAGAACGATGCTTAGAGTCCTCATTGAGACCGAGAAAATGGATCACATCACTCCAGTTCTGAGGTTGTTACACTGGCTCCCAGTCTGTCAGAGAATAGATTTTAAAATACTGCTGCTGGTTTATAAAGCACTTTTTTTTTAATATTTCTTTTTGCCTTTGTCACAATGCTTTTGATATCTTGTGTGAAGCACTATGAATGGCCTTGTTGTTGAAATGTGCTATATAAATAAACTTGCCTTGCTTATCCATCCCTGTTCTTACATGTGAAGTACTCTCAGAAGAAAACAGGCTATAAATTGCTTCTAAACATCATATGCTAATTGCATAAGCTTGTTTTCTGATATGCCAACAAAAATTCACAATCATTTCAGTTTGTACAGGCTTAAACAGGTGAGTATTGCATATATGAACACTATGTAAAGGGTAGGTGAAGGCCTCACAACCAGGCTGTACCTTTCCTAAACCTCTGCTGTGGCAGCATTTTTATTTCAGCCCTGTACTAGCAACTTAATTCTAACTGTTACTGAGCTCCCTGTCAAACATTGTGTGTTGATAAATCTCCAGGTTATACTTAAATCAATATGGGGGCAAGGTGGTGGGTGAAAAACCTTTATAATCCTTGCCCTCAGCAATCCTTTGCACGTAGGCCAATTTCAGTCTGGTTTTATCATTTGAACCCGACAGTTTGCAGTGTGTTGAGTGGACCCGATCCATATTGTTTGATACCGCACTTGGCCCACACCCATAAAGTATTCCAATCAGAGGTGCTGCAGTGTGATTGTAGTGTCAGAGGAAAACCTCGTTTGTTTATGCACTTGTTGGGTTTCTACATAGAATATCAATGAGAGAGGCAATTGAGCAAGCAGTAATCAATTTCTACTAGCATGAAAAATGTTACAGTGGCCCGCTTAACGACAGGAAATATGATTACATTCTTAATGTTATAATTTAATTACTTACAAGACATTAAACAGTGACACAGAACTAAGAATTATCTGTAGAATTATCTGCATTATCTACATGATTAAGAAACCTACAAGAAGAGCCCGAGGATGACTTTTTAAATCTATGACTTTACTTCCAGTTTAGAAATCAAGGTCAATTACAGCTTTGCTTGTTTACTGTTTTGACCTTCATTTATAGTTGGTTTGGTGCAGTGTGCAACATTTGTTAAGTGCCATAAACACAATACCTCATAAGTTTCAACATTAGTGTATGAAATATTCCCTTAAATGAGCAACATTTATCTAGTCAGACATTTAAATCTAGAAGTTTGGCTTGATGTTTATAGAATAAGCATGTATTGAAAACCATTGTGCTTTCAATGATACTCTGGTAAATATGCCTGGTATCTTCACCAATTACTTAAATCCTTTTTATCATGATTGTTATACTGTATATTGGGAAGCCAAAGGAAAAATAACTACAACATACACAAAATGGAGTATAGTAAATCATTATGGTGGGCAATCCTTAACAATAAATTTTTTTGTAACTTTCAGTCATATTCCTCTAAAGAGCATTTAAACTGCAAAAAAAGACATCAGTGGGATATGATTGAATGCAGTTAGTTTGATATTTGGAGGATTAAAATCTTTGAATGAAATATTTCTCTGGACATAAGTGAATCTGCAGCAAAAGAAGACTGCTGTGTGTAGAATAAAAATGTTCATCAAATGTTTTTCACATGAAATGAGCTGATTAAGTCAAGAACTATAATTATACTAATAATAATTTTCATTATAACGCACTGTGAGATACTCGAAGGCACTGTACATAAGTTAAAAGTGATGAAGTTTAAAAACAAACATGGCAACGCAACATCAGACACTGTTCATATAATGAGCAAAATATAAGCGATATTGAGAAACACACTGCACAATTCAGGGGTGGCAGTAGCTCAGTCTGCTGAGACCTGTGTTGGGAGGCAGAGGGTCGCAGGTTCAGGTCCTTGAAGAATTGGTCCGGTTGCTATAGAGGTGCCGGTTCACTTCTTGAGCACTGATGAGGTGACCTTGAGCAAGGCACCAAATCCCAACGTCATGGAAGTTCTTCCTGGGCAGCCCCTCACTCTGACATGTCCATAGGATTGTCTTGGTGCATTTATATTTGTGAATTTCTTGCCTATGTATGTGTATAGCATGTTGAATAACAATTAAAAACTACATTTCCCCTCAGGTATTAAAAAGTATGTCTTGTTCTTCTTCCTTCAGTTCAACAATAAACCTTGATCATGGTCGTTTCTCCTATGTTAAAAAAACATCTGCAGGTCAACCTCAGATTTAAGTTCAGGTCTCCTACTTTCAGCCACTTTTTTTTAAATGCAGCAAATAAATGGAAGGTGTTACGTTAAAGCACTTTGGAGTTTTGTGGAGATTCAAATCAGCATTTTCAGCGTTTTCCTCCCACTACACATCAAGTTAAGTGACAAACAAGACAACGCTATTTGCTACATGTCAAAATGAAAACGATCCTCCGTTTCTTCTGTCTCATGTAGATTATTTGCAATTTGGCTGGGGAGCTTTGCATGTCTTCAAGGTGCTATATAGTACATCATTGGGACATCTTGTTAGCGTTTATCCAATTGAAGCCCATCTCACAGGTTGCAGGAGACAGAAACAATCTTGAATGCTCCTTGTAGGCTGTGAGAAGCAGCATCCAATGAGTGAAGGATCAGTACACCAACAGTTAGGGGAAGGCCTCAGGGACATGTATAAAATTGGATCTGCCATTTTCTGAAAAATGTGCTGTTGATTTGATACTTTTCGAGTTTGGGTTTTGTTCCTAAGGATGTCCATAATAGTTGATGAAGACAAATTACAGGTGCTTCACTATAAAGGAAATGAAAGGGAAGGAAAGGAAAGGAGGCCAAAACGGTTCTCAGGGGATGATTGTCTTATCTTCTTTGCATTCAGAGAAGACTGTCTAATACTGTACACATAGGATATAATAGAGTAATCAAAATAAAATAAAAAAACTAAAATTAAAAAGTAATACCAGGCATTTTAAGCATTAATAGATGTTTTGGTGTCCCAAGACAGTTCTAGCGATGTCTATGAACTTGCATCAGTCTTTCTAAAAGCTTGAAACCCTTAAATTTGTGATTTCACTGGAGTGTGAAATCAGATGGCTGTGGATTTGTGGGTGCTGACTAGGCTCTTACCAAAATAAAAATTAATATTCTCCCTCTGTGAAGAATAATGTGGACCTAATTTCACTTCAAAACTCAAAAGGATCTGCATCGAGTCGGCATCCCATTCAAAGTCAGCTTTTGACTGAACACTCCAAGGGCAAAAGAAAAACATGCGGTTTCGATATTTCTGTAATGTGTGGCATTCCCTTTGAAAAGCACGACCATAAAATGAGTTTGTTAGCTGCGTGTGAAGTTGAAAAGCTTCCTTTTAAACTCTCGCAGCCCAAGCCAATGGGGGTTAAATTAAAGAGAGATGATGCCCTTATGATACTTGAAGCTAAGACTGAGTTCTTCTTCTGAAAGGAATGTTATACCCATGTGGGGAAAGCTCACAAACAAATGCATATTTGTGTGCTTGTGGGTGTTTGTGCATTGTGTGATTTGGTGTGTTTGAGCAAGTCTGTGTTGTGCAGCAGTGGTGGCTGGCGGCCTTATTGGCATTTTCTACGCTGATTTCTATGAGCTTACTCTATTAGAATCACAGAGGGCTTCCATCTCGTCCGCAGCAGCCTGCATGCAAAAGAAGTGTCCCTGGAGCCTCTGTTTACCAACCAAGTTGGATTTGCTGCTCTCAAACACAGCCAGGCTAAAGCTCAGCTACCCAGCAGCCCCCTCCAGTATCCCTCCCTCCTGCCCTCATCACCAAAACTCCCTGCCTAAACCCCAACACCCCCCACTTGCTGGGGTCCTTGAGGCTTTCATTTTTGTCGCTCATCCTTAGTCTGCTTTTCGCCGGAATCTGTTAGAAACTTTTCCAGACTGCAGGCTTTTTATGTAAATATTGTGGCACAAGAAAGTGAAGCCATGGTTACAAGCCAAATCTGCATCCTTAGAAAAAAAACCCCCACTTCAAACGGAATTGTTTAAGTCTCAAAATAACAGAATTGAAGGGGGACTGTATTGTTGCTTTGACAAAGTGGAGGGAGGGACTTCTACAGCTTGTTAATAAACATAGAATACAAGCCTTCTTTTCCCTGAGTAAAAATGTCTCCAGTCTTCTTCTAAATAGAACATGTTTATGATATTTTTCATTCATTCACGATTGAAGAGTTTGAGCAGGAGGCAATTCTTGTAATTTACTTTTTACTATTCTTTATTCTTATTTTTGTTTTTTTTGGCACTTTGATGTTCCCAAACAAAAAACATTTTCACTGGGAGAGGGAAATAAATTGTTGTCTCCAAGAATTGCTTCTTGATGATAAAGAAAACATCCCGCAGACAAGACAACAAGGGGGAATGTGTCTGTCTCATCCACGCAGCTCTTCAGGGAAGAAACTTCTCACTGCTGATGAAGTTAGTCAACAACACCGTGCTTCTGCTGATGTGAAGATGTCATGAGATACTTTTTGTCTTTGACAAACAAACTGTACATGAGTGGAAAGAAAAATGAAGAAACTATTTTAAAGGGGAATGCCAGATATTTAGTATGGATTCCCATGTGATTTGGGGAATCACAAGAGAAATATGTGTGTCCTGAAAAAATAGTTTTGTGTGGCTCAAGTTCCAAACACAATGGACTATTAAATTCCCATAATGCAAATGGAAAGTGTAGAAACCAGAGACATCTAAGAGATCTGTTACTTACTTTTTTTTTTCCAACATTGAAAAGCTTCCTGCAGAGCCACAACACACATTAAACAGAACAATGTGATGTGAGATGTTCAGTAATATCTGGTACAGTAACTAACTGATACAGCCGTGATAGTCGCATTAAATTAATTCTACACTACACAGTTAGCTTTGTTTATCACTTCTTTTTGGCAGACAATGTTGAGCCTTCAACTGGAACACAAACTTGGCTCTGTGTTTTTTTTTTGTTGCACCCTGGCCTCTCCATTTGCCTTAATTATAAAGGTCTGACCTGCCAGCACATAGAAAACAATCAAAAGTAAACACAAACAGTCGATGAGCAACAGAGGTGGCAGCTTACCAAACATGAAATCAGGACTAAACAGATACCATCATTTTCATTATTCTAAATCTTCTTTTTTTTTAATTTTTCTTGGCGAGGAGATTAATGTGAATTCACACAGAGCTGTTGTCTTGGCAGCCCAGATTGGCAGACTGCCACAAACCTGGTATACTACTGTCACTCCTCTTATCAAAAAGTAAGCTAGAAGATTGTTACGAGTTAACTAGTTGGCTCTCGGTGTTCATATGACACTGTCAAAGCTAAATTATTTCTGTCTTTACAGTAAACAGCTGCTGGATAGTGTCTCTGTGCACCTTCTTGAAGCTGCTTCTATTTAAGCTTGTGTCTGTCACCAAAACAGAGCTGAGTCACTGACTGTCACTGCAGCTGCAGTCTGTAGGCTCTCAAGACGTGAAATCAATACTCAACATTTTCCTTGTGATGGACACATACTGGGGACAGACAGATTCCCCTTCCCAGGACTGCACTTGATTGAGCCCCACTTAGATTGCTAATGTGACTGATGGAGTGACACAGACAGCTCTACGGGAAG
This sequence comes from Tautogolabrus adspersus, assembly GCA_020745685.1. Taxonomy (NCBI): domain Eukaryota; kingdom Metazoa; phylum Chordata; class Actinopteri; order Labriformes; family Labridae; genus Tautogolabrus; species Tautogolabrus adspersus. Next base: position 16,922,295 of record CM036540.1, read on the forward strand.
TTATGTGATCTATTGTGACAATCTCTCGCTGACAGCGAGGAAGAGTATTCGACGAAGTTTGTGCTTTCATCTCCAGCTGTTAAATGCTCTTTGCTTTTTAGCTACCTTCCTTCTCGATGGTCCACATCACAAAAAGAAGGACGACTTGTCCAAAATATGAAGAGCCAACCTAAGCTGTATTTGTTCACCATCGCTCATGTTAAATTGAGTGTAACATTAAGACAGAAGACTTTGAAGACAAAAATGCTCTAATAAGAGAACACTTTGAGCTTTGTCTAATTGGTTTTAAGTCCAACAATGAAGTAATTGCACACAACAGTGAGAAACAATGCAGGTTTTCATCCCCACAGTGGAATATGAATTGCAGAGTACAATCCTTTGTTCGAGGAATCCAATACGTTCAGCATCTGATAGTGTGGGATGAGGCAGGATTATGAATTGATAAATCTTTTTTTTTTTACAAATATGCATTATAGAGGAAAGCACTTGGATATTGACTGAATTTATAACCACTCAGTGTGTTCTATTCTTTGTGACAGATACTAGATGCAATGTTTCTGCAACTTAATGGGTTGAGTAAAAACACAGTCTAAGAAATGATTGTTTATGATTCCAACCCTCTGGAAACAGAAGTAAGCATAGCTAATGGATGTATGGGTAGTTAAAGTCCAATTAGCATGTCTTGCATCTATGGACACTTTCTTTAAGTACTACACATGTTCTTACTGACGAGCGCAAACACTGGCTGGTGTTACGTGTCTTATTCATTTAAGTGTTACCTCAGATCATGTTGCACCAGTTATTCAAAAGCAAATTAATTGTTTGTGTAGGCTTGAAGATGTTTCATTGTTTACCGCAGGAAAAATGTACCACTGGTTAAAGGTTAAGATGACAACACAATATACAAAACGCTACATGTCTCTGTCATGATATACTCTTGTTTGGTTTATCTCTTGATGTTGTGCTTATTTGTGATTTGTCAATTGAATCCTTGTGTTTCTGTTTCCTGTGTATTTTTCTGTTGATAATCCTGAGGTTAGTTTTCAGTGTTTCCTGTTTTATTTTGTAGTTTCCCCCCCCTGTGTATCATGTTTATAGTGTTTCTTACTGCCGCTGTGTGATTCCCTCCAGTTGTGATTGCCCTCATTGTCGTCACCTGCGTCTTGTTAGTCTCACCTGTGTTTGATTACCTGTCTATTAAGTGTCTGTGTTTCTTCCCTTCTGTGTCAGTTAATTTGCCCTCCTACCTCGCGGCCCCTTGTTCGTTGTTCCTTTTGGATTATAAATTGGACTTTAAAGAAATAAGCCACCTTTCAGTCTTTTTGTTAATTAAATACTTTTTGGTTTTCTGCACAAGGGTATCCTCTTTGTTTGTTTTTACCATGACAGTCTCATGGCTTTCTGTTCAAACTTATCACAGTCATAAATGGAGCCATAATTGCATCACAAGCTTTACATAAATCTATAAACAGTGAGGTTAAATGATGTTTGTTCATTGGGCTGAAGCACTGTACTTTAAATGTTAGTTATTGGATGCTATTAAAAAAGGTGACAGTCATTTCTTGGCATTTACCCTTACCAAGAGTACTTCATTCACCACTAAATACGTACCCTTACCCATTACAAAAAGTTAACCCCAACACTGAATGATTAACCATGGAGACACTAACTTCATTTTGCTTAAAAAGAAGGAAATTCTCATAATGTGACAATAGATTAACTGATTTATGTTGATTATTTTGTCAGTTCCATTAATTTAAAAGATATTTAATGTACACATCAATATACGTTCACTGTTTCCCCTAACTCAATAAAATAAAACTATAACTACTTCCAGTATGTCTGTCTGTCTGTGAAGCACACTATTTTGATATTGTTTTGTTAAAGATGAATGCAAAGCATGTTCACAAAATGTTTTAGTAGTGACAAAGTTAAAGTGTTATTTCAGTTAAAGCCAGCAGACCTATCTTTGGATGTTCATATTTATCTGTGCATACTTCTGTACGTGTGTTTGAATTCCACTATTCTACTGTACTTACAGTATGATTTACTTTGCTCTTTACTATGCAATTGCTATGAATTCTATCAATTTCTGTGAAAGAAAGCAACACAGATGGCAGGAGTGGCCACCTCACAAGCAAACATCTGTCTACTGCAACAATAATCTGAAAATGCTGTTGTTGGAGACACATTTGGTCATAAGTGTCTTGGCATTCTTATCCAGTCTTTGAGCCTCCTCCGTTCTTTTGTGACACTGAAACTAGTACTAGAAGACTCTGCCTTGGTTCAATAGCAATTTAAACCAAGGTTTGCATTGATGTGTTTCATAACTCAACATTTTGATTCATTGCTATTCTTATTCCTATTCATTACAAAAAAAAGTCAAATAAAACAAATCAGCATATTTCAAGCAGCGGCTGGCTTGACCGGGGTTTTGCAAAAGACGGCTCACTTGACCGCGGTCTCATTGCCTTGTAAATAACAAGATCCAGTCTCAGAATATGATAAAACAGGCCTTTTTTTCGTTTCTGTTTTCTAATGATTTTATTTTTTGTTACATGAAATAGAAAATGAAAATCGAATCATTTTTTTAATTTCACTCATCCCTTTTTGACCATGAAAAAGAAAAAACGCCTTGTATTTCAATTTTAATGTTTGTAATTTAAAAAGAAAATCAAATAACCACTCGTTTTTGTTTTGCTCGCGTGCTGTTAGGACACGGTGTTAAGGCCCGCAATCACTCCACCTCTTTACTTGTTGCTAGACTGATAGAAAGTCATGTTGGGATGGCATTTTCAACATGGTGACTGCAGTCATAAGGCTTCAAAACACTTTAGAAACCAATGTGTAACGCACTGATAGCACTACCTTATACAGTCTTAGCTTTGTACTCTGTTGTCCCTGAAAAAAAACTCAATCCAATCCTCAAGGTATTATAAGAGAAACAATCTCTGTAGGCTCTACAACGGTAGGACAGGGATATGCCTTGATAGAATATGTTTTGCCCTTGGTAGTGGTAGTCTACTGGTCCTTCCTTTCACATTTCTGAAATGTGTATTGTCTGCCTTTGGCTTGCTGTTTTGCACCCCTGTTGTGCAACAGTTAGCATTTGAAGTGGTGGTAGTTGCACTTCTCACCACTCTGTGCTAACATCAGATGGCGAAAGAGCAGGTGAACCCATCTATTTTGTCCATAGCTCTGCATTGTCATGACAAATTTCCCCAGCTAAGGCAGATTCCTCCCAGGAAAATCTCCAAACTGCAGAGTGACACCCCTCACAAAGAGGACTACTCAGTTGTAGAGCATTTTTCAGCAGACACATCTCTACCCATTTGTGGCCATCAGCAGTCAGAACACAAATAGACACAGGCAATGCGTGTGTCCCTTTCTGTAATAGGCTTCAGCTTTGTTTGGCAACCTTTTCTGGCTCTGTTTTTTCTCATCCTTGGAAACTTTCCTCAGAGCACTAGTGGTGAGTACCTTCATTGTTCCGTCTGTTAAATCCCATTTGGGCTCTCCATTCAGCAACCCCCCTCTTGCTTCTATTTATTTAGCTAGAATCATTTGTTGGCCAAGAATCTCAACCGTTTACTGCTTGTCTTTGATTTGCTGGTGAACTTGTGTCGATTGTAACCTTCGTCTCATTTCCCCTTGAAAAGTATCCTTAAGTCTCCTCCTTGTTTCTCATGTAACATTAGCAAAAAAAGAAATCCAAAAAACAAATTTGTCTTTGTTTAAAAAAAAAGCACATGGAATAATTGCCAGGCCTAGAATTTTCCATTCATGGCACAGTAGGCAAGGTGCAATGTCTGTAGGACTCATATAAGCTTTTGTTGCTAAATGAACATTAACAAAAGACACAGGTTGGTCATGTGGCCGATGCCAGGTTTGCACAATTAAGGCAAAATGGTCCTGATCTATAATCTTGCATGCTTGTAAATTATTTAAATGTATTTATATGTTATAGATGTTACAGCTAAAGATGGAAGATCAGAGTGTGCTGGAGGGAAAAAAAGACTGGTAAAATAAATTGATTGGTTTACAGACACATGCACCACCTTGTTGTTGACTCGAGGAGTTTTCTGGCAAGTTACAAGAAAGTCTGCAAGTGTAAAGGGCTGTCACTATAGACATCACTCACTAAGGACATTATATGGACAGAGTAGTTTTTTATTGGGAAGGAAAATGTTTCAATATGTAACCATTGTTCATCCACATTGTATAGTCTCTATCAGATTACTCATGAATTACATCAAAATACAAGCACCGAAGCAACATCGACCCCCATCATTCCACCCAATTTTGATTCAATTGGACAATCACTCTGTAAATGTTGCTGTTTTTTCTTTCTCAATGTGTGATAACATAAAATGCCAAGTTATAAAATAAAATGACAAAAAATAAGCTTTTTTGTCCTTGGTAAGTTGACAGCACACTTTGACACTCGTCCCAAAGAAATGTTGCAAAGTTGGTATACCTGATGATTAAACACGCTGATTTTATCTTAAGCACCTTACCTGTCGACTTTTCTAAACCTGATTTGTTGTCACTTAGCTTTTATACCCCAACAGTCCTCCTTTAATAAAAGCCTAGGTTCTATATAGCATCTACAGTATGTCTATATGTCTGAGTAAAGTGAATGATTATTTCAGTTAAATATTATTACCTTAACTAGACTGTTTTATTTCAATATCCTCGTGTGGCAGAAACAAGTGAAGACCTTGAATCAGTAACATCGATACAATTAATAAAAAGGGCTCATAAACAAATAGACAATATTAGTCTAGCAGACCTTTAGATATATAAAGGAGAAACATATTGTGGAGGGGAGCAAGCTACTTTCTCCAAAGGGAACATTAGATAGTGATCTGAAATCGTAGAGAGAACATTTTCAAGTAAATTCAAATCACTTGGATATCATGCCAAAGAACAAATCCAAGCTTTTGACAGGCTGCAACAGCAGGAGGTGGTGGAGCTTTCAATTTGTATAGAACGATATTATGGCACACCAAATAAATTCCAAAGCACAAGATATTGTTTTACTTTAAAAAAAAAAGGTTGTCATGAATGACTGAGTACTCTGTTAAACATTCATTTTGGCACCATTTTCAGCTTGTTTACTCTTTGTGTGTTTTGAGCCATGTATTCAAAGTTTCAGATATTCTTCAGATGCTGTTGGAACCAGTGTGGGATTTTCATGGACAGAATATCAAAGCAAGCCTGAGATCTGGAGAGCATCTCTGGGTTGTTTGAATGTTTGGATCAATATGTCTGCTTTTTGTAGATGATGTTGTCTTTCGGACTTCACTGGAATTTTCTTAGTTTGTGAATATAATGCTTTCAGAGAGATCATTAGAACCAAAGTGAACTTCACTGGAAAAAACGATGTATAACTCCAAACATATGATGTAAACATCCAAACATGATCATATCTGACTGTTAAACAACCAAAACTTTGGACATAGACAATCTATTTTATTAGCCTGGCATTAAGCTTCAAAAGTATACATGTGAGGACAGTAGAGATGTCGAAGATCACTAATCTAGGGGGCAATGTTGGCACAAATATCTGAGGTTTGCACTGACTTCTGTGCTTCCTCTGTGAAAAAAATCTAAATTTGAAATATGCACTTATATTATTAAACTGTCTGTTTTGCATTCTGTGTGTGTGCATTCAAGCTCAGTGGAAGTGCGTTGTGATCTTGTCGATGTCTGCCCATCTTTCTAATATGCCATAAATAGAAGAAACATACTGTCATTTTTTCTCGTCCTCAAGATAGGAACGGGCCAGCTTTGGGCCTGACCACACCCATGGGTGCTAACAGTAGTGCATGTTAATTTGCAATTTAAACAATGTGAGCGCTGAGCATTAAATTGACAACTGCGCCAGGAGGAAAATAAGAAAGACACCTGCACTGCATGCCGAGAAGCTTTTGGCCTGGCGTACGACAGAGAGACATAACTGTTTTGCCAACGTGTCATAAAAGCATTGTGGTATAAAGTTGTCTTGATCAACTATAAAAGTTTCAAGCGTTGTTACATGTAGAAGCTGCCAGTTTCATTTTTACAATAAGGCTTGCTACCTCTCATAAGCCTCAAGCTAAGGAGCATGAAGTCTCAAGAGTGCGAAAGAGATGTCTGCACACATTGTCTTTGCAGTGCCATGTCTTTGGCAAGGGGCATCCACAGTTTACAAGGCTTGCCTTCAATTTTACTCATCAAACAATGGTTGTGTACACAGCCCATTCAAGGCAGGGAAAACGCAACACAACGTGACAAGAACTTCAAGCATACAGCCATCTGGGAAGGAAGAGTGCCAAAAAATTACTCCTTGGTGATTATGGAAGCCCTATTCTTTTTCTCTCCAGTCACACCCTAAAAAAATAGTGGATGGAGAAGAGAAATGTGTGCAAGTATTGATCTGACCATGCATTCCTGTGACTTGGTTTAATACTCGTTTCTGGTTTGAAAAGGCAACAACCATAAGGACTGTTGAACATTGAAGTAAAAGAGCTTCCAATCAAAAGACTATGATTGATTTAAACCCCTTCCTCCCACCATTAACTCACTCCCATTCAATTTATTTTCCACTTGCTTTTGTTGCCAGTCTTGTTTCTGTTCTCACAAAGGCTCAACATTAAGATTGAAATCTTTGCCACATTAAATTTGTATTCAAAATCAATTCAGCGACCTTCACCATACAAAGGCAAACTATTGTAGAAGCATCCTTATTTGAGGTAGTGTGTTAAACAAGTACTGAATATCCTCTTTGAGCAGTACCAATGAGGTTAACACTAGGTTGTTGTTTACACTTTTGGTTTCTTTAGTAACACTTGTTATGGAGGTCAAAATATTTTGCATGTACAAGTAATCAAAACCAATTGCCAAAAGTACATTTTATGAAGGGGTCCTTCAAATGGCAATCTGACTCAGCTCATCATGGAAGATGTTTTTCATAGATAAGTCCTTTCTAACTTCAATTCTGTGCACACATTCATAATACAGTCTACCTGAGTATGTGTTTGGTTTGTATTTACTACAGCATAAAAATAACTAGCGATGCAGAAAGTTTTATGACAACCTGTTACGACTTTCTTTACTAGCTGTGTTACCTTTGTGGTTTCCTCACTGCAGATGTTTTTTTCTACTTTATGGCATTAAGCACATTCTGGACAGCAGGAACCCAGCATAGTTTTATTTAAGGCTTGTGTTCGAACAAAATGAATGTTTATGTTGCATAGTGAGCAGGACATGATGGTAACCATTACCGAACAAAGACTTCCTGTTGTAATATTGTTAAATATAGCATGAGGTTGAAGTGAATATGCCAGCTGTATGAGCAGTGCTCACAGACTCCCAGAAAGCAGGGCAATCAGAAGAAAGTGTGCTTTTGAGGAAAGGGGGGGCTTTCAGAAACCTGAAGCTATACTCTAGTGGAGGACAAAAATAAAATTATGGAGCTGAATAAGAGAAGATTTCTATTTCATGTCCCAACTATTCTGCAAAGGAATACATGCACAAATGCCGAGGACAGGGTGGGACATTATTCAAGTGAATGTACAGTATACAGCCAAGCAAACCATTCTCATCTGACAGTGTTGCCTCAGGCTCTGCTTCACAGTAGACAGATGGAAGGAAACATCACCACAGCATGTACAATCGCCTTCATCAAACAACAGACAAAAGCTGTTTTAACAGTCAGTTACTTCTTAGGAGAGAGAAAGCTTTCCAAAAAGCAGAATTGGTATGGTTTAGAAATCCATCTTAAAAGGGAAACACTGTCAAGTTGAAATCTGTTGATGCTCTGCATGTATTTTTGAGCATTTGTAATATTTGTGTTTATTTTAAGCCAAAAGTGACAGATAAAAGTGAGCAGGTGAAACATTTGTTCTTCTTTGCACTACAAATTGATCTTGCACTCCAGCGTTACAGAAGGCAGACGTGTGATGTACATGAAACAGAGCAGAACAGAAACACACTGCTGCTGTTTCATTATTAATTCACAACACAAAGCAAAACCACACCAACACGTGTTGTCATTAACTGACACTTTTCCAGCCATGGCTTCATCATAGAATGATCACACTGAGTTTGCAATGAGCATATGAGTAGTTTATGTTAATAGCATCAAGTGTTAGCACATAGGCCTCATTGTGTCAGGGTTTTAAATACAGGATTCATAAAACATTTATCCACATTGCTGATTTCACATTGAAAGTCTTATTCTCCTTACAAACAACACAAGTACAGTGATAATAATGTAGCCTTACTTGTTAGTTCGCCAAAAGTAATTAGCAGCCTAGCACATCACAGGGACAAACGCCACACGACAAAACCACAGATTAGTCAAACAAACGTGTGCGATGCTTGAATATGCAATTAGTAGTTTTTCTACAAGACATTAACACACATTAAAAAAGCTCTCCTGTTACAATATCCTCTCACACATTCATTTTCCAGTGGAACATTAGGTGAGGACATGTCAACTGACAATAACGGTGGCTGGCAGGGCTGGCTGTAGTCTAATTGGTGTGTTGCAAATACATGTCATTCAGACCATTCATTAGCCTCAAGATTTCTGTGCCTTGTGATGAATTCGGCCTCATTCTGCTGTAGCCACACTTCAACTTTATCTGACAGAATATAATTGACAGTGGTTGTCGCAGCAAGAACTTTTCATGCTGCCAACCTGAGAGTCATTGATTGACACCAAATAACAGGGAATGTTTTTATGTTCTGTTCACTGATAAAACTGTGGCACTTGGAGAGCATTAGCAGTATTTTGTTTATTGTATGAGTTGTTAAAGGTATAAAATACACTAAAATATCTAAATGAATAAAAAGTGGACTAAACCTATATTTTTTTTGTTGAGTACTTCCGTTATCTCAAAAATGTCCAACAGTTATCAAAGCCAGAGAAATCATTCATTTTATAAATTAGTTGTAACGCCCCTTCTTTCCTGGCAGCCGCCATGACAGGCACGACATGTTTATCGTTGCCAAGGAAACACCAGATGTTACATCAAAGACAGCTGCATAAGGAAGCGGGAGCTGCTACTGAAAGCTGCAGTGCTGTTGCCGTATGTGCTGCTATGATAAAAACGTTATGTAAATTATACTTGGATACATTAGCTCGTCTGTAAACATATTCTCTTCCTCAGGTGGCCTTTGCCCGTTCGTCTTGACTACGGTCAACTGGAGTTCCTTTTCATCGGCGGCGGGGGTGGAGTAGCAGAGAGTATCACTCTCATGATTTCCCCGCCAGCCTTGACGTCACCTTTTGTTACTGTTTTGATTGAGAGCCCCCTGGTGGCGGAATTTACATACTGTGTGTTTAATATCAACTACACTTTTTTATTGTCTATAAAGGGTTTTATTAGTCAAGTATCAATGTGGGTTGAATGTAGTTCACATAGCATCTCTCATTAGTGATACATTATATACGCTTTGATTATTAATAGACAAATTCCTACCATGCAGACTCTGCAAAGTGTCATATTAGCACTAACAAAAGTCTGCAATCTAGTTCTACTTTCCAGTACTTTCTGGGTTCTTCCATAATCTCTCTGCTTTTTGGCCCTCTTCATTCATGCAGGCGAAAGAACATATTTATAAGGGCAAGATATTTCATTCCTTTAAAACCTTATATGTCAAATAATTGTTAATAATGAAAAAAATAGTGAGAAGAGGAACCCTGATGCATGATTTTTTGCCATCTCATATCGTACTGTAATCCTTTTGCTTGAAATATTTTTTTTCCTCTCTGACCTCTTCCCTATCTCCTGCTCCTGATGATCATATGCATGCTGCTTATTCATACTCTGAAACTGTCAGATATTATTCCTTTTAGGGAGTCTTTTTGTCCATCTTGAGTTTCTACACCATTTCTCTGAAAGTCTTCCTCTGCTGCCAATAAGGTGAAAGCAAATATTGGACTGTCCTCGCTCTTTCCACTCCATCTTACTCAAATCTTTCTCTTACTCCAGAGATCCTTGAGAAAGTGGAAGAGAAAGAAACAGAAAGAGAGAAATGTGGCAATAGTTATACTTTCAACTCATTGCGGTAAATCTCAGTGGTTCTTGAAAGTTGCCATGGATACAAACCCAGCCTGTATGGATAAGAAAGAAAAATGTTTTGTAAGGATGTAGCTGACTCTTTAAAAAAGTCTTCTGTAAGGCTTGTTCCTTTGACATATTTGCACTGCATATATATATTTTTACTTCTCAAAAGGTTCAGTATTCATAAATGCCATGGATTGCTGAACAAAGACAATGGCATCACTGTGATCTCTTTGGACAAGCTATGCCATTTAAGCTGAAAGGATAATACTTAACCACAGAATTGCATTAAATCTAGAATGGTCGGAAGAGAAGCGATCCTTTCTCCAAACCTCTGGACGTTAATACATGGCGACCTCCAATTTAGCTCTGCAACCCCTTCCTTTCACATTTCCCTACCCAGCTGTGCCAGACAGATAAGGTATATTAGTAAATGTGCTTTTTCTTCCAATTATTTCTTTTGCATGTGTGCATAACAAGTCACGGATTCAGTGGGATGCCAACCAGCAGCATTATGAAAGGCAATGTTAGAGAAAAGGTCTATTTGATCAGATCTTAAAAAAACAAAGGCATGCCATGCTTTACTACATGTCTGGCCCTGATTTTCTAAGTCGGCACAGTTTGTTGGAAACAAATGTGTTTAAATGTTCAGACAGGGGACCCAGTCAAAAGTGTTTTTTTTAAATGTCTTAACATGTCCCAGTGGAACGGGAAGGACTCTGTCTAGGTTTAAACATGTGCACATACAGTGAGCAGGCTACATATTGATTATGCTTTAGCATTTCTAAATTCACATCGAATATAAACTTCCTCATAAATGTATTTGAAAGACCAGCAAAGAGCAAGCTAAATGGTCTTGAACAATTTACTTCATTACTACAGTCTACACTACATATTGTGCTGAAAAAGCATTGTATTATGTTATTATTTGGCAACACTATTGAACGCACAGAGCGGTTGAGGAGATAAAGAAAGAAACAAACTATTATGTAAGAGCAGGAAAAACATATCCTCCACAATAAACAGCTTGTAGAGGATCCCTGTGGTTAACCCTAACCCAATCCAGTTATAAACGAAAGTTAAACAGTATTTTTTAATGAAGTGAATTCAGCATCTGTTTGTCTAACTCTTGCAGAACAGCCTACACATAATTATTGATTGACCAATCAGTGCTATTTCTATCAGTAGTTTGTCCATCACAGTATTCCTGATCTGACTTTTACTGCCGTAAACAGCTGAAGGAGCACTCAGCACCAGCAGTGAACACAGGCATAGTACTTATGAGAATTATAATGACAGTGTTCATGTGTTTTTGTAGCTGCGATGGAACATTCGTCTGCAGCTCCCGTTAATGCTAGAAAGACTTACATTAGAAGAGTCAGTGCTGGTTCTCCTTGGCAGAGCCGTCACTGCTGAGCACAGTTCGCTCTCTATTTCGAAAAGCTTGAAAAAGTTTGATTACTTTTTGTTTTGTCATTTCTCTGCTACTTAAAAACCTCCATAAGCTTAATACTGCCAATGTCTCGATCGAGTGCCAGCAATGTTTCATGAACTACACTATGACCTATAGTGGGACTCTTAAAACACTAATCGCAAACCATCATATTTGTGTCATTAATTTAGTGAGTTGACACAGCCAAACAATGCACAAGGGTCTAAAGACAGGATCTGCTTTTTTCATTGATTGATTTAAAGGAAAGGAAAAAAAACATTCATAATAATATTAATTAAAAGTATGCACAGTGCGAGCAGGATGTCACATCGTCAAATTTCCCAACTTCCTATTTTCAGAAAGTTAGATTGCGCTGGTAGAAATCTGGCGTTGCTTAATCGTCCCATAGCACAAAATCAGTGAGAAAGACAGTACGGACCTTTAAGCTAATGTTCTTTTGCTTTGATGAGGCGGCTGCATCAATATAGCTAAAGAATTTTTGTCTCAAATAAGAAATCAATGGTAAAACAGTCATCTCCACCACTGTTACAAAAGTGTTATTTACATACATAGCTGTAGTTCATGTACGGTTTAATGCATTCTATACAATTTGACAGTGTAGTTTGTATCCACATTTTTTTCAATTACATTCTGATGACAACATTTCTCCTGAAAAAATCATTTTAACTATACCAAAAAATTCAAACCAATCCTGCAGGAAGAATCCTCAAAATGTACAGTCAAATAGAAAACAAAACATTTACTTTTATACGCTGTGTTTTCTCGTTGAAAAACTGACGTGACATTTTCTAGTTGACTCAAAGATGGCTCTGCATTTCCCCACTATTCACCTTTAGATAGAATTATAATTTGGCCAAAACAGAAACAATCATTTGACCCTCCCCTGCCCCTTTGTCTTCAGGGATGAGTGTTGTGGCATGAAATAATGTGGAAAGAATTGCTGAACAGGTGAAGAATGCTGTTTATGAAACCTTGCCGGGGGCTAAATGTGTTAAAATGCTATGTTAGAGCCATTTGTTGTGTGTGAGATGAAGGCAACAGGACAGGTGTAATCAGCTGGAACAACGTGGTGGTGGTCGTTTGACCTTTGTGTGACCACAACCCTTTATGACCCTCATAAAAGCACCTGTTAGAATTCACTTTAGGGTATTCTGGGAGGGAACTCCCATTCAATTTGCAACAGCAGGAAAGTGACAGCATGATGATTTGTGATCAGTGATTTTGGAGACGATCAATATGTTGCATTGATGGGTGACTGTTTGCCCTTCAGCAGCAACCAGATCTGTTGATTTGTCACTCCATTGGGTTTTATTGCCCAAATCCACACCGTTGAACGTCATCTAGTCATTCTCTGACTATGATAAAGTGATTCAAACTTTAATATCCTTTAGTGAGACATTGGAGATATTGTCAAGTTTTATAAATGATCTTCCGTCCATACATTGTTCACCTTAATGATGAATTCCATTCACCATTTCAATGGCATAAACTGAACTGATTGTCTCATGCAACACAGGAGTTATTTGACTCTAATTTGTATGTAATAGTTTGTAAGAAAACTATAAAAAGTTTCAAAAACCCATTATCGGGCTGATTTCTCTTCTGATCCCTGGTAAGAGCTCAGCCATGGCCTGTTGACACTCTCAGCAATGTATGAAAAACATTTGAACGTCATCTCCATTCAGAGGTGCCAGTGGACCTAATTGGGAATGAAAAACAAAAACAAAGCTTGGTTTAAAAGTGAACAGTGCCCCCCTCTTGCTCTCAGGCGGATATCTGAAGCAATCCTGGCTACTGAAACACATACACTCACACACACAAACCGCCATCCACCTACATGTCAGTGCAAGCTTCTCTCCAACGCAGTGCGGCTTTAAGAGGACCGGGGCTCTTAAATCTGTGCTTGGCTCCTCCTTCCACCATGATGTCAGTCGGAGGGAGAGCGAGAGGGAGAGAGGTGGGCAGTATTGAGGAACTGAGTTCATACAATACTACTGAGACATCTACAGCTTAGCAGACAGATACGCTGAACCGCCTATCCCGGCTCCTGTAAGTGATGCTGCACTGAGGCACACTTTGATCCAACTCCATTGGGGGGGGCGAGATGCGCTCGCTGCATCCCACCTTTAAGAGTTTTTTGGGGGGAGCTTGTACAACCTTGCTTCAGTCAAAACAAGTGCTGATAAAATGAATTAGATTTAAGCTATCGTCTTTCAACAGAAGTCCATTTTTTTGCGCTTGGATTGAAGTTTTACGCGCAGGTCGAGACGCCTTCAGCGCACATGTGCACATTTCGGGCCAGCGTTTTTAAAGCTGGGAGAAATAAAGTAATTGAAAGGCAAATAGGCTAGGGATACAAAGTTAATGTAAAAAAACAAAAGCAAAAAACAGCTTGGATCGATGCGTATCTCCGCCCGTGGGATTGCGAGCCCAAGACATCTGAACAGGAATTACAGCGTCCTTTTCAAACTAAGTTGATCGATGTGCGTGATATTTTTCTCTTGCACATGAGGACCACTGTCTTTTAAGCGCATGGATAAGTTTTTGTAGTGGATAACGTTTTTTTTTTTTTTACTTGCATTGCATTCTTCTGCCGCTTCTCGTGAGGATCCTTTCTCCCCCTTCTCCCCCGACTTCAGTTTAATTCGTGGCACTTTTTTGTAAATCAGTGATGTCTCTACGCGACGGCACAAGCGGTTGATTATTCATCATATTAGACCGGAAAAGGTAAGATAATGCTCTTTTTCATCACTTTACTGTAAATATCTAAATGTGTTTCACTTGAATGTTCTCTGAGCATATTTCTGCCGTTACTTGTGTGTCTCCTGTGCGCATTCAGAAACGCTGGAGAGCGCCCAATAGCCTAATTTATGTGGTCTGTAAAAAATCAAATTGACGTCCAAAACCGACGAGGACCTGTGCTATATTTACTGAGAGCAGCATAAGCTTGGCGAGAATTAAGTGATAGTCTTCAAGGCACTTGGATAAATCAGGGTGTTGCAATAGTGGGTCATTTTGATTCCGTGCGTTTTCCTAGAGCTGCTCCAAAAAGATAACAGGCGTCCCCACGCATGCACCTGATGTAAATAGGAATTACCCATGGACATGGTGCGTTGTGGAGACTGTAAGCTGAGTTGTCGCATTATGAATATGAACTGCGCGGTTGGTCACGACTTCGGGCGTCATTTAATCCTGTTCAACGCTGATCGCTAGATAGATAGGCCTACTTTCCAAGAGCATCCAACTGCAGGGACTTTATCGGTGCAGGTTTCTCAGCAGCTTGGCCGCTGAAGCTCGGTGCGTGGGTGCGCGGTAACAGCGCGCTCCTGGTCAAGCGGTTCAGCTGTCATACAGTAGAACATAACCCGAGGGTCTGTCAGTCTGTTCACGCTCAGACTTCCAGAAAAGATGAAAAAAAATAAATAGATGCTTTCCACCAGGAGTACTTCAGTAGTCCCCGCTCGTCGGGAGATTAGCCGCCACAGTTGGTTGTTTGGCTTCCTAATATGTTATACCTGCTCTAATGCAAGAGATTATTATTGGGTCAATTTCCCTCCACACACACACAAGGTACCCTGAACTCAATATTTGCTTGAGAATTGAATCAAATAGTTATGTGAAGCTTCCCAAGGTGAGCAGCAGGATATATTTTTGCTGTGGGCTGAAGCATTAGTATGAGAAAAATGAAGAGTGAGTCTGTGAAAGCAGGCTAAAAATGTGTGAGATTTGTAAAAGAAAAAAAAATAGAAGAAAAAATATTGCAATAATAACATTTGCTCCTGCACATTAGCATATAAAAACCACCAGTTGATAAAGGGTAATTGATCGTGGTCTGCAACACCCTGAACTACAGTACGTGTTAAAACCAGACCTCCAGTCATTAAATAATTAGATGGATAAATTCTTCTTCAGGTGTACCATTCCTTCAGTCATATAGAAAATCTGTTTATTGTAGTGAGTTTATAGATTTAACATAAAGCTAGAGGGATGCTTCTCAGTTGTCAAAGTTGTTGTCTTTCTTACTTTACTTTTAGTCCTAGCCTTTAAAATGTTGAACACTGGAGCCAATAGAACACATCCTTTCAAATCTTCTCTTTCACGGCCACATTTACTTTATATGAAAACGATGTCCTTCTGAAATAATCTGTACATATTTAAAGCCAGCCTGAGTTTAAAGATCTTGTCCTGAAAAGCTGCCTGATATTCACCATTCAGTATTGTAGTGGTAGAAAAGCACTTTTCACTTCCTACAAAGGATAATTCATAAAATATGACGACCCACTTTAAAATTTCTGCATTTCAAAATCCATTATGTTAAGAAGCACAAATTCAGCTCCACTAGAAAATATTCTTTCCGTGTTGTGTATTGTCATGTTTGTTATTAGTCATAGTAATTAGTTTTAGGCTAAAGTTAAATGTTTTCTAACTTTTTTTGAGTCATTGTAAGAGCTCTATCAATTAATTAAAGTGTCCACAATTTCAGATTTGGTCACATTCTTATTAAAATGCTTGCTTTTAAAATGTAAATGTTAAAGATGACGTAAAGCTTCACCGCAAAGATCACACATATATTTAGCATTCAAGTTACAGTTGCATGTGTGGACTGCCCTCTTGAGGTCCACGATTACAACGCTGTAAATTAGTTCATCATATTGCTAATGCAGGGGAGGTTAGAAATATTACCCTGCAACAGCCCTTTATTAGTATACCCAAGAAGTATAAAAACGGATAAAATTGTAAAGAGCAGCCGGGCAACTCTAGACTTATAGCAGCCCTGTAATATCTGAACTTGAATATACATCTTTTACCACTATTAGGACTATTTTTAACATAGTCAAAGAGGCCATTTATGTCGAACAGCATTTTCTTGCACTCTCTGACTTTCCAGTGTAACTTAGGTAATAAAGTCATCGTTGAAGTTTCCCCAGAGAAAACAACTTTCATTCCTCAGCCTTGTAAAGAGAATTGTTCAGGCTGTGTGGACGGAAAAAGAACTGACTGATCTTGACAGAAACCTGGTCTGTCAGGCTGTCAGCGATCCTTAAAGCTGATAAAAAAGAAAAAGCCCAAGACAATCAAAAGTATTATTTCAACCAATGCCCTCTTTTGAAAATCTCTGTTGGATCCAAAGACAATATTGATAGATACAACAGCGGTGAAAACCAGCTTTTGACAGTTAAAGGATTTTGAGTGGTAGGGTCCCAGCCTCAGACTAACTACACTGAAAGTTTTCAGTTGATGGTATCTTTAGGGGTGAAGGAAAAGGGTGACAGCAGCTGTATGTCTCCTCTCTCACTGCTACCTTCAGCCGATTCAAACACCGGGAAGGCCTGTCCATCACACAGCTGTGTAAAGTGATCCTGGGCCGGCCTGCTCCTCTTCACTTTGTGTCTCCCAAGAGGCAGGCTTGAGTTTGCCTACTGGATTCAACCTGCTGTCTGGGGCTCAAAATAGCATTTCAGGAGACTAGTGAAATGTAAGCAAAGGAGACACTCTGACTGACACCTAGGATTTCTCTTTCCCTCCCTCTTACTTTTTTCCCCCTCCAGCACAATCCCTTCTCTCACCTAGCCTGTCCCTCATTGACAGGTTTATAAAGGGTTGTGACAAGTGAAAAGCCATGAAATGTTGAAAATCACAGATATGAAACAATAACCCACATTAAGGTAAAAGACAAGAGGAATAAACAAGTTTGTGTTGAACATTAACATCTGCGTTTTGCCTATAAAATATCAAAGTCCCTAAATGCAGCGTTTTAGATCCTCTTTGGAAGAAATAGGTCATTATAATCTCCTATACAACAATTTTGATGTCAAATTAAATTTGATTTCATAACATGGCATTAGCATTGTCAAAGTATCCCTTTTGTTGCTAAATTTCTTCTCCTGCATGTACTCTGAGCCAAAAAGCTAGTCCACCACTTTATCCTGAACATTAATGTCACTCACGAGGAAGAGGGAATCTAGATCACGCTTTGATCTTTTCTGTTTTTTACACTTGGGCGAATCACATCCCATTTAAGGATGTAATTTAAACTTCATTATGCATTGTGCGTGCTCAGCCTTGGACTGTGCCGAGCTCATCCCAGTAAAGCAATCGCTGCTCACTCAGAAAGAGGCACACTATAAAGCAAAGTGTGTCACAGTGACTAATGTCATATATCTCATCAATATTTTGACATGGCAGCACAACACTTCTTGTGCTATATGTCTAAAATGAATTACTCTCACACTGATCCATGTCAGGCATGCTTTTATTTTGGTGCCACTGCTCTTTAATGAGTCTCATGTGACTGCTTTATGAAGTGTGTGAAAAGATATCTGTCTTCACACGCTGCATGAATGCCTTACAATTGTTGCTGATTCAAAACCTGCTTAATTAAATTCTTATTTTTAATCAATTCCCCTTTGTCGACAGGCCAGGAGCTTCAATGGCTATGAACACTGTTGCCGTGCCAATTTAGAGGACCCCTGTAGTGCAGTTTAGGTAGTCATACCTTTTTCTATTGTTTGACTCCTGTAAAATGGACGGATGGAAATTTCATAAAGCAGGAAATATTACAGTTCCCAGAGAGATATTTAAGGTCCCTAGTTACTGCAGATATGTATGCATTTTCAGCGCCAGCTGTACATGCTTTCTGTGATGGCTCTCAGACACTTTTGCCATACGTTGAAGGAAATTGACGTTAAATTTCAAGGCAGCTGCCTAATAAATACCAGCCGGTATCTCGGGAAAAATCATATGAGGTTGATAAACACTCAAAGGGTTGGTGGACCTAAACACACAGGGGGATATGAGCAATGAAATTGTATTAGTCGTTAAATATATTGCGCTGGAATACACATGGGGCACTGGTATTATAATGAGAAATAAATATAGCTGTGCGTTGGTGGCTTTGCCCTGATAGTACGTCACTGCACCCTTAAAACAACTCAAAGACTAGCGATGTGAGTCTGTTGTCATACTGATTATATCTCCTAAACACAAACATGCTTTTATAATTGCACTGCATTACAACCACTCTTAAAAAAGCCCATAAAGCCTGTGACCAAGCCTTGAGCCATGAAAATATGCAAGATATGCAGGAATGTATTAAAAAAATGAATAAGTCAAAGAAGCCGGCCAGCAAACCACATGAAATAGCTCCCCTTACAACTGACTAAATAACCTACTAATTAGCTGGTGGAAAGCAGTCAATATTTAATGCTAGCATATACTGGCAGGGAGGGCATTGCAGAATATGACTCCTTCATCATCTTCCAATGACCTACTTGGGTTTTGGCAATTGAGGTTATCGCCCTTTGGCAAGACCTTGCACATTTAAAACAGTGAACGATTTTGTAGAACAACAGCATCAAAGAAAGTGGCACTAAACACAAAATGTTATTAATGAATTATGTTAACTGATGGTGAGCCCATCTGCTCTGCATTTTCTGTTAAGGGTTTCATCAAAGGAATCTTTCAGGACAAGCAGTAAACTGTATGCTATTTAAATTTGATGTTGGAGAAAACACATTCATCAGGATGTAATGAAGTTATGATTAAATTTCACTAATTTGACTGATGGCTGGTCCTGCAATAAATTATTCCACATTGTTGTCTCTTTTCACGGCAGTTAAGCTGAACAGTGCTCTTATCGTACTGTGAATGTTTACACACATGGGCGTTCATGAAATATTTGCGAGCTCAATTGTTTACATTCAGAGTAAATGAGGTTGTCCATTAATAGCTGCTGTCAAGCAATACGACTGCAAGAGTGTGTGTTTGTGTGTGTTCATGCATGGAAGCACCAATGCTTAAGGCTCAATTCTGCTGCCTTCAAATCAGCTCAACTGTGTTGGTCAAATATTCAAATATTCAAATAATATATTATATGTTGTATTCAAATATACAACATGGTTCATTACAGCGATGAAATGGATAGATGGATTACATGAACGACCAACCTTTTATGTGTCCGCTTGCTCAATAGATGCCATCAAAGGTTAATTGTGTAAAACTGCAGTTCATTTGCTCTCAACAATATTGGGAAGGACGTGGACTCAGAGCTAGTTAGGATGAATAGGTCAAGTTGAAAACTCTCCTTGAGAGAAAATAGTAATAATTACGGCAGTACTCGAATGCCTAATATTTCTTACATTGACCATGTGTCCTCTGTTTTTCTCTATCTTTACTCTCTTGGCTCTCTTGAGGCAGAATTGCTGCTGTAGAAGTGAAGCTACCATCCACCTTTGAGTATGGACTTAGCAGGTCAGGCTCATGTGCTGGTGGTCTTGCTCGCCAGCGTGGTCCTGCTATGTCTGGCACAGGAGAGGGACTACACGGTGAAGGAAGAGCAGCCGGAGAACGTCCGCATTGGGAACCTGCGCAGGGACCTGGACCTCAACCTAGACCCTACCATCAGGCTGTCCTCTCCGTTGCAGTTCAAGCCTGTGTACAAGACAGGTGACGTGCCTTTAGTGAGGGTGGAGGCGAGCACGGGGGAGATCTTTACAACCAATCACCGAATCGACCGGGAGAAGCTGTGCTCAGGGGTCTTCGCTGAGAAACGCTGCTACTATGAGATAGAGGTGGCCGTGCTGCCTGACGAGATTTTCAGATTGGTCAAGATCCGCTTCCTGATCGAGGATGTAAATGACAACGCACCACTTTTCCAGTCAACTGTTATAAACATCTCCATCCCAGAGAACACAGCCATCAACACTCGATACCCTGTGCCCTCAGCATTTGACCCTGATGTAGGGATCAATGGGATCCAACATTACGAGCTGGTCAAGGTGAGGCTGTCTCCTCTTCCATTTCTCAGACAGACAAACAGAAAATCAAAACTGAAAAATGTTTTTTTTTGTGTTTCAAGGTTGCCTCTGTTAACTTGGTATTGATACTAGCTATGTTATTCAGGGGAGGCTTTTTTGAAACAAATAGGGCCTTAATATGGTTTTAAGTTTGTTGTAACTTGTGTTGGTGTAAATGAAAGCTATAACTGTTTGGGGAGATTGTTCACAATTACCATTGAAAATGTGCAGTTAAAGCCACAGGGCAAGAGCTATGGTCCTATGTGAATTTAATCATTAACATTTTAGAAACGTTATGCTTCACAAGCACGTTTTTCCAGAATTACACATTTTCTACCTAGTCTTGGGTGGGTTTTTTAAAATGTGGATTTAGAGCTCTTTTCTCAAGGTCCAGTACATGCTTTCTCTTACTCTGATCTATCCCTTTTGAATTCTTGATTCTCTGGCTTGTCAGCTGTAATTAGATTAGTAATAATCAAAATAATCCGATGCTGAATATCTAAGTAAAGATCCTGAAAGACTCACTCCACTATAAACTGACTTTGATTGATGATATAACTGTGTGTCTGCAAATCCCATGTCTAAACTAAATGCCATCTTGTACAAAGCATTTTAGTTTGATTGTGAATCAATCAAAGATATTGGAAGTGAAAGAGAGAAGCCTCAAGCCTTATGATACTGGAAGTCCTCTAGTAAACAAAATTCTTTTATGGACTTAATAAAATAAAATGGCTTTTGGTCAAATAAAGATGATCAGAACAATGACAAACCAGGGACCACTATAGCAATCTATCTTTGAGAAATCATTTCTAAGAGGAATAATGGGATAGAAAGTTTAATTTCATTAATTTATTTTCCAAAACCCCAACGAAGGGATGTATCATATCCAAGCTGAATAACACTCTGCACACAAATTATTGATGAATCTCTTACACACTGCTGTGTCTGCAGTAAGCCAACTTCTATATGAGGTCTGATTAGTTGCTATTTTTTAATCTTCAAGTCCTTGTGATATTGTCTTTGCTCCATTTTATCCCATATGGTTTTCATCAAATATTACTCAGCTCTGCATTACAGCTTCTCCTGTAAAACTGCTATATTACTATAGGACTGAAGTGCATACTGAGAATATGACCTACTTTTCCATAAAGTGGAATAAACTAGGAAGCCTACAATGTTTCATTCTAGGTATTAATATGGCCAAATGTTCGATTTCATTATGAGAGAAAGCTTTAAAGAAGGGGAGCTTTTCTCAATGTATAGTAATATCACACAGGACAAAATGCACACACAGCATATACTGTATGTCCAATTTCCAGCAACAGGTTACATGTGCTGAACATGGTAGATTTAAGCAAGTGAGTATGAATGCACTAAATTATGTTAATGGGTATCTCATGCAGAACTAGGAGAAGCTTTCCTTCATCATCTAATTGATGCTTTATTAAACCGCAGTGCAATATTCTCCCTTGCCTAATGGAGTCAGCCTTAAATTTCTATACGCAGGATAATATCATGCATTCTTCATTTATAGTCCAGACAACACTCTGCAATCGGTGGATAGATGAATATCGGAGATGACATGAGCTCTTACAAATGAAGTGTAATTAAAGAGGGAGATGCAAGCACTCTGGAGGAAACCCTAAACATAATAAGTAAAGAGAGGTTCTGGATTTGAGAGCATGGTGCAAGACAGAAATGACAAGTCCATCACGGACTCTCAAATGAAGTTCACACTGGGTTGGAGGGAACAGAACTGTGGCTGTCCGTGTCTGCCTTGAATACCAATTTGCATTTTTAAAGACTCCCACTGCCAAGGCCTTTCCAGCGCAGTGTCCTGAATTGTTTATAACTAAAATCATCGACCAAATGTCCTGCTCATTATGATGATCATCTGCAATCATATAATTTGCCCTCTCCACAACATAAAAGTCTTGCCTAGACTGTAGTGGTGTTATATTTTGCAGGAAATTCTTTTTAGAACATCCTCATCACTGCGTTCCTGATTATCTTCTTGTCATTATATTTTCAATGTACTCCAGATTAATTTCCCTTGTGCAGGATGTATAAGAGTGAGCTACAGGGAGAAAAGCATTAATGGAGCCGGAAACATTTGCAACTGTTAGTCCTGAAGAAGAGTAGAAAGCAAAGGGTTTAGTGTGGAAAGAATGTGCAAGCATTTCCAAGAATAGCTCGTGGCCACTAAGCCACCCTTGGACTATCTTTGTTTGGTCCTGTGAGATTTGTCTCAGAATCTCCCTCAGAAGGATAGTTTGCCCAGTTTTTTTTGTGTTGTGGAGGCCAGAGGACTGAAATTGATGCCATTGTGAGGCACAGTGTGACATACTCAATGGCTGTACACTCCATGTGGCATGCCTTAGATGTCAACATACCAAACAAATGAGAGGAACATGGTAGCCCCTTTTTGTACCACTACTCCTTTTCTGAAAGCTAAGAGGGACAACGGGTAATTACATCCTACACAATGCTGTGGCACCACACATAATGGGTGGTAATCACACTCCGAGTGAAACTCTGCCATCAGGGTAGTGCAGTGGTGTGTTACGTCACCTGAACTGCAGAGACGGCGTCCTAAGAAATGGTCAAGGTTAGGGAAAGCAATCACATGCATGGATGGAGGAGGATCTCCTGTGAAAGCAGATTTGATCATTATACATATTCACAGGATTACTCAGAGGCCAACTCAGAAACATGGTCATGGGAGCGCCAGATAGCCTAGCGGTTATGACGTGAGCCCCATGTACAGAGGCTATGGTCCTCGTCGCAGCGGGATGGGTTAAAATCTGCCCTTGTCCCTTTGCTGCATGTCATCCCCCACTCTCTCCTCCCAACATTTCCTGTCTACTCTTCAGCTGTTCTATCCAATAAAAGCAAAAATGGCCAAAAACATATATAGAAAAAAAAAGACACATGGTCATGACTAAAGGAGATTCTTCTCTTGTTTTCATTTGGTTTTGTGGTTAAGTTTGAGTTTTGGCCCCCTATTTCCTATTATACCAGCTATATATAATTTTCAGCAGCACATATTTGTTAAATCCAAGTTGAATCTATGTCGTTATCTTCAGACACATTTAAAGTGGGCGGCTACTTCAACTTATTTCATGTAGATCAATGTTCTGCTGCTAGCTAAGCTGTGTCTCACTAAGAATCTGGATAATGAAGTGGGTGTCTGTATTTTGGTTGAGCAATTTGGAGAGCACTTACACTTCGCCTTTTTCCAACTCTCGCATTTTTGCTGGGGTATTTTGGAATCTACTTGGTTGCTACATGTCTATTTGAAATATACCTAAGATTCTTTGAGTAGTTGTAGTGGTCCTTTAGCTTGTACTCCAAGTCTCAGCTTCAATCATTCCATTCCTTAACTGCCTCTTACTCTGCATCTGAAGATGCAAAATGGATTCAAGATTCAATCCCACGTCGCAAGAAAATTGTGATTAATGCATTGCTTGCTGCCTATAAGCAGTGAGTAGGACTTTTGGTCAGAGAGCTCACTATCAAGCATTTCCAGTTTTCATTAGCATCTTATTTTGACACATTTTCATCCTCTAAGGGATGACAAAAAGAGAAACAATTCCCAGTTTATTTTGTCTTAATTATATGCATGAGATCATGGCTGGGGGGCAAAAATGGATGAGGGATTGAGGAAAAGAATGAAGACAGAATGAGAGATAGAGAAAGAGAGAGAGAGTTTCTATCAGCATTAGAAAGAGGTGCTATAGCGTTGTGATGAATTGCCCTCCCTGGTTAGCCCCATCCATGGGCATCACCGTGACTGGAGTCCTCCTGATATATTCACAGCCCAATCTCAGTCTCCTCTTAGTTTTAATAAGGTCATCAAGTTGACTGAAAGATGCATCCATTGATAATCTGAAGAGCTGTCTGCAGAACGGGATTCAGAGTCATCCTTCCCTCTGCATCTGCCACCCCTGCTTCTGTCAGTGTCCCTCAATCATTTTCATTTGAATTAGCCAACCCTTGATAAAATTCAGAATGAGGTACCTCCCACATAAACAAAGCACTGTTTTGTACTCTTCCCACTGCTGAGACCTGGTGCTGGTGTAATACAAAAAGAATGGCATGTCATCAGAGTTCAAAAAGACATATACCTGCTCAGTTTTTCTGTTTTGAAAGCGTGAGGCATACAATGTGCACACTTAGCTGTTTAGACAGATGTGTCCTTCTCACTCAGCCTTAGGGTTTCCAGTGAGTGATTCATGCTAGTATTTGGCCTTTTCTTAGCCTGCCCTAGATCTTATCACAATCCACCAGACTAATTTTGCATTCAGGAGGATGCACAGCCTGAGAGATAGCTCTCTTCAACTTATTGAAATGCACTGAGTGCTGTCTTGTCAGTTGTAAAATTGTGCGAAACCAAGACAAAAGCATAGAGGAAATGCTGGCTCATAAATCATTGTGCAGCATTCCCTCTGACACATCCTAACTCAACATCCTACTATTAACATCAGGCTTTGCCAAATATCAGTGTGCAGATACTCAGCTACTGTGCAGAATCTGTGAACTATTCAAACAGCTTAGAATAGGAGAGCTTTGTGCGGATTGAGTAGTGCTTAGCTATAGAGCACCAAGAATGTTGTCTTGGACCTTTTAGATATGACAGAAATAGTTCTGCAATGTGCATAAAGAGTCAACACAGTTCATCCATAAGGCGATATCTCTGCTTTTTCACATACACTCTTATATGACTTGTCTGCTTATCTCTATATGACTTTAGCTTTCCAGAAGGATCGCAAATAAGGTCTGAAAGATCATTGCTGCAGCGTTGGCTGGTTTAAGTAGTTCTGTCAATCACTGACATGTTGACGACATTCCCTCGGCAAGCAGTTTTTCAGAGTACACAATAATTTACATGCTGCAGCTGCACGTTTTCTTGTGTCGGCTACAACACTGTTGGCACGAGGATAGTCCTATGTTTTAAAAACCTATCGAGCACTCTTGTTCTCAGAATTTGGTAGAAATGTTCCTTCCTTGAAAGAGGAGCATGTATGTATCTTAATCGTATTTGATAGCTGTGCCTAGACAGAGTAATCTCTTCCAACATTATGTGCAGCATGAAGCTTATCTCTTTAAAGAGGATGCTTTTTCTTGTTTTACCATGAAACTGCTTCTGACTGAAAGAGCTTCAAAGGGCTTCTTTGTTTCATAATGTGCATGCAGCTCATTCATGAGCTTGATCTTCTCCTTATTTCCTCCCCTACTATCTCCTTCTCTCTTTTTGTCACTTGTCTCTCTCCATCCTTCGTCCTCTTCTCCTTCTTCTTGTTTAAATTGAAACAGTTATGGACCCATAGTACACCCCATCTGGCATTTATTTATTTTTGAGTAATATGCAATTACTTTTAACAGCAACTGCCATTTCCTCTGGTTTGGGGATTACTTATAGATTTGTTTTCATTTTCCTCCGGCTTTACTTGTGCCTAGATTTAGCTTTTCTTGAGGAAGAAGCCTTTCTAATATTCTGGGTTTTCACTTCCTTCTCTTAATCTATGGTGATCTAGTTTTTCAGTGTTTTTGAAAATCTGAAGCTATTTGTTTATTTCCTTTTCAAGCCTTCTCTCTCTCCTCATACAGTTGAGATATTGCAAGGCTCTCTGCTTTACCGTCTTACGGTTTCTTGGGTCAAGTTAGAATACGTTGATTCAATATTTTAGTGAAGGCAAAAGGAATGGGATGAGAGGCTAAAGGGTCATACGAATTACTTCAAGCTAGACAAGCTAGGAGAGATTGGGGGAAATGATTAACTAAAAAGATTGGTAAAGTTCCTGAGAGGCTACATTTTGCTGCATGTTATGTTAATTGTATTTTTTTTAAATGTTACTATTGATTTACTTTTACTCAAATTAGATAATTAGAGAATCAAAGAACCAGCTGTCTAGTTTTGACATTTAATTACAGCACAAAAGGGGTTACATATAAAGCTGAAGGAGCCAAGGGAAACAAATCTCATCAAAAGTTTTGGTTTTCCTGGAAACAAAAACAAAATTTACATAAGAGTAGAAGAACAAGAATGCTTCTAAATTAATGGCTGCTCGTTAGACTGAATTTGGTTTATATTATTTATATTAATACATGCATATTATTATTATTAATTGACAAAATAAAAATAACTCAAAATCTCTTCTTGTCCTTACAGAGTGTCAGCGAGTTTGGCTTAGACATCATTGAGACTCCTGAAGGGGACAAGTGGCCACAGCTTATTGTTCAGCAGAACCTTGACCGCGAGCAGAAGGACACCTTCGTAATGAAGATAAAGGTGGAGGACGGTGGCAACCCTCCCAAGTCCAGCACTGCCATTCTCCAAGTCACCATTTCTGATGTCAACGACAATCGTCCCATCTTCAAGGACAGTGAGCTGGAGGTCACAGTACCAGAGAATGCCCCCATGGGGACATCAGTTGCTCAGCTCCATGCCACGGATGCAGACCTGGGCTCCAACGCACAGATCCACTTTGCCTTCAGCAACCAGATCTCTGCCTCAACCAAACGTCACTTTGCCATTGATAGCTCTACAGGAATCATCACTGTGAAGCAGCCACTTGACCGGGAGGTAACTCCTGTTCATAAACTCATTGTCCTGGCCAGTGATGGCAGCTCCACTCCCTCCAGAGCTACAGTGATTGTTAATGTAACAGATGTTAATGACAATGTTCCTACCATAGACACTCGCTACATTATCAACCTGGTTAATGGGACTGTTCTTCTGTCTGAGAATGCACCTCTAAACACCAAAATAGCCCTAATTACTGTTACTGACAAGGATGCAGATCTTTATGGTAAAGTAGCTTGCTACACTGACCATGATGTTCCTTTCCGGCTGAAGCCTGTCTTTAATGATCAATTCTTACTGGAGACGGCTGCCCCCCTAGATTATGAGACGACTCGAGAATATGCAATTAAGATAGTAGCCTCGGATAGAGGGACGCCTCCTTTGAACACTTCAGCTATGGTTTTAATTAAAATCAAGGATGAGAACGACAATGCCCCCATCTTCCCCCAGCCGGAAATCCAACTTTCCATACCGGAGAACAATGATCCTTCTACACAGTTAATAAAAATCAGTGCCACTGACGCAGACAGCGGACATAATGCTGAGATTATTTATACTCTTGGCCCTGATGCGCCTGATGGTTTTAACGTAGACAGGCGGTCAGGAATCCTTTCTGTTGGAAAACGACTGGACAGAGAGAAGCAGGAGAGGTACTCATTCACTGTCATAGCGAAGGACAATGGCTCCACATCCCTGCAGAGCAATGTCACTGTCAGGCTAATCGTCCAGGACCTTAATGACAACAGCCCAGCTTTCACACACCCAGAGTACAACTTCTATGTGCCTGAGAACCTGCCCCTCTATGGAACCGTGGGCTTAATCACAGTGACTGATGCAGATGCAGGAGATAATGCTGTTATAACCCTGTCCATTTTGAATGGTAAAGACAATTTCATCATCGACCCCCAAACTGGTGTGATCAAACCCAATATCACCTTTGACAGAGAGCAGCAGAGCTCCTACACATTTATGGTCAAGGCAGTTGATGGAGGGCAACCTCCAAGCTCATCTTACGCCAAGGTCACGATCAATGTAGTCGATGTGAATGACAATCGCCCAGTTTTTGTCATCCCATCATCCAATTACTCATATGACTTAGTACGGGCCACCACCACACCTGGCGCTGTGGTCACCAGAGTGTTTGCCATTGACAATGACACAGGTATGAATGCTGAGCTGCAGTACAGTATTATCAGTAGCATCATCATCACATCTAGGGTCTCTCCTCGAGGTCTCTTCGCCATTGACAAAATAACGGGTAACATTACACTGCAGGAAAAAATAGTAGTAGCTGACCAGGGGCTGCATAGGCTGGTGGTCAAGGTCAAAGATCTAGGACAGCCTGAGTCATTACATGCCATCGCCCTTATTCACTTGTTTGTCAATGACACTGTGTCAAATGCCACCTTTATCCAGGAGCAGCTGCGAAAAAGCATGGAGACACCTTTGGACCGTAACATAGGGGACAGTGAGGTATCACCTCAAGCCAATGGATATGTGATTGTTGTCATAGCTATCATAGCAGGGACCATGACTGTCATCTTGGTGATTTTTGTGACTGCCTTGGTGCGGTGCCGACAGACACCCAGACACAAAGTTGTACAGAAGGGCAAACAGAGTGGAGAATGGGTTTCACCTAACCAAGAGAACCGTCAGATCAAAAAGAAGAAGAAGAGAAAGAAGCGATCCCCAAAAAGCCTCCTCCTGAACTTTGTGACCATTGATGAATCCAAGCCTGACGACCCTACGCATGAGCATGTAAATGGTACACTCGATCT
Source organism: Tautogolabrus adspersus (assembly GCA_020745685.1). Classification (NCBI taxonomy): domain Eukaryota; kingdom Metazoa; phylum Chordata; class Actinopteri; order Labriformes; family Labridae; genus Tautogolabrus; species Tautogolabrus adspersus. The sequence continues at coordinate 16,950,965 of CM036540.1, forward strand.
CCCCGTGGAGTTAGAGGAGCAAACCATGGGGAAGTACAACTGGGCCACCACGCCTACCACCTTCAAACCCGACAGCCCAGATTTAGCCAAGCATTACAAGTCAGCTTCCCCTCAGCCTACATTTCAAATCAAACCGGAGACCCCAGTGGCCCCAAAGAAACACCACGTGATCCAGGAGCTCCCTTTGGACAACACATTTGTGGTGGGCTGTGACTCACTCTCCAAGTGCTCATCGACTAGTTCCGACCCATACAGTGTCTCAGAGTGCAGCTGTCAGGGGGGATTCAAGACTGCGGGGCAAATCACCACCCGACAGGTAATTCATGACTTCCTTTTTAAACCCTCCCACACTAGTCCCCACTCACACTCCCCTTGGTGTCCCATGGTAGGTGATTTGAAAGGGAGAGGGTGGCAGCATGAAGCCAGGGGATATTCCCACTCTGACCATGATCATGACTATATGAATGTCATTTGCACTTAAAAAAAAAAAGTGTGTCCAAGACTTGCCACAAAAAGAAAAAATAATTAGTTCCATTAAAAACAGCAAACCTTTCCCATTAGTGATTGTTTTTCATTTATGTATTTATGTAACCCCTTCATAAGCAACCATTATTGCATTATCATCTATTATCAATACATTTCATATTTAAAGCTTGGGTAATTGAAGCAGTACAATTATAACGATTTGTTATTTTAAACTTAAGTGCATAATTTTACTGGCAAAAAAGCTTAATTTGAAGAACATGGGTTATATTCTGTCAGACTCTCTACTCATGTATTTAAGGTCAAGGGGATATCATGCTGTGTGCTTACATATTTGACTGACGTGTTAAAACAAGGCGAGCAGAAAATAAACAAGTGTATCACCAAGAGTAGCAATTCATCAGGTATTCATTTAAACAAAAGTGTGAAGGTGACGCACAAAACAACAACAAAAAGGTATCTTGACATGCTAAAAGAAACTTGATAAACAATCCTGTTTTTTTGTTGCTTCTAGCCTGAAAAATTAAGTGCTGCCTTAACCGTACAAGTGAGGCTTTGTGGAAGAGAGCCTCATTTAAATGCCAAGGTACAGCAAAGGGCTTATGATTCCCTAAGAGATATGTGCCAAATGCGAAGTGCCCCAATAAATAAAAGCTGGCGAGGGAAATAAATGTAAATCAGAGGTAAAGAGAGGTGGCCTTGCTCTGTGCTGACAGCCAGAGCCGAGCACTGTGGGGAAGACTGAGTACTGCTTGGGGCGGGGGGAGGGGGTCACAGAGATCAAGGTGACGCAGAGCCTTGAGACCAATATACTTAAACACCAAGGGAGCAGTAGTCCATAAAAGAGCCTGCCCGGCCGACATTGCATTTAGCCCATAAATGCTCTACTTTAATGACCCCAATTATTGTTATTAATGGCATATGTAGATACACATTCTTTACATCCTTTAAATTAGCTCACATTGGAGAGGATGCAATAACATCACAACAAAGGTTTGCTGCGATGTGTGGCGTAGTTTGCGTATGTCAATACTATCACAAGCACAATGGAACTAATCAAGGGTGACTAGTCTGTGCACAAGGTGGCAATCTATTTAAAAAAAATATGTGCCTATACATAGTTTTCCCACAGTGTCAAACTTTCTGTGGAATTTGCTTGCGCTTTTTTTTTTTTTTTTTTTTTACCATTTTCCTTTTTTTTCTCCACTTTGTGTTTTCTTCCATGTATATATTTTGGAGAGTTGTGTTGTTGCTTGGTTGCACTGGCTTTCTTTTTTGTTATTGTTTTGATCATACTTATCACAACTGCCATTCATCCAATTCTGGGTCAATTTCACGATATTGCATCAATAATTGATTTTGTTTGATGAGGTGCTTGCTTTTGTTTGTGTCTAGCCTCATATTGCACACAGTTTCAGATCTTCGGTTCATTTCTGCCTTTTTTGGCTCGCAATACGCTTCTGTTTGACATCTAGCAAGCATTCAAATTCCTCATGGCATAGTTTTGGTAAATGACTGTTGATCCCGTGAAGTAATATGCTAAGTATAATTCATGAAGACACCCACACAGAGTTGATAGTCATTCCCTTCATCCACCTTCTATTCAAAACCCTGGTTAAAAGCTATGCTCTGCCATGGTACATTATACATAAGCTTACAACATGCCCTTGGTACGAAAGATTTAATTCATAACGTGTTTATACGACACACTGACGACTTGTCAGGATGATTTCCCCGTCTAACCACTACTGAGTGCCCTGAAATATGCAGAAATATTCAGACTGTGTTCTACTATTCTGAATTATTATCTGCCATGAATTTTATGCTTTAAGGATTTAAATTGATTTTCACTTATGTTGTTGATCAGAGCGGAGTATATTTGTTGGAATCATTTAAAATCAATGAATTCAGTAAACGTCCTTCCAAATCCCGAGGCCCTCTTTGTACCAGTTTTTTTCTTAGGTGTTTTTATTCATTTCTCCAAGAAAGGTCATGTTTTATTGGCATAACATTCTCACACTTTGGTGACACGACTCTCACATACGCCAGTAATTTAAGTTTTTATCAAGAAAAATCTGTCCTCATTGCTTCTCCTCACCAAGCATATCTTCAGTGATGTTAAGCTGATAATACATCTTTTTTTTCTTGTCCCCTTGAGCAATTGACAAGTGATGCCTCCCACTTTAGACATTAGATTTCCCATCAGTTTTAAGAGTGCTTATTTAAAGCCTGTGTCAAGGAAAAAAAAAGCATGGAGCTTTGCCTGATGAGAATCAGTGGCTGCAAAGGTTAATTAAATGCACTAAAGGGTTAATCACTCGTAATACAGTATGATTAAAATCACCGTAATTAGGTTTCGAATGAGGCTGATAAGAAAGAGGAGAAAAGACAGCCTTCCTTTAAGATTATCAGTGATGCCACATAGTATCCTTGGGTGAGTCACGTACTCAGAATCTAAAGCGATGAGACAAAAGATGACCAGCTGTACTGTATGTCGAAGCCCCATTATAAGTTAATCTCTGCTTGATTTTTATCTTTGTGCTCCTTCAAAGAGAAATCTATTTTCAAAGTCTAAAGAAGAACACTTTAAAAAAACGCCACTCCTTCAAAAAAGCCGTGTTGCTTTTATCTAAAGAGGCAAAAAAGAGAATATTTCAACACTCCTGAATTTCAAGAGATCATTTCAAGTGTTGCTGTTAAAACAAAAGCTGCATTTTGTCGGTCAATGCCAGCTATTCCGTCTCCCTTGAGCCTTAAAACCTAATACCACAAGTCCAAAAGCAAAGATCACAGCCAGGTTCTCGTGTTTTCCTTTTTGTTCATCAAAGTGACAGATGGTGCTTTAGTGCCTTTACAGTGATCTCTCGTTGCCCCACACCCTCCCACACACCTAAAGCAGCTGAAAATAAAGCAGGCAAAAAGCCCACCCGTGGAAAAACAATCGGTAGGGCACGCAGGAGGAGATGATTATGGTTTAAGGTCACCAAAATGTTTTCAGGGACTTTACAGATGTAGCTGATAGAGAGTAAAGCTTGTAAAAAGACTTCAGAGACTACAGATTTGTGCCACCATATGGCTTCATTATACAGCGCGAGCCACATTTGCAAATGAAAACCTCCTCCCTCCCCTCCCTTGTCTTCTCAGTTTTTACGCATCTCATCATTTTCTTTTAACCCTTACCCCAGGATATTAGAGGTCAATCTGCCTCCAGTGATGAGGAGCTCATGTGAGAATATGTGCTGTAGCCGAGGCAGATCAAATAAGTGAACCACCCTGCGTGAGTGATCTCAGACATCATCATGAATATGCAAAGAATAAAACAGGCTAAAACATTTGTTTTTTTTGTCTTGCACCTTATTCTAGGGGGGGGGCAGAGCACAGAGGGTCACTGTTAAACAAAAGCAACCTCCTATGAGTTAATATACTGTAGGAAGAGGAAAACAACTGTTGTTATGGTTTCGGTGTTTTTGCTTAAGCATGCATTACAGTTTGACTAAACACCCCTTAGAGCACAAGTGTTGTTCTAATGCCTTATTCATAATGCAATTTATGGTATTATCTTTAAAAGAGTTAATATTATAAATTCATTGGATAACAAGGGCAGCAGCGAACTCCATTTTTTCACATCATCATGTATTTGTGTGGGTGAAGGCACAGGCTCTTTACACTAGCCACCCGTGGCCTGATGACAAAGTGCTGGTGCTGACTCATAGTGGGTGCATAGCAAAGAGAAGAGGCTATCATTTAAAAAGGCTAACTAGGCATGTTAATCAAATCCGTCACCAGAAAAACATTTTAGGTCATGGCTTTTTATTTTTTTCATTTGATCATTTTTCATTTCTTTGTCTATTTTTTCTGTGGAGTCATTGCATCTGTGATCAATGTGCCTTGCTAATATAAGCGCTATCAGGTCAGATTTGTCCTGATTCCGATACCTATTTAGGGACAGCAAAATGTCATGTTCTGTACATATCAGAGGACTCACTGGCAAGGGTCCGAAAGAAAGAGTGGGCCTAAATTGATCCAAATGGCTTTTTTTGAGGGGGAAATGAAGAGTGTTGCACTAGTGTGGTGGGAGACCAAAAGACAAATTGGGAGTGATAATTGGATAAGATTGCATGCTCTGATAAGTACAGGAAAAATGCACAAGCTTGTGACGATTGTAGCATTCTTCAAGGAAACCTGACAAGATAATGACTTGATTGCCAGCCGTACCTTGAAGAATGCTTTTTTTCTTATCTTCTACACTCTCTTCAGAGATTTTTTTTTATTCAGTGTTCAGTGTAGCCTCACACTGATAAGGCTACAGCTCAGGCTGCTCAGAGCTCGATGATATTGTAACTACAATCTCCCTATATCTGTCTGTCTCTCTATATTTCAGGAGACGGCACTGAAACCACCACACTATGGCACACTCTGTGGCACAGGTACAGCTCGCTCCCACAGGATTAAAATCAATCTCTAGCTCCCACTACCTTAAGAGAGAAACAGAGAGAAAAGAGACAGAGAGAGGGCAGAGGGAGGAAGGAAAGAAGGCGAGAAGTGAAGAGGTGAAACAAGTACTTTACTGTCTCTACAGCCTCAAAACCCCACCTCTTCATACAATCGAGAGAAAAGATGAACTTGAAGGAGGGGAAAGAGAAAAAAAAAAAGACAGAAAAAGAAAGACGCTTCATATTGCCTGCCTGAATCTTGACAAAGCTCCTCCTGTGAATCTGTTGGAAGTTTGAAATGCTTTATCGAGTCCTATGCTGTTACTTACCTGTGTCAGTGAGGATGATACTGTAAGCCCTGAACCCTCCTCGAAAACATGTCCCACTCCAGCACCCACTCTGTAAAATAGGTGTCAAATACAGTCAGTAGATCTGTAAAGTATGTTTATATGTATGTATGTATAACTATCACAGAGTTGATGGTGTTTATATTTATTGAATCCATTTATTTGCTTTTTTTTAAACTGCCTGGTGGCCATTTAGTTTTCTTACGTTCAGAATTTTTGTATGATTTCACACTATTTGGGATAGCTCATAAAACAAATGACTTTTAATGTATTTATGCTGCAAGGTCTACAACCTGTAGGCTTACATGAGAAGTATCGAGCCAACATTTCAGTGAACCTTTTCTGTCAAGTTTCCCGCCTCTTACTGTCCCACTTTTGAGGCCACTGATCACATTGCTAGTGAAGAGTGTGGCTAATGTGACAGAAATCTGCATGGCCCCACAATTGTGACCATATTTGTGGTTGCTTTTTGCAACCGCGTGCTACTGATCGCCGTGCTGTTATTACACTGGGCGAGATGGTCGGACAAGTTTAATACTTTGAGCTAAGCCACAATCACAAGGGACTAACTGCTGGGGTTATAATCAAAAGCTGTTTATGTAGGGCAGATTTGAAGAGCGCTAAGCCTAACCTTTTGTATGTCGCTTTCAATTCAGAAGTGATTTAACCTGTGAGAACTACAATAAAATGACTCCAGATGGTAAAAAAAAAATAATAATAATCCTCAGGCAGTCTTTAATGCGAGTTGGCTTAGGGCAAAAATGACTTGATTTTTTTTTTTACACTTATTTACACTGACAAAATACATTTTGTGATAAGAAGAACATTGAACACCAAAATGAAAAGGTAATCCAGGCTTTGTTTGAAAAACAGCAATAAGTTACCATTTGACAGAAGATCCACTATGGTACACTTACGTCTACTTTTATGGTTTTGTTTAAAGCATCATTTTGCTTCTACTGTTTCTACAACTATAGCATCATTATGGTAAAGTATGTCCTGACTAGAATACTTTCTGCAGTAATCACCAGTAACTGGCTTGATGGGTTAGCAGCATTGTTGTTCAATAGTCCTGTTAATTGGTACGCTAAAGACTGCTTTGATAGGTAAGGCCTTACAAAGGCACCTACAGTACATACATATAACCATAAAATTAGAGTCATTAAGATGGACATAGGCTGTGCATTCAGTTGGAAATGTACAGATGGACTGGACTGGAGGCTCTTTCTCCTCTTGTGAAGGATTATATATAGTTTAATGGAATCACTGCACAGACCAGAACGTTTTTTTTTTCATTTTGTTCCAGTCTTGATATGTCAAACCTCCACAGACTATGTCCATTTTAAAGCTTTTAATTTTATGCGTTGCCTCACTGTGAGGCAGGTTGTTATTATGAAGGAGGTATATTCATGTAATTATGATATCAAATGTATTCACTACTGCGTAGGGGCCACAGTATGAAGTATACATAGCATCCTAGCACTATGTAATGATTAGATTTTGCCTGATCTTTGGGGAAAAGAAAAAAAAAACTCATACATGGGGAGAGCTTTTGTCCATGTAAGGGAGACAGACAAACCTCACTTTTATTCAATGTGAAGTACAATATGCACCTTACATGATCTTTGTAACTGACTTTGATTTGCCAGTGTGGAGAAAATTGTAAATGTTTTGTTTATGTATGTGTGCGCTTCTGAAATTTATTAAAGTCTTTTTGCATTGTATTGCATATTTTGACGACTCTTCTTATTCATTATTTTAAGCATTCCATGTAAGTCTGCATTACTCAATCAGTTATTTTTCTGCATACTAGACTGCATGTGCTTCATAGGAACAGGATTCAAATAAGGCAAAACACTGGTTGTAGAATAATCATTTGTTTTTCTCATATACAATTAGCAAGCAGCATATAGTGCATGTCAAACAGACTGTGCCCTAGAGAAGCATGTGTGGCTGTGTTGGTTTGGACACCATTAATTGGCTCATCTCGGCCCTGCAGAACTCGCAGTACCTCATGTCTTCTACAGCTTGCAACAGTATAGCTCTGAACCAGGAAAAGCAGAGTTAGAAATGGTTATGATATACATCGCTCATTAGGAACACATTACAGATAAAAAAGTTATGGAAATTTGGTGGGAGCGCATCCTTTGAAGTGCGCAGACAGAAAACAGCAGAACAGAAGCTTTTTTTGGAACAACAGAACTTTTTTTCTCCCTCCTTCCTCTGTTTGTGTGCGGTTGTTTCTCCTCCATGAGAGCTGATAATGATGATTTGATAATGATAACCCTGCTATTATGATGTACAGTAGTGCACAAACACAGGGTTTTACACATCTGAGGGGAAGATTGATGCTAGAGGGTACAATAAGCGCAGCTTCAACATTGTGTTAGGCGGTGTTTATGCGGATTTGATCCAAAAATACAGACTTGAAAGGCATAAAACAAAGCCAGAGAGGAGACAACAGAAAATGTTTAATTGCTTATCAAAGTTACTTCATATTTTAAAACTGAGAAAGAGCTAATCAGATCCCTTGGGGGAAGCGTCCTTGGTGATTTGAGACGATGATGCACTCTCAAGTAGAACGGTCTCGTATAGAAAGTTCATAAATGTCAGCTTTCTATAAATAGATGAATGTAAACCTCATAAATGCCTCAGTCTCACTTAAAAAAAACAGAGCATGGCTGGATCACAAGGTAGTTGTTTCTCTTTGAGCTGGATAAATTATGATTAGATTTTTTTCGTGTTCTGCATAATTAGCTAATGAAATGTTTTCAAATGAGCCATAAATAAATGAAATACACTCTCCAGCAAAGTTACAGCTTTAATGAGTCTCAACATTTGTGCACGAATAAAGAGTAGGCGATATTGGATTTTTCTTAGGCGTCAGAGTGCAAAGTCAAAGGTGAGAAAGAAGAAGAAAAGGAAAAAAAAGATTTAGTAGAAGCATGAGTTACAGTTGTGGTTGATAACCAAAAGTGTCTTTGGTTTGCCTTTGAAACATGATGTTGTTGCTCGCACAGAGTTGTGTAGTTACCACGACGACTACCGGCTTGTGATTTTGGTCAGCTCACATTCAGTGCATTCCCGGTGGTTTTTATCATCTATAAAATGTCTTTTAAAGGTTTTCCCTTGGTTGTATTACAGTGTGTCGCTGAGGAAAGTGTTCCCAGAGTCTCTTTGCTGACATATTGATTCATGATTTATGAGCCTGAAGTATTCAATTTCATCTAACTGGCCAGGAAGCTAGTTATAAGTAGTAAGTTTGATTACATTTAATGCAATGATACATCTGCAGACAGACAAAGGAAAGACCCACAAACAGGAGCTTACACAGACACACATGAGGAAATTCTTTGTACTGTGCTGGTGAGGCTATCCATATGGCGTTCATTAATTGTATTATTTTCTCTCTTTTTTTTTTTCATTTCTTTTTTCACCAGATACAAAATGTCTAGCAGGCTTCCTTTAGTAGAGCCTGTTTTATGCAGCAGTTTCCTGTACATTGGCCTTTAAATGCACTACAATTTTGTCGCAAAACATCCTTATTTTCATTTCAGAATAAATAGAATTAAATGTGATGGCAATCCACAAATTAAAGGTCTTCATTTTGATCAAAGTGTGTATGCGCATGTGACTTTGCACAACCCCTGGGATTTTAATCAGTGCAATCAGTACCAGAGCCCTGTTATCAAATATTCCTCTGTCAATGAGACAAGACTCTTCCTCTGATATGTAACTTAAAACTGGAACATATCTGTTATTCGTGTGGATAACATTGCAAAGACGCTATCCAGATGGCAAAAGCCCTTTTTTCCTTCATATCACATTGATTTTGCAAAGTCACTCAACTGCTGCAGACAGTATAGAATGACGACTGACGGAAGATAATTTTTTTTGTCAGGATTACAGATTGATGCAGTGGCTCTGTAAACTAACTTTTTAAATGAGTAATGGAAGCAGGATGAGAATTATATTATATGTCAGTGATTTACAGTGTGTATGGATTTTTTTTCTCAATACAAGTTTTGAATCTGATTTTGATTATGTAATGCCTATATAAGGACATCTTTGTTTAAGTTGTGACATCAGTCACATAAAAGGTGTCATAAACTTTTCTTTTGAGGGTTTGTACGTCTTCAATTAAAACAAAAATCATGCTATTTCATTTCAGTGTTCATTTATAAACATTATAAATGTTTTATATGACTCTTTTAAAAATGTAAGGCTGTCTATTTGTAGAGGTGTGGGTCAATTAGCCAAGCAGCGAGCTTGTTCGGTGTATGATGTGAAGTTGTCCTGAAGCATAAAACTGACTGTCTAAGCAGGGGCTATTTATGCATGTGTTGTGCAGTGGTGCAGGAAACAAGGAGATGCTGTCTCTCTCTTGCACTCCACTCAAGGCAACACTCCACACAATTGCTGCCAAATCTCTGCCAAACTGAATAATTCAATCATCCCCCATAGCTGCGGTGGTCTTGCTACCTTTGTGTGTGCAACAATCAAATCAGTGTGGAAGCCCGCCGAGTGGTTCTTTCTGAGACACTGAGTAGCTCTACAGCCCGGAGATTGTTTTCATTGAAAACAATTCTGTTGATTAAACGAGGTGTGACTGTGGAGCGGGGATCTGAGGAGCATCGATTGCCTGTACAATTGTTTGTTCCTTGTTAAAAGTGTGATCTAAAACAGTAGTTGTTGCTGATAGTGTGCAAGAAGCATATGGTTTGCTGCTGACTGCAAGACAGTTAGTGTGCCTCTATCTTCCCTAAAATATCCAAAGGTGGAGAGACTATTGAATGTGTTTGTGCAGGATTAATAATGCCTTTAGCTTTGACAGCCACACTAATGTTTGGAGATGTACTGTAGTTGCTGGTGCTTTGACGTGGTTTTGTCAGAGCTTGATTATTTTGTTTGCTGTATGTAACTACAGTTGTTACAGTGGGGATAAGTGAACTTTACAAGCATTCTTTCGGATACACTCGCTCTCAACATTTCCCCGAGTCCACCCTTCTTTGACGTAATCACATCATTCCGAAATTAGTTTCGCCCATGTAGATTTAACTCTAATCCTCACCGGAAACATAAAAGAAATCGGTTAAGAAAAAGCAAAATGTATTTATCATGTCAGCTTTTAGGTCACTGGTGGTGCATCGGTATTCTGTGGACATCTGCAACTAAGCTGCAGCCACACAGAGGTTGTTTTTATTCAGATTTGCCCCTCTTTTTATCCTCTTGAAACATACAGTGGGAAAACCTGTCCAGCATCCAACATGCCATTGGGGCTAATAAATGCAGTTTTCAAAGCTAGACACATCCCACTGTGGGTCAACACTTAGTGAACACTTAGTGAAGAGCCGGGGCTCTTTTGGAATAGCTTCCGACAGTAAAAATGATTTTTTTAAAACACACATAGTGTGTGCACACTTGCTGTATTTTGTGGCAGCCCATTATCAAAAAAATATCCATTGCTGAACATGATGTTTCATCTCTGTAGAGAATTCACCAGAGTTAAAAACAATGTCTTTCCAGGATGCAGTGCTATGTTTGCGAGCTGACCCAAAGGCAACAACTTAAGACATTGTCCGAGGAAGGCCATGTCTGTGTCCTCCTTAATCCTGGTAATCCCTGTGCGGAATTCCTGATTTGCTTTTGTAAAAGAGATTAGGAAACGATAAGATGCTCGTCCGCCTCCTTAGAATAACTGATAATCTGGTTTGAACAGAGGACTCAAGGGGTATTTAGCCTGCCTTAACATTTGCCTAAGCAGATGGCGCTGAAGGGGGAAGGTGCAACCTTAGCCTCCAAACCCCTCCCTCTCTGCATGGTCCACTTTGGAGGGGAAAAAAAGAACAGTGGGATGATAATCAATGTTGTTTATTTTGCTGCTTGACTCTTTAAGTACTTTCAGCCAGATTATGGGCTTTTGCAGGGGATAATCGGGAAACCACAGACAATTGCCTTTTTCCTCCCTGACAGTATCCCCCCAACGAATGCGTAAAGAAGGCGATTTAAAAGAGATGCCGACTCTTAATTCCTGATTAAGTCCCTTTGCAAACCCTGTTAAAATTAACTGGACACTGCGCTAATCACTGCATTTCAAACACCCCCTGTTCTGGCGCAGTGGACACGCTATATCAAGCCGTGAGAAGACTTCCCATGAGTGATATCTCCATAAATACTCGTGTTCGAAGCTGCCTATTTCTCAATGTGATGACACACACACTATGAAACCCGGAAATCTACTCCAGGGTAATTGTAACACTTCAGGGCTGACACAGTGAGTGTGCTGACCTCTTCTGACTACTGACAGAGGCAAGCCTTGTCTCGCTCATGTTGTAAAGAAGAAGCAAAGGAGAGAGGGAATGAAAGAAGAAAAGTCTTATATCAATTTCACACAAATTGGCCCTTTTTTTTCGAGATATATGTAGCTGTCTTCATGTTTGGAGTTACCTTTACATAATTTCCAGTATCATGCCGTTTTAGTATCTGTGACAATGCCAGTAACTCCAATAAACCAATATGCAGTGTGTAAGCTTGACTGCATATAAGCCATTAAGTCGTTTATATTGGTTTCCTAAGCCCACCTCTCTAACCTCAAGCCTTGGGCAATCTTCTCAACTTGGCCTGGACACCTGCAACAAAAGCATTTGTCTAATGAGATCAGCCCATTAACTAATTAGTGCTTCCAATGACATAAGTAGGATGACTGTGGAAAGGTTTGCACGTTCTGCAGGACTGTTGAACTGAAGCATCGGATGCCGTTTCTTCTTTTTTTTGTCTGTGGAGTTGTGTTCTATAACAGGATATTGTGCATAGCTGTCAAGCCCAATCTGGGGCAGAAACACAAAAGACAAGCAGAGGCCCCAAATGCATCCAGCTCAAACATGTACACAGAGCAAAGTTAATCCACACGTACACAAAAACATGCCAATTTCTCGTACTTTCTGTGCTCCCGCTTCATCCAACGACAAGCAAGGGGTTCAAAGTGAATGCTTAAGAAAAAGTGTGGAACGAGCGTTTGAGGGAAATGTGAATATCTGACTACATTCAAAGCAGTTTGTATGAGGACCACGAACGTTATAAGTTATAATTGGAGCTACATCCACAGCTTGGATATCTTTGTGTCATACTTGCTATGATTAATGCAGTAATTACATTTTTTTCATGTCATCACTGCTGTGCTATATGAGTGCTCCCTCATAATAGGAATTCATCGCAACGTTCTTGAGATGTGTTTGAAAACTGGTTGTGTATCAGCCAAGAGGTATGCAGAGAGCCATTGGCGGGGGAATAATAGATGGTGAACCACATACAGCTAATGCTAGTTTATGTTGACACACATTTTATAGCTCAATCCAAAGACTCTGGTCCTTCTCCTGCACCAAAGCAATGATACTGTGGCTCTTAGTGTGGAAGCCACATTATATACTTACACAGCAAACAAAAGAACACATCTCTAAGCCTTTAACAAGGTTTCAACATAATCACTTCTCACCATCTGAAGCAGCTCTTCCTGCTATTACACCTGTACCTTAATAGCTTGTAACATTTACAGGTAACAGCGTAAAACATAGTTAAAGTGCCCGGATCATAGTCCACAATAAAGTGGAGGGATAGCTCGAGCTTGAAACATGAAAGGATAATAGAATCAGAGATATTTTGAAGAATCTTCTTAAATAATGCGAGTGATATTCACTGATGGTCATAAAGAATGTATGTGCATGCAGTCTTCAAAAAGAGCAGCAACTCATTCCCAAGATCAGTCAGACACATTAACACGTCATTTTGACAGTTTTTTTTTTGTTGCAGAGGTCTTTGTTGCTTGACTGGTCTGACATTCATTATGAAGTGATACGGCTTCACGTCCTGCTGCGCCATGAATTTAGAGGGAAATTGGTGTTTTTCACACACCCCTGAGACACCCTGTTTTAACAACCCTTTGCAGTTATGTCTTGTTATAAAAGTACATTTTCTTGTATCAGGTTTTTGCAGTGTTTCTACTAACTTCTATAAGTAAAACCAATGAGACAAGGATTTGGCCGCTATCAAACTCATTTAATTTAAGGTCTTCTTTTGTCGTATCAGAACACCTCAATCCAATTTTTTCAACAACGACCTTGTTTTTTTGCTAGTCTATATGTATAAGAAACTCTATGTACCCAGACAATACTCTTGAATTTCCACTATGTTTTCCCCAAATCAGTTTTCCTCCGCCTGTGTTTTGCTGTGATTGGTTACATTCTCAGCAGAAGTGAAACAAACATCCAGGAGAGCTGTACATGTATTACAGACAAAATCACGACTTATATTACCTTTGCTCCACACATATAGACAGGGCACTGCTTGTGATGGAGCACATGTGTTCAAGCCCAGAGGTAATGGACAGCACTTGGGTGAATTGTGCCGACCCTATTGTATTGTGTGGATGATTGTGTTATGCTCCCTCAGATAATGACTGTGCCCTACTTTGACTTTGAGGCAGTGACCTGAAATAAGGCGCACAAGTGAAATCCGAGCCTGGATGAACCTGGAAGTGATTAAGGTCAGGCAGGCACACCACATTTGTTTGACCCCCCCAGTGACTCACATCGACCAATGTCTGCAAATCCTCAGGGAGTCTTTTGTGGGATTCTACCTTGATGCATACACTGGCAATTGATGTTTGGGAAGCGTGTCTGGATGATTAAATACACCTGTGAAAACAGACCTTGATTTTTTGGTTGCTTATTCACCTGCAAGGTCTAAGTGCATATTGCTTCCTCCTAAATTGAAATTGGGTCTTCATATTTTTGTTAGAGAAGTTCAACTTCATATGTAGCCATTCATACACACCATTTTTTAGTTTCAATCAGCTCTAGCAGATATGAGCCAAAGACTCAATATTTTTATGGCTCAGTTAGAAATCTTGTTATTGGTGAATGATGCACAGCATGCTGCTGCTCATGTGCCCAATATTGCAACATATTCACTAGGGGTGCTGACTGCAGAAATGGGGAGTCACAGAGGTCACAAATAGTTCATTGGCAACCATCAATGAAAGTGCACACAAAAACAATGCGAATGAGTCAATGCATACGATGTATAAAGCATCATGCATAGTTCCTTTGGGACTAAACAAATACATCTTAGTATTTAAGTATGCATCACATACTGTATTGGCAAAACAAAACATCAAGTGAATGAGGCTGAGTGAATGAGAACACATGATGCTACACAGAATCCAAGATTCGCCTCAGATTAAACTCTGTTCAACTCTTTGATACATTATTTAACATCGTGACTGAAAAGGCTGAGTTCTCCTGGTACAGGTCTCATTGACATAATGCATACATGCCTTGATGCTTCAGGGGAAACACGGATAACATGAGATCATGTCTGCCTCTGGAGGCTGGGATTCACTGAGTGGATCTTGGACTTGTTTTTTGTGTGTCTTCGCTACTCTGCTGGGGGATCAGTACACAGCTCCTCGCCACAGCCATGACACTCAGATAAAAATGACTCTTCCTCTGGTTTGCATGTAAATCAGAGAGGGGAGAAATAATTAAATAATTAAGTATGCCTCTGCTTTTTTCCAAGGGAGACCGCTGGGACCCGCTATTTTTAGACACAACAAAGAGATTGCCAGGGGTGTCCAGTCTCTCCGTTTAAGGTATGGAGTATTACCAAGCGGCAGCCTCCTGTGTAAAAAAAAAAAAAAAAAGCCAATGCGGAAGTTAAAAACCTCGGTTTATCGCGTGTCCTCGCTGCAGAAGCACTGGAAGATACATACACACAGCACAAAAATGTGTGTTTTTAAAGCAGAAATAAACATGTTTACAGCATGGTTCAAAAACCAGAAAATGTCTGATTAGCTAATTTCTCTATCTGCACACACTAGTTGATTTAAAAATTAATAATTCATCCGTTTTGATTTCATGAAGGATAAGAGTGATTGCTAATAAGGCGTGTGGTTGACTTGGCTGACGTGGCTGACGGACGGGCACAGTGTATCTGTTTGTCAGTAGGCTTAAAACCCACCCCGCTCAAGCTCTTAACCTGTTGTTAGGTTGACTGAATGGTAGGTTGGGACAGCATTTCCTGATGGCTTCGTCCAAGTTTTTTTTACAGTCAATAAGTTTTACCCTCTTCTTAATGTGAGACCTGCTTGTGGCAGTACTTCAACACATGCTGGGAAGATATAAAGGCCTCTGCCTCCCTCCAGACAATGTCAATTAAAGCCTCAGTGGAATTTACTGGATGGATGTGTCCATGGATGGTCATTCTTTACACACTTAATAGATTACTGACACTGCCACTGAGCTCAAGAGGGTTGATTTTGAGTCATGTACAGTACATATCCAGTGGCCACATGCATGGTCACCCTGTAAGATGACCCCCCTCTTGCAAGCAGGAAATGCTTTGTCACACAGACAAATGTGGCAGATGAATACTCAGCATGATCCGGGAGTATTTGTCATCTGGTGTTCTCTTTCTAATGGCTTTAGTGCTGATGAACCAGGTCGGAGAAGGACAGAAAGCTCCACAGCAACAGTTATATAGAAAAGCTTTGTAGAGGGATCACAAGACAGATCCTTACCCTTCTATAATTCAGAGTTTAAATGTTTATCAGATTGACATTTTACCTGTAGCCTTAACTCCTTTACATCTTAACCCTTTTATTTGTGATGATCCTTTTCAAACTCGACTTTGTCTGATTTCAAACCCCTACTTTCAAGTCCCTGCTTTTATTACTGAGAACTGCCCAAACATCGATTTTTTGGGGCTGGAGCTGTGTAAGAGATGCATTCCCATAATTTATTGTAACACCATTATCCTCCATATTCTCAGTACAACATTTGACCTTGAAAATGTGAATTTGCAGATGCAGCGAGACCGGATCTTTGCAAAGTCAGATATTTTCTTGCATCCTTGGCAAAGAGGAAGGGGCAGTAAATGCTCCCGTGTTTGCCTTTTAGAGATAACACCTCAGAGGTCACTTGAATGACTTGGTGTAATGTGGGTCATAAAGCCGTATAGCCTTAAATGCACTGAGCGACCAACTTCCTGGCATGTGAGATATTTCCTGTCTAGCAGGTTTTTATTATATGACCCCGGCTGGTTGCTTATGTATGTATGCTCACCGTGTGGACTATTTCCAGAGTGCAGGGCCTCACATGTGGGACTGGGTGATAACACAAGTGCAAACCTGTACACATCAAGTCGGTCTGGTGTGAAAGTTATAGCAACATCATCTATGAGAGCGATTTTACGTCGTAGAAATGGAAACCCATAAATGTATCTTTAACATTCAGGATTAGAATTCCTCCAAAATGAACTGTCCTTGACGACTTTAAAAGAAAAAAAAAAAAAACATTAAAGGCAGAGCATGTCAAGACACACATTCCCCAGCAAAGTGAAAAATCCTGCCTGTTATCTGTTTGATTTTGCACTTAGGGATTTTTTCTTCATCTTTTCTCTTCAAACATCAAGTACCAAAGTCATTTACATGTGCTGGGGGCAACCAGAGTTAAAACACAGACATACAACTTACTGCTGTCTAGAGGCTGTCTGTGAGAAAAATAAGGAAGTTGTAAGGGATGTTTAAAATAAGGAAGCAGAGGAAGGGTAAAATGAAAGGAAAGAGAGAAAGGAAAGGAGGAGAAGGAGAAATGAGGACGGTAGGGGGTTGAGACCAGTGAAACACAGAGGGTAATTCGATTTCACTAAAACTCTCTGTCTCTTCATACAACAGGGGGATTGGCCTAACCCCTGAAATGAATTAAAATTCATGAACTATTGAAGAGTGAGCTGCCAGGAGTAAGTGGAGATACATTTTTTAAGCCGGATATTATTTTTCTTTTCTAATTACAAATAAATGAAGCTATTAGTTTACCTTAAATTAAAAGCAGAGGGGTTCCCACAGAGATATCTGATCCCATGTGTAACTCATTTAAGGCTGATTTGGGCCCCTATTGAGTTGGCCGTCAAACTGAAAATAGGCAAGCAGAGCATCTCAACTGCCTGGTATTGTCTAACTCCTGCTGGCTCTGTGCCGTGTCTTTAACTTGGAAGCACAGCTGAAGATTCTGTATTTGAAAACCACAATTGCAAGGTACAAAAAGGCACTAAAAAAAACACACTTCTGTCATGCTAAAGTTACCTTACTCCAGTTTGTAATCTTATACAGATTCATGAGGAATCTGGCAGGGGAAGAACACACACAGCCTGTTGTCTGTAATGCCTTCCAAACAAGACGAATCAAAAGAAAATCCAGTGTTTGACTTTCATCCATCCACAATATAAATAACTAATTTATCAATTGTGCTTAAAGAGGCATACAATGGGCAGAACAGAGAACATTGTGTAGCTGGGATAATCCCTCAGAAGATTTACCCTGACGTTGCCTTGAGGGGAATAGTGGGAGCAAGAAGCAGATCCTCTTCCTTCCCTTGCTGTCTCTCTATCTCTCTTTCTCTGGATACATCGTCATTATCACAGCTCCTGATCAGCCCTGTTTAGTTATATTGCATTGTGTTCTTTGATATTCCAGTTAATCCGTCAAGTGAAGAGATTTAGCCCGAGATTACAGTGACTCAATGAACTTTTGATGATTAACTTCTTGTTGTATGTTGCCCTCAGGCATTTTTTTTGCGTTGCACATTATGTCAATTTGTAGGTTTGTGTGTGTTTCATTTGTGTACATTAAGCAAGGTGGCTGTCTTCGTCTCTTATGTGGGTGACTTTGACTAGAAGAAGATAGCAAAAGCCTTGCCACGGATGGTCTGACAGCCCTAAAGCTTCCCTCAAGCTACTCACGCGCTGCTTGCATTCAAGCCTGAATGAGAAAGCTTAGATACTATCTGGTAGAGCTTGATTTTTCTCATTCAAAGGGTCTGATCGTTCTTTATCCTAGCAGTGGAAGAAAAATAGTTTTCAAGACACCTGATTCCCTGTTTAGATGGAAGGTGCTCTAATTGCAGGTTCAGGCCTGAGCGAAATAGCAACCAGCAAGTCTTGAGTGGATTAGTTTTTCCTGAGGTCTGGGTAGTGGACTTGGCGACTTGATCTATAGGCAGAACTCCAACAAACAGACCACATAGGTGTAATTACACCTTATGACTGCTCAAGCCAGTCAGACAAATTGACTATGCAAGCTGTAACCGAAGGTGATGTGTATTGCCTGGCAACAAAGCAAAGCAGCCAGCATAGATTTGGATAACATCTGTTCTCAGTTCATGAATTCTATCAGTGGGAGCATTCTGTATGTGCAATTACTCGAACCAATCACATGCAGAAGCTTTTTCAATCTGCCTCCTTGAGTGCTGTCACTAGTTATTACAGCGTGTGCTATTTAGCAAAAGTGCATTTGCAGTTTGAAGAGCATCCCAAGATATTAGTGGCATCTAATTGCATTACCTGAAGGAGACTGATGGCGCCAGTTAAAACGGCTGGCCCCAGTTCAGCCTGTGTCGAAGGCAAATGCTTCTTTACAGGTTATACGTCGTGTTTCTGACTGGAATCTTTAGTCGACTAAGTGATTTTCTGACAGCTTTAAGCCGCTGCTTGCCTCTCCAAATACCCCTATCCCCGAAGCAATCGCACATCTTAGCATTAATCCACTTTCATCCATGTGAAGCTGAAACAATGACAGAATGATAATGACACCTAATGCAGCCAAATTTTGATTGCACAAGTCAGATTCGTGCTCATTAAGTTGTTCTGAATTGATTCATGCATTCATGCTTGTTTACCTAGCAATAGTGCAAAATGTCCCAGCAGTGCGATCCATATTCATGCAGGCCAGCTGTGAGGTTCACTGCAGAGCATTTAAACTCTACAAAAGGCACATTTCATGTTTTTGTTTTTCGTCGTTTAATTGCCTCTAAATAACTGCTGATCAAACATCTCTCAACCATTTAATTGTGCCTCTAATATTTCTGTTTTAAAGACAGAGGTCTCCCCCTCTTTGGCAAGGTGACAGAAATGGCACCTTAAAATGTACAGTTCTACAGGAATACGAAAGAAAATCATAAAATGTTCGGCTTAACATCATTTTCCAAAAGCCACAGGCAAATCTTGATGACAGAGAATACAATAAGGTGAAAACTGCCAAGTGACCCTCACAGGATATGTCTCTAGCACCTTCTGTCTTCTACTTCTAGATTTAGTAGGGACTGGAGGGGGTTTTACCTCACAGTCCTCCCATAGTCCAGTGGGACTCTCATCTTGGGAATAGCATGCCAGTTTTATTGAGCAGGGAGTGGCAGTGGAGAGAGACGAGGGCCCTCAGAGACGCCTGGATGTTTTCCATATTAAACTGCACAGAGAGGCTTAAGATCTCACTTGTGAAATGACTTTCACTTCAGAAATCAAAATGCCAGTTAAAGCAGCATAATTATGGAAAACTGTGACATATCTATGTCTGTTGTTGGTGTGAGATTTTATCGCTTTTCCGCTTTCCCACTCCCTCCCTTCATCTCATTTCACTTCCACCCCACCTACACATTCCTATCTTCCTCTTTCACCCTCCCTCTCCTCCCTCCCTTGCGCCAGTACCCGTCTTACTAATTCCCCAACCTCGAACTCCTCCTTTTTCTGCCTCACTTCCTACAGAGAGTGAAATGTCTATGGGCATTTATAGTCACATTAATATGAGCAAAGGATGTGGGGTAATAAATCGCTTTCTTTCTCCCAATGAGCCATACGAAGTGGTGATAAAAACAACTTTTCTGTTGTTGTGCGCTTTTGCCTTGTGGAGAGGGAGGGAAAAAAGGCTGTGTTTGAAGTTCAGATTAGTCTTCAGGGAGTCCCACCTATTGGGACTGTTAACCTTTAGCCATTCAGCTATAAAGCAAGTGAGTTCCATTAAAATACATAATGCATGAAGCGCCGAGATTGCATGCCATTGATCAGCACTTGAATAAATTGAGTTGAAATCCTATTAACATAACCAGTTACACATAAAGTGAGATGAATAAAGTGCAGTATAACACCTGCAAAAATTAGCCACCATCAGCCTCGGTTTGTGATGGTTGAAGTGGTCAGGCTAACTGGGAATAAACAGTAATGGAATATAATTCCAGCTATTTGTGCAATGAGTTTCTACTTGCACACCCTTTGTCTATCTGATGGCATTGTAGTAGTCCTAGTATTTTTTATCTAAAAAAAAATAGTCTAATTTTTGTATGAGGAACAGTTATATATTTAGAACCCGTCAAGCCCCTTTGTAGTCTTTGCATATTTTACATAAATAGAGAACCTTTAGTTGCTGCTGATATATTTATTCTAGTTCATTTTGGTCCAGTATGACAAGTTGCAATGCAAATACAAGAGCTGCTTTAGTGCAGTGCAATGTGGCTTCCTATAGCCTTAAGACTCATGGCGCCTGTATTCATCACTGTGTGCGTGCACGTGTCTGTGGTAACAACGATGACCCCCCCCCCTCCCCCAAACTACCACACTCAACACTTAAGCATTAAGTGTGTGCCCCCCCCCCCCCCCCCCCACACCCCCCTCTTAATGCATCAAAGGGCTAACCTGTCATCTTGACGGGTAGCCTCTATCTCCGTAAATGCATGCAAGCCCCTGCAATAAGCTTTAGTCTGACTTACACGCCATACCATTTACAAACATTTTTTTTTTCTGTCTTTAACTCCCCCTCCTCCCTGTATCAAGAATAATTAGGGCAATTAATTCAGGTGGATACCCAGTACAACATATGTGTTCTCGGATTAGGTGCATTGGAGGCTGTGTCACCCGACCTCGTGCAGACTGGGAGATGACCCAAATTAAAGCATGTTTCCTCCCCACCCACTGCTCCCCCTTCCTCCTTCTCAAAACCCCCCTTGCCACCGCCCCCTACCCTCAACCCCCCCTCCCAACCCTCCTTCCGGTGCCGTGCCAGCCTCCCCACAACAATGCCAGAGAACGCCTGCCAATGTTAGCAGCTCCTTAATGAAATAGTAATTGTGACTGTGACTTGCATGCATCAGTTGCTTCCCTGTCCTGTTCTGTTTCATTGCACAACACAGAGAGGAGTCTGCTGAGTTCCAGCTCTGTAATTTCATTAATGCTCAGTGTCGCACCTCTGCGTATAGTTTGTTTTCATTACAGCTTTACATTAGCCGTGATTGCTTTACCAAGAATGTTGCCTTATTGTTCTGGGTCCTCACACAACATGTATCTGTAGAATCACATTTGCTAAAGTAACACCGAATGAGTGAGATGCACACCGAACATCAAATATTCCCCAAAGAAGACGCCTAACGAGATTTTTTGTCTTGTGGTGGCGGGAACAGCTGTTCAGAGAGGCACAAGAGTGTGGAATATTTAAGATCAATACGTCATTTATTTCACTTTGAGTCTATAATGGGTCTGCAATCGTACGCTCCATTACTGGACACAAGGGCCTAGACTGCTGACCAATCCCATCTAATGAAAACAAATGTACTAGCAGGCTAAAGAAAAGAAATACACTACAGCACAGTTCATGTTCCAGTGTCATTTGGTATGAGGACTGTGGCCCCGGTTTGCAGTATGCAGAGAGGCAGGCTTAACAAGTCAAGTGTGTCATTTTGTGTGGGCAGAGGGAGAAGCCAAAAAGTGTTCTGATGGCAGAGTTCAGCTGAAAAGTGGAAGCTGGAAGGCACTTATTCTACCAGCAACATCTATCTATCTATCTATCTATCTATCTATCTATCTATCTATCTATCTATCTATCTATCTATCTATCTATCTATCTATCTATCTATCTATCTATCTATCCGTCAGAACAGCAGAAAGTGTTACAAATTTTGTGATATCACGTTGAGCTGTTTAAGAGATAAGTGTCTTTATAGCTTTTTCATCAGTGCACAAATGAGATCAGGACTATTATTTCCAAAGTGCCCATGCTGATCTAACATCAGTTCTAGCTTTAGATCACACTGAAAATGGAAGAAAAACAAGGACATATTTAGTGATCCCAGTTCAGCACACCTCCTCTGAGAGGAGTTTGATGAGTGCAGCTCCAGATTAGATTAGAGGCCTCACACTGATGAATGTAATCCATCATGTTGTAAGCAACGGAAATTTGTGACAATTTACTTTCGGTAACGCTGTCATAAGCCCTTAGCTTTTAGTTTTTCACAGTTGCATAACTACAAACAGAATAGAGAAGAACAAATGAAGGCTCGTGGGGCGACATGTTTCATAAAACTTAGGGGAGTTTGATTTGTGACCATGACAGAGATTGAAAATACATCTTTCTATGTTGAAAGTGCCTTTTTTCTATTTCTTGCTTTCTGTTTCTTTGTTTCACCTTTTGCCTTTTCACTGCAGGCAAAACAAAATGTGTGGCGGTTCCATTTCATCAACTAAACTCGGAGATAAAACGCGCATAAAACTGGATGTTTTGTGAATGTTTCACCACTTCTATTCCAGTTTGTGAGACAACAGCGTCTTTGAACTTGATTTTTCTTTCCCCCCATGTTGCAGCTACTGTGCAGCCCAAGAAGTAAGCCTTCTCACTGGGCACCGAGGGACCGGGCTGATCAGCCTCTGAACATCTCGAATCTTTTGTTTTTTTTTAGGCGCGTCACATTTCTGTCAGGTGTGGCAGCTCATCAAGCTGAAATAATGAGGCCACGTTTCATGATTAGTGACAAGCTCTTTGGATATTTATGTGGTGATAAACTGTCTTTTTGTCAAAAAAGTTGGTGTGATTATTTACCAAAGATACATTTTTTGTATTGTTAAATTTTAGCTTTTTGCAAAATAACACTGCTCTTCCTCATGGTTTGACTTTTTTTTGTATTAAAAAATATTAACATGAATGTCTATGCATGAGGAAATTTAAAACCGGTTTATAAGTGGGCGTATTAATTTAATTGAGGCAGAATCTGTCGGGTGGCATGATAGAGGGGTGTGGGTGGGGAGTTATTTCTGCTAAGGAGTTTAAATGTTTATGCTTTTTAGATTTAGAATTCTTAATACCCATTTAGTGACATGAAATAATGTAATTTGACAGATGAAACATAATATAAGTACTCCGATATAGAGTCTTATTTTTCAGTGTGATTATTGTATATTTTCTTTTAAAAAGAAATACAACACAAAGATTATAATACAACTGGGCTCGATGTGCTGCATCGTATTATGAAGTAAAAAATTAGACAAGGAGTGGATTTTGTCTCAAACGTATCAAGAAAAGTGTGGTAAGAACAGCCACGCCACATATCTATTCAAGCGCTTCAAAAAGTAAAGTGCAGGTTTTGGATGAACTCTTTGTATGCTGCCTGCACAGACAACAGCTTGACAGTTGGTTTCAAAGAATGTCTCAGCACCTGAAGGGAGGTGTGCAAGGAAGGAGAGAATCACAAAAGTGGTTCAGTCATGCACATCACAATGTTCTTGTTTTTATTAATCCCTACTGTACATCACTGCAGCACTTAAAACAGACTGTAGCCAGCACCCTCCAACTCACATCAAAGTCTACACCTGTTTGTTGTGTCTTCCTTAGAAATAGACATTTGCCCAAACAACTGTCAGTAACATGTCTTATTATGCAAATAGGCAGGGAGGAGTTTGTGCCGTTCACAGCAGAGGGAAGTACTAGTTTCACATCAGGTTACAGGTGGAAGAAAAGTGATGTTCCGGGTGAATGTGATTATCATCTCAAAAATGTGATTTCAACATTTCCTGCTGACCTAAAAAACTGAAATGATGTAATCTGAAGTAGTCTGCCTCGTGTCATTTTTAACTGCGGAAATTTGACTCCCTCTGCTCCGTCACTACTGCTTTAAAAAAAAGACCAACTATGATTGTATCAGACTCATATTGAACCAGGGCTTTGTAATCCATTCACGTTTGTTTGGATGCACTTGGTGTATTGTTTTGGGCGCCGCCTGGACCAACCTTTTCATTTAACAAGACATTGCAGAGGTGAAGGTTTTAATGTAATTGAACTTTATGTGTCACCTCCTGTTTCAGTAGCAGTTGATTTGAATCGTATCCCTTCACTTTGGAACCTCACATGTCACATTAAAACTTAATTAACGCTCCATCCACCGTTATGAGAAGTGCGATGTGAGTCGAATACCGATAACAGGCAGTAGGTAGAACTTTGGTGGAGTCGCGGTGTGCTGAAAATCACACTAATTTAAATAATTGACATTATACATGCTGTGTTGAATAAATAATTAAATAAATAAATAACAACTCCGGATCATAGCTCGGGTTTCTCATTAGAAGGCAAGCTGTGCAACTCCGTGCTTGGGAATGAAAGTCAAGTGAAGTGAATTGCAATAATTACAGTGGCAAGAAAAGAAGAGCGTGCGTGTGCTTTCTGAGGGGTGGGGGCTTAATGGAAGGCGATGAGGAGGGAGGCTCTCGCTGTCTACAGGTGCCTCTGATTAAGGGTAATCTGAGCAGCCCTCCCCTTCCTTATATTTGCTTCTGGATGCCTCCAGCTCCGTGGTGTAATGAGCTCCACAGCCACAGACACTGTGGATGCCCTGCAGGACAGTCCCTACAGAGCCATAATGAGCACTCCAGTGTACCAATTCTTGCTCCCCACCAAGGGGCCCCCCAAGCCTGCCTCCCCTCAAACATGGGTGGGCACGACTCATTCGTAAAAAAAAAAACCTCCATATAGCCACACTCAACTTCAACAAGCCTGTCTGAGGTGGAACTGCCTTCTCCTCTGGGCTCAGTGTGATGATGTCCTGCGTGTGTGGTAAAGGAGGGATGGCCTGGAGCCCAGGCTTGGCATCAATCACTTTACATGGAGAGTGAAGCAAAAAGGCAGAGGCGGCGATAGGGATTGAGTTGCAGCAAAAGAGAGAGAGAAATAGAGAGGGGAGGCACGGGACACAAGGGATGGAGTGTCGGGTGAAGAGCGAGGACAGCTGAAGTAGACAGGGATGGAAAAAGGTAAATGATGGTGGTGGAGGGATTGGAGAGGGTGAGTGAGTGTGAGAGAGGCAACGATAGATAAATTGTATGAGAGGGAAAGAGAGAGGGAGAGACAGAGAGGAGTGTACAGGTATAATGAGGTCTATGGAGGAGGGTGCGTAAAGAGGGGAGAGAGAGTCAGAGTCCAAGGTGAGGAAAGATAGTGGAAGAGAGAGAGAGAGGCTCCTTTGCCAAACAGCGGTCTGTCTGTTGGTGCTGGGCTGGATCTGTGTGTTTAAGAAACTGCACTGCTGTGCTTTTGCTCTCTTAAACAACCAGGAGGTGGGTGAGAGGATCGACGGGCCTGACCACAGAGCAGGGCTTTGAAGCTGCCTCACGCTGAGAGAAACTGTATTGGATTTAGAGAGACTGCTTTCAAAAAAGCAAAAGGCGGGGAATGAAAGACAAAATAGAAATGGAAAAAAACAAAAAAAACATAGAACAAACAAGAGATAAAGAAACCAAATCAAAGAGAAAGAAATAAAAAATACACAGCACATAAGCTCGACATGTCTCCTGCATGTGCTTTTGACTCATCTATATTTATCTCTGTTTGAAAGATTAGCATAACAATTAACATTTCCACAAGTCTGCATGCAGATAGCGAGATGGCAATCATGAACATGGTGTAGCATTCATTAGGATTATTCGCCATCATTAATTGTGGTCATGAGCGATTTTCACGGTGAGGAATGATTCCATCTGTTTCTGTGATTGGTTGTCTTTTGCATTAGAAAGGCAGAAACATTAAGCAGCATGTCTTCAGTCCTGTGTTTGCAAGTGTTTTGCATTTGTAGACGTGTGTCTCTGTGTGCACGCCTGCGCATGTGTTCTGACGCTCTTCTGAAGTCCAGAAGTCTAAAAAAAAAAAAAAAAAAAGGCGCTCATCATCTTTCATCTGTGCTGCATTTATTCTTCAGAAGCATCTCAGCAGCTGTTGCAGCCATATTTTCTGCCTTTTCCCCCAAAGTGTCCTAAACTTGGTGTTTTGAAAGTAAAATCTTTGTGCTTCGTCTTTGGCAGGTAGTCAGATCACTGGTTGCACCTACTGGTGTGTGAAGATAATTCATTTTCTGAAAAATACACTCGGGGATAGAGTGAGAGTGCGACATTGTATTCTGATACACAATAGATACAGTCAAATGAGGAACTTTTGCACCACAATAGCTACATCTGTATCAGAGAGGATTAACATGGTGGGTAGGATTGGCCAGTGTGTCTTATTTTAATTGCCGTGTATTTTAAATAACTTCCCATTGCTCTTCTTCTCGAATGGAACCTCTGCGGGGTAAAAAAAACTGTCTTTTCAGAAAATGGTTCCATCTGGGAATAAGGATTACATTATTATTATTATTATCTTGTGAGGGATTAAGGATTTGTCTCAACCACTGAGTGTTGCCCCCGAAAAATACAAGTAAATCACAACGCAGAGTCGCACTGTCTATTGTTCAGATCCTGAAAATAAGAAAAAAAGACACATTCAATCCTGAAAATGAGAGGTTTACATCCTCTGAACAAGGGCAGTGTGCTGTTATAATGACAGCACGTCACACAGAGTTGGGTTTTGAAAAACATGAATGTCGGAATGACGTCTGGCAGCAGAGTTCAGCTACATTTCCTGTTACAGTTCTCTAGAGGAAGAGCATAAAATAACACAACTGCGTTTGGGCGTACTTCTGTCACATATCAGTTCATCCGTCAAAGATGAACAATTGAATTAAAAAATCTACTCCTGACATGTTGTTTACACTTTCATCCTTTCTTTTCCTATGTGTAATATTAGAACCTATAATCCTATCGTCATGTTCATGATTAAGGAAACAAATACAGAGCACTGATCCTGTCATACATAGAAGACAGAAATAAGTACAGATATTAACAATACGGATAAGAACAAGATTCAAATTCTGTGAGATTCTATCTTGAGGATTTCGATAATATGTACAGACTTTATATGATTTCCTGTTTGCACATGTCTCACTTGGTTCCCATGCGGTCGTATAAACAGAGGAGACCCCACAACAAAGCACTGCCCACAGCCACAATTGACCTTTGGGGTTCTGATCCCTTAATGTGTTTCTCTGTGTTGGTGCTGATAAAGCCTTCCTTTGCCTCTGTCCAAATCTATAAAGCTTTGCCCAAAGATGCTAGTAATGCGGAGTGAGAGACACAAATATCCTCCCCATTCCAAGGTCATAACCTCTGCCTTTGCCATCGATGGCTCTAATAGGTGTTTAGAGAGCCTTGGTTTGATGGCCGGCTAATGGTCCCGCATGTCATTCAGAGAAAACGGTTTGTTTAGAGGGGGCAGGGTACACATTTTTCAGGGAGGTCCACTGAGGAGGTCTGGACTGCAGAGTGAGAATGTCAGTTCAAAACCAATCCATGTGCAATTTGCAAAAACACACATTTACATTATTCATGTATGTTCACCGGAACAGTTAAAAAAATCATCATCATTTTGCAATTCCATCATGACCATAACAGCCCTGATCTTATGTTTTAAACACATGTGAGGATTTAGCAGGCAGCCTAAAGAGCTTCTGGTTACAAATTGATTCCTGTTCAACACAAGTTATGAACATGTCTCTGAGACTGTATTTCATTTATCGTTTCCCCTGGCAACTATGGTGTAATGCAAGTAAGAGCATACTGATGTTGAACAACTGCACATTTGATCCAGGAAAAATAGCTGTTTTGAATCTCAGTTCAATATGGGGCACTGATTGGCCTCACAGTTTGCTCCGTGAATCATGTTTAGAGGTTGAAGTCATTGAGGCATGTGGCCCACGTGTTTAACCTTGCAAAAAACGTATTCACTTATTTATTTGTATTTTTATAAAACATATTCATAGAAGTATAGAATATGTGGATTAGCGCCTCCTAATGGCAGTTTATAATTTTAACTTTTACATAAAGCCCCAGAAGAAGATGTCGAGGTTGAACGCTGGCAAGTGAACAAATACTGCGCCTACATTGTGGCATGTTCAGTTATAGGTCATTTTCTTCCTGATTAGGCTGCAGAGCATTATCTTCTATTTCAGACAGGATCATAGTTTTAAATGAAGAGCACATCTGTTGTATGTGTTTGTGAAGAAACTGTTGAGTTGTTTGATTGCTTTAAAAAGAAAAAGGAACAATATTTTGACTGTGGAAATGATATTTTCTTTGAAAGCTGGCCGGGCAGGGTTTATCAACACTGACTGGAAAATTGGAAGTGTGTATCATGAAAACAAGATTCAGGTTTTACTTGAGCTGTTCAGAATGTAATAACTTTGGTAAATAGGTTAGTATGTAATATTATATCATATTAGATATGTAGCTTTAAAACGAATGGGACATTATATTTAGTTACAGTCCGTGGCGGCTGGTGCAAACATTACTCACTCTCTAATTTTCATGGAATAAGGTAGGATGGTGGATGGGGAATAGAAGATCCCTTTTACAATATTGACAGTGTTCAGGTCGACTGTATGCAATTATTACATATAACATGAATTATCCAGCCATAGTGGTTGCCCTTGCAGATTAGCATTCCAAGCAGGACTACTGGCCTTGGTGGAGATCTGTACTCTCAGAGTGCTTCCTTTTTTATTAGTTCATTTAAGTTTATTTTAATGTAAAGTGATTTGAGATGTCATTTAATGTGAATATTATTACCTTGATTTTTTTCAAGGTACAGGCTTTTAAAAAAGGTTTATGTAATGGTTTATTTTACAGAGCAAAGCTGGCTGACTAAAAATGCTCTGATCCATAATACAAAATATAAACGAGGAGAAGATACATAGCTATGGCATCCATTGGAATTAATTAATTGCATTCTTTAACTGAGGAAGAGCACTGGGATTCATAATATTCCTTACCTACAGTCTGCCTCGTACATTAAGGCTTCAGATGCCTACTGCAGCTTGGCTAGAGAAACTCTCCACTGAGGTTTAATGCAACCAATGGGATTATTTCTGCTTGCATAGCAGCTCTGTCTCTGAAAAATGTTTGTAGAGCTAAAACCCCAATCTGCCTACATGTTCTGGTTCATGTGTGGCCCGAGCTCCCTGGACTGGGGGTTTGGTCGAGGCCTATCTGCCTGCTGGTCGTGTGGAACACAGACCTGGCACAACCAGCGCCAAGGGGGGAATGGCATACATCTGGTTTGATTGGGCTCTGGCCTTAATCGCCCATGTCTTTGCCATCAGTGCTCAAGGAGCAGTCACACACATGTTAACTGTGCTCATACAAGGGAAACTGATTGGAACTTTCCACATTCATTCCCAATCAAATAGTGAATCAGGCTCAGACAGATAAAAGGCTGCTTTTTCTTTGTGAGATGGGCATCAATGTCTAACAAGAAAGCTCACACTTGGCATTTAACAAGCTACTTCATGTCACAATTCTCCACCAATGCGACCGGATAAGCGGTCTATTTCCAGGGAGCTGATTGTTGGTTGTGAATAGTGGGTGACAGTCTGATGCTAAAGACAAATACATGTACCCCAGATGCAATTCATTAGCCATGCATAGTTTGATCCTGAGCACGGTTGAAAAAAGGCTGCAACATGAAAACACAAGGGTCTAACAGGTCAATGTTGAGCACCTCTGCAGAGTGTAGGGTCGGTTGCTCATCAAAACTCAGCAGCTTCTCTGTAATTTAGCAAACAGAAGCTGTTTAACATACAACATCCAAAAAGTGTTGCGTTCTTTCCCCCTCGAAGCTACTGTTATATATCGCCTAATCAAAAGCTACTGAGATATTTATTGTTTGTCACCTTCTCTAAACAATTCAATAAAATAGTCATAGTGTGGATTCGCCATGTACAGTGCACATGCACTGTGTATTATAACTTGATAAGATGTTTTTATTTACTTTCATCAAAATAGAGTTCTTCCTGACCCGTTGGAAGCAGTCAATAACAATGTGCGGCTAATGTAATTTTGAATACCCTTAATACTCTGCTCTCCTGACTACAGAGAGAACGGCAGTAGTAAATTGGATCGACTGTCGCTGATAAGCTTAACAGCAGAGCGGCAACTAAGCATTCGAGGGCATTAATAGTTGTTTAAAACAGGAATAATGAACTGCTGGTGACTGTGTTCTGCTGCTTTTTTGCTCCTTGAGAGGAGTGTCTGCCAAAAGAGGAAACAAGGGTGACTTCTAAAGGAGATCAGCTGAGTACTAGTAGGTCATCAGAACTTAGCGAATACTGCAATTGCCAAACAAAAAACAAAAAAAAGGAAAAAGCCTCATTTCAGGATAATTGTCTTTGTATAAAAAAAACGGATTCACACCCTTTCATGCATGCACACAGATATATTCAGTCACACTCGCATATAAATGTGTGTATATGCGCACACACGGACCTCTCTTAATCTTTCACACACACACACACACACACACACACACGCACACACACACACACACACACACACACACACACAGACAGACACACATTTGCACAGTCACGAGCACTTAATGCACACAAACAAGCACAAATGCAGTGCACAGACACAAAGCAAATGTCCCCATGAAGTAGATGAGCCCCTTTCTGTGTCGAATTGAAAGCATCTGCAAAGCCAGTTCCTCTCGGCCGTGGAGGCGTGCATCAGCCGGCAGAAGCGCCTGCTCCGTGTCCCAGAGTGGCTCGCGTAACACTTGGCCTGCTCCCTCGCCACTGCCTGGATCAGAGAGGCCCACTGCTATCATCTAGGCGCTGGCAGCACTGAGGCTAGGCTTAGAATGACAAATTGGTTAGAGGGAGTGAGTGACGAGAGCAGGCCAAGAAATATACTTTGAAGAGAGAAATGCATTCCGGGTTGTGACAAGCATGCCGCATTATATGGTCAAGTATACAAGTGTGACTCCTGCCATGTGGATTGATCCGGATCCCAAAGACTCTTAAATGAGGCGAGGCGCTCTCATCAAGACAATGCCAAAGTATTTATCTTAGAAAGTCACCCAAAATATTACTGGATTAGAGAGCTTTTCAGTGCGCAGTCTCTTGTCTCATGGCCTCAATTTGTATGAAACTGCCCCTCCTCTCCAAACTATCTGAGCAACACTGACTTTGCAGTGTTTTTCCGTTAGCTCATGTTGTAGACTCTGATAGTAGTGTAACAGACACATATTTCAAAACATACATCCCATTTCATCCGAATAGACCTCTGTCCTAATAAATCAAGAAATGAACACAACTCATTTAGCACAATGACAGCAAACATGACACTCCATGATTCTGAGAGATGATTTAATACATCCATTTATTTGCCTTGTCAACACTCTTTTGAATAGTTCTCCCCATCATGCTTAATTATTAGAGCCAGGAAATAACCCTATATTTTACAGTTAGTCAAAAAAGTGCACTTTAAATGAAAAAAGAAATACTAAGTATATGACACGATTTTCTCTTCAGTATCTACTGAAAAAGTTTGAACTTCAGAAAGGTTGCATACTGTACAAGGTGTGGACATTTGGCTTTTGTTGGAGGTCAAAAATCAATCCAGTCGGCCCCTTTCTCGCCCAAAGGCCATGGTCTGTACCTGACGACATTGAGCTGAAATTGAAAAGCCAGAAACTTAAGAAAACCGAACTGTGTGACTCAATGTTTTTTAATGGAATAATGGGTCAAGCATTCATACTAAAGCATTTGCTGAACCAATACTGTACATATACCATGCATGTGCTAAGACAGTGGTTCCCAAAGTGGGGGTCGCGAGACACTGTTAGAGGGGGTCGCGAGATTCCTTCCAAAAACATTTAAAAATTAAAATTGCATATTTCACCCATTAATTTGAAAATATATACAAAAATATGATGGTGTTCTAATGTCAGTGTTTGGAGAGGCCTAATAGTGTGCGTGGCTGTGTGCAATGTCAAATGTTTTAAGCACCTCCAGGGACAATGGGGGTCCCCAGTCTCTAGCACCGTTATATTGGGGGTCGCGGGCTGAAAAGTTTGGGAACCCCTGTGCTAAGGCTCATAACAGCCCTAGTTGTCAATTTAAAGCAGTATCAGACAGTGACATTCTGTCTGTGTCTTAATTTTCTACCATAAGGTTTCTGAAAACAACATTTCCTAGAGCTAAGCCAAAACAGTTGTTTAGGCAACATAAACAGTATTAAGCTTCCCTGACATATTTGAGATTATAATAAACACAGCATATGAAAATTCTGTTTTTGTTAATCCAAAGCAAAGAAACAAGTCATGGAATAAGAGTCCTTTTAAAATTACAGATAGAGGGAATAACGCTACATCTATCAAAATAAGCACACCTACAAGGCATCTGCAGTTGAAATTTGATTTGAGTTGGTGAAATCTAGTAAAATGCAACCATTACACAGAATACTACAGCATTACTACTCATTTTAGTCATGCCCATTTGGAAGAGTGACTGTGGTCCTGGTGCATTAAGAAGAAGTTTGTTCTAAACACAGCCGCTTTGTAGGTTGTAATTATATTGTTTTTCTGCAGGCTTGTTGGCACCTTGGTCAAAGGCAAGCTCATGTGTGCCTCTAGGACTCCCTCTCATGTAAATAAGGCACCTCTTTCCTTGCCAAAGCAATCATGACATTGCACTGGTGCAATGCTAGGTCTGCAAATAAGCCATGTCAGAAGCACACACAAGCCACCGGATGTAACCCTCTTGAATCCGCTCTCTGAGCAAACCGCAGAGCACGACCAGTTGGCATCTCTAGAATTTGGTTTGAAGTTGTAGAGTATTTTACTTTTGTTGTCAAATTGCTTTGCAAATGAGGCCCACCCTGGCACAATTTCAAAGAACTTTTGCTATATGTGTAGCCTCCTCCAGGCACTAGTTTCTGAACCTTCATCATTCTGTATGCATATGCACAGAGCTGTTCTAAGCTCACATGGAGGACTAGATAAACATGCCAAGCTGGGTGGAAGATGGAAGGCAGCATGCTTATGTCTTGTCAGCCTGTCTGTGTGTTGTTTCTGTGTTCGTCAGCTTGACTGACATGGTCTATCTAATAACATGGCAGGTAGACAGTATGAAAGCCTTGTAGGGTTTTACCCATTAAAATGATATTCAATCATTTTTGATGGGCTTTTTTGCCTGAAACCACGCCTCATAATGATTCAAGATTCGAGTGCCTTTCACGTTGAAATGCTGTGTTGCTTGAAGCCAGATCAAAATAATTGTTTTGATAAGTCCCGTTTTTTTTTTCTTGGCAATGACATTAATAGGGGGTGATCGTACAATGAGGATAAAGAACATTTTTTGAGGTATGTTGACTAAATTTGAGCCACAGTTCCCTTGGCTCACAGATCTAGGGTTTCAGTCTGGGCATCACGGAAAAGGCATTGCTCTGGGATACAAGTGTTACACATATTGCGTGTCCCTTTGATTGCATGTCCAAGTCAGCCACTAAATAATAATAATGCAGGGATTGAAACACTGCAAAATAGCCCAAGGCTCAGAAATCGCTAATGAACAGCAGCGGGGTGCAATGGGGGGTGGAGGCATCTGAAACCTTACTTCCTATTTTCAAAGGCAAAATAATCTATGGTTGCTTTCTTTTTACTCAAAACATCTGTGCCATTGCCTGAGATAATATTAAAAGAAGGAGCGGAGAAATGTGCACTACAGGAAAACAATTTGGAGCTCAAATATATATGCATCCTTTTCTTTTTATTTGTCCAAAAGGTGTTAATGGAACTTGAAGACAAGGCAGATTTTATACTGCATAGCACTGGTGTCTTACATGTGTTACACTTTCACTGCCTGTCAAGAGGTCTTCTCACACTGCAGACAACCATCAAGAAAAAGGGAAATCCACAGAGAGGGATAGAGACAGAAGCAAAAAAAAACAGAATATATTTTGTGCTATGTGCCGCAGATCAAAAACATGGCAGTCACATGATCAAAGGCATTTGATAATCCTTGAACTACATGGCTCCTATAATCCTAGTGAGAGAACTACATTTTTTTTTTTTTTTTGGGGGGGGGGGTTATATGTTGGGGTTGAAGCAGAGCTCGAATACCAATAACTAGCTGATGTGATCACAGTTTACTAAATGTATCATTGCACTTTGAGTGAGCCGGTGAAGACGACAGTATAAAGCCTCCCTGTGTGTGTGGAGAATGCAGGCTGAGCTGATGGGGCTAGAAACACAAATGTGCCACAAGTCCCTTTCCACTCAGCACTGAATAGTGCTCTTGTTTACTTTCACGGGGCTTGTTGAGGAAGTTGGCTTGTTGAATGTGACCAGACTACTATATATCATCTGGCACATATAGACACAAAGTGCAAGCTGCATTTTGGCTAATGTTTCTTTAAAAGATCAAATAAGTATCATTTCTGCATTCAAATGTCTAAAAACTAGATTTGTGTTACCTATTTTGAGTTAAATACGATATATTTAAGGTAACATCACAATCACATAGCTTCCCATCTTTAGCTTGCCTTAATTGTAGCGTTAAAGAAGGAAATGATCTGAATACACGTGAATGAACACAAAACCTGGAATCTGTCAGTGTACATGATATCTGTGCATATTAGTCACATCAAAGAGATTTGTATCTGCTGTAGTGCATGTATAATGTGCAGAACAATAGCTTCCATGATCCAGCTCCCTGCGACGTCTTTTGTTATTGTTTTAAGAGACCAATTTTGTCAGAATTTGCTCAGTGGCTTTAAGAAACACAGAACAAGATGCCTCTTGGATAGTTATCGAAAGTACACAGAGTTCATCATACTATACGTTATGCAGCAAGAAGTTCAAAGTTTGAAAATGTGTGTACTATTATGGTTTTTAAATGAGGCTGATATGAGGGAAAACAAAGCTTGGGTACAGCAGACATTGCTTAATCAGCATGTCTCAAAAAAATCTGACAAAGAAACATCATATTTCAGTTTTCTTTCCGTTTCCTCAGAAAATAAAATTTGTTATATCCTAGCATCATTCTCTCTGGGCCTCATCAGGTTACAATAACCACCCCCAGCACTCTGAATAGACAAAAAACATCGATAGGTGGTGTAATCCAAGGCTCTCTGTTGCGAGACTTGTCAATAGTATTTCAGATGCAAAATGTTCCAGACCAAAGGTGATTTGAAAAATGTCAGTTGTTTTCTTCTTACATATTATTCTACTTGCTTTTTTTTCCCTTCTGGTTACATGATCAGCAGCACATTATTGTTTCTTTTTAAACCATGGAGCAGGATTTAAAGCTCACAAAACTGCATGGTTTCCACACTGATAAAAAATGAATGCCTAATGATTACCTTTTACATGTTTGTGATTCACTGGGGCTGTGTGTCAAAGGAACATGGCGTCAATGAAAAGTGATGTTTTGTTCTGCTCAGAGAATAATATGAGATTTTAATGAGAAAAAAAAGGAAAAAATGGAAATAATAAACCCCTGTGATTATAGCCTGGGGAGATCTTGCTATGTGTTTGTGTTTTTGTGTGCGTCCAAGAAAGGGAAAGGGATTTAGATTATCTATGGTTGGTATCAAGCATGAACAGGGCTTTTCATTTAAGGCACTGGATCCAGGCAGAGTTTTTAGCCGCATATTATGTTTGTTTTTGTAAATATTGCTACTTCAACATAAATTGTTTTTTCAAATTAAATGGCTGTTCAAAATGGAATACAAACCCTGCTTTTACTTGCAAATTACAACATGCACCACAATTTTGGATGATGAATAAATCTCTTGAGAAAAGAAAAAACATTTTATGAATAAATACGGCATACTTGGCTTTGATTTTGTACACTGATTATGGGGACTATTTTTAAATTTCACTCAAACTATTCTTGTTGTCCATCAGGTGAAGTTTAAACTTAAAATGTTTATTTATTTGTTTTATTTCTAGTGTTTTGACTCTGTAATCGGTCAACACCGCTTAATCATCTGCATATTGTCTAAGCTGAGGTTCAGTCCATAATCAATTGGGTTATCTGCAGTATACTCATCCATCCCTGCTTAATTCAGCACTATATCATATGAGTCACACTTTGATATCAAGGTCATAGTGTCTTTTTCTTGCTGTTAGATATCATGCATGAAATGTGCACAGAAGCCGCTCTTGTCCCTTCAGAAAATAACTCATGTTTATTTGTCACATCAATTAAGATATCATGGTTATGAAGCCCGCTCAATCTGCAGGGAAAATTTTGTCTTGGAATTCCACTTATCTCTCTAAAGCACATTTATTCATTTATATTTCATGGAATGGTGTTCATGCAGTGAAAGCCTGCCTGTTTTTTCCCTTCTTAGTTGCCTTGGCCAGTGAGGTGTTCTCCTTCTATGTTCCAATGAAATATAGATGTTAAGAGTCTGGAGAGCTGAGTGTCTCATCTGTCCTGGTGATACCATAAGGCAGCCATTAATAGTGTCAGGGAGCATCAGACGTACCACAGGCACATAATTGGATGTGAGGGCATAACTGAAAGCACCTGCTTGGAAATCAACAGTGCCTTCCCAGGAGGCAGACCCTTGGTAGATTCCCAAAGAAGTTTTCAGAAAGCATCCACTTCCCTGCTGAGTTTCACTCACCAATTGCTCTTTTCATTTCTCACTGAGGTCAGTTCAAGATAGCTCCCTTTTTTTTCTTTCTTTTTTTTTGTATGATGGCGTTCTGAATATGCTAATACTTTGGATCTTTGTATAATCACAAGCAGCAGGACCATCTGTTGGTGGCTTGTTGACTTACCTTGCGTCTGCTTTTTAATGGTGTTTTCTTGTATCTGAGTGATGTATTGGTGTATTAACAATGTGATAATCATTTAACCTCAAAAAATGCATTCAGGCGTGTATGCAAAGTCTGAACATATGTTCAGTGAAATCTTCTGACAAAGAAGGATTTATAATCTTTGTGGAGGGATAGAGGGAAGAGAAAACAACTGGAAAACATAATAAAATCACTTCACACTCACATGACATATGAAAAAAATAATATTTTCAAGATAAAGATTTAAAATAGGACTGTCAACAAAAGCTGTGGTCTTGGATTACAGGGCAGTAAAAAACTGTTAGTTGATTGAAAGTTACTTAGCTCCTCTAAAATATATTACAAAAAATGCTAATGGCACGAACCAGAAAACAAGCTGCACCTCCTTTCACTGAAGATTTGCTAGGAGATGCCCTCCACTGAAAACATGCCCCTGATAATGTGTTTTTCTTGTAGAACCTGGGCCAGACACCGGAGAAGTCTTTTAACTCACCACCCCCACTTTGTCCTCATAAGGTAAGCTCCAGCTTTCTTTTAGGCCAGTGACAAACATTATTATGTAAAAGAGATGTTTTTTAAGCATTTAATGTTCTTTTTTTGTGTGTCTCTTAACATCTCAAATTTGTTAAAAGCTTTGCACATGACCCCTCTCATCTGTTCATGTATCTTATGTTTGATATTTGCTACGGTAACTTTACAGAAAATGTTTCATTTCATAGATATCGCTTTCTTCAAGGCGTTTTTCTTTTCTGTTTGTTCTATTCTGTTCCGTCTGCATATTATTCAAGACTTATTTGACATGAGGCGAGAACAGCAGATTTATTCAATGCTAATTAGTACCGTACATGCACCGTCAAAGTCATCACTTCAATCTGACGGTCTCAAGTCATCTCAACACACTGACTGAAGTTATACTTTCCCCCTCAGTTCCTACTCCTGGTGCAAAGCTCTTGCAAATGTGATAATGTGCTATGTAGTGAAATTCACACAATTTCAGTTCACTTAGCACCAAACGTGTCAAAAATGCCTGTGTCCTTTTCTGGATGAGTGGCCGGTGTTGGGGAGAGTGGCTTATTTCAAGAGTGGACCTTGGTAAAAAAAGGAGCCCAATGGAGAAAAAGCTGTCTGACAGCCTGTCATCAACTGTTCAAAGACTCTCACCGCTCTACATCACTAATACACAGCTTACAGTCCAAATGACTTTGGTGGCGTTAAAAGTTGCCCATGGTGGTAGGTCAAGTCTGACATCACCAGACAGATTGGCGAATGTGAATTAGTCTTGAATCTCACAGTTTATTTTTCATTTACAAGGGGCGTTATCCACGGATGAAGAGAAAAAAAACGTTTTCTTCATTAACTTTATACCAATAATATTGCGACTTATTCATATATCATCAACCATTTCGAACAATTTTCAGAGTTATGTGAGTCTCTAATTAAATGAAGGCTCACTGCCAATTATTGCATGTGTCTCACAGAAGACTTCAGATTGTGTACATCAGGCGTGGACACAAAATGTTAACCCTTTCCTCGAAATTCGTCCTTTTTATGTGGCAATAACCATCAGCAGGCGAGGTGCTGGTTAATGCTATGGCACTAAGATCATTAACGGTCAATACACAGTACAGACCCCATGATGTTGGCTAGTACTGTGGGCCATACAAATGGACCGTTAACAGAACACCCATTCGAACATTAGTCCTTCTAAGGCTCAGTCTTTGTGGCCATGGCATTAACCAGCACTAGTGCATTTAACTAAGTCTTCAATGTGAAACAATATATGTCCTTCACGTATACGACCAAAACACCTGATATTTACTGTAGGATGCTGTTGGGAAGAAATTACAGGCTAATTTGTATGAGATGTGTTTGTTTATATACAGGTGTTTCATAAAAAGAAATTGCTAACAGTATCCAACCTCTTGA
The DNA here is from genome assembly GCA_020745685.1 of Tautogolabrus adspersus. NCBI lineage: Eukaryota > Metazoa > Chordata > Actinopteri > Labriformes > Labridae > Tautogolabrus > Tautogolabrus adspersus. The sequence goes on from CM036540.1 coordinate 16,989,748, forward strand.
AGTATGTAGCTGTACTAGGTGGTGGTCTGTACTGACAGTGCACTTTCTACAGTCCTACATGGTATAAGTCAATGCCCTGTTATTCCTCGCTTTCTTCTCTGTTTTTCCATCACTTTCTCCCTCGCTCTTGCTCTCTTACCATTTTTTCACAGCCGATCAAGGCTGATGTAATGGGGGAACACCGTGGGTTTGTGGATAGTGTTATTCACGTTTTAGCTGTTAGCAGTGGAACATAATCTCCCTCTAGTCAGCTCACATTAGTCTCCATGATCTGCACCAACCCAATATGTGCAGCGAATGCAATGGGCCAGCTGGGCTAATTTGGTATGTCAGTCAGCTGAGTAGGCTGGTAAAATGAGTAAATGGTTGGATATGATTTATATGAAAAGAATATTCAGATTATAATGGCTCTCAGAATAGAATATCCTCTGTCTTTTTACACTTCTCTTCATCTGCATTGTGTGCATCCCCCAGACAGATAGTGAAATGAACAGAGGGCTTTTAAACTGACTGCTCTGTGATTATATTAAGAGTGTGAGAGCGAAGAAGGAGAAGGGAGGGAGGAGATCGGGTGCCCGAGCACTAAGTATATATAATTGCTTCTTGACACATTGGCAAAATTCTGCAGTGCCAGGATCTGAGCGAAGATGATTAACGGCTGTCCGAGTGGGTGGGCACTGCAGGTCGTTCAGGGCCTTTGGTTTCCATAGAGATCCTAGTCTAAAGGCCATACATTGCATACTGAAAATCCCAGAGGTCTGCACATTGTTAAACTACAATTATAACTCACATCGAGAGCATTGTCTGTCCACCACAAACTCTCTTATTCATCCGCCAAGCTGCTCTCTGCCTTTCCCCCTCCTCTCTTTTCTTTTAGTTTCACCTCCATTTTTCTTAAATGGTTTTCCTCTCGCTGGCGAGAAGATAAAGACTGAAAATCTTGCATTCTGTGAATAATTGATGAGTGGGCTCACCTCAGAGCATCATTACAGCACGGCAGTCAGGGTAAGAGGTGAGGGTAAGATCATATTTCTGACACTAGGCTTCAGGCGGTAGAAAATTGTGTCAGTTTTTCACTTCTGAATCTACAGCATGAATAACAGTTTCTCATTATACCACAACAGGATGGGAATGAACCAAGAACAGGGATATGAGCATACACATGTGTTTCTGTACATCTGTAGAATGACATTTGTAACACAGATGGTAAACAGTAACCTTTAAAATCCCACCATAAAATGTATGTTTTTTTTGTTTGACAAAGCGTTATCAAATACAAACAGTTATTTGTATTTGCTGTTGTAGGGCAGATTTCTGGCGGATATGATTGTGTTTGTGCCTGTATGTGTGTAAGAATGTGTGTGTGCGTGTGCATGCATAACTACATGTTATGTGTCTATGGGAACAGTGCAATCTAGTAAGGTGACAGATGGAGAGGGCAGGGATGGGGGTGGGGATCAAGCACCTCTGACAGTATGGGGCCTGCACTGCACCCTGTTCCTGCCAGCTCTGAAATTGCTTAGGTAAACTAACGCCGTGCAACTCCAGGATGCCATTTCACAGTTTCTATTTTCCACACAGAATGAGAACGTCTCCCGTGACATAATACCTAACAATGTAAAAGGTCTGGGATGAAAATGGTAGGCATGTTGTTTTCTGAAGCACAGTTCATCCTCCGAGGCTCAAACAGAATGTAAATGTAGACCAGCTGATTGTTAAGAAAGAATTGCTAAAGAGATCCTGTTAGCAGCAACATTTTTAAGTCAAGGAAAGGCCACCGAACAAGCACATCTTAATGATGATTCATTCTGTATGATAAAAGACAATCCCTCTGGCATCCAAACAAGAGGCTAGTCATGCAGCAATTAAGCTACGTTAAATGCATCAAGAAGAGAATGGGTGGTTAGTGAGGCATCTTACTGAGCATGAACATGCAAGCGCACAAACACACAAATCCACTCACTCAACCTGTCTCATATGCACACATTTACAATTCATTTGAGGTAAATGTGATCTCAGAAGACAAGCGGCAACCATCAGGTTGCCTGGGGTCACATTGGTGGCCATCGTCAAACAAATAATTCTTTGTGACTGAAAAAAAGAGGCAACTCGAAAAGGTCATTTGTGACCTCTGGGACCAGTACTGTGCAGCATCTGTCACTAGCAGGCACCACATGTCTGTGTCAAATGGCAAAAGGTATGCGGTGCAGCCAGCCTGCCGTGTAATAAAGGCAGTGGGCCTGTATGTACATAGCATCCACTGCCACAGGTGCAATTGTAGGGCTCCACAGTCTTCTGCCTTATCGGCAGAACACACAATGAGCAATACTCTACGTGACAGGTTGGAATGTCAAAGACAACATGCTAACATGCTACATGCTAACACTATGCAAACATGAATATCTGTTATACATGACATTTTATAGAGATTTAAAATGACATTTGTAAAGCTTCATATTAAGGCCAAACATGAAGATGGGTAACACAATATATATAGTATTCAGCACATCATTCATTCATGCCTGTTTGCCCCCTCATGCAGCCCTGATCCTGTAATGGTTTATGAGGTTGAGGCAATCCCCAGGGGAATCACTGACAATGGCCGGCCTCCATGTTTGATGTTATCTCTCTTGTCACTTGATTTCCACAACAAGGGTTAAGAGCATCAAAAATTCAGGAGAAATTGATGAAGGAATGTATAATCCATGCCTCCCTGCCAGCCTGCCATGCTCATATATCTGCATCAGACCACACCTCCATGTGGAACAAATCAATAATATTCCATTTCTAACCAAATTCCTCTTTCTGAATGGTGAAATCCAATCTTCACGGACACACTAACAAATTGGATATCTCGACAATTGCATCAGAAAAAAGTAACAGGAATGAAGAAACGACATGGGTGGTTCTGTAAAGAAATATAGCCTACCATGAATATTGTGTGTAGACATTGTCTCACAAAATTTCATTCTCAAATCTCTTAAAGTGCAAATGAGTTCTGCAGTAGATTTCCCAGATCCCCTTCACTGTCACTACGCTCTCACTCTCTCTTTCATTTGCCACTGCATATCTTCCCCCCTACATCCAGCTAAACCAATCAGGGATTTGAGAGCCTCACTTCCAATCAATTACCACCCAAATCAGTGCAGAGGCCTTTGATATAGAATAATTTGTCAAATCAGTGCAGATGGCTGGGGGCAGGTACCCCTGTGCCATAGGCCATATCCACATGGAAATCTCTGCTCAGGGTGGGCTCTCTCGACGCTCCACAACCTATTAATGGCAAGTCATTGTGTGCTCCAGGACTCCAGTCCAGCTGCCCGGTCCCCTAGATTGCTAATGTATAAGCATCTTAGCCTGACCGCTGGATAATACCAAGTCCCAGGCTCTGCCATAATGATTTAGCCTATTTCTAAGGCAGTCAAAATGTGACTTTCACAGATCCTATTGGAGGTGCCCATATGGATTGCACAAAAGCTGCAGGAAGTGTGCCAGGGTTGCCGTGATAAAATATACCATATTACATGAGTCCATCAAGCAGAGGACCCAATAAAACCCAGCAGAAATTCAGATTTTCATCATGTAATTGATTGCTTGCTGCATGATTTCTCTTTTCAGTATTAAAAAAAACGTTAGGATCATTTCTTATATCTTAAAATGAGAATACATCAAAATAAAAGACTTAAAGAAAATCTACAGTCACGAAGCCAGATTAAGAGTGGGTAAACAAGAGGTGTGAATTCATCTAAATAAATAGACCTCCATACAAAGCACAGGGAGTTAATTCAATGCAAATTGTGCATGATAGCAGAGTAACAGATGTAACACAACTGAAGAGTTTGAACACTTGTTTTCCCTTTCAGCACAACCACTTGTGTCTAGATTTTAAACGAAACCCTCACTGTAAGTCAGATGCTCCACAAATAGATCATAAATGATGCTGTTTGTGTTATAGTTTAAATAAAAAGCAAAACAATTAAAGCACATAGGAGACATACTTACACTGACCTTATTAACAACAGGATAGATTATACGTGTGTTGAAATCTACTGTTAACTACATAGATCATAGGTCATAAGTCCTCTTCACTCAATGTCAATGTCAACAGGCAATTCTGTATCAACAAACTGCAGCTCGAATGGGGAAAGTTTCCAAACATGGAGTACTCCTCCATAGATTGTGCCATTAATGTGTGATTGGTTCATTCATTAACCAGGATTGGGAGAGAAGCAATTTGCCACCTCTGATGAAGCGTTGAGAACCGGGAGGAACATTAGATGTAAACTCTTTTTATGCTGTTGAACTTTTTACCACAAAAACTCAAAGCAATCTCATCAAAGTCAAAAGATAAAGAGGCCCTGTAGCATGCAATTCATTATTATGGGTCATTGTGGCCAAGCCTGTTCTACATGAACTTTTACACCTTGGTGTTTTTGCTCTGTCTCAAACATCCAGTTTAGCTGTGGGATCCTGATCACTGATTTGTTCTTAACATTAACAAGTGTGTGTCAGCTATCACCTACGACCAGGTGCATCTTTTTGTGTTTGACATCTTAAGGTCATTTGCATATTTATGTGGCCTTCTTCTTGACAGAACTATAGGACAAAACTAGGTTAGAAAGAAAGCATGCAGTTGCTCTTACTTTGTCTTGACTGAAGTTGAAGCTGATTTTCGTAAGGTTAATAAAGGTCTTCTTAGAAGAGATACACAAGTTTTTCCCGCATTTCCTTACTGCGACGGTGTTCTACCAAATAGTGCTACCCATCAAGATGTGATACTAGGCGGTTCTGTGCAGTCCAGGGAGCATTATATGATACAGGCTTTTTGTCTATGGAGAAATACTTCCTCTGAAATCTTAAATAAAGGTTTGATCATACAGTATCAAAATATGTGCTCAGTTTCCTGCCTGTGCAAATGCACTGGGGTTTGAAGTGGTAGGTGTAGGTGTAACAGAAAACACTCAAATCACTTAAGAACACCTCAAAATAAAACGTGCTTTGAAAATTCAGGAGGTGTTCGGTACATGCACAAACAAATCAATATGCAATATGGACCATAGCAACTTTAATGAAGCTTCTTTTTTACTGACCATGTCAGATAGCAGGGGGTCCTCACTTGAATTAGAAGCATTGTAAAAGTAAAGTCATATTGTGTTACCTATGGGCTGTGTTAGCTATTGGCCTCATGAATACTGCTTGTTAGGGCTTTTAGATTGCAATTAATCACGTTTTTAAAGCATGTTTGAAACTCCATCATTTTGCATCTCAAAACAGTTTTTGTTATGCTTTTAAAGGAAAACGGAACTTGTTACGGATCGAAAAATATTAATTAAAACAGCTAAAGGAACAACAAAAAAGTGAGAGGTCTGATGTCACAAGGCGGATATTACTTTTGACTTGTCATCTGAGCTGTCTGGGAGTTTTTTTTTTCCTGAAAAGAGTGATTAAAAGGCGCAGTAGGGTCGTTCTTTAACATGGTGACTACATGGAGACGCTGTAGTGGCTCACCTACAGTGCACCTAAAGGGACAAAAAAGCATCCAATTAATGCGATTGAAAAGAATGAAAGCATTACTTTTCTACCTCAATCTAAACACAATTAACGGGTTAGCATTTATATGTGTTAACGTAGTAATGTGATTGTACCTCAATAATAGATGATAACAGCTTACACTTCCGACTAGGAAGTGTCTTTATCTGTGTATTCTGATAACAACTGATAATGTCCATTTAATGGGCTGATAACACCTGAAACTGCTGGCCTAGTTTGTGTCCAGAAGAGGGGAACAATTCTTTTGAATTGTGTTCTAGTAAATTCAAACATCTGCATTTCAGAAAAGTTAAGGACAGTTGCAGGTTGACACCTTAATATTGTGAGTATCAGACACATGGTTGTCCTTAAATGTTATAAACAAGACTTACATTTGCAAAAACTAAAATCACTGTTGATCAGTTTTGGAAAGAAAGCATGATGCGGAGTTGTTTAATTTAGGCCTGAGTCATTTTATAATAATAGTTTAAAGTTCAAGGAAATGTCTTATAGGGAAGTTGGGAGGCGTTGCTATTATTCCTCATGGCATTTAAATGTATAAGCATGTACATTTACATATATACACCGGCCAGTAATGGTTTAAAAAAGCAGTGATACAAAAAGTTTTCTCCCAACTGATGAGAAACTTTACCTTCCTCATAGATGTGTCGGGGTTTATTTCAGAATGCCAAGGTTTAAAATGTTGTTATTAAACTTATATAGTATTATTTATGCATTGATTTATATATCTATACTCGGTGTGAATGACCAGTCAAGCATCTCTAATACTTGGATGGAAATGTAATTCCCCTGGCTGAAACATAAACAATGCATCTACATTTGTTTTCACTGACATTCACTTTCTCGGCCAGGTTGTTGTCATGTAATTGTTTGCCATTAGAAGAAAACGCTGCAGTTAGATTTCCATGTTTAATGACTTAAACAAAGCCTTTGAGGCTTCATTAGTTTGCACACTGGTGCAGGCCAAACTAGATTGTCTAAGAAATAGATCTCAAAGTTAAAGCAAACAAACAAAACTTGTGTCCTCAGGTGATCCACCCTGTCAAAACAGGAAGAAAATATTAAATAATAACTGAAAGCATAAATGCATTTATAGAAAGAAACCTTCGAAATCCAAAAGCTGTAATTTATAGATAAGACATTCATCATAAAACGCTCCAGATTCATGGTTATGGTCTATAAAAGAGCTCTTTCAATGATTTTATTCATGAGCAAAGTATTATTCAATATCTTCATGTTTTCTTGATGTATCCTGGCCTCCTATTTTTTCCTCCTCACCATTATAAATCAGTGCAGTGCTGTGGGATGACATGGATGCCAGCCCTTGGTTCTTTGAGCTAGAATAAGACAAGTTCTCTGTTGTGTTTGATACTTTTTCTCTTAGAATCTGTCTTCAGATCAACACAGCACAACTGTGTCTCTGACAGAGGGAACAAAGATCGCCCAAATTAGATATGAAAAATAAATCTTGACAAAACTCCCAAGGAGCCAGTGACCTCAGTGTTCTAATGGTAATGGCTGCACGATGAGCGTATTTTACCCAGAGGCGTATTTTAGCACCAACCAGAGTTATCATCCGCATTCACAGATAGCCTGGTGGGTGCGGCGTCTGTTCTTCTTTTTCACAATTTATAGTCACAAGCAAGCAACACTTTGACTGAAGGTGCTAATCAAGCTGCATTTCTAATTCATGCTAATATGTTAATTGTTTCTGTGGATGTCATCACCTCTTCGTTTTATAAATCAACACAGTTATTTAGGTTTCAGAACAGAACTGCTACATGCCCACACATCAATTACACTAACTGCAAACATATGATGTCTTGTCAAGAACCTCCCCCTATACTGTAAGAGGTGTCTCAATGTGCCTCATTATTCTTCACCCTGTTAAGCCGTGCTTTATTCATCACATTGTAGCTGAGCCACGATGACAGACTGTTTAGACAATGGAGACTCTCTTTTCTGAGTTTTGGACTCAGTTCCAATGTCTTGAATTCATCACACCGATATCCTGATTTCACAAATGTCTTGTGTCACCTCAGACAGAAAGGAAAAGCCAAATAAAAACTAATGGAATAAAAAGCAGAAATTGCAATTCGGTAATGATTACAAGCATGTAAGCTCTCTAGGCAAGAACATGCTGCATTGCTCAGGATATTTTTCTCACCCTCCCTGCCTTTGAATATTTCACACTGGCGTAGTCTTTGGAGATGTAAGTCATACTGAGAGAATTTGACTCTGCATGCTAAAAAGGCATAAATACGGGATGGAGGAAAAAAACATAACCAGCAGATGACCTTATTACACTCAGTGTGGACCATGCAGTAGCAATATTGCCTTATTTGTCATTATTACCGCCTGCCATTACTGTGAGTGGGTGGAATATCAATTTGACAAAGAGGGCCTCAGACTAAATGTTAAGGAGCCCCCTGTCATGTGAGACACATCCCTACTGTTCTGAGTGGGTAGATATGGCTGTGTTTTACTACTTATGGATATTCAATGGAAGAGCAAAGAGCTGGATTGCTGTAATAAGGCATTTACCAATGCAGAGTAGCACTGTGCACCGTGAGAACATATGTTAATGCACTTGGCTGTGGCCACAGAAACAGCAAGAGCCTTTGGGGGAAAAAACAATTGGGACAGACCTCCTGGAGCACACATTTGCCTTCTACAAAGATATTAATAGCGTAGGAGACAGGGAGAAATTACCCTGGCAGTGAGGAGAAGTTTGTTTTGGTGATGGACCGCAATCGTAAGAAACAGGCAGGGCAACAGAGACCTCTCCGTACTCGATGGCTGTTGAGTTGCATCAGTGCCACACTTTTAAGTGACTGCGCTGCCAGAAAATCTGACATCAACATATTTGAGGAAGATATGCGCAGAGCAAATGGGGATATGACTGTGAGCCTTGTCTCGGTGCTTTATCAATGTTTTATCAAGGCTGCGCCACTGGTGTTGCACAAAGGATTGTCTGTGTTCCTTCTGCAGCATTGACAGCTGCAGAACATATTGGAAAGAAGATGTCAGATGGAGAAAAATATGCTTTACATAGAATTTACCAATAGGGAATATAAAAGGGGAAATAACGTCCTGAACTAGTATTTCATTTTGCTTCCTTTTTACTGTGTGTGTTTAAATACCTCAAACATCTGCCAACAATGTGTAGATAAACAGAGTTTATGCAGACAAGACATTTGCTGCAACCATAGATGTTTTTTAGTTGTGTTGCATATAGATTTTCCCCAAAAAATAATCATGCTATTTGCATTCATCTGCAGCATGACGGTGGCAAGGGCACTGCCCTAAATATTACAACATGTGGAAAATATTGACTGTAAATATTTTATAGTTTGTAGTCAAAGTAGTTCTTGTTTTCTGTCATCCTATTGAAACAATCAAATCTACCATAATAAGTCAAACCTCTTCTTTTGCTGTATCAGCATTTCAGTTGTAGAAGTACTAAATGGACTTTTATGCTGTTCAACATCACAAACAGTCGTAATTTCTAATTCAAATGTATATAAAAATATAAAACTACAGGCAGTGAGATTTATATTCAATTAAAAGCAACATTTGGGAATCAAAATATACCTCTGAGGTGTGAAAGATATAGGAGGGGAAGGTGTTGTTGCTCATGATATAATTGCAACAGTGATAATACGTATAATCGTGAAAGAACTCCTTTGTGTCTAAGAAAGATTCCCTCCTTTATTCAGGGTGATAATAGCTTTTATGATTGCTGTTTGTAAGTGGTATCACATAGTAAAGGCTATATGATGATTTATTCATCACACCGGGCATTGAACGATGGTTTTCTTTAATCTATCAAACAGCAGCATCTTAAGAAGTTAAGGTTATGATCCTCTCAGTAGTTAATGATAGAAATGTTTGTTTCTCAACTAACAGCAAATGATTTTATACAGGCATTCCAGAGAGACAGAAACAGTTTTCTCTCTGATGAACTTGATCTGTTAAGAAAACAAATGATCCCTGTGTTGGGATCAGATTTCGAATCAATGGAAAAGCAACAAATGTGGTCTTTTTGAAGTGAGACCTGTCAATGCTCCTGCAGAGAGAGAGAGGGCTATTTATTCTTTGAGACATTAATAAAGTATTATCACTTCTGTTCTAAGGCTCTAATTGAAATTTCTAACAAGCCCACAAGTCCTTTGGTCTGTTAAAGATTCACAAGCTTCTTTGTGAAATGCGAGTGCTCGTGTTGATATGTGAAGACTGACTCTGAGTACACTTTGAAACCAAGATGGAACAAGCGGAATGACATCACTTTTTGCTAACCATTTAGCTTTTTGAATTCAAGTCAGAGGAAACTCCCAGTTTCCGGAGATCGTTTACAGTAAATGTTCTGTAAAATCACGAGTCAGTTTCCTCGCCAGGCTCAGTGTTTTCCAGTGAATGACAGTGATCTTTACTTCAAACACGAGGCTGCCATACAGTTTGTCGTTGCACATCACGATCTATGGACAATGCTTCTGCCAGTCTAAATAAAGGGAGCTGTCAAACGTTACAGTGAGAGTGAGATCAAACGGATGAACAATTAACATTAGTAAAAAATCTTGATAGAGTGATGTTTTGACACATCAAGGGGCTTTCCATTCCCTTTACCTCTATGTTTCCTCTCTAACAGAACACTTAATAGCTACTTTATTACACGCACCTCCCCATAAATGGAGCTCACTCCTCCAGACAGTGAGTCAGGCCTTTGTGAGTCATTGTGCAGGCAGACAGAACATGCAGCGGGGTTGTGAGGTTCACTTACCGTCCAGCTAAATCCTAAAGGCTCCTCGCATGTGTCACCGACAGCTACAGTATGTCGCCTTCTATCAACAGCAGCAACCTTTTATCCTTCTTTTTTTTTTTTTTTACTGATCTGATGCAAGGCGGCCTAATTAGGGAAAGTTCTTGCTTTGGTGTTGAGTTGGTATTAAAATGTGCATTCTGTGACAGATAGTGGAATAACATTTGACTCTAAAATGGACATAACATTTTCAGGCTCATGATCTTTAAAAAAGAAATCTCTAAAAACTCTCAAAAGAGTCAAGTTGCTGTACTTATCTTAAGCTGGCTACAGACTCAATAATTTAATGCCCGATTGTGGGCCTTATTTACCAATCAACGATCCAGAGGAGCGTGGACGGATTCGAGGCTTGTTGCAACCAATTATTTGTCCAAATTATCCTCAAGTTTGTGGTAAGATTATTTTCCTGCTCCAGATCCAGTCAGAGCCCACAGGATCTTGAATCGTATCAAACTCTTTTGATATTTACGAGTCCAGATCAGACTGCCTCTGACAGAATGCCCACAATAGCCAATGAGAGCGAGCAGACTGGGAGGCGTCACCAACCGGATGTTTCATACTTTTGAAGCTCACAATGGCAGCGAACATAAACACAACTGTGCCTTGAGCCAAGTGGGATATTGAAAAAGACCAGCTTGTGGAAACATGGCAACAACACATGTGCCTTTATAATGTCTCATGCAAGACATACTAATATAGGGTGAACAAGCAAAACTGGTGGGAAGTCTCGTGTCTGTGGAATCGCCTCTGTAAAAATGTTCCTGACAATTATAACGTTTAAAATCGGTTGATACTGTCCTTATGTCTGTGGTCCCCCGAGTTTTAAAAATCAGTTAAGATTTGAAAATGGTCCAGTGTAGCCCCCTAGACAGCAGATGTTAAAAATTGAATCCAATATGCAAGAATGTTTCCTCTGTTGAGGTTAATAGGGCATTTTGGCTGGCACGTTTAGCCCTCAGATATCAAGAGTTATCTTTTATTCAAAAAACTGCAAACTCTTACTGTTATTTTTGTGTGTGCCTAATGGTAGTAGAAAAGATCAGCACATAGAGAAATAGAAAAATATATTTCCCTTGTCGAATAATCAAAGGTCTCCTAGTAGCATGGACATTAAAACCTACAAAATCCTCCCCTCTGCGCGTCCAACCGTGTAGCAAAAGGTTGTGGGTGTATTTAAGTGTTTTGTCAGCAAGTAGTTACATTGTGGATAATATTTAAGTGCACAAGGGCCTTGTAAATGTACAGTTTCTAAGGCACTTATTCTTCCTGTCCTTCCTTACTGTTTGTATATGTGCCCGCAGCAACAAGTAAGCAGTGCAGCAAGTTTTCATTGTGTATAGATGCACGCAAACAGATAAACCATAGCATTGTATACAAAGTGAACATCAAGTTCCACTTTAAGCAAGAGTCTTTTTTTGTGCAGATTCAGTGCATTTCTCTGCTCTGTCCTTGCATACCGGAACAGGAAACATTGCTAATTTCAACTTGTTTTTCCTGTTAAGGTCTGGATATTGTTTTTCATCAATACAATTATTATCAACACTTGTGGCAACTTCATTCAACATGGTATTCCCACACAATTTACAAAACAAAGAGAGTGAATCTGAGAAGAAAATTTGCTTTTTTTGTGGAATCAAAGGGCACCAAAGCAGGAACACAGGACAGTAGCATGTCGTTTTTTTTTTCTCTTTTACAGTAAAGAAGCTGATTTGAAATATGTATTGTTTGTAGCTGTTAATGCAGCAGTGTTGCACTTCATATGAGGTAAAAGACTGGAAAAAGTAAAAAGCTGGCATACTAAAACGTTAGTTGCATACATTTCTGCATGCTGTTGGTAAGGCAGAACAAGGTGTTCATTTCTGCAATGCAATGAATACGGGAAAGGCAACAAAAAGGAGCCTGACTGAAAGCAGGAAAACGCCTCATGTCTGCCAGTATTTGGTGTATGTATGATGTTTTTGCCTCTATAAATACAACAAATATTGTTACTGACCAGAGGCAAACCAAAAAGATTTACCAGCTAGATAATGTGTCACTGTCTCAAGATGGTTCCAGGAAATTACTTTACTTTACTCCAATGATGTGCACAGTCCCCAGATCACAGTCTAATACAACACTTTTGGGATGTGGTGAAGTGGTATGTTCACAGCCGCTGGAAAACTGCAAAAACTAACCTGTCAAGTCAGTATAGATCAAATCCCCTATGGAACATTTTTGGCACCTTGTTGCAGCAATGTGTCAAGGAAAGATCTGCTGGTTCTGAGGGTCCAGGTCCACACTGCACAGTTATACCAAAGTGTACCTAATGAAATTGTCAATGAGTGTATTTACAATACGAGTAAAGGACTACAGTTCAGGCGGAGACCTGCGGCTAAAATATTCCTTCCCTTCCTTGGCTTCTTAGCATAGACACCATGACATCCTGAATTTGCATAGTAGTAAAGATCAATGTAGCTCTTGGAGGCTGGTGTGACACTTATTCAAAACAGCTCCCCTTTTTTTCCCCTGGTGTAGTCTAGAGCAAAAGGGGGTGAGCAGGCAGTGAGTGATGTGGGTAAAGAAAGTCAGACACTTCCTCAGCCGAAGTCAACCTCAAAGAGCATTTTGTCATGTATCTTCACTTGGTAAAGTACCTGCAACCCTCTTCACATCACTGCAGAATCAAGGTCTGTTTCACACTATTTGATGCCGTTTGATGTCAGGTGAGATGTGAAATAAGAAATGGAGGAGTAAAAAAGGCATGTCTTTTCTAAATCTGGCAGAGCAGGTTTTTTTGTTGTTTTTATTCCCATCTTCATCTTTGAGCGCACGATCGCTTTTAGTTAAGTGATAATTTTCAAGTTAGATGTCACTGTGTCGTGAAGGATGTCCTTCAAAACGCGTCTGATTTCAAGGGACAGCTTGACAAAAACTCACTTTGAATTTGGTTGAAAGCATGTCTAATTGAATTTTGATACGTAATTAAATCAAGCAATAAATCAGCCCAGATCCCAGTGCAACCGACAATTCAACACTCCCGAGCACCACAAGCTAATTATGATGAAGTTATTATCTCAGCCAAAGGGAGTACTCTGAATGGCTCCTTCCTTCTGCATCATGTCGAATCTCTTCGACTAGAATGTGCTCAACCTTGAGGAAAGGGCGTCTCTCATATTAAGGATCCAGAGGATCCTATAAATGTCACTTGCTTGGCTGCTAATGTATCCGTGTTGAAACATTGTCCCACTTTAAAGCAGGTGATTACTTAAGAGCAGTGAAATGTTTTCGACTCACTTGTACACATGAACACGTTGCTGCACATGGCCAGAAAAAAAGAAAAATCTGATGTGTTGTAAATCAGCAGTTACAGCTGGTAGTAATTTCTCTCAATAATCCCTTGATGTGTAGGAAGTGGCTATATTGATTAAGCATGGATTTAGAGCATCATCCTCATCATCTGGTTCCCAGTCTCATATGGTTAATCAATTACATTCCCCTGTGATTTAAGTGTGCTTTAGATGCCATGCACTGCACATGTAATCTCATGACATAAGGAATTAAATGAGGTCTAATTATAACTTTGTAGCTATGTGTCATATCAGACTCTTTTAATACCTTGCCTAAGAAGACAAATTGGTGTGTCAGGAAAGAGAGGTGCTACATTTTGATCCAGTGTGAAACCAAATTTAGAAGTTAGTTCTGTCTCTCACATTATCCTTGTAAATAAATTTGCATAAATGAATCTAATGTGTTTTAATGATCTGCCTGCGTGAAGCTTACAAACCTTTTACAAACACATAAAGAAGCAAAAAGGCATAACTCCCCAGACAAGCATGGAAGATGTACTTGCTATGGTTTTCGTAAATGAATCCTCTGCATCAATACCCCGAGTAGCCTCTTTCTGCATAATTTGATGAGCAAAGAGAACATTGATGAACTTTTTTAATTATTACGCCGCTTGGGATTCTGACACCAGCGCCACAAAGAAAGAGGGAAGGGGAGGGGTCCACGACTACAGCTGCCAGGGAGCTTAATTCAGCCCTTTCTCTCTTTTCCTCGTCCTACCTCCCCCTTTTTTAATTCACCCAATTTGTCGGTCCAAATGAAACAGCAAAAGGTTAGAGTGTGGAGTAATTAACAGCAGCTAGCCTAATGAAATCAGGAGGGGCCCGTACACTGGGAGGATCAATACCTCGCTAAGAGCGAAGCGCGAGGGGGGATCGTCCAGGGGAAACACACATATACGGACCACTTAATAATAATAAGCTGATGAAAAGGCAACATGTTGTCCACTTGTAAATCAAAATTGGTTCGAACACACTGAGACATTATTGCTGTCGAGTAATTGTGTTAAAGGAAAGTTGCTCCTGCTGCACACTTGAGACGTGTACAGGATTTACACCAGCTTGTGTGCTTTGCTGAGAGGGTTTCCCTTTATTGAATGTCAATAAGTACATCAATACACTTTGGACAACTGAACACCAATGCACAGGGAAATTGGGATTCTATTTATCTAAGGCTTCACTTAAGTATATTGAAGACTTTATTAGCCCCTTTTGATGAGAAGGTGTTTTGTTTGCAACACTTTTATCACGCTGTCTAAGACATGCTGCGGTCGCCAGAAATACAAGGGATGTAAACTTGAACTCTGCCCACTGTTTCTTGGCAGAGACATTCACGTCTCTTGTGACTGAGCACATGAGCAGATGGTGTGCATGTCCAAGTTTTCCGCTGTGGATATTTGTATTATAAGTGTGCGTATTATGCATATGTCTGCATGTTTGTGATTGTGCCCAGCCACCTGATACATTTTTTGGCCTTTTTTTGATGAAGCCAGACACTTTCATCTCATCCTTCAGGGCAGCCACTTGATAGCAAACCACATGCTTTTCTTTCACCCTCTCTGAGAAGCTTAAGCCATCAACTGTGGCACCGACTCTGACATTTCTGGAATACTTTGCAGTCCTGACAAGTCTTGCCTGACCATTATTTCCACAGGCTTCATGCAGAGAAAACTAGCTGAACTGCACCACACTTTAGCAAGCTCCACCAATGAACCCCTGAGTCACAACACATGTGAAAGGCGCAAGGACGGGCTTTGGCAGCTGGAGAGACTGTGGCTAGCTAGCATGCTTCCCGTCTCTTTGCCTGGCTCTGCGCTTCACACCACCTTCAAAGGTATTTACACTATGAAATAAACTGTGATGTGGGAGGCTGGAGAGATGGGAGCAGCAGATCTCATTAGTGTTAAACTATTAGGAACATGGAGACCCCAGGGATGAGGGGGTTTTAAGGCTTTCAGTGTAGCTTGAAGTTGTCACATCATAAAGTCTTTAACATTATTTTCACAAACTGCAGCAAGGGGTCTTGAGGCGCCATCTTTTTCACAACTTTGAACTGATTGCCAATGAGAGGAACAAAGCTATGTATGGTGAAACTGTCCAATCACTCAGTTTGCAGGGTTCAGCCGTTCAGTGTGGACAAGAACAAAGTGCTTGTGTTTTTTTTTTCTTATTCCCTTCCCTGATTATAAGGGAATATTTTCTTTAAAGCCAGCAGCACATTTTGACACCGGCTGCATTTGCTAAAACTATTACAACCAGAATTTTGAACGTACTCATGTAATCTCCTGTTGACAGACCTTTGTGTCATTAAACGCAGGTAGGTCAGGAAGGGAACCACATCAGATCAATTGTAATAACAAAACATTGGAAATCCAGTGGTAGTTATTTGATTTGCCGTTGCCCCAAAGATTTCTGTCTATGAAAACAACACTGCTGGCTTTTTAATTTGGGCACTAATTGGTTTTGATGGCTGCCCACTGTGCTTCTGTGTTTTTAATCGTGCCTGAATTATGTGAAGGACGTAACCAATTCTTCAATTCGTTAAATGAACATCAGGTTAGACAGAAAACAGTTTTGCCCTTATTGCACTTGCCTTCTAATCCCTAATGATGAATACTTTCAGAGATCAACACCGGATCACCAAATGTTACTTTTGTTTCTAGCATCAAAATGTCTTTAATTAGTACAAGTTACAAACACAAGTTTTGTTACGATTATTGACAATGATACAATATGATACCATAAAATGTGATATGAAACGATACAATTTACTTTATTTTCCCAACAACAAATAAAAAATAAATAAAAACAAACACCAACCAACGATCCAATTGTATTAAGAGAAGCACTTGCCAGTTACCCATAATGCATTTCACATTATTCACTACATGTGAGTCAGAAAGTGAGAAAGAAAAATCTTTCAGAATATGCTTGAAGCTTCCCCAACAATATACAAAGAACCTGATGGCCTGTTGTTCTGTGTTGATACAGGAATAAATCTTGATTCATTTACTGTAATTAATGTTTGTCCTCTGAATGTAAACTTTAACGCACTTAGGGAAATTGATTTACAAGCATATGAACCAAAGCTGATGGAAAATTGTCTTTTTAATAATATCCCTGATATGCACACAGCAGGCTCATTGTGTTTCTCTTGCACACTGCAGGGTTGGTTTGCACTGCAGCTGTAATATTAGCTCCTCTCCTATCACCTACACACAGCTGGAATGCTCTCTTACCTGGCTTCTGACTATGCCTTTTGATTACAACACAGTCCTTCTACCTCTGTGCCAGCCTGCCATCCCATAGCTTAGACTCTCGCTGGAAGAAAAGGCTTGTTGCTGCACTTCAACCTGTCTGCAGTTCAGACAAAGTGCTGGAGAACTGAAAGACTGCATTGTAGTCAGGATTTGCTTTACACTCTACAAGAATATCAAACATAATTTTTGTATAAATGGCAAAAGCATGTCATACTATGCTACATTGTGTATGGGCTCCTTTCTCTCTTACCTGCATTCACTCTTTTATTGTGCAGCCACAGTGTCTAAAAATTGGGATACAGAAGCAGAGCACAATGAGGTCTGGTGTTTTTAATCAATTATTTATCCAATATTTTAATGATCAGAGTGCCTGGGGTGATCAAAGGCTTGGATCGAGCTCCACTGCCTTTGCTCGCGAAGACATCCCTCTGTACTTTGATGTGGTTCACCAACAAATGCACTTATCTTAAGCATAACTCTCTCGCAGGCTTGTATGTGGGTGCTTTGAAACTGTTAGTTTGAGAGGTGTACATCCAGAGAGAAGGTCACTGACCAATCCATACTGAGGAGGGAGGGTTGAAAGGAGAAAACTCACACATTTATGTACTCCAGCAATCCCATGTTCAACTACTATTTTGAATGTCATATATGAGACAAGTACGGGTCACCTTCTCAGATCCCTCATGTACATTATCATATATTTAATTGGTAGGCAAGGTCTCTAACTTGAAGCATGTGTCACGAGATGTTGAATAAAACATTACTTGGAGAAGAAACAACTGCCTGATGGCAGCCTCAAGTAAAATCCAGCTTTAAATGACCAGTCAGTGGATGCAAATGAGTACCTCCTCAAACAGACCTGACAAATGTTGGTGTGCTAGAATATGCAAAGAAACGAAGAAAATAAAGGAAGCTATCTATTTCTAATTACGTTAATTTAAAAAATAAAATGTGCTTGGCAGAAATATTGGCCATCTCCACATCCTTACCAATTAATTTCTTGGGGTTAGCGCTACATAAGTAAACATTATAATGTCTTCCTGGTGTAGCTGCAATGACAATACAGCATGAAGTATAATCACAAGCCTATGACAAGTTACAAAAAAATCCATTTAGACATGACCTACATGTCCATGTGCAGAGCAGTCATGTATTATGTATATCCATATTAAATGGAAACTATCTGGACAGCATCAAGTATATACTGTATATAACAACCCATTGTAAACAAATGTGTTTGTGAATAGTTTGAATGATTATTTAGTAGGCTATCTTGGCTTTAAGGATATATTTGTTGTACTTTTTTAAAATGTTTATACCAGATGTTGGCAGCACCGCTTGACTCATATCAGTTTTAAACAGCTGTACTGTACCTACAGAATGTCTTCATAGTGTCTTTAAGTTGTCTTTCACCTTCTCAGATATCCAAAGTGTTTAAATTTCTTTTTTTTTCAATTTTTGAGTATCAAAAGAAGCATCAAACAACATCGACAACATCATTTTCTCCCCATATAAATGTGTGTAATGTTAACATGCCAATAAACAGTAGCCAATTTAAACAAGTAGTTGTCATTTATAATGTCTGTCTAATTGACAACCCTTTGTGTAGTGTTTATCATCATTTTGGCTCAGTTTTGGTCGCCACCAACTCTTGCAGAAGTGTCTGTTTCTTTTGCTGCTAAATGCTCCACTATCTACACCAGCTAGTGCTTTACTCGTCTGATTTAAAATCTAGGCAGTATGCATTGTTTCAGTTTTGAACAGCTGGATGCTTTCTGGTACCCAAATGACGAATGATTTCATTAAAATGTCTTGAGCATGGATCGCTCCACACAAACATCAATCACTACAGGTCCTTTTTTCTTTTCTAGACAGTGATTTGTCAGAAGTTTTGAGCCCTTACTTTTTAATTCAGTCTAGTTGTCCACCATGAAGCTCCATTTTGTTTTTGATGAATAGCTTTGGCTGTGCTGCTCTATCGCTCACTCCGTAGCAGCATCCCTTGGTGAACAATTATGGCAGGATAATCTGTTGACATGAACTTGTTTCCTGTTCATTGTTTTACCGTTCCACCCCAGCAGTCCTCTTTTCTTCTCCCCCCGTCTAAGTGCCTCCTCACCGCCAGATTTCTTCTATTTTCTTTGCAAATCAAGTCATGTACTCAGATTATTATACACAGTACAAAGAAAACAAAATTGGTGATTAAAAATTAAATACTCTTATCTCTCTGTGAGTTATCTCGGTCCCCAGAGAGAGGATGCTATTTTGCAGGCTTGCGGGTGTCTTTTGTTCCCAATTTAGAAGCTTGTCGCTGTTTATTGTTAATTTTTGATGCATCATTTGATATTCTGTTCACTTTCCACCCTGACATGCGGAGAATACATCTTCATCAAAGTGTCAGTTGTATGTCTTGTGTTGTCAGGGTGTCAGGTTTGCCCTATTCTTTACATTTCTGGGGAAAGGGTGTGTTCTCTGCAAAACTGTTTTTGTTGCTGTGCCAACTGAGCACGGAAATATGCTGTTCAAACTCTGCAACCGAGGAGGAAATCAATATGTTTCCCAAATTCAATTCAGATTTGGAAAAAAAAGAAAAAAAGACTTTAATCCGTGAAAAATCTATGAGGTTGTCAATTGTGAACTCTGACTGACTTTGGGAAGAATAGAAAGTTCTCTGTGTGGTTTTCTTTGTAGGCTCCAAATAATCATCTCCGCAGTATATCATCTGAAGAGCCACAGTCAGAAAACGATGTCAAACCACTGTTCTTCTGTCTTTGCAGGAGGCCTGTCAACTTAGCAAGATAACCTCTGTGAATGTAAGTCACTCTTTTAATGTTCTTCTTGCATGTGCTTCTCCATAAGCCTTATTAGGGCATGACACTGTTCAGACTTTTGTTCTCTTTTACTTTGTTTTACTTTAGTCACACCCGCAATACATCTACAAGTCAAGCCCACCAGAGAATCTGTCTTGCCAGAAATATATGAATTCTTCTTGCCATCCAAAAACCTTCAAGCCAAAGTTTAAGTTTGAACTTGAGTTGAAAGGTTCTGTGGGTCAGATGTTGAGATCTTTTTCAAGAATAACAGAAGATAAGAAAAGATATACTTAATGTCTGTTTAGGAAAATGTGTTGTTCCACCGAAGATTAAAGTAATTACTTATGTATGAAAAATACCTCGACAAAAGGAATAGGAACATGGAACACAATCTCCATGGCAACAACAACTGATATTATTGAACATTTAAAGGACATTTATTAACATTTACAGCAATGATGTTTGCTCTGACGCACCCTAAACCATCTACAACATATAGAACTTCAATCTCAACACATCCATACACTTACACAGACTTAAAAAATAAACCATGAAAACTTTGAATAGAAAAATTTAGAATTTTTGAGCCAACATCTAAAATCAATCTAATCACTTTGTTAATGATGAAGCTGTTCATTTACATATCTTTCTGTAAGAAATGAACATGAACAAACACTCCAGACTGAAGTTTTTTTCCCCTTCTTTTTTTATTCGGCTTCAAACTTAGTACTTTATTGGAAAAGCACAAATGTGTTCTCAGACTTAATATTTTTCCATTAACATCCAGCTCTAAGCCTCTTCCCATCCTTTTAAATGATTTATTTTCTTCAGCGAAGGCAGCTGTACTGTAAAGTTTACTGAGTGAAATGAAAAAGCCTTTACTTCAATGGTCTGTATTGTTGCCAATTTAAGTGAAATATTTAAGCTCAAGGGCATTTCACACTTCTATTAAAGACACCAATAACATTAAATTCAATTGTGTTGTGAACTCTGACCACTGTACTCTCTCTTCTCTGTTTCACCCTTGATTTTGCAGTTCATGACACATGAACACAGGCATGCGTAGTCCAATAACCTTTGTCTAATAAGAGAAAGAAATAAGAGTTCCTCCTGCACTTTGCACGATAACAAGCCAGTAACACTTTTCAGTTTAAGCACACTGTTTACACCAATTTTAGTTGAATTTTTTTTATCTCTTTTTTTTTTAGCTAAAATTTTTCAATATTATTACAAGCACATATATCTATTTTCTTCACATATCCAAGCAATCTTATTGCTGAGTGCTAAAATACCTGATCAGTATTCTGTGCCATCAGGCTTTGCTGGGACTGAGGAGAATATCATATTTCTGTCACAGGACATGTTGCACGGACAGTCTTTACTGCAAATGACTCAATAACAGGCGAAATTGCAAAAAAAGGAGCAGTTGATTTGTCAAAAATCACCCAGTAATCTCCCTTCACACTTGCTCGATTCAGCTCCTTTTTGCATGTTCTTGCTAACTCATCATTTCACATGTAGTGACATCTCACCTCACACATAATAGTCAACGATGGAACAGCATGTTCAGGAAGAGAAGGGCACAACCGCAGACAGAAAGAATTTATAGCTTTTTTTGTGGACTTTGCATGAAGCAGAATATACGAACATGTGGCGCAGTGTTTTCTGGTTGAATACCTTGCCATTGCTGCTGTTGTTGTTTTTATTTTTCAATTTATTTTCCCCCCTCCACATGAGACATGTGCAAAATGACAAACCACCATCTCCTCTGAGCAGATTTATGCAGGTCTAGGTGTGCCCGCAAGCCGATCCTTATCTGAAATGGCAGAGCCAATCTCCCCTGATTCACTCCTAAGTGGTCCCTGTTTATCACTCAAAGTGAGGTGGTTGTCAGCCAAGTCCTTCTCTGTGCAGCGCTGACTTCTCTGCTCTACCTAGAGAACGGCAGCTGGGGAAGAAAGTACATGTGATAATAAAACTCAAAGAGCTGTGGCCTGCAGAAGGACAAGGTGGCAGCCGCGTTGCACTCCCCTCCTCTATATCTAAATATAACGGACTTCTAATCCTGTAACCCGTGAATCCGGCCCAATCTGCCCATTGTCTGTTTGGTTACCAGAGGGAGGGTTTTAAGGATTGGCCGGCTTGTTACAAGGCAGAACTTGGCATGCGTCGCTCCTGTTCATTTTATCTCTGTGTACATACTTCTCAAGGCAGTGTTTTATCTGGCTGAACGGGCTTTGTTTGGTCTTGATATCTCTTACCGCAGCTTGTCTTTGCTTTATGGATTTCTGGCAGCTTCTTTAAATAAGTGATAATGCTTAGCAAAACACTCACCTTGACTCCTGTGCGAATGTTTGCTTTTGTTTGTCATGTTTGTCTTCCAACATTAATATTAATTCACATTACCATTGAGAACAAAAATGTAATTTATTTAAGACCTATTAATGATATTTAATTGTAATTAGTATTGCGGTAAACAACGTATGCTTTTCTCAGCATCTGGCACCAACTTGAATTGGTTTAAGTAAACAGCCTTCGAAAAATGAAGACACTCCTTTATGCAAAACGATAGCACCCTAATTGTCACGGACAGCTGTTTGTTCTAATAGATCCTGGATGGCATTGTTGGAGCAAGTTTCCAATAATTAGAGTCATGTGGAGAGGAAGCACGCTTTCTTGTCGAGCTGCCAACCTTGGGTAAATGGGCTCTTTCTTTTACTGGAACCTGGACTTTGTTTTCTTTTTTGCGCGCATCCTCCAGTAATTTGAGAAACAGCTGCCAAAGCATTTTGAGAACAAGTAGATATTAAGACGACTTGAAAGCGTGGGCAAACATGGCACACATAACTATGTGACTTTGCCAACAAGGTATTTGTCTCCTCGGTGTCTTAGAAAATGAATAAAACCGCATCAGGACTGGTATAAAATAGTCTTTTGTGTACAGAACTTAAGAAATATACCTCAACATTTAGCAGCAGATGTCCCAACACTTCCATTAAAAACAGGATTTCTAACATTGTATGCATATTTTACTGTGGTTTGAGAATTAAAGCAGTGCAGATCAAGCTTTCCTTTCCTCAATAGAGCAACACAAATCTTTTGTTTTGGAGTTATCTCGCACAAGAATTGAAGGTTGTGTGTGTGTTTTTCTGTTTGTTTCTGTGGCTGCATGCCCTTTTTCCCACTCTTTTCTGCTCATTTTCTTTCCAGCATACTCACACGAGGAGCAATGTGTGGCCTCAGGATCTAGATGAATGGAGTAAATAGAATATTTAGCTTGCTGTTTCAACATCACAGCATTGAAAAACACTCGGTTGTGCTTTCAGGGAGTTAATTTTGTGGATTTAGGTTAGTCAACCCTCTCTGATAGTTTTTAAATGAAGCTTTTTGTGCTCTTCTTTTTTCGGATGTCTGTCCTTTATTTCTCCTCTCTCCTATTTCCACGCCTTATTTAGTCTTATCAAAGAACAAATAAGTGCTATCTGTGCACTTTAGTGGCGGAGGAGACAATATGTTCGGACAGAGACATCTCCTCCTCCTGAGCTTAAAGGAACATGTGCTAATGATGTTTTTAATTCAGGACTTGCATATTGCTTTTATTGCTTTAGCGCGGAAGGAGATCAAGATAGTGATTTGTGCTGGGGTTGTATTTGCTCTGGAAAAAAAATAAAAATCTCTTATCAGTTTGAATAATGGGGAGAATAAAATTCACAGCAATAACCCAAGCTGAGGGTGTAATTATTTTTTATGCGTTTTATGCCCCTATACTATGTGATGTTACTCAGGGAATCCTGGGGAGACATGAATTCAAGCTTCAGTCGGGTCTCCTCAGTTGCCATATTTTCTTTTTGTCCATTGCCAAAAAAAATATTGGTGTCCTTAGATTACCCAGCATGCCTCACAAAATGAATGGTTCTGAATATGGTTTGTTTTCTGGAGGACATATAAGCAGACACCAGTCGAGTTTTTTTTTCTGTTTTTAAGCTCCAGGAAAGTTCCCAACATGAACTTGTGTAGACCACTAGAGAAATCAGAGAGGCCTGAACCTTTCAGACGCAAAAGCCCTCATTCCTGTGATCCCCAAGACTTTACAAATCAAAGTCCAAGCCTGCACACACATTTCCACCTCTTTTGTTCCTAAATTGGGCGAGAGGGGTTGAGAAACTAGGACGTTTCTCAACCTGCTAATACACATCCCATCTCATATCAGACCAACTCTCAATTATAGATCTTACAGCCGCTTAAGTATCTGAAAAGTAATTTATAATGCTCAACAGACCAGAAATCATTTTTGGGTTATGAGGTCACTGTTTCAATTAGTCTCCCCCTCTGTGATAGGACACAATGTTGGCATCTTTTTTTTTTAAAGTTAAAGCAGGTAAAGGTGATGGATGCAGTGCTGGGCATGTAACAACAACACTTGGTACAATTAGGCGATGATTTCCCTCGTAAATGCCGTCTCGATGTACTCATTCAGCCATAAACGAGCATCGTTGTCACCGCTGATGATGATATTAATAATCTTTGTTTGTCAGCGGTGGTGTGCCAAGGCGCTCTTTAGGGGCAGAGAGAATACCTATAAAAGATCCTTAATTGCTTACACCCCTGGAAGGAGATGCTATGTAAGGAGGTGACTTTAAATATATACATATTTGGTTAGTCACAAATGAGTCAGTGTTTTGATAAGACAATACAATAAAGGTTAATCCAAACGGTAAATAAGGTCGTATGACTAACCTTGTAAAAAGCTTTAGAGAGTCGTTAAACAGAAGAAAACATCTGCTCAAGTTCTGAGCCTTCAAACTTTAAATTGAAGATTAGATCTACAGCAAAATAAAGACAAACAAAAAAGTAGAAAGGCTTATTTTCTCTCATAGCTGTAGTGATAAATCTACAGATATAGTTGTGGTTTTCTGTGCTCCGGTTTGGAGATATCCATCTTTTAGATTTCTGTCTTCACCTCAATACAGCGCAGGTGAAAGGCGTTCAGATTGTGTTGCTCAGAGCACTGAAATATAACATTTTTGAAAAATCGTCAACAATGGGTTTTGTCCTTGTTCTTCTGTACCGACCTCACTGTGAAAGTGTTCTTCTTTATACTGTAAGAAAGAGCCCATATAAAGGCTGCTGTCATTGGAGTCTGTTGATAGTCAGAAGATCTGGACAATGTTTCTTTCAAGAATCAATCAATTGAGTTTTTTATGCAGTTTTTCAATGCCTTGAGCACCTTCAGATTCCATTGAGCTCCATTTATTTGGATTTTAAAAAATGTAAAGATTTTATTCAACAGTGAAATAATAAAAACACCCATAAGGGTAAGTGTAACTAAATACTTTAGGGAAGGAAATTCTACCAATATTTCAGCCATCTTTCTCTTCTGTCGTGATTTTCAGAATCATGATGTAATTTTTTTCTTTTTCTTTTATGGCCTCTGAAATAGGGCGAGAGTTTCTTACCAACCCCCCTTTTTTGTTGTGTGTTTCAGACCCAGCGTCGTGTGACCTTCCATCTTCCCGACGGTTCCCAGGAGAGCTGCAGTGACAGCGGGCTTGGAGACCCCGAGCCCAGCAGCACGGCCAGCAACACTCAGCCTCTCCCCCTCAGCTTCCACCAGGACGAGTACTACGAGCAAACATCACCCAACAGCCGCACGGAGGGAGATGGAAACTCAGACCCAGAATCTAGTGAGTGTTCATTTTATTTTTGTTCTGCTGCAGCAGGCAAAAGTTGTTATTTCATATTTTTCATTTGTTTTCCTAGGCTGTCTTTGAATTTTACAAGTGGCCATCTGCGTTGTCAGACTGTGAAAAAATGTACTGAGATTACAGCTGTGATTGTCATAGTAACAACGCAGCCTGGCAAACACTTAACAAGAGACCATTTATGTCAAATAACTGGTTACAAGCTAGCTACACATAAGAATTGGTTTGCTAAAAGTACTATTTCTGATAAGGTCATTACTTAAACAAGCACAACAACACAAGAAGTCACCCAAGCACTGCTGGGAGGGAAAGAAACCTCTGCTCCTTCTATCATTTATCAGATTTAAGTCTTATTAGACATCCAAAATGTATTGGATTTGGATTAAGGAGTGCAAAATAATATTCAGGGCGTCGCTTGCGCAGAGCTGCATTCATTATTGACAATGGATTTTGTAAGGCAGAATTTTGTAAATGTTGTCCAGAAGCTCGACAACCAAAAGGGAATTTTTTACCTTTGAAGTTTGAAAAACTCTGTTGCTGAATTTATTCAAATGATTCACAAGACAGCTGTCACTGCATGGCTTACTGCCCAATGATGTTGTCCATAAAAAGCTCCACTGAACGCAGGGATGCACAACCCCGTCCTCATACATATACAACAGACTTTTTTTTAAATCATTGCTCAAATAACTGGCTGAGGGGGAAAAGAAGAGTGCTTAAGACACACCACCAAGGACCACTGGTATATTTTTTTCCCTCCACTGGTAGTGAAGATTCAAAGCCGGTGCCTCAGCAGCATGCCAATGATGGTGGTGAAATGATTTTGCTCCACCTTAACATGAACAAGGCTGTTGTGAGCCCCCTATCACTGTGTCCTTGTCACATACCAACAGCCCCCCCCCCCCCTACTTCAAGCTGGATATTCTCGCCCTCTTGAATCAGGTTTTATTTTTCAGGAGGTAACCCTGCCTCGTATATTGCAGGCTGGATCGAGGTTCAGGTCGCTGCAGACCTTCACTCCTTCCATGGCCTGTGTGTGTGTGTGTGTGTGTCTGTGTGTGTGTGTGTGTGTGTGTGCGTGCGTGCGTGCGTGCGTGCGTGCGTGCGTGCGTGTGTAATTCCTTAGCTGTTAGAGTTAGCTGTCAACGAATGTAAGTATTTTCCCCCCTATCCAGCAGTGAAAATGTACAGGACAGGTAGAAATAGAATCCTTTGCATACACCTACGTGCAGTATAGCTATTGTGTCATAGCTGTAAGTGAGACAACAGTCATTGGTGCTTCTGCCTCCCCGCAGCTGAGCTGACAGATCCGGGGCCAGGGTGTCACTGTGAGTGTGATTGTGAATGCATTTGTTAGACATTGAACAGGATGGGTGACGTCCCGCCAATGGCTCCATGTTCATTTACATGCAAGAGCCCGTCCCATTCCTGATTTTCTATTTTCGATAACAAGATATTGTGACTTGCATCAGCAATCTTTTTTTTTTCTAAGATAGCCTTTTTTCTTTTTTTACACACCTAGCTGACCTCTATATTCCATCCCACTCACACAAAAACACACATG
The DNA here is from genome assembly GCA_020745685.1 of Tautogolabrus adspersus. Classification (NCBI taxonomy): domain Eukaryota; kingdom Metazoa; phylum Chordata; class Actinopteri; order Labriformes; family Labridae; genus Tautogolabrus; species Tautogolabrus adspersus. The sequence goes on from CM036540.1 coordinate 17,016,779, forward strand.
TGTAAAAACACAAACGCATACATCTAATGATCAAACCTCTCCTTCCTTCCCAGCTAGTCCCTTTTAATGTATTCACCGCGGTGACGGCTGTGATTCATTTATGTGATTCATTCACACACAGAGGCAATTGCTCATCATCTCATTAATATTCAGTGACATAAACATCTCATACTTCATAAACTTACTCAAATACTGAACTTATTACCCACTTCCCCCCTGGGGTAATATTTGTTGAAGTGCATTAGTTTTAGATACAGGGCCATGCTAATGTAGTAAATGCATGTGTACTTTTACAAATTGATGCATTAAAAATCACAGCAGAGCCAGAGTGTTGGGAGAATAACTCAGAGTGCAATATCTGAGTCTAATATGAGTAGTTGGATAATAAAAAAGCCATTTCAGTTATTTGACCACAAAGCTCATGTAATGCTCTGTTGTAACCTTATCGCACCAAATGATATTAAAGTCAATGTTGGTCTGGCTGCTGTAAAAAAAGGGTGAAAGCAGCCAGGACTTGGTAATATTGGAGAGTTATGTCAGCACCAAGGCTGAAATCATCTGATTAATTATAAGTCAAATATACAGTTTATGATTGTTGTGAAATATATGTAGAACTATCCAGCTAGAAGATATTTGTGTTTTGCCTCTGCCAACGTATGAAAACCATATTTAATGTGTGTAAAATCGAAGTAATTACAGTTTTCAGACCCAATATTTCCCTAAGTTCTTTCATTTGCATTTAGATGTTACCGATTAACACACGCTAGCACATCTCACATCAGTGGCAGACAGAGTGAAAGCCGCCCAACTCATCCGGCTCCATTTTCTCCTTCCAGAAGTTTAAAGATAAACTCTGACTCTGTGCTGCTGGCTTCAAACAGAAAGATGGATCCTGTGCATGTTGACCGTCTCAGAGATGAGTGCGCCGGTGACAGAGGGGGGCCTCAGATGGATTAGATATGGTTTTATCAATGAGCGCCAGGCTGGCATGGCGGTGGCAAGTTTCTTATCATGTCGTCTCAATTTGTAAAGCAGAGAGAACAAGGAAAAGTGGGAAGAGAGGGGAGAGGAGAAGGATTGACTCCAAGTTGAAGAGAAAAAATAAAGCTTGGAGATTGAAAGACTCGCGCTGCAGTGGGAAGAGAATTTCAGGAGTCAAACGGCGTGTTGTTTCGTAAAGGTGCCACAGCTTGGACCTGAATGTCAGCTTGCTCTGAATAATTGTCTGTGCCAAAGGCGAGCCATGTGGCCTTCTTATGACAATGAATTTCTCGACTCCTCTTTAAACCTGCATCTTTATTAGACCACCCACTCTTGAAATAAAGTTCATATGACATTTTATGTTTCTATTATTTATGAGTTAGGCGGCTGTTCGTTTTATGGGCTCCTGCTTCCCCCCGCCAGGCTTACTTCACCGCCCTGCCATCACTCATCTGCTGTCACCTCCTTTTGTCACACATTGTTCCAGAGGTTTGGATAATTCTATCTCTGTCTCGACAAAAAGATAAAAGCGACGGATTAATACCATCAGCATGTGTGTTTTTAGGTCCAACCCCCATACATCTGACAGCCAGCGAGTACAGAACGACACATCCGGAACAATTAGGCGTGATGAATCGTACCTGTCCCTTTTGGCCATATAGCGACACTTCATCAAAACATCAAAAACAGGAATGCATAATGATATACGATGCATCTCTTTCCTCGCATAAGAAGGATGTTCGCCACTGTTACAGCTGAAATCCTCTCTTTTAGTGACTCAGTGCTGCATGCTTTCAGCACAGTTTTACAGAGGTTCACCTTCCAGGCATCAAACCTGTCCTGAAATCACTAAGAGCACTGTCTTACACGCAAAACTAAAAGCATCCAGTTGATGAAAATGTTGTTCCTGACCCATCTTGGCTCAGACTTTGTATCCCATGGATTTTGTTGTTCTGTGTTTTTTGAATAGTATCAACCATTGGCCTTGTTCTGAGTGACGTGACTGTGCTTGTAAGACATCAAACAATACAATCCTGTATTTCTTTCTTTTCCCTACTTGATAATTCGGTGCTGTAGAGTTGACGTTGGCTCAATAATGTCCTGAAATGCTTTTGGCTGAATGATGGGAATCATCATGTCACGAACAACAAATGGTGCTAAGCCCTCAGACAAAGTGCAGCAAAGTGGGAGCAAATCCCTGCGTCTAAATCCTTCACATTTTTCAAACAATACACAATTTTTTGTTCTCTTGGCGTTCTGTAATATACTTATTTCTTTCTCCTGTTGGGGGAGTAGAGGGATTTAAGGGCTTGCGCTTTTGCCCACTGACAAGCAGCTCACTAAAGGCAGTTTTGATGTAGTGCATTAGGCTCCGGGAGAAGAAGCAGGGAAAAGCTGTACAGTATAGTGCCGTATCTTAATCTGTGGCATATGGCTTTCAAATGACCAGCTTACACCTTGTCTGTCTAAGATCTAAATCTGCTATTAAGATAAGCCAATCCTTTTTAAACACTGCAAGTATAATAAGATTATAGTTTTAAATGTTCTGCTCAAGGTATTATAAAACTGCAGACTTTTCACTAAAAGGAATTACTTCATCAAATAACAGAATTCAATCAATGATTTCATTTGATATACATTTTTATCATTTTCTGCAATGTTGTGTCCAAGAATTTTATAGCACATTAGATAATTCCTGATGCCAGTAGACAAATAATCTGATTAAAGGCTCGCTGAGTTCATACTTTGCAGGGGTTACGTTCTCTACTCTTTCATTTCTGTACGTCTACATTTTCATAACAGCCTTCAGAGCAGTTTCCAGTTGACTGATTAACAACTTGTCTTTGGAAAGGGCCACTTGACTTGATTCTGCGTGCCAAACACGTTGTGACCACTTTTTTTTGAAACCTTAAACCCTACTCTGTACGTCTAGGGGCCGATGCCAAGCTCGCACCAAGCCTGGAATTCAACTGTCTAGACACAATCTGCCCATGAATGAAGGGATTTCATGAGAAGCAGAAGGAAAAAAAAAAAAGTTGGGATTGGAATTGTGATTGGAGCTCTACGACTAAGCCTTGGTGCAAGATTGTTACAACACATTTTGTCATTCATACCAACACGTTTAGCACATCATTATGTGATGGTACAAACGCCATAGTGTTCAGTACAGTTAGCTGCATTAATTATTCATATGAGTCCAATCTCAGTTTCACTTTGAGGGTTCTCATATGCAATTAGAAGTAATGAATGTGCTTCTTAATTACATTCATTTGTGCAAATTTCCATTCCCCATTGAGTTTTCTGTGGAAACATTGTGACACTGACCAATGGCATATCATTTGCAATGTGACTAAATCTATTCAGCATAGAACAATTAGCTGTAATTAGTGTTACAATGTCATCAGCGACCAGGGGGAAAGACTAAGCTGACATGCAAGAGGAGAAGGGGACCCTTGTTTGAAAAGTTAAAAGTCCAACGTTGTCACGAGATCATCATAATTGGCTGACCACAGGTTAGGAAGATGAACTGTTGTAAGACTGTTGGGCCTGATTTTTTTTCTCTCTCTCTCCCTTTTTTCATGTCGAGTTAGCTGAGCAGGCATTCTCTTTAATAGAAATGCCCTTGTCTACATTAACACACTTGGGGTCTACAGGGGCAACCTTTCACTTGAGCCATTTTGTCTGGTCATTGAGCACTGACAAATGAGCAGCCTCACTACAGTAATTAAGAATGAAGTGCCTCGCTTAAGGATACAGTGCTGAATGGTTGTCCAAAGATGAGGAGAGAGCGTTTCACATTCGTTTCACGTCATGACCTTACATATGGTCATGATATCAGAGATATTCTAGCTGCCTGGTGTATATTTAATTCATGCCGCACATGAAATGGTAATGCAGCCCATTCCTTTTTCTTGCAGTTATCCCACAATCTACAGGATAACTTCTTCAAATTCCCCTTTTTTTTCACATCATTTGCACCAGTTTGCTCCCCCTCGCTATATATTCTCCCTCATATAAATAAATAAAAGCCTTTGTGCCTTCTGGCTCCCAGAACTTTTTACAGCTGCCCCAGTGGGCCTGCAACAGAGCTAAATGAAGCAACATTGAGTATTAACCTACATAGATTGGACCTTTCCTTTTAAGATGATTTTAGATTTTGTGTTTTTCTTCCTATCTCCCCTTTTTCTTCTTCTTTTTTTTTCCTGCTGGGGGTCTATAGCTGAGTCAGAAGGGGATTTAGATGGACTCGTCTGTATCCTTCTTTACCGATTGGGATTTGGTGGGAGTGCTCAGTTCTCGGAGGTGAGGTGGAGGGGAGCCCTTGTTTTATCTGGTTCAAATGCCACACCAGTCGTCTCAGAGAGAGACGAGCTATTGATCTGCAGGAGTCAACTCAGCTCGCAGAAATCTCTCTCCACCCTCCTTCAAACGACTGGAAAGTGTCATGTTAGAAACCTCCTTTTGCAGAGTATTAGGGCCCTCCTTTGTTACCGTGCCAGAGGCTTCAGAGAAGTTGAGATGTGAGACTTCTGGTACAATCATTCCGATCTCAACAAGACAAGCCAAAAAAAGATATTTAAATATTTGGAATATTGGTGTATTTACAGCTTTCGTGCCATTGGAGGTGGCTTACAAACTAATTCCAAAAGACAAGGACGGATGAGACTTATTAAATCAGAAACATATTTTTGGTATAAATGCATTAATACTTTAATTCAACAGTTGTTAATGCTCTCGTGTGCCAAGATGTAACTTGACTGCTCAAAGATTTAGATTTTGGGGAGAAAAATATGAACATTGGCTGAGTACACCGTGTTTGCCTGTCCAAAATTCCCTGCTTCAGATTCACTCAGCAGCACAGTGACTTGAGTGGGCTTTTTCAAAGACATGTACAATTAAAATGCTCATTTCGAAGTTGTTAACATGTTCAGTAAGTCTTGTGTCTGGTTTGGGAAGGGATCAATAGCTGCCAAGTTTGATCGTGTCTCTGGACAATGTATTCTGAACTCGGCAGGGGTAGAGAGAGACTTCAAACAAACGTAGAGGCTCAAAGGCCCCAGCCAGCGATTCACTTTGTTCCATTTCACTGACTCTGTGATTCTTAAAGTGGAATATGGCTCGGACTGCATATTAAACCTGTGAAATGCTTATGGTTCCAGAGAGGTGAACTACTTTGGTCCTTGAGCCCATCTAGCTGATACAATCTCCGTAACAGGAACGATTTAAAACAATGGCAACAACAACAAACCACCTGCCATCCAAAACAGGGAGGCTACTTTTTTGGATGCTAATAGTGTCTTTGGCATATGGTGCAAAAGGCATTTATATCCTCGTTTAATTTCTGGGAGCATTAAAGCAGCCAGAACACAATTTAAACATCAAAGTCTGAGCCCCCCCCCCCTACTTATTCTTTTAAACACTGAATTAATCTCACCACAGATCTGGACAACAAAAGACAAAACCTCTCCTCATTTCTAAGGAATCATGCAGTCCTTTTCAGTGTGATGAGCTGAGGTTACACCTGCCTGAAGGAGCAGAAAGTTTCCCTCCCCTCAGAAGCGCCAGGAAAAAACATGGGAAGCCATGAAATATAGATGTGCTTATGTTTTATGCACGGCCATTTGTTATAGATAGCTTTTTACAAATATCCCACTCCCTCTTCATTTGAAGCTGGAGAGTTTGTGTTAGCATTAGCATTTTTGGGCATTTCAACTGCCCCTGTCCCTCCCACTGACCTGAACACTAACACACACACTTCATACACATTGTCCACATCAGAAGGTTTAAGCCCAGAGTAATGCTGTATACGTCATACTTCATTTTCTTTTTTGAAAACTAACATTTAATCAATATCTTTGAAACTGAGGTGGATTTTACTTTTGTTTTTCTTCTTTATTTCTTTATTAAGACGATGTTTGAGAACAAATAACAGAGAACAGAGGCTGTGCATTTCCATAAAAAAACCTAAAGGGTCTGCAGCTTATCCTGCTAAATATCCCCATTTTACATTGTTTATGCATTATATTAAACGCTCAATAACTAATAATAAATGAGTGGCTACACTAATGCAGAAAATGGCATGTTGGGAGACAGTTCAATACATTTTCTATATTTCAAAGCAGAGGATTGAAATGTAACACCACATAGAGAAAATATACAGAAAGTAAAAACTGAAGTGATCAACTTTTGCAAAGAAGGAAAAACTGCAAAACTTAATTGGTATTTTCTTTTTATATATACCCACGTATATTTTGTGTTTTTTGTCCAGACATGGCTTCTTGCTGGACATTCCCACAATATGTGCCAGTGATCCTGTCTCTCACATTTCTTCAACATCTTGGAAAAATGCTCCTTTACGGCAGGATTTTTTTTTAATTTAAGGAGATAAAACTTCCACTGCCTTCTAAACTTTCTACATGTATGTGAGTTAGTACATTTTAATAGAAAGTCACAGTAGTTGTCCCATTCTTCGATATACTTGGGTTTTTAAATGGTGAAAACGTGTAACATCTCTTTATTTGAAGACGTATGACGACCAAATCTTCTCATTTGAGTTTTTATGTTTGTCAATAAATTCTGTTCTGAGATCAGAGGTCAGCTTGATCCGTAATTCAATAAAGCCATTATGCCTTGGCCTGAGGGTGTTGTATTTCAGTATAACCAATGGTATGTTTTATTGTTAACAACAGCATTAGCGTGGCTGAGACAGGGTGAGAGGAAGTGCATCTCTCTCTCTTCTTTCTCTCCTCTCAAACACTCCCATCCCTTCTTCCCCACTTCAAGATATAGCACCATAGACAGATTAAAATGCATGGTCTCATCCCTTTCTCATTTTTCACATGCAGTCTAGTCTCAAGGATAAGGATGGCCTCTGCTCAGAAGGACTTATTGACCAAAATAACTGTGCATCAATATGTCTCCTGAAGGCTGAGCCGACCACAGCATCACAGGGGGTTGTATTTTCCCCAACTCTCTCAGCCTTTAATGTTATTGACCTGGCTTGTCCTGATGCGCTGCAGAAAGGCAGACTGGAAACATACGGCCCTCTTAAAGCCTTGTTGTCCTAAAAAGAGCATGTTTATTGATGCATCAGAGCAAAATGAACGCAACCAGTATGCAGACAGAAACAAGGGAGAAAGAAAAACAGGAGAAATTTGCAATCTGAGAACAGCAAGCATGTGACCGATGTGCAAATGTGTCGCTGCTTCTGTGCCTTATTTTTCAATAAGAAATCACTGTGAGATAAACTGCACTTTTGATGAGATGCAATTCACAATGATGGCTGCAGTATTGCTGCAATGACATCAATGATATGATGACAGACAGCTTCAGCTATGATGCCATCTGTCTATATTTCACGTATTAGCATATTTCAAGTAAAATGTGTCATTCACGAGAAATGCAATATATTCCTGTGAAATCATTAATTCTACAAGCACGGGCATAAAATTGCAATAAATCTCATGTGTTATATTACTCACACCTACACACACACACATAGTAAAATGTTGATAAAGTTACAAGCAGTTAATTCAATTTTGTGGAATATAATGAAGCATGCTGGTTACAGTATGTTTTTTATCTCCATTCAGAGGAGCCGCTGTGATATAATCCAGGTTTTTTATGCATACACATGAACAGGATTATCTCCCACTGTACTGTATAGGACACTATCCCCCGACGGATCAATGTATGCACTGACTGGCTGATAAATTGGTATTCACGAACAAATGGATCACATCAGAACCCACTCACTGGTGGGTAACTGTGACAAATGGAGAAAGAGTGGGGCAAGAAAAGGAAGAAAGAAGTAAGAAAGAGGGATTGTGAAGGATGAGGTTTTCAGATGGGACATGCTGAAGGAGTGGATTTTCACGTAGGCCCTGCAGGACATGTTTGGCCTAACAGAAAATGACAGGGGGGCTTTTCAAGGGCTCGACACTGAACACATAAACCTGGCTGTTGTGTACCCTCCTCAGCAAGAGAGCTGAGGCTTTCATCACATTCGCCGTGGTGGAGTTCGCAAGGTGCTTCCACCCGGGCTCTTTGCAAGGCATCTGTGGGGACCTCAAGGCGATGTAGCGCTCGTGAGGTCAGTCAGCTGTCTGCCTTTCCATGCAGAAGCAGACCTGGGGCACAAGCCCCAGCTAGGAGCTCCCGGGGAGCGAGAAGCCAGACCGTGTCCCTTTGTCCTCGTTTTCCTTCCAGACACCTGCGTGATTGCACTGATTTGTCCTGATTCTATTCAGCCACGGGTCCCACCGGATTTCAAGTGTCAAACATCTGTCATACAAAGGCTCACTCATGCAGGCTAATTTAGCTCATAGGACCTAAATCTTCACGCAACTGATTGTGAATATAGAACACAAGTGCATGATCATAAGGTAACAGTATTTTCCCAATGGTCTGTGGGGAAATGTTTTTTTTATTTGTCTTATAAAATATAAATTCTGAAATATCATATTGTGACATATTACAATAGTACAATATTACTGCTGCTGTTTTGGCCAGGACCCCCTTGTAAAGAGATATTGTAGTTGAATGGGAATACTCACCGTAAAAAAATGTAATACTTATACAATACTGCTAATAATTCTTGCATTCCCCTCTTGACTTTACTAAGACAAAGACGAATATCTACTCTTACTATTCATACTATTTTCAGACTGACCAAAATCTTGGATAGAGTGGGAAGTCAGGAGAGAGTGGAGAAAGACGCGCAGGAAAGGAGCTGATGATCAAACTCAAATCTCGGCCGTCCGCTTGGAGGACTATAGCCTCTATACATCGGGTGTGACCTAACCGCTAGGTCATCTGCGCCCCCTAAAATGTATTTTTTAACAGTAGGGACTCACACCCTAACACATAAACAACTGTGGATGTCTCCCTTGTTTATTTTAGATGGAAAGGCAAAAGAGTAAAAGAGACACAGTGTTAGACTCAATAAGTTCACAGTGTTAGCAGAAAAATAGACTGGAACGTCGCCACTTACAGGCAGCGGTGGCAGCAAACCCTTTGTTATGATAAAATCAGGGACCTCCACGAGCATGCCCTTGATTCTGTGGTTGGCTTAACTCGGTGGGTCACCGAGGGGAGGCAGATGTTGTCTCGAGGCATGTCCCAGCGCCTCTGTGAGGGCTCCGGCTGGTGTTGCTGAGCTCACAGGTGCAGAGGGGATGGTGGGCGGGTGGGTTGCGGGGTGTTGGAGGTGCACTAAGCCGTCGCTCAGCCGCCACAGGCCAGCTCCGGGACGTTGGAATGAGCAGACATGCTCATTTTGATCCACTGAGGTATAATAATTGATGATCAGCCCTGCTGTCGCATCTGGGAGTCACTGGTCCGTGCCGTAATACACCCTTAATGCAACACATGGTGGTGCGGACAGAGGTGCCATGGGGTCTCATGCTGGCTTCTATTTCATGTGGTATAAAGGTTTGATTGAAGGAATACAGGTCCATATCACACGCTGAAGAAAAACCTTTTCTTGCATCTGAACTTCTTCTTCTTCAGGTTGAATGTAAGGCTGAAATCCTCCCTGAAGGAGCTGAATAAATTTGATTACTAAAAGCTTTCTTTTAAATGTTTGTTTCCTTGAAGCTTTGTTAGACCTTTTATTGTTATTATGCCTGTCTAAACATACAATGGAGAGGAAAAGCACGAGCCATAAATGTGCAAGATGGAGAAAAGTAGATATAAAGAGTAAAAAGGAGGAGGCAGATGCTAAAATCTCAATTTGGGAGCGTTTTAGTCTTAAAGTAAAAGAGATGCAGTTCAGTGTAGACGGTATAAAAACAGAGCCTACGGACCAAACATGCACAGTATTTATGTTCCGTATAAAGAAAGGCTATTTGTTTCCTAATTGTTCATTTAAATGATTCTGTGGAGAATAAAGGAGAAAAGGTTGCAAGAATGTTCCTTTTTAAAGTCCGACTTCATCGTACTTTGAGCTTAATACCTGACCTACTTTTTATATCTTCTCCCTCTAAAAAAAGAGATCAATGAAAAGTCTTATTTTGGTGTTTGCTTACTTGATTAATCGCCATTATTGTTCCCACATACACAGTGCATGCAGAAACTTCACACACAAAGGCGCACAAAGAAGAAACCCATAAACAAGCACATACATCCACCTTGATCTGTGGTAGCAGAACAAACCTCCCACGTTGTACAACTCGAACACAAATCTGGAGCACAAAACACTACCATTGACAACCTAAGGGTTTTTGAAAGCCTCCACTCGCTGATCCTTCTCTCCTGCTGCAAGAGATCAAACATAAACACAGCCGCCCAACACAAGAACGTTCCAAAAACTCAGCTCGAACAGTGTCACTGCATCTTTTAAAAATAACGTGAAGCAGTGGAAAAGTTAAGGTTTCAGAATAAATCCCGAGAGGATCAATAGGCTGCCATTATCCTGGCCACACTGAACAACATTTAAACCACTGAGCGGCTTTTGTCTTTTACAAAAAGAAAGAGGGGGGGGGGGGGGGGGGGGGGGGGCTGTTCCATGTTTGTTGTCATTGTTGGTCATCAGTGATCCGATCAAATTTTAATATGCCATTTAGCCTCATTGATTTCAGTTTACCACAGGTTGCGTTGAATGAAACATTGTTCTCTTTTTTTTTCTGCATCAGTGGCAATTACCCAACAATGAGGGCTGGCTATCACAGTGTATTAGAAGGCATGGTGTTTGTGAAATATTGCTGTTTGGGCTTCTTGTCAGCAGCTGCCTGGATCTGAACATAACAGGCATAGATGCATGCATAATCGCATGTGCAGCAGCAGACACATAGCTGTGTGCTCTGAAGCGGGCATTCATTTACGGAAATAAAGTTACACACCCACACGTCCTGCACTCAAACACTGTAGTCAGAAAGACAACCGTACATCATAATCAGTGAATGAATTCCCTTTCTTATGTTTTATTGTGTCATTTATTGCTTTGAGAAGAATTACTTTCTGTCTGCTTTTTTTTACGGCTCGAGAAAAAAGAAACAATACATCGGATGCGCACTCACTGCAAATTTTTTATCCTGTCTTCGGTGTTAAAGAACAGGTTTTGCCTTCAAGGTCCCAGCCTCTGTTTATCCTTATGATTTGTACATTATTTGTGGAGGTATATCTTGTTTATTGTTGCATAAAATCTCTTGAAGATTGAAGACTGCTGCGTTTTTTGTTTCACTTTTATTATTTCATACCTTGGCTTACAGTCATTATTCCTGTGTTGTAAATGATTAATATTCTTTTTTTTCCTATTTAAAAATGTACATACTTTCAGAGAACTCTGGCAAAATCCATCTGTCTTACCTTTGGAGCATCTGCCATCGCTTACAGGCCCGTCCACCTCACGAGTCACAGGGACTTGGGGACATCTGTCCCAACAGATAGAGAATCAGGATAGGGCCATCCATTCTGTTAACGCTCCACTGAACTCTGCGTTATGTTCACCATAATTTGCTTTTGGTTGCTGCAGCATCCCGGAATATTGCTCTGCAGCGGCTCAGACAAAGTCGGCTGGTTGTAATGTGTCCCTTTTCGGCCATTCTGCGAGCAGATAATTTGATAAACCCCCAGACGTAATGGCTATGCTGCATCCTGATAAATGTGGGTAATATGACAGGGGACAGAGGATTTCCCTAACAATTTTTGAAGAGAAGTTTGGCTATTAGGCTAATTTGATATTCTTTTATTACAGTTTTGTGTAGCATTGTATGGCTTTTTTTTGATACGGGAAATGATACAGTATATATCCTCTGTTTTGTTTCTCAGCTTGTTTGTGATTGTGAATGTGGATGTTGTATTAGAATTCGCTCAGGTGATATCTCTATCTTCCAAATAGCTCCTGCAGTTTAAGATACAAAGCTCTTATTCCGGAGGGAAACACATAAAGCAGGCATTACGAATCCAAAGTCTAACACTACTTCCTATCTTGTAATATAGCGCCGTATGCTTCCCCACTTCTCCCAAACATGAACACTCCCTGCTGCACACACATTATTCAAAATACCCTCTTATACATTCTTGAAAAACACAAATCGGAATAAAGTTGGAGAAACTGACCATGCAGTGACCCAAAAGCTCACTCAGCCATTCCTGCTTCTCTCATCTTGCTTTCTCTCAATCTTCTGAGGGTAAACGCGTCAGCTATTCCTCATATGGTAAAATATGCAATCTGTGCCTGCCAGTCTATGAGCGAGTTTCGGGTTAATCCTCATGAATACGTGACTTTGTCTGCATGAATAAATAAAAACCTGCTCACTGGGTAATTGAGGTGCCGTGCCACTAACAAACGAGGACACAATTTGTAAATGGGATTTTTCTTCCCCCTCCATCTAGACCTGTGGTGTTGATGCCACATTAAAACGCTCACCAAATCATATTGATACACTGTACTGTATGAAGATGTGACATTCAAACTGTGCATTCTCCTGTGAGGAATCAGGAAAAGTTCTATTATGTGTCTGTTTCATCATGTGCCTCATTTCAAAGAAGCTCAAGTGTAAAAGCCGCACATGGCATTGATGGCTACATTTTGTGTGTAGTGGCAGAAAAATTGAATGAGACTTGTTAAGTCTATATTTAAGTCGACAAACAGTTGACTAAAAGTCCTCTGATTCCACTGTGCTGTACATTTAATACGTTTAATGTACGAATATAGATTCAATACAGTGTTTAAATGATAGTACAAGGACATGGTGATTGACCTAAAAAAAAGGATGTAAAATATGCAGAGTGCAATTTAGTCTGAGGAAAAGACAGAAAGTGAGATTGAAAACAGAGATGCAGCGAACAGATACAGCGTTGAGGTCAGCAATGATTCCATCAAGCCTGGTTGCACTTCAGAAAGTGTTCCATTTTGTATTTAAAGTGCTCCCCATTATGGTCAATTTAGCGTCGTGTGCGTAAGGGATCCCATATGTTGATCCCCTTTTATAGAAAAGGGGGGAAAAAAAGGGCTGTCTGTCTAAAGAAGGTTTTGTGACAGAGCACTATGCAATTTCCCGCCTGGTAATTGAGCCAAAAGCCCAAAAAGGTTTCAACATGTCACTGAAAACCTCGGCAGCCAGGTTACGTAAACATTTATAGTTGAGTGCAGTGTCGGCAAATTTAAAGCTATTATCAGACCTTCACAGTGAGTAAGTTGTGTGGGGATAAGGGCTAACAGGTGAGGATGGAACGTATAGGATAGGATAAGACGGTGTAGTAAAGGGTCAGATTAGGATAGCATGGGAAACAGCAGGAGGAGAAGATCTGTTATTGCTCCTTATTTTAAATTGTTGTCTTCGTAAGAAAACGCGCAACAATTAAAAACTACTAATTGAGTTATCATTATAATTATTGTTACATGGCTATGTTAAAAACTTGATTCTGATTGGCCAATTGCACATAGCAACGGTCGGCTATCCTTTGAAAGCACATTGATAGGAAGATCAAAGTGTTACTAAGAAGAGCAGACGGCTTCTATGGACGCAGCTCTCATCACAGACTATGGAGGGCTAACTGTTATCATATTAGAAAGAAGTCCGGTTACCTTGACATCAGTCGGTTTACTGAAGGGAAAAAAAGACATGAGACAGTAACAGCGCTGAAATTAGAAAATAAGATGTAAAAATAAAAATATAAAGTCGGCACATGAAGTAAACACAAAAAAGAATGTGCTATGGGATACAGTGGTGTTTAAAGACTGATGAAAGCTAAATAAAATGCCCGGAATCCATGAAGCATGCGCAAAGGGTAAAATGCACTCACACTGCACACAAACTGCCAAGCAGATAGCTTCGTGGGCGTGTCTGTTCCATTTGCGTGTATGTAAATTGCTGAATATTAAAAAAATCTGTGCAAAATTGTCCCCATCCTTTGCCAATGGACCTTGTTGCAAATACCATCTCATCCACAAAGACCAGCGCTAATTCCCACAGGGAGTGTCTGCACACTCATCTAAACACAATGGCATAATGCCCTCAGCTGGCAGTACATGTGGCGCAGTATTTATAAGAAACGACACACGCAAACTTTCCAGAAAATAAGAAAAACAATTCTGCCTCTGTATGACTTTAAAATAAAAGATCTGTTAAAGTGTGTAAATGTTACTTCAACAGCACTATTGTTGATATAACCAGCGGATAAATCAGACATTTCATCCACATCTGTTCTGTGGAGAGGTTTGGAGCAGCTACGCACGATAATGGAAAGTTTCTTTGTTTTGTTTTTCTAGTTGCCCTTGCTTGCTTCATTCAGTGAGGAAGCTTTGTTCGAAACAGTAAAACTCATTTTACATTTTTCAAATCTGGCATTAAAATAAACCCTGAAAAAAAGGTTCCCCTCCCTTCCTTGCTCATCATTTTTCTGTTGTCAAAACAGCTCCGACAGCATGAGAGCTCATCTCCGGCAAAAAAGGAGCAAATTGCACAGAGCAGGACAACGTTGTGGGCATGTTAGCGACGGCATATCATTAGTGCAAAGTCTTTTGTGGATAGGATGCTAAAACGGGTGGGCGCTATTTTGGTGCAATGCATGGTGCTAACAGCGGGAACAATCCATTCTAAGTAGATCTGGCCCTAAGAGTATGGTCAGGTGTTTTCCAAACGGTGACCACTGCAACAAATGAAAACAATGCAACACCACTGACAGTATAAAGAAGCCAAACTAAAAAGTTAGAAATGTCTTGTCTTTGTGAGTCTTCTGTGTTTGTTATTATACCTTCACAGCCCCTGGTAATTGCTGTGAACCATTGAGCATTTGCTCGGGGACTGACAGAACAATTAGCTTCTTTAACACCAGAACACGCGATGTATCTTTGCTTCTATCTCTTGAGACAGGCACCGTAATGGCCACAGTTTATGTAGCTTTTACTGTAACAGCAAAAATACACAACTATTATGATACTTATCTCACAATATCTGATGACGCAGAACGCCCTGGGAATGATATAATCAAAGTCAGATGGGGCTGCTCCAGCTTTCAGCCCGTTATTTAGCACCACAGCACACTTTTCTGGTGTTCGATATCCCACCAAAGCAGGCCTGCGAAAGTGCATTGATTCCAGTGGGGTCCTCTTCGCCAGTCCTGCCCCTCACACCCAGTGCTTGACCCACTTATTTTCTCATCTTTCCCTGTTTTCTCAGGAGAGTTTTGCTTGCACACTGCTTCGCCCATTACTGAGGGAGTGGATGCAGGCCAAGTATGATTGCATTGCACATTCTGTCTCTCACTCTCTCGCTCATTGTCTCTTGCCATGACTCACACAAACACACACACTCTCTCTGTCTACCTGAATGAGTTAAGTGATACCAGCTCAGTTAGCCAACAAATAAATCACAGGACAAATTGACATATATGCCACAGGAGAGATCGTCTTTAAAGGAGTCATTGAACACTGCGTGTGCTATAAGAATCTCGGCCATGATAGATATTGACAAAGCACTGAATTTCAACTTTACAAGGGTCTATGCTTGTATGCCTGGTGGCCACTGGCTGTGCATGCCCATAGAGTGCAGCCTACGACCAAAAATCAAATATATAGCAATTTGGATGCACTCATTGAATTCTTTATGATCTACAGAATGAGTATTCAGGTTGCGTAGATGCTCTTGTACTCGAGTTTTGAACTCTGAAGATCCTCCTGGCTGACTTCACCCTGTTACAGAGATGCATGCTGGTTTGAACAAGACCCCCTGATGGGCTTAGATGTTATATCCCTACATCTATTCACCTGATTGTATCTCTACATAATTTTCTTTTTGTACATATCACCGACTTTACAAGATACTGCTGCTCAAAAGATGTATAATGTAAACAAGCAGTGAACCTACTGTGCTCGAAAGAAGAAGAAGACACAGCCTTAAGTTGGAATAACTGTCATTTCTTAACATAACATTATAAAGAAATGTTGACTTCTTAAATGAACTCCTCAGCCAATGTATTTGAATCAATGTCCTTAAAAATGGCTATGATGAAGGTTAACTGCAGATTGAAGCTTACTGATAAAACGAAGAGCATCAAGCTTTTTGTACACCAAATAGCCCAAAAGTGAAGCCCTCATAAGCAATGTATTCTGACCCAGCATGCAGTGTTTGCAACGTGTAATGAGGCACAGTCCCACATTTTGCCCCGAGGCAGCCTCACGTACTTAGCTTGCAGCCTGGCAGAGCACAGCGGCAAAGTTTTGGGATTTGGTTCAGCGGTGTGAGAAACCTAAGATGTGTATTTTTCACCTTCTTGAAGGTACATCGAGGACTAGAACAACTTTCAAGCATTTTGCAGATCTTGTAAATCAGAGTTAAAGCTCACTGAAAAAGGTACATTTGCCAGGTGACTTGTTTTGTGTCTCTTATTGTTGCATTCTTACATTAAATGTTGTATATGTCAAACAAAAAAATGACATCATAGTTTATTTTTAAGTATATATATATTCAACAGTGTGCATTATTTATGTCATAGAACAAAAATGTATGATCAATAAGTCATTTGAACAGCACGATGAGATTTTTAGTTGGCTCGGCCGTAGAGGATGAGTCCAGGGGAGGGCATGCAGGCCGCACTGTTTAAGGCTGGAGTTGGCTTTCTTTAGAAGGCTGCATAATATTTCTTAATAGGGTTGAAAGTGGGCTTGAGGCAGGTCTGCTGAGATTCTCCTTTTCCTCTCCCGGATTATCATTTTTAAGCAGCTTCCTTGGGAGCTTGCAGAATGAGTATTATAGGAGCCAGGGTACAAAAAAAAAAAAACCTTACCAATTTAGTTATTTCACCAATTTACTTCCTTTCATATGATTTGCTAAATTTACTGCTCTCTTTTTTCTCTCTGGCTGATTTCTCCCAAAAGCAAAAGTTTTATGAGCTGCACTGTGTTGTACCAACGAATACTGTAGCTTGAACATTACCATTTATTTTTAACACTATAGCCTGAGCACATGGCTGCTCTATCTTTGCCTTTCATAAAGTCAGAGGCAGAGCTGTCGTCAGAATAATGCATAAAGACATTTTTTTAATGATGAGGGAATAGCAATATTCTATATAATAACCAGTGCAGATGCAAATACGTATGTATTCATTTCTTGAAGAATATCTCAAGAACTGAGCTTCAGCAGGTGCAGTGAGGAGTCTGTCTTTTTTTTTTTTTTTTTGTTGGAAAGTGTCAGTGATCTCTCCATGGACTTCAGTGCAAATATCAGAGAGGTTTCCACTTTATTGTTTTATGCAGTTGACATATATGGAGCAATACACATGAAGCAGGGCAAATCCATGAGAGCAAGTTGCAGTTTTATATTGAAATTACACTTAAGTATTCGTATTGATCCTCAGAGTAAGCGGAACTACAAAGGATCCGTCATGTGGAGTGGTTGCATTTTCAGCCTCCTGCGTCCGGGTCATACATGTAAAACTAAGCCTACTATAGCTGGGATTAGCTGGGAAATCTGAACTCCTTCAGGTACCTCTTTCTGATTTCTCTTTCACGGCAATAGCATTTGCATTTTTCAGCAGAGGCAGGATTTGAGCACAGAGTGTGATTGCTCTCTTTGCTAGTTAAATGTTTAAAGAAGACATGCAATTTGAATTGCTGCAGAGCTCATCAATATGAAATTGGACTAGTGGAGGGAAACAAAATGTAAAGCGGCAGCCGAGCACTCCTTATGCCCAAAATCTAACACTCCATTTTCCAGCACAGCAACACAGGCTGAGACTTTCAGGAGGAAAAAAAAAAGACAGAAGAAATCCTGAGGCTACTCTACCTTTTGAGGGTTTTCCTTGCTATCAACGGCATAAATACTTGCAATACATATCAGAGCATCTGCAGGGTAAGAAAGCAGAATGGCGTTTAGAAAACAGAATGAATGATTTATAGTTCATCCATATTTAAAAACATATGCATAGCCTACTTATTGATCAACCAAAACCAAAGAGTTAAGTGTTTTTAAGATGTATTGACAATGATTTCACCATCAGTCAATCTAATTTTCCAAATCAACAGTCTGGGGATTCTGTTGTTAAATGACAAGAATAAACAGGTCTGTTTACCAGCACAAAGTATCTATCAGGGGAAAACTTCATTTGGGCTTCTGAGCTTGTTATCTGTCACTCAGAAACTGATCCAATAGCATTCATAATGCTTCTAAAGCCCACCCGTCGTTTTCATCCCACAAATCCCGCTGTGCTTGAAGATGTGTCGGCAGCAGCAAATTATTAAATTGTATTTTTCATCCTCAAGGGTTGTCAGCAGTCTTTGCAACAAATAGAATTTCCCAATATAATTATGATTACTAGAGGGAAGGTGAAAAAGAAGAGACGATGTGAGGTAAATAAGGATGCTTCCAGCAACACCTCTCTAGTTCTCCCTCTTAGCATCATGCCGGGCCCAAATTTGACTGATAAGCAGGCTCTGCCCTAACACAAACGTTGCTCAACGGAAAAGGAATAATTTGTATGGAGAGACAGTCAGAGTTCAATAGACTTTCTGTCATCGGCTCCTTCAGCTGATAAAACACACACAGCAGCAGGGTGAAAGGGAGCCATTTGCAGAGTTGACAGATTCCATCATGGATGACTTTAGCATACCTGAGTGCTGCTCTTTCCCTGCCTTCGTCGTGCCCTCTGCCAGGGAAAGGGGTGATGAATCAGGCTTTATGGGCCTTCAGGATGCCGGAGAGGTCAATCTGCGCGAATGGCTGTTAAAATCCGACATAACTTGACCAGGCCCCTTTAACAAGCTCCGAGCCATTCTACACCCACAGAGGAAGCTGCACAGTTGTGTCGTTCTGTAATATACTTTGCCCCGATAAGCTACTGGCCAAGTTCCTGAATAACAAACTTGGCTGCTCCTGGAAGATTCAGAGGAAAGCAAAAAATTCTCACAATGAGTGAGTTCATGATCTGCCTTGACTTGCACCTTGACTTTTCACTGCCGCTCTAAGTGATGGAAGATCGAAAGCCTCTGATCTCAGGCTCAATGATAGTGGGTTTTCTCTTCCTAAAAACACAGTTGGGTTTATTGGCTGTTAGCCATTATTCTATTCTATGACCTGAATTCTTCACAGGAATAAAAGCAGAATAAAAAAAGAGACAGAGAGAGAGAGACAGAGAGAAGGTATAATCAAATTACACAACATACTTTCTACGATTTCGAACACAGTGGCTGCTACAGGAGGAGAAAACAATGCCCTGCTATCTCTTTGTTTTATTATTATACAAAGCCGATGAGTTAATCTCACTGAAGTAGTTTCCCTTTCATTACTAAAGCCCCTACAGCACAACAGGCAACATTCACACAAACACGCACACAAGTCAAAATAGTAAGGAAAATTAGATATGAATATACATAGCACTTTTTCAGTTTATTTGTTTCTTTTTTTGGCATAAATAAGTAAAGACAAGTTCCTGGAGAATCGGTCACCAACGTTTCGTGCGCTGTTTTTTGGGGTTAGCTTAACATTTTCCACAAAAAAAAAGAAGGAAAATAATCAGGGTTAAAATGTCTTTGTACCTCATAATCACGTTCATAATGTGGCATGTTTCCAACCATGTTCAAAAACCTCGGCCGCTGCACTCCGAATCCTTCTTTGCGACCCCTATCTCCACTTGCTCTTTGTTGACTTTCCCCGTGAACTAAGTTGCTTTGGCCTCATATTGAGAAGTTCTTGTAACTGTAAAAGCCTCTTCATGTTTTTTTGTTTTTTTTATATGTCCACCATGTTGCCTTGACAACAGACGTGGCTAATCCATAGTGCAAGGGGCACAGCTGCTGGGCCGCAGAAAAGGGCAGGCTGATGCACAAAATGGTAATATCACCTAGACTTGGGTGTCTGATGTCTCCTCACTCTGATCTTCACTCTGAATATTTTGTTGATGTTGTGAATGTCAAATGCACATGTGTGGTTTGTGTGTACGTGTATTTTGCCAGTGGACTGGCAATCATAGGGAATAACACAGCTCCATGATTGCATGCTGCCCTTGAAAAAAAAAAAATCTATTCCCAGTTGAACCCAAAACAGCCCGGAGCCTTTCTCGCCAAACTCAATATTTTCCCTGTATACATTCTGCTATAGGTGGACAAGAAACAAGCTTTTGTGACACTGAATAACAGCAGGACACCTTCAGTATAATATACTCTATACAGCCACATACAAAGAAAATCCTGTTGCTTTTAGGATAAGTCATTACCACCTCCGCAGAGGATGTAATGGTTGCTGTTCCGCTCGTAAGTCTGTTTGTCCGTTTCTGTGTTTGTCTGCCGGATTACAGAAAAACTTATAGTCCCATTTTTATGAAACTTTGAGGGAGGGTGTAACAGGGGTAGAGAAAGAACCCATTGAATTTGAACAAGATCTAACTCATCAACAGTAAAGTCCAAAGTGTGATAACGATGTGAAATAAGTTGCAGATCTGACTTCAAGGAAACATAAAAAGCTTTCTGTTAATGTACTTTTCTTTTCTATATAAAAGCTTCAATGTCTATGATGCAATTTCAGTGTAGGCATTTTGTATACATAATTCACCTTTTATGTTTATGTATTTTGGTTTTATCATTGTATTATAACCATATGAAAATGCTCACACAGACATGTGTTACAAGCTGAGATGATGGCCCTTCAGCAAGGCACGATCATATTTGACAGAACTTTTGGGAATGAATAAAGACTGACATTGTGGTTTGGGTTGCAGATTTAGTTAAACAAGGTCTGCTTTGCTTCAACTCTGAGTAATTAAAATACTACACATACCTTCTTCTTTTACATAAAACAAGTCTAAATACATAACTGATCACAACATATCATTATACTGTAAGTATTAAAACACTGAGCTTTAGTGCCAGCCAGGTTGAGCACTATTTCCACGCACATGTGAACTGGTTTGGTCTACTTTCTGGAAGCATTTTAGATCTGACATGCTTTTCTTCTTGTTAAATGTCACTGACAGGTTTTGACATGAAAACTTAAGTTAGCAGTATCCGACCTGTCATACTGTATTTGTAAACAGCTTCCATTTCTGTCTCTGAGCTTAGGGGAAAGGAGGTGAAGCCTGGCAGCAGACAAGGGTTTTTAACAAACATCCCCACATGCATACATAATGCCCTTATTTGGAAGAAAAAAAGAGAGAACGTTTGCTGCTCCATTTAATGCGTAGTATTTCTCTGAGCGCCCAGAGGATACCTTCTGTCCACAGCTTCAATTTGCTGCATGCACTAAACTTAGTAACCCTGACTCTTCCTGTATAGATACACAGTTTACCGCTCCTCCTATCTATCTATGTATCTATCTATGTTTGTATGTCTGTAAGGATGGAATGAGTGAGTGAGTGAAATTAGATTATTCCTCCTGAGGAATCCATGTGCCCTGCAGAGTCAAAGTTTCTTGGAATAATCCATCTCATGATGAATTACCTCGAGTTTTTTGCAGTATGAACTTTGCTTCACAGGACTAACTTTGGACGTCATGCATCGGCTACATCAGCTGCGACATGCTGTGTCCGTGTTGCGTGGGTATTGATTGATGTAGCTAAGTAGTGCGATCGCTGTCCTACACAGCTGCAGACAAGGCCAATAGAAATCCTGTGGATTTCTATGGCTCAGCCAGGTTTAACTCATCAGCAGAATAGGAATCATTCAGGTCCTCAGGGACTCAGGGTGGGGATACATCAAGGGCAGGTGTGAGGAGACAGGTGACCCATGACCTCTGCCTCCCACTGCCTGACCTTGGAACAAGGTTTCTGTCTCCGGGCTAAGGCTTAAATCTTCCTCACTAGATCAATTTGATGATGTATAGAGGGGCAGACACTAAGCTTGGGATAGAAGCTCGATATCTAAGCATAAAGAGACACAAGGGACAGTGTGGATCTTTTAAGTCACATCTCTGTTTTGTGCACATTTTACATCTGCACAAGTCAGCAAAAAGAAAAGTGGCATTGCTTTTCATCAGGGAAACACCCCGGCTTTGCTATAAATGTACAGTAGTAGTGATCAGTTCATACTTCTTTGGCCCGCCATATAAAGAAATACTGTCTGCCTGTTCCAAACATCTGAGATAGAAAAACTATAAAAGTAGTCATTTAGTCATTCTCTTTCCATTTTTATGTTATTTAGTCCAACAGCTGCAATAACAACTGCCTCGTGCAAAGTGTCTAAAAGTCTCTTTTGATAATCATCCTCAAATTGCCTTAAATTGCTGCTTTAAATGGCGAGAATTTCTTTGTTGGTTTGTTTACAAGGAAACACAATGTACTGTAAAAGATCCAGTTTACCAGGCGGATGAATATATTATATTGCTTGTAAAATCTACAACCTACCAACAAATAAATGTGCTCACACAAATGCACACAGAGAGAAGAAATGTGGTCACATTGACTTGGCAACTGGATGTGACCAAGGATTAAGGATGGCTTGCTTGTCAAAACGCAATCTGTGCACACAGTGATGATCGGTAAGCAAGGAGACATCCATTCACAGCCTGAAAATGTCCTTTTTCCTCTGTGAGGAGGACAGAGCTGCTACAGAGGAAGAGCAAAACGTGAATGACTGGGCATGTTATGAATGGGCAGAGTGTGAGTGAGCATGTGGGGGGGGGGGGGGGGGGTGTGTGTGTGTGTGTGTGTGTGTGTTATTACCCACAGACTTTCACGTTACTTCAAACTTGCAAGACAGTCTGGCTGCGGACCAAAGTCCCGATAATCTTTCTCCATAACTGAGACAGCATGATTTTTTATTTTTTTTTGCATTTCCAATCTTCGTGATATTAAAAGAAAATAAATCTGAACTATGTGTTGTACACCTTCAAGGGGTTTGAATTAAGATCATCCGATAACCACTGAGTATATACAACTCTGGTTGTAAATTACAGAGCAACTTTGATTGTATTGTAATGTTATTGAGTCCTTATCTCCATGTAAACATCAACACCAACATGGACACTGGTAACTAGGTGGCACGAGTGGCTAAAACATCAACCAGGTGGTTTGAAATATCTCACCTTTGGAAGGAGAGAAAGTAAGCAGATGGCGGGCCTTTAGGGTCCATAGCACATTGTCGACAACGAATTAGAGTCCAGAGGGGAATGGGATGGCTGATAACCTCCATCCCATGGTTCCATCTGCTGAATCCTAAGCAAGGACAGTGCATGCAGACATGCAAAAGCCAGACGCCGACATCTTGTAAGCCTGATGTAGAATTATACAAAAGGTGAAATGGGATGAATACATTATTGTTGTCAGGATGTGTTATGGAGCTTTTCTTTAGCCGTGGCTAAGCAGCACATCATAATGTTACATAATAACCTTTTAAATCGGACATTTTTTACGAAATGAAAATTTGAATAGTAGTGTTTCTTTCTGAATGAAAATAAATGAATAAAGGGGATAATAAAAGGGCGATGATGATGTAAAAAAAAAACAGATTAGATGGTCATTCAAAGGGATTCAGTCTGGCATTTGTGATGTCAATACAAAGGCAATCTCCTGCCTGTTTTCAGGACACCCATTCAAAGCCCCTGTGCATGGCTCTTTGGGGTGATCTAAAAAGAAAAGACTTCGAAAAAGGCAAGCAATGCCAATTGTTAGAAAACACATGCCAAGCCTGCCTTTTGTCCCGTTGAAACAAAGTGGTTCATCATGTTCTGTACATTCACCAGGTTTTCAAAAATAGGCTTTCATCACAATGGCACTATCTAAATCCTATTGTGGCCAGAACAAGGCAATGTTCACAGAATCAAATAGAAAAGGAATAATGTTGTGTCTAATTGCAGTTCCTTCACTATATTCTCCTACTGGGTTTAATCTAGCTCCATTCATGCTCATGCTAATCACAACATAGCCATAGAATTACTGCAAGGCTGTTAAAATTACACAACGGCATTGGCAGGAGTCTCAGAAGCCATAAATATGAACCGCATGGATACAGTCGGATGTTTTTTTATTGACGTCTCAATATTTCAGAGCTGCAAAGAGTGGACACAGAAAGTTTCTTTTTCTGCCCTATTGAGATTGCAGCAGCAGCCAGTGGCTCGCTCTGTACAAAAAACCTGCTGCCTCCACAATATCATTCAGCCCTTTTGTGTGTGATGGAAAGTCCTCTCTCCCGACACTCTTCTATGATGAGCAAGTACAGTAAGAAATCAAAGCCCGGCCTCAAAACAACAGCTGTTTCTACTTATGTAATGGCTGCAGGATGACTGTTCATATCCTGGCTCGTTGAAGCTGTCACAAATCATTAATCTCGGGGCTTGTCTGTGGGGCCACGCTGTCAACTTGTTTTTTGGACATCTGTGGCGAGGCAGAAGCAGGAGACATCATTTAAGCGACACCTCACACCTTTCCCAATCTTACAAAACAGCTTCAAATAATCTGACCTCACCTGCTGCAGCTCCCACTTCTCGAAGTTAATTGAAAGACATCAAACGTTTTTTTTTGTTTGAGTGAGGATGACAAATCATACAAACCCTGTTCCATGCTTCTCAGTAAATGCACCTTAGTTGAAAAAAACAATATATGAAATGAAAATATACACTGTTCAAGGAGTATAGCAAGAGAAAGGCTCCACATTGTGACAAGTGAGCACTAAAGAAAGCCATTGCACATTGCTTGATGTTGGGCTTTATGTATGTCAGTTGCTCCCTCTGGTGCAATGCTGCATATGTTTGTAGTGTGAAGGTATTGCCGTTAACAGGCTGCAACAGAGAGCCCCTTAGAGCTACCTCAGACCCAAAAGGGGCTTAGCTGCAGCATTAGTGAGGTCTTAAGTAACTTTTCAATTCAGCAGGACAGAGAGGAGAGACACTGAGGGAGACCATGCGCCCTCTACTGGTGGACTAAAGAACAGAATTCTGGGGGGCTTGGTTAAGACTTCCTAAAGTGGCATTATGTACTTTATATTTTTGCATTTACACATTTTTTTATTAAACACAGATATTAAATTAAAGGTACAGGTGTGTATCAAAAAGCCTTACATATTTCTGCAATGTTTTGAAGTGAACTGTATTTACAGGAATGATTTAAGAAGCAAATGTGTACAGGTTCAGTAGGTTTAATTATTGCTTAGTTGAATTATAATAGGTGTTTTACTTTGAATGGAATGTGCGGGGTTTAACTCAAATTAGATTCCCTGTGTTTTCCATCTACACAATGCTGATATTTTGCAAATGAGAACAAATGAATAAGAGTATTGAACCGTTAAAGTGAGATGTACAGTTCGGCCCAGCTCATAATTGCTTTTTCAAAGACTAGCCTTGAAGTAATTAGAGGTTGGAGTAAAAAACACTCACCATTTAGATAATCAGCCTGCCATTAACACCTTGGGGGCTGCATTCTGTTATCAGCTTGACCCTTTCTTGGAAAACACTTCTCTCTTCTCGTCCTGATTTGCAGACTTTTCTCTTTAGACACAAAGTGTTTGGTTGGATTGATTAGTGCAAAGGTCACAGTGTAGTACTCGCAGCAATATATGTGGCCCAGGAAGTTATTGACCCTAACAAAAACAGATGGCGTCTCACAGTCATTTTCAGCAGCTCTTGTTGTTTAGTGGCCAAATGTCGAGTAGAGTAAATGAACAAGGCAGTATCTCTCTTTTTTCCCCCCTGAAACAAAATTTACTTTTAATGTTTGATCTTGTGCGGCAGCCATTGACAAACTTGTGATTGAGTGGGACTTTCATTATGGAGAGAAAGCCATCATTATCGATCAAATTTAGAGGCAGGTTGCAGGAGGGGGAGTGGGGGTGACAGGTGTATTCTGGGGGATGTAATCACAACCATTGAGCTCCAAACCACCGTCTCAAACCAAGAAACCCCTCATTTTATTTCCAATTATGAGCTCTTTTTTCAGTTCAGATGACAAACACCCACAACACAAGCAACCAACAATTGGACAAGCTTAAATAGCTTAACAAAATGGAGAAATTAATGTAGACAAAAAAACACACTCAGGATTTTTAAAAGACAAGATTGAAGTAATTCAATAATTACAAAACATGTACCAGTACATTTACTGATTAAGATTGAGACATTTAGAATGTATGTAGGGTTTTATATAATCAATCACACACTTTGCTTTTTGATTGTGGGGCGGCTGTGGCTCAGTTGGTAGAGTTGGTTGTCTCTTAACCGGAAGGTCGGGGTTCAATTCCCAGCTCCTGCAGCTATTGTCCGATGTGTCTAATGGGATTAGTTAATACTGATGGTCACTTTACAAAGAGACCTCTGCCATCGGTGTGTGAATGGGTAGGTGTGACCTGTGATGTAAAAGCGCCTTAAGTAGTCAGAAGACTAGAAAAGCGCTATACAAGCTCGAATCCATTTACCATTTGTTTTCAATTACAAGAATCTATCCTGTACAATAATGGTTTTTATTGTCTATAGGAACATTCTCACCCTCCACTACCCAACTTCATGTTTAAAAGTGAAAGTTTAACATTAATGTTGAGTGGATTTGGTCAATTCTTGATTTTGTGTACAGACTTACAGCACATGAACGAGTTTTCCTTTTCCTCACTTGAAAATCACAATGATGATTGCTAAATTTTAAACATGTTAAGTTATTTGGGGTAATTAATTCTTCAGTGGATGTTTTAATGTTACATTAGGATGAGTTTGAAAACTAAAACTGCCTAAGGGTAATATAGATCACGTTCAAAACAAAGGCTGAAGAAGTTGTTCCAGCACCTTCAGATAAACGTTAATGATAAAATAAAGGTAAAATGGCAGGACAAGCATCACCTGAATCCAACACACCCTTCTGTTGTTGCATGACCATATGGTCAATGCTGCTTTGGCAACAGGTATGAGGTGCTAACAACTGTGAATAATATGTTCCTGTTTTCACGTGCCAGTGCCTTGACAGTTTTAAAGAAAAACAATGCTTTGCTTTCACATGAAAGTCATGCAGTTTTATTTACGGATAATTTAATTTATTTACAGTATTTCAGCTGTAATAATTGATGCGCCATCCATGGATCATTCCTTTCACAAGAAGGGAAGACAGCATCCTGTTTAATTTTGTTATTTTCCCATTAAAACCTGAGGAAACATCAAAGGCAGAGTGATTTAATTAACAATGTGGAGAGTCTGTGTACAGCCGTCTGCATTTTGCAAATTACTCTTTGCTGAGAATAAGAGACTTATCAGGCTCATACAGACATCGCTGCACACCTCAAAAGAAGTTGTGTTGACACAAGGAAGGGGGAAAATACATGTCTCCCTCAGACAGAATTATCCACTTCTCAGGTATTTTCAGTTTACAGTTTCCAGGTTGGAAAAATTAATACCCTTTCTTCCTCTGCCAGTAGAGTTTACTATTCTTTTGCTGTGCGCTCTGTGAAGTGTGGAGGGAATGAAAGAAAAGACGAGGAGTTAAGTATCGTATATAAAAACATCATTGTGATGTGTTCCTAATGGCAGAACATTTCTCGATAATTGATTTTGACGAAGAAGTGTTTCTAAGAAGCACACAAGTCTGCAAGCTTTAAGGATGTTTAGTGCTACTAGAGGCTGAATACAATGTCACCAATCTCCAAGAATAGCTCTTAAAAAGTTTCAAAATAAGAGTAAATTATAGTTTAGAAGAAAAGCAGCTACTGTAGGGCATGTCAACAACCTAAACATTGAAATCCTAATCCCACCTTTCTCTTTAATTGATTATATATATGTACAATAATAAACGTACATTTTGCCATGCATTGTAGCTCATGTACATCTGCTGTCCTCATGGCAGGTCAGGTTTTTCATAATTGTGTCACAAGTTTTGATCTTTAAAGATCGATATGAACAAAATAAAACATGTAAATGAAGATAATGGGAAGCAGATTCAGCTGTATATAAATCTCAGAAATGCTTTAATGGGATTGTTTCAGCAGTGCACATCGTTTGTCATAAAGTGTCTCTTAGAGGATCATATCAGTGTTGTTCTCAAACTCTAATTGTTGTCTTTGTTAAGGTATGATGTCAGATTATATTTCCTTAATGAATTACAAAGAGAGAGACTGGGGTCACATTCCTGCAAATTAGAAAATGAGTTTATTCTCCTTGTCAGAGAGATGGATGGTTCACACCCAGCCTTCCTTAGGTCTGACTGGAATATGTGGACTCCCTGAGAGCCACTGTAAATAAGAGTGGATGTGTGGAAGTGAGAGATAATGAAAGAAATGTTACAAAGCCTGCCGTACGTGTAAAGCAGCCGAGGATGATGCCCAAACATAAAGTCTGTTTTCTGGCCTGTGTTCCATAATGCCTTTTTCTTGTTGTGCAGACAACTTGAAGAGGAAGTAGCCTGCTGCAAAGCGTGCTTTAATAATAAAGGAGAATACGTCAAACTGTCAACTGAAGATGGGAATGAAATCTAAAAAATAAACATTGAAAAGAAGAGGTATAAGCGGGAGAATAACAAGCGAATGAGAGTAGAGGAAGGAGCGGAAATAATGTTTTCTTTCAAGGGGTGACACTTCTATCCAATTCAATATTATAACTATGTTTTGTTGCAGTGTTCCTCCACCAGCTTGACATTTCAGGGTTAAAAGGTGCACATTACAGCTCACCATTGCCATGTTTCCCATAAATTCACATGAAGATATTTCCACAAAGATGCTCTATTTCCTTGTTGAAGAGTGATCCCTTTCTTTTATTCCGGTCATGGGGCGAGCCACCACAGGTGAAGAGAAGCCAGAGCAAAGCAGAATATAGCGCGCTGATAGAAATGTCACATTTGATGGAATCACTTTAATTACACGCTTGTACTAAATTGTTCGGCGCTGCCTGTACATTGTGTTGACTAATGCCATGCTTTGAGTGACATTCTAATTCATGTGATGTGATGGGACAATGAAGAGAAAGCATCTGGTGCTTTATCGTTTATTTTAATAATCATTTTAATTATGGCTTGAATCAATCACAGGTGACCTTTGGTAGCATTCGATGAGGAACACATTCCTCGCAAAGTGAAACAATGAAGCCATCAAAACAAGGTGGCGGAGGCTTCTGCGCTAGAAAACAGCTGCTACTACAGATCAAAATCGTTCCTACTAATTAGAAGAGAAATGTTAGAAATATCTTCACCAATCTTCACTATTATCTTCTTAAATTTTCCTCCAAATGTTGTTTTGCCCACTGACTGTGTTTTGCCGATAACGCTGGGTAGTAAGAGAGGGGGGTGAAGGGGTGAATGTCATCAATCAGCATTAACCATCAGCTCTGAGCTATTGACTGATGATTCACCACGGCAGTATCTCCTCTGACTCTAAAATGAAAGGCGGCGGCGGCGGCAGCAGAGGCGGAGGCAGAGACACTCAGTTGATTGGCACCTCATTGAGTCTGGCAGGGGAGCCTTTGATTGCACTAGCTGTCAATATCACGTAATTGTTTTTTTCTTACATACATGGTGCCCTCGCTGTCTTTTGCAGCAGGGTCGACTATTGTATTTGCTTCGATGATATTATACGGCGACTCCGTGGATATTTTATGCTTATTTTTGGTCCCTTTTCACTGTGATGTTTTTACGGCAGAATGTACCCTCTTGTTGATGCAGCGAGCGAAAAAATTATATTTGTACACCACCACCAGCCAATATGTCATCGTAACATCAGTGCATTAAGATTCATGGCCCATACTAGACGGCTAGATTAGCTGCATATGGCTGTAAATCTGTCCTTCACAGCCACCCTAGGGTGTATCAGAGTAGCCAGTTATGCCTTCAAGCTTTAATTGGACCCCTTTCAATTATCACATTAAGTGTGTTACCGGAATACGTACACTGAGCACACTTCAGTCTTGACAAGTGTGAACTCAGCCTGTATTCTCTGAAGTCTTGCTAAAAAACGGAGTTTAAATTTCTTCTTAAATGACACCCATAATGCCAGAAGGGACTGTTCTGGGCTGAGAGAGCGACCCCATTCCCCCACCCCAAGGTCGGCGGAGAAGATTTAATTGAAATTGAAAGCGTCTATCTGATAGTTTGGAATAATTAGCAATATCAGAGTGGAGAGGGGAAGAGAGGAAAGAGAAAGTGGACATCAGCCCTGAATAAAAGAGGAGAAGCTGTCATCAGGTTTAGAGAATTGAGTGTCAGTGTGATTGACTGCACTTGTCTCTGGTTGTCACGCATGAAACTCAAACTTGTTGCAAACAAGACGTACGAAACTCAAACTTGTTGAAGCTGACACAAGTTTGGAGAGGCGAACATGGATATTCTTAAACTTATAATACTCTGACCTAAGGTCTTTTGCAAAGGCCAGACAAGGTTCATGTAAACTCAGCCTTGTGTCTCAGGCAAATAAACTATTGTGCATGCATGGCTCGCAATATCCCTCACCCTGTAAAACTAGCCTTCTCCTCCCACCCGTAAAACAAACTCCACCACCCTGCAGCCCTGTAACACTCCTAGAGTCACTTTCGCCCGGCCCAACATTTCTGCACCAGTTAATAAAAGGGAAATGAATTGTATCAACATTGCTATCTTTGCTCATAGTGAATAGGAAATTATCATAGAGATGGGTATTGGTGCCTTCACACACTGAATTACGTGGAGAGCAAGCCTGTTTCTCCCTCCTGTCACACAAACACGAAACACGCACACACAAATACAGCAGCTTGAAATAAACTGCGGGGGTAAAATTGGCCACAGTGATGTCATCATACGGATGGCAATTTTCTCCCACAATTTTACAAACACTCGGATATGTCAGTGACATTTAGTGCTTTTATTTCCGCCAAAATTCCTTTCTCTCCATGCCATCCCAAGGCTCTGATACGACATGTCAACATTAGAGTCGATACTGCATGCCAGGGAGAAGAAATGTGACTTACCCTTGTCTCTCTGTGGGTGTTTGTCGTTTTTCGAGCAGGCCCAAACATCTGACACAGAGAGGATGACACCCAGGGACATGACAATATATACAAGTGTCCTCAGGGCCTGACAGGCGCACAAAAATCAAAGATATGGGATGTTAATATCTGGTAGTTAGAGCTCGAGGCTAAATAGCATAAAAGACATTGAGGTCAATGGGTTGCCAGCAGTCTCTAGAGCAAAGTAGTGCCGTGGCTATTTTCACCGACTCCTCCTCTGCGGACTGTCGGAGCCACTGGAGGATTCTCTTCATCTTCACAGTCAGAACACAATCAGAGAACCTACTTTCTGCTTTTGCCCTTTGATTTGATGAACAATATTTTTCATGTTGAGAGCATTTAGACACCAATTTGGAGACTGTTAGACAAAGTCGTTTGATTAAATATAAAACAATGGTTGAATTAGCTGAGATAACTTCAAAACTCTAAATAGGACCGTTTTTTATTTAAAAAGGGAAATTCCGAGCGAAAAATGTATTTATGCAACTTCTCAGTATAAAGGTTGAACTGAACCAAATAGTGATTAACTTGTAATTACATTCTGTTATAACTGAATTTGTGTTTTCAGTTGCAGTAGTTGAGTTATAGTTTTGAATAATTTCTCTTACTACAGATAATCTGTCCTGTGAACACTTTGGCTTTCTTGTTAATACTGCGAATAACTTGAATTGATTGTAAACAAAACTGAAGTAATCCTGTTTAATGTAGATACACACAGCAACAACATGACTAAAATGAACTGGAATGGGCTAAACTGTAGTCATTACAGCAGTTATCAGAAAGACTTTATTTATCCCAGGGTGAAATTCGATTAATTATAAGTATCACAGTATATTAAAAATGTACGTTTCATAATCAATTCAAGTTTCCAGTTTTTGTTCCAGGCAGATTTCTTGAGCTCTTTCAGTCCTGTTGCACCACTTATGGGCTTAACTTGCTATTTTTGCTGATGTTCCAGCAGCTGCCTTATTGCACACTCTCTCCATCACTCCGTGTGTCTCTGGTATCCGTCGCTCTCGCTGCGGGGAATGTTAGTCGACAATGCCTGCACTCAACACACCCCGAATAAAGTGCGTAGTGACAGAGACATTAACACAAGCCACTGAGTACCTCTGTGATTTTAGCTCGAGTATATCTGTCAGCAGGGCCTGAAGGAGTAGAAGGCATCTATCTGAACTTTCAACGGCTGGTGTTTGGGTTGAGGATTGTGGCAGTCAACATCACAACAGTAAAAGTAAAGCCGTGATTTATTGAAAGTGCCGCATGCGCTCGCTTTCATGTTTGCCGGTGATACATTATTTGACTTTTCTTGTGCTTTCAGGAACATGGCGATGCGGATGAATTAAACATGTTAAGCAGGAACAGGTCTTTCTCTGAAAGCTTTACCCTTTTCATGATAACCCCTTTTTAGACATTCAGCAGACTTATCACAGCGTATAAATAGGACAGAATTCATTATTCAGGGGAGGTTTCGGTGAAAAATTAATAGTTGTCCCCAGAGGAGGCTCTGTGGCGCTCCGGAAAAGGAAAACCTTTAAAGTGTACATGCACAGGGGAATCTGGGGAGAGTGTGCCCCTCATACTAAAACCTTTGCCATGCTACACTACACACTGATACTGCAAATATAAGTTTGCTCAGCACTAATGACTGTGACTAATACCGTACACAGTCTGCATTCATGCCTAAGCCATCCTCAAAATATTTGCAGGATGGGGGAAGAAAAGGGACACAGAGAAAAAGGATGGTATGCGTGTCTGCTCCTGACACTGACACCTCATATAGATTACACATTTTCAGGATTGCCTGGAGGGACAAAACATCCAGACTTGAGCTGCTGACATCTGAAGAGGGGCTCTCTTTTTGAGACCAGACTGAATGATTTCACTTAGAAATACATTGTTGCACAATAAACACACACTTGAAAACTCTCACACACACACACACAAAACTGTACAGCAGGTCTCCCTCTCAGCTCTGTCATATAAGAGATTACAATTTCCAGCATGACCAGATCACTCATGCACTGAAATCACGCCGCCGCCAGTGCTGAGTGGTTTTCAGCCTGCCAGTTATCCGTTGAAAGATGGGCTTCACGATGCCTTTGTATCCACTTCCTATCTGCCTGGCCATGGAGGCAATAACAGTAATGTATGGCTAAGGGAAAACAGAGCTAATCATCAATGACTGCAAGATATATGGCATATGCAGTGGCACCTTGTTTATTACCTCCCTCCTCCTCTCCTGCTGCTGCATCCATCGGCAATACAGACATGCTGCCACATCCGAGAGCTTCTTCAATGTTAATTTGATTCATTCTTGTTTTCCATAATAATTGGGGGCAATGGGTCAGTGTGATGAATTTGCTTGTTACATGACACGGGATGTAGCACACTGGTGGCTGCTGTGCAGTTTGTCTCTCCAGTATCTCCTCCGTTGTGTGAAGCGGAGGCCTCATTTTTATAGTTACATGCAGCTCTTCCTAATGCAACAGGTTCAATTCTTGGAGGAGCTGCTTACGCCTCAAATCTGCTTCTAATTCCATTTTAAAAAGGAAGCTAAGAGTGTCATAAGTGACATTTACATTTTGAGATTAGAGTCATTTCCTAAAAATCATGCTTGTTTAGAAAGTATTCCTGCTGGAACAATCCAATCTTCTTGCAAATATCAGACAGCTTTGTGAGGTCACACTTAATCAGTCGAGTTTTCTTTCTCTTCAGGTCCTTCTAAAATATTTTCACTTCCTTTTTCATTCCTTGCTTTTTACTTTATTTTCCCAGGCCTCGCATTATCTACACAATATGGAAATTTTCAGACATCCATCCATGTGCAATGAATTTTAAGGTGGATTCACAGGTTTTTTTAATCTTATAAATATGCATTTATGTATTGCTTCCTTGTCGGAGACAGCACAACAGTATATCACAGTATAGTCAGCGTTTGTGCAGACTTACAAAGAAAAGACGGAATGGTGTACCTTTGTAGGATATTTTAAACTGAGAGCACTGATGTGTTTGTGTGTGTGTGTGTGTGTTGTGTGTGTGTGTGTGTGTGTGTGTGTGTGTGTGTGTGTGTGTGTGTGTGTGGGTGTATGTTGTGTGGTGTTGTGTGTGTGTGTGTGTGCATCTCTGCCCCCCCCCCCATGGAAAGTGTGTGCCTCCTTCTCCTCTGTGTGTCACTGCAGTGATGAGCGCTGATTGCAGATTGTTATGGTGTTTGCACCTCTCATCTATCTGGCCCATGCTGGGTATTTGGCCAAGCCTGATTGTGTTGATGGTGACACTGGCGTCTTGCCCTCAGGAGGGGAGGCCCAATAGTGGTCCACACATAATGAAGGACATGTAATCAAGCAATGTCACACACAAAAAAGTCAAGTGTCAGGAAGAAAGCTTATTCTGTGCTCTACCTTCCCGACTGTGTTCTCTGTTGATGGAAATCACACAAGTGCTTTTGTTGATGTCGTGGGTAAACATTTTATGCCGAGGCAGAATGGAAATTTTGGGTGTTTTTTTTTCTCCCGCCGACAACAAAGGTGACTTGGAGATAAAGGAATTTACATCAAGTTGAATCAGTGCATTGTGTCGGTGTTGTATATTCTGA
This sequence comes from Tautogolabrus adspersus, assembly GCA_020745685.1. Taxonomy (NCBI): domain Eukaryota; kingdom Metazoa; phylum Chordata; class Actinopteri; order Labriformes; family Labridae; genus Tautogolabrus; species Tautogolabrus adspersus. The sequence continues at coordinate 17,051,165 of CM036540.1, forward strand.
GTGAAGAAATGGGTACTTCAACCTACTTTTAATCAATGGTAACAAAAAGGAAAAAAAGCAAGTGCTCGCTCAGGGCTGTTCAAGGGATCCTTTCTCTTTCTTTGTGCACTTTGTCCTCTCTCTGTGCTTTGTCATTTGTTTTGGTGTTCTAATCTCAGCCAAGTCAATAATATTCTTTGTTGTCTGAAATTGTGTGTCGGGAACAAAAAGGCCTCCTCCTTTTGTTGAAAGTACCTGTCTGTGACTTTTCACTCTCTCTCAGACTCCCAGATAAAGTAATCATTAGATGTTGTTTTCTGTCTGCAATTACTTTCAGCTACAATGGGTCAAACACTGGGAAAGCAGAAGGGGTCGAGAGGAGACAAGGCTAGATGGATTACAGCCGAGAAACTGTATAGGTCCCGCAAGTGCTGATAAATACGTATGTGGCTCGGAGACTCACCGACTTCAGTAAATGCATCAAACGTAATTAGTCTTGAGCATATATGGACAACCTCGCTCCCCTCTTATCTGCATGGCATTGTCTCCTTTCAGAAAGGCCATTCATAACATCTGGCAGTGTTTGTTTTAAAAAGTTGAAAAGAGGAGCTATGGCATTGCCACTTTCTTATATCTCACTTTGAATCGCTTCAGGAATTTATGTTTCAGCAGGGAAAAAAATCCAATACGCCATTATGGTAGGTAGTTCATTACCATTCTCTGGCTGATGAGAACAGCCATTAGATGAAGACAGGCGGTAAAAAGGAGTGTTTTACCCCACATTCTATAAAAAAAAAGTCCTGTTGATAACATTCAACACTGGCTGTCTAACCCAGCATGGCTCCTTATAGAACTTCATACACGTCAGCCTCCTACAGAGCACCCCTGACCTCTGCAACACAGTTGATCTTTGCCTTCTAAGGAGCACAGCAAGTTTTTTATTGCTACAATAGAATATTTACTTCCTCCCCTACGCCCTTGTCTGCTGTGACAATGACAGCTCTTATTGCCTTCACAGGGGATTATACTGTACCTCCTCCTGATAAAGGAAAGGAAAACCAAATAGTGTTTGAGTATGACAGGCAGAGAAAAGTTAATTTTCATACTCATGCCATAGAGACAGGCTTTTTTTTTTGTGGCAGACTTTGTCTTCCAGGCTGCATATTCTTATTTCTTTGTCTAAGTCATGTATATGCAGCACTTATAAGTATTGCATATAGTATTGACTCCTGCAGAGAGCAGACTCTCACGAGCTTTGTGATGCCGTGAATAGAACATGAACTCATATGCAAGTACACATCATCAAGGCTATGAATCAGTCATAAGCGTGCATCATAAATATGAGCCCCGAGAAAGCAGGAAGAATGGTGAAATGGATCAAGTGTTTAAGCGGCCTGTCTTGTATTTGTAATTCTGTGAAAGCGAGACATTAGTCTCTCCTTCAAATGATGATTGCCAGAGCTGTGATGAAAGTAACGGCATCTCCCTTTTTCAGTGCAACACCAAGGGGTTTTAATAGTGCTATTATTATTAATGGCCATCCATTTGCTTATCCAGATTGTACGTTTGGAGTGAGCGTAAGGCCGAGTGAAGCGATAAAGTCTGGGTAATTACAAACCCAATTATTTCTACTGAGATTCTATTTATTTGAAAGAATCCTCCATATTCTTGTGTTTCTGTCTTTTTGGTCTCCCTCCAGACGTGAGACAAAACGTGCTCATGTACCCTCCGTGTCTCCTCCCCCCCCCTCACACTCTGTCTCATTTCAGCCCATATCAGACACATATATAATAATGATCATATTTTTGCACTCATGATAGCTGCAGCACTTGTAGTTCTCCTTAACAGGCTCGAAAAACTCTTGATAAGCGACGAGTTCTACATTTTTTAAACATCTCATAAATGCTGAGCGTAAGCCTCTTTGCATTTTTTGTCTTTTGATTCCTGTTACTAATAAACCTGTTGAGTTTAAATTAATTGACACTCAGAGGGGGCAGGGCTGCAGGTGATAGTGCTCTGGGTGGAGAAAGGCTTTATTTTCTTGGCAGAGTTGCATTGTGGATTTCGTTTGAACTTTTGCACTTTTGTGAAGGTTTTGTGAGTTGAAAAAAGAAACTTTTGAGCTTTCGAGTTTTTTGCAGGCAATGTTTAAAGAAAACAACTATGCAGCATAGTGACAGGCCATGTATCACGACACTAGACAATAAAGAGAAAGCAAAGAAAAAACCTTCAGTCCGATAGATCAAAGATATAGATTTACACGATTTCAGCAGAGGGGGCCGTACTGCAGCCTGCATAAATAAGACATATAAAAGCAAATACATTTTTAATATTCTGATGACAAGGTCTACATGGAGGCATCCTGCAGTACATGATAAAGCCCTTTTTAGACTCTACTTGAGCTGGTTGCGTTTAGTTTTCAAGCTGAAAAATTGAAAAGACTGCACCAATTACCACCGTAGGATGAGTCAGGGGCCTAGTCCACCTTTCAGATGGCTGTGTGAGGATTTTAATGGCCTAGATGCATGCAATTATCCTTTTAATTAGCAATAATGAGTTTGTGCATGCTGAAATAATAAGTGGAACCGTGATATGTGTGCAGACCTTAATGTGAAGCTCATCAAGATGTAACTAGCTCTGTCAGTAAATATCATCAAGTGTCATGTTAAATATCTCATAGCATTGTGCCGAGAGGTCCTGATCAGCCGGCTAATGTGCATCCTGGCTGTGTGCGAGTGTTCCTGCCTGTCAAATCATGTATGTGCATTAGTTGAGTCAATGACCATCAGGGGGGGAAAGTGAGATTGATACTAGTACAATAAAAAAGAAAAATATAATAATAATGAAGACACAAAATGTCGTCATACCAGCTGCGTTATGTAGCACGTGAACATCCTGAGGGCATTGAGCCTCGCACTGTTTATTATAGTTCAATCAAATAATTACAAAATGATCTTGATGTTACCAATTATCTTTATATTACCAACTATGTAAAGTATTAGCATGCAGCAGCGTGGTCCTGTTGAACGTGTACTCCTCCTCATCATTCTAGCATTGCGACCTGAATTCATATCCAAAGCAGGGAATGGTCCAGCACACAGCAGCTGTAAGCAGAGTGTTCCTGCAGTATATCCACAACTGTTATAGACAAATAAAGTGCAGACACAGGTGTGCTCTGTTGGGCCGTTAATTGTTTTAAAGTAGAGCATGAATTTGTTTTCTGGGATGGTTCGGTATCAAAGCTACACTAAAAAAAGACATTATAATCAGTGAATCATCTGCACGCCCGCTGATGGAGATATCCCCAAAGTGCATGTATACATATACGCTGTAAGTGGAACCAACACAAAAGATGCATTTTCATAACGTTTAGTTTGCTTACTTTTTTTAGGAGTGTACTTAAAGGCAGGGTTGGTCATTTTCTCCAGATACACTTTTTAAAGTTTTTGGTTGAAATAGTCTTTAGGTCCTGACAGCCGTCTATGGACTGAAAAAGGAACAGAGAAAATCTGTCATCTGTAGCAGTTGTAAGCCTGTAAAAAGTTTGAACAATGTCTGCCACGAGGTACCAATCTGATGAAAGTACCAATCTCATTCCCTCAGTGCAGACGGGGCACTGAGGGAATGCTACTTTCAAAATCATGCTAGTTTTCGAAAATTAAGAACCCTGCCTTTAACTTCATTAGATTGAAAGATGTGTTTGTGATCCTGGTGCTCATTTAAATGTTCCTTGCTTACAAAAACAAAAAACTTAAGAACTAAAAACACTTACAAGTGTAAACATAAATCAGAGCCTAAAAAGGTTTTATAGGTATTATTAATTTGACTTGATAAGGAAGTCTTCATTCTTACACCTTTATATTTCTAAATTCAAACATTTCATGCTCACATTGCAAAGATGCATTTTCAAAATGTTCTCCTTACCTTGTGTCAAGGCAAACAGCACGCTGTGTTAAATCCAGGATATTATTTTTGTGCAAAACACATATTTTTGTAGTGCATTGCATGCCATGCAGCGTTCTCACAACTCTCTCTTTTAATGTTCAATGTTTTTACAAGCCGTACTGTAATGTTTGACCGCACAGGCGGAAGGTCAGCTGAAGGTGGATGCAGCGGTGTTCGATCTCTCGCTGGCCAAAGGATGTGTTGATGTTGCAGAACAAGATTGCTGTAGGCTAACGCTGGTATTGACCTTGCATATGACCATAAGATCAACTAGAAAACGAGAAGTGTGCCGCTGCGGGGTGTATAGAACTACACAACAAGACCATGGATAATAGATTAGCTTATGACAGAGCAGTCAAATTAACCCGCAGGCTGTTTGGAATGGGAACATGATTTGAATACTACTTCATTTCCGGTGTCAACTGCAGTCAGTTTAGCAGGGTGATTGCAGGTGAGCTTGTTTTAGATGTTCTGTTAACTCTACAGAGGAGCTGAACAGGAATCACAGTTCTGTTTCAACCACATCACCATGAAGATGAAACATCTCAAATGAGAACAGTAGGTCTGATCCGAGTCGTGCTGTCTATTACACCCAATTGTTTGCCATTATCCCCACTTGTCTGCCATTCAAATTTCCTTGAAGGAAAGTAGAAAAGAATGTTCTCAGCATCAGGGGATTCGGGGCGTCAGTGATGTGTGATTCCTCCCGAAAGCTCCGCAGGGTACAGTTGTTTCCCCTGAATACAAAAGACAGCGGCATCACAAGCAGGCTGCGGAGTACCTCGAGCTGACGAAAGCAGCCAGAGCTGTCAGCGACATCACTCACACCGCGCTCCCACCCTCCCAAACCCGCCACCGCTTTTTTCAAACTATCCCCCCGGAATAGAAAATAGTACAGGCCCATGTCTTGTAGAAAGGCTTGATGTGAAATATTGCTTATAAAAAAATTGGAGGCACTGAGGGCTGTTGACACGGAACTGCTGTGAGTTCAAGCTGTGTGAAGTCACGGAGCTACAGACTACCTGAAAGTACGCTAGGTTAAAGACAGCTTCACCCTCGGCTGCACTGATAATTTAAAGTTTGGAGGGAAGGCAGGAAATCTGGCAAAGAAGCGCTTTTGAATGTTTCTGTTAGGAACACAACCACTTTCTTATATGTGTCCTTTTGCAAGTTGGGGAATAAAAAGTACATACTAACAGCATTGCCTCGTCAAAAATGACAGTATCCCATAAAGGCATTACCAACAGCAGAGAAGCCCGAAGAGAGAGATTGAGTCAGGGCACGGCTGAGACTTGGCTCAGCCCTATTGTGCTTGCTCAGAGAATGAGAAAGCAGCATCCATTTTTGCCTTAATGAAGTTAGTGACCCTCTGAAAGGTGACACATTTACCGCCCAGGGGATTTATACACTCCTGCTCCAAGGCTCCAGTTCAATATGGAGAGGACAGATTTGACTCCACGTGGGCACTCCAAATATATCCTCACAATTTATACCCAGTGATTCATTTTCAGACGCTGTACTCGTAATTAAAGTTGACGCTGTGCTGTTCAATCTGCAGTGTCACAAAATAAAAAAAGGGAGTGCCTTGAGTCGTTACACTACAATCTACTGTAGATAGTTTTAGGACGTCTAACTAGTATCACTTGTGTGGACTATGAAGAATATACATTATGAGTGTTAAATGCACTAGAACCATTAACACGGTGAGGACGGTTTTTGTATTCCTGCAGACAACATAGAGCAAGCAGAACTTGTGTGCATGAAGGAAATAGTAGTCCCTGTGTGCCAGGGTCTTAGGACGCTTAATTATTTATAGCATTCTTACTTGTGCAAATATACTAAATAATTTCTACATGACAGCTTGAAGCTGAAGCCTAGAGGAGCTATGTGATGTTTGAATGAGGGCCGTCTTTCCTTTGCATGGCCTAGGAAACATAACACTGCAGGCTCCTGGTTGCCTTGGTGCCCACTGTTTTACATTCTAATTATCTGGCTTGACAGGCTTTATTGCTGAGGCTCAATGCTGAGGCCTCATCCCAGACTCTTTCCACACGTGATGTCAGTGCCAGGATAATGAGATAAGATAGTTTGAGTGCTTACCCTTGGCCAGATGCACCCTCATTCAATTCTCAGGTTTTTTTCCTCTTCTCTTCTCTGCTTGCAACCTAAATGCTGTCACAATTAACCACGTATGTTAATTGCCTCAGAATATTCCAAAGATGCTCACAGGATCCTGGGATTATTGGATTTTTCTCAGCTCTTTGTATTTGAGTTTTCTTATTTGACCAGAATTATTTTGTATTCTCAAAGATCAGAAGGGTTTAAGGTGTGCCACACTGACAGAGATTAAAATAAACAATACTTTGTTAAGATGTTCATTAAATATTTAACACAGTAAAGCCAATGCAAGACACAAACAGCAAGACATTTTTTTTCAAACTCTAATTAAGCTACAGGGAATTCCTTGCATATTGTAGGTAAACAGAGCGAGGCATGGGAATACCAATGGAAATTAAATGCTCTGCTGCTGTTTTTCTCATTACAAGATGAAATAAAACATTTATCTCTGACTTTCATTTCGCTAAAAGGATGACATTTTGTGGGTCAACTACTGATAAGGTGACAATTTCCCTTTGTGAACATTTTGATTTATGAGTTCATTTAATTGTTTTACAGCAATCATGTAAAATCATTACTTTCTTGCTTCACTCTCTGTATTTCCTGAACTGTTGGATTAACTACGTTGTTTTTCTTCTGTCTTCTCTTTTATTTACAGCCATAGAGGTGAACCTGCAGAAAGCTTTGGCAGAGGCCTCTGAGACCTGCACCCAGGAGTGTCTGATACTAGGCCACTCCGACAGCTGCTGGATGCCCCCAGCCCTGGCCCAGTTCCAAGGGTCTGGTAGCAACAGCCCCAGCACCACCCCGACCACCGCCGCCATCACAGCTACACTGTCCTCTTTTGGCTTCCAGCAGAGCTTTTCCAGGGGGGCCAAAGCTAACATGGGCAGCATGGGGGTCATGGATGGGCGCCATACGCTGGGCAGGTCTGTGCCCAAAAAAGAAGACCTGGACAAAGGGATGAACCGGCCGCAGTTCTACAACACCCTGGATAGACACTCCAGTAGTAAGAAGGAGGACCCCTTCAAGGTCATCCCCCTGGCGAGCTTCTCGGTCTCCGGGCAGCAGACGCCCACTGGAGTAGGCAGCGGTTCTTTCTTACATGAGCACCAGCTGTAAGAGTAAAAAAGACAGACCTTCATTGCCCCAACATAAATGTGAACTTAGTCCATAGACGGCTTTTTGTGACTTTATGCTCAGTATGTATGCTTGCGGAGGTATGCATCATTTGAACTACTTTGACCAGCTCCAGCTGTGTTTCACTAATGAAGACGTCTGAAAATGGATTCCACCATTGCTGCTCAGACAAAATCACATCGGATCAGTCTGACAGCTGAAGCATTTAAAAGGAAATGTAAAGCTCTTAGCACAGCAGGCCCATGTATAATGAATAATGGTAGTTCTATACCAAAGTAGTTCTGTCACTAAAGGAAATACATTTCGCTTGAGTTTGGTGATGTTTGCTTCGTGACATGAAATGGCAATGTACACTTTTCCTTCTTTGGACCCAGCTTAGTGAAACTGTGTCCTAAAAGACCATTTCCACATGCAGAAAAACATGCAAATACAGTGCTTTGTGTTGAGTGAGCTAAATTGGGCTAAATGTTAATTATGAGCTCTGGGTGGATGTGTTTCTGTTCATGTTCTAGTGAAATATTGCTCTATATAACACGCAGCACAAACTCCTTTGGTGGTGAAAGATGGTTCTTCAGTGTTGCCTGAACACATTTCAGAAGTCTTTTTTTGGTCAGGGGACTGCAGAAGGATGAGGGGGGAAAAAAAGTCTACAAAGCCTATATAGGCCAATGGTAGACAACACCTGTAATCTCTTGCATTTTACATTCTCACCATGGACAAGTACACAAATTAAACACGAAAAACAACACTATCTACTGCACACGCACACACATACCCAAGAAAGATGGGTTCCATATGGTGGTTGCTCCATCTTTGCCAACTCTATTAAGAAAATGTTCATTCACTATCTCTGTAGCTTAGCCTTGAAAGGCGCAGACAGATGCGCTGTAGAAACATACCCTTTGTTTCCCCTTCTTTGTTTCTATTTCTCACATGTTTGCTGCTCAGAAACTCTCGCACGATAGCAGCAATGAAGCCAATTATGAAATTCTCAGTCTAATTACTTTGATGTGTGATCTCAGTAGCGATCCTTATTGTGGTTCGGAGGTCTGGATTGGTTCTCCTTGCTAGTAAGAAACATTCTCTGCATGTACAAAGACAAAGAAAAGGTGACTCAGTTAAAGCTCTTTATACACTCTCTCTATTCCCATTATATCATTAATAACCCATATTGTTCTTGCTTTTGTTTACTTTTGTGAGTTTATGCAAATCAGTTTGGCTGCAAAGTTTCAGTTTTCATTTTTTACCACTGACACTGAAATAAAAGGCCAGGGTGCAAGAATTTCTGCAGGGCTCCGAGTCTAACTAAATTATTGATGTTAATGTTATTTTTGCAGTTATCATTAGAATAGGCATTGGCACTGTTTGAAAGGACCTCCCTGCAGGCTGCCCCTCACCATGTTTTTTATCATACACACACTGCTTCACTGCCTGTATGTGTACAACGTACTGATGATGATGATAACAGCTTCAGACTAACTTGCTTCTGTAACAGATCGGGCCCAGTATAATCTATTGCTACAGCAATAAGTGACTTTGCTGATATCCATTTTTCTTTCCAGTAACATCCCAGCCAGGTGTCTACATCAGAAGCTATATGATTCATGCGATTCATTTTCTTGTACCATCTTGCAAATTGGGAACAGGCCTAAATCTATAATGCATTGTGGCGTTCTCCGGGGAAGGTGCGAGGCAAATTGTGTTTGCATGCTCTTACCACACCTATTCTCCCAGATACTTAGGGTCAGGACTCTTATCATTATACAGAGGATTTATCTGAGACTCAGAGAAATGATCACTTAAAGGAACACTGTGTCAAGGACACGGAAAAAGGAGCGATTCAATTTCACCTCAGTCAATTATGAAAATGACACTAATTCAAAACAAGCAACTTAGACAAATCCCACGATAAACACAAGTGGACGAAATGTTCCCTGTTTGGAAATACAATTTCATCTCACATACTCGATCACTTCATCTCATTTCATTATTATGGTACAAAACAACTGATATAAACAATTCATATTTCATCAAAGGATCAAATATCAAAGGGAACACACATTATGATGTCAATGGAAATGCGTTTACGTTTTTCAAACCTCACTCAAAAATCCTCAAAAAGTCGAGTGAATAAGGAGGGCAAATAATCCATGTTTTGAACAAAAACAATTCTAAACAATACAATGTGGGTTTTCTTTAAGAATGATGCCATTAACTCATGAAAGAAGGTAAAGACGCTACTTGCTGTAAAAGTGGGATGTTTGCCCTTCTCTACATTTTCAGGACATATATGGGATAAGAAACTGTCACACTTAAATAGGGATGTGGTTGTTTGAAATATTTGATACAATCACATGTGTACAGTACGCACAATATTACCTGTAACCCACACTGTGTTTGAACTTTCTATGCTCATATAACTCCAATGTACTGTAATGTTGCAGCTGCTGCATTCATTGAAAACAACTTCTGGAGGGAATAGTTTAAGAACTGCATGAATGTATCAGTAGGATGTTGCTTTGTTTTTATACTAACATGACTTTTTTTGTTGACTGCAGTCCTGTTTTTCTTTTGATTTTGATTTGCCCTTATAGAGGCTAAGCTAGTGTTGTTTTATTTATTTGATTTTCAGACAAAGAGCATACCCATGTGAGTTTTTTTTTTTTTTTTTTTTTCATCTTTTACAAAAACCCATAGTTGGAAGGACAAAATGAAAAGGGTGATAGGTGTTTTTTTACTTTGCATGATTCTGCTCTCACTGTTATTTTCCTATTCTAATTCCTTCTGCCTGAAGAGTAATGATAGTTACCAGAAGGCTGAAGACTGCTTTTTTTTTTCCCTTTTTTTATCAGGCGTTTACTATTCCAAATGTGTGTCATGATTTCCATGATTTGCATGAACTGTTTGGACTTTCACAAGGCGTTTATGACACTTGACCGTGTAGTTCATGCATCCATCGTTAGATTCAGTGTCAGTATTGATGTTTACTGCTCTACCTGTTTGTCTGTCTTATGGAACAAAACAAATGTTACACAGTGTACACATTCAAACTTTGTAGAAGGGTGCATACCACTTATGCCTCTACATACACTACAATATTTTAACTGACAGGTCAACTGGATTTCAAACTGTATATAGCAGTTCCCCTAAAAACGTACAACAATGGTTACAAACTGGAAAGACTCATACAGTTAGAGTCTAATGGCTACAGGCTAATCACTGGAATTTGCAAAGATATAAAAAGCAAAAAAAGGGAAAACATGTTGGTTAATGAGATGACAATCTCTGTGGTAATGTAAATGGATACATATGCATTATGTTGATGAGAGTGTGTTTGAATGTGTTTATAGGTGCACTTGTATGGGTGTGAGAAAGAGTGTGTGTGTGTGTGTGTGTGTGTGTGTGTGTGTGTGTGTGTGTGTGTGTGTGTGTGTGTGTGTGTGTGTGTGTGTGTGTGTGTGTGTGTGTGTTTCCTTGCATGAGTGCGTGGGTGAGTGTGTTTGTGTATCCTGGCATGCACCTTGCCAGAATGTTTTATGTACAGAAATGTTATCTTGTACAAAACGTACGTATATCAAAATATAAGACTTAAGTATATGCTTGTAAAATAGTCATCAGTAAGTGAGGTGGAGTGAGGTTTGCTTTGAGAGAAGGCTTCAATGCTTGCCAGAAAAATCTGTATTGGTCAGTTAAAGCTATACAGTCTGTGTTGTCATGCCTTTGTAAGATATCCCATTGAAATATATGAAAAAAATGACCTTCCATATGGTGAAATGATTTTTCTTGTCATTGAATTTTACTTGAGCCATTAAATATTGAGTCCTCAAAGTATCCGTGGATCATGCTTGTCCTTCACTCTACACTGTTGTGCTGTTGGGTTATTCTGAGAGCATTGTCGTATGAGTGATAGATGTGACGTGAGAGCATACTGTCCCTGTATTCCAATTATGGCAATTACAAGGTAATGATATAAGACCCATCAAATTGGACATGGCATTTCACCTTCATCATTTGTGGAAATGAATACCCCCAGGGAAGCAATTCAACCTATGACATATAGTTGTATATTTATGGGGGAAAAAAAAAAAATGGAACCCTTATTAAACACGGAAATGCCATGGAGAGTAGGCTCATTAAATTGTTTTACTTTCACACTTCAGCTAAAGTACTGAGCCATTTCCTCCCACTACATCATTGTTCATTTATAAGGCATGGTTAATCATGCTTTGTGATTTTTTCACATTTTTTAAGGAGACAAATACATGTAGTACCTTTTTGCTTTGGTAGCAAACATATGAGTAAATCTGTCGCCTCGGATGTCCTGCAAACGAGGAGAAACGCCCTTTTATGGTAATTGGTTCAGTTTGTAAGATTGGGAATCCATGTGCAATCTTTTTGGCAGAAATGAAAAAAAATCACTAATCAGTATGTTTCACTGTGTGCATAATCACCTGAAATGACCAGTCCTTGTTTTTTTCTTACCTTAGGATACGCTCTTTATAGTTACAGGGGAGCTGGTCTCATCCATGGAGTTGGCCATGTTGCATCGACATGTCTGGGGGACAAAAAAAAGGGAAGAAATAGTCTATTAGTTGTCATCTGCCACTTACCGTTGGATGCTACAAAATTCTTGTCACTTCTCTTCCGATAATCATTTGTCAATGTATAGTCAGGTGCAGAACCAGACTTGATAAGGGTGGCATAACTGGTTCAATGACTTATGCAGGAGTGGTGTGTAGTTTGTGTGCACAGACACACACAGACAAACACACGCACACATTCACAAATGCATGGCAGTTATTTGCCCTCTCTATCTCAACTACTGATATCTTCTTTAACTATTTACATGAAAGAGTCAAACACATGTTATATTGCTGAATTTAATCACTCTAAAAATAACATAATAGAGTGAAAACATTATGGAATCAAAGATGTTTGTCAACAGTCACAAAGTACTAACTGAAGGAAACGTGCCACATTGAAATGCATGAAATCTAAAAGTCCTGCCTCTGACAAGGAAAACAGTCAATCATAGATAAGGATTTTGGGATGGCCAATCAGATTTCAAGGGTGGCCCAAGCCTCTGCCTTGAACTGCCCCTGAGTGTCGTTACATAATGAAAGCATTAAATGACTCCCTAAACAAATGCTTTTCTTTTTCTGCCTCTAGGGCATCATTTTAACTTAACGTGTGTGGTATATAAAATGTATGCAAATTGAATTTATCCAACATTTTCAATAAATAAACTCAGAGAACAAATAGTGTGTATTAGAATTGTAGCACACATGGATGCCTAAAGTCCGTGATTTAAGATTGTGAATTATCCAAGACTTCAATAAATGATGTTTTTGGGCCACTAGGGCCAGAAGAAGAAAAAAACCACAATGTAACACTGGCATATGGCTATATCGTACTCCAGGTGTGTTACAGTACATATTTTCCACCTGACACAGTCGTCATTTTTTCGCCCAGTGCTCAAGTTGTTTGAATAGCTGGTAAATTTGTGCCCCAATAAGTCCCCAGGGTTTGTCTTAAAAATGACAGTGGCCAGGCTCAAAGCCGGGTCGTTGACCCTGATTGTACGATTGCTCTGCTTTGTCAGATAATCGTAACATTCTAATTCTTCACAATCTACTATCATCGTATCGCACTCCCTAAGGCTACTCTTAGATGCCTGCTACACCTCGGGGAGAGTCCTGTCCGGGCTGCACACAGCCACTTACTCCAGTGCGTATTCTGTCTAATACAAGCAGAAACACACAGAAGCACTCACACATGCTCACGTATCAGAGAGTTGGATATATACAAATTCTTGTACGTGGCAATGAGTGCCACAAACGATTGAGCCTAAAGATATGAATACAGACTACAGTTGTCATCATGCACATGTTAGAGAATATAGCAGAGGATTCCAGCAGAAAAAAAAGGCAAATTAATCTTTATAACCTAGCTTTATACGATGTTGAGCACACAGCACGTTCGTTATGAGATCCTGCCTAATCCTGTCGGGCTGTCTGGAGATTTTAATAATTAATGAAGCTACGATTTTGTGCATCATACGAAATATTCGATGTGTCTAAGTGATGTGGTAGCAATGTTCAGCAAAATAGAATAAGTCAGCCATCGACATATCTCATACAGTGTCATGTGCGTGTTCAGTGTGTTTCAGGGGCTCAATGTATGGAGAGAAATTAGATTAGCCAGCCAGAGCCCGGTCTTTCTAAGAATAAAGACTGAATTCAGCTAATACCAACACGCCAGCCTGCAGACACCTGGCTCTCATAGGAAATGACAGCTGACGCTCTGATTGGTTTGATTCATGTTACGCCCAAAACACACTTCTGTGCATACAAGTCAACTTTGAATGCTGATATGCTGAACTTTCAGATACACAACAACATAAGCATTCATTTTTGGAAGACCGTCTTGGCCACCTGGTGAATGAAAGTCAAACATTAACTGAATAAAACAGATGAACAGTTGAAAAATCTTCATGTTCAGCTAGTTAAAACTCCATTTTATGTACCAGCTATAGATGCTAACCATGTCATTTAACTGTGTGCTACATTAAGTTTCCTTATACTGAAAAAAAGCTGAGCTTAAAGACACTTTAGATATCTGTGGAGTAGAAGGAAGCTGCAGAGCCAGGCGATCATTTCCTGTGGGTTTTTATCGACAGCGACTGCTGCTACATGCAATTAGTCATGTGATCCATTGTTTGTTAAAATTATTGATTATGGCAACATAACGTGTAATTGATCATGACATGTGCCAGCTGTAACCATTAGAATATTATCTTCCATTTCCACATTATGTGAACATTGCATCTAGCTTTAATCACTGACATGTGTTTTCACACCACTTAAGGTGATTTTTTTTAGCCAAACTGTTTAAATGCTGCATGAAAGACTTGAATTTAAATGCCTTGTTTTGTAGAAAAAAATATGACGAAATCTAGGCGGTCCAAACAAAATGGATTTGGGCCATTTGAGTGTAAATGGGCACTTTGATAGTTTTTGTTTAGGAAGGGCAGAGCACTCATCGATCATTCCCTCATTTTTGAATTGGTCCAACAATACAATCAATGAGCTTCCCGTCACAAGGTCACTCCTCCACTCATTACACTGCATGGCCATTATCATATCAGCATAGACCAAAGACTTAAGGAAGTGGCCTATAAATTTCAGAGGGAAATCAATAGAACACAATTAAGCTTGATTTTAGTCTTTTTGTCTGGGGCCAAGAAATGAATGTAAGTTGAAGTCAGATGAGGAAGAATGAGGTATTGTTTTATTTAAGTGCTGTTGCTGTTCAGAATGACTACTTACATTTCTTTAAACTCACTGTGCCTCATCATCTCTCAGCATCCTCAGTGATGCCCAGAGGCTGTCTGCATTACCTGTGGCCATCTAGCCTCATATGCATCAATAAGGAGGATCTTTTTTTTTGTCATTTCTAGTGTATGCTTGTATGCATTCATCCATCCATCCATCCATCTATCCAACAGTCCATGCATCCATCCAACCTTGAGCTTTAGTACCCTTTAGGCAGACTCTGCAACAACTCACAAAGCCTCCCCCTGGGCTATACCTGACACCCTTTTGCCTTTATGCTTCATCCACTGTTCTCTTATGAATACACACTAGACCTCAGAGAGGAAACCTACAGTATAGGGCAGCGGGGTTGATGTTCAGGACAACAAGACATGACAGGATCTCTTGCTACCGACTTCTAACTTGTATGACACAGAGAGCCGTGTCATGTCCCTCGTAACGCGCCAAAGGCTCGCTGGACTGTGTCATCTTGCGGCATCTTCAGCATATGTTTAGTCCCCAATCTCCTTAAGAGAGCCGGCTGTGACCTGGCCCATTAGTTTTCCATGGTAGTTGGTTAATAATGAGACAGTGACAGTGCAGAGGATGTCCACGCTGTCAAAACACATGCATACCCTGCTACACCAATCTGCATCTCCAGTAATTGCTGCATATTTGAACAGAAAGGACATGGTGTTGTTGTTCCCTCAACACACACTCAAACACACACCCTTTCTCCATGTGCTAACAAGCCAACTTATTGTAAGCCTACTTAGTTCTCAAGGTGTCGTCTGTTGAAATGTCAAGAGAACATATAGAGATTGTCAAACAGTATGCTCATTTCAAATTGTAATTAAACTGGCCATCAGGTACCTTGAGGCTGTTTAGTCAACAGCAGGGTACTAATTACTATAAGATGACCTTTGGAATAATATCTGGTGAATTATTCATAGTTGAGAAAATTGCTTCGGAGACATGCCAACGACATCCAAGGGACAGCTGAGTGTACACACAGAAAATTCCATTCAAAGATTTCAGGCCGGCCATGAAAATGAGGTCAGCGGATGGATGAAACCAAAGCTGTTTTAGTGTAAGAAAATGAGATGGTTGCGATAAACCCTAGAAAAGCAAATGACTTTTTTTCCAACACAAAGAGGAATGTTACTTACCAGAAAACAGACTGACTCATGTAAAGCTAATGTAAAGGGTTTTGAAAAGTGACAATAGACCGTCTCGGGGTGGCTTAAAAACCAATATCATCCTGCTGCAAGCTGACACGGATCTTTAAACTTAACTCAGCTGTGCTGACAGTCACAAAAAAAAACATGTCCTCTTCTATTACGATGATACTATAAAGCAATAAGCCTGACTTTCATTTAAATTAGTTTCCAGAGCGTGCATGATGATGTTGAATACAGTGAAGTGTACTTAAGGTGTGACAACTCTCTGAAGGTTATTGGATCGTTTTGTAAATGAAACTTTTAAATGGATCCAAACAAGAAGCTAAAAAACATCACTTTTATTTGCAACAGAAAACTAAGGCTTTTCTTTTCACAATAAACCATATTTGAATAACCTTTATAAATATATAGCAAGTTTCTTTACAAAGTGCTTTGTAGTTAGCCTAAAATACAAATTAAGAAAAGATTGATGTGTGGATATAAACATGCTTATGTCATGTCTTCATTTTAGAAGGTGCCATTAAGATTAAAAAGCTCTGTTAAAAGAGAGACCTGACCGATGCTGATCATGCATTAAAAGAAAAGGCAGATTTCCCCAGATGAGTCAGCACTCTGGGTACTGTGAAGAGCAACAAATATGAGGATCGCAACTGGTAACCAGTAAGACTTAGATAATGAAGATGATTACAGGGGTAATCTAGGAGTTTTTGCAGTATTGCTTTATAAATAAAAATACGCCAGCTTTGTTGTCTGTAAAATCTTAAGATGTCCAAAGTACAAAATCATAATGAATGCAGTGGTGAGTGAGGAATTTTGTGTTGGTTATTAAGCGAAGTGATGTATACACTGAATCAAGAAAGTGAATGAGGAGTCATGCATAAAGAAAATGTCAGCATAATCAATCACAGTCAGAAATCTAGCTTTCACAAAAAAAAAATTCTTAGCACTAAGAGCAAAGCAGGCTTCATTTCCTTCACATTTAATGACTGTTATCCGTCCATATATCCAAATATTTGTAGGAGGTCACTTTTTCAATCAGTTTCCCATCAGAAGTAAAGATGTCACAATGAATGACTTTTCTCCTTTTATATGTTATCCCAACACAATCCTTTGGCTGTTGTGAGTGCATTTTGTTTTTTGTGTATTTTAAACTCAGTAAAGCAGTGTGTAATGAATAAAAAAATATCTGAAGCACCTGCACTGCATTTGCTTAAGAGGGAGCATGTGTGTAGATGATAGTGTCTTTAGCATGTAAGTGTTGCTTTGCTGTCCTTAATAAAAAAAAACAGAACAGAACAGGCTCCAAAGTGGACCCCTGAGGGACACCTTTAGTGATCTATAAAAAAAATCCCATTCGTGGCCTTCTGCATTGACACAAGTTCAAGCTGTGAACATTTTCTTTTTTTACCAAATTACTGCCTTAACACTGAAAACAGTGCTTCTAAGTTTTGTTAGCAGCACTTCATGGTCCACTGAATCCAATGCCTTTGAAAGATCTACAAATAAAGCTGCACAATACCGTCTTCTGACTAAGGCACCAATGATGTAATTTGTTACAACTATAGAGGGGTAATGGTAGTGAAACCAGTCCTAAAATCAGACTGTACATTCAAATATTGTATATCCTGTTGTACATTTGTTGATAATGTCGAGCCCTACTGTCTATTACAAAAGGTGTCAAACTTGATGACAATCTTTCTTCAGATTATTGTTATTTAAATAATGCTGTTTTAATGCAAAAATCATTATAACTAGAGCGGTGATACTCAACCCGCACCTCCCAAGCTGCATGCAGCGCTTTTGTGACTAATTGTTGCTCTTTTAATTCCTACATGAAAAAAATCCCCAAAAATATTTAAATAGGGAAACACTGTCAGCAGAAATGATTCATTGCAAGTCACATCAGCGTTTCTCATAGACGATACTTGGGCAGGCTCGCAAGTGTGTGTATGTGTGTGCGTGTGCATAAGAGATTGATACAGACCCAAGATTAATATATAACCTAACCTAATATAGGTTAATAAACTATAATTATTGTCCCTATTATCAAAGGCTAATTGTTGTTCAGAAAGATGGGGATGTTTTTTACAAAAAAAGCTTTTGTCAATGTGGCTCCTGAATATATGAGGAGTATACGAGGCAGACTGAGTACTACTGAACTAGAGCAAAACTGAAGTAACCTCAAGGTTTCACAGATTTTAGTGAAGTGTTTAAAGATACTCAAAGACATTAGCTGATACAACAATGTAAGACCAGTACTTTGATTGCAAATGCAACTATGATAACCAGTTTGTATTCTGTTCATTTAAGCATATGTCTCATAGATACAAATGCAAAACTTTATGTAAGTTCAGGAACATTAATTTTTTTGCCAATGACTTACATTAATAATGCGCGATTTTTTTTCTCCACATGTCAGTCCCCACTCTCTCTATCCACTGTCCTGTCTCTCCATTAAAGGCCCAAGAAGCCCAAAAACAAATATATAGCAAAATCTGATGAAACCATAATTTAGATTTTTGGGTGATTTTGTTATGATAAAATCAAAACGGTTATTATTATGGTTTAGGTACTTACAGGTACTACACCTTAATGCTAGTTATAGACTCAAAGGTTATGAAGAATCTAGTCAAGAAATGACTTTGCAACAAGAAATCATAATCAATGTTGGTAATTGTGGACTAATTATACTGCATACTGACTATACTGTAGAGTTTTGATATATTTAAAAAAAAACTGGATTTTAGAGGAACAAAAGAAATATTAATGAGAAATGAATTCCTTTGAAGAGGAGCTAAGATTTAAAACAATGGGGAATAGAAAAAGAGGAGAGAGATGAAGCAGAGGCAACATTTTTCAACAGATTCATCCTCCTGCCGTGCCTTTCAAAAACCACTAACGGGCGTCTACTCCCCCATGCTTTAAATGTTTCTGTGGGGTATTCTGCGCAGAGAGGGCAGAGGTCCTGAAGAGTTTCTTTTCCATCTCTGCACAACCTTTAGGGACACTTTGCAGAAATCACTCCTGGGACCCTGCACACTGCTGCTCTCCACATCTCTATGCAGCATAAATACATAAACAGCAGTACTCACTGGTGGAAAAAACAACTCAAGTGACAACGCATGAACTTTAGTCTATGAAAAATCTGGGTGATACGTGGCTGCGTATCCACTTTTTTCATACAGACTAGCTTCTTCTAGGATGACAGTGTCACTGTTACTGAGGCATAAGTAGTCTCTGTGTGCACAGAGCACCATGACAATGATGTTAACCATATGGCCCTGCTCTCTGAATAACCACATTCAGTATGATCTCAGTCGAGTATTTATGGGAGATTCTGAATGAGGGTCAGAGACAGCGCTCTTCACTGCCATCATAGAGGACTCTAATGATTACTCAAAATTTGGTGTAATTGGTAGTAATTAACATTGACCTTGTCCTCTTGGACATTAGAGAACCAAAGCCTTGCCAGAAAATCTCCCTCTGTCATTATGGAGCAATTACCAACAGGAGACAGTTGACCGTACTGCAAAATAAAGTCTATGCAGCTGTGTGGGTTTTTATATTGAAATGCTTAGTGGACTCTACTGCAAACATGATGTGAGAAGATTTGCAAAGTTATAAAGGTCATAGATCTCATTAAAGTAATGTGTACTTCAAAAACATTAAACTGCAACATTTTCCTTTTTTCATTTTAATGATGTTGTTGATGTTAAATGGGCACTTCTACAGTAAATGGCTTTCTTCTTCCTTGTCCTATTCCTGGCTGCTTAGCATTATTGGAGCATTCAACGCAATTGCATCATGCTAACTTGGCTCGCTGTATTGTTCATACACATTCATGTTGCACAGAAAGCAGACCCTTTTCTGTGAACCAGAGTCTTTTTTTCCTGCACAGAATAAGACCCAGAGCAAATAACTTTCATTAACTGAGTCTGTACACTAGCAGCTCTGTCTGTCTGTACAGTGGTGCTTTGAGCTAAATGCCAGTCTATTCTGCATTATCATCCAATTAAATGGCCCTTATCAGTTGTCATTAGCATGGATATGAGGGCCCAACTCTACTTCCTGATAAATGATAAATGGACTTGAGCTTGTATAGTGCTTTTCTAGTATTCTGACTACTCAAAGTGCTTTTTTACACCCCATGCCATAATCACCCACACATTCACACTGATGGTAGAGGCTGCTATGTAAAGTGTCCAACAGTTTCATCCCATTCATACACATTCACACGGGTTCAGTGGTTGCTCAAGGACACATCGACATGTGACTGCAGGAGCTAGGGATCCAAACCCCAACCTTCCGGCTAAGAGATGATCAACTCTACCACTGATCCACAGCCGCCCCAAGGTTAGGAGTGGGCTGTTATTATCTAAGGTGGAAGAACCCATATTTCTGTCCTTCTTCAATCCCAAGTCATCAAGTAAGGCAGCTTTGGTCAGTGGCCCAATGACTCAATATGACTGTCAATGTGGCAGCATCATGTGTTGCTAAAATCAGTAAGAAAGGGGGAAAAGGTCCATCCTTAAGCGATGGATGGGTCAAGCAAAACTTTCATACAGGGACCAGGGTTTGAGTCCAAGGTAAAGCAAATTGTCCATGTCCTCCTTGAAGACGTTGAATGTTTAAAGGTATATAACCTAAGTATTAAAAAATGAACATACATTAGCAAATACAATTAATTACACTATAGTGTTTAGCTATGTTAACCTTGTGTAAAAGATTGTTGTACATCCATGAGTTACAATTCAAAATGTTATTAGCAAGTTTTAATTGAAAGTACTTTACACACTTGTACTTGCATATTTAACTTTGCTAACTTTGCCGCACCTAGTGGACCTCAAGTCATAGCCGAAATGCTGTCGCCCTGGATGCCACCTTCCACTGGCAAGAGCCTGAAACGTTTTGATTGAGCCCAGAATAAACATAAAATGAAAATCTATTACCAGAATGTCAATTTCCCCGCCCCATTCCCTGTCTTCAGCTTATTCAGAGTCACTTTGCTGCACTCTCTCTCTCTCTTACTGCTTAACCACTCACACTACATACGCCCTGACATAAGTTACAGGAGGAAAAG
This sequence comes from Tautogolabrus adspersus, assembly GCA_020745685.1. Lineage (NCBI taxonomy): Eukaryota > Metazoa > Chordata > Actinopteri > Labriformes > Labridae > Tautogolabrus > Tautogolabrus adspersus. The sequence goes on from CM036540.1 coordinate 17,071,921, forward strand.
TGACATGTCGAAGTGTTCAGTCCTTGCAGAAAAAGTAAAAAAAAAAAAAAAAGCACAACTGAGTCTCTTCTCTTTGTTCCAAAAATAGTTGGAGTCTGAGGGTAAGAATGAAGAACTTCACCAAAAAAGTCGACTAAATAGACTATGTGCGTTTCTCCTAATCATAATCGGGGGTGCTGTTGTTTAATTAGCGTGCCATTACTTTGTGATCACACTCAGCATGCTTTTATGCCATCCATTCAGAGACTGACAGCTGCAGATGAAAAATAGGGAGTGGAGAGAGAAACACCAGAAGGCAATGGATAGAGACAGAAGAGAGAGAGAGGGAGCAGATAAGAGGCATTCAGCTTTTTCTCCAACACAAATCATTAAATATTTAATGATAGCAGGCATCAAATGTAAGGTACATCCTTCAAATTATTTTCAATTAATTCAATTAAGAACGTAAATAAGGTGCCCAGAGTGCATAAAAAAAGTATAATAACAGATGTTGATTATCCATAAAGTTCCCCTGGGGAATGATCCCTGTCCCGGATAGGTTCAAGCCCCTAAAAAAACATATTCATACCCAATTGTATTAAATTAGATCTATAGGCTATAGACATTTCAAAAAAATGTAATAGTTGATTGCTTTTTGGTGCCAAATGCCATTCAATAAATGTCTAGATACATGTTTAACTTTTACAATGTTGTGACTGAGTAGTACTGGTGGTTATGTGTGTGTTTATTTATACGGAACATTTGTGTAGTTTTTGTTGGCTTTGTTACGTGTAAAGATGCCTAAAAAAGTGTTGTGTTCACTAGCTATGATTTCTCTTTGCAAAATGGGGAAGGGCCTTATACAGTATTAGTCTTTGCCCGGGGCCTCCAAACCGCTGGCTAGAGTCGTACCAAGATCGTCTTTTTCCCCGGCTTAGCGCCACTGTACAAGCCATACTTGAGTTGGACGTTACAAAGGTTCCAAAGTTACAAAAAGGCCGAAGTGCTTAGTGGTCATTGTAATAATGACAACAACTCAAAGGGCCACTAAAGTTATTAAAACATTAACTCAAGAGAACTTGAATGTCCGTAGCAAATTTCCCAAACCAAAGTAAGTTGAATTCAAAGGCTATATGAAATGTCAATTAAATAAAAAGTGTAGAATAAATTAAGTGTTGGTCATTGTGTAGGGAGGATGACTGACTACCATTCCCCCCCATAAAGCCAAATAAAAAAATTAAAAACAGTAATGTATGTATGTTACTTAAAAATGATTCAATAACAACTTTCACTGTGGTGAATCCTCTCAGGGTTTTTCCTGCCTTTGTATAATAAATAGATGATACGTGTACTTTATAGTGTTGGCTTTCCTGATAGGTAATAAAGAGAAACTAAGTTCATACCATGCCCCTTTCGCAGTCAGGAAGTAGATCTGAGAAAGTGCATCTACTGCGAGTTCTTTGTGCAAATCTAAAGACTAGTATCACAGGGCAGCCACTGTGCCTGACAAGTCTGTTCACGTTTGGCACTCACGCAGCTTTCCTGCAGTTAAGGCAGCAAGTCCCTGAAGCTCTTCCTCCATGGAGTTTATTGTCAGAGTCTCTCCGATGGTAGGACGCCTCGCTCCCCTCTTTGAAATCCAGAAGATCAAACAAAACAACACTGTTGACGCAGGGCCTGTTGTGTTTGTGGTATGAATATATAATCCATTTCCATGGTTAGAGGTTTCTATTTGTTGTTGTATTGTTGCTAGATTACTAAATTGATAATGAATGTGATAATAAAGAAGTCTGTTGACTTAGCGTTTGTGTGTGATATCTATTTATCTATCCATCTATCTACTGTATCTACCCTTACCCTTTATCCATACCTTACCGATCATCTTGGCTCTACAATTCTGTTCATAACCTTGTGACAACAACTAAACTCAAACTCTGATGGGTTGGAAAACAGAATTCCAGCTCAAAAACCAATGTGAACCAGGATAGAATTTGAAAAATGTACAATATGCCTGTGCTGTGTGCTTTGAAATCTGGACAGCACTGACGTAAAATATATGACTCCGAGTACGAGGGCCGTTTTATGCATGCAGAGGTGCTGGTATGGTCCTTGGATCTCGTTCCAAAAGCAGTATTATTCTTTCCAATCAACCTTTACTTTCAAGAACATCTATTGAACAATGGCAAGCGAGGGCATGGTGTGCTGAAAAGAAAGAAGCAACAGGGAAAATCAATATAGCAATTATGTGCGCAGATAATGGACATCAAGGTGTTATTTGGAGTGACTGAAAAGAAGAAGTGACATAAAGCCAATTCAAATAGTGCAAACATTTCATTGTCTCACATCTGGCGCTTCTGGCATGGATTTAGTGTCACCAGTCTCCAGAAAACCAACACTGTGTTTTCTGTTGTTTCCCTGCATCGCCACAGCTGAATTAGAATAATTGAACACTATCTAATCACTGGGCTCTTCTTTATGTTTGCACACAATCACCAACCTCTGTTTAAACTTAGGAAGCTATTATGTTTTTATCTGCCCACAGAAAGCCTGAAAGCGTACGCAACAAACACAGCTATTAGCTAATTGAGATCTTAGACAACGTAAAGCACGCATTCAAACACACATGCACACACAGAAAGAGAGGGTGATGTGGGCCAAGTGCAGGAGGAGAAGAACAAGGAGACAGATAAAAACGCAATACACACACACACACACACACACACTCCTCCCTTACGCTTTTACCTGCTCAAAAAGAGGTCACCTCCAGCCCTGTCAAGCTTTGCAGGTGGGTCAGAGATCTGGTTTTGATAACTGGAGGGAGTTTAGAGAGCAGACATTTGACAAGCATGACAATGCTCTGACAGCCCTCATTGGGCCATGATTAATGACTGACATCACTGTCGCCTGTCTCGTACAGAATGCAAATGGAGCGCTGGGAGAAAATTAGCCTCATGTGACCTGCAATTGGTTGAAGGAAGTATCAGCACATGCATCTAAGACAATGTGTTATTTACAGAGAACACTACAGAGATGATGAGAGAGATGCTGAGGCTTGGTTGAACAAGACCCTAAGCTGATGCTGCCCATTGTGTTTGGTGACTTGAGTTGAAAAAGTTAGAGCAGAAGGTTCATACCGAATCTCTTACCAAAGACGGGGACGCCGGAGTCAACGCATTTTTAACATTATCTCCGGATGCCGCATTAGGACCTGAGTACCAAATGTATTAGCATTTTCGCAAAGGCTTGACTTTGAGTATGTGCTCTAGGTGCTCTGTTCAAACAGCTGGCATCAGGTTTTAATGAATATGCATAACGGATTTTATGCACTGACATTTGTCAGTGAGTGTTCAGACTGGAGCTGCGAGTTCACTTTAACTTCTCAAGGGCATCCACTTCAAAAGAAATGGCTTTGTAAGACTAAAGTTTATGGGAAATAAAGTCGCCAATTTAACTCTAAAATTTGATTTGTATGAAAGCGCTGATTTTTTTCCCCCTCCATCCTTCATTCCCACATTAGAGTGTAGAAACATGCGTGTTTTTAGGTGCTTCCTCAATTAGCCGGGCTGTGTTGCTACGTGCTCTGCTCTGATGTCGTTTCATTCAGCTATTCAGCAACGCCTCGCTCAAGGCTACATAAAGTGAGCAAGTGCTTTAATGAAAAGAATGAATTAAAAGCACAGCCACATTTTTCATTAAAAGCTGATCTGTTCCAAGTGCTTCAACTGAGAGACACATGTTTATTCCTACACGTGGATCTGATCATGGATGTTGTTTCACTAACTCTCCAATGTAACTCTCACTGTGCGAAGGGAAACGTAGGTGGGATGATTTTAGGCATTTTTAAGTGGAAACTATTTACTTGTGTTTTCATTTAAATCTGTATCCATTGCATAGTCAGTGTGAACAGCTCAGGGGGCTACTTGAAATGAATTAAAAAAAAATATTAATAATACTGATGACACCAAACACAACAGTGAAGGCGAGAAAAACAGAACCATATCAGTGACTTTCAGGCGTGTCTTTGATCTTCTCGTTTGCCATAAAAGAGTAAACTGTAAACTATGAAAGCCACTGGGAGGAGAAGGGGGAATAATTGTCACAAAGCGACCTGATGATGCTGTCATGGGGGAAGGTAGGGTGGAGGGAGGGGGGGGGGGGGACTTCTATGACACCCTTTCCCCTGGTGGGAATAAGTGTCAAAAAGCGGGATTGCTTTTGACAATTGCAGCGATTATGAAGACAAACAATTGTTAAAAAAAATAGAGAGAGCGAGAGAGAGAGAGATGTAGAATAATGAGCTAAACTTGATATTCTGTTCGTGTTATTGCCAAAAGCAGTCGAGGCAGAATGTCTTTTGTGAAGTCCCTCATTATCCTGATTGTATAATGGATATAATCAAGCAACAATGTCCAATTAGGAGTGCACAGGCATGTCTCCATCTAAAAAATGAAAGGGATAAATGAACAATTGACACTGTGAATTTGTTTGGATGACACCGTGGGCCTGCTCGCTCATCAGAGAGATATTGATCAATCTCAAAGCTTAAAAGATTTAAAAAAAAATTGGCTATGACGTACAGTATGTACGTGATATAATGAAGGCTGTGGGATGTGAACAAAACAGTCCTTTCCAGGTGGTTTGAGTGATTGCCTAATCCCCTGTAGCTAGATGATTGCAGAGCAAGGTCAGTTTGAAGGCTCAGACTGATTGAGTGCTGTCTGTGGTCGGGGAGTTTGCTGCAGCCTCTGATGCCATTAGATGGACAGCAGCTGAAGATTCACTCCAGAGTTTTTCCAACACTTGAACCGAACCTGTCCAAACTGAAGGGCAGTAGTGTGCCAGTAATCATCAAGGCCATGCTGACGGGAACAACATCAACAACAATCATCAGGGTTAATAATCACAGGGAAAGACGAAATCCCTCCAGGAAGTAAAGATGTCCCATTCTCAGCGAAGAACAGAAATTCAGCCCAGTCCTGTTTATTCTGCGCTGGCTTGCAATATTGTCCAATCACTGCAAGATTTCAGCAAATTTGACCAAAATTCTTCAGTTCCCCCTTTCATGTCACGGTGTTCGGTACAAAACTCGAATCATCGTTGTCAAAAATAACCCGAAAAAGGAAGGAGGGGAGAAGATGATGTATTAAACATGAGAGGGTATTGTTTCATATCTTTGAATGCATGTCTTTATATATCTTTGCTATCATTCATATCTTTGAATGCATGTCTTTATATATCTTTGCTATCATTCATATGTTTGAAACGCTGCGTACAAGAAATGCTTTTCATTTCATTTGTCTTTATTTTGCTGTCAAGCAAACACCAAGGCAACACTGACTCCTGGTGTGATCGTCTCTCTTTCAGGAGCTTCCTGATCCTGTTTTTGAGTCTGCAGTGATTTTCAGAGACTATACAGTAATTCCTTTATGATGAATCAAATACTCAATGTCTTAGAGCTGAGCGATAAATCAATTTTATCAATGAATCGGGTATGTGGAATATCACGATTTCCAAAAATGAAAATCGCGATTTTCCCCTCACCTTACTCCTCCACTCCCACTTGTGTTCCAATTCTAGTTCACATCCTGCTCCCTTGTTTACGTCCTACATCGATGGTCGCCCCCAAGTATGTGGTAAGTAGCCGCTTGTATTTTGTTGAAGTTGCCCTGCTTTATCTGTTCTTTTGCTGTACCATGTAACTGCACTTTTAAACACAAGTTTACTGCTTGCATTTTAACCCTAAAGAAAAATTCAGGTTACTTTATTACTCCTCCAAAGGAACATTCAATTTGCTTTTGTTAAATGATTTAAAAAATAAAAGCAAGGCTTATTTTAGTAATTTCTTTGTCATTTATAGTTGTTGTTTTCTTGAAGAAAAAAAATCGATTAAAATCGTAAATCACGTTTGGTGTGAAGAAATCTGAGATTTCATTTTTTAGGCCACATCGTCTAGTCCTACTTCTAATGAGTGTTAATCAGTTATACTGTTTAAAAAAGGTGTTAGCCATCCACTTATGGTTCCCCTGATGCCTTGTGTTGAGCTTAAAAGAGTTTGGTTATTCATTTTATTTTAGCATAGCAGCAGAAATATAGAACATATGTAAAAGTAGTGAATAACGCACAGAATCTCCTTTGAAAACAAGGTTTGTTCATTTTACTGACATTAGTCCATTTTCTCTGTATTATTTTATGTTGTTTTTTATTGTGTGCTTTGAGTACTACCTCACAGTTTCTCTTTTTTGTCCACAATTGCAATGTTATTATCCAGCTCCTCTTTTCGACAAGGTCACTTAGAAAACTCAGTTACTACTCCTTTTGTAACAGTCATATGCTCCAGATATTTCATTGGAAAAAAAGCCTCAAAAGTTTGCAACTTGCAGTACAACTTAAAAAAAAATCCAGCCTTTTAGGTTGCAACAATCACACCAAAAGCCTGCTGAATCCTGAAGGGACAGAAGAAGGCTTATTTCTGAGTTCTGTTAAAAAAAAACAAGAAGAAGAAAAAAAGACTCCAGATTGTTGTTTGCAATCCAGAATTCACGACAACACTATGCATCTCTGTGTATTTCAAATCCTGCCTTTCTGTGTTGTTGTCTTCTTGCTTTTTTTTATTTACTTTCTCTCACCCTGTCTCCAGTGCTTGGTTGAAAAATACATGATTACCATGCTATCATCCCCAACTGCCTTCTCCTACTTCTGCTCCATTTTCATGTGGATGGCATCAGATATCAACTATTTTCTGCAAAATAAATCCCGTTGTCAATGTTGTCAAGCTGCATCTTGTACCTCATCAACACCCGTTTATTTCTCAAGCTGCCATTTTGTTTCTAAACTGGGGCTTTGGTATAAACTTTAGCATTTCCTGTGGCGGCAATTGGATCACCCCCTACCGCTATATACATTCAAATACCGGGGGAAAGTGCTTTTCTGTATATCAAACTGCACTAGTCTGCGGCAGAAATCCTTTGTGCGGACATCTCCATGACAGCTCCTTGGCAACTTGTACGCCTGTGTGCCACAAGCTCCCTAAGCTGACTGTTTGGATCAAGTGGGAAGAGGCAGCAATCCCAAAGAGAACAAAATAGCAGATCCCAGCAGCTTTCATAGCCGATGCTATGAGATTTACAAGACTAGAGAGGAGAGGGTGGACGTGTGTGTGTGTGTGTGTGTGTGTGTGTGTGTGTGTGTGTGTGTGTGTGTGTGTGTGAGAGAGGGGAAGGGGAGGAGCATAGATGTACTTTGAAATCTTTTGAAATGTCAAACAAATAAGAGTCGCAGGAGGCATTATGTTTTCCATAATGATGATGCGGTGAAGCTTAAGGGTAGCATCAACATGCAAATTTGTAAGATAACAAACCGGTGACATTTGTTCTTTCTTTTTCCTTTTAGAAAGCTTAGAAATGGATGACAGGCTTTTTTTTCCCCCCTTCACCATTTGCACTTTGAAGTGTCAAGCTCATCAATTGCTGCAAATTACCATCACATTTCTGCTCTTAGCAAATATTAAAATACATTCAAAAGCGAAATAAGCGTGTAAGTATTTTGAAAGTGTTTGATTTGATTAATTGACGTTGACACTGTGCAGTTTAAAAAACAAATATTAATTTTATCATTGCAACTTTTTGATTTGTTCATGGCCATAAAGTCCTTCAAATGAACTCTTAATTATTTTTAGATAAAAAAACATCAACACAGAAGTGCTAAAATGCAAAACATGTTTTGAGCTCCAACATAGGGCTGTTTACATTTCATTTCACATCTCTATTCCCTCCTCATAATCCCTTACTATCACACACACACACACACACACACACACACACACACACACACACACACACACACACACACACACACACACATACACACACACACACAGTACTCTCCTAGCTGCTGATTCTCGGGCAACTGAGCTTTAAAGAAACGGGCAGTATTGGTTCCAGTCCGATGGACACTTCACATCATTTAATGTATTCCAGTCTATTACCACTTTTGTTCTGACACCTCATTCTTTTCCACCAATATACGAGGGGGTCATTCAATAACTGACACCTCTCTTCCATACCGTAGTCACATCTCTGTTGCTGTTGGAGCATGTGTCACAGCTGAGAGGCTTGAATTTCAAGAGATAGATTTGCTGACAGAGATGTCCCATCACTCCTTGTGCTGGGGCTTGCACAGGAAATGCTGCACTGTAAAGGTGCAGTAGCCTTGTCACTTTTATCTGAGGTAATTGATCACAGCAGACAACAGCTGATGTGTGCAAGTCAATTGTAGGGGGCAAAGGGATGCTGCTTATTCAGAGAGCTGATCTCTTGCATTCCCACCAGTCACCTTCATTGAAAGGTAGGCGCAATAATCGACAGGAAAGAAATCTGGCAGCAGGCATCCTCCTGCTAAAATGCGACTATTAGGCCTGTTACAGTTTGATTTTAACTTCATCGAATTTCTCACCAGCTAAAAATGTAACCCCCGACTAGTAAATGTAATTCCTCACCACTCACTCTACGGGCTGACCATGTGAGGCACTGGACGAGAGGCATTGGGCTTTCATAGAGCAGGTGCACTGGGAAAACTATTCTGACTTAAAAACAAACAAACACGCACCCACCAAAAAAAACAAGTGTACCCTGGGACTTCTCAAATGCCACTTAGCATTCAAGGGCTTTGGGATTCATTAGTAGCCCAGCAGACTGGTAAGATGGAAGCATCTGTTATCTGGTTCCAGTCCTTATGCCATCAATGTCACAAGTAATCACATACAACAGGTGGTTTGAAACAGCTACAGGTACTTCAGCACCCGTCCTGCTGTATTAGATTTCATCATTCTGAAGGACCTGAACACAACGTTGGCATTATTTAAGATGAATGAGAATGGCCTGCTTTAGTATGATTTGTTAGAGTTTAGCTCCAGCTATTAGCTGTTTTTGTAATAGAATTAAAAGCCCAGGCCTTGGCACACTGCCACATCTTACCACAAACGTTATTTAGGTTTTGAAGAATTGATCTTCATTAGGAGTGGAGGATGTATCATTGAAGGAGAGTCTCATTTAAAGCTTCACATTAAAGGGTTGGAAGGAGATAACATGTAAACAGGTCTATATTTGATTGATTGTCGTGTAAATATAAATGAGTGTATTTTATTTTAGAGCCTTTAAAAAAATGTACACATACAAGAGATCAAAAGTATTTCAGGACTTTTTAATGCCGCAGACGTTTCGGGAAAGGCCCTTCTTCACTTCTTAAATAGGGATTGATTAGCAGGTGAGTTCCACAGAAGAGTGAACAGTATAAACAGAAAATACGTTATTTGATTGGTCTTTTCAAATTTTTATCATAAGCAAGAATATACATTGAATGCCCTTTCCTCAGAGGTCAAGTCCCCCAACACACAACATGTCCAGGGTGAATAAGATCCTTCTTTTACTGATTGATCTGCTGATATAAAAAACTGGTAAAAAGAGAGGAGGGAGAATGGTGGCGGGTCGGATTGTATCATCACTCACTGAATGCATGTATGCTACGTGATGTGAACAGTGTGTGCTACTGTCACTGCATGGATCCACATGTGGCTGTATTATTGCAATGTTACCATTCAAAAAGTTTCAGTCAACATATAACATCACCTGAAGATCGATACTGGAGGAAAGGAAAGTTAAAATATGCACACCGGAGCTCGGACATCTTCCAGCTGAAAGGGCAAGTCTGTAAAAATGAGTCTGAAGGCAGGATCTGCTGAACAAATACAAAGCGGAAGTCTGTTCCAGAGCTGAGGAGCAATCACAGAAAAACTTCATCACCCTTTGACCGCAACCTTGACCCATTGAGCAGGCCTAAGGCAGCTGATCTAAGAGATATGCTTGGGCAGTAAGGCGTTAAAAGTTCACTTAAATATTCAGGTGAAAGACCATGTAGAGCTTTGAAAGTTGTGAGTAACATTTTAAAATTCATTCTTCAGGAAATTGGCAACCAGTGCAGTGAAGCTACAACAGGGGTGACGTGAGAGGTGTGCCTTGTGGTTGTAAGAAGTCTGGCTGCAGAGTTTCTGTACAATCTGAAGCTGGGCTACGGCTCGTCTACTGAGGCAGGTAAAAAGGGCGTTAATCATCCAATGATCCAGCTGTCAGGGAATAAAAGCATGAATCATTTTTTTCTGTGTTGTTAAAAGGTAAAATTCACCTGATCTTTGAGATCTTCCTAAATAGATAAAAGCAGGATTGAACTCATTTCAAATAAAACCCCCAAGTTTCACTACATGCTGTGTCACTCAGTGGGTATAACTGCAGTGAATCCTGCCTACGGTGACGTCACGTCCATATCCTCTATCATACAGTGCTTTAACTGTTGCATTCTCTAAATGAAAAAGGGACATCAGGTTTATCTTACTACTTCTTTATTCATTTGAATTATAGCAATGTATAGGCGTATAGTGATGAAAACTCTGTATGCAATACATTATTAAGATGAAAAACCGTCGGTGTGTTTGTCGCTTGAGTGAGAAAGGTTCTCTGACGAGTAGGCAAACACAAAAAGACAAACACAACAGTCAAGGAGGTGTGTCATTATATTCATCATATTATTAAGACGTTTGGAAATGTGTTGAGATTTAATGTGCATTAAAATTAAAATGGCTCATGGGTTCATTCCGCCTACTTCTCCTTATAGCCTTGTTGTACGTTTTTTTTTTTCTTCCTTTTTTTTTCAGCTCTGCTGTAAGTTGCATTGGAGGTTCCTGACCCATGACGACATGTCCCTTCTCCTGAGAAAAGACATTGTAATAACCCCGGGCTGTGAACTTGACACCTGTCCCCTTGGAATGGGAGAAATGATGGAAGTGAGGCTGGCTGTGGAAGTCTCCTGTGGATGTAATCACACCATCCAAAGAAACTACAAATTATAGTGAGAACACACAAGTGGGAAGGAAGGGACAGACAGCTCTGCCGAAATGTGAGGCGGGAATCCATTTGACATTCACACGTTGATGATCGTTATCGTTTAAGTGAAGAATTGAAGCCATTTTATCTGATAAACACAATAAAGAAGGATTCTAAAATATAGCAGATTGTTATTTATTGTTTAACTTTGCTTACTTTATTTCTTTTTTCAGACACATATGTCCATATCAGAGTTAAAAAACAACATGATATAAATGTACACATTTCCCTCTTTGTAATTATGAAGCCTTTGTTGCAGAAATTTAAACAACAACTTCACTTTCGTGTACCTTTGTTTCCAAAGTTTTATGAAAGGTCTGGTGCAATTATTCTTACTTTCATTCACTCTCTACCTGATCACTGTCCAGATTCGTATGTGTTTATAATCACTAAGTAACACGTCTTAATTGAAGTAAATGGTTCCATATTGGTCCATAGAATTGTTAAAAACAATCTTTCATCAAGCATGATTCATACTGAATCAAACATCTGCTTGTTCTTCCCATACAAGCTGTTTTTTTGAGTTATGTTTTGCTTCAAGTGTCATGTATCAAATGTTTAATAGAGTTTAGAAACACCTAACCAGCTGTGTGGATGCTTGTGTGAGAAGCACTGTGTGTTCTCTTCTGCTCTGATCCACGTGTTCGTATCATAGAGGTGGATTACATCAACAAATGATGTTCTCACGACTGTTGTGAATAAAATAATTGTCATCAAAAGAACTTATCCAATGCAGATCTTTGATTGAAATTGCTTGAATTGCCTCTGAATCGATGTTTGGTTTGGTCACAGAAGGAGATTTGTGGTATAGTGTACCTTGACTTTTCTTAGAAATAAAAGACAAGTCGGCCAAAATACACACAAAGCGGAGGCTGATTTTCACGAGACACATTAAATGGTCTATGGCAGAAATCTGATTTCTCAGTTTTAAATTGCTGTGGACACAATAGCAATTTCAGGGTTGTTCAAGTTGAGAAGACGCAAGAGATCTCTCAGGCTCGTCGACCTTTATCTCAGCAAACATCAGAATCCCTATACAAAAAAGCAGAAAATGAGCTATTGATTTTCCGTTTTTCTTTTTCCTCCCTCACTTTCTTATTCCCCTCCGGTATTGTCATCCCGTAGTCTAAATGAAGGTCAGCATTGGTTTCCTTGTCACTGCGACGGAGCTGCACAATAGAAATATAGCAATCCGTGTTTGTGAAAGAAAAAGGTCTTGCAAGCAGAGAAGAGGTTGCTTTTGTCTTTAGGGATTAATTGGCTACAGAAAGGTTTTCTCTTTAGAGCAGCACGGCTGTCAGTATGTCCTAAATGTGAGCACATGTCCGAGTATACGAACAACCTATGCTCTTACATACGCTGGTAAAGTAAACAAAGACTGTGGCTGAAGATAATACTATTCACTAAAAGAGTTTAGTATCATTTCTGACATTTATATCGGGCTGTTGGAACAGAAAATGGATCTTAAAAGGTGCATGGTATCAAAGAAATGAGAGCTCTGACCTCTCGCTAGAAATAAATGGGTGATTGATTTTATCAATTGTAGTTTTTGTAAGCTCAATACTATTAGATTCAAACTTTTAACTCACATCTGCAACACTTTTGCCCTCTCTGGCTATGTGACCAATCTAAATGTTCTCAGATATGAATAATAACTCGGTGTTTTTTACCCTCAGGTTGAGTCTCTTCTTTCGAATCATCTTTCATAAGCTACAAATCTTTTTGGAGTTACTCACCAATCAACACCCTGTTAGATCAAATCTTTGTTCCATGTCTTATTGTTTATTTCCTGCTGTGTCTTTAAGCCTCTAAGCTGTTTTGCTATCTAAATGAAGTTGAGAGGAAATAACTCAAATGTGCTGTTTTCTTTGACATGTTCATACAGTACCTGCAGTCAATCAACAACGCTGTGTTTCATTTGACCTGAGATCTTTTTTTCTTGTCGTCTGATAAATGGTGGCAAAGGGCCCTGTCGGGACTTGAGGTACAACAGTGGGATCAAACGCTTTCTTTAAAACGGCGGTGACATCAGTGTGTTTGACTTTGCGTGCCTCTCTCATCTCAATTCATCACTTCCACAAGGTGAGCAAGCTATCTTTCCAAATCCAACTGAGTGTACACTGCAGAAGTCTTTTTTGCATATTCTTCACACTTGTTTATGGTTTACTGAGCAGGTCACTTCCCCTGTTTGCTTGAACAGCTGCTTCTGTGATGCCCCCCCCCAAACCCCCCTCCCACCCCAACAGGGGTTGGAAGACTACTTGTGTTCTGCTCCCTGTCAAGTTCTCCTTTGCTGGTGAGGCCTGCTGGTGACCTCATGCACAGCCTTTACTGAGGCCATATGAATAATTTATTCTTTGAATTTAGCCCAACCCTGACATTTCGATGTTTGATGCTCACAGGCTTTGGCTTTAACAATATAGATAGTGCTTCTTTCCTCTGTGCATCATCAGATAAAGTCTGAAAGCACAGCCAGTGCACTCGATATCGAAACCATGGATATCAGGGAAGCTGTATGTTCCACACACTGCATTCCTCTATTCTATTAACTCTTACTGCAGTATCTCGTCTCATACAATTGGATTTCATATAGGTTGCAGACATTTGAGTCGAAAATATTGTGTTCTGTCAATAGGAAGATAAGATAAGATGGATATTTAATAATCGCCACAGGGACTGGCTCAAAGAAGAAAATAGCCACAGGATTTATCAGAGAAAAGTATTAATAAATATACAAATAGAGCCAAAGAAAATTATGTAAGCACACACAAAGAATACAAATGGTGGGTTTCAGCCAACGGCCCTTTTATGGCTGAATAAAAATACAAAAACAGATTTAATCTAAAGGCTTGTGTAAATGAACATAATTATTAATTTTTTTCCTAACTAATTTTACTGCTTAATTTCAGCTCCTCTGGTTTGTTTTCGCGCCGTTCCGTTTGTCTTCTCCGATACCAAACCATAACAAAAACGCTAATGTAGGCACGTAGACAATTGTTGTGTGACAACAATTAGTGTTCATGGGAAATGTAGGATTAGTACAACAAGCAGTGTCGCCAGATAAAGATTACGTTTTTAAATCTAAACACACAGACAAACATTCAGATTTATTCGCAGAAAACAGCCCGATCTGGCAACACTGACTTGTCGCATCGTTTCTGCAGCCTGCCCATTGTAAACAGATGCAGTGATATTTGCTTCATTTATCACCAGCCAAAATGGCTAGTAACTCTACAATGTTACCCGCCAAAGTACATTTTTACCAGCAATTGGCGAGTTGGCGGGTGTCAAACTAAAGCCCTGCATGTAACACTTTGACATGGCAAGGTAAGCTAGGAATGGGTTGAATGCTTATGTCAGCTGTTGTCAAACAGTAGCTAACACGTTGTCACATTTGTTGGCTCACCTTTGAATGTGGTCTTAGATTCCTCCTGATTTTCAGTATCCATTGTATTATCATTCAGAGGTCAGTCAGGAAGCTGTGAAATTATATATTTGTTTAATTCCTCTATTAACATTTTCAAACTAGGAACACTGAACTTGAGAATAACAGAAGTCTATTTGAGTTAAGCATTTTAATATTCATAGCTTTCTGTCACGTTACTGGCACTGACGCCTGGATGGCAAAAGAGTGTGGGAAAGTGGCGGCCACCATTCTGTGAAGCTGCAGCACCTGCTTGTTAATTTTCCATGTCTTTAAAATGTCTACATCACCTGACAACCACAGAAAAACAGAGATACTAAGATAAACTATAAGTTTTGTATACTTGCAACCCTCAACCCCCAACACTATGTCAATGGATGAAAACAGCTACATCCTTGTCCAAACTTAACTTTGGTGATTTTTACATATCTATTGGAGAATTGATCCCCTTACACTGCAGACAGGATGAAAGTACTCAAAATATGGACAGCTTCGTGTTTTCGATGTGGCTAGGTCAATAATGCTGCCGTTTGGGAAGTTAGGGGCTAAATTGTCATCAAAGCATAGGTGAGTGCTAATTAGCTTACATTAGCAAGATAACCTTACTGTCAGGATCACTGTCAGCTGTCACTTTGAGTCAGTGTTGTGGCAGTAATGTTAAAGGGCAGTTTTATTTTGCAAGCGTTAACACACAATCAATCCCTCTCTGAGTTTTCTGTCTCTGATGGGATTCGGTTAAGCCATCCAATTGAACAACAACTGTCTTCTGTTTCAAAATAAAAAAAATACAACTGGTTAGAACATGAAGGTAACTGAGACTGGTAACATCTCCGAAGCATTCAGCAGTAGGAAGCCTTTTTTGCCTGCCAGGTGGGGGGTTACAATACACTATATAGTTTATTGTTATATGCTTAAAAGTCATGCTGACCGCCATGGGTTGTCTAAGATGTACAGTCTTGTTCACTTTTTTTGTATCCTGTGTTTAAACCTTTAACCTTAATTCCTGAATGTATAGACGCAAACCAAACTGCCCTGGGCTCAGTGGCTGGATTAGTCATGAAGAGCAGTCTGCTGCATAGACGAGTCTCCTTCAGAGGAGTATTTAAAGGAGACTGTGTTGCCCTCTCTTGTCCAGCGTCTCTCTTTTGAGAGATCCACCTGGTTTGTTGAAGTGCAAGCACAGGTACTTGTAGGTCTGCACCATCTCCACCTCTTCACCCTGTATGATGACAGGTGTCAGTAGCTTCTCCCTCTGTCGGAAATCCACCACCAGCCCCTTGATCTTACTGACATTTAGCCCCAGATGGTTTCTCTTACTCCATCAGACACCCACTATAACGAAATCATCAAAGAAATGCTAGGGGGTGCATGATCCAGAACTGAACCTGTGGTTCGAAAGTGCAGCAAGTGAATCATGAAGGAAGTGACCCTTGTAAATTTAAGTGGGTAGTATTTGTTTCTGCAGCGATGCATATGACTAAGTGTGTTGGAAAACAGTCAATTACAGAGCAAAGGATGTTTTGAGAATAGAGTAGGTCAGCATTGTAAACTGCACTGATGCGCCTCTGAGCTTGCCTCTGCCTCCACTTCCCTTTAATAAAAAAAATACATTTCCAAACAGAAACGTCTTTAATATTTAAAATAAATATATTCACTTTAAATACTATTACTAATCAAAGAGTGTCCACTAGTGTCACCTTCCATACTTGCTTCTTTTTTTATTTTAAAGGACTAATACAAACCTTAGATTCATAACCCCAAAGACTTTGTTTTTGCGGTCTTTGGTTGACCCTATCATGATTTTAATTTATTTTATGTTATTTCTCTTCACTCAGCCTCAACATATGGGAAATGTTATATCCTTTCTTTGTCTGGTCACAGCAACCTTATATGTTTTCCATGGGTTTAGAAGGGAATTGCAAAGCTAACTGAGACCAGTAAAAATAATACAGCCCTTCACTACAAAAAAAGTGAGCTGAAGAGTTTGATCTGTTAACTTTTCTTACTCTCTCTCTCTGCTGGACCAATCAAGCACTAACTAATTGCTGCTTGAGATTTCTCTCTGAACTACCTGAACCCAAAACCTTGTGATGCTCTCGCAAATGTCAAGGTTTTTTAAATACAAATTTAGTAGGACAGAAGCTTCATCACCATTGTGGCAACTCATTTGGCTACCATAAGTTGAGAAATTCTTAAGCAATTAACCTTAAATTGAATTGACATTTTCAGTGGATATTGAGCAACACGTTTTTTTCCACTCTCAAAGAAAAACAAGATAAAAGAAAACCATTCATACCCATGTTCAGTAAACCTATAAGAACCCTCAGATAAGTGAATCAATTAACTCAAACACATGCCAACCTATTCAGCCTCTCATACAAAGAAAATATTTGATTGCCTAAATGCCATCTCTTGAACTAACAGGCACTTGGCTGCCCTAAAATTCACAACCAAAGCGAGTTAATTGCATCAATATCAGGTTGCGAACGACAGGCTCGCTTCAGTTCTTTTCTTCATTGTTCTTTATGTTTTATAAAACTCCCCCTCAGTTTACTTTCTGAAAAAGACTTTGAGGGACGTTTTCTAAAATGTTGTACTCGGGCATTTTCTCTGATCTGACTTTTTTTCTCCCCAAGGACATCTTCTCCCCTGCCAAGACCTGTCAGGCAGGAGCATCTCAGAGTAAAGGGGTGAGAGGACACCAATTAGAAAGCCATCCTCGGCCAAGAGAGCCAGCGGCACAGCTTGCCACAGGAAGTGGGATGTCTGACTTCCTGCATGGGGTCACAGCTGTTTGCGGGGAGGTTACCGCTACCAGCCAATGCGCACTACCGTTTAGCGTCTGACAAGGCAGACCTCATTTGAATAGCAAAGAACCATCTCAATGTCACCAATAAATTTACATGATTTCTTCCCTTGCTACAGCTGGGATCAGAGTGGGGACTTTGCTGGAATTAGGGGAGCGTGACAATGTCAAAGGAGCAGGACCGGCTCGTTTCAAGTTGGCTTGTTTTGAAGTAAAGATTATTACTTCGTTTAGGTACAGTTAGATGAAATTTGTATGCATAGAAAACTCTTTAATCATCAATTTGTAGACAATAATACACCATATACCTGTATCTGCTGTAAAGGAGTAAACAAAAGAGATCCTAAACCACTCAACCACCTAGACACCTAACTTTTTGATACATGTGAAAAATGTGCCACACTTATTTTTCTTGGTAAGTTTCTGAAATTGGTAATAGCTGGCGCTTTGACTGTAAAATCTTAAATAATTCAATGGAGATTCTGTGCTGAGAGGTCCTTGTGAAAATAATGACAGATTTGTTCTTGTTAAGTCTGAACTGATTGATGTTTGATTTTGAAAAGGACCTCTTAAATCATAAGACAAGTACTCAAGAGCAAAATCTTAAAATAATCCTTCAGAGCATAAGAGATTCGAGTATCTCTATTCTCTACCGAAGGTGGCAAACAACTGGAAGCGTAGCAGGGATGGGAGTGTGATTGGCTCCCGCTATGAGCAGCTGTCTAGAATGCCCATATTTGGGCTCAACCCAATTACATCCTCTGATCCCCAGTCACTGGGCTGATGCAGTCAGAACCATTAATCTCCCTGGCTGAGTACCACGCCATGTGTTAACAGCCAAGACCCCACCCCTCGCCCCTGCTTCACCGCCAAGCACCACCACCAAGGTTGAAAGTCATGCCAATCATATTGACTCCTTTGACTCTGACGTCCCCTCAGGCTCGGCGTGATTATGGAGAGTGTACAGGAAGCCCTCCAGTCTGCACTGTTTGTATTCCTGGGCCGAGGTTCAAACAGGAGTTGTGTTTTCAGATCTGTGTTGCAGGTGTGCTTTGCTGCAGAAGGATTGGGAGGAGGAGGAGGAGGTTAAAAACCATTTTCGGATTTGGGACGTTAACGACAAAATATCCTGGAGCTGTGTCAGGGCCCAATTCCAACAAATCATTTTCAAAGGGGACAGTAGTAAACAGTAGAGGGTTTTGTTTTTGTAACTGCCTGTTTCAGAGAAAGGAAAGGCACCTTCAGCTTGTGGTCTACAAATGGCTCTCTGGACAAAGAGAAAAAGATAGAACAAAGAACCTAAAACCATTTATTCTGTAGCTTGGCTTTTCTACATTTTTTAATTCTACAACAAAGAAAACCTTTGATCCAACCTTTGGTTCTGTCTAAGCAATAACCATTAAAAAAGTAACCCATCAGATTGTTTTAACCTGCTTGTGTAACCGTGATTAATGCTCATAACTTGGGGAATAGAAAGCCAGGCGAATGTAAAATTAGGAGAAGTGGCTTAATCAGGGTCTGAATTACATGGACCCTCAGTTCCAGTTTAGTGAGCCCTTTTTGTCCACAAAGATTAAGGGAGGAGTCAGGCAGTCCTCCATTGTTCCGCTGAGAAAAGAAACTCATTTGCTTTGAACGATAAATGTCTTTGGAGCATAAATCATGTCTCCTAATCCCTTTACCAATGCCACGTAATGCAAATTGTCTCTCATTTACAGATCACACAAAGGACACAATGAGAGAAGTTTGAACACAGGGCGCGTAGCATTGTCCTTCCTGCTGAAGAGACGTGGACTTTCACCTGAAAATGGAAGATTAAAAAGGTCTGTAGGCTTACATCATGTCTGCTCATGTTGCATCTCTCTTTGTATTAATTTAATTGCAGCTGATAAAGCAAGGTTAAGATAAAGTATATAATGAACGGCTTAAAAAAAAAAGGACTGCTTTGAAAAAAAATGTAGAAGTGTGTTTTTTTAATAGGCCAAGCTAGCCCCAGTCTCTTCACTATAGGGTCCAGCTTGGCTCTAATACACACCTTTCTACTTCAGTCTCCAAGCACCATATGAGTCATTTACTCAAGGGAGGCAGGTTGACATTTAGCTCTGTGTGTAGACACACTCCATTCCTATTCCCATGACAATGGGGACTTTACAAAACATGCCAGCATCTGAGTTTCGAAAAAAAGAGAAGGGGATATTAAGGGAGGACTAAAGATGGTCCCAAAAGAGTGGCTCCTTCATTAGAAAGAAGATCCAAAGATTTGCAAAGTTTTTAAAGCATGCATTGTTTTGTGTCCCTTGTACTGCTTTGTTTTCTGAATATGAAAAACACTCGATCACAAACAAGTTTGGAGTACGTCAGATCTGTAAACCATTAACTAAAGAATAAGGCTTTAAAGTTAGAAAACATATGACTTCAATGCTCAGGATGTATTGGCTCTATAGGAACTGGCTGTCTGCAACAAGGAATGACCTTACCTTTCATACTAAAATACACACTAAAGGGCATGCTGAGCAGGTTTTATCGACAGCTCTTCTCTGTGTGATGTCCTCTCTGCTATAGCGGCTCTGAGAATAAAACGCAAACAAATAAAGCTCGGGCTGATGTGTGTTTCGTGGGCTGGCAAATCCCATTGTGTATCTGTGGCTGGGTTTTGTGTTTCTGTGTACTTAGAAAGCATATAAAAGTGGTGTGTTTGCATTAGTGTGTGTGTGTGTGTGTGTCTGTGTACAGTATACTACAAGCAGGAGGCACATCCATGTAATATATTAAGATCAGTGTGTCTCTGCGTTTTGTTTGTCTGCCTCTGTGTGTGCTTTAGTTGGTCCTCAAGGATCACTGTTGTTTTCAGAGGGGCCTTTGTGTGTGTGTGTGTGTGTGTGTGTGTGTGTGTGTGTGTGTGTGTGTGTTTGTTTGGTGGCAGCATCTGCTTTGAGCGGGTGATCCATCTCCTCTTAGCTGCCATATAACAAGTCATGAGGGATTATATTCAATGAATGCCCAACACAGAGGGCTCCATCATAAAATTTACCGTCTCACAAGGGCATTGCAGAGGTTGTGCTTTTCACACCCTCTGTTAATTCAACTGGTGTCTTCCCAGTAATGACTGTAAATACCAAAGTATATTCTCTGTCCTAAACGGAAACAAGTCGTGCTTTTGTTGTTGTAAAATTCCTCGTACATTAAGAGTTAACCACATATTCTGTTGCTAATCAGAGAGTCTCAGCACTGGTTATAACAAGATATTCCCTGCTGCTTATTATCATTAGTGTCATCTGCAGTTGGTGTGCATTACAGCATGTTTGCACATGACAAAGTAACAGTGTCAACAGTGGTAGCATAGCAGGAGTTAAAAGTAGCTTTCATCCCTTCTTTGGATAGAAGACTGTTTAAAATGCCCCTGGCTTTCTTCCAAGTTCCTAGCCTGAAGCCTACGGGTCTTACAAGCATGATGCTTTGAGGATTGACTTGTGATTCAACCCAAATTTACAAGCTGATTACTATGCAGACACTGAGTCCAGTCAAATACAAAATATGTGCTTCTTAGATTTGACCAACAATCTTTTGGCTGTCCAGTGAATTAAATGGTGTGCATGTGTGTTTGTATTTGAGTGTGTATTTAAAGGGCCCCAGCTGAAACTTTGATGTAATTGATAAAAGAAGCTGTTCCCCTAATCCTAATGGCACAATTCCTTATGATCCTTTATGCACAGACTTGCAGAGGATCAAAGGAACTGAGTTTTGCCCCCGGCGATAAAATATGTATTAAAAATGAGTTTGAAGGATATTAACAGGATAAAAATCCTGCAATTCATTCAATTGATAAGTTCTGCATTGCCTGTAGTTCACAGACTATTTTCAGTATTCACAAATAAAACGCACGGATAATTACTAAACCAACAATTCATCGCTTTGGCTAGAAACCTACACTTTCCTGTCTCTAATGAGCTGTTTTTCAAAGTAAAAGTCACTGATGGCGTGGGTACATTACATCATTTGTCATAAGTTCTCAACTAGATGATACATGCGGGAGTCATTTAGACTGTATATTAGGATAATTTGGCTACAGTCTCCGCATGGGGTGCCTTTTTTAATTTGAGTGCTTTCATCGCCCACACGGACAAAGAGTGATGTCAGACATGAACCAGCTGAGATCAGTGGCGAGTTTCTCACTTGTGTAACGAGACTTCGTTCTAATTAGCACACACTCATGTCCACAAGAAGCTGCCACAGCAATTTACCCAAATGTACCTCTGCATATAAATGCAGATAAGCCGAGATCAGAGGAAATGTTTGAAGAGTTATCGTATCAAATCTCACATGTGTCTCTTACTGTTAATAAGCCAGCTCTCAGAAACAACAAATAAATAAAAAACAGAAAAATGAATTTAAATGCCAACAGAACAAAAACATGCCACGTGCTTTTATCTTTTAAATATGTTTAAATTTACTTTAAATGTAAAGGAACCCACAGACGTTGTAAACTCTTGTAATTTAAAATAAAACAGGAACCTTTGAAAGTTAAAGAAAATTATTTTTGTTTTTTTTTACTTAAGTGTGCTAGAAATGAAGAATGTGGAGAGTATCATAGTATACATGGAATAATGATTTATGTTTAGGAAACAACAAGCTACTTGGAAATGATTTTCATATGGATGCAAACTTCGTTTTGGTAGCATTACATTATGTTTGATCAATTACTTGGGACAGGTGTGGATTATTGCAAAGTGCAGTTTATTAAAAAAAAAATGTAAATGCCAAAACTTGAAATATAAAACCTCTAAGAGAAACGTCACAGCCACAGTCACTTCTAAAAATTACAATTTCCATTCTGGAGGATGAATAACTCAGTCCAGCAACGTGGGCCACCACTGGGGCTGCAAATAACAACTGTTTTAATAATCAATTATTCGTTGGATTACTATTTTGATTAATGGATGATTTCCATCCCTTCATTCAACAACAGAACACAAACGTTCAGGCAACAACCTGTTGTAGCTTAAGACACCGTTTTATACATCTTTATAAAGAGAAGCCTGAGCCTTCAAAGCTCACTGACATTGTGATACGCTACAGACCTGAGTCACTCAGGCTATCGTTAGCTCGTTATCGTGTCAGCTCGTGCTGTCTCTTTTGCTCTTCTTCACTGGCACACTCACAAGCGCCGTCTGCTCTCTGCCCGTTTACTGGTATAGCTCCCAGTCGACGTTTTCTTGAAATGTACTCGATTTGTAGTTGAAGTTATTGGAGTAGCGAACCCACCACATCGTCCATCCACACAAATGTTTACACTTGTAAAATTGTCCTTAAACACAGCTTCAGCTGACCAAGTGTTATACAACACTCCACTCAACTATCTGCAGGTGACGTAAAGAGCTCCACACCACAGCAAGTGATGTAATAATCGCGCAACACAATGAATTTATAATCAAAGCCAACCCTTTAAATAATCCATTTCTATCGATTTGTTGTTGCAGCACTAGCCATCACTAAATAATATTCAAGAAATACAGATAAACTGAAAACTGCTACCAGTTTTCAGATCGTAAGAAGACATTTATGAGTAAGGCATTCTGCTTTAAATAAGCTTCAAGGGTACACGCTCAAGAATTTACAACAAAATATAGTGTTTCAGATACGGCTCGTGTCGTTTTATTTTGATTGCAGTGAGTAGGACGAGCAGGTGTAGGACATCTCTTCAATACGTGACAATTCATGACCTTAAAGTGTAATATTTATGTACTGTAGGTGTAATAAGACAAGATAAACTAATCCTTTATTAGTCCCACAGCAGAGGAATTTGCATTTGTTGAGGGTGCTGCAGCACCCCCTGTCGTGGAGCCCAAGAACTATTTTTGGGGGGGTAAAAAATAAACAAATAAAAAATGTTAACAAAAAATAAATCAAATTAATTTTATTAATTCGTCTGTTCATTCTTTGGAAACATTAATGACTTGACTGTAAAAAGTAAGTGGCCAAAGCCACAAAATTGTCTCATGACAGCACCCGTCAGTGACTCAGTCAGGTCACGTGTTTGGTAATAGTCTATGGTCTGAACACAGAGTCCAAATGGCGCAAAAAAAGACATTTCTGACTTTTTTGGAAAGTCCAAAAAAGACAATAAGAGATTGAGCCACGAGTCGGCGGATCAAGCGGAGGAGGTGGAAGCAGACTTGGAGCCGAGTAATCCTACCAGCAGCAGCAGCTGCAGCAACTCCGAATACGCTGCCGCCGCGCAGCCTGCAGAAGTGTTTTGGAGATTGTGCTTAGGCATACATATGTTGTTGTTTTTAATGCTGCCGCCGAGCAGTCTGCACTTGTGTGGTGATGTGGTTTAATGTGTCATGCATAAATGAGTGTCGATGTTCAGCACCACGGTCAGCGTACAAGCACTCGGAACAGAAAAGCAGGGCCCCATAACGTTAGGCCTGGCACCACCGTGTGTGCGTGTGTGTGGGGGGGATTCTAGACATTTACCAATGTTTTACTTAAGCTATAGGCTTTGCACAGTCAACGTCAATCCTGGCTAAACTCCACCCCACCCCCCTCCTCTTTTTTTTTCTCAGCCCCCCCCCTGCTCAAAATATGTTCCCGGGGCTATGATAACAGCAGTAAAAAAAAAGAAAAAATGAATGAAAACACCTAAATCCATTTTCATGTAAAGAGAAAATGCTGAAATGCTTGAAAATGGAGAATCTGACTTTGAGTAACTTGTCAGTGTTGATGAAATGATGAAAACAATTCTGCCTTTCTAGTTTCCAACCTGAAGTTACTCAGACTTCAAATCTCAGATAAGACAACAAACACAACATCTTCAGTCAACAAAAGTTCATAAAATCCTTGAGCAAACTTTAATGCGTTGTCATGAAAAGTTAATGTTTATATTTGGAGAAAAAAAAAAACCTCAGTGAGAAAAGAAAAGATCACATATCGCTTTGATTCAAAATATTTCATTTGAATTAGATTCCACTTTTTGCAGTGTTCAGATAAAAAAATAACTGCCTGGCTGGGGATTAAAAGGGGGGGAATAATTAAACCTTATTCAAATCTTATTTAACATGACCTGTATCCACCTAGGACCCTCTATCAGAACTGAACTGGCTCTGAGAGGAGAAAAAAGTCAAAGTCATACAAAAGGCCTGAGTTGTCATTGAGTCCTGAGTCAAGTGATTCCAGTAGCTGAGGAATAGAGTGAGACAAGTCCTGGTGAAATAGGGTGCTGCTCGCTCACCGGTGATCTATAGTTTGTCAGCACCAATCAGCCTGGAATGGGAGAACAGTCCATTCATCTGCTCACGGCTTATTGAAGGGGGGGTGGGCTGCTTTTGAATGCCTCACGCTCTCGGCTCCTTCAACAGGCACTGCTGGATTGGGCCTATTTATCTTCCCTCTTTATTGGTTCAGAATGCACTTTTTGATTTATACGTCCATATGATTCTTCTCACTGTAAAGAATTCCCCTGAGCAAAGCAATGAGACTAAAAGTCATGATCATGAAGAGTAGTCGCAACGAATGCGTCTCACTAACATGGAGTAAGTATCAACAGGAGGTCGGCGTCACACAGACGTAAACAGCATCACCTACGCGGTTCTCTCAGACTTTAGTATCAGTGATTAAAAACCAGTGGAGTTTGTGCTGAGACAAAAAAAATGTTGTTTAAGATGCTCTGAGATGGAAACATATGCACATTACTCAGATTAGCATTTAGACAACGTACAGTATCTAAAGGTCGACAGTGTGAGAGCTTATTGTTCTATCAGTAAACATGTTTCAGAAATACAGAGTTGAAGGTAAATGTGGATGTTTTAGATCTCTGACTGAACCATTGCCTTCTTCACTCGTCTCATACCTTTTAATAATGTACTACCTTTTACTACTTCACTGCTAAAAGAGACATATACAAATTACACTTTTTGCTGACTCATTGTTTGTGGTTAATATAGCGTTATATAAAGTGCGGATTCGGCCAAGTTATTTGGTGAAAGATGCGCTCCAACTGAGCCGATGATTCCCATAAAGCACAACTAGCCGTGCTTTACTGTTTTCCATGCCAGTTCTTATGAAAGTATTCCTAAGTTCACTTTTTTGTTCTTCCCTGTCCTGCACTCTGTGAACTCCTCCTAAGAAACCTTTCACTGGTAACATGTTTGGACATACTTGTCACGCACATATTAATGACACAAAATTTATACAAAAAAAAGTGCATGTAGACTAAATAATTCAATAAAAATATGTTGCTATCCACGGAGTATGTGTCTGTAACTTTACTGTTTGTGTTTGTAGTTTTCTGTTTATGGCAGAGCTGACAGGAAACATGGCTACATGCTATCCTGCGTGGTTGTGAGAAGAACAGCTCCAGGGTCCTCTTGTAATTGAAGTCAGCCACCAGTAGGCCATTGATGTTGACTTTCATGCAGACTGTTAGCCTGCGGCCTGTTCCACAGGTCGGCCTCCATCTTTACATAAAGTGAAAGGAGGTTGGATGTTTTTTTATATTAAAAAAATGTATAGATAGAATCTACACATTTTCAGTTTTCGGATCAAACACAGCGCTCTGTGAGGGAGTTTGTCACGCTGAGTGAAACAGAGAAAAAGTCACATTTGAAACAAGGTAACCACACACAATGACACCAACACTTTATAACACGTTTCTGTGTGAAGGCCGAGAAACTAGCACGGAAACATTTTTTGAAAGACTTAATTTACTTCCTATTTGTACAGTGAATGATGAGCGAGAACTGCTGGAAAATAGCTGTATTTAGTTGGATGTGTTGAAAAGAATGTGGTAAAAAGTCATTCATAGTTTTTGCTGCATGACAAGAAGAGGAAGAAGAAAAAGAATAAGAAGTTATCATGAAGAACACGGACAAGAAAGAAAGATCATCTGGACACGAGGTCAGCTACATTCAGGTCCTGCTTTCTTGTACCTAAGCCAAAGATATAAAACTTTTTCTAAATTGTTATATAGGAGTAATGACTTCAAGTAAGCCGACTACAGTAAAAAGAAAATGTCATGGGTGTTGTGGGACCCTGAGCAAAGTGAGGACTTCCATTCTTTCTTGTTAAATATGTTGTCTGGAGCTCACAGGATGTCGTTGGCGTGGAGGAGTACTAATGACCACATACATTTTTAATGCGCACAGTGAGGCTGACACATACAGGGACAATTAGATGCAATTGCTGTGTGAGAGGACACCAGCATACAACAACAAAAATATAACAGGGGAGCAACAAATTAAATGTCTGTAATTTTACTTGTGTGTTTTTCAAATCAGCAAAAATGTATTAATTGTGATCTCTGATCTTGTTGCAAAGTAACTCTAGAATAATTATCCTCCAAAACAGTCAGGGTTTGTATCGAGAAGTTCTAACAAGACAAATAATCTAATTGATAAAATAAATATCTCTCTGTGCAGATCAGATCCAAACTGGTTTGTACCACTTTTGCAAGATGAGAATCTTTGTGCTTTGATCTGCTGCCCTCTCAGTACGCTGTCTGATGTTCTGTTTAAAACTGAAAATGATGGGTTTTTTAATGATGCTGCAGGCATGATGTGCTGCCAATAACAACCCATATCCATTGTAAAGAATGCCCTCTCACGTATTAACTACTGTCCTTTATAAAACCGGCCATCATCAGAATTTGGAATGTGTTCATTTATGGCATCAGGTGAAATGTCATCAGGCCTCATCAGTCATTTAAATACAAAGGCACATTACAGACAGGATTTTATATAGGATGCTTCAAGCCAGAGCAGCACAAGCGACGAGGGCCGCAGCTTTATCAGTTATAATTAAGCAGTCATGGAGACAACTTTTGGACAGCAGCTGGATCCTGTGGTGAGAGCTCAACTGGTTTATCAGTTAGAGTTGGCTCTCAATTTCTGTGAAGCCGACATGAAACCACACTTTGCCACACCGCAGCTTCCAAATTTACCCTGTGCCCTCTGTGCTCCGAAGCAGCAACTTTTAAAAAGTATTCCAAGATTTCATCTTAAAAGAGTGGAATTTACTGCAGTGCCATAAAAGCAAGCGCTATCAGAGAAGCACAATGCATGTTCAATAAAACAATATGAGATCATAAAGGGTGAGCAATAATGCATCTCGGAGGCAGATTAAATGAAAATCAGGGAACCACTAAGGCTTGTAATAATGTTCTCTGACAGGCGGGCTGTAAAAAAAAAGGGCGATCACTCTTACGTCTCAGCATGGCATACTATGTTAATTCAGAGAAAGAAACAAATGCAGCTATTCAAATGACTTGAGATATGTGTTGAATAAGAAATACATGTTTAAATCAATATCTTTGAAGTGATGGAAGTATTTATCGTTTCTGAAAAGAAAAAAAAACCTCCAACATTTCTTTACCATTCTATACTGTAAATATTAATGGACGAAGCCTGAGTGACGTCATCTGTTACGGCAGGGGGAGGCTCAGCAGCAGCAGCCGCCATGCTGGAAATCCTGTCTCACCCTAACTTTCAGTCAACCTAACGACAGGCTGAGAGCTGGAGCTGAGGCGGGTTTTTAAGCCTCTTGACGAACTGTTACAACGTGCCCACCTGTCAATCAGGTCAGACACTCCCCCAACTATAACGATAACACGCATCGTTTATCAAAACGGAGCCAAAATTACCAACCCTGTCTTTAATTTCTACTGTAAAAATTGGCTCTGTGGTGTGTATTAGACTTCAGGGGCTCCTGGAGCCAGCCTCAAGAGGGCACTTGACGAACTGCAGGATTTTGCACTGCAGTTGCACTATTTTTCAAGGCCGGAGTTTGCCGCTTGTTCTATTCATGAAACCAAACACCTGTTGATACCAACAAAAATCACCTCAAAAAGAAGTCTTTGAATTATTCATGATTACTTGTGTTAAAAAAAGAAGCTCAGTAGGTCTAATAATGTATTTGAGACACTTTGGATAAGCCAGTAGAGAAGGCCTCAGCAGGACATTGTGTTTACAGCACATACAAGAGTCTTTGTGAAAAGATTATCATGAGTGTTAGTCCATTCTCTAAATTCAAAAGACACAACTGAACAGAAAAAAAGTAATGTTGAAGTTTAAATTCAACAGGTTGAAGGTTTCATCACAGACGACAAGAATTTTAATTGAGCTCTATTCACAAGGTGCACAACTGAGGCGCAAATCCACGCAGTCTTTTTTTCCCTGTCTTCATCACTCCATGCCCAGAGGTATCAAAGCCTTCTCTTTGTTTCCATGGAAACTTTTCACCCTTTACATTTCCTATTGTCACTTGTGTTTTTTAGTGCTTGTCCATCTCAATGAGGCAGAGTTCTGATGGTATTCACCACGAGACACTTACAACAGGGTTGTAAGAGCTAATGAACTCAGATCTATACATCGTGGGACCTTGGCTCAGGTACCTAAACCTTGATTCAACTGGAGATCCAATAGAAATGTGGTAAAGTAATATGCATTCATACATGCAGAGCTTTTCATAACGTGCTGCACATTAACAGCTCCAAGGTGTTACATTGAGTCAATGCCATCCTGTCACTGCATATACAAATCTATATTTCATAAATGGAGGATTCATTTTTTCAGAACATCCATAGAAAAATAAGATACAGTAGGTTTTCTCTTTTATGGTTCAGTTGTTTACAGCGTATTAATCAAGAAGGTTTCTCTGGGAATTCAGAGAGATTTCAGTTTATTCATCCGTCCATCCAATGTTGTAAATGTTTAACAAAAGTCTCTGAGAAAACACAAGTCTGACCATCAACACAGGGTTTCATTTGGCCATTCAGCAGAGCTTTTGGTTGTTGTTAACTGAGCGAGCCATCATTTTCTTTTTAAATTACCCATCAATTGTGGAAGGAGATATTTGAAATAATCTGGATTAATTATTTATCAGTGAACTTGTGTTGATGCTTCTGCCACTCTCCAAGTTAAAAAAGTCTGCATATATCTTATATATATAAAGTCTTAAATATATTTGAAGTAGAGCTGTCAGTATTAAAGCAACAATATGTAACTTTTCCACCTCTAGTATATGTCGTTTCAAAATCGATCTAAGAGCTCAACAGCTCTCAGCGGAGAGAATGTTGACTGTCTAAGGTCCTCACAGCGGTCCTCTCGCTCAAAACTGGGGTATGTAACTTTTTAACCGCGTCCCGCGGTTATCTCGCGAGAAGTACGCATCGCTTTACGGCACTACTGCACGTTGGCGAGAGCTTCAAGAAACAGTGGGCTGCAAGTCCGACGCTGGGCTTGTAACTGGTGAGTAACTGGTTTCAAACTATGTGTCTTGTTTCTTTGCATCATAGTTATAGAGTCGTTTCACCAAAAACATTCAGTCTATGTCGACAGGTAGATGAAGTTATCATATAACGACCAGAATAGCAGAATAACGTTAGTGTACCCTGATTTAGCAACGCTAGCAATCTAACGGGCAGACTTTGACTGATGCACGGCGACAAAAGATGTCGACCCGTTAGCGGTTGTTCGTATGCCAAGTCGGTCCATGTCAGCAGAAGTTCAGCCCGTAGCATGATAATACAAACAGTATATTGTTACGTTAGCTCCGGTTGCTACTTATCTGAGCAGCGCTAAGTGCAAACTTTCTCGCTGGTCAAAAGTTTCGCCCTCATGTTGCTATAGAAACTAACGTTACTATACTCTGCACAGCTGTATAAACTAACATACTGACTTCAAACTTTATTCCAGCTTTCTAAAGAGGAGCTCAGCATCATCTCCAGAAACAAATGCAACCTCCATCCCTGCCAGAGTCCAGAGTCAGACCGCGACAGGTTTGTTTTCATGGAGTAACGTTAGCTAATAATATATATACATATACAGTTTTGAAAATATGAAACAACTCTAATACTAAATGATATTATTGTCCAAGGTTCTGAAGTTGCTGCAATAAAAATCAAAGAGCTGGAGTGTGAACACCTTGAAAAAGAAAAGACTACGACCAGTGATGAAAAGAGAGAATCTTCCTAGAAGACAGAGTCTGGTGCTGATGATGCACAGACACCACCCAGAACTTTACTCACATTTCACAGGGACAAGCTGCTCCTAAACGTCCTACCTGCCTGTATCTACAGCTGTGCATCATCAGAGATCAGCTCCATCATAACAAAGCTCCAGGATGGTGTAGAACCCCCTCCCCCCCTCAAGCAGCTGAATGTGTAAATGAGTGCCAAAAAGTGCTTTTGATTGTATTTATATGGAAATCAGTGTTTTTCTAATAAATAACTATTTGATCTTGATCTCTGTAGCTTTTCCTTCATATTGTATTCTCCTGTTTTCTTATTACCTTTGGTGTATTCTGCATGACAACGCTCAGGGAGATCGTTCTGCCCAATGTCAATCTCTTGAATCTTGAAACCTGGATAAAGTTTGTGTTATGTAAATATAAATAAGAAGACAGAACTAAAAATCAGTGGGCAATGCACACAATTACTAATTGTTATAACCAGCTCAGAACAATTACAGTTTCTAAATGCAATCATAACAATAGAGTAAGAAAAAGATGTGCGTTTTATTTTGCAAACAATGGTCAAAACAAATAACTTTAGTGAACTCAACAAACTCAACTTGAAATTACACAAAAATACGGAAAGCTACGCCAAAACAGGTATTTACGTCTATAAGACATGTTGACACAAGGCAGTGCACCCTGAAGCCAGGGTACTGTCCTCTTCAGAAAGCTTCTCTGATCTTCCAGACACAGCAGCTTTGATTCATGACGATGCTCCCCCCCGGGCTCCTGCTCATCATGGATGGAGAAATGAAGTTGAGGTTGAATCCTGGAATAAAAGGAAAACTGATATTGAAAAACATAAACCTCGGACACAGTTCTCAACGCATAAACAAACCTAGCTATTAGATGGCAGAATAAACATCCCTGCAGATATTATTTATAACAGATTGAGACGTAACATTAGGCTGCATCATTACCGGTGTCATCGTTGTCTCACGTTTAGCAGCTTTACCGGGAGCAGAAAGTCATCACAAGTTATGTCTCCGGTTTGCAAACATATAAATAAATGTATCCATCTTACGTTGTCTCATAAAAGTTTGTAACCTTACAAACCGATCTACAACTAGCATGTTGACATGTAGCCATTTAGCCACGGCTACAGATATCATGGTAACAGTTGAATACACATACACATAATAAACAACGGGCTGCAGGCGTTTAGGTTTGATCAAAATCTGGTAATATTACTGTACCTTTTCAGTCCACATGGTTCTTCAACTTCTCGCAGCGTCTTTGCCGGCTTCCTCACTCTCTGGTTGTCAACAAATGCAGCACGTTGTCTGAACTTCTCTCAGACGGGGAGACGTAACCGTTTTACGACAGTGCAGTTCGGTCAGAGACCTGCTGTTGGCGCCAAAGAGCACCAAAACTGAGAAGTTACATATTGCTGCTTTAACTAGTTAATCGAATGTTATTTTGTCCCTTTAAGCGCACAGTGGATGAGCCCCCTCAGTGTCTCCCTGTAGTCACAGTGATAGAAAAGAACGACAATGCTGCTCTTTAAATATCTCATTTTATTTTGAAAAATTAACTGTCAGACAGCTCAAATGATTTAAAGTAATATCCAACTGGTGACATAAAAAATGTAACTTGTTGACCGTTCTTTGGAACTATTTCGGTTTAGTTTTTCACGCGCAACAACTTCCTTTTTCCATGGTTAAGTTGAAGTCGTAACCGTCGGTCTACCAGGAGGTCATTACATTATTTCAAAATAAAAGGAGGGTTGAAATCAAACAGAAAGTAAAGTACTCTCAGCTTAAATCAGTACAGACATTCAAAATAAAAGCCTTACAGTTTTGATTTGTAAATGGGAATTAATGGATTTTCAAACATGCAATTAAAATGTTATTAATCACTATTAATGAAATTTAGCGATTTATCGCGATGCAAAAATATAATCATTTGACAGCCCTCATTTAAAGATGTATGAATGAAAGGTTAATGCTAATATCTCAATGCCTGTTGTAAAACTGGCTCATATCACAAGTTCTTGTCATACCCTCAGTTTATATCTCATACAGACTGTTACTTTACTAGTTTAAGAAATCACTGCATCATTATGGACTAATAAACAGTTTAAAGCTGCATAAAGAGGAAGAATAATGAAAGACGTTATAACTTATATGACTTAGTGAAGTGAAAGAGCTTCTACTATCGCTCACTGCACTGAGAATCAACATCCAAAATGAAAATGGCAGCTTGTGGCTCATCATTTGACATGAAATAGTTAAGCTACGTTAGCATACAAGCTAAAACAAATCTTGCTGTAACATAAAGTAGGGCTAAGTGTAAGTAAAAATATCGTATTAGTTGGCAGACGATGTCCTGGACTTAAAATGACAGGTAGCCATAAAGAGTACTCCATAACAGACCTTTATTTTTAACACTTTGTTACGTTAAGATCAACCTTAGCTGACATCTTGGTTCGTCTTATGACTGTGGATATAAAAGGAAGACTTCTCAAATATGTGCAGCAGAATTCGTCCTCTACTTTGAAGCAGCCGAAATCACTGTTCTCCCAATTACAGCTTCTTTGCCTTGTTCAAATTAATATCTGGATTGGTGAGAGAAAAGGGAGAATAGGAAAGTTTTAATGAAGGTATGTTAGAAAAAAGAAATCAGTCAAGGCTAAGGCCAAGAATTCAAAAAATGAGAGACTTTTGGAGACAACAAATCCAAGACTTTGGGTAAAAAACCAAGAACACTCAGACCTAACTCAGTTACTGGAAACATCTGGCCTTACCTGGACTTCAGCTTGTTCTTAAAATGTGCCCCTTTATATATTTGAAAAAAGTAATAAGGTTTCTGTGCATATAAATAATAACATTATTATTTGAGGTCTTAAAAATAACACGACCTGCCATTCCAATGTGTAAGGAACATGATGCTGAACAAACAGTTGCACAGCTGTTACATAGTTGATTTGTTTTTATCTGCTCACAACTTCATTCAAGAAAACAACCTGTTGTTGCTGCTGCTGTGACATCATCGCCTCTGTAGCAGCTTGACAATGACCAGGTTCCCACTTTATTCTTAAAGACAAATAACATTAAGCGTCCCTAAATCAGAACTGTAATGTTTAACTTATTAAAAGGATCATGAGCAGGGGGTGCTGGTGGCGCAGTGGTTGGTGCGCGCCCCATGTGTTGGGGCTGTGGTCCTCCAGGCGGGCGGCCCAGGTTCGGGTCCGACCAGTTGCTCCTTTCCAGCGCGTCGTTCCCCTCTCTCTCTCTCCCTGATTTCCAACTCTGTCATCTGTCCTATCTCTACAATGTAGGCACAAAAAGCCCCCCCCCTAAAACAAAACCTTTGAAAGTATCAAGAGCAGTTTCCTACATAACAGCAGTATTGCCCAGCACTAATGACAGGAGCTGATTAGCGTGCTGCGGAGCTGTGCAGGTTGTAGCCTGCAGCTCATCTGACAGCTCACTGTGGTTACTGCTTCTTCTTCTATTACCCCCCTGCATTCTTTTAAGCATGTCTGCTCGAGAACAACATG
Organism: Tautogolabrus adspersus; assembly: GCA_020745685.1. Classification (NCBI taxonomy): domain Eukaryota; kingdom Metazoa; phylum Chordata; class Actinopteri; order Labriformes; family Labridae; genus Tautogolabrus; species Tautogolabrus adspersus. The sequence goes on from CM036540.1 coordinate 17,105,571, forward strand.
CCAACAATCAAAATATTATTTAAATACAAGATGAACTAACTGGGATTTTTACTGACAGCTTTCCCCATCCCGACTCCAAATGATGAATATGTATCCACTCCATGTTTCATTGGGTTAATGCTGCAAACATGAAGTGTTAAAAAGCTCTAAAAGCACCAAGAGACTGAACAGTAAAATTCTCACACACAAGACGGCAATTTCAATAAAGCACTGACGAGAAAAGAATATATTCAGAGCTAAATAAAATGAAAAAAATGGAAAGGCTTTGCTGACATTTTAATTAAAAAAAACAGGCTTTGATTTTATGAAAATCTCAAGATTTAGAATAAAAAAAAACTGTTTTTGGTGGCGTGTCTCCTTCAGCCTGGTTCTATTCAGTGTGCTCTGCTGGTGGGTTACAGTCTTATAGCTACACAATAGATCTGGTTAGAGTTTATTGTACTATCCATCCAATCATTACATGATTAAGCACAATGCTTCTCCTTTTCTCGATGCTTAATTTATTTATTCCAAGAGAGAAAATATAATACAAACATTTTTCATGTATTTTAGCAATGAGAAGCTGTGAGAACTCTGACCTTGACCAGTTACATTTAAAAACATACTTCACTTTTAAAAAGCAACAAGGTTTAAAGAAAAGTCTGTGCTAGTGGCCAATGTTAGCCAAGTGTTTTCAGCAACATCAAACTCAGAACAAGTCTGCTTCAGCGAAACTTATTGATAACGCTGAAGGCCAAAATGCTGTCCTGGACTTTTCAGAACAGTTGTACAACTGAGGTGAGTGACTAAATAACACGATGTGAAACATTATGCAGTGTAGTAGTCAACTGAGAGCCACAGGAGCAGAGTCTTTGTTTGTTTCTTCATGCATTGGCCATAATAAAATACAATATCCTGCTTTTCATTTTAAATCGGTCACTAAATGACAATTGTCAATCTTATGACAATAAAGTGTCTCTTTTGCAGCTGTCGCCATCCATTCTATCGACTGTGAGGGATCTTTTATCTCTTTTGTCATCTGTGAGGATGAATACAATGGATGGGACTTTGTAATCAGGTTCTATAGTTGGAGTTTTGGAGAACTCAGCTGGAGGCAACATGCAGACCTGGAGATGGGTGCATGCAGGGGGTCTTATTAACGCTTAGGGGAGCCAAACTTGACAGCTCCTTACTCATCTTGGCCCCACGGGGAAGCTTGTTCTCGCTCCGCCACTGTTGTGATGGTCAATAGCAGTGCTTGGACACCTGGATATGGGTTAGGATAGTCGCTCACTGTAAGGATAGTGTTTCATCTGGGATTTGATCCTGTGTAATACTGAAACAGGGCATTATTCTCTCTCTCTCTCTCTCTCTCTCTCTCTCTCTCTCTCTCTCTCTCTCTCTCTCTCTCTCTCTCTCTCTCTCTCTCTCTCTCTCTCTCTCTCTCTCTCTCTCTCTCTCTCTCTCTCTCTCTCTCTCTCTCTCTCTCTCTCTCTCTCTCTCTCTCTCTCTCTCTCTCTCTCTCTCTCTCTCTCTCTCTCTCTCTCTCTCTCTCTCTCTCTCTCTCTCTCTCTCTCTGCTGAGCTCAGGCAATAAAGAGAGCAGTCCTTTGAATGTTCATGTACAGTACAGACAAACCTACATGTAGGCTTACAGTGTAATTGAGGCCTTGTGTAGTCAAAGCAATAAGCAGTAATCGTGAGACCATCATGCACATTGTTCTCGTTATGCAGAGACTGCTGGGGGCTATGAAGCTATCAAGGCAATAATGTCAGTGAATGCTCCGTTTGGCCGTTTTGCTCAGTGTGTCACAGATGTGAATCAAGAACAATGAGGCAAGTTCTTGTTAACTGTACAAAGCATTATGCTACTAATGAAAACACATGGCTTTGTGCTCGAGGTGCAATCGCATGAGAGTCGGTTTGCATAGCAGTTCAGACTTTTGTTTCTATTTAGATATAGCTGTAGTGACAGTCAATCTAACTATGACGTATGTGCTACATAAAAAAACTTCAAAATCAGAACGTTAACAAATCTGCATGATTCATAGTTTAAGGATCAACATCACAATGTGCGTGTGTGTCATAGTCACAATGCAGGTTAGAACACTGACAGTACAACTGTGTGTATTCCTTTATCAGTGGCACCTGTCCCTGGTTAACGCTCTCACTTCTCCCATTCACCCCCCCCCCCCCCCCCCCCCCACTAGTGGTTGTATCATAGTTGACAGTCAGCCAGCGTCGACAGCTGAACTGTCCTCACTTCTGCGAGCACGCTCTCTACACTCAGAGACTGTAGCGCAGGTTTTCTAGTTGTGGTGAAATAGATAACTGTTGAGCTGTGGCTCACTCTCCACCGTTTGGGCCGCATGTGGATGGAAAATGTATCTAGAAGGTTTTAAATAAATGTACTGCTGCTAAATCGCTGTGCAGCGTCTCAGTGAGAAGACAGCTTTAGGAAGCATGTACAGGCTCCAGATCAGCTGTACAAATAGGAAGACAATTAAGTCTTTAAAATGAATTTTTACAAATGTTTTTTGTAGACTTTCACACAGTAAGTAAGCTCATAGGAGACAAAACATATTTCTGTAGACCACAGCAAACTATTCACAGAAAGAGATCTGTTTTTAAGTTTGTAAAGTTGATGTCCCTGATCGGGGGTAACAAATAGGCTACCGTTCTAGAAATGATGCAGCATGTTGTTCCTGGGCCATTGGTTATAATAGTGGGGCCAGTGATCTTGAAAAACCCAGTGGCCCGGTGGTAAATTTAACTTAATGTCAACCCCTGCTCATGCATTGTCCATTCCTCTCTCTTTATTCTTCTCTTATCTCTTATTTTCTCTCCTTTGCTCTTCTGTATTCATTTCTCATGTAATTATTTTGTCTTTCTAATTGAATCTCCTCCTTTCCTCTGATGGCCTGTATCACTTTCCTCGTTCATCTCTTCTCTATCCTGTACCTTTCAGTCCTCTACTTCTTTCCTTTCCTATCACTTCCTTGTCCACTCCAGACTGATGCTTCCTGTTTGACATTAATAAAGACTCTGAAAAGGGCTTTTAGTCAACTGCCATAGTTGGAAAATAACAAGTGCTGGTTGCTAAACCTTTGTTCAGATGTGTTTGTCTCTCAAACTGGAAAAAAAGGAGTTTGGGGTTCATTCATTTTAAATCCTGGATGTTTCTTAAAGCAACACATCAAAACATGACAGTTGATACAAAGATGATATATTAATATTGATGTCCTTTTTAATAGTTTTCTTCATTGATGCTAACATATTAGCACAAAATGAAACAGTAAACAATTACGAAGAGAATTTGTGACTCCATGTGTCTGCAGTGGTTCTTTGACAGATAAGCTATATAAGAATCATTTTCCACGTGTATGGTACATGTGCATGTGCTATTCATTACCTGTATACGTGCGTGGGTGATATTTTACCTTGAGCCAATGTGGCACAATGGATTCAAAAGGGAGTTCATCTTGGTGTCATTTCAATCCATCTCACCGAGCGGCTCCCAGAAAACTGATATGCGTATGAATATTTTCTCCTGTCCTCATGTAGATGTGTCTTAATGGACTCTGACAGCTGTGTGGCTATTATTGATGTCCCCGCGAAGCATAATGAAAGTGAAATCACTCCCTGACAATAGGTGGCAGCTAAATGGTGAAAATATTCGCCAGCTATGACAGGTTAACATGTATCAAGAAATTACCACCACACCAAGACTGCAGTCATTAAGAGAAGTAGGGACCTCAAACTCATTTTATCTGAGATGCCTCATGGAGATATCCATCTTGTGCATGTAATGAGTAACTGCTGAATAATCCTCTGACGATGTTGCCCATGCAGGAGGATTTTTAATGGCACATTCCTGGATGCGCATTCGAAATTAAACCCTGCACTGAATAAGATAATAACGGCAATTTGTAGCTAAAGTTGCTCATTTGTATTTTTTCTCCATATTTCACAGGAATGCAGGTGGCAGGCATTGAAATTCTGAGCACCTCCCAGCTATGGTCATCGTTAATTAAGGCGGCTGTGTTCTGACTTATTGACCCCCGTAGCTCAAGGGATTTTGATGGGTTATGGAGGAGCTCATGGAATTTGGCCCTCAGCCCAAGTTCTTTCCGTTTTGGTCATCCACAGTGTTTGATGCATGGCAATTTAAATCCTCTCGTCTAATTAAATGTGATCTGCACTTGTGCTAAATGACTTTTTTTCAGCTCGCTGAAAGATATCAGCTGCCTCTCACACAAGGTGACATTCCACTTTTCCATTATGCAGGATTATAACAGGTAGGTAGGACTTGGAGAATATAGTGTATGTAGAGGGCTGCTACCACACTGGAAGTCCCTTTTTTTTTCCATTTCTGGTGAATAAGTAATGGCGATGAGCATACTGCCAGCCAGGGGGAATCGAAGGGATTTGGGGCTTAATTCGCAGCTAAGCTAGCCCATCTCTGGTGTCAGCACAATGCAAAGTTCAGTGCTAAATCATTAATAAAATAATGCCATCAGTCAGCCGACAGCCAATGCAAAAATGCCGGTTTCTAATACCTTTTGTGGTCAATACATGAACTCTGGAGTGCAGCAGATTGGAGAGAGGGAAACGTTTCAGTTCAGATGACAAATGTGCTCATCAAGAGTCGCTTAAAATCGAGATTTCAATTTGTAAAAAAAACTTTTAACAGACAATGCTTTCATACTTTAGTAATGTAATGGTATTGTAATACAGAGTACTCATTGTACTCGATGTACTTAAGGTGAAATAAAGTACACATTTAAATGAACTTTTGGACATTCTAAATCGATTCAGAATAGTATAAATTAATGATTCTAATTCTGATATCAATCCATTTTCCACACACACCTACTGGCCATGTGTTTTTGTGACAGGACCCCCTGAAGCACAGCTAAATAAAAACAATGCACACTGTTTGGCACTGAAAGCAAAGCATGGCGAATGAAGTCAGAGGACTTCCAGGTAAAAGTAAGGCTGACAATGAATCTACACCAGACGTCACAACTACTAAACAAAGACAGGAAAATATGACGAGTCATATCTTGCCCTCGACTTCACCTGTACAACAGTGGGTAATGAAGAGAGCCACACTTCTTCCTTTTGACACATCCTACCTGTGCGAGAGAGGTTCATGCTGCTGGCCCAATCAACACAACATACAGATCAAAAGCTGGACATTGAAAATGATGTAGGAGTATCAGTCTCACAGCTGCACCCCCAGACTGAGAAGATCTTTGGAACAAAACAAGCCCTCACTAGTCATTAAAATGATCGCAGGACTGAAAGTATAAATCTTAATAGAAGATTTTCATCATTGTTTTATTCCTAGTTGTTCAGGTTTAAAACATTCTGTTTCAAACCAGTCTGCTGTTACATCTTAGAAATTGTGAAGTTTTTGCTTGTAAATTCAGGAATTTGTTAGCAAAGACTGACAGCGTGATTAGAGTATATCAATATACTGTAAGTGTCGCTGGTATGGTGAGGAGGGGGGCTTAAAACTGTTTTCAACTCCCAAAGGAAAGCCTGGCAGACAAAGTTCGGGAACCACTGCCCTCTACAAATGTCAAGCTACCACTTAATTGTCTGGACCAATAATTTTGTCCAACAATTTCAACAGTCTACACAGATCTGTGGATGCATGTTCAGCCTGGGAACAGATCTTTCATATGAGACGAGGGTCACCGTTCTTACTGTTTACAGACTCCAGTGGATTTTATTCACTTCAATGATAGACATCAGAGACAGAGCAAAAAAAAGGGATTCATTATTACATTTCTCATTTTCATTTGGCGTCAGCCTTTCTGTTCGTACACAAATGCTCTATCCGTCTGTCCGTCTCCCCCACTGTTGGTGAAGTTTACATATTATAAATTCTATATTCAGTGCCCCAACCTCTTGGTTCAGCGTGGTCCAGTGTGATTAAAAAGCTTCAACATTCCAACATATTGTAGAAGTATATAATGAAAAACACATCGATAACTTAAAAAAAAACATTACCACAAATAACAGTCACAGTTACTGAGGCGGAGAGAGACACAGAGTTCCTGATTATACAGTTAGGATTCAGTCAAATAGTGGTTGAAACAGATTAGCCTTTTAAAAAGTGTTCTCCAGGCCTGGGGATGTTTTGGAAAAACTTGCATGTGTCAATAGAAGACAAACTGCAGTGTTTCCAGAAGCGTTTTTTAGTTAAGGCGGCTGCCTTATCAACGCGTGCCCTTCACCTTAACTACTGTTGTAGAAAATAAATAGAAATTGATCAAAATCCTCCTGTGTCTCTATGTGAGATCCAACAGCAGCTTCAGATGCTGCTGGATGCTCTGTTCAGATCAGATCCCACATGGTTCAGGCCGCACATGATCATCTGTATCGCGACTTTTCTCTGTTTTATCTAGCCGTGTTTGAATCTATCTTTCAGGTATCAACACAACTAAAAACGATAGATACTGGATGCTACTCCGGTTTTTATGAGTAAGTGCATAGCCCTCAAACGGGCTTCGCTATTGGTTTAAGCTTCGAGGCTCTGCCACACGCAAGTTTTGTCTGTCTACACAGCACGCTCTGCACTGCAGCCAGTGCACAAGCACAAACATATCTGCTAAATGAACAGTGGGTGTTTGTTACATGTTCAACATTGTTAAAGCTCATATGAGACTAAAACCGTGTCTCTGTAAATCAATGCAAACTGGTTATTCACAGAAAGATGTATTCGTCTTTTTTTGTTCAGCTGACGTCCCTGATGGGGGGTAACAAATACTCTTATTGAAATGATGCAGCTTTTCATATTACATTATATTTCTTCACTTTGTCAAACCAGTTTACAAGCTCTGTTGTTTGAGAGAAGCCACAGCCTCATAGAGCGCCCTTCTCTCTGTTCCTCGTCCGTCTCTTCACAGACGACAGAGAGGAAAATAGAAACAGGGCGTCTGGGTAAAGCTTCGCGCTGCGTCACTTGCTAGCTGTTAGGACACTCAAATAGGAAATAATTACATCAACCCGATTTTGTCACTAAAGCTCACTCGCATCACATGCTGTGAGACAGGCTGCTACATGAGAAAAGGAAAAGCCTGCCTACTTTGGTTAATGTATACAACTAAATTTAAGTTGCCACTCCTAAAAATATTCTTAAGTGTATAGGAACAATGCAGTGAGCCGTCACTGAAAAAAAAGTGCTTTTCATTAGTGTGCGTCTAAAGTCAATCCATTTCTGACTGAGTACTAAAATGACACACTGAAATATTCTCATAGGGCCTCACAACGCTTTATGGCTCCTGCCTTTTGAAATCAGATAAAGTGATCTTTACAAACATCTGTCGTAAAGAACAGCTTGTACACTGTAGGAATTCAGGGCTGCAGCACTAGTTTATGCATTTCATCAGCAGGCTCTCCTTTTTGATGAGTGCTACAAAAATACTGATACAGAATAAAAAAAGGATGGATAGGGTGAGGACAATCAACCACCACACCCGTTCAAACGAGTCCCACGAGCAACCTCTCCCTCGGTCATAGTGCATGTGCAGAGGACTTTGCATGCCGACACTGACCTTATCAATAGAGCAACTATTCTGTTTGAGCAGAAATGAGAGAGTTTGAAGGGTGTGTAGGGAAAGAGCTGTCATTCTCATTTTGGTCAGCTTCAAAACATGTCACCAGCGGGCGCTTTAGATTTCTGCTGGGTGTCTAGAGGTGCCATGCACTTATCAAACCAATTGGAAAAATTTCCGGCCTCAGAAAAGAAAGATTTAAACTAAAAATTAAACACAAATAACACAAATCATAATAACTGCAGTGGCTGCTGCTATGTTCATGGGTAATTAGAAATGTTGTTTGGGTTTTTTGGTATTTTGAGTACAAAACATTTAATATTGTGCTAGAAATATGCATAGCAACTGCCCTCTACAGGTTAAAACCCGACTACTGCGATTGAATTTTTTCTATTGGCTGATCCTGGGAAAGGTGACATTTGTGGTGCTAAACCTTGTAAAAACGAAGTCAAACAAGAATCCGTGAATAGTGGAGAGTCAAGTAGATCTAGAGAATTGCGTGCATTGATTATATCTGAAAACTAAGATTCCTGTAAATATGGCAATTGCAAAGTGAAACAGGGCTATTCATTTAAATATGTTAAAGCCATAACATTCAAATCCCCCAGGGGTCATCGTCTACCAATCAGAGACGTCTCCCATCCTCTCCTGCCCCTCCCCATACTTGGCATCGGGTGGTTTTGAGCAGTTTCAAAACACAGAACCAGTGCCATTTATGAAGCCTCCGATAGACAGATGACTGGTACATTCTGATTAAATTCCTGATTTCCTGTTCAGGTAAAATTGCATGCTCTAGCAATCCTCTGATTGCATAAGAAGTTTGGAGAAATCAAGCATTGAAGCATTTCAGAAAAGATGTTCAGGAATTGTCCGCTGATCAGATCCTCCCTCAGCGTGGTTTGCCTTTATATCTTCAGTTCCATACAAAAGAGCTCTTTGAGCACATTTGGCCACTTGCTCAAGTCACTGGCATTTAAGATTGTGTTACTACTTGCTTTCACCTCTACATAGAGTGTGAGTGATTTGTGTACCTTTAGGAATACCTGAGCTGCATATTTAAAAGAACCGATTTAAGTGGTGCCTCAAACACAATTCATCCCTCTTGCCTGAGAGCATTTAACTCTATCGCATCACCAGAATGCACTCAATCTTCCTACGTAAGAATGGCATGGACAGATGCAAAGAGGTTGCAAAATTTGTAATGGGAAAGTATCAGAACAGGATCCTCCTGCAGCTGTTGCATGCTCCACGATAAGTGTTCAAACATCAAGCCTTGTTCAGTGTAGAGGTGTGTGGTTGATTCCTCTGTCCGTTCATCAGATTTACCTGCTGGATGTGTCTGGCTCTTTTTTTTCCAGGGCTCTGCTTAGCATCAAAGAAATAGAGTCTTAGAGTGCTAATGCACTGTTAAGAACTCAAAGTGTTGTCTAGTGTAGTGGAGCTTGAATGTTCAGCACAACCTTGATGTCTTTGACCAGATGCTCTTAAGCCCAGGTTAGGTATGGATGATCATTGCTTTCTGATGTGATGCACGTGTCAAACAGGATTTGATAGCGTTTGTAGCGTTGGTCGGTTCGCAGGACAGAAGTTTTATTTAACATCGAAAGATTCGATGCTTTGAAATGTGATGCAGCAGGAATGTAATTAGGTATACAATTGATTTAAAAAGTGTCCAGTGATCACAAAAAAAACACATATTTGCTCTGGGTGGGATGTCAATGTTTCAACTCCAGTGAAAACTATCTTGTGTTTTTTATGCCTCCATTTTTTTTTTGATTGACGGAGATAATAGGTTATGTTGTTACAGCTACACAAACAGACCGGTACAATGCACTCACATGGTCACTTTGTAAGGGGCTCGCGAGCAGTCGAAGAGACGCAGTGAACAAGTGGGGATGAAGCTGCTGGTGCTGTACGGGGAGAGAGTCCTGCCGATGGTCATTGCACTTCATTATTCATTCACTATCGTTGTATAAAAATGGGAAAGTCGGTTAATACTTCGGCTTCACATGCCGTAGTGATGTGTGTATTGTCTATGACTTTGCTCATATTCAAAAACCAGTGCATCAAAGCCTGCTGGAACCATGAAAAGACTTCTCTCTGCCTTACAGCACATGTCAGCTTGCTTTAATCCATTTAAAAGGAAAGTACATCACAAGACAGTATTTTCAAAAAAGGCAATAACAAAGCATTATTTGACAATACAAAGTCTACTTTTTGATAATGAAGCTTAGTGTTCTTAATAGTGTGTGGCACACCTTTCCCTGTCTCCCCTTTAGTTCTCTACCATTGTCCAGTAAAACCCTCTGTTATCTTGATCATACTCTCTCTTTTTTTTTTTTCCTTCAAACTTTAGAGGCATAAAACGGCTCTTTAATCTCTAAAGGGGATTGAGATGTGCTGACAGACACTCTGATGCTATAATCCTACAATATAATAGCTACCTGATGCACACGCTCTCTATTGTTATGAAACCATTCACACAAGGCAGCAAACTTACTCAAAGGAGACACGTCAAAATGTGTTACTTTTTAGCAGCTGTACTGTACATCCAACCAGAAGTACTCTGAGCTTGAAGTGTGCTTAGCCGGCGCTGCCAATTTCGAAATGAATACCCTCTCTTATCGTCCGACACCAACATTAGCTGGCAATTGGCTAGAGTAAATGGGAAAGTGGATGAACATTATCTATTACTTCATGCAAACATAAACAATCTGCTCAAATAACTGCCATCATTTTTTAACAAGAGTACAGCTCATCTCTAAGTACCTTTGAATATTGAATAAAAGGAACAACAAGGCAGAACTCCACTTAGCAACTTAAATCACTGTGTATACTTTAGCTTCTGCCCTGACTTTGAATGGCATTTGATCCTGCGTGGTGGAAGTCAGTTCAACAAGAGAAATAATGTGAAAATGGTCAGATTGACTTTAGCCGCTAATCTAAACCTTTTGCTCTCCAGGGTTTGATTAAACTTGGCTACTCTGTGTACACACTAATGTGAAGTTGTGCCTGTGCTGATTGTTAATTATTTTAATGGATAGTCCTTTCCTGTTAAAGGTTGAGGTTGTGTTTGGCACATGTTTGTGTTTAAATTGTGACGTAGACCATTTTGAAAGAAAAGGATTTGAATCAGCACTGAGGGCCCTGGGAGACAAAACAAATGGTCCTAATACTAACAAATTGTTGCCACGCACTGGGCTTCTTCCCAGTGGCTCTTCTATAAATTGGGACATAATGCGTCTGTAAGTCAGGGCATCCCTCATTTTTTAATGGGACAAACTCGATGATCTGGACTACAGGACACACACTCAAGTACACTGGGACTCTCACACACATATTCAGACGCTACACCTGCAGAATTTGTAGGCTTGGCTAGCTCGGCGAGGTGGTAGGAGGGGATATAAATGGCCCATGGCGGAATCATTCCCATTGGGCAAATAGCGATAGTCAAGCAAGTTCAAGGTATAATCTCTGTTGGCCCGTGAGAGGGACTAATGAGTGACTGGAAGAAGGGGGAGGAAGATGATTATACTTTACATACTAACCTTGGCAACTGGGCCTGTCCTTTAATGACGGCATAATTCAGCGTTCACCTTGGGAGACTGCCATGGGTTTTGGTTTATGAGGTCACTCAGGTAACCTCAATCATTCAAGTGCATGCTCTGTCTTCTTCGGTGACTTCCCTCAACACGGAGAGGCATGCACACACACTACACCGTGTTACAGATATGCTGTGCTGCCACAACCGTGAGCCGCAGAGCAGGTCAACACACTATCTTCCTTTACTATCCCCCTGGTTTGAGATCCCTGTCGTTATGACTGTCGTTATTGATGGAAGTGTATTTAACTCAACATTAATCTCCCGATTTAAGGAACAAGTATTATCTCGTGTATGGACTGTATCTATAACCCCTTCAATAACACTGTTCGTTTAGTGTCGTTTCGCCCTACATGACAAGTTCATCAATTAGTCATCCAGCGACACTGTGTTTTTATTTCCATTAAAATAATCGAATCTGTTTTGTTCCGTTTCTAAAGGGCAATAAAAACAGTATTTGTGCAGCAATTATATAACAAAGAATAAGTGTTGTGCATGTAAAAACTCTGAGGTTGTGAATAAACCCAATAAGTGAAGTGACTGGATTTATTGCTGTGCCAGCGTGCCTTTTCTCACTGCTAGCTCGACTTTTCCGTTATCTTCTGACAGATGGAAAAGTCTACATGCACTGTAAATGTGAAATAGAAAACCAAGCAGACATAATTCCTTTGATCAATAGAGTAGTTACTGCTGAGCTGCAGAATAATGATGCAGTAAATCCAGGGATTTCAATATTCTGCTTTCAAAATGGTACTTTTAGACTTTTATTGTGTGATTTGTTTATTCTTGGAGCTGTAGTGATTTTCCTATTTTACTTACCTTTGGAGTAGCCATTTTCTGCTGCTAAATCTCTACCCTCAACCATCACTAATTGATACTAGATCTTATTACATATTGATCAAGCACAGGCTGTGCCACGTCTGAGAACATTGTCTAATTAGATGATGTATATTTCATATTGCTCTTTAGAAATACAATACAACACGCTGATGTATTAAAAGATCTATTATTCAACAGAATGCCAATACATTTGACATGTTTATTTTTTAGACTGCTTTGGCGGCTAAGCTATTTGAGAAGATGCATGCTTTTGACACTAATTTTTGGATGCATTGTGCGGGTGGAGCAAAGTGGCTCTCCATCTACATTATTAATGGCCTCAGATGTGTTTTTCTTGTTTTCAACTGATGGAAATGTATTATCATGAAGCTGTGGAGAACCGGTGCGGCACAGAAAATGTATTAACAGCTCCTGACATGCTCTGGCGCAAAGTACAGGATAAGTATGCTTGACTCTACAAATATTGCCTCTGCTCCCTGTGTGTACAGGAGAAGAGGCGAATCTGTGTGTCTGTGTGGTGATCAGAGCACAGTTTATATTATAAGTGCATGAAATCATCATTCCCACTTGTTATGTTCACTCTGTTAAGAGCGCAGAGCTTCACATGTCCAGAGGGTTAAAAATGTAAGGGGAAAGGGGGGGGGAAACAAATATCTAAGGGGAGTGGTTGAACGAGGATTAGACAAATATATTTTGTCAGCTTACAAAGCAGTTCTTAGTTGGCAAAAAAAAAAAGTCCTGCAGTAGTTGTCGATAGTTTTTAAGCTGCATAAGGCATTTTATAATGTAAAAAGACACCCATTTTACCAGGCTCATCAAAGAGTGAGGCTGCATTAGAGAAGACAGCCCCATCCCCTCTAATTGAAAAAACATTGATTTGGCCTATATTTGCCCTGATGAAACTCTGCCACTCTTATAAATATTTCTAGAAACCAGAAATCTGTCTAGAAAAAGAAAGACCAAAAAGCAGCATTTTTATATTTCTGTTTAATTATACATAATTGAATTTGAAGCTCAGATGTTATTCTGTTTTTTATTTGTAAATTGGGTTATCATTATTCCCACAGTAATGTCTAGCTGCTGCGAGGAGCCACCTAGAAACACAGCAGCAGAGCTGTGCAGAGCAGCAGCTTTTACTCCTCAAATGGAAATGTGTGACAATAAATCAAGAGCAATGGGATGCATCATTGGGATCCATAAAAATGGTACAGACTGTATTTTCTGACAATGAACATACTGTACAATGACAGTGAATTTCAGGAGAAATTACAGCTATTCTATCACTCAATCTCCTGCCGTCTCAATTACACTCAGTACTTAGTCTTGTCAGATTTAGCCATGCAGAGTCTCTTTAATGACGACTTTCAGCTCCTCTTTAGAATTTACTGAAGGCTTTGATGTGAGTTGCCAACTCAGATTGCATTCAAGCACCTGTCACTTTTCCACATTCGAAAGAGAGGAGATGTGAAGACGATGGAGAGAGAGAGAGAGAGAGAGAGAGAGACGAAAGGTGCGAGCTACACCTCACTGTGTAGACAATATACTACAGCCACACACAAGCCAGAAAACAGATACAGGCAGCCATCGACAAGAGACGTTGTTATCGTTATTGGCTTGTACAACTCCTCAACCAGAAGTCCCACTTTTTATTTGGCCAAGGTTTGGGGGAAACAGTGGAATTGATCTTGAATTGATCAAACCGCCTGTACGGCTCTCTCATCTAAAGGGGATTTCATTGATCTTCCAAAGTCCTTCTCTATAATTGCTTCAGTGAAGTGTAGGAACAGCAGTTTCAGGTGGGTAGGTATCAGAGGAAAGAACACAGCTTGGACAATTTACAGATCCTTAAAGTAAAATGAACCCTCCCACCCCCTCTTACATTCACCACTCCGCACCCATCGCATCACCAGCCTCTATCCCTTCCAACTGCATCGACAGGCGCAGTGATCTATTGAAAACAGAGAGAAACTGATTACCATGCTCAGTTGCATCCTGCATGTATAAAACTTCCTCCTTTAGGTCAAGTTTTTTTTCTAACCAAACATCAAATAAAATATTCTGATACAGCTGTAAAACAGCCAACTCGTGTTAATCTATATTATCAGCTCATCTCCCTCTGCCTTGATGTATGCGTACAGGGCCAGGCCAATGCCAGTCCACAGCTTTTGTGCTACTTGACTGCCACCTAGTGAATGCTCTAAAAATGGCCCCATCTGGTTTCCACATGAGAAGTGCCTGAGAGATGCAGCTGCTTTGAGCGAGGTGTCTAAGCATGTCTTCAGCAGAATCCTTTTGATGGCAACACATTTAAGCTTCTGACAGCAGTAACAGAAAAATGAATAGCAGGTTGGTAAATATCAATAAGGAATCCAAACTGTTTTCAGCTGGCTGCTTTGTTAGACATTTCAAATACTTTTTTTTAAAAATGAACAAGAGGGAGTGCTGCTAGGTGTTCTAATACAAAGTGAAAGAATTGGCTGTTATTTGAGACTAATCATAATATGAGCTAAATATGCAGAAATCTGTATTTAATGAACAGGGTGCTGTTTCAACACCAATTAGAACTGCAGTCCCATCTGTCACCCTCAACATCTAACTCTCTCCTCAGCCTCCTCCCCTTTTCACTCTTTCTTCCTACCTCCATCTTCCAAGGAAAAGGCAAAAGTACACTTTCCATTAGTCCAGTCCACAGCTGGTGGAAGTGGGAGAGTTGTCTAATGTAAAAAGGCAGAGGCAGCGGCTGTTGTTTAGCCTTCAGATGAGTTAAAATTACTCAGCATAGCTTTTAGGTTCATAACCACAGGGAGTTTGCTTCCTTGCCTGCCCAACAGAGGCATGAGAATTGTAAAAAAAAAGGAAGGATTCAGTGTGTATATAACATCAAAGCATGTATATGAGCAGGATAAAAGAATAATATCAGATTGGTCAGGGCCCCCTTTTCAACCAGTAAAATATCTCTTACCCTCCACTGAAGCAGAACTGTAGATATATGCTTTCTTTCAGGAAGTACAGTTTGTGCAAACTAAAATAGTTAGTCCAACTTTTTTTTTTTTTATCTGAAAAGGGAATCAAAATGCCAAAAGAAATGCAAGGGAGACATTGTGAGGATTTTGGTTTCCAGCCTGTCACTGTCATTTGGCAGGCCAAACAAAGATTTTGCGTTTTGTGGCCAACACAGCTTCATTTCACAAAAAGTACAAGAAATAAATAATGTGTAGGTGGCTTTAACAAAAAAAAAAAACTATTTCCAGTTAAGTTCTGATGAAACTGGATAATTCTATGTCTCAGTCAGAGCCATCAGATTTAGATAGTTTGGCTCAAACTGAACATTATGTCTTCCAAATATGCAGAAAGCAGTCCTTGTCTGGTAGGACTGAGTAATGACTAGCCTGGGTAAGTATTGTTAAGGGGCTGTTACAGCAAACCCAATGAATTGCACAGCGGGGGGCTAATTGAGAGAGAAAGAGAGAGAGACCGAGGCGTGAATTGTTGCATTCTCCAGAGATGGTTTTGTCTGAGACGGGGTGAAGGGGAATGTTGCCTTATCGCTGCTGTGATTACCACGCGCTTGACAAAAGCAGATTATACTCGTAAGTGTTACTAGGTTACTAACATTCTTTATTAAAAAGCAACATTACTGGATTACATTCTTCAGATTAATCAGACTTCTTATTTATTCACTATTCACATTGAGTTGTTAAACGGATCTTAATAATAGATGAGATATGGAACAACTGAGAGAAAAAGGAGAAAATAACACTAAACTGTCATGGCGGTTCTGGTTTTTAATGTTGCGCTGCAGTGCTGGGGTACTTTAAGGGATGAATTATCCCACATTCTACTGTAGCATATATTCTCCCAATCTATTGAACAATGGCATTTGTACTGACATAATTTAATGAACATCTGGTTTTGTGGGGATGTCTAATGATTTCACATTCATCTTACTCTAAATGGCTAAAGTGCATGCAATTACGTTTTTAATTAGCTGTGAATATGTTTCTGTCAATTGGAGTGATTCATCTCTTTAACATGAAATGTATCACGTGATTTCAGAAAGGGTAAACTAGTTCTGATTTTCAGAACAGGTGTGTGCTTTTGTGCTCTAGAAGGATCAGTCAGAAAACCTTTAATGGTTCTTGATATTGCTTCCTTTGCTCCTCCTAGAGAGGGGACAACTGGCTTATCTGTTAAGTAAGATTTGATTTCTATATAATCCCAACATAAAAAATGTCCTGACAGGAAAACACATATATAATCATTCAGTAGTTCACCCTGCTGTCTGAAAGAAAACCTCCAGGTCCCTAATGAATACTGTTTGGCCCTTCCCAGTCTCCAAGACCTTTTGGACTCGGCGATGCGGTGCTGACAGTCATTCCTTCTGGCCCGATCACTAATTCTTCATTAGAAATGATGAGCTTCTTCATCACCTCTCTTTGGAAAAGGTTAGGCCCGGGCCCAGAGGAGAGGGAGGGAGTCCTTCACTCCGGACCTGATGGAAGCTTCACAGGCCTGCAGCTATTGATTGGGGGCTTCAGGTTGCCTCTCCACCAATGTAGGGGTCTGCACTGCAGCATACTAAGCTGATGTGTAATCAATGACTCATACCACACAGCCGGCCTCGGTGCACAGACCCGTCAAATTATACAGTAGCCATCCAATATCTGACATAGTGTGTTTTAAAACTGCCTTCCGGAAGAATGACACACACACACCAACGCACACAGGTAAATACACTTTGGAGAGCACACAAGCTGAACGGCATACAAGGATGTGCGTACATGCGCAAACCCTCGCAGACTCTTACAAACAACCCACACATGCAGGCACACAGACACACAGGCAGCCGCCGGGTCCTGCAGGGCTACTTTGATTTTTCTCCCTCTGTCAAGCTGAAATGTTTATCATCTCAAATACTTAGAAAAAATATATATATAGGCTATACAAGTTCTAAAATCTAATCCTTCTAAGAAACAGTTGCCTATGGAGTCTTACTAGCTCCAGCTGTGAGATGTGGCCGATTCCGTACACTTGGCCTGGCAGCAGCTCCGACGTGCCCTCCTCCTCCTCTTCATGGGGCTTAATGATATGCACAAGCACACTCCAGGGCCAGCTTCCCAGAGCATTTAATCCACAGAGATATGATACTATGCTGGATGTTGTTTCGTCCATCACAATCTCTGTCCTCTTCTTCTCCTCTGTCTTCCTCTAAAACATCATATCGGTGCTCTCTTATCTATTTATCTGTTTAACTGACCACTTCAGCTGTCTAATTTTGATGGCGCATTCCAAGTCCCCCTTAAGTTCCAAACCAAAGGATGCCAAAAAGTGACGGTGTTTTTTTCCAATGTGTTGCTTAGTGCTCATCCCTGTGTTATTGCTGAACTAAGCTCCTAGGAGATGTCCTCTCTATCAAACAGTGTTTAGGCTCTATAGCTTCATTTTACTTTGATTTTCTATTTATATTGTTTGAATTTCTGTTTTTGTGGTACTGCGTGGAGGGTGCTCTACCTTAGTGAGCTACACTGCTCATTGTTGCGTCTTAGTTCTTTTATCTTCCAGACAAATGGTGTCTCTCTTTAAGGAAATGCAAAGCATCGAATTCTATGCACCAGAGATTTCTTTTTTTAAAGGAGAGACCTTTGCATTTAGAGCAGAACATGTGAAAGCCTTAACATTATGATAAATCGTGTACAACAGTGAACAGAACTCATGTTTGTTTTCTATTGAAATGTCACAGACGATTTGTGTTCATGCAAAAGCTTTGAGCTTTTATTATCTCATTCACACAAACAGCATTAGTGTTTTATCAGAGAAGGTTTTTGTATTTATCAATATAAATTCTGCAGATCAATACTGTTAAGTAAACACGTGCCCATCAATGCAATCCTCGATCCATTACATGGTCCATTACATCGTCCCCAAGGCTTCCCAACAGGCCATTAGGTAACAAAATCTCACAAAGGCAACCCAATCTTTCACATCGCAGGGCGGTCAGTTTGGAGCCTTCAGCGGGATTTGTTTCCCCACTTTCCTCTAGGTTTTACCTCACAGAATGGAAGACAAATGGATAGCCATTAGTAGTGTATTAATTACATGTAGGGTATTACTTTGTTCATCAATCAAGTCATTTTTTCCCTCCGCTTGTCAAGTGTAATTTGGTGACACAATGAACAAAAACCTGGAAGGCCTGTTCTGTTCTGATCTCGGGTGTTAACAGCCTGTGTAGAGCTGACAGACTGGAACACTGAATGCATCTGCCTCTTGTTTCTTCTACAGACGCGCACCGCCGAGCCATCCTGCTGAGCAAAAGGTTCACAAAAACACCTCAAATAGAACTGACGCAAATTATCATGTCAAGATAGATTAATAGCAAAGATCGCTGAGAGACTAATGATTACCGCTGTCAGAATGCAAAGACCCACAGACAAGGCAGCATAACCACGTTTTAGTGGGTATCGTATACAATTATCTGTTCTTCTCCGCAAGAATGAATGTCAGAGTAGCAACGAGTGTAAATCCAAGTTCCAGAAACGATTAGGATGTGTAGACTTTGAGCCATCATTACAGAATAATGGGAGCCTGTTGTGGAAGTATTACTGAGCTCTTTTATATTCAACTGAATTACTCACACAGTGAGTTACACTACTCTGCTTACAAATGTAGTGGCTGATGCAATACATCATCATGAACTACAGCACACAGAGGAACTGTCAACAAATACAGATGTGAGTAACAGAAGTTGGTAGAGACTTCATTTTTTATGCAAAATAGTTGAACATCCCGTTGTTTTTTTTAGTATGGGTATGCAACTCTGCTAGTCATCGCAGCCTAAACTAAAACCAATTTGGCACACAAATTCAACTGGTTTCATTTCAATTATCCTGTCAGAATAACAAACCACAACATGAAAGTTTCATTTCAGTCAAAGCTAGACAACAATATGTATATAAACATACATATTTTGTATTTGCACTTGAGGTCTTGCTGTAGGAAATGGTTTTTGAAAGACAAAACATTGGTATCTGACATTTATGTTTCTGTACACTGATATTTAAAGGTGCACTATGGAGTTTTGGTAGAGAAATGTGAAAGTTGGAGAAGTGTACAGATTCTGTGGTTTATGTTCATAACTCTTTACACAAACTGTCCTCAGAGGAAAATGTGGTCCCTGGAACACTGTTTGAAGATAAAATGCTACGCGAGAAGTTATGGTGGGGGGTCCGCAACAGTGAAACCGAAACTCTCCTGGTAGCTTTTAAGCCCTAAACAGTGTTCAGGGACCCATTTTTTTTACTTTGAGTTACGTTTGTGTATTCAGTTCAGAAAATACAGCATAGAATTGTTTCTCTTCTCCAACTTTCAAATTTTACCACCAGAACTCCATAGTGCCCCTTTAACATCACTTAACTATTAGTATTAAGCAGAGTGATGCTCTAGTTTTTGAAAAGAGGATTGGAAATAAATAAAAGCAGCAGTGTGTGATTTTGAAGACAGGACATTGATTGTGCAAAAGCCCTCAGAGTGGGAGTAACTTGTGTTTTGTAACCTTAGTGTGCATCATCAAAGACAAAATGTAAAAAAGACCAATTCTAAATCCCATTTTACCCTCCCCTGTTAATATTTTATAGACTTGCACAATTTCTATTCAGTTCATCAATAATTGCGTCACTTCTATAAATATGGTTGCATTTAGTCTCGTTGCATGAACTGCTTTGTAGTATGGTAAGCAGAATATTGGATTGTCTCTGCTGAGGTATGAGTAACTGGTGTAGGCCCTGAGGCGCCAGTATGACAACGGGGGTAAGAACAAACATTTTTACCTCCTCTGAGCCTCTGTACTGCATCCTTGGCCAGTTTATCTTGCACAGGGCTCCTTGCAAATACACCGTGTGATACCATTGACACAGATTATGGATTTTACCTTCTTAAAAATATGCTATGTGGGAGCGTGGAAATGTCAGGGAAGGCACCCAGGTTCTGAGACTTGCTGGAAATTTATAGATCGCCCAAATGCTACTCTCTAAGGAGAAAGAGAGGGAAAATCCGTGCAGGAGGCTCGTCAGAATGCAACCGCTGTTTCCCGTTTCACCCCGAGCAAGAAGGTGGTATCTGGCAAATTTGCATATACATGTATTTGCACAGATCCAATCAAACGTCAAGGTGCCGACACAATTCCAGGATTCAAAGCAAAATGCCAACCAGTGTTTCAGCTGTAACTAATACCCTCAGCCCAAGGAAGTGGAGGGTCGGGCGCTTTATCTCTGAAACAGATAACATTTAAACCACATAGGAGTTACAAGAGCTCTATACAGCAGCACAGGTCAGGTCGTTGTTCTTTTAACATGGGATGTGTGTCAAGAAAGGAGAATGGAATAAGGCTGGACAGGTAATGCTGCCATGTACAATTTAGTTCAATGTGGCCTCAGTTTATATATAAATGGTATAATTCATTATCTGAAGAACACATCACCTGCCTGCACAGTACATTGATACTAAACAGGATCTGAAATCATTTTCATGGCAGTTGTGTGACCAACTTCAGAGCAAATCAAGGCTAACATGTCAAGCTGCTGTCGGCATTGAGATAAGAATTTATGCCTACAATAACACTTGTATCTGTGGATCTCTGAAAAGACTATGTGGTACTCATTTTGTGGTCTTGTGCTTTTTCAAAGACTTCTTTCTAGTGCTTTTTTTTTTTTTTTTTTTTTTTTTTAGGAGCCAGTGACTGGATAGTTTAAAAACAAAATCCACTGCTTGTTAAAATCACATGGAATCAAAGTGTAATGATTGTTCAAAAGCTTTTTTTTTTTCTTTTTTTTTTGTGAAGTACAGTTAATGAAAGTGAAGAAACACAGTAGAGAAAGGGAAATGGGACAGAGGTGAGTGAGGGAATATATTAAACCCCGGATGGAGAGATAGAGGAAAAAATATTCCACATTTGCAGCCTTCAGAATATGTTATTAGGGAATGATTTCAACAGGCTCTTAGTAGCTCTCATTAGATGGTGTATCAAACCAGAACAAAACTCACTTCTCCTAACTATGTGGAGGAAGTGGATTGGAAAATTAAATGGGGAGAGGAGAGTGAGGGAGCAGTCTCTGCCACGCTCTTGTCACCGTGCCCCTGCTCCCACTAACAAGTCCGCTCAGTCGACTCGCTGCTGAAACTCATTCACATGGTCTTTAATTTCACTTCATTGATTGGAATTTAAAGCCCCCGAATATAGCGAGGAAGACATTAAGATTATCTGTTCCCTAAACCGTGCTCCGAACATTTGTTTTTAAATTGTAGTACAGTATGGCTGAAGTCTTGTCTTCAGAGTTTGCAGCCCTAAAACTTCTGAAACTTTGCAAACTGAGCTCGCACTCGCTGCTGGGTACTATACGAGTGCCTGCTGTTTCTTAAGAAGAATATATTTATATACTGCATAGTGTAGATCAATAAAAGTAACATTTCATTAATGTTGACATGCTGTTCCCGCTTGATGCCAGATGCTGGGGACACAAGCTGTCGGAACAATAGACATGCTCTTCAGTGCTTCCCTGTTTTTCTTTGTTTGCATATCCAAAGACAGCATTACATCTGTCAGCAAGATGTGATTTACATAAACATCAAACTATTCTTGTGACTATCTGTCAGGGAAACTCTTGAGACTTTGCAAAATATTAGCATTTCAAGGTTACATTTACACTATGTCCATGTCTATTCTACATATACTATTTTTGTGTGTTCTTAATCTATATTTGTACTGTTGCTTGTGTCTCTGACCGATGGCAAAGTGTTGAGATTTCAGATAAGAGTTCATTATTCATTCACTAGCAATGTAAGTTTCAGTCTGTGAAGCAAGCCAACACCACCATAAGTTGGTAGCTTGTGTGTTAAGATGAGAGACTGTAAAGAGAACGGACAGCACAAGAGCAGCAAAGCCAAAAAATATTTAGAGCTCCCCTTGCCGACGGGCTGCAGTGTAGGTCATAAGCCCCGCCTCCTCCATGTTAACATAAGGAACACGGGGCAAACGTTCAAATTAAGGTGCATCAAATACATTTTTCCCAAACCTGCTTTCTGTCATCATCACTTCTTATCATGCTGATTTATGTCCAATTCTCCACTTTTTTTAAACTTTAGTTTTAATTAGTTATTTGATAGGAAAAAGAGCGAATGTGACATCATGATTCATGGCTTTTGACAAATGTGGCTCCGGCAGTATTTTTGACTAAAGTAGCAGAGCAGAGGAGGAGTGGCGAGAGGAAACATAACAAACACCAACACAAGGGTCTTTGAATAAAACCCTGTCTGCTTCAAACCCACATAGGAATCTGTTCTGCTGTGGACATTACCGACCTAAGGGATCTTTGACAATTTATCGCAAAGTACAATGTGTGCTTTGGTTAGCCGAAGAGGCGCAGCGTCAATACTGAAGCAGGGTCTCTACTGTGCAACGTTGGCTCCAAATGATGTCACCAGCGCAATATTCCAGCAGGGGTATTTTGGCTTTATTTTTGCACAAAGGAAGGAGATGGAGACACTTTGTCCATCTTTATGCACAGTCTATATGGTTACCATCATGAAGTACTGTATGCGTGTGGTGATGAGAAATTCAAACCACGAAAGACATATAAACAATAATCCAATCCACTTCTCTTAGAAACTGCAATCACATCTTGAAATGCAAATTACACCTTGGACAAGTGCATGGCTATTTTATGGATTGCTTTTTCTACTGATTGTACCCCCACTCATGTAGCACAACATCTCCTCCATGATGGAAGGGCTGTTAACAACAACTGTATTGAATTTGTGTGACGTTTGTCTACAGTATACAGCTGTATGTTTGTGCATGTGTTAGACATGTGCATGCACAGTCAAACGTGTGTGATGTGTGGGCACTGGGCACAGAGTGTTATCTGTGAGCAGACAAAAGTGGCCCTCTTGATGCCATTTGCATGATTACTTGTTATTGCTCAACATGGATGAGTGATGACCTGGAATTACAAATGTACAGAGAAAAGCAAGTGACCATCTTAACGGGTTTCTTCTCACGTCTAAGTAAAAATAATATGAACACAATATTACTGTTGTATACTTTATTCACCTATTTAAAAAAAAGTGTCCTATCTTGATTTAATTAATTTTGTCTCAACTATTGATTTACAAACTAATGTGCAAACTTAACACACTCAAAACCCCATCATGCACACGCAGCCCTCATATCATAGCTCAGCCCTCTTTTCCTGTCATCTAAAAAAACGGTTGTACACGGGTTAGAGGACTTTCACATCATGAGTAATAGCTACGACCTGACCAGACCTCTTCTTGGACCTACAATATATGTTCTCCTCAACTTATATCTAAAACATCATACTTCAGGTACTGTATACATCAATATTGCCTTTGAACGTGGTATTTTACTTTGCTCGAGTGTAAAGATCGATACTCTATGAATTTTTAAGCGCATCTTAGCTTCGGGGGAATAGCCTGTAACCTGTGGCACTGACATTCTCATTTGTGCCTTCAGTCCTCTACAAAGCTCTGGACTGAGTTTGAAGCAGCAAACTTATCTTAACACGATGCAGGCAGGTGACCCTTGGTGGGGCGAGGAATTTCACACATCATTGGAAAAATGTAGGAATTATTAAAGAAATGTAGCACATTCTTCATGCATTATAGTACACTATCAATCCTCCTGATTTAGTTCATGGTTTAAAACAAATCACTTTCTGCAGATGGGAACATGTAGACATTCTTACAAAGGAATATTTGCATTTATTCTTTATATTCCTTGCTGCATGAGTCTGAACCAAGCTCTTTGCTGCTAAAAAAAAAAAAGGCCTGACTCTCCTGTCAGTAAAATAAGAAACAGCAAAGCAGAAGGCTTGCTTTGGTTTTATGTTGTTCCATTTGAGTTAAATGTAAAACAATCATAAACTGCTGGTCAAAGCTTTGTAGATCATCAGCCAAGGACAGCACCGGGTTCCACCAGCTATGTGTACGTTTAAACGTAGCCTTAGTTAAACCTAAGTTCTACCTTACGAGAGTTTACGCACTATTTACATTTTAGGTGTCGCAGCAGGAGAGATCGTTTTAACGATGAGGCCATGAGTTAGAACTTCTTACACCTAGCTCCTAGTAGGTGTAAAGGCGTCCGTAAAATATGGTTGTAATGGGGTATTGTTGTAAAAGGTGGGATAACTCGGAGGATGAGGAGAAGCAGAGGGTTTCACCAGCTGTTTAGAGTCAGCAGTGCATTCTCTCCCTCAGAAATGTATCATGACTTCGATTTGTAATCCCGTCATCCTGTCGTTTTCAGTGAGCGAAGATAATTCCATCTGTCCAACAACATGGTAGCCTTCTGTTTAATCACCTTGTGTTTTCACCATTCGATGACACTGTTGTTGTTTTGCTCTAGCTGTAGATTAAGGTTGTAGCTTTTGTTATCACTTTTTCATGATGCTTTATTTAAAATACATTTGTGTCGCTGTTTGTGGATTGATGGTAGGTAACGGATGTTTTTTTTGCAGCCGGTCATCGGTTCAGAGATATTTATGATCAAGAGGCAGCACTCTAATAAAAGTTGCATTTTTAAAATTGCTTTTCACTGATTGGTCACACAAAGCTGCTACAATATTTTGGTAAGTTTGGACGTTATGCTCCACTAGTTAAGACGAACCTTATGTCTCCCTGGTGCAATCAAACAATGACACAACTTAAGTTTGAACGTCTCCAGTTTCAATGTCAGGTTTAGTGTGGACTTTAAACCACAACTTCAGCATAAAGCTGGTGCAACAGGGCACAGGTTTGTACTGCTGACCGCTGAACATGTGCCTTTAAATAAAGTCTATGTGATGCAACAGTTCACAGACAGCAAGTGGCATGCCTGTGATGTTTTCTTCCGACTAACACAGCCTTACACAGACTACATAATTGGCTGCTTTGCATTTTAGGGATGACTTCAACTATTTCGGGCTGACAACGTCGAGTTCTTTTTTTAAATGCTGCACATGTGCAGAGAACGTTTCTCTCAACTCTAAACATTGTTTTGGCTAGAGTGGAAACATCCGACTCCACAGTATGACCTTTCTTAACCGGGATTCAGTCCTTGGAACTGACGTGTGACATCATTTATTTCTCCTGGAACTGAGGTACCTTGAGTTCTGGAAAATACTTATTACTGTTGTAATCATATTGGAAATATTTAGAGTGTGTGCCATCAAAATATTTTAGGATAGACTTTTTTTCTGAATCGTTTCAAAAGGAGATGAAACTGTTATTATGGGGTATTTTTCAATCAGTGGAAAAGTAAGAGACCAGAAAACAGATCAATAACTTGAAATGTATTGAATGTGTGCTCTAGATATGGTTCCATGTGAAGAAATGTAAAGAGATCGTGTAATACATTTAAAGAATATAATTCATTTGTTGTCATTTTATGGAAAAGCCTCAAGGTATCTCCGGGCATTGGCAGGTTAACCCGTTTGTTTTCTTGGAATTAAGGCCAACAGCTTTTTGCCCCTGATATCTACAGCTATGGGGCAGGAGCAGGGGTGACGGATTTAAATATTTCTGATGTTGTGCCCAATATGAGAGGTGGGCTGCAGCACAGCATGGCTCTTTATACAAATAATTTTGCCTTGATATGGATTTTGGGCACACTTAAAGAAAACGTTGACGCAGTGAGTCTGTTTCATGGTGTTGGGCTGCAGAGAGATGAACTTCCACAGCAGCTGAAAGGCTGAATGTGGAAATCTGCACGTATCTCTTTGTGGGAGCTGTCGTCTAATAAACTTTAATGACATTGAAAGCTAACAAAAGTCAGCCCAGGACACAGTGACTATAGTAGAGGTAGAACTGACGTCTGATGTAAGGGTGGAAAATCAATCCAAAATGTTTCTGGTATGCCTGATAAAATAAATAAGCAGGTTCTTGCTGAGGGGAAACAATGGACATGAGTTAAAGTTTACGGAATAAATCAAGACAACATCAAGTGTCCCTAAAAGATGACATCATCAGGGATCTGTCTTCTTGTACGTTCTACGAAGGTAGGTAATGTTAATGACTACTGAAAGAGTATTAGGATTATATTTAATAAATTAATTATCTTTCATGTGTACTACACATAATGTATTTGAACATTTACCGTGTCATGTGCCAAATTCGTATGAAAAAAATGACAACCCTAAAAAAAAATGTATATACTGTATATACACAAACATCATGGTAACATTGCACTGCTTTAGTGACACAGGAAAGCCAACACATCAAGGCCATCTCACAAGTATGACACTTGATCCGAGCTCATCTCCAAACTTTCTGCTGACCTCTTTAACTCACCAACTCACAGAAAGCATGCTTCACTTTGTCTGTGATACATCCTGGTACTTTGAATTAAACCTACACACGATAGACTCACTTCCTATAACAAACACACGGCAGACTACATCTTCTGCATGCGTTACAAACAAAGCCACCGTCCTCAAAGGAGAAGTCAGTAAGACTAGAGAAAGGTCGTACAGATGAAGACAACAGTTAAAGAATAGCCTTTTGATGACAGAGATCTACTAGCCAGAAAATCAAAACTCAGAAAAAAAGGAATCTTATCCTCAGTAATATCAAGTATGTGGGGGCATAACAACACCTTAGCCAGTTTTTAATATTATAATA
This sequence comes from Tautogolabrus adspersus, assembly GCA_020745685.1. Classification (NCBI taxonomy): domain Eukaryota; kingdom Metazoa; phylum Chordata; class Actinopteri; order Labriformes; family Labridae; genus Tautogolabrus; species Tautogolabrus adspersus. The sequence goes on from CM036540.1 coordinate 17,132,225, forward strand.
AAACTTGTGCCAAATCACGACGATTTCCTTCTTTTTGAAGTTCAGTTCTTTGAATGAAGATCCACCTGTCAGAGTTTGATGAAGTCTGAATTTCCTGTCACACATGGTTTCCAGTCCTTATCATCAGTTCAACCATTTTTCAAGTTTCCTTGGCAGAGAGAGGTAATACACGTTCCGATGGTTTGGACTATAATCCCTGCGGATACAGTGAATCTACATTGGCAAAAGGACAATAGTAATGATATTCACCTAATCTCCCCTGACAGATTCAGGACATGCTTTTCATTAACACAAAAGTGGATAAGAGAGCAATAAGCACTGTTTCAGAGTTTACCTAAATCCTTTAAAGCTAACTGAAATTCACATTCTGGTGTCGCACGTCTCTGTCTGCCTGGGCTTAAGCCAATGCAGGCACCATATTTACTGAGCTTTTTGACATACTTTTTCAGCTGTAGTTTTCAAGGTGCGACTACAAACAAATGCAGTAAAACTAAATTCTCAGCTGTCTATGTGAAAATAAACTAAATCTAGTAGTTTTTAAAATGAGAGAAATGCATTTAAGAGTTACTGAATAGAGATCTATAATGGTTTCCTTTAACAGTCAGTGAAAAATTAAAAATAAGTAACTTAAAAAAAGGAAGTAGAAAGTGTCCCTATTTCAAAAGAATTTGATGGTTTCAATTTGGCTTCATATCTGTCTGGATATTTCCCTACATAATCAAACTGCTCATGCAGTTGGAGATTTAAATCTAAAAGCATTTTAAACATATTGGATATCATGAGCTGATGATCTCGTCAGATAAGGATCTTTTCAGTTTAATTAAAATTGTCATGCTAGATCCAGGCTTTAAAAGCAGATCTACTTTGTCAACAGCATCCTTTATTCCCTGAAAAAGCAGCATCAGATTGTGATGTCAATCATTTTTCCTAAGAACAGGTGTTTTCTGAACACTTGCTATGAAGAAGAAACGTTTCATTTCTTGACGTTAAGAGCAGGTATTAGCATAATCTCAAATGCGGTTATTTCTTTTCTTTTTTTTTCCCATGAAGTGAAAGATTGTCAGAGGAGTTTCCGTTCAGACTGCAAAGGAGGTAAGAAGAGGGAGGATAGCACTTATTTTTCTTTTTAATTAGCTTCATCTGAGGAATTATCCAGCACTAATATAATGGCTCGATTCATCTCCCACACCATCTGGTGTGAGAGCGGTGAACCTCTGGAGCTGATTGCTTTCCCCCGGTCCTGTGTCGGGGTAATAGGCTGTTCAAAGGCTGCTCAGGGCTCGGACAGCTGAGCAGAGGTGGGGCAGGAGCAGCTGGCCCTGGCGCCATCACCTGCTGCCTGTCGGAAGCCTTTCGAATAAGGTCCATCCACGCTCTAAGTGTATGTACCTATGTGTGCGTATATGTGTGTGTTTGTGTACCTGTGAAAAAATACTTGAGAGTCAACTTCAGGCACGGCATGAATTCCATCCTCTTCTTGAAGTAGGCTGGAGAAGGAGAAAGAGAGAGCGTGCACATCATTAGGGCTTTCGTGAACATCTGGGAGAGGTGAGACAGGTGACAAATAAGCAGTAGTGTCTGGAGAAGATGCCAGTACTTCAGTTAGTTTGCACTTGTGCACCTCATGTCAAATGAGACAGCCAAGAAGACATATAAATTGCTGTCTTAAATTACTTTTTGGTAAACCGTTCAAAGGCTGCCTCACGGTAGTATTTCACACACTGGAGCTAAACATACATTTTTCAATCACTCCTTTCAAAGTTCAAATACTATATCTGTGGCAACAGTTGGGCTTTATATGATAGTTTGACAACATCTGGTTTACCCATAGTCCTCCTTGCCAATCCCACAGTGCAGAGCACCCACAGCATGTGTGCATCAATGACACAGGTTAACTGTAACCAGCTTTCAGTAAACAAACAAGTGGTATAAATCATTGTGTAGTTTAGCATACAGGAGGATAAAAAAACCTCATGTGTACTTTATAAAAACCCATTCTATTATTTTACAGTAAATTAATACTTAGTGTTTCAGTCTAATGGCTCACAATCTGACTCTTTTGGTTCAGTCTGATTACTCCCATCGACCCTGTTCCAAGTAGAAGTTTTACAGTAAAAATGTTTGAAGAACACAGTTAGTAACCTGCCCAGCAGCATGTGGAAGACAGGCAGCATTAGTGACTAGCTAGTGAACACAGTAAAGCATTTGGGAGGTAAAAATAACAACTATGTTCTTAAGAAGCTGTAACCGAGTGGTTACAAAAGGGAGTGAATATTGGATTTACATTTGTAAGGTCATCTAAGACACTTCTCCGAATTAGTGCTTAAATATCTGATGCCTAGGTTTGGATAAAAAAACATTATACTTTTAAGTGTACAGAAGTACTTTGTCAGTACTACAAAGTACCGATTACCTTTATATTGATTGGTGACGAATGTCATACCTGGAGCAAATCACATACAGAGAGAAATTGAGAGTGAGACTAAGTCACCTCTTCAGTTTATTCAAGTCACAATTAGTCCGCTGGATTTTCGGTTCACTGCTGCACTGCTTCAGGCGAGGACGTGAATAACTGTTTAACTGAGCTGTAATCTCTCAGCCAGGGGCAGCAACCACATCAATGTCACCTAACAAAAAATCAACAACAATGTAAGCCTAGTGGGCAAAAATTTAGCTGCAGATCTGGTGTATCTGCAGGCTAGGATAACTAGCCTGTGTGTGCTCTGCTTACTTAGTGCACTAAAGGTGTGTGCCATGGGCAATAGTGAAAGAAAAGCGGCCAAGGTGTGGTTACACTTTTTAAAAACCCAACACAAAGGATGCTCACTTTATTAGTTTGTAATGCAAAATATAAAGATTTTTGTTGCTATGCTCTGATGTGCTCAGGTGATAAACTTGAACGGCTGTAGTGAATAAAGAATAGAATTGTATGCAGGTCTAAGTGATAGCTAACTTTTGTGAGCTTATTCCAACATGCTCGCTCTCAAACAGGGACACTTTGGTACCCTGGTCGTATCAGCTATTCCCAGAGGTGTTTTGTCTTTTGAAAAGCTTTGCCCTTTGCGGCACAGTTATGTCTCGATGATATTATGCAAGATGCCTGAGTCGTAAAAAGTAATAACTGCTGGGCAGAATCAGGAGACAACAGGGCAAATTCCACACGTAACACTGGGCAAATTGACTGAACTAAAAATGGAAGCTAATGTTAGCTTGTAGGTATCAAAGCTTCCCTCAAAAAAGCTAAAAAAAAACTAAAAATTTTAGAAACTCAACCCATCTACTGAATTCATCCCCAACTGTCGGCTGTTTGGGTAGCTGTAAACTGCAACTATTGACACAAGGCTGTGTAATTACAATCAAGTATACTTGTATTTCTCAACATAGCAAAAACATGTTAAACTAATGACGACACGCTGACTGATCAATGTTGAGTGCAAAAATGAGTGTGTCACACACACACACACGCACTGTCTGTGCCCAGGGGAGTGGGGGTTATTGAGGGTATCTTATCTAACACTTGAGCAGCTTTATGGCTTCTAATAGGCACCCTGTCAGATTGAATTGTAAATATGGAGCACCATTGTGCATCCAGAGGTGTGTACATCCTCTGCTTCATTTACCAGATGCTAAGTCATGACCAACCCGTTTATTACACCGTGCAATCCGCAATTAAAATGGAGAGGCTGAAAAGGAAAAAGCCATTTACCTTAGCGCCCGAGCTGCACTTACACACCAGGCACAAATTTCACTGTTACTTGAAAACTTCCCAAGCATGGAGCACATTATCATTTGATTTCCATCCAGAGTTCTCAATTAAAATTATACAGAGGTTGCATTTCATTACCTGAGCTTGGGGCAATTTGCAGGCCATTAAACTTCAACCTGTATCAGTGGAGATGTTTTCCAGGTGAACATCTGGGGGTGAGGAGGCAGAGCATGAAATGAAATGCCCCTGGCTCTCTGCTCTGCCTTTTGTCCAAAAAGGGCCAAGGGTATTAGAACGCCATGCATAGTAAAGAGCGTGTTTCTACGGGCTGCAACAAATTGGTTTGGGATCTGAAATGAAATAGAAAATCGACCATGAATGTGGGATACCAAGTCACTCATACAGCAACCAAAACTACACAAAAAGGGAATTTAAATATGTACTACTGGCTGGATTTTTATTGGTCAGATGCAGGATTTGTACCGGCGTTAGTTTTTCATTAGTATGATCATCATTACTTTTTATTAGTATCCTATAAAAGGTCTTGTACAGGAATGCATTTTGCTTTGAACGTGAAGCTTTTGCCTTGCTCTCTCAACCCTGAAGACCTGTGAAAATGCAAAATGTTCCTTGATGAATTTCCCATAAGGGATGAAGATCCCCTTTAAAAGTGTAATTGATTTCTGTACCAAGCTCCAATAAAGACTCACCATGAAGAAACGACTCCTGTGAGACCTTTTATAGAAGCAGTCCTCATTACACCTCTGATCTAATGTTTTTCTGGGAATCATCATTTAAATAACAAACTGGCTTTATGTTGTTAAATAATGTAATGTCATTTTGTTAGAAATGTGTTGAGGTGTTTTTTGTCTGGATTTCTGTAATTGACATCTGATAAGTATTCCTTGTGCATATTTTGCTCAGTGTGAAATGAGTCCCCAGACTGCAGTGGTAGATAAAGACAATTCTTATCAGATTTCCATTTTAAGTGATTTAAATGCCACAGTAACAGGGGCTGCATGAACTTCTTAGAACACAATGTTATTATTGCAACAGCTCACCAATGCATCCCAGAAGTGGTTAACCTGAAGGAGATTTTTAGCCTGAATTTTAATGATTTAAATCTACTCATTCAAAACTGTAAGTGTAACATTTCATTTGGGCTGCAACTGATGATTATTTCATTAAATGTTAATCAATAGGTTATTTTCATGATTAATGAAATTCTTTTTTGGTTATAAAAATGTGAGAAAATTGTGAAAAATGTCATTTAATGTTTCCCAATGCACAAAAGAAAACCTATAATCTGCTATTTTGTCCACAGCACTAGATACTTTACAGAAGAGAGAGACCAAACAAATTACAATTTAAAAAAGCTCAATTGAAAGAACTGTTCCTTAAAAAAACAAACATGTAATGTAGTTACTTATCTGCCTGATCAGAACTGCATTGTGAGGTTTGGATTTCACATTTTGGAAAGAAACAACTTGAATGAATAGGAACAATTTATCAATAATGTCTTCATTTCTTTTGCATCTGATAAAGCCTCTCTCATTACATTTGACAGCATGCTGTCTCGTGTGGAATAACACTGACTGGCTTCCTTTACGTAAGAAGCAATATGTATGCAAAGAGCTGTTTTATTAAGTGTTACTGTGCTTGCTTATAGAGTACCACCATTTAATCTTCTGTACTTACAAGAAGGGAAAAGAATAAAAAGCCAGTCTAATATGTTTCATGAAAATTTGGGGAATAAAATAATATCTAAACCCTGTAGCAAAAAGCCGCAGTTAGTGCAGGGCAGCTTTGGTGTGTCTCTTTTCACACTGTTGTGAATAATAACATTTCATTGTTGGGGATTATAGGTCCTTGCTTCAGGCTGTTCCAAATAATTTTGCTTACGACAGCCTGGAATGGCTTTCAGTTTGTCAAATAAATGCAGAGTCGCTGTCTAAGTCACGCAGTGAACATTCGAAGATCACTTTCCTCAACACTGTGAGGCGGCAGCGTTAAGAGAGCCCCAACACAAACTAGCTTTTCATTTCTGTTATCATCCTCCAACAGTATGGGGATCTCACTGGAGATTTGTGTGGTACAAGTTGTATTCTAGATGATATGCAGTAATCAGGCCCTTTGAGTCTCCTTCTGTCTCTCTCCCTCTCTCTCCAGCCTGTCTCTCCCTCTTCTCCCTGCCCTCACTAAAGCTGTTGAGCACTCAAGTTTTGCAGTGTTTTAGCATTACATCATTCCACATGGCACACTATTAAGCTTTTGGGAGCTGGGAAGACAGCCCATGCCTTCAGATTTGTCATTGCATTGAGCTCCATTGTTGCACTGAACAGATGAATCGCATGCTGACCAAAACGTCTCTAAGCTGGGGGAAATAATTTATTCACGGTGCTTTTTTTCTCTCTAATTCAGCACATGGACAAGTGGTGACACTGCGGTGAGTAGTTAGATTTTGTCCCTTTTGTGTCAACATTGAGGACACATATTTATTCTGCAAGGGGCATGGCCTCCGTCCACCTATCGCTCCATCTGCCCATATGATATTCCATCCAGGTAGGATGTCATGGCGACGCTAAGTTATGCAGTGGAATTTATTGTCTGCACTGCGGCAGATTACCATTGCTTAACATGCCACACAGGAGACTTAAAGAGGCAGCACCTTTCACAGTGTTGCATCCTGCTGGCAACTATGTTGGGAAGCCAGAGGCACGCTGGGAAGGCTGGTCTTTATGCATGGTTTCCTATGTTGTGAAGGACATAAGGCATACAGTGCAGAGCAGAAGTGGAAACGGTCTTGACTGCACATTCATAAAAAAGTTGGCATTCACCTTTTGCCCTGAAAACATATATATACTTTTGTTTATAAGTTTTATTTTTATCTCATTGTTAGACCTGTTGTTTCATTTTAAATGTTTGTAAGACTGAATCTAGTGTGACATTGCAAACATTGATGTTTTGACATGAGCTCATTTGCAATTTTGTAAAAATCTGGAAAGTGCTGACGTTGATATTAGCTTTAGAGTAATTAATATCCAGCTCACATGCAGTAATCACTTGAGATTTTTTTTCTTTAGAACACCTTCTGCTGAAATGTGATGTGCTTAGGGGCAGTGCAGGAAAGCATTACATTATGTAATGATCAGGTGTTCAAACCAACTATTTACGTGGTCAAATATCATGTGTTTGATTTACTGAAGCAGCCTTAATAGCTTTTTACTTGATGCAGTTTAGTATTCCTTTAAACTCCATCCTTTAACAACATACAGATTCGGCATACATTATTTAACATCTCTGCACGTCGAGCAGTGGAATCAGGCATGAGCCTCAGGATGAATCTGAAGGGAGAGTTCTTTATCAAGCCAAAGGCTATGTTACAAGAGACCTAGGCTACTCTGAGTACAAGAGATTTTCCTGCAAAAAAAAAAGTGTAGTAAGATGGGAATTAATCTTTTCACGTTGTTATCTGCATGCGTACGCTATCAGATTCAGACACCGGGCTATAGGAGGATAAGAAAGATTCAGTTTTTGTCCACCGTGGGCAATCCTCCTGGCAATATGGCTGCCCTGTGGGTTTTGTCTTTGTGATGCTGATTGCCTGGGGTTATGCAAGAAACAAAATGTTCTAAAAAGTTGACTAAATCTACCTTAGTATGTTTCTGTTCAGATGCTATCTGTGGGCAGCTCAGAGTACTGCCTACAGCCAGAACACTGTAGCAGATATTGGTGGGAGAAAAATCGATGAATTTAAGTATCAGGATTTTTTTTAATCAAACAATTCAAAAAATCTTTTTTCCCCTGGGATCAATAATGGTGACATCATTCATTTAGGTTTATACTATGCAAACCTCAGCCATGAGAGAGAAGCATTGCCCCCGCCTCAACATGTCCCATACCGACGACAGTGAGCTATCTTTGGTTAGAATTCCTCAAAGACCTTTACTTTAGCGTTTTCAGACGTCTCCAGTGGAACCACTTTTGCCTACAGATCTAACACTGATGGCTAACCGTCTGACTTATCAAACCTGTATGCTAAAGTTGCTACAAAAAAGTGTTGTACCAGGCCGGCAAACAATCACTTTAAACTTTACCAAGCAACTCAGTGACAGACACTTAGACCTCCATGAATTACAAAACACCACAGGTTAGCATATGAGATAGCTGGTTAGTCCAGCACTCATTGATCCTTATTCTCATTTCCAACATACAGTAAATTGTCTTCTAGACTTGGAATAAGAATTTATTCTGTGAGAGGACTTTATTCATCCCTTTTCTCACTGATTAAGTCTGCATTATGGTGACCTCATAATGATATCACACATGCCCATTTACAATACTGAACCCGTGGGTTACCCCCAATTTCCACATACTCCGTGCACGCCACGGTCCGTCAGCACCACGCACCACCCCGTAGTTCGCTGCCACTCTAGTCAATCATTGTGTTTCCACAGCTAGTGCCGCACGGACTGTGGAGTGTGCCACCAGCGCCACTACACTCTGCTCCGTTTCAAATACGCTGCAAGTCTATTTGCGATGGAGTACGCTGCAGGATCTGGTCAAGCTGGACAGAATATGGGGGTTATGCCTTCTTTATTTAGAGACAGTACAGTGGATAGAGTCTGAAAACAGTGAGAGAGAGTGTTGGGAATAACTTGGGAAAGGAGCCACAGATCGGATTCGAACCCCGGCCGTCCACTTGGAGGACTACAGCCTTCGTACATGGGGTGCGTCATCTACGCTACCGGCAACCCACTCCAAAACATTTTTGTTCAGCAAAATTAACATGGCAACATGCTCTGGTGATAGTCTAGACCCGAGTCTATGAAGTCCAGCCTCTGAAAAAACCCAGCCGGTACAGATATTGCAGACCGAAAAAAATAGCAGCTTACAAGCCAACATAGCTTTGAAAAGCAAAGTGACTTCTGTTTACTTCTGGGCAGTAAAGCAGGCAGAGCCGGCCCACTTACTTGAACAACATCCCCGGCTAGTGGCGGGAGTTTTCGTTACAGCTTAAAACACAGCATTTAACCTGCACTGTGGACCTAAATTACAAACTAAATACGTATTTAGTTGACCAACTAAATTAGTAATTCTGGTGCTAACTTGTGAGGTTCATGACCTTGAATATTAAATTGACTAATTGCACACATTACTAGTGATAAGATTCTATATGTTTCCCCCTATGCCCTCGCGAGGGGATGAGAAAGCACAAGAAAGTGCAGTAACTGCAAAATATACCAGCGATGTGTTAATTTTGTTTCTTTACTCATTTCAGCTGAGCCCTGTCAAAGACTCCCTGAAAAAACGGCAAAGGCTTAACAAAACATTATACCATCAGTTCTAAATTCTTGCAGAAATTCAAATTCGAACAGAGCAGTTGAAGAAGCAGCCGGACTAAATTAACTGGTACTTACTGACCATCAAACGCAAAGCTTAACAGCCCTATTCCAAATCACATCCTGACAATGAACTGCAGGTTCAATTAGCTCCCAAATATGAACAAACCCCAGGTGACTACTAAATCTAGATTTACCAGCAGCTTAAGTTACAGAGCCCGCACTGACTGAGTGGAAGTAACAATCATCTTTAATAAACAACATTTTGGGGACACTAGTGGTACTTTCACACTTAACTCCTGAAAACTTTTGAGGTGAGCTGCTGCATGTGTGAACGCAAAAACTGAATTTTCAATCACACTTTCCCCAGAATTTTTCCAGCTTACTTTCTATGAGGGGTGGAAGTAACACAAATTGAACGATGAAAGCAGCAGTGATGAAAACTAATGTGAATTAGAAAATGTAGAGATAAAAATGCATTGCTCTTTTGTAGATATTGTGACAGTATCGAACTACACATTCATATTAAGGCAAACATTGTAATGCTGCTTCCCAACACCTACATCCTGCTTTTTCATGACCTAAACTTTACACAAAACCTAACTGTCACCACTGGGTTTACAACTAAATTAAAGTACACAGATCATCTGCACTCTGCAGTAACATTTTCAACAACAACCAAAGTAAAATAGTCCTACAATAAATTATATTTACACAACTGTATGAGTTGAATAGCTTACACGTTTCAAACGTAGTTACATTTCATTGGTTGAGTTGGCCAGTCCTGTTCCTTGTTTATCTTTTGGTTATAGTAAAAAAAAGCTTTTTTGATTGATAAACTGTTACAGTGAAATGTGTTTAACAAGCTTAACACAGCTAGCTTATTATCTGTCTAGTAGCCATATTCTTATCTTGACCCACTCTTAAACACATTTAATACGGTTTATAGTTAAAGTGATAAAAAAGCACTTCACAAACGTATTTGTATGGTAAACATTAACGTCACATTTGACCGACTTTACTGACTTCGACGCCTCTTCATGCAGACCGTTAACCGTAAATACTTTATGCTAAACGCTAACTCATCGCAAGCTGTTAGTTTCTTATGCTAACGCTAATAGCTAACGCTAATTACGTACGTCATAGGTTAGCAACAAGCGAATAACAGGACCATCCTCCAGCACATAAACTTATCCCATCCTCATGAAAGCTGAAAATCACTGTTTTACCCACAATTAATGTAGGCCCACAACTATGAAGTTAACAAGAGTTTATACTGTGTTGTGCCACAATAAAAGTCTATTTGTGTACTCTTACCTGGGTAAACACGGTTGTTACACACAGGTAATCCCTCAAGGTACATTTCACCTGTTCTCTTGGTCGTGAATTCGGCTACATCTATTTCAGCATGCGCAGTGACCTGTCTTAGCTCAGAACGCCCTCTGCTGGTCTTTGCAGTAGGCTACCAACACAAATAAATATGGTGCAGTTACTGACGCACCAAATAATACAGTTAATAACCAAGAAATGTCCACTAATTGTCAGAAATGCCGGTGGATGTTGGCGTTCAAAAGTATTTTTTTTAATTTTTTGTGATAACCTCTTAATCACAAAGTGACCTGTTAATCTGTAATTTGCTAGACAATGCAGCATTTTACTTGTGTTCTTTCTTTACCGCAGGCTTCATTTATTTTCCCAATTTTTATTAGCCTACCTTCCATTGTAGGCTATTCTCTTTCTGCATTCTTCAGACCTCCAGACCCAATGTATGCAGAGCCATGGATATTTGTTAGCTCTTCATCCGTTCCAAGGCTCTCCATTATGGCTCTGGTCTAGATGACAGATATAGACGACAAGGTTCACCCGCAGGCTGTAAAGCATGAGGCCTAACGTTCCTTCCAACAGAAGTAATGGTCCACACCTTTAATTGTCGTGGACTGTTCATCTTCACTAACGATAGTGATAAGCAGTGGCTCTGGGAAAGAAAGGCAGTCGTGTCTGACAAAAGAAGTGACATAGTTCTAGAGGCAATTTGTGAGCAGGTGTTGCAGGGCCACTAGTAATATGCAGACAGTAAGGTCATGGAGTAAAAGGTGTAACACACACGATGGTGACACACAATCAAACAGATGTTTTTTTCTCCTGTTGCAAAGATTTATCCGGAAAAATGTGGCTGTAAAACATATATAGTGTGTGTCCTCCATAAAACCAGATCTTGTGTTATTAAAGTAGACATGATGTTTTATAAATTATGGAGGCTGCAAGCAAGTTGGACAACAGAGACTTCGCCATTGCAGCTGCATCAGTCAGAAAACAAACAACAGATCTCATTTAAAGTATTGGGCAGTTTGCGTAGGTGATCCTTTTCAGGTTTTGATGCCTTCTCATTATTCCACTTAATGTCAAAACAATGTTTCATGCTTTCCAAAGTCTGCTATGTGTTTCTTTGTTCCGCACAGCCATTCAAAGAAGCAAAACTGCTGTGAAAAATGCACCACTGATGGGTCACAAGTTTCCTGTCTGAATTTGACACATAAAATACGGAACAGACAAGGGTAGTTACCAATTTAAAGCATGTTGCCTGGCAAAGTTGAGGCCCATTAAAATGATAGATTGCATGGGTGTATGCAAAGGGATGCAGAGCACCCACAAAACAGTCTAATTGCATTCATTCCCGTATGAAGTCCACAAATGTTGGATCTAGATTCTCAGGCGTATTGGCAGCAAGCTGCTAGACGGCAGACGCTTAGCTTCAAACGAGAAGCGAGGGGGAGGGATGTAAAATCTTGACAAACAGTGAGAGCCAGTGTCCACATCATCTCTAGCCCCTGACAGGCTTCCCCCATGCATGAATTCAAAGCTGGTAAAAACCATGGCTGGATTCATTTTGATCTGACATCCATCATGTAGATCAGTGTTGTGGTTTCACTTTACTGTGTCCACGATAAGATGCTTTGGCAATCGGCCCATGACATCTGTTAAAGCCAGTCAAGAGAAACTGGGACCAATTTGGTATTTCTTTCACAAGTTATTGTTCACTTTTGGCTTCGAGCACAATAAGAATAGTCAGACAAGGACTAAAATTATCCCTGAATTTAATTATACTGTATGTCTAGATTGAAAAATAAAAAAAGGATGCTTCAGCGACTGTATATTGAGGCTTTTCATATTCATTCTTGATGCAATATGTGGTGCTGTTGCATCAGACTGTGTGATTCTGTAATGTGCTCTGATTTTTTCTTTCTATCTGTGCTGTTCCTTTACCCCAGAGAGGGTTTGCAAAGTGGAAAATTGGGAGGGACTGCAGAATTTTGTTCTCTTTTCATTTGTCAGAAGCAACCAGAAAAAGCCTTGCAGCCAGTTGCCGGGGGATAAATGGGCTTTGTGTACTAGTTTAAAACCATTAAGAAGTAAACTACAAGTTGTGCTGCAATATTAATGATGATAAGAGTAGCAGACTAGACGCGTGTCTGAGAGTTGTTGGCTCTATGGTTGGCACTGAAAATCAGCCGTGTGTGCAATCAAGAGTAAGCCAGCATTCAGTGAGATTTAACCATGCAGTGTTATAGTCAACAGCAGTGTTTAGAGGAATACCATTCTCAAAGCAGGGATGTAGAATTTCAGATAAGGTTCATGCTGTATTTCTGTACCAGCTTGTGCGGTTGAAGCATGGCGGCATGTGTGGGGAAGGCGTTAGGCAGATGGGATGTGTCTGATACCTCTCACTCAACGTAATGAGACAAGAATGCGCTTCACCAATCTTAAGGCCCGTCTGATGGCAAGAGACACAGTGCCCACTCATACGGGAGGGATCTTTCCCCTCTTCAAAGATAATGAGATGACAATGAATTCAACTATCATTAGGTAGAGACAGGGGGTTCGGGGGGAGGGACAGGGGGGGGGGAAACATTCTACAGCACTTGTCTGCTGCCTTTGATCAGACTGACTGTCATTCTTTGTATCAGCACTGGACTCTTGAAAGCTAGGCCAACTACTTCATCGCTGTCAGTGTAAGTTCAAGGCTTTAGTTTTTTGGTGTAGTTCCTCAAGCAGGAGATTTTTTTTTTTCAGCTTCACCTGAATAGTGACACACACACCTGTGTGGTTTGATGCTGTCCTGCTACCTGTATGATATGTTAAATCTCAGTGAAGTCAGTCGCTTGACTAAAAATGGTTGCATTGTCGCAAATCAATTTGCCGTCACCTGGGAAGAGAAGACAACATTTTGCCTGACACGGTGCTCCATTGCTGGATGTCAACAGTGCCATGTTAACAGGCTTATTTAAGCAGGCTTGACGGGACAATCTTATTCTAAGTTGACAGTTTGTTGTGGCACTTCTAGAGGGATCTATCTTGTCTTTTGTCCCTGTGGTGAAGATGATCCCTTGCATGCTGGGTTTTTTTTATATCTTTTTATTCTGTCTTTTCTCGAACACTGTGTTTTGACAAATAAACCATCCAAATCCCTTCTTTCAGCCATTCTTCAGTGAGCATGAGGCCAACTGATCCGTCTGAAGTTCTGATGGTGTTTTGACAGCAAACAATTATGCAGCGTTTATTTGACTGGCAGAAGATACGTGTTTGGTGAAATCTAAAAATTCTGTGACTGATGATTTATTTTTGAAAACAAACATAAAATGTATTCCTCCTAAATCCAGAAATATTTATTGTGTAAGAAAGCAACCTGGCACACAGACAGAATGTCTTTACAACCAACAATCAATATAGAACGATGTTTGCAACTCACGCTGTGCTGTTGCATCTTTCTCTCATCACTTTCCATCTCTGTTCACTGTCACAAGAAAAAAAATAAAAAAAGAATAAAAAATGAGGCAGTGCTACTCCATCACTCCTACAAAATATCAGAAAAAGGCAAGGAGCAGAGCTCAAAAATAGAACAATCTGTCTACATTTGTCACACAATTATAAAAGATTGTTCAAACTTTTGTGATGCCAAAATCCCTTTAAAACCTGACATGTTCGTCTCTCAAGTCAGCACTCATCTCCTTCGCCTTTATGCCTCCCTGAAAATCTCAGCAAGATGCTCATTTGAAAGTAGGAGAAGCAGACGCCTTAACATCCAATTTCCTAACATTTCATCATCGTGTCTCAATAATTATGCAGGGTTATTAGCTCAAGTATTTGTCCTTGGCATTCTTAATGCCGACTGACATTTATTATGAACAGTAATGGTATTGGAGATCTATGATTTGCAGTGGTAAGCATTGTGTGGTGCTTTGTCTGCGGTGCAATAGCACCCTCTATTGACCTTTTTTTGTATGATTACATCACCATGAATACAGCATAGAAGGTGTGTTTGTGTGGATGCATGCGAGTGTGTGTGTGTGTGTGTGTGTGTGTGTGTGTGTGTGTGTGTGTGTGTGTGTGTGTGTGTGTGTGTGTGTGTGTGTGTGTGTGTTGAGAATGGGGAAATGGTGCTTAAGTGAACCAAGCTGTACACTTACAAACAAAACCAAAATGCAGGGATGCATAATTCAAAACTTGGTTTACACACTTTCATAAAAAAGTACCCAAATTAAGAGCTGGCATTAGGCCTGTGCTATAAAAAGCCGGTATCCAATTCACACTTTAAGTAATTTCTTTTGAAAAAAAAAAAACATTCTCTTTTTCTCTATTTCCTATTCCCCTTGTGTAGTGTCTGATTTTAAGTAAAGGCAACCAGAAAATACGTTTTTCTCTTTTTCATTTGGCATAAACCATTTTTTAAAATACTTTAAATGCTCCTTAATGAGTATGTTTGCAAGGACAATAGTGTCATATATTGTGAATTGTATGTATTTAGCTAAATGACCTGAATGCCACTTTTTGGGGAGGGCCTGTTGTATTTACATGATCCAGAATAGACAAGTTTAGCAATTGAATATGATTAAGTACTTTATGGATTTTAATACACGTGGGGGTAACCTCAAGATATCCTTGAAGGAGACTCAAATATAGTCTGTGGTGGAATACATTTCCTCAACCTAGTCTATATGCTTTTAAGACCTGGAATTCAATTTAAAGAAGAACTGAGGATCGCAGTCTGTTTTATTTTGAGTATTCAATCATGATATCATTTCTTCATAAGGGTTTTAATACTTCAGCTACAACAAAGCAGCTTGAGTTGAATCATTGCAGCACCACCTAACTATTATTCAATCAGTTAATTATTTTTCTTGATAACACCAGTGAAGAAAAAACACTGCCATCTTGGTTTTTGTGTTTTTCCCAGCTCCTTTCTAGAATATGTTAATGTTGTTCTGTCAGATAAAGCACATTTTTCTAAAAGCCAGAATCAGACTGGGAAATCTGACTGCTTTGAGTTGATGTATGACATCATACTCTGATCACACGGTGCTGACTCTCTCTGGAGGGAACTGGACTGAGTTGGAAAAACACTTCAGTCCTTAACAGATGATGCATTTCAATTTGGGCAATTCTTAACTAACACCCAGAGAGAGAACATCAAAGTGATTAACAGAAAAGAGTCAAACGTTGCACATTAGGATCTATGATTTCATAATGCATGGACAAATTAAATGAAACTATCTTCATCATGATAGTCTCAGGTTTCCACAGCCATTACACTAAGATTCTGAATGAGTTATATTTGTGCGCACTGGGGCTTCAGTAATTTTCTGAGAAGAACTTAGGTGGAAAGCTATTATCCTTTATTGATTTCCATTATACGATCTGACAGGAGATGCAGATAAACAGAAATAGAAAGAGAGAGAGAGAGAGAGGCTTATCTTCACATCAGATGAGAAATGGATTGGCAAAAAAAAATGCGTACAGCTCAAAAAACTAAAAAGATAAAGCTGTGCCAAATATGTTGAGCATTCTGACAGACCAACAAGTTTTGGAATAAAACCTTTACTTGAACCCAGAAGCAAGTGTTTTGTATGCAAAGAACGTCCAAAGCCATCCAGACAAGCAAGGGGAGGGTAAGGGTGGAGGGCCTCTGAAACTGTTTGGAGGGTAAACAATGAGAAAAACAAAGCCAAGTACTAGCAGTTGGTCTTCAGTCTGGTGATGAGAGAGCGATATCAGCAAACATGCTTGCTTGATTTGAAAAGCCGGCGCTGCAACAAGGAGAAAGCTGAGGTTAATGCTGACATCAAAGTAGCTTCAAGCTCTGTTTGGTCAAAGAATCCGTTTAGTTTACTGAAAGCAGAACAACAAGAGAAATGAAAACCTGCCCGCTGAGGGGCCAAAACATGGAATTGAACATGCAGAGAAGACTGAAGTCATTTTATTGATAGGTTTGCATGCTGTACAAAATGATGATAAAAGCATAGAAAGTAACACTTGGCCTCAAACCGTGTTTTTATTACAGATACAAATTGTTCTTATTGAGATCAAGTTAGTCATTCTTTTTTAATTGAATTAGCAGAACCAACTACAAATCTAAAAATTGTAATCAAAGTCACGTTAGTGAAGAGATTGTTGCTGCTTGCAGGTTATTCCAATGTTGTTTTTTTTATTACAAGATCATCTCCATGACCCCAAAGGCATCACATCATTAGAAATACAGACAGTGATCTTGATATGTAATGTTGTAAAAATCAAATCAGCTAGCATGCCCAGTAATCAAGACAGAATAATAATAATAATAATAATAACTGTAGTCACCAGAGCGCACTGGTTTAGGCATGACTCTATCAACACGTGTAGTTTCAGAAAGTTCACCCAAAATCTGTACAGCAATGTAAAATATCAATATGATATATTTTCTGAAATTCACAATTTTGTAAACTTTTATTGAATGCGTAACGAGACTTCTAAGAAAAGCAAATGACTTTGGTGTTCTGTAGCTACAGGCTCCATAAAAAAAAAGAAGTCAAGGAAACATCCAAATCTATTATTCAGAATATGTTTGTTTCTCCTGTTCTTCAAACGAGCCTGACAAACATAAAGACCCTCGGTGTTCACAGTGGTCTTCTCCCATAAAGAGTAAGAATGTGTTCGGACCACGCACTAAGGAACAACACTGGTACATAGTTACATTTAGTTTGAACAATTTTCATTTGTGTGGCTAAAAAGTGAAATACAAACCCAAAAAATAGAGACTATATGTGATGTCACTGATAAGAAAAGTCTCTGTGTAGATGTAAAATAAGTTAGAGGCTTATTTTCTCAAAATGTAACTTTCACTTTAAATGTCACAGACATACACAGAACTTCATAAAACTAGTTCAACAAACCAGAACAACAGAGGCTTGGCTCTTGCTACAGCCAAGCCAAGTCTATGAAAATTCTTGATCGGTTGAGAATGTGGAGAATGTGCAGTCCTCTCCCCACGGGCAGACATGTCCACTAATGATAGAAACAATGGTTTATGGGCAAGGCTCTGTCTGCGTTTCCCTCTGAAAAATCTGGAGAGCTGAGTTAAGGGAGAATGAAATGAAAACAGAACTCTCGAAGGATGTGTCCTTGATCTTTTGTTTCGCTAGTCCACTCTTCTTCGCCGCTCTCTCATTTGTTTCCCGTGCTGTCGTGAGACAAAACGCTCAAGGCAATTTCACCACCACCACCACCACGCAGGCGCCTGCCCTGCCAATGTTGAGAGGGACCTCCTGCAGGAAGACAGAGGGGTTAACGTGCAGCCGCTCGTCTCAGGCTTGTTTCCCATCTTACTTCATGCAGATAATGGGGTTACAGAGGCAAAGTGGAAAAACAAGTTGCAAAATAACACAAGACAACTATTGATGGTATTCAGTGAATACAGCAGACTTATAAGCCCCTGAATGGTGATAACTAGAACCCTGATGTTACATATAACCAGCTCTGGCAAAAACAAAGCTACAAATCCAAACAAAAAAGTTTACCTTTATAAATGTCAAAAGTGTCCATAAACTGAACTTGCTTTAAAAATGTAGCAACACAAAGAGTACACGCGAAAAAGATGGTTATGTCATTGTTGTAAGGACTTTTTGTGATTACCTCGGTCCACTCGTTGTTCTGTGCATCATAGGACTCCACAGTGTTTAGATAGGACTGGCCATCATATCCACCCACAGCATAAAGCCTGTCACCCAGCAGGCAAACGCCCACCGCATCCCGCGGAACACTGAGGGAGGACACAGTGGTCCACGTGTCCGTCTTTGGGTCATACCTGAATTAACAAAGGAAGACAAAAGGTTTTTTCCCTATTTTTTTTTGGAAAAGGAAACACATTTAACCATCCCCACCAACTGTGACTTCCAGACTTTGAAACACAGATAGAAGATATCGAAACTGAAACTTTAAAGCTTCATTTCCTTTTAGATAGCAGCTTGGGGAAAACTCAGTTCACAGAGTCTTACAATGATATTTCTTCACCACACTGCGGGGAGGAGACATCATTTGAACTACGTTCAATAGTTTCTGGGTATTTGATGGATATTTTAAAGTGTATTCACTTATCTTGCTGCACAACGGGTACTAGTATTAGTTTTCAGCATAATGAGCCAGAAATGGTCTGCAAACAGTACGTAATGGAGTATTATGTATATCATCTGTAGATGAAGCTGCAGTGGATATGACACAATATGACAAGTGGTTAAACCTCTGAACTCCTGGTGGTATCTGCATTCCAGTTACACCTGGAACATACAGTCTGTGTGTTGTCAGTGTCAAATTTAATCATCTAAACATCCTCTTAAGATGAAACATAAGGAGATATTTCACAGTGTTTTCTGTTATTAGCTTTTATTTTTTGTTCCCTATGTAATTTCAGTTTATGTTTCCATGGGTCACTGAGTTGAAATCGTCTGCCTACAACTTTTATCCTACTGATGTTGTATTCCTTGAAAGCTACCCCCTCAAATATAAGGCCATACATGTTTCTTCTTTAGGCATTGATATCTCCATGTTGGCCAGTTGCATTTTATGACCATCCAAACTGCATTTAAAAGTCCATTTTCCTTCAGCTATGAGCGATCTCTTACAGTGTTAGTGCACGTTGACCCTGGAGTCTGAGGGATGACGCTGTCTTGTTGGAGAGTACACTCATGAACCGTCACCATTAGATGATAACCAACAATAATAAAAAAAGATCCACGTGTAATAAACTGAAAAATGCTTTTTAGTGAGTAAAAGTGAGCTTCAATGATGACTGCCATCCTGTTACCGTGACTACAACCTCCAATACATGTGTAGAGATCAGAAAGCCCAAAGAGAGACGTGTTTGCATTTAACCATCTGGTATTTGACAGAGTTGGAAAGTAAATGGATGTTAAAATGAAACACCATACAGTCAAAATAGTGACAAAAATGAAGACTGAATGAGGGAGTGAACGTGTTACTTCTTAAAACCTCACTTGCAGAATAAACAGATTATTTCAATTAAATTGCAGCTATAATCGAAGCTTTTTCTTCTTTAAATACACAAATAATGAGAAGTAAATAAAAAAAAAGAAAAGAGTGCATTTTCTAGTGGAGAAGACAGCAGTGAAATAGTAGTGACATACAACTAAAGGAGCTTTATTGTGAGTCATAACAGGTTCTGTTGTGGCCACCAGGTGGAGCCAGATACTGTAAAATAGAAACAAGAGTGGAAACTATGAGCTCTTCAGGGGTTGGGTATCATAAAGTCAAATACAGACATGTCTCAAAATGTAAGAACAGGGTGTGGATCAATAGGAGTTTAATTCCCTTTTGTTTAAATAAGAAAGTCAAAAAACTTCATCCCCACCCTTGACTGAATTCCAACAACTGCAATCCAAATAAGTTGCATAACATTTCTGTGTTTGTGGATTTTTTTCTCCAGAGAAGGAGCATTTACTGACCTCTCCACACAATCGGAGAGTCTAGAACAGTGGTTGGAGGCGGGGGCGTCATGTCCGCCTACAGCATACAGGAAGTTGTTGTACGTTGCCACACCCACTCCCCCTCGCCTCTTGGCCATGGGAGCACACATGCTCCACTTGTTGGTGTGCGGATCGAAGCACTCCATCGACCTCAGACACGAGCTGCCGTCTCTTCCCCCTACTGCAAACAATCTGAGGAATTGAATCAAAAACTGGTTCACAACACAAACATCTCACTTGTGTGTACAGTTCAACTGGATCTGGCAGGATGAGCTCACATCACATGTCAGATGTTTGTAAAAACTGTTGACAGAAAAATGACAAAGTGACAGATTTCGTATGAGAGGCAGCAGTGAACAGTGAATAGCACTTTTTCAAAGGCTCGTTTCCTTGAGAGTTTTCTCTCCCAGGAAGATCACATCAAGTGTTTTAAGTGCTTGTAGCTTGAAGGCCCAACAGCAGGAAAGTAGAGGCGAGGGAAACAGTTTCCTTGTTGTCTATTTTTGACCTAGATGCAGAAATAACTCAGTATCGACTTTAACTCTGAATACTGTATGCAGCCTAGCAGCAGCTTCTTTCCTCCTTTGGCACACAAACATATTTAAATTAGGCAGAGAGCTGGTCCGTGCTGTGCATAATTTATTTTAAAATAATGTTGTCAGGCATTTAGTACATACAAATGCATGAAATGTTGATTTTATAGAGACAAAATGACACTGTATAAATTACCACAGTAAGCACAGCAGCCGTGCTTTTGAGCTACTGACTGCTGCAGAGCCACGCTGTAGTTGATCTCACGCACACCAAAAAGGTCGACTCTGCATTCAAGGAGTGAAATGTTGTCAAACTATCAGCAGCACACTAATGCTGCTCTTCAGCTTTTCCTGGACCGGTGCACTCTGAGTTACATAACCATGCCTGTGTTTTTACATGCTCTATTTCAAGTAATACATTACGTTAGTGCTGACAGGTTTTCTTCAAAGCAAAACATGCTGCAGTGTTAAAGATGTTTGGTACGTTTTTCATGTCAGTACGTTCTGCAATTTGATGGCAGACAGAGACAGAACTTCAATACATTCAGATGAATAATAATTATAGCAAAGTAGAAAGGAAACTCCTGTCGCTTCAGCCACTCCACAAATGGAGGTCGGTGCTCTCAGAGAAGGACCATAGACGTTCAAAATATAATTCAGCGGACTCCTTCTCTCCGGATCCAAAGAAAGTAATGGAGCACACAAATCATTTCTGGCAAAGCGATTTAGGTGCTAAGGACTAACATTTCGACACGCTGCTGTTTGACCCTGAGGAAGAAGCAGTGTGTCGAAACATTAGTCTTTTGCACCTAAAATAATTTCCCCTAAGTGATTCATGTGCTCCACTACTTTCTTTGGATTCTGTCGTATGATAATTATAGTTACATATCAGTTTTTTAAGAAGATTATTTTGTAACAGACTAGCTAAAAGGTGTACAAACACCTTGATACTGTGACCTGCCAGTGACCTCGACCTCAGGCTCCATACATTTCAACACAAATACAACAATGTAAGGACTGTGCAATAAGAGACGTGTGTGCAATATCAGGCCATCATAAGGAGAAGAAGTCTCATCTGTGTAGTACTTGTTACAGTGTTTTATGCATGTATGTGCTATCTGTGTGTTTTAGCATCTCAGTGTAAGCATTAAGCTAAGTTTGTGTGGTCTATAGGTTTGAGAGAGCAACTTACTTTCCGTTGAGAGCAGTGACTCCCATGGTGCTCCGCGGTGTCGACATGCTGGCCACGTAGTTCCACTGTCTGGCCTGGGGGTCCCATCGTTCAACGGTGTTGAGGTAGCTCCAGCCATCGTGACCTCCCACTGCGTACATAGGGCCCTCCAGGACTGCAATGCCTGCAAAGATGGCCACAAGAAGTAGATGTTTCAGAAAAAAAAAGTTCTCACTCTTAATAACAGGAGTTACTGTTGATACAGAATCAGATGGCTAACCCGTTTTCTTTCACAAATCAGATCAACTTGACGATACCTCCTGAAACAAGCGATTACAATCATCTCAATTTTAGATTAAACAATAAATTCACAATTTCCCGTTACTTTTCTCTGTACAGTCTTTTAAATTGAATAATATTTGAGTAGCATTTTATGTCATTATCCAGAGAATGCCAACGTCTTGACTCCATATAATGAAATACACATTTGTTTTAACGAACAGTACAAAATACGAAGACGAGCAGAATCCAAACAGTCCTTTGCTTTGTTCAAAACACAAACACTTTTCTCTCTATCTATACATTCTATCTGAGGTTTCAATGTCAGTTTGTCATCTATTATGACTCACAGAAATGTAGCTTCAGACACTCAGACATTTACATCCATGTTGATTTGATCGTCTTTTTTTCTATTTCCAAAAATCATAAATCTAGTTTTGTTCCAATTCAAGGATCGTTTATTTTCATCTAACCACCTCTTTAGTTTCACACACTATAGTATCTGTAACTGTCTTCAAATCCTTTACAGATCAAACACATTTTGTTTGATCGGTGAACAAAAGAAAAAGAAAAGATCGGCAAAATGTTGGAAACTTCACGTCATCTTTAATAAAAAGTTCTTTAAGGCTAATCAGACACAGATTACTTTCGCACCTTTTCTCATAAACTCTCTTCATGAAACATACTGTCCGCTCTAAGTAATGTATGTAAGTGATTAAAGAAATGTCATGTTCTGTTTTAAACTTCCCTGACATCGTTCTTGGAGAGTGCTCAGGCAGAGGGACGTGTCTCACTTTCGAGCTGGGCAGAGTGAGTCATACTGCTTCACTTTTTCTCAAAACAGGAAGACCATAAAACTGCATTGTTATTCCTGATTCCCAAGTCACGGAGGAAAGTGTGTTTTTGCCAGAAAACTTTGTAGAGGATGTTTCAGGACAATGGTTTTTTTTACAAAAGCACCCTTATTTCTGTAGGTGAGAGTTGAATAACTTTACAGGGAAATGAGGGCAAGTCTGCATCCAGAGAACTTCGAACAGCACAAATACTTTCAGAGAGAAAGAATTCTCATAGCCAGACTCACTGCTATTACTGACTGGTGGTTTTTGGAATAAGAAATGTTTACTTTCCTTTTCCTTGTCTTTACACATAATGCACACAGCAGGTTGGTTAGTAGACACTAAGCTCAGATATGTTCAGACTCTAAATATGCACGCCACAAGCAAAGCAGCAAGAGGTATTTGCTGTGGGAAAGATGAAAGTGGAAACAGGTAATCCGTACAGTGTGATCTCCTGGGCTCGCTGATACCTCCGACCACACCGGGTGAGGGAGCTGAATGCTTTGACAAGATCTCCCTGTTCTGTTACTCTGGCTCGTTTCAACTGTGAATCAAAACGCTTCTGATATCAGATTTATTGGCCAGGGAGGGGTAAAGGAAGAGCAGGGCCAGAGCAGCCTGCCAGGCTTTGATAGGGGGAATGGGAAAATATCAAAGGTCTATCTTGAAAAAAGAAATGTATGATTTTTTACAGCATGCCAGCTGTGACCCTCCTGAGCATACATCCTGCAATCTCTGCTGTTTCATAACAGCGGGTAGCTGAACTAAATCCTCAAACTTTGAAGTAGTCGGACAAAAAATGTTTTTCATTATCAGCGTCCTCTGAAAGAATAGTAATGAGGCTCAAATGAATTGAGCTCAAATACACAGATCGACGTCGCCATACACATTAAAGCATGTGTATTTGTTAGAAAGGTAACAGAGATTTTCACAATGATGTATGAAGGTGATAACCGTTGATTTAGCTATTATTTGGTTTTAAAAAATTGCTGTGTCAGCTGTATTTCTTCTCTGTCATGTATTATCGTAAAAAAAAATTATTTCAATCAAGCAAATTTGAATCTATTTTCTTTTGTAATTTGACATTTGAAAGGGTCTCTTGCACTATTTTGTAACATTATGATGATAAAGTTTAAACAAAGCACACTTCATACATCTGAGATGATAAATTGGAATGGTAGCGTGACTCTCACATGATTTATAGACTTGACTTTAAAGCACAGTACAATATATAGAAATGGAGCATTTGCTGCTAACGTCTCACTTACCAAGCCCATGTCTGTGTGTTGACATTGGGGGCATGGTGGACCATACTTTATTGACAGGATTGTAACACTCCACCATGTTGGACGTCTTCAGTCCATCCCTCCCTCCGACCACATACAGCTTGTTGTCAATGACCGCCACGCCAAACTGCAGCCGCCGCCCGTTCATGACTCCAACCTGGACCCACGTGTTGGTCCGCAGGTCGTACTTCTCAATGGTGGTGGCTCCTAAAAACCAAAGACACAGAATGTATCAAAGTGTCAATAAACTGTGCTGCTGTGTAGTGATAACTACTACGAGCCTTACCTTTGGTAGCATCCATCCCTCCGACAGCATAAAGTGCACCCACAGTAGACTTTCTAGGTTTGGTTCTTGGGCTCTGAAACATGGGACGTCTCTCTGGGAGAAGATGGTACTTCATGGCCTCCATCAGCAGCTTCTGACATTCCAGATCGTCGGAAAACATTTTGTTGTTTTCTAAATCTGCAAGGAGCTAAATTACATGAAATCACATTACTCGGCTGCTAATGAAGCCTAACTAAGAATGGCTTCAGTGTTATTTAGAGGTGTGCAATTAAAGGCTGTGTGTAAAATCTAAATAATCTTATTTTGATATCCATTGAGTAATCCATTGACAGTTTTTTTTAAATGAAATATAAAAGGCTGCAGAGCAAAGAGAAGCTTAAATACAGACAACCCAGTGCAATAGTCATTATTACCTAAGATGTGTAAAAGCAAGTCCTGCAACAAAATATTACACTTTCTTTATTGTTTTCAAAGAATGTTTTAAACCCTCATTGATGTAGATGGACACAGTTATATTTTACACCATTTTTTACGGTTTTCTTGAAAAACCACAACGCTGATTCCAGGCTGAAGACTGAAGCAAGGCACCTTTACCAAGTGCACAGTTTAATGTTATCGTAAAGTGAATATATCACCACATATTTCATTTTTATGAATGAAGCTTTGGTATATATTTATTGATTTTATGTCGGTCACACTGCTGCTGCTCATCAAATACAGCCCAAGACTTTCAAATGCAGCCAATCAGTTGTGTTCATTTGCCTCACAGCAAACATGTTATTCCCAGACAATAGATGACATGAATTACTCTTGTATTAGATAATACTACAGTACGACATATTTTCCATTCATAGAAAATGAACTACCATGTTGTCGTTAAAGAAGAGGCTGTTCTTCAGGAGCATCTATTCACACTATAAATAGTGAAATAAAAATCACGTATGCACGATTAGTTTTGAGGTCAGTCACTTGTCAGTGAAAATAAACACTCTCATGTAACAGATCTGCCAATAATGACTTATCTGAGTATAGTTATTTGTCAGAAATACAGAATTCAAACATGTGTTTATGTACTTAAACATAAACAAGCTATTGAGATTCTTCTTATCCTAAAAGGCCATGTGTCTCTGTCATATTGTCAGATTGATTCATCACTGAAGAGGGTGGGATTATTGGGGATTATAAGTGATTATTAACGATGCATTACTTTACAGCCTGTCAGTGGTCAGTTCAAAGATTGAGTGTGTGTCAGATGGTCCTCTGGCGGTGAATGAATGGGACCTTAAGCTGAAATAAAAAGTCCATCAATTGGTTGACAGAAAAGTAATCAGGAACTCTTTAGATAATCCATTAATTGATGCAGCCATTTCTTTTCATAGAGGCTAAACCTGCCCTTGTTCCAGGACATCAACTGAAGAGGGGTTGCTACTTTTGTTTATTTATAGTCATTTACTAAATGTTCTTGGATTTTAAAGTGGATTGTAAGCTGTTGCTTGGACAAAACAAGACATTTGAATATGTCATATCAGGCTCAAAAAGATCTTTTTCCTTTTTTTCTTCTTAATGTATTCTCGTCATTTTACAGCCTAAGTAGCTAAAATCCTGTGTAATCAATAAGAAACTTGTCAAAAAAAATCCAGAAAAATGAACTGGACAAACGTACAGAAGACATGAAGTACTCTGCAGTTGTGACAGCTAAGCTTTCAGTTCCTAACTCAAGAAAAAGACCATCATTACATCCTTATCCTGCCTTTTTCTCAGCCACCAAGTCTACCCTATTACTTGCTTTTCACCTGGGGAGGAAGAAGAGGCAGGCGAATGAAAGCTAGAAGCACCCCTAGGTCCTGTTGTCGATGCTGAACATCATACCGCACCCACATCATCAAAGCCTGGAAGATGGTTTCCTCATCGGGGACGTTGATGTCATCGCTGGAGAGCAGCTTAACAATCTCGGCCGTTGGGAGAAGCAGGAACTCCTGGTTCTGAATGACCTCCAGGAAGTGTTCCTGGAACACAGAGGAGACGAGGAGGAGGCAGATAATCATCAGTCATTAGCCAAGGGGTTACCGTGGTGCAGCTCTGTGTGTTTTAGTTCGCTTTTTTTTTACCCACGGGGACCAAACTGCACAAGGACAAAGAGGGGAAGAAAAGGTTTCATCTGATGTAAGTTTGTAGTTTCACAGAATAGCATAAAAAATGTCATATTTTTTCATAAATAATTTTATGAAAATATTTCAATTTTAACCAAGTAATATCCGCAACTCCCACTTCAAAACTCTGGACTATTTTGTGTTGGTCTATTAAAAACAACCACAACTAAATCTTTCTTTTCAAACTTTTCTGATACATTGTTAAAGGTATAACATGTAGAATGTGGTTGCTAATGTTTACATTAAAATATGTAGATTCATTAAAAATGGACTAAACCCATGTTATATATATTTTAGTGTTGAGTACTTGCATTACTTCAAATATTTCCAACAGTTATCACAGCCAGAGAAATCCGTAATTTTATAGTTGTAACGGTCAGCCGCCACGATGAGCCGCCATGACAGACACGAAATGTTGATCGTTGCCAAGGAAACACCGGATGTTACGTCAAAGACTGCTGCATAAGGAAGCGGGAGCTGCTACTGAAAGCGGCCGTACTGTTGCAACACGGAGTTCGTTTTCACTGGGGGGGAGGGGCGGGGGAGTAGCAGAGAGAATCACTCCCATGATTCCCCGCCAGCCTCAACATCATCTTTTGTTATTGTTTTGATTAAGAGCCTCCTGGTGGCGTATTTTACATACTGTGCGTTTAACATAACAAAACATGGAAAAGTTGAAGGCCATTGAATACTGATGCAAAGCACTGTAACTGACCACCACATTGAAAATACTGCCTGTATTTAAACCATCTTGAATGAAAAGATAATCTCTGTTTTACTTAGTTAATAAATAATCTGCATTACATTATTTAACACTTCAATCCGGTGCATCTCCAAAAAAAGCCTCTCCGTAAGCTTTAAGGCTTTTTGCAGCTAAACATGTAAGACACATTGAGCCTTCACAAGCCGTGTAATTGGAAACACAAATGCACCGCACACCAACATTTACACCACACCAATGCAGTGTCCAGCTGGAAGTTTTGTAGTAGTTGTTCTCAAGTGCCTTCCTAAAGATTGATCTCCCATTCACTGGCCAGAAGCCCAGGCTGTATTACTGCACCGCATGGCTACCTCTTCAAGGACATTGTCTCTGGGCACTTCCATTACAGATAATGATACATAAAACACCGTCGCTCCTCTGCAGCATGATATATTCAACACATGAAAGACATACAGAGCAATCCTTGGCCATAATCATGCCCTGTTTCCCTTTTGGAAAGAGGCTGCTGAGACTTAATTATGAAGCTGCCAGGATAACTTTGACAAATCAACTACTCACTGCGCAACAATTACAAAATACAAGCACACTATCGATCATCAGCTTGCAGCAAATTACAGCGTCTTGGTCCGATCCATTATGAGAGCGGGTTTTAAGAGCTTAACGCCGACAGCCTTAATGAAATGAGGGACATCTATTGATCTGCTGTGGTAACACTAAGAGCGGAAACTCCGTCCAAGTCTTTGACGATGCCTGAGACCAATTATTTGTAATTACAAGTCCTGAAAAGCTGACAACAAAAATTGACAGCTCAACCAAGTTCGTTTCATAAGCATTTGAAGGGATGTGTTTTCACATGCTGGCAAACTCATTGGTGGGTAAATGGCTTGGAAAACAAGATCAGCGGGAGAGGGTACTAATTGATTTAACTACTGCAAAAGAGTAAATGTGTAATAACAGTGTTTTCTGAGGAGGCGAACGCTGATGTTTAATTGGAGTGAGGCAGCGAGAATTACCTCCAAGAACTTTTCTATTACCATGTCATTTAGAGAAGGGCTGGTAAAGACAGAGGA
This sequence comes from Tautogolabrus adspersus, assembly GCA_020745685.1. Classification (NCBI taxonomy): domain Eukaryota; kingdom Metazoa; phylum Chordata; class Actinopteri; order Labriformes; family Labridae; genus Tautogolabrus; species Tautogolabrus adspersus. The sequence continues at coordinate 17,160,395 of CM036540.1, forward strand.
CCATATTTTGTTCAGTTTTTTTAGCTGAGGATCATTCATAAAATCCAACTCTTTGGTTTTTATTGGGATATGCAACTGAATAATGTTTTACTGCTGAAAAGAATTACAGTCATCCCACACAATACATTTATTTTTTTATCTGCTGCAACATAAAAAAGGCCAACTTTTTCAGAAAAGGAAAGGGATGTCAGGGGCGGATCTCCACCGCCATGCTCAACCAGGAAAAACAAGCTTATCAAAACACAACTCGGCTCCGCTCAGAACCCAGAGGTTGGACTTCCAGGAAGCCCGCAGCTCTCTCTGCTCATTACTGAAGTGATTGAACAGGAAGTTGGCCCCTCTTTTGCAGTTTGATGATTAGATTAACCTCCTGCTCCTCGACGGGGCCTACGTAAACAGGCTGAGCAGATGTCCTTTAGGAGATAACGCTTCCCTCCCGCTGTCACTTCTGCGCGGCCAGCGGGACATTATCAGACAAATATGAGCATGAATCTTAATCCAATGCAAATATTCCTCGCAGAAATAATATATAGAGAGAGAGAGAATTCATTTCCACATGTCTGGCAGAGCACTAATCAATGTGCAACTACATGGTACAGTAGTCCTTACTGACTGACACATAACCAATTTAGATAAAGTGAAGGCCTGGAAATATTCCATTTCTATTCAAATGTGCAAGTCTGTCTGCTGAAATCGGATGATATGAATAAAGGGAAGCGCCAACAGTGTGTTCCTTTACAGGTTATGACAGGTTATTTAATTAACTAGCTTCAGTTCAGAGGATGCTCACATATATTTCCATTATGTTATGAACAGTCTACCAAGCCGTGACGTTATCATATAGCTGGGTGAATGACAAGAAATATCACATTGTATAATCACATGTAAGGTACTAAGAATCAGATATGTGCTTTAAAATGGCTAAACGTTCTGTCAGCACCTTCCATAAGTGAAGCACAGTTAATATGACTCACTATACTGTGTTTTGAAACACTCCTGTCACTGAAATAGGTCTCATTACTGCAGCTGCTCCCCCCCCCGGAGTCTTCACGCAATGAAGAGTTGCTTTGCACACACAATCCCTTATTGAAAAAGATAAATAATGTAGCCCACCCAGCCGTGTCAACGTGGTGCAGCTCAAAATTGCCCTCCTACTGTACCATGGTGTAGTGATGAGCCACGTTGAGCAGATCCACGCAGCCCTGGGCGTCCGCGAAGGAGCGTATGCCCAGACAGTTGGAAGGATGGAGCTGTTTCATCAGGAAGTTACAGCAGACCTGGATGACTTGCGGAAGCTGGAGGAGACAAGCTGCCGCTAATAAACTCTCGATGGTCTCCTCTTTGAGCTCAAGGACGCCTGCAATGTCACGACAAGGAAAATGTGTTTTTTCGTGTCAGGACTGGAGGTAGCCATTATCGCTAACACAGTAGTGTGTGGCAGCATCGACACTTTGAATCATGAGTGTGTGTAAACAGTTAGAGCACCAATAGTAAATACAATTTATTTTTTAGAGTGCTAAATTACTGAGGCATTTATTGGATGCTTTATCAGGAAGGAAAAAAACGCCAAGCCAATGTATTGAATTTGAGTAAATTAACTTTTTTACAACCTCATGACAAATGGTCACAATTCAAACACAGCTAAGTTATTCTACTCCATTGAACAAATGTAATATTGTGGCAGTGGACATTCTTAATGAGCAGCACTTATCCAAGAGGATTTTATCGTGTAAAATGGAACAATGTTATACACATGCCCGGCCTGTCAGCCCAGTGATGAATGGCCTTATTGATCCATTTTAATCATGCTGGATTTCAGAAGTCTCATAACTACTTACAAGAGCTAGTGAATGTCTTTATGAGCACTCACCAGTGTAGGCAAAATGAACGAGGGATCTGAGCGCCTCCGGATCGACTCCCTCCATCTTGATCTCCTCCTGCTTCGCCTCTCTCACGTCGCTGGTGAACATGGCAGCAAAGTAGTCGGACACGGCGCTCAGGACCAGTCTGTCATGAAAGGGACACACAAGGAGAGTTAATGCTCTCATGCTGTACAGTTGTTCCTCTGGGAGATCTATATTGCTGATTATGTTAAGTGGTAGTTGAATCAATCATAAGGTTGTGTTACATGTCCTCAAAGGTTGCCCTCCTTCAAAGAAAAGGCATGTATTACATGTCGTATCTGTGAGTCATGCTGCTTTTATGTTTGTACTGTATGCCAGAATGTATGAGCATTTGATTAACTTACCGTTAAGCCCAAATTATGTATCATACCTTGTCAGCTTGTGATACATTTGATGTAGCTACTAGCTACGCAGGTCAGACTTCTAATTAAATTAGCTCATTTGTCAAGCTCACATAACACACTGGTTGATTCATGAAGGACAACAGAAATCAAGAAACACAGTCTACACCGATATTTGCGAAACATTCTGGTTTTCATGTACATATCTTTTATGTTCTGCGTCATTTATTATGTCTATAAACCATTCCTGCTTTACATGGCTGTGTCCTGTGAGCAAAAATAAAGCCACATGGAAAGAGGCAGTCAGAGCAGGATCATTTTACTCAACTAGGTCAGTCACTGTTACACGTCTCTCTCTCTCTCTATGTGGAGCATTCTGGTTTCCCTTTCATGAGTCTGCCTGGATGAACTGACAAAATATTCTGTAGATCCAGACATACAAGCACATAGTATGAGTGAATTCCTCTCAGCAGCAATCACGGGAAGTCATGCGATTTGTTTCGATTCAGCCGTTCAACCGAGGGCTAGATTGCCCAAAGATTGACACCTCCATGTGTGGATCCGTGTGCTCGTCTACCTCAAATGTAATGTGGACATAAGAGAGGGGCATTCTTTAGATGCAAACCAGTGAACATGGAGTTTTACACATCTCCCCTGTCACCTGAAAATCAAAAGAATCGTTCTTTGTTTTTCAAAGACTCCTCAGATACCCCTCCTATGGATTTGAACTGACAGAATCATTTCCAACATGTGAGCTGAGGTCCAGACCAAAGCCTGAATGTGCACACATTGATAAACTTAATGAAGTGGATCCCGATGAGCTTCTGCATCTCTTAACTCAAGCTGATGCAGGTTTAATGAATGCAAATCAAAGTGGACCGAAGCACAAACACACCAACCTGTGAGCTGGTATCTTGTGATCGCCTGCTATCAAGAGGACATCACATAGCTGCTTGTGCTGGAGGTAGGTCTCCATCTTGCGGAAAGTCTGTTCTGCATGGTTTGTGGCCTGGAAAAACTCATCGGAGGAGTTGGTGTTCATTCTGGTGAAGGTGCTTAGAGCCAACCTGTGAGGAGACAAGCATTGAAGGGTGAATACAAAAGAGATGAAATTGAAGAAAGTGAAGGTCCCTGTCTGCACGTACCTATGGCCTTTGTTTGTATTCATTTTTCTTTATTATTCATCTTTTAATAGAAATATTAAACATGTTTTACATGGTGTCAATTCCAAATGAACAGGGAAACACTTGATATTTACCTGCATTGACTAATTCATTTAATACCTTTTCTGGACAAAGACAATTAAAAGATAATTACTTCCTAACGGTAATTTCACTTGCGGAGAAAATCAAGCAACAGACCTAAACAGGGAAATAAAAATGGACAACTAGGGTGAAATGAACAAAGAAACGTCATTCAATGGAGACAAAATAATTAAGAGAATTAATTATATCGCTCTCTGTTTTTTCTCTCCTGGTCCCTTATCACAAGTATCAACAAATCAACAAGCTGCACACAGCAAGATAAGCAACAAATGAATGAGAACACAAAAGAGCTTATTAGGACACATGGCACTCCTGATCCCTCCGCTCCCCGCGGTGCATATACATCTTTCTTGCCAGTCTAAGATGAAATTAAAACTGTTATGGACTAAACTCCGTACATAAGTGGATAACTAAGCTCTGCAGTCCAATGGGACAAGCACACATCACAATCTATGCAACAGCTTTTCCACACAGAGCGTCTCTGTGCCTGTATGAGTACATGCCTTTGTGTCTGTTTCCGAGTGCGTCTGCATTATCTGTGTGTGCATGTGTGTCTTCCAAAAGACGGGGTCTTAACGAGTGAACAAGCCCGCTCCTCGCAGTATTGTGTCTAGGCTGAGTCCCCTGTCCCCACAGGCTGCTAGATTACATGCTGTTTTACAGGAATCCAAGTAATCCCTCAGACTCGTGGCAAATAATGCAGCCCAGTCACTTTGTGTCCTTCACAGAGCAAGTCCACTCATTGACATTTAGGGTTGTTTGTTACGCTACATAAACAGACCCGAGCTGCCTCTCACAGGGAATTTACCGTCATCTCCTGTGGACAGACTGAGGGTGCTCAAAAAATGTCAAAGCTATTTAAAGCAACACTCAAATGCCTGAATGGCAAATGAATAAAACAGTGAAATTACAGATTTTCTTAATACAAATGAACTGCACTCCCTTTGATGCTTGGCAGCACATACTAAGATTGATAACACAAAGGATGAAGGGGGGGCGCCAGCTGTAATTGATGTCCCGATTAACGCACTATTACAAAGTTTTTAAGCCGACTGTGTGACTTTCTCCTCTTTGATTACACAAAGCAACAACATTTCCCCTCTGGGAATTGTTTATATTGCCCCCCGGACACCACACTATCCTATAGTCTAATCTTTATTGGGAGACTTTATGCTAAATGCAGGAGTAATTTATTGCCCTGTCACGATAATTCCCCACTGACTCCGGAGTCTTGGAGAGGAACACCAAACAAGACTGAATAAGCAATGGGGCCGTAAAACTGAGATGCATTGCCTTTGTATTGGCTCCAAGGCATGCTGTAAGGATTTTTCATGCCTACCAATCTCTCCGACACTAATTGCTTTGGTATCACATTCTAGGGAGCAGTAAATTTCTCTGAGGTGTGTATTTCGCTTTCAGTAGCAGTGGGTTGGATCATCAAAGGTATAGCCCAATTTTATTGAGGCACTAAAGCCCAAGAACACCTTCCTCCAGAGAAAATTCTGTGGGGACATTGCTGTACGTCGCATATTACTAAGCAATTCAGAGAGTCACAGGGCCTAACAAGGCTTTTGGACTTCCTTTGTAGTTGGAAAACTGTTTCATTGTGCTGACTTGCATCCCTGTACAGTAAGAAGGTCAATTAGCCTAACTAAAACAAACAAAGTTAGAATATTTGACCACTTCCAACCCCACCTTCTTCTACAGTACACATGATTTTTCACTTCACCGAGCACGTCTTGTCATTCTCTATTTACACCTTCCCAAAAATATCACAGCCCAAATGTGACTAATTGGCTCTAAGAGACACTGCATACGCTAAATATAATCTGCTATTCAGGTGTAGCAGATGCTATGTGTTTCTTGCATGTGTTAAAAAGAATGGAATCCTGTTTTATGGCTGCACACTGTACGCTGCATATGCTATTTTTCAGTACAAGTTGCAGAAAGATATACAGCGCTTAAATAAGGAGAAGACACTAATCTCTGTGATCAGTCTGAGTTCTCCCTGTGCTAAAAAAAACAACAACCTCCAAGTGCAACGGTTGGACAATCTAAGATGTGCTTTTCGTCAGCCCAGATTAGCCCCTAGCTGTAAAGGTTGTGACTCAGACGTGTTGCTGAGAGTCTCAGTCTTATTCCAACGAGTGTCAACTCCATCCTTTCTGAAAAGAGGGAAAGTCGTGCCTGGCTGGGCCAAATGGGAAATGTCTCTTTCAAAATGGATTATAACAGCCATTTGCCCCCGAAGGCTGCTGCTGAGTAGCTCGGCTTGGATTGAAAATCCAGTGACTCCAACAATGCCTCCTGCAGCATGTGCCAAGTCTATATATTCCATGAGATCTTTATGCTTCTGTACTATGACAGCCGATGTAGTGCCGTTCAGCTTTGTGTGGAGAGAAATATACACACTGGCGGTAATAACTTGAACCCTGCAGTGAGGATGAGAAGATAACTCTGCAGAAATAGATTTTTCCTCTCTGCACTTTTCCTATCTCACCGAGGCTCCTAACACACATCCTTCTTCTGATACCTTTGTTACAACAGACATACCTGCTTAATATTGACAACGATAAAGGGAACGTAGCTGAATACAGGAACCTTTTCTTTTGAAATCTGCTCCGTATATGACCGGAGGGCCTTTTATGTTACAGAGTGCAGTGGAAGAAATACTCAGTAATACCAGACACGTTGTAAAGAAGAAGAAGTGTGGTGGAGCAGTCCAGTCAGCACAATGTCTGCGAAATAAAAATGAACGCCTAAGGTGGGATACTAATTCCGGTTTTGAATATTTCAACTATGAATCTTGCTCAGTGAAATGAAAAAAAGGTCAAAATGTGTTCAATTATTATATTCTGCATGACAAGTGCAATAAAATAACATTGGAAGCCTAAAAGGAATGATGTGCCAGAGGGTAAATACACATCTAAATAGAGATGTTGATCAGCTCAGCACATTATTACTGAGACGGCATTAAAACGGTAAAGCTATGGTACATTTTATGTTAAATTTTTAATCCACATTGATATGTTTTAGTCGGTTTACGGTGATTGCAATGCTGAGCTGTGCATTCTAATGCTGAGGAATTTGGTTTGAAATAGTGTGTGCATGCGTATGTGTGTGTGTGTGTGTGTGCGTGTGTGTGTGTGTGTGTGTGTGTGTGTGTGTCTTGGGGGTTGGGGGCGTCCTGTAAGTGAAAAATGTGCAGATCTTAGCAGAATGCTCCTCCCTGCTTTGCTGATGGCGGGTTAACTCGCATATATATATGACACTGCCATCACCGTTGGATTGTCCGTAATTTATTTTCATCTGCTGTTCCGGCGTAAACAAATGAATCCACGTTATTAAAGTCAAGGATTCAGGCATGCACATCCTCTACTGTACAAATTAGATATGCAAATATGTATTGATACAGGAATGTATTTCCTACGCACATTTGTAGCTTATCTACTTTGGGCTTTAAACCTTAACCTTTAAAAAGAAAACACTAGAGTGATCATATGTTGATGTGAAATGATGGAGCCTGTACACTGGGTGATTTTTGTTGTACACAAAATGGTGATTTGCAGAAGTGAAAGAAGATTCAAAATCAATTAAAAGCAATCCCAGAATCTCCTACACCCTGAGTATTTCATTTAGAGATCACCACAGATATACTGTTTATCGCAATTTACAGCATCTTAAGGACGCCTCCGTCGGATGTGTCACACAGACTGAGACCCTTTAAGCCTTGTGGTGTTATGAGGCATCCGACAAACATTTGAATTACTGCTGTTGACAGGGGGAGAGGTGGTGGTATTTCTTCTCCAAGGCAGCGGAGAGAGAATTGAGATATCATTCAAACTAAACGGCAGCTGAGTCAAGTCTGTGTTAGTGTTTATGTGGGAGAGGTCAGGGTTTCCATTCCATTCAGGTTAACTTCTGTCGTATATTCTCTGCCAACCGTGGGGAGAGGTCTCGGAGATGAAAGTCGTGAGGACAAACAAATATACAGCAT